>OX392539.1:29081006-30376006 GCA_947623455.1 Mimachlamys varia
TGTCCAATCAAATTTCCTTGTATAAATTTAAAGACGCTAATATAAACTTAATATAATTATGACAAGAGTGAAGATTATTATTACTAAGTGATTTGGAGCCGTAGCGGTTCCTTTTACAAGGGAAATAACTCTTTTAAGTGTTCTTGGTGAAACCAATATATTTATCATATTCATTATGATAAATAAAATACACAGGACATCGTCCAAGTTAGGACCACACAGCAAAGTTTATACTTTTAGCATGAACTCCCATAAATCTTGTTGTAGTGTTATTGGAGCAACCCCTTATCTCAGAACCATTAAGCATAACTGGGTTGATGGTGTGATCAAAAATGTAAAGGACTGGTTTTAGCAGATTTGTTGAAAGATAAAACACCTTTTTGATTTAGAAATATGCCTTCCTAGCTTTGTAACTACAGTGCTTTCTGGCAGCAGAAAAATACCCAGAGGCAGAGAATGTTATGCCGAGATATTTATGCTGGTGGAGAAATTCCAACATGTAATTATTGAAGTAAAATAGATGTCCGATGAGCTTACCGGGTGAATTAAAAGCATCACGTTTGTTTTATTTAGGTTTAATCTAAGGCGCATATCATCACATTTCTTTGGTAAAATGTCAAATTTATTTTGTAAACCACTTCCAGAGGTTGACAATGTCATCAGCATACATCAAACAATTAAGTGGTGATGATTGTGAGATCTATACAAAATGATGGACACTGGGTCAGCGGAGTCCTCAAGGTCATTTGACAAATCGTTTAAATAATCCTTAGACAAGTCTGGGCTCAGATTATCTCTCTGTCGCACACCCAGTTCACACTTGAAATTATCCGTGAAAGAATCATTTACTTCTAATTAACAAAAGATTCAATTTTACTGTCTGAGGAGGGTGAATAGTTTTGCATTTTGTAAAACTTATCTGAGAAGGGTGGATAGTTTTGTGTTTTGTAAAACTTACCTGACAAGGGTGGATAGTTTTGTATTTTGTCAAAAAGTTATGAAGTCTTTTATTGAGGATACTATTAAATAATTTCCCTATAAACTAGTTATTGTAATGCCTCTATAATTGTAAGGATCACTAGACACACCTGATTTGTATACAGGTGTAATAAAGCTTTAGCTCCAAGAAGCTGGATAAACTCTAGTTCATCATAATTTGTAACCATATTTTCAAAATTAAGCAGAACGCGAATTCTTTCATGCATCACACAAAACACAGTAGCTGCAATTTCTAGCATGACATCGCCTTCGTCATCAAAAGATGATAACAAGATTAAGACGCCGGCGTTGGTTTCCGCCATGTTGGATTTCACGTACAAAGAACGTGATTGGAACGTACATATACCATTTACTTTTATCTACATCACGTTATAAATTGTATGTAAGCGTTATGTTTCTTTATGTAATTGATTGTAATTGTGTCTTTGTAGGGTTTTTACATATGTTCCATATATTGTGGGAATAAATGATGAACCGAAATTTTCTCCGTCGACTCATCCTTTCACGCAACTTTACATCATTCAACTCGTTCCTAGTTGGAACAAACGGAACGTTCCGGTAAATATAGATACGAGACATGCAGGTTTTCAAAATATTATGTTAAAAAATGATGTCAAAAAGTTAAAACCATCACTGACCGTAGCTAGGCTTAGATCTAGGACAAATCAAGAAGCCCTTGTTTACAACTTCTGAATAAGAATCTAATGAAATCAATAGAATATAAACACTGTATTTAGTTAAAACCTAGCAGAATGTTATACTGATGGTAAATATATAAATGTACCTACCAATACGCCAAGAAATACTTCACAAAATGTTTCAACTTCGGGAAATATTGCAAACGTGTGACTCATGTGAGTTTGTTGTCAGCTTGACGACGCAAAGGACTACTGATGACGTAATAATGCTGTGACGTCATCGACTGTAGGAAGGGACTTTACTCTACATGGAATTCGACTTATTATATAAGCGAGACAGATTAATAAATTCATTGTTGTCTCAGTATCATGTCGAACTTCGGTATCTCGGAATCTTCGAATATAAAGTGAGTTCGAATGTTCCAATTTGTATAGTTCGGGACTGACAAAATACTTCGAATTTAACGCGTCTTTGAGTTAAACGAGTTCAAGATAACAATATATAATTGTCTTATGATATTCGATCAGGGGCGTAGCTAGAGGTGTTCCAATGTGCAAGCCCTGCGAGCGTTTATTAGCAGTTGCTTCAAATGGTGCCATTTGTAAAAAAATAAAATACGATGATACGTTTTACTTCCGTGATGTCTTGACAACAGAATTAATATACATACGTCTCTTAAGTCATTTAGTCGTTAGTAAGGAATATAGTAAGTAATAACAGAGACATAAAAAAACATCTGTGTTACATAGCTAGACGTCTCTGGCAATAAGTCTGGTGGGGTTTTGCCATTTTCAACTCAGGCAGAGCTATGTACTTAGAAATCTCGCTTATTTTTTTAGCATAGTTTCGCGTACTTTAACAGGCTCATCATCAATTATTTTTGCTGTAATTTTATTCGAACTGACAAAAGGTCAATATCCAAAATTGGACATATTTATATTATTCTAATATAGATGCACTAAAAAGAGGATCTTGCATGAGTGTCAATGTGTAATATGGGATTTATTAAACGAGTTAGATAATTTAATATGTCCCGAGCCTTTAGGCGAGTGACATATTAAATTATACAGTAACATTGACATGAGTGTAAGATTATATTTATAAACATCACTTATATTCATGAGAAAATACACCAAAACTCTTTAAATTTATTTCTTGATAAAAAAGGCAAATTTCACTCCCGAGCCAGTCATATGAGATAACGTCATAAAGACGTCATTTGTTATGGCGTCACAATGGTGTCATTACATTGTATGATACCATATATTCATGACTTTGGTCGTATGACATGACTGAACGGGTCAGTTATGTGATTAAAACCAGATATGACATATGACTAAAACGGTCCGCAGCCTGATCTGTTAATCTGACGAGTCGATCAAAAGAGTAACTATATCAGTGGACTTCGGAATATTAGTCGAATTATGAAATATTTCGACTTTAATACACATACTTTGGGGAAATGATGTGCAAGCATGGGCTTATGTGCTGCCGATTACTTAACTTTATGTTATACACTGTATATGGTTCTGCCATTTAGTCACGGTATTGTCGTTTAAATACTTTATTCCTTTGCCATTTAAAATATATTAACCCGGCATTACTATTTGTCATAAAATTGTTCTTTTGTGAACAATTATTTGTCATTTTTATATTTCTATATACATTTTTGTCTTCATCGTTTCTGTGTACAATTTATTATGATATATTCATTTTAAAATAACTATACATCGGATTAATTTATCTGTTTAAGGCGAATTCTTTTTATTTCGTTTCAAAATAAAAAAAAACTATAAAGTTTGATTTTGTTCTAATTCTAACATTATGTGAATGCATGATACTGATGATCAGTTTAGTTATCGTTGTTCAGACAAGGGGATCATAAACTTAGCCGACTGATCAAATACAATATACCAAACCTTACTTCTGTACGAAACGAAATATATCAGTGATAGTTAAAATACTGTGACAATGAAAGGATTTGTATCTACTTACCAAAGTGCTACCTGATCATCCCCTTTCTATATAACTACGCGTAGCCTGGGCCGGTGTATTTTGTTAAGGATTCAAGTTTGATTCAAGATTCAAATATTTCATTTTCGATTCACCTCTTGTTAAAATCATAATAGTACATTATTAGAATCAACTGACAATTAGTTATCACGGCTAAAATACATGTATTTTATACAAACATGTAAAAGAAAGAGTCACTAATTAAATATGGAGTTTATGAGAAACCATCTTATATATACAGTAGGTAACCATTATACCAGGGACGTATATATATGTACATATACGTCCCTGATTATACTCAGGAACGTCCCTGATATACTTTTATATACAAAGATGTGGCCTTCCGTTTCATCACTTCGTGGCCATTCACACATAACGTTCTAATCATTTAGTTCGTCCACGGAATTAGAAATAACTTCAATAAGTCACGTATAATTAGTAAAAGGAAACTAAGGGTGACTAGAGTTATCTTACACTTTTGGGGGTTTAGATTAAGTTTCGATAAAAATGCCCCCCCCCCCCCCCATCCCACCTCAATGTTATATCTTATCATCTTGCCTTTATGTACAATATGATATCATTGGTCGTCTTGATTGAGTAAATGCAGATATAAATATTGACCATTACTAACCTGTATATGGCATTATCGCCGAAATATGACACTTTTTAACCAGATGACGAGAAAAGTACATTTTGGGCACAACAGGCCACAGGGACCTGAGAATTTGTTACAGCTAGTTTTGGACCTAAAATAGGATGTTTAGAGTAATTTTACATTAAGATCAATTTTCGATAAAAATGCCCACTCAATGGTCATAAAAGCTAGCTTTTAAAAATGCCCCCTCAATGGTCATAAAAGCTAGCTTTTATGACCATTGAGGGGGCATTTTTATCGAAAATTGATCTTAACCCCCTTAGCTGTAACAAATTCTCAGGTCCCTGTGCAACAGGCCTTACAAATTCAAACTTTCGCGCTCTTTTCTTTTTACGATATCAAATTTGGCAACATATAAAGTATTTGAACACACCAAGAAAAGCTATCGGCCTAGACACATTTGGTAAAATATCTCATATTAAAATACTATATAACACAAACTAGTGTATATTATTAAGCATTCAACAAATGCAGAAATAGGAAGAATATTGCACGACAACCGTAAATTGGTCGCCTTAGTATTTATGAACACAATGGCGGATCGGACCACAACTCCAAAAGGTAACACAAGATTTGACTTATAATTTACCATAATAGTTATGCTTCAGCGACATATCTATAACTATATGTATCATTCCTAATTGCAATATTTGTAACCATTAATTCTACTCTCATTTTCGTTGGATATTTATGTAAACAGTAGACTAAGCCTGACGCCGGAGTAACGGAAATAAGTACAACTTGATCGAGAATAACTGAATAATGAATATGTTATTATCTATCGCTACATGGACAAAAAGAAGATATGCAGGTATTATTTTCATTCCAGTAGTGATGTATCATCCTTTGAATGATTGATTGCTTTCATTTCACAGAAATTACAGACCCTGTAAAGGAACTTCTAGACAATGCAGAACAGAATCTTGACACCAAATCTAAGGACAGCAATGGGCGAACACCTTTACACATCGCCAGCAGCTACGGACAATACTCTATAGTGGAAAAACTGCTCAAGGTATAGGCCTATATGGTATTCAGTTTGTTCTACTACATATATAGTGACTATATATTCTGGTTATCAATTAATTTAGCTTAATTCTCCACAACTTGATTACTAATAAAGTATGCATACATGTAGGCTTAGCTGCAAATATAATTATTATATTTATAATGGAAAACTATGTAGACCAAACTGCTGATAAGCTAGTTTTTCCTGACAGATTGGTACATTAATCACTTATTCACCAATGGCGAGTATGATCGATCACTGAATCTTTTCCTGGTTACACATCACATTTATACATATTGATAGAGCAATCTAAGTTCTAAAAGATCTTCCTATTTCGAAAACGGGCAAGGTTAATATGGAACAACCTACCGCAGAGCATACATTGACGGTACAAATGTACTATGAAAAGAATTAATTGGGCTTTACAGTCTACAGGAACTTCTGTATATATATATATTTATAAATCTGAAATTCATCAATGTCACGAGATGTGGTTGCAATATAAACATGAAAGCGTTTGTTGAATTAAGTATGTATATATGCTTTTAATGTGTACTCTTTGCAATCTGATGAAGTTGGTCAGAAATAAATGAACCTATACCAGAAATTAACTTTCAGGTCTTATTTAAGTTTATCTCGTGATCTGATCTTACTTAAAAGTAGTCAATTTTTATCTACTACATTTTTTTATAAATTGTTTTATTCTAATGAATATGACTTAATTAACATATCTTAGGCTGGAGCAGAGCCCCTGGCGAGGAACAACACAGGACGAACACCGCTCCACGAGGTGTGTACAGGTGGACACAAGAACTGCCTCAATCTGCTCCTTCAACACACGCCAGAGGTGAATGTCCGTGACCGTGACAACCAGACACCCGCCCACACTGCAGCCTTCAACGGCGAGCTGGGCTGCCTCAAAATACTACACACCAAAGGTAGAACTACAGCATGTATAAACATGCATAAATTACAGTGTTACAGTATTTGTACATTATAAGTGATAATATATTTATTTAATTAAATCTATACTCTTCAGAATTACCTTTGTGTTACATTTCTTATTTAATAGAGTTGATTTAAGGTTAATTAATGATTTTTCTAATGAAATAATATTTCATGAAAATATTATATTTTTATGCATATAGTGTTTTAGATACAAAAATATACGTCACAAAACTATTCAAACAATAGTTATTTTCATATTTTTTTTTCTATTTATAATAAATTCAAACTCTGTTTGAAAACTTGTTAACATAATATTGTTAATCAATCCAAGTAATTTTTTGCATGTGCATTAATTTACAAGCGTAAAATGCATGATTAGGTTTTTTATGAATGTGTCTCAAATTGACATTCATCTCGGATGAAAATACATCTTTATAGATACGTTACATATAATTTGAATAACATTCATATCATAAATTGGTATTTTAAAGCTTGTGTCTTTTATCCGTTTATCCATTTATGATACGAGAAAACCATTGGCATGAAAACCTCATATTTGCTGACTTTTTTCCGTCACAGGGAGTAGTTTGGTAGCGGAGGATAAGCTAGGAAGACAAGTGAGTCATCTTGCTGCCATGAGAAACCATAAGAAGATCCTTCAGTACCTGTTTGACCAGGGCGTGGACCTGGATAGCCGGTGTGAGATTGGGAAGACTCCTGTCCATTACGCTGCTCAGTATGGATGTAAGTATATCTGTTGGTCATCTTTGTACATGTACTGGTATGTATTTAGTGAGACAGGTTTTGCTGTACACAATATATAATGTACACCTATAGGCCTATCTCAAAAGTGTTGTTGTCTCCCTTGTTTCCCATATCATGGCTATACTGGGAAGTGTTTTGAAAACAAATTTGTGCCTTGTAATAATGATGTGATAATGGAAAGACTTCATCTGATTGTCACGTGGCGCCAAATAATCACAAAAACACTTCCCCGGAAATCCATCTTGTATCCAATATTTTGGCTAATCAAGGGGAATAACAATACTTTTGGGAAAGGCCTATGGATACAAGTGTGTATTTAGTGGTCAGTTTAGACAGGTTTTGCTGTACACAATATATAATGTACACCTATATACAAGTGTGTATTTAGTGGTCAGTTTAGACAGGTTTTCCTGACCACAATATACATTGAACACCTATATATAAGTGTGTATTAAGTGGTCAGTTTAGACAGGTTTTGCTGGCCACAATATATAATGTACACCTATATACAAGTGTGTATTAAGTGGTCAATTTAGACAGGTTTTGCTGTACACAATATATATTGTTCACCTATATACAAGTGTGTATTTAGTGGTCAGTGTACACAGGTTTTGCTGTACAGAATATAATCATATATTGTTCATGTATATAAATACAAGTGTGTATTAAGTGGTCAGTTTAGACAGCTTTTGCTGTACAGAATATAATCATATATTGTTCATCTAGATAAATACAAGTGTGTATTTAGTGGTCAGTGTACACAGGTTTTGCTGTATCACATTATATACAATGTACACCTTTAGTGGTTTACATGTATACACATTTATTGTATAGTGGTCTGTAAAGACAGGTTTCACTAGACTGTGTGACAATATATATTATTACGTTTGATTTTCCTTAACTGTATGCATCAGCTATATTTTTAACTATTTACTAGTGAAATGAACTATTACACTGCTAAAATGACTAATGCACAGTTAGGTGCGAACTATTGAATACTGTGTGACGTTTCCCACTCTTTCAAGCATCAAAGCATGCCAGTCAATGCTGCCAGACAACAGGCATGGCCACAGAAAAGTTGAGATTTGGAGTCGCCAATGAATACGGACTGATATTTTTTGTGGTTATTACTCAGATAATCAAATATTAACCTTTTTATTTTTTTACATACCAGAGTTCACGCGATACATAAAATTGATCTATTATTATTCAAAAACATGTTAATAAAATAAACAGTTTCAGAGATTCATAATATGTTTTAGTGATTATGTAATAAAACAAGTACAGTGGACTCCACTTAATATCACTCCTGTTAATATCACATTCCTCTTTATATCATGTTTTTCCCAAGCACCATTTTTCTCTCTATATAATCTATGTAATTCTATTTGGTTAATATTATGTATTTTGAGGTGAATTCCTCAAAATATTATGTTTTTCTTAACCAATCACATAAAATATCCAGAAAATTATGTAATTTCCATTGATTTTAGATACAACTTGTACAAAATGTTGCATAGAAAATAAAAAAATATCCCCAAAATTGATTTTTAATTGAAATAATGTTGTCTATATACATGTACTGAAACATCTTCATATGTACATTGAATAGCATACTTTTAATTATGGAGATTGGAAATGCACTAGATTTTGTTTCTCTTAATGTCACATTCCTGTTAATATCATGTTTTTGTCTGACAAATGCAACATGATATAAAGAGGAGTGCACTGTATATCAAGGGTGTCAATAGACCAATGTTCTATTGCACTCAGCCTTCGGCCTCTTGCAATAGAACATTGGTCAATTAATGGTACCCTGTGTCAAATATTCTAGACTATTGAACAGACACCCATGATATATTTGTATAACTGGAACATTAATGCATTGATGCAGTGCATGGTCATTTGAAACAGATTTAATACATATGACAATTACAATTGACAATATGTAATCTATGCACTCAATAACTGCTTTAAGTAACATACATGTATATATGCATTAATAAAGACATCTTCCAATGTATATATATTACCTTTTCTCTGCATGTTTTATTATATAATTTGTACTGTATTTTTACCTCAGCATTGGACTGTGTGATATTACTAATACAACGGGATTGCGATATTACACTCGGTGACAACAACGGATACCTTGCAGCTCACCATGCAGCCCGCCACGACAAACTCGACATTGTCCGCTTCCTGGTCAAGCAGGGCACATCACTGGACGTCACACAGGCTGACGGCAAGACACTGAGTCACGTGGTCAGTAATCACAGACAAATTATATAATAAACGCCTTCAAAAAACTGAAAATCCTTAATCTTCGAACAAATGGTCTTATCCAAGGTTTATTGAGGTTATCTCCCCTGGCAAACAAGATTCACATTTTCACTTTTTTCATCATGTTTTTGAAGTTTCATTTAAATTCAGATTTTGCATTAAAAGGGATTAGTTATGTAATGAATTTCAAAATATCAAAAGGACCAATTTTAATTGTGAATGATCAATTTCATTATTTAAAAGAAATGCTTAAGCTAATCCCACGGTCACGATGCATACTTACTTAGTTATTCTGAAATAATGATTAATGAACAGGAGGGCAATGTGACATGTTATATTGAGTCCCTGCAGCTTATTATACCCCCCCGCAACGAAGTTAGGGGGGGTATACTGGAATCAGCTTGTCTGTCCGTCTGTCTGTCCGTCTGTCCGTAGAAAAATGTTGTCCGGACAACTCCTCCTAAACTACTGGATCAATTTCAATAAAACTTGGCAGTATTGTTGGGGACCATGTGTAGATGTGCATGCAGGGTTTCGTTTGTCAAAATTTTGGTTGCCATGGTAACCAGGTCACTATACACAGGTTTCCATAATAAAATGTTGTCCGGACAACTCCTCCTAAACTACTGGATCGATTTCAATAAAACTTGGCAGTATTGTTGGGGACCATGTGTAGATGTGCATGCAGAGTTTCGTTTGTCAAAATTTTGGTTGCCATGGTAACCAGGTCACTATACACAGGTTTCCGTAATAACGTGTTCTCCGGACAACTTCCTATAAACCACTGGATCGAGTTAAATAAAACTTGGCAGTATTGTTGGGGACCATGTGAAGATGTGCATGCAGAGTTTTGTTTGTCAAAATTTTGGTTGCCATGGTAACCAGGTCACTATACACAGTTTCCATTATAATGTGTTGTCCGGACAACTCCTCCTAAACTACTGGATCAATTTCAGTGAAACTTGGCAGTATTGTTGGGGACCATGTATAGATTTGCATACAGGATTTCGTTTGTCAAAATCTTGGTTGCCATGGTAATGAAGTGACTATACACAGGTTTCCGTAATAACATGATGTCTGGACAACTTCTTCTAAACTACTGGGTCATTTTCAATGAAACTTCGCAGTAAGTAATGTTGAGGATTACTATACACAGGTTAAAATTTGTCCGTTCGGCTTTTAAAATTCTGCTGACTGTTGAGCTGCGGGGGGGTATTAGTCAGCCATCGGCTTACAGTTCTAGTTTAAACAGTTTTCCTATTATATCTGTTTTAGGCAGCCCAACATGGATCCCTAAATGTCCTACACTGGTTACTAGAGAAGGGAGCAGATCCTAACCAACAAGACTGTGAGTGAATAACACCAGGGTCACTTTCTGACTACGTACACACAGAGGTGTCAATATGACTTACAGGGTTTGCTTTGATTTACACAGAGGTCACTATATACTGTTTTTTAAGGTCATCTGAACCAAACTTAAGCCATCCTGCATCATCCATCGTCTCAGCCGTGCTAAAAATTTTCCTTCAAACAACTTCTCAATAACTGAGAATCCAAGGGAACTGCAGATATTAGGCCTGTTAAGCATGCTGGAATTAAAGGTTACCAAGTTTGGTCGATTAAATGACCTTGACCCACTTTCTAGGTCACTGGGGTCAAATGTTTGAAAATCTTAAAAACTCCTTCTCAATAACCATAGGCCCAGGGTATTGATATTAATGCCTGTAGCATATGCTGGGATGAAAGACTATACAACCATGTTTATTCATATGAATGACCTTGCAATTATAATAATCCACTTTCCATATTACAGAGGTCATGTCTTTAAATCTCCAAGCAAAATTTTCTCAATAACCAAAAGGCCTAGGGTACTATTTGGCCTGTACATACTGGGATGAATGACTTAATTGATCCACTTTCAAGGTTACACTAAGGGTCAAACATATTAATACCTTATTGCAAAAACCAACAAAATTTTATGTAGTCAGATGACCATTAAGGAACATGGGTCTTTTGTCTCACTTTGTATACATATATATATTATATGAAAGAAACAATTTAAAAATGCAGCGATGTTGTTTTTGAAGACTTTGGAAACACACCTGGGCATTATGCTGCTGACAGTCGGAGGCCAGAATGTCTAAGCTGCTTCTTATACCACGAGGGAGATATTGAGAGTCAGAACATTAAGGGGGACACTCCCTTGGACGCTGCGCGTAAAGCTGGCTGTCCTCTGCAAATGGAGAAGGGAGGTGGGTAGACTATAACCTATACATACAGTGTATATATAATGTGGAACAAATCCTTATATAATTTTAAAATAAAACAGATTCAAGTTAACCATATATGCATGTTTTGACAAGAACATGATCTTTTGCTTATTTGTAAACATTTTCTTCGGGTTGGAAACTATGATTTATGTAAAGATTATTTTACACAACCAATAAATGTTTTATGTGACGTTTCGATGACTAGTATGATATGTACCCTATCACCTTTATCAGACTAATGACCAACAAAGTGTATGCACACAAAAGATGGTAATTGTGTACGAGTTGGTAACAACAAATCAATCATTTTGTCTGCGTTGTTAGGCGTTTGTACAATAGTAAAGTTATTGTACCAAAATAACCTGGTTCAACTACACTTTGACTTGGTCATAGATGTGCGAGAATCTGTGAGCCCATCATCTCGATTTAGAACGGCCCCCTGCTGCATATCCAGATAGCTTCTTTGATCTGCCGCTTTAGCAGTTTGCTCTCTCTTTCTATAGACATTGGAGTTTTACCTGAGTCAAACACATGATTTTTCTGTATGGCATGGTCTGTGATTGCCAATTTGTTTATCTGAGACTCCGCTCGTGTCTTTTCTGATCTGGTGAATTTTTTTCTTTGTGTGTCAGTATCTTTCCAGTGTTCACCAAGACGAACACCAAATCGCTTTCCCCGTCTCTCCAATATATGATCTTGTATCGCATCATGCGACATATTCTTTCGGTGTTTTATCCTTAGGGTGTACAAGGATATTTCAAAATGTCTTGTGGGGCTTCATGGCTGTTGCTATGCCATGACTTTGATATATCCTCTGGATATTTTCAGATATGCCTTTGATATATATGGGATGACCACTTGACCTTCCCTTTTGTTATAACATGATAATATTTTTACAGTTAACAACAAACAGCCATGTGAGATGTGTTTCCAGAAGTACAAGAAGGCTGTTTGGGACAGGTCACACCCCCCTACAGCGATGGAGAGACAGCTGACCAGGGCTAAGTCCTCAGCCTATAAAAATCCTGTCCCTGCCGCAGTGTACGTATACAATTCAGTGTCTCAGTTTGAACTTAAAAGGTGACATATGCTTAGGAAATCTTATTTATTGAAAGTAAGAAGGTCTGTGCCGGAGGGACAATATTCATGAAACCATTTTCATGACAAAAGTCAGCCATATTTTAATTTTTTTTCTATTCAATTTATTACACATTATGTATTTTTTATGTAATACCAGTAATCATGCAGACCTTAGACGATTGAACCAAAGACCCTGCATATTCTATAAATCTCAGCTTCAAGAGTTATCTGATGATCAACCGTATTACCTAATAGTATCTGAATTATTAAATATCATAAAGGTTTTGCCCCTTTTTTACAGGAGAGTTCCAACACAGTTACAGCTTAATCTGATGAAAAGAGATAAGCGATTGGCGAAGGCAGCCCCAAAGGTGAACCTGTCCAAAAGAGATTTGTCAGCACAGTACTTTGGGGAATATCTCGATCCGAACGACATGTTTGCCTTTAAAGCTGAAGAAGATGCTATTCGATTCTAGTTTTATAATATTTATGTTTAATTTTTTTCATTTTAATGACTTACATGTGAACACTGTTAAAATATTTTGATTGACAGTCTATACATTAATTTGTAAATATGCACAATCCTTAAATTACATGAAGTATCTGTGTTTGTTGATTTTATAAATATATTTATGTACCCTCTCAATCTCTTGATATATGTATGTCTTATTAAGTAAAAGAAATCATAAATTTATAATGGCTGTGATATTTATCAAAAGGAGATTATTTTTGGTTTCCTTTAAAAAGTTGACTGCTATATAAACATAACTTCAAATGGGAAGGGTGGATGGGGAAAAGCTGAAGGCAAACTGGAAATCAGGTTGTCCGTCCGTCTGTAGACACAATTTTGTCTGGATATGCATTTGCTCAGTTTTCAATGAATCTTTTTATATTTTTTGGGGGAATAGACAGGACAGTATGAAGATGTGGCTTTCGATCCTTTTTCAGACAGTTATTCACCTTTTTATGTAAAAAATGACCACAATTCTGTCGGGCTATGCATTCGCTCAGTTTTCAACAGATCTTTTTAAAACTTTTGTGGGAATATACAGTACAGTATGAAGATGTGCCCCCCGAAGTAAATTTGCATTTTTCAACCCTTTTTTTTAGAAAGTTATTCCCATTTAATGTAAAAAATGACCACAATTTTGTCCGGCTATGCATTCGCTCAGTTTTCAATCAAAAATGAATCTTTTGAAAATTTTGTAAATATAAACAGTACAGTATGAAAATGTGCCTCCTGAAGTAAATTTGATTTTCGACCCTTTTTCAGAAAGTTATTCCCCTTTTTTATGTAAACAAGAGGCTCAGAGGGCCTGTATCGCTCACCTGGATACTTTGATATCTAGGTAATCATGGTAAAATATTTTCTTTTTGGCCCCACCCCTCAGCCCCCTTGGGGGTCAGTCCCACCATGAGTACAATTTTGATTCCTGAGCACCTAGGGATGCTTCTTACCAAATAAGGCTGATTTCCAATCAGTGGTTATGGAGAAGAAGTTGCTAATATCAATATAGCTAAATACTTATTTTTGGCCCCACCCTTCAGCCCATAGGGGATCAGTCCCACCATTAGTACAATTTTGATTCTTGGGATGCTTCCTGCCAAATTAGGCTGATTTGCAATCAGTGGTTATGGAGAAGAAGTCGTTTAAAAAATTGTTGACGAACGCTGACGGACGTACAACGGTCGCCACGGTATGGCATAATCTCACCTCGATCTTTCGGACCAGGGGAGCTAAAAATGAACACAATTTTGTCTGGCTATGCATTCGCTCAGTTTTCAATGGATCTTTTTAAAATTTTGTGGGAATAGACAATACAGTATGAAGATGTGCCCCTCATTTGTTGTACAAATAACTTGAAGGGGCCAGGGGGTATGAGTTGGCCCCCGGATGACAGTTCTAGTTGTTCTTGAACATCTGTTGAAAAATAAACAAATGATAGTTTTAGGCAGCTGGTAAATAATAAATACTATGTGCATGCACATGAAGATTACAAATGTTCATTTTCCAACTGAAGAAGATATTAATCAAAACGTTTAAGTAAAAAGTATCATAAGAGTTAAGGAGAATTAAATGAAGGGGATTTTCTTTAAATTTAAGGAAAACTAATTATATTTAATTGATAAAATGCTTGTTTGTGGAGAGAAAAAGATTACACATGTCAAGGATTTCTGAAAATCATCCTAATAAGCCTTTCATGCGCGATTAGGATCATGTTTATAAATAAACATTTTCCATTTTTTAGCCGTTATTTGATAATTATTAGTAAGGGGAGATCATTTCCTGTAAATTTGATTCGTTTCATTAGTAAGGGGAGATAATTTTATTGTTAAAGATAATTTTATATGTTACACCAGATCTTGGAGAGCATGTTAATTTTGGTGCCATAATGAAGATTTTAAATAACCATCAACTAGTCAATAGTTTACAGTTATGCGATTTATCTTGAGCAAATTTCATAGTTTTCCAAATGCTTTGCATAATATTTGATAGAACGGAGATAACTTTTGATCAACCACATGCAATGTGCACCTTTAACACCGGCTTTATGAGCATAATTTATTGTTCAATAAAATCTCTATAAGGGGATTATAACACCCCCCCCCCCAACATCAAATACAAGACAGTCTTAAAGGCCCAATATACGTAACTTTCGGCAAAATTTGAAGAGAAAATCAAGCCTAATAAATATAACTTATTTGTTTACAGATTTAGTTAAGATTAACTGATATCAGCATTATTCAAAATGAATTCAGTCATGATATCAGTTAATCTTAACTAAATCTATAGATATAATCAGTTTTTAGGCTTGATTTAGGCTTCAAGATTTGCCGAAAGTTCGTATATTGGGCCTTTAAGAATTTCCAGTAAATTGGATATCTTTGTGATCTGCTATTGTTGATGTGATATTTGTTAGAATCGTGTTTTGCAATTGTTACGACCGGGAATTCTGTACCCTAGGGTAATTAATTTCCCCAACCTGAATGAATCGGGTTATATCTTCTATAACGGGAGGGAAAAATAATTTACACTTGAATATAGATACATCTTATTTAACACGTTGCATGTGTAAGGTTGTGTAAATTTTTCTTGTGAATATTGTTTTCAATGGATACGTTCAATTAGTTTAAAATGTTTTTTTGAAATAATTGTTTTTGCAATCATGGTGAAATGTTAATGACTAAAATATTTTTGTAGAGTAGCATCCTTACCTCAAATTCTCTGACTTATAGTACATCGTACAGTAGGTATCAAAGAGTTTTTCTTTTTTTTTTCAAAATTAAAACGAAAGACAAAATATATGCTATTTTTACAAACAAAAAAGTTCAGCATAGAGTTTAACCAAATTATCATAGGCAATCTTTGGACTTTGTGTCATAAAGACCTGGGGGATACATATTCATGAAGAATGTTTTTATGTTCACACATGGCTACTGTACTCATTCACAAATTGACTTCTTGTAACTTGATGAAACGAAAAGTTTGAAGTGTCAGGTGTTAGGTCTCGCCAAAATTATTGTTAAAAAGTGAAGTATGACAAAGAAATTGGACATCAGCAACAATGACAGATTGGGGATGAGAACAGTCTTATCAATATGTGCCCTGATTTCCAGATAAATGAGAATGTGAAAATTCGTATTTATCATAATGTATCAGTGTTCACTGTGATAGATAAGGTCCTTGTTGAATGTAAATGTTTAATATAAGATGTTTACGATTTATCTAAAGTAAAAAAACTGATTTATAATATATATTCGATCACATTGAAAATGAAAAATTGTATGATATCAAAATGTTATCTATATAATTATATACACGAACAATGTTCATTTCGCATTGCTAGTTCCTGCGTCAATCTAAGAATGAGTAGCAATTTGCATTGTTAACCTGCATGTATAACAATGTGAATGTGGAAAATCTCAAAATTTCATATGTCACTTTTCTTTGGAATATTTTGCCTTTTAATAGTGTATTGATCAACACTGTATGTAAGATCTAGATATCAAGATATGGTATACAATTGAATCACATCATGCTACAGATAAACAATACATTCAGTCATAGATTGATAAAGGGACCAATTATCTATAAATTTATTATATAATTATGTTGAAAATTTCAGTTAAAACATGCTCATTGCTTGTTCATTGTTGAAATAAATGACAAACCATGTTTTCTTAATCCATTCACCTGTAAATTAAAGTCCTGCTTGAACCTTACCAAAATTGAAGACTGTGTTAGTCAAGTTTATACATATATGTACATGTAGTCGCATTACGTTAACTTTATGAATATAAGATATGTTTTACAATAAGTAAATCAAAATACTGCATTTTCGCAGATGTAACTATTTGATACATGATTTAAATATCAAAGATGTTGTTTTATGAACAATATTCTGTAACCATTTCAATCCTTCCTTTAATATGATAGCATGTCTAATTTCTATCTAATGATTGTGTTCTGTAACTGTATAAGCTTATGTTTCATGAAGAAAGAAAGAAAAACCAATGAAATAAAAGATTTATTAAGAAACTTTTTGTTGTTTTAGTTATTTAACAAAAGGCATGGAGTAAGGACACTTTCTGGTTTATATTTCAGTTTGAATTAAGAAATAATACACAATATATTTAAGCAAATGGTAAAAAGTGTCAAAGTTTCAAACTCAGGACAGATTCATTTCTAGATGCACATCTATGCAAATGAATGTACAATGTACCTTTTAAAAAAGTTATATAAAGACAAGAAACAAGAAGTCCAACAAACCATTACCATTAAGAAGGAATAGCGCTTACAAGAATCTGAAGCATAACATTTCAAGGGCCATAACTCCAGGAAAGAACTGTAAGATCGTAACCTTTTTCGTCAGTGATTTTGTTACCCCATTTTTCACAGCCGATATAAGGTTGTGTCCCCCAGTCAAAATTTGTGTTATTTTCCCAAAAAGAAGCCAATTTATCTGAAAATCCTACTATATTTTCCCAATTCAATAAGGCACAGGCTGCTGTAAAATTAAAGCAGCAAAAAACACTGGTCATGTACATCTATTATAGACTTGCATTGTGCCAAGTCACCTAAAACTTCATACATACAGTAGCACTACTATATAGCTGACAAGATATCTTAAGCAGTCCATCTGTTGATAAATTAACTCAAGAACATCACAGCTGTCATCAGGACTTTAGATTTTGTATAAAACAAACCCTACTATCTAAACATTAATATTAATACTGCTTATCTGTAATTCTGAAAAAATCAATCTGATGTAAAAATTTCGTAGATATTCAAAAAATATATAATTATTATATATAATGGATCCAATAAATCAATTTTCTTTTTCAAGAATTTTATTTTCATTTGCACACAATACGAAGAAAGTTTTTTTACAAAGTCTAAAATCCATTTAGAGAAGTGAATTGAGAGTATTACAAGAGGAGAGATTGATTGTTATTCCATCGAAAAGTGAGATAATGATATGAAAAAAAAACCAGAGCAAGATATTGGTAATTTATCGTTTATTTGGTATTCGCTCTAGCAACAGTTTATGTTGCGACTCAACCAAATATGTTACTCTGGGCCAAACGACATTTGTCCAGGTCCACCTTTCTTCATGTAGCGACGATAACTTTTATATCTAGCACTTTCTGCCATTTTAATTTTCATTTCCTCCTCCTTTTCTTGTTTCCATACCTGGAATAAGAAATATTATTGCAAATTTATCTACCAGTCAAATTTTGTTGCACCAAACTATCAAGACCATGCAAACAATTCCAATAATTATTATTTTATCTACCTAGTACTAAAGTACAGTGTACTTTCAAAATAAAATTGCAATACAAAGGACTGCTAGAAGTTAGAATATTGATTCAATGATTGCATTTTAATAAACGTAATTCATATGGCTATTATTGTAATATACGATTGGCAGCACTGGACAGTGTTGATCATTGGCGACCATGTACAAATGTAGCTCAATTGTATGAGCATCCGTCTAGAGCTTGAAGGGTCCTTGATTTCAGTCAAGGTCTGACTTTTTCCTCTACTATCATAAAGCGGTGCCTTTGGCCAATCATTATTTCCAGCACAGGGTTAAAACATTGGCAAGGACACCCAAACCGTGCTTGAAAACAATGTTATCTTTAATTGATTTTTGATTATGAGAGTTTTTACATCCTCGTATGACCTTTCGGTGGACGAGAAAAGATAGTAAAGAGAGCAGAAGGGGTAAAGTATGTAGGAGGAAAGACAAGGGGAATAAGTCGAGAAGGTGGAGATAGGAGTTGTGTAACTCAACAACTTACTGGGGACATTAAAATTAGACAGACAACCTCTTGGCCTCAAATTGTACTGCCTACAAAAGGGTGGGTTGTTTGCATTGTTTTCGGGGATGGCTATCTAGACCAAGGTACTGTGAACACTAAATATCATATGCATTTCATTGCTAGATGTCTAAATATTTGAACATAAAGGACCATAACTCAATGAATTATGATTGGACAAGAGTGGTTAATTGTTGATCCTGCCAATGAACCTTTTTGAAGTTTGAGGTAAACCTATTGTGAACCTTTAGGATTTATAAAGAGCCATAACTCTGCAAATTACCACTAAACCTTTTCATTTATCAGGAACTTATCATGAAGTTGAGTAAATATTGATGAACAGTAATACACACTGAATCGATATTGGCTTATTTGTCGTTTCAGGGTAGGTGATCAACAGCTGATGAATGTTATGTTAAATGTCCTAGCTAAATTACTGTTGTTATTCTTACCAGCATAACAGTCAATTCTAAATGCCTACCTTAAAATGTTCCTTTATCCAAAGCTCTCTTAATAAGTAATCTTCCTTTTCATGGTCAGGTAATGCCTGCAGTAATCAAAACAAATGAAGATTAAAAACCGTTATCGTGCAACAAAAATCAGACAACACAAAAGGTGATGATGTCATATACTGCTTTGTTTGGTGCGGTATTTTGCAATCAAATTTCTGATTGGTTGAAGTTGCTTTGAGATGAAATCAATGAACATAGTTAAGATTTGTGCAAAACCATTTTATTTTTGTTGAAATAATACAAAATCTTAGACAATGAATTATAAATTAGTTATCTATCTTTAAAAATGAAATTATAAAGAATACCAAAAATGTGTGCACTTTGCATAAATCCATGAAAATGGTTTATGCAAAAAGTATAAACACTGCACCATCTCCACAAAGCAATTGGGATATTTCTTTATATAAACACATACAGTGCACCCTCTTACACTATGCAGTTTCACTTACATCAAATTGACCTTCACTAATTTTCAGGTTTCTTCGAATGAGGTAATATTTGGCTGCAAGATCGTAATCCTCCTTCTTAATTCGGTATCTCCACGTCCAATCTACGCAGGACGCCATATACTTGTACAAAGTGTAAGGGAGCAGGAGGATCTGTAGCCACAAAATGTCGTAAATAGTCGGTTTCTGATAGGCACCCCTGTAAAATTAATAAAATTAATATACAATTAACATTGATATAGCACCCTATCTAGGAAGATAAGCCACACCAAAGGGTTTATTACTTAAATTTAATATACATGTATTGATCAACATGATTTTGAGGAATCGACAGTAACTCCCTTGTAACCAGACACTTACTAGTCCTATGCCTCCTGGCCAATACCTCTGTATGTGTGTATCTCTGCGTTTGTGTTGCAGATGTGTTGTGCTCTGTTTGTAGTGGGATTGTGCTTCAAATGGCATCATTTATACTTGAAACTCACTTGAGTGATACACCAGATATCACATCACCCACCAAAATCCAAAATTTATACACCATGATCTGGATTGTTGAAGATGTGTAGGCAGGAGAAAAATAAAGGCCCTTTCTCTGAATATTTAAAAAAAGTCCTTGGAGATTGAATATGCGTTGCACGCATGAAACGTTTACACTCACCACTCTGCTCATATATCTGAATGACCTTACAGTGCTTACTGCAAGTGTTCACTACCATATCTCCTTCATTTCGGTCAGTGATGGAATTAAGCATAATTTCTATATTTAAGTACTGTATCTTACCAAACTTTCATCAATATTAATGCATATTTGCAGTTCTCTATGACAAATAATATTGTCCTAGCAATAATTTGTCCTTTTAAAACTTTTAATACTTCTTTCTACTGTTTTTTGTATGCTATGGACATATATTCACATTTATATATGGGCTGTTTTATTTTTGAGAGGCAAATGGACTTTACAGTGCCCCATCTTGTAGATGTATAGAAATGCTTTTAATAGCGAAGAGTAGCATAATTTACCTTTTCAAATTAACGTAATTCTCAAGGGCCTATCACTTACCTGATGTCCATTTTTTCTTCTATAACTTTTCTTATTATGGCCTCCTCCTCTTCCCGTATCAAATCCTGTATAATTAAATGTTATCAGGAATTAAATTTCATAATTTTGAATCATTCACTCCAATCAGTAATTTCTTCCTTTTATAGTGTTCACATATATAATTACATGTACTTTATTTCAAGTATTGACAACTTCATAATTAGCTATGCATTAACACTTAATTTTCCGATCGTTCACTTTCCATTTCTTGATAGTAACATCCCTGCTTCTCCAACCTATGGTGTTTACATATCGCAGTTGATTCGGTATTCCAGGGTTTGCTCTAAATATCGGGATTTTCATGATCGATGTCGACTGCCGACAAACAAACTAACAAAGCAAGGATTCGAGAGATGCAGGTTGATCAGTACTACCGTGATTCCGGTCCGGAAGTCATTATTAGGCTCACCCCCAGACGTTTCGGCCAAAATGACAGTTCTTTGTTGTGTTTGCGTAGTGGACATTATGCCGAAATAATGTAGGTAAATGTAAACCAATGCTCTTTTCGGTTCTTCTAAAGTTAGAAGACATACAGAGCTTTATTTTCGCAGCAAATATGTTCGTCAAATGTGGTACCGCTCTGTATAGCTACAGCATTCGCCGCCATGATGTTTACATTGGTGATGACACTTCGCAGTATCTCGCGGGAAATTCAATCTAAATGGGTCACATGACAGAAAATGTGTACTTTACGCCTATCAAATTGTTTGTTATAAACTGACGCAGTCGATTTTGTGTAAAATGTTGTTAGTCAACTCATCTGTCAGCTGCCGTACCCAGCTAATCAAAAAAACAAGTAGCTTGTCGTTTGTATACGACAACGGGGACGAGACGTCCCTTTTTTTTGTTGTCTGTATACGACAACGGGGAGGAGATGTCACGTTTTTTTGTCGTCTGTATACGACAACGGTACAGAAAGAGTTAAGTGATATGAAGATGGACGTTTTTGAGTATGCTCATTAGGGTGTTTACTCATTTTGAGAACTTGATGTTTACTTGGATGTGACAAAGATTTACATGGCGGGTGTTGTCGATGAAGCAGAAGACGCTTACTCTTCCGGAACACCTGGTCTTATTCTCTTGTACTTTTGCAAGGGTCTCCATGTAAATCTTTCCTTTGTTCATATTTTGCCCCTGGTTTAATCGATTTTGAGTTTGGATTATGATTATGTTGACGCCTCGGTATTCTCTTATTTTATCTCAGACTTTCCATATACATGTAGTCCTTTGTAATTCACAATAAAGTAAATATGTATATAATTTTTTTGGCGATAATGTGCCAGTACGACAATAATGCCCCGGTTGATGAGCACAAAGAAGATTTGTTTTGGCTAATTGATTTCTCCAAATTTTTCTGGTGTTCTGGTGGACAAGGTTCTCCAATGTCAGACATTCTAATTTACTGAAATTCTTAAAAGTTAGTTTGGCCTTAACTCTGGAATAAATCAGTGGGTCGTCACCAAATCAGAATCGAACCTGACCTGCATTTTATCATCATACAACTATGTGTACATACCAAATAACAGTTCCTTATCTCTAACCATTTGAAGAGTACAGTGAACAGAAACAAAATTTTGACAGAATGATGGCTTAAATTATAAGGTCAACACTATATACCCTGGCCAATTCATGGCTTGGGCAACAATTAACATTCCACAATATTTCTTACCTTATTTCTACGATCTTTTTTCTTGTTTGTACTATTTAGCAGCTTTTCTTGTTTAATGATTTCTTGAGCTCGAAATCTATATTTAGGTTCTTTACTTAGGTAGGTGATAGCAGTGTTGTAGTTATTCCAAGCAGCCCAGTACTGAAAGCAAAATCAGATCAAAGGTCACAGACGAAGATGTTAGGTATCACAAAAATCTACTTGTAGTATACATGTTTATGTAACAGTTACAGAACCAATAAGGTGTGAGTATAGAGCTGATGTACTTTTCAGTAACAATATTGGAAGAAACTCAATCATTGCTCCAGGACTCACTTGTTTATATAAGAAACATTCTCAAATCTTTTTAAGCATCCACCTTAAAACTTAGCTCTGTTTAAGTTGCAATTTGCATTCAGAGCTGCCAAATTTTACGAGTTGCACATTGTTATTACAATATTGTGGTCCAAGTTATATAACAATTTTACAATTTTTGAGTTACAATTCTCAAAATATCTGAAATTTTCCATTATTCTTAGTTTTGCCACATCCCAGTAAAAATGCCTGTTTTCAGCATTGAAAGTCATAATAATATGAGAATTTCTATAAAGGTCAAAATAGACCTGAGAAAAGCTTTGAGTTGAATGAGAATGTTTGGTTTCTAGCAGCAAATTGAAACTACTGGAAAAGATCTAGAACGCCAGAGGGCAATTCTCTTCTGAATAACAGAAATTCAAAACACAAGTTTTGGTACGTAGAAGTCCTTTAGACATTGATGCCTGCAAAAAAGGAACATCATCCATGATGGTATGGCCTCATAACATGGTGATAAGAATGATTGTGACAAAGTATCTTAAATCTCTCAAAATACAGAGACAGCTAATCATCCAATGTTTAATTGAATTCCAAAACATGGAATCTAAATTCCTTTCTCAGTGAAACATGGCTCCAACCTGGAAAATTCAGTTAGAAATGTTGTTGCTTGAACCTGAATTACCATCTTTGAATCTTGGAGATGTTGGCAGTTCTGTTGATGTACAAGCTATAAAATGATCATGTTTTGATCTAAGGACAGTGACATTTTGTAGTGGTAGGTTAATTCAATGAGAGTCTATTGCTTTACCTGAATTATAGAGATTATGGTTATTGTGGCGACCACAACAATACGGGGATCTACTTTAGGAGCATAGCGACGTCTATAATAGTTATAGTAGTTGGCCAGATACTCATCTGAAAAAGTAAAAAAAAAACTGTTTGACAAAAAGACAATTGTGAATATTCAAAATGAGGTATGCAATATTGCACTTAAATTTAACAAACATTTAATCAGAAAATGTATAACATAAAATTTGGCAATACATGTACCTTTGCTTGTTAACTTTTAAAGAAAAATAATATAAACATTTGCCATAAGAAATTCAATGGACTCTGCAAGCTTAAAACATCTAGATCTGCATAAAATTAACCTTTAAAAATATTTCAGATAAAGCATTATGTATGAGCATTAGACCGCTTAGACATACAATTATGTGAAAAGAAGTTCATTTAGATAATAGATTTAGATATTTTTGGTAAGTACTACATATATAGCCCAATGTATCAACTTACCAGGATGGTCTAACATGTAGTCATAATCTGATCGTTGTTCTTCATCTCGTAAAATCTACAAAACCCATGCATATATATATGAATATATACAATTCACCTTGCAATTGAATTGAACATCATGTGTTTCCATGATAATTCCCTCAAACATATTACAGTTAGCACAAAAAGGTATATGGTATAAACAGGAAACACATACTATTTATTCATTTTGCACAGGAACACAATATAAAATATAAAATTCTTTATCCCTGAACTAAATACACAAAGACAAATCTTATACCTATGATAAATTCTAGCTTTTTATATGGACTACAAGCAAACTCTCTCAACTCTTTTAACCAGGAATAAAGATAACTATCTTATTACCAGTACTTAGCAGGGTTCACTTTTGGGCGCGATTTTGCGAGATTCTCGCTGTATTTTCATATAAATCGCTTTTTAGTCCGTTCTAAAGCGAGAAAAAATTGTGCATGCCAAAATTCAGGTATAGTGGATACCTACATCGATCAATAATACCGATTGTAGTTTCAGAAGTATTCCTTTCTGCAAATCCTAATGATAGTGTGTACCAGTCATAGTCTCAACGACGCTTGTTTCTCAATCAGTTGCAATTCAAACATTTAGATGACAAAGCCACCACGCAAACACAAAGGTGCAAGTGAGGTGTCTGTGAATTTGTGACAGGTTGGGGGGAAATGTAAGTAGTTAATGCCTGCAGAAACAGTATTGAAAGTTGATCAAACAGCCTGGGATGTCTTAGTTTATTAAATTAACGTTAACTCAATCATTGAAAACAAGTAGATGGTTGAGAGAGGAAATGACTCCACCGATTCCACCGGTGCTGGGGCCAATAGGCCAACGGTACTGACTGTATCCGTGACAATGTCAATGCTATTGATGTTTAGTAGCAAGTTTAATGTTAGGAAGTGTTGATTTTGGAGGAATTTTAACTTTAATTAGGCCAGTATATGACAGGGTTAAAATCACAAACAAGGATGATTTTCTCCAGGAAATAAAATAAACAAAAGATCAGGAAACCCAATTACTGTACATTGTGTTATTTATTTATTGACTTAATAAATCTAATTGTTATAGCATTCCTATCAATTCATACTAAATTATGTGTCATAATACCAAAAATCTTTGGAAAATTGGGAGCAAGAAAAAAAAAATCCCATCCATATCAAGGTCTAGGGTGAACCCTGCTTAGTATACATTCTAATCTGTCCTTACCTCATATGCATTGGCTATCTTCGTAAACATTTGTTCTGCTTCTTCCTTTTTTGCCTGTCAATGTAAATTATATACATATGTACATGTACATATCGACAATGAAATTGCATAATTCTGTACATGTATTGTTAGTGTCAAAAGTCAAAATGTCAAAAGTTAGAAATTGCATATATATATGCATTAAGGTCAAAAGTTAGCCATTGCAAGGATTTGAAACCTTAATGAACAATAAATAACCACTTGGAGCTAGGATTTGGTCCTTATATATTGACATTTTCATCATCCTTCAACAATTCTATCTTACATAACATACCTGGTAAGTTTTAAATTCAGCAATATTGGTTTGACCTCAAGATGGTGTTCAAATGGCTTTTAGCATTATATTGGAGCTAGGCAAAATTGTCTCCCTCAACAAAAAGAGAATTTCTAGAACTGAAACTCAGCACCAATGCCTCAGTTTTTTCAATGTTAAAATAATATAGAAATGTCTATAAATATAATGCATATTAGCAGCAATACAATATCATTCATAGATATGTTTCTGCATGTTTGTCATAAAGTAGTCTGCAAACAGCATTTTGGTTTTTGTTTTGTATTTGGACTGGCCATGGCCCGCCTGGTTCTTGATATAATCATTGATCACTCATGAATGTTGATCTATTCTTTTGAGAATTGGAAAAAGAAAACAAAGAAACAAGACAGCTCAAAATTCTTCTATTATGACACAAATGTAGTTATGACAAATTTCAAAATTTGAATATCATTACCTCTTAAATTACAGCATATTGAAAATACAAAATATTTGAGGGGGTTACTTACCTTTGTCTTGTGCATGTCTGGATGCCATTTTCGTGCTAATTTTCTGTAAGCTTTTGTTATATCTGCCTGTAAAACACATTTGAAGAAACACATTATCATATCTGAAGAAACTACCAGGTGTCTTCTAGTTCATCATGATCAGGAAACCTATATGAAATTAGTATTAATCTGATTGTCTTGAATTCTTATTATTAATTAAATTAATCTTTTAATAAGTAAAATGTTATTCGATGAAGTAATGTATATTCAACATGTAACTAAATACATGTTGAAGATATTTTTTCATTATGTAAAAAAATTTATGACAAATATTATAATATAAATAATGATGATCACTTAAGAACATACTGCACACTAAAAAAAGTGTATTAAATATATAATTACCTTTGAAGAATCTCTATCAACACTTTCAAGTACTGAAATATAAGAAAAAATATTACAAGTCATATGTCCATAACATCTGTTTTTGTATTTGAAATGTCATAACACAGTAAAATTTAGATTAGTACTAATAAGGTTAGACTGAAGACTCCGACTCTCTGATCTGCTGAACAGGCATATTGTGGAATGTTGCTGGCACTTGATGAGACCCCAATAATTAACAAAAAAACCTTCAAGCTGATAAATAGAGCATGATTGGGCTGTAGTAGAGCCAAAGGGTTGTGGGTTCAAGTCCATGGCCATGGATTGCACTATATTTATCGTTATTTCTCATCCTATTACAAACTGTAAGGTATATATGAGATTAGTAGAATCCATATGGTAGAGAGTCAAATAACCTGGGTTGGTGTAAAGGACAAAAGTGGGACTCAGTTAATGTAAAAGATGTACATTAATTAGATTGCCCTAAAATGTACAAAATTTCCCTTTGGTGTCGATCAGCAGTAGATCATAGAGCATCGGGCTGGAGAGGCAATTAGCAAGGATCTCCTGTTCTAGCCCCAGCACTTTATTTTGATCACTTGATCATTCATCGTCTTCTAACAAATATAGTCATTTGTACCACAGGCACGAGACTTGTCAGTTAAACACCTATCATATAAATATTATAGGTGTTGGCACGGAATTAGATTACTGCTGTCTAAGTTTGTTATGTTTGGCAGATGAGGTTAGTGCCTATGTTTGTACGAACACTGTACCCAATTTCTTGACAAAATTTGTAATTAGTTAAATATAGTCAATACATGGCACTAACTAAAAAAATTGTCGGAAAAATATAAAAGTATATAAAGTATTTCTAGTCTATACATAAATATAAACACTGTCATTGTGTTCCAACTTCCAATTATATAACAGAAACAAAAAGAAAAAAAGAATAAATGTTTTTCTATGGAAGATACTGTTTACATCTCCAATTCTTATTTTCATTAAACAAACCCAGTGCTCATTTTTCCCGATTTCAAAACCGAGAAAAACTCTGAAAATTTCTGTTATTAGACCGACTGGTATACGTGGACTATGCAGATGAGGATATCACGTCCCTTTGTCTGCAGTGAAAAGTGTTTAGTATATAATATTTTGGTTAATTGGAAAAAGTGAATAACCTATATTTACTTTCATAACAATTTTCAAGGCCACAGTATAGTCCCTCTATCATCGCGATTGTCTGTGGAATAAAACAAATAAACACTACAAAACTGCTTCTAATACCCGGTGCCATTTTGGAAAAAAGTCACAGCCTAAACAAAAATGTGGAAAGATTTTAAACATAATTTTTAGAATAATCAAAAAATTTCAGTCGCGTTTTGCCATCAATATTTATTTTATGTTCAGTGACTATTATTGTTACAAAATGAGGTGATTTAGTTGCTAATTTAATTGGCTACTTTCCCCTTATTCCTTAACATTTAGAAATTCGCAAAATAGATAGAGTGCGGGTTAGAAAATTACCTCACTGTAAAAAGAGTTCCTCTATATTTCGAGTTTCTTCTGCTTTTATTCTCACTCAAGGGCATCGATCACTTTCGGTAATACTCGGATGCTTGTCAGAAAGCGCGGGATCGGGTTCTTGCAATACGAGGTAAATAAGGGTTTGTTAGAGATCTGTGTTTTATTATAAAAAATGATATCCGTTCTTGATTTGCAGCTGTTAAAAGCTATGAATAAGATACTGACGTCTTGTCCATCCTATCTAAATCACGCACTGGGGCTACTCCAACAATGTTAAGAGGGGTGCCAGACGTTTCGCCCAAATGTCCTATTCTTCAATGTCCCAAATATTTTTCTTATCGGCTCAATTTATTTTTGCATTCTCCCAATTGTTGCAATGGGGCGATAAATAAAAAAAAAAAATATTGGGGAGATATTTAAGAAAAAAATTGGGACATTGAGGCATGGGACATTGTGATATTGGGGCGTAATTTAGTAATTAGGAGTAACACTACACAGGATACAGCTGGGATAGTCCGAAGGGTTCGGACTCTCTGACCTGCTAAATATTTTGACGACGGACGGGTCGCCGTCGTCAAAATATTTAGCGGGTCAGAGAGTCAGAACCTTTCGGACTATACACAGGACAGAGTAGACTACTAGTGCACATGTGACTTCTACAGAGTTCTCACTAAGTTTTGCAATAATTGGTTGACTTTGAAAGAACAGCTGGTTGAATTTTAACATTCTGTAATGATGACATATATAAAATTCTCAAAAATAGACGTTTCAAAGTTGGTGAATAACAGGCTACTTTTTTAGAAGAATTTAAAAAAATGACCATTATGGTGGCCATTTTTAGGTCATCTGACCCGAAGGGTCAGGATGACCTATAGTCATCGTGCTTCGTCTGTCGTCGTCCGCCGTGCGCCGTCAGTAAACTTTTCATTTCAAAATGCTACTTCTCCTTCATTTCTTAATGGATCACCACCAAATTTGGTGTGAAGCATCATTGGGGAAGGGCGATCAGATTTTATATAAATGAGGCTGATCCAACCCTTGGGGCCAGAGGGGCGGGGCCCCAAAAGGGGAACTTTGCTGAATTTTTGCTTTAAAATCCTATACTCCTTCTTAATGCTTGAATGGATTGCATCCAAATTTGGTGAGAAGAATCATTCGGGGAGGGCGATCAGATTTTTTATAAATGAGGCTGATCCGACCCCTGGGGCCAGAGGGGCGGGGCCCAAAAGGGGAACTTTGCTGAATTTTTGCTTTAAATTCCTACTCCTCCTTATTACTTGAATGGATTGCATCCAAATTTAGTGTGAAACATCATTTGGGGATGGCGATCAGATTTTATATAAAAGAGGCTAATCAGACCCCTGGGACCAAAGGGGCGGGGCCCCAAAAGGGGAACTTTGCTGAGTTTTTGCTTTAAAATCCTCCTCCTCCTTAATGCTTGAATCGATCAGCACCAAATTTAATGTGAAGCATCATTGGGGGAAGGTGATAAGATTGTATATAAATGCGACTGATCTGGTCCCAGAGGCCAGAGGGGCGGGGCCCCAAATCCTTTCTCAGCTTTACTTCAAATGTAATTGAAGAAGAACAATCATATTTTACATACAGGAGACTGGTCTTCAGGGCACTGTGAAAGTGGAAAAGTATTAATGTTTAAATCCTAATTCCTGTATGTGGAGAATTTAGCAGAATTTGATATAACACATCAATCCCATTTTGGGAAAGCAATCATCTTAAACAAGAGGCCCATGGGCCTAAACGGTCATCTGACAATTGCAAACACTTATAGCAGGGACACACGATGATTGCTTTCCCAAAATGGGATTGATGTGTTATATCAAATTCTGTTAAATTCTCCACATACAGGAATTAGGATTTAAACATTAATACTTTTCCACTTTCACAGTGCCCTGAAGACCAGTCTCCTGTATGTGAAATATGATTGTTCTTCTTCAATTACATTTGAAGTAAAGCTGAGAAAGGATTTGGGGCCCCGCCCCTCTGGCCTCTGGGACCAGATCAGTCGCATTTATATAAAATCTTATCACCTTCCCCAAATGATGCTTCACATTAAATTTGGTGCTGATCGATTCAAGCATTAAGGAGGAGGAGGATTTTAAAGTAAAAATTCAGCAAAGTTCCCTTTTTGGGCCCCGCCCCTCTGGCCCCAGGGGTCGGATCAGCCTCATTTATAAAAAATCTGATCGCCCTCCCCAAATGATTCTTCTCACCAAATTTGGATGCAATCCATTCAAGCATTAAGAAGGAGTATACATACTTGCCAACTTTTCAAAATTTCCATGGGGGAGAAAAGTGCGTGTTTGAAATTTTCGACTCGGATCTACCTATTTGTCGCGGAACCGGTAGCTATTATCATAATGTAGTATTTTCAAGAGAATAATTTCTTTGCACACTCATAATAGCCTAATAACACATATCTGATGCTAAGATTCCTTTGACAAACCAAAGCATAAATAATTTTTTATAGTTCTTTTTCCCACCAGAAAAGGGGATAGAATTAGAATATATTCCTTTTGTTTTAATTTTTTATCAATTTAATCATATCAAAATAAAAATAAAAAAAGGGGAAAAAATAGACAGGTGTATGAATTTTGTAAATGGAAAATAATTAATTTACATTAATATTTGCAAGTGTATCCCAACTTATCCTGATTTGAAATAATTTTTTGAAAAAAAAAAAAAAAAATAAAGTGTAAGCATTATATACTTCAAATTGGAAGGAAATAAATATAAAAAGCACAATATCACATTTACTATAATTGTGAAATAAATATTTTAATCAATAAACAGTGTTAATATTTCTTATAAAACTATAAAATACACATTTGTCAGGAAATAAATAAATCCGGATTTTAATTCCCTTTTCCGTTTTGTACCTTACGTTACATCCTTACGTAATCCAAGATGGCGACCATCAGTGAATACACACATTTTAACGGTGTCTAATGCAATCAAATGTGAGTAAATTGATACATAATAGCCTTATCAAGTGTTTGTTTTGAAGTCTTACAGTTGTTTACACAAATTAATTACCTGTTGGTCATGTTAGAGGATCCGATTGATGCTTGAGTGAGCAGGACTGCCAGACACCTGTGCCGTGGCTCTGTTTACTTGTCTCCCGATCCCCCTCCCCCACTAATTACAGTCCCCCGGGGCATATACTGCCCTTACAATTATCAGTAGGGTCGTAACTGGACTTGGGGCAGCCTTGTTATTTAATCAGTGTCAGATTCTAGAGTGAAGGACTCAACAAATCACAAGAAAGTGATACAATTGAGCTAAATGGTTTTTGCCTAGTTTTGGGTTTCTCAAAATCGGGAGATTTCCCGATTTTTGCAAACACGATCGGGAGGCGGGAGAGACAGTCTAAAATCGGGAGCCTCCCGCCTAAATCGGGAGGGTTGGCAAGTATGAGTATAGGATTTTAAAGCAAAAATTCAGCAAAGTTCCCCTTTTGGGGCCCCGCCCCTCTGGCCCCAAGGGTTGGATCAGCCTCATTTATATAAAATCTGATCGCCCTCCCCAAATGATGCTTCACATCAAATTTGGATGCAATCCATTCAAGCATTAAGGAGGAGTAGGATTTTAAAGCAAAAATTCAGCAAAGTCCCCTTTTGGAGGCCCCGCCCCTATGGCCCCAAGGGTTGGATCAGCCTCATTTATATAAAATCTGATCGCCCTCCCCAAATGATGCTTCACATCAAATTTGGATGCAATCCATTCAAGCATTAAGGAGGAGTAGGATTTTAAAGTAAAAATTCAGCAAAGTCCCCTTTTTGAGGCCCCGCCCCTATGGCCCCAGGGGTCGGATCAGCCTCATTTATATAAAATCTGATTGCCCTCCCCAAATGATGTTTCACACCAAATTTGGATGCAATCCATTCAAGTATTAAGGAGGAGTAGGAATTTAAAGCAAAAATTCAGCAAAGTTCCCCTTTTGGGGCCCTACCCCTCTAGCCCCAGGAGTCGGATCAGCCTCATATATATAAAATCTGATCGCCCTCCCCAAATGATGCTTCACACCAAATTTGGATGTAATCCATTCAAGTATTAAGGAGGAGTAGGAATTTAAAGCAAAAATTCAGCAAAGTTCCCCTTTTCGGGCCCCGCCCCTCTGGCCCCAGGGGTTCGATCAGCCTCATTTATATAAAATCTGATCGCCCTCCCCCAATGATGCTTCACACCAAATTTGGTGGTGATCCATTAAGAAATGAAGGAGGAGTAGCATTTTGAAATGAAAAGTTGACTCACGGCGCACGGCGGACGACGACGGACGAAGCACGATGACTATAGGTCATCCTGACCCTTTGGGTCAGATGACCTAAAAATCTGATTGCCCTCCCCAAATGATGTTTCACACCAAATTTGGATGCAATCCATTCAAGTATTAAGGAGGAGTAGAAATTTAAAGCAAAAATTCAGCAAAGTTCCCCTTTTGGGCCCCGCCCCTCTGGCCCCAGGAGTCGGATCAGCCTCATATATATAAAATCTGATCGCCCTCCCCAAATGATTCTTCTCACCAAATTTGGATGCAATCCATTCAAGCATTAAGAAGGAGTATAGGATTTTAAAGCAAAAATTCAGCAAAGTTCCCCTTTTGGGGCCCCGCCCCTCTGGCCCCAAGGGTTGGATCAGCCTCATTTATATAAAATCTGATCGCCCTCCCCAAATGATGCTTCACATCAAATTTGGATGCAATCCATTCAAGCATTAAGGAGGAGTAGGATTTTAAAGCAAAAATTCAGCAAAGTCCCCTTTTTGAGGCCCCGCCCCTATGGCCCCAAGGGTTGGATCAGCCTCATTTATATAAAATCTGATCGCCCTCCCCAAATGATGCTTCACATCAAATTTGGATGCAATCCATTCAAGCATTAAGGAGGAGTAGGATTTTAAAGTAAAAATTCAGCAAAGTCCCCTTTTTGAGGCCCCGCCCCTATGGCCCCAGGGGTCGGATCAGCCTCATTTATATAAAATCTGATTGCCCTCCCCAAATGATGTTTCACACCAAATTTGGATGCAATCCATTCAAGTATTAAGGAGGAGTAGGAATTTAAAGCAAAAATTCAGCAAAGTTCCCCTTTTCAGGCCCCGCCCCTCTGGCCCCAGGGGTTCGATCAGCCTCATTTATATAAAATCTGATCGCCCTCCCCAAATGATGTTTCACACCAAATTTGGATGCAATCCATTCAAGTATTAAGGAGGAGTAGGAATTTAAAGCAAAAATTCAGCAAAGTTCCCCTTTTGGGGCCCTACCCCTCTGGCCCCAGGAGTCGGATCAGCCTAATATATATAAAATCTGATCGCCCTCCCCAAATGATGCTTCACACCAAATTTGGATGAAATCCATTCAAGTATTAAGGAGGAGTAGGAATTTAAAGCAAAAATTCAGCAAAGTTCCCCTTTTCGGGCCCCGCCCCTCTGGCCCCAGGGGTTCGATCAGCCTCATTTATATAAAATCTGATCGCCCTCCCCCAATGATGCTTCACACCAAATTTGGTGGTGATCCATTAAGAAATGAAGGAGGAGTAGCATTTTGAAATGAAAAGTTTACTCACGGCGCACGGCGGACGACGGACTACGACGGACGAAGCACGATGACTATAGGTCATCCTGACCCTTTGGGTCAGATGACCTAAAAATCTGATTGCCCTCCCCAAATGATGTTTCACACCAAATTTGGATGCAATCCATTCAAGTATTAAGGAGGAGTAGAAATTTAAAGCAAAAATTCAGCAAAGTTCCCCTTTTGGGCCCCGCCCCTCTGGCCCCAGGAGTCGGATCAGCCTCATATATATAAAATCTGATCGCCCTCCCCAAATGATTCTTCTCACCAAATTTGGATGCAATCCATTCAAGCATTAAGAAGGAGTATAGGATTTTAAAGCAAAAATTCAGCAAAGTTCCCCTTTTGGGGCCCCGCCCCTCTGGCCCCAAGGGTTGGATCAGCCTCATTTATATAAAATCTGATCGCCCTCCCCAAATGATGCTTCACATCAAATTTGGATGCAATCCATTCAAGCATTAAGGAGGAGTAGGATTTTAAAGCAAAAATTCAGCAAAGTCCCCTTTTTGAGGCCCCGCCCCTATGGCCCCAAGGGTTGGATCAGCCTCATTTATATAAAATCTGATCGCCCTCCCCAAATGATGCTTCACATCAAATTTGGATGCAATCCATTCAAGCATTAAGGAGGAGTAGGATTTTAAAGTAAAAATTCAGCAAAGTCCCCTTTTTGAGGCCCCGCCCCTATGGCCCCAGGGGTCGGATCAGCCTCATTTATATAAAATCTGATTGCCCTCCCCAAATGATGTTTCACACCAAATTTGGATGCAATCCATTCAAGTATTAAGGAGGAGTAGGAATTTAAAGCAAAAATTCAGCAAAGTTCCCCTTTTCAGGCCCCGCCCCTCTGGCCCCAGGGGTTCGATCAGCCTCATTTATATAAAATCTGATCGCCCTCCCCCAATGATGCTTCACACCAAATTTGGTGGTGATCCATTAAGAAATGAAGGAGGAGTAGCATTTTGAAATGAAAAGTTTACTGACGGCGCACGGCGCACGGCGGACGACGACGGACGAAGCACGATGACTATAGGTCATCCTGACCCTTCGGGTCAGATGACCTAATAAAGAGACTGACCAACACTATATGGGCCAGATGGGAGATAAAAGGGGTACTGTACATGTAGTTTGGCCAGTTTGCATGGAGCACTTGTAAGGCCATTATCAGTAATGTGCATTTTGATTTTTCTATACAATGATAAGGTGGTACACCTCTGTTAAATTGTAATATCATTAATAAAAAACAAAAGCATGCGTTCATTTAATTTTATACAGTACCAAAAGTATAATTATATTTCAGTATTCAGTACTATTTCAAACAATCCTTTTTCTGAAAATATGTGTAATACTCCAAATTCAATGGAAATAAAACGACCTGTCATTCCAACATTGAAATATGATTTTTCCAAATAACAATAAATTAAATATTGGCATATCCTACCAAATTTTTTTAAAAATATTTTTCATGTATACTGTACATAAATGAAAACCATGCATAATACTGTATGCACATGTATATAATAAGGTTTGTTTTCTAATACATTAAATGAAAATATTGTGACTATATGTATCAAACGAATTATCACATAAAAATTGCTATAAAACTAAACCTTGCATATTTCATTTTGAAACTATTTCATCATAAGAAAAAAAACTTCCAATATTATACATATATATCCAAAATATACATCCCTGGTGAAGTTGCTCAAAATGAAAATATAATTCAAAGTGAAAGAAATTGTAAGTATATTTCTTATCAGCAACAGATGATTATCATAAATAAATTTCGTAACCGACTCTAGATCTGAACAGATAGTTTATGACAATGATGCTGGTTTGAACACTTTTGAACTAAGGGGTGTGTCCCTGCTATAAGTGTTTGCAATTGTCAGATGATCGTTTAGGCCCATGGGCCTCTTGTTAAAATTGGCATTTCTGTGTTTTTCTTTCACTTCACGAATGGCCAAAATTTTCATGATTTTTGTGCTTAATTTATCATTTAAAGTCGTCGGTGTGTCGCCATTTTTCATTACAGCCAGTTAATTTTTGCTGCATAACTTCTTTCATACTTGCCAACTTTTTAAAATTTCCATACACATGCTCAGAAGTGAAAACCTAAATAATATGTAAATATGTACATTCAGAGGAAAAAACACTTTTAAATGGCTTCTTTTGAATTCTTCTTTCACATTTCATGAAATCATCAGATTTTTAAAAATATAGGAACAGTTAAGCAAATTCCAAAGTTGAAAATACAACAGTTTTGAGTCCAAAATTGGGTCGAGTGAGTCCCTCCTAAATATGGAGGGTTGGCAAGTATGTTATAAAGCAACTATTATGCAACAAAGAATTTTTTTACATTTTGAGTAAATTTTTAAGATATTTGGTGTAATTGAAGCGATTTTGATTTTTGACTCAAGAATAGTGAAAAAATAACACATTTGATAATGGGACAAAAAAACAAGCCCGCTACCCCCCAGTTTTTATGACTGTTTTAGAATGAGAAACCCATTTCCTTTTGCTCTGCCAAATATCTAAAAAAAAGTTTGTCACCAGATATTTTTTTATAAAGTATTAAATCTACAAAAAATGGGGGATGGGGAAAAATGAGGTATTTTCTCATTAAAAAATAAGGGGTAGGGGTAACTAAAATTTATTTTCTAACTAAAAGAATAATTTAAAGACTTTTTCTTCCGTACTGGTAATTAATAAGAAAATACTATTTTTGTCAATTCTGCAAACATTCATACATATCTGATCACAAATCTAGAAGATATTGAATGAAATTGTCCTGCAATTGGCCAAAACAGCATTTTTCACATAAATCATGTGTTTTGCTCATTTTGGTACAGGGCATTATCAGGGGGGTTTTGGGAATCGGACCCTGAGATCAAATTGGGAAAAATTGATCGACATAACAGCTATTTGGGAAATTTTGACAAACACTATAAATACATTATTTCTTTTCTAAATTACCACTTAAAGCAATGTACTCGTGGCATTTACAGCCCATCTTTCTTGTTTTTTATTAATTTTAATGTCACAAGAAGCTCCTCAGGCATGTAAAACCACCACATTTTTTTCAAGTGTCTGAATTGGGAATTTTTAAGATGAAATTTGGGAAAAACAACAACTTGGTCTTTGCCATAAATATATTGGATATAGACTATTACATAAGAAATGTCTTGCAACATCAATTGCATAATAGTTAGTAGGTCCAAATTAGATCATTAGCTGCAGAGAACCCTGATGATAACAACCCAATACATGTACCTTGACCTTAAGCTTGTTGTCAGAATTAATCAAGGTAGACAACTGGTATCTGGAAGAAATGCATGATTAATAATGTATTTGTCTTTAAATTAAAACACTCAGAGTTGCTTTTTGTAGGGGAATTATGACCATCACTACGAAGAGATGCCCCATATTCTGTCCTCGAACGTGTTCCAAACAGCACCACCCACTGCTGATTGCTCTGATCAACACAAACACGTCGGGTGATGGCCAAACATCCTTCACCGCACTCGAAGCCACAATATCTCGTTACATCAAGGTGAGTTTGAATTATAGCAATGTGCACGTGTAATAACTTTCAATACCCACTTTGATTTAGACTAATTGCTGTATTTTGTGGTCTTTACATTATTGGTAAAAGACTGATGATTAATTATAATAATAGTTGATAATCAATTGGTTTGCTTTTTCTCATTTGATTATCAATTAAAAAATTCCATAATCCATGTATTAAATAAATTGGTCCATGTTTGTATTCTAATTATTAAATTATTTAAATACATTGGCTTCAATTTGATTTGATTTATAAATATTTAATGTTTGATAGAATATAGAAATGCTTAAAAGTTGCATGATATTTATATATATCCATCCATCGATGATTGTAAAAAATGAAAAGTGTATATATATGCAGGGATAATTGTGGCTCTTAAAACCTATGGGAGAATTTGAGGGATTTAATGAGATTAGAAAATTTCTATAAGATTTTTCTATATAAAGTGATATTTTGAAATTTAATGAGATTTGTAGGAAAATATGGGTAAAAATCCCAAAATCTCGCCCCAAAGTGATCCCTGTATATGTATAAAAAATAAATATGTATGGTTAAAAGGTCGAAGGCCTATATATGTATAAACACTGTAGCCAATAAGAACAAGATAAAGAGAGTGACATATCATGCAATCAAAATGGTAAAAGACAAAACTCCTGAAATGTGGCTTATGGTTATTTAATTAGATCTTATAATTATGAAACAGATATTAAAGACCAGCTTTAGTATTTTTATTTTCTCATAACATCACATGATTCCTATTTCCAGCTAGGTAAATGGTCGATATGTGATGAAATCAATGACCCTGATCCAGACTACAATTACCCTCTGCTTCACTGGGCAGCTTGTTTAGGTAAGTGTAGAGCCATGTTTATATACTGTCATCTCCATTAGTTCACCCACGCTCTCTTCACCAAAGATGTACAGCAAAGGGTCGAACCAGTCTCACCTACACTCTCTTCACCTAAGATGTACATCAAAGGGTCGAACTAGTCTCACCTACGTATACGCTCTCTTCACCTAAGATGTACATCAAAGGGTCGAACTAGTCTCCTTGCCTCAACGACAAGGTGGCACACACAGAGCATTCAGTTGCCATGACAAACTTCAAGGGTATATATAGATCAAGAGAGCGTAGGTGAGCTTCTCTCCAGGATATCGAGGACGATATACTGTAAAAAATGGAAAAAACTTAATTCAAGTTATTTAGTTTAATATTACTTTTCATGTTCTTGTGGTTTATAATATTGAATACAGTAGTAAAAAGGTAGATACTTCTCCACAACCAGTAAGTGTTTAAAAATATGTGACACTTTGATGACTATTACTAGTATGATACATACCATGGTACATGGCATGTGATCAGCTACTACCAGTCCTTTCTACACGCCACCTCTTCTACAAGACATGCGGTCCCATGTACAGCACCAGCGCAATGCTCCATGTCAGTGAAACCTGGCCCTTGACCAGACTAAACCTTCCAACATTTGCAGCAAAACGACAGGGCTATGATCAGACAAATCTGCAACGTCAAACCAGAGGATGTGTCCACTTTGCGATCAAATGACCTGTTGCTGCAGCTTAGTCTTGAGGACCTCCACCCCATTCTGAGGGAGAGAAGGCCCCGCTGGTATGGACATGTGGAATGCTCCAGTGGTGCTGTCAAGTGTTCCCGAAACATACATTAAAGTTGATTGAAAGGGAAGATCAGGACGGCCTAAGATGTTATGGAGTGAGTTGACAGAGAGAGATCACAGAGAATGGAATCTCTCCATGGTTGACTCAATGATAGAGCCACTTGGAGATCTGGAGTGAGATCTGCCATGCGTGCAGCTAGCCAGCTATCGGGAAGGGGACCTCTGATGTGGGCTATGCTCCTGAACCTGCACGTTAAATGAAAAGAACTGATCTGACTGTCTGACTGACATGGTAGCACAGTATGGTAGGAGGCACAGTGGTCTAGTGGTAGGACGCCGGGCTCTTGATCAAAGGGTTGCGAGTTTGAGTCCCGGTGTTGTATCCTTGAGCAAGACACTTGCTCTGCTTGTTCCTTCTACTCGGCTGTAAATGAGTATGTGGTTAATTAAGTAGTGCTAGCAGAGGGGTTGCCCAATAGGGGAAAGAGGTAATTCCTTTGAATCTCTTCTCGTCATAAAGTTATGAATGGATTTGTACCAAATTTGGTCAGAAACATCCTTGGGGGAAGGGGAACAGATTTTGCATAAATGGTGACTGACCTCTAAGGGGCTGGAGGGGCAAGGCCCAATAGGGGAAATAGAGGTAATTACATTTAAATCACCTTGGGTGGTCGGGTGGTGCAGTGGATAGCGCACTTGCCTTTCACCAAAGCGGCCGGACATGAAAAGGTATGGGGTCACCTGCCCGACCACGTGGGTTTGCTCCGGGTACTCCGGTTTCCTCCCTCAATAAGATCCCTCGCTCGCTAACATCCGGGCCAACTAGAGTGATTAATATAAGTTGGATAACTTGTTTCATAATTGTTGTAAAATAAATAAAGTTTATATTTTATAAGAGTCTAAATGTGCCTTCAGGATGAATGAGTTAATCAGACAAATGCACATGTGAGGTATAGCATGCAGAGGTGTAAAATATATACAAGTTGACATTATACATGTATGTACGCTTGTCTGATGAGAGTGAAGGTACCACACTAATCATCACAGCCGTAACATCAAACTCAGTTGCCGTACTTACTGGTTGTGATGTGTAAGCATTTCCACTATCGATCTGTTCAAAAAAGTTGTTTTGCATCTATAGTAAAATATAACTATAAAGATTGTTAAAAAGTTTTATAAATACAAAACCTGCACATTTTTTTTTATTACACATGTATTTTAGTTTGGTAAACTTATTTTTCACAGGAAAAGTTGCTGTGGTAAAGTGGCTTGTCCAACGAAACAAAGTGTGTGTGTTTGCCAGACATGTAAGTACCTATGACACAGCGTTACATAAAGCGATCCATTGCCTGCAAAAAACCTGCCAAAAGGACGAAGCTGGTGAGGTGTTTTCGAAGATTGTACCCATACTGTCTGGTGCTTTGGTTTGCCGTAACTCTGTCGGAGATATTCCACTTCACCTTGCCTGCCGCAGCCTTCTCAATGAAGAACCGAGGGCCGAATTTTACTCCGATTGTATCTCTCACATTCTCAAGTTCGCAGATACAAGAGGTGGTGGTAGGTGTACATTTGATGTTTTTCCTCGATTTTCGGACCATTTCCTTTAACATTTTTATTCTATTCACTGTCCAGCTGGATGTAATCAAACAATTTATTAGCGTTTCATGAATGGAGATCCTTCTGCCACTGTAGATAATAGATTATAAGTTAACACATACATTGTTTCAAGCTTCTGTTTTAAAAACAAGCTATATACATATATAGCTGGTTCACGCTGGGTATTTCATAAATGGGATCCTTTCCTAAATAAATGGACTCCTTCTGCAAAGTTTAAATGGGACACCTGAAAATAAGTGGGGTCCTTTTCAGTTTCTTTACTTAAAAAAATATAAGTACTGCTTCAATGCAAACCCTGGTACAGTGTTTCCATTAGTTAAGGACTTTATTATATGTACAGGGTTCCCAGTAATGAAGGACTCTGATCATTATATGTAAAGGGTTCCCAGTAATGAAGGACTTCATTATATGTACAGGGTTCCCAGTAATGAAGGACTTTGATCATTATATGTACAGGGTTCCCAGTAATGAAGGACTTTGATCATTATATGTACAGGGTTCCCAGTAATGAAGGACTTTGATCATTATATGTACAGGGTTCCCAGTAATGAAGGACTTTGATCATTATATGTACAGGGTTCCCAGTAATTAAGTACTCTGATCATTATATGTACAGGGTTCCCAGTAATTAAGTACTTCATTATATGTACAGGGTTCCCAGTAATGAAGGACTTTGATCATTATATGTACAGGGTTCCCAGTAATGAAGGACTTTGATCATTATATGTACAGGGTTCCCAGTAATGAAGGACTTTGATCATTATATGTACAGGGTTCCCATTAATTAAGTACTCTGATCATTATATGTACAGGGTTCCCAGTAATGAAGGACTTTGATCATTATATGTACAGGGTTCCCAGTAATTAAGTACTCTGATCATTATATGTACAGGGTTCCCAGTAATGAAGGACTTATTTATAAATATAATAATTATATGTACAGGGTTTCCAGTAATTAAGGACTTCGATCATTATATGTACAGGGTTCCCAGTAATTAAGGACTCTGATCATTATCTGTACAGGGTTCCCAGTAATTAAGTACTTTGATCATTATATGTAAAGGGTTCCCAGTAATTAAGTACTTATTTATAAATATAATAATTATATGTACAGGGTTCCCAGTAATGAAGGACTCTGATCATTATATGTACAGGGTTCCCAGTAATTAAGTACTCTGATCATTATATGTACAGGGTTCCCAGTAATGAAGGACTCTGATCATTATATGTACAGGGTTCCCAGTAATTAAGTACTTTGATCATTATATGTAAAGGGTTCCCAGTAATTAAGTACTTATTTATAAATATAATAATTATATGTACAGGGTTCCCAGTAATGAAGGACTCTGATCATTATATGTACAGGAATCCCAGTAATTAAGTACTTATTTATAAATATAATAATTATATGTACAGGGTTCCCAGTAATTAAGTACTCTGATCATTATATGTACAGGGTTCCCAGTAATGAAGGACTTATTTATAAATATAATAATTATATGTACAGGGTTTCCAATAATGAAGGACTCTGATCATTATATGTACAGGGTTCCCAGTAATGAAGGACTCTGATCATTATATGTACAGGGTTCCCAGTAATTAAGTACTTTGATCATTATATGTACAGGGTTCCCAGTAATGAAGGACTCTGATCATTATATGTACAGGGTTCCCAGTAATTAAGTACTTCGATCATTATATGTACAGGGTTCCCAGTAATTAAGTACTTCGATCATTATATGTACAGGGTTCCCAGTAATGAAGGACTTATTTATAAATATAATAATTATATGTACAGGGTTTCCAGTAATTAAGGACTTCGATCATTATATGTACAGGGTTCCCAGTAATTAAGGACTCTGATCATTATATGTACAGGGTTCCCAGTAATTAAGTACTTTGATCATTATATGTACAGGGTTCCCAGTAATTAAGTACTTATTTATAAATATAATAATTATATGTACAGGGTTCCCAGTAATGAAGGACTCTGATCATTATATGTACAGGAATCCCAGTAATTAAGTACTTATTTATAAATATAATAATTATATGTACAGGGTTCCCAGTAATGAAGGACTCTGATCATTATATGTACAGGGTTCCCAGTAATGAAGGACTTATTTATAAATATAATAATTATATGTACAGGGTTCCCAGTAATGAAGGACTCTGATCATTATATGTACAGGGTTCCCAGTAATGAAGGACTCTGATCATTATATGTACAGGGTTCCCAGTAATGAAGGACTCTGATCATTATATGTACAGGGTTCCCAGTAATGAAGGACTCTGATCATTATATGTACAGGGTTCCCAGTAATGAAGGACTCTGATCATTATATGTACAGGGTTCCCAGTAATGAAGGACTCTGATCATTATATGTACAGGGTTCCCAGTAATTAAGTACTTTGATCATTATATGTACAGGGTTTCCAGTAATGAAGGACTCTGATCATTATATGTACAGGGTTCCCATGCAGTAATGAAGGACTCTGATCATTATATGTACAGGGTTCCCAGTAATGAAGGACTCTGATCATTATATGTACAGGGTTCCCAGTAATGAAGGACTCTGATCATTATATGTACAGGGTTCTAAGTAATGAAGTACTTCATTCTATGTACAGGGTTCCCGGCTACCGTGGTAAACTCCCAGAACAATGAAGGTGATACACCGGTTCACGTCCTGGCCCAGAATGACCGTACCTTACATATTGTTAAGATGATGGTGGAATCTGGTAAGGTGGACTTCAATCTTTACAACAGTAAGGTATGTATTTACCAGCTGATACAATTTCAGAAGTGACAAATAGTTTTAAGCAATTGTCTGGGAAATATAAATGTTTGAAATACATTGAAATTAATTTCAACTAGTGATTGGTAATCTGTTTAAAATCCTAATCAATAATGTAATAATGGGAAAATATATAAGCAATATTAAACCAGAATTGGAAACGGCAAATTGACAAATTTTCAATAAAAGTTGACCATTAGGCCATGCCAATTGGATTTATTGTTCGTCGGATTTACCGCTCCTATTTTGGAAAAATAAAATAAAAGTAAAAGTAAAATATTACCGCTCCAATTTTAAGGTCAATGAAAAATGACGAATTCGGATATATTTTACAATGGTTCAAAATTTAGAAAGACCAGGCTTTTTCACTTTTTAAGAAAACTGAATGTGTCAAAATAGCTTTCTTATCGTGTTGGTCGCTACATAATCTGGTCTCCAGAATGTATTGCAAATTACCGCAGTAGATGGTGTATCGTTCCAAGATCTCTTGATCAAATAAACAAAACACAGAACTCAAGCGTCAACAGAAAATAACTTTAAAAATCATGAATTAAGTAAGCGACATCAGAAGATATGTTGTTAATTCAAATGCACGACTATAATAACACCTCTATATTGAATTTCAAATCGATATTCTTCAGCAATCGACCCGATTTGGCAGACATCATTGTCATTTCATCAGTCTTCTTTTAATAGAATAGGCCTACTGTTGAAAGATTAAAAAATGTGTTTTTTATAAATATTTTGAAATATTTATGTAGGTAATACCATTCGAACTCTCTTCCAGATGCCACAGTTGGTCACCTAGTAACCAGTAGTCAAAACATTTAAATCCCGAATAGATAAACACTGGGTTCATGATGCTTATTCGACCACGAGATAAACAATAATGGACTTATTCATATATGGGACGTCAACTTATGAACTGATATTACTATTTATGATTTGGATATTTTGTTCACAAATAATGCTTGTGTCCATTCCTATTATTATTATTGTACCTCAAAAGTTTTATCAGCAAAACACCTAGTGCCTTACATCAAGCCTTCAGGGTTTGTTATATAGCGGTACATTATACATACATTTTGTCATCATTAATTTATATTAATTCGATCAAATATGCATTCTGCATGAACAGAAGCATTATAATACCTACAAGATAAAAATGTTGTTGCTAAAAGGTGTTACCTGCATCTTTGGTTCAATCACTAAACTTGAATGAATGACCTTGGGTCTTCTATTAGAAGGTAATTTAAGAAATCTTTTCTCTCAAATGCTATTTGAGAGAAAATCATGTACCACAGTATACCACGGTATTTAGGCAAATACTGCAGTACGTACCACGGTATACCATGGTATTTAGACAAATAGTGCAGTACATACCACGGTATTTAGACAAATACAGCAGAATGTACCACGGTATTTAGGCAAGTACTGCAGTACGTACCACGGTATTTAGACAAATAATGCAGTACGTATCAAGGTATACCACGGTATTTAGACAAATACTGCAGTACGTACCACAGTATACCACGGTATTTAGACAAATACTGCAGTACGTACCATGGTCTACCACGGTATTTAGACAAATACTGCAGTACGTACCATGGTATTTAGACAAATACTACAGTATGTACCACAGTATACCACAGTATTTAGGCAAATACTGCAGTACATACCACGGTATACCATGGTATTTAGACAAATACTGCAGTACATACCAGGGTATTTAGACAAATACAGCAAAATGTACCACGGTATTTAGACAAATAATGCAGTACGTATCAAGGTATACCACGGTATTTAGACAAATACTGCAGTACGTACCACAGTATACCACGGTATTTAGACAAATACTGCAGTACGTACCATGGTATGCCACAGTATTTAGACAAATACTGCAGTATGTACCATGGTATGCCACAGTATTTAGACAAATACTGCAGTACGTACCACGGTATATCACCTTGCTTGAATGTTTGAGCTTGCTAAAGGTCTCTGGCTGTTTTTGTTCTGAAGCCAATCAACAGGAGATCTGTCATGAGTTTCTCGTCGTGTTATCCTTTAATATTGTTTGAGTGAAGCTATGTCTGTCCTAGTTGATCAGCAAACTTATAGGAAATTATAACTAAACCACACATTGGAATTCCAATTGATCTATGTGTAACGTGTAGGGGGTAGCGCGCCCTATCAGTTCGTCTCGGTGTATTCCAAGATCTGGGACTTCAACTCAATCACAATGGAATCAGGTATATTTACAATAATTAGGATTAATAAAAGCTTGCTTGCCTAAGCGTAAAATACAATAATTGACTACCAAACAAAACCTACGCACTTGCTATGGCGCTACGAATGTAACAGTATAGAATAGTGCGCACTGGCTATCTGCAACTGCGCGACACAACTAACACTATGCTAATAATTCGCACTGGCTACCTGCCACTGCGCGATACAACTGCCACTATGCAAACAATTCGCACTGGCTACCTGCCTTTGCGCGACTAATGCAACAGGCTGCAAGCAACTGCGCGCTAGTGCAATGGCCTCCACCCAAGCTGCTATACTCCGCGCGTAGGTATACTCTACCTCTGCGCAATCCCAAGGGAGCTATCCCCAACCCTATCAGAAGTCTTATTCAGACTTCCCTCTAACCCTTATTCAGGATTAGATTATAATAAGTACCTTGGGTTCTCTGTATGTCCACCTTCTCCGTTGTCTACCTCGTACAGCAACTCTCCGATCTCTGACTGACCGGCTTTATATACCCAGTGGGAGAGTCCACTTTATAACCTACAGACGATACCATTTACAACCCAAACGTATGGCCAACGTTTCCAAGCGCCCAAATAACGCATATCGTGTCTCTAGTGCGTTTGTAACAAATGACATTGTCGATATATTTACAACGAAGTGAAACAAATACCTTATTGAACGAATAACTATTTTAATTGGGAAAACAAACAGACTGATCATCAAATGAAATACAATTCTCATTACATTACCCTCTCCTCAGGCTTCATGCGTCCTCGCATAAGAATTATCGTTAATTAACCAAAAATAACAAAATGAAAGTCAATGTCTCCAATAAAATTATAACCACCTCTACACTAATGGACCTCGTTCTTATTAATTTTCTTTTCCAACTAGTCCCACCACTCTTCTTCCGAATACTCCTTCAGAGTAATACTGCCATCAGGTTCAGTCCTCCTAAACTTCTTTCGCAGGTGATGTTTTTGCACCTCAGTCTGTGTTTCCGCATCCTTTCTCTTGACAGAGCTATGCTCCCTAGGTGACTGGACCGGGCAAGTTCCTGTAGTCAAAGAGCAAAGGGTCGACTGAGACAGCACGTTTGAACTTGGCAGCGACGAGGACACTATACCACAAGTAGGCGGTCGCCCAAGCGCGAACACTGGAGGCAATGTCCTCTGTCTCTTCTGCGGGGCCAAGACAGGCTGAGGAGCAGTCCTTTTCCTAATGGTTGGCTCCAGACTTTCCACTGTGACATGTGCCAAGGACGCCTCACTTTGCAGACCGCTGTAATCCACATTTCCTGAAGGACTAGAGCTAGGCGCGCCCAAGGATTGACTGCTGCTTCGGCAATGATCTGGTTCCTTTCCAACCACATCTGACAAACTCCCTGGATCCTGTTGCTCCCATTCACTCTCGCTAGTGTCAACTGGTCCTCCTGGATGACGACGACGCCTGTGGCGTGCTAAGTCAGATTTCTTGGCGCTGGCATAGGGACAGTCTCTGCAAACGAAGTTCTCCTTGACCATTCTTTCTTTACCACATCGTACAAGGTGACTGGTCCACTCAGCTTCATCCATAAACCTTTCACCACAGATAGGGCACCGGTATTTCCATTTAGCAGGCGTCTTCTTAGTATTAACCATCCTGAAAGTACAGTTAATAAGACACTAAACAAATACTTCAGTGTTGTCAGTTTTTGTGTACATAACATAATCTTTCAACTTGGCAGGAGGTCGCCGCATGCGGGTACTGCGCCACCCATCAAGACCATCGGTCATGGTATCTATTGATTCGCTTTGCGCTAGACCTAAATCTGATTCATAAGGAGATGACAACTCATGATGCTCGCCCAACGCCGCGCCGCCATTGTCTGGTACATTTGCATTAGCGCCAAGGTTTTCGCATCGTAAGCGCTGTTGTCGCTTCTTCCTTAGGCGATCCACATGAATAACCTGCGCTCTGCCTCCATGACCACAGTTTACTTTATAAGTCAGCTGCGAGAACTTTCCCAGAATTCGGAAAGGACCGCGCCAGTAACTGGTCAACTTTGGCGAACGGCCTGACTGTCTTTGTGGAAAGTATACATAGACATCATCTCCTACATGGAGAGTCGACCAGTTCAGCTTCTGGTCATGGTACCGTTTCTGTCTAAGCATTGCGGCTTCTGTGTGCTGTCGAACAACGGTGTGTGCCCCTTCCATTCTTTCCTGTAGCTCCCATACCCACTGGTTGTTTGGAGTCCACTTGACAGCATTGGGCATTTCGAACATTATATCCAACGGAGTCATAGTTTCTCTTCCAAGCATGAGTCGGTTCGGTGTAAAGCCAGTAGTTTCATGCAGAGATGACCGATAGGCCATCATCACGTACGGCAGATAGGTGTCCCAGTCAGTGTGGTGCTCGTTCACATACGCGCTAAGCATCTGAGCCAGTGTCTTGTTAAAACGCTCGACCATTCCGTCTGATTGCGGGTGGTACGGCGTCGTTCTGGTTTTCTCTATATCCAGTAGTTGGCACATTTCAGTAAACAGTTTTCCTTCAAACTGTTTCCCTTGATCCGAGTGGATTGTTTCAGGAACACCAAACCTGGCAATCACTTCCTCTACAATTAGTTTAGCAACAGTGCGGGCCTCCATGTTTGGCATAGGGAAACTCTCGGTCCATTTCGTGTAGTAGTCGCTCACTACCAGTATGTACCGATTTCCAGCATCTGTCTCTGGTAATTCACCAAGAATGTCCGTTGCTATTCGTTCCATTGGCCTTCCTGTTTGATCCACTTTCATCGGCGCGCGCTGCGTTTTCGTAAGTCCTTTTCGCTTCGAGCATCTTTCACATCCAGCGATGTAATTCCTGGTATCGGACTGCAATCCAGGCCAGTAATACCATTGTCGTATTTTTGCAACTGTCTTGCTCATTCCCAGATGCCCTGATGTCTTGCTGTCATGGAACTGGTGTAGAACCTCTCTCCTCTTTCCATAAGGCACAACACCCTGTAGTCTGGTGCGCTGCCGATTGCCTTCCTCTTCCCATCTTCTATACAGTAGTCCTCCGGCCAACTCAAGTCTGTCCCATTGAGACCACAGCGACTTTATAACAAAGTTCAAGCTTTTGATATCTGAAAACGGAGGACGGGCACCTGTTATCATCCATCTCTTTACTGTTTTCAAGTCTGCGTCTTGATCTTGTAATTCTAAAAGTGATATTTGAGTCTTTCCTTCAACTTCATCAATCGCAGCCTCTTTCGTTGCCACTGCCCCCTTCCTTGTCGCCGTGTTGACCACTGTTTTGATGTGCTCTTCCCAATTTGGCTCAAACCCGCATTGGCGACATGGCAGCCTGCTCACCGCATCCGCATTTGTATGGCGTGTCCCCGGTCTATGCTCAATGTCCATTTCATATGTACTTAATATCTCCATCCATCTTGCTAGCTGCCCTTCTGGATTTTTGAAATGCATAAGCCAACGCAAGGAACCATGATCAGTGCGTACGAGGAACTTCCGTCCATACAAATAATGCCGGAACTGCTTGACAAATGCCACAATAGCAAGTAGCTCTTTTCGCGTTACACAGTACTGACGTTCTGCTTTTGAAAGTGTGCGACTCGCGTAGGCTATGACTCTTTCATGTCCATTGACCTTTTGTGACAGAACAGCGCCAATGGCATTGTTACTTGCGTCAGTATCCAATATAAACGACTCTGTGAAGTCCGGATGAGCGAGGATTGGAGCAGATACGAGCTTTGACTTCAAAGTATCAAATGCGTCCTGACATTCTTGACTCCATATAAATTCTCTGCCCTTTTCCGTCAAGCGATGCAGACACTTTGCAATGCTAGAAAACTGGTGAATGTACCGACGATAGTAACTGCAAAGACCAAGGAAGGACCTAAGCTCCGTTACGTTTACCGGTATAGGCCAGTCCTTCACCACTTGCACCTTTTCCGGATCAGTAGCCACGCCTTCTTCTGAAACCACATGCCCAAGGAATCTCACACGCTTGGCAAATAACATACATTTCTTCGGCTTCAGTTTTAATCCAGCCTGCCTCAACCTATCGAACACAGTCTTTAGATTGCTTATCATGTCCTCAAACGTTCGCCCCACAACAATCACATCGTCCAGGTATACCAGGCATATGTCCCATTGTACTCCACCCAAGACTATTTCCATTAGTCTTTGGAAAGTCGCTGGTGCTGAGCACAGGCCAAAAGGCATTTTGCAAAATTGATACAACCCACTACGAGTAGCAAATGCCGTTTTGGGTCGATCCTCCTCAGCAACTTCCACCTGCCAATACCCAGAACACAGATCTAATGTTGAAAACCAGGCGTTGCCAGAGAGCTGATCCAAGGAATCATCTATCCGTGGGAGGGGATACGCGTCCTTGATTGTGACAGTGTTTAACCGGCGATAGTCAACACAGAAACGGTTTGTTCCGTCTTTCTTTTTGACAAGGACCACTCCTGAAGACCATGGACCACAAGACGGCTCAATGACATTCCTTTCCAACATGTCCTCCACTAACGCATCTACTTCTTTGGTCATATGAGCCGGAAAACAACGCGGTGGCTGTTTTATGGGACGTGCGTTACCAGTGTCAATAGTATGTTCGACGATATCTGTACATCCTAGGTCAGAATCTGAAGACGCAAAAAGATCCGCGTATTCATTCAGTAGCGATTCTGCTTTCTCACGTTGCTCTTTAGTCAGGTCTTGTGCCGAGTGCGCCAGCAATTTCTCTATATGTTGACTCGTGTGTGTTTTTCGCACAGCACTACACAGTCCTGGGGTGTCTACCACTCTGTTTACTTCAGCCAATTCTCCGACAATTGGTCCAGCATACACCGTCTTTGATGTATCGGCCAAATTCATCATGCGCACCGGCACTGTAGCTTTTGCTTGTACCAAAGCTCGCGCAACTAGTCCAACATCTGCACCTACCGCCTTCTCATTCGGCTCTACGATGCTCAAGCCAGTAGGTAGCTTGCCATCGATTCCACATACTTTGCCCTGTATAACGGCTTCTGAATGAGGAGGAATGTTGATTTTCTCCGCCGCAGCTATTCGGAAACAACCATATGGCCCCTGAAATACTAACGGTACGTCAACATCCTGAATCCGAAGGACTTCCCTGCTGACGTCTATCACAGCGTTATTGGTTTTCAGAAAGTCTAGTCCCAGTAGACCATCCAAACTCAGTTCAGCAACTATCATATCCATACTGTACATGTTGTTAATGGTTATCTGAAACCGACCCTTTCCAACTAATGTAAGGTCGTGTCCTCCAGCCGCAGTTACCTTGTATTGCACTTTGGTCAATTCCCGTCTACAGTGTTCCGGTATCTTATCATACAGTTTGGCAGAAAGAAGGGACAGCGACGCGCCAGTGTCAACAAGACATGTCGCTGAAATGCCTTGAGCAGATATATTTATGTACATGCCAGCCTCGTTCGTGAGTGAACTTACTCCTACCGCGGGTTTGTGACCATTTTGTCCTTCTTGTCTTTTCTCTCTGCGCCTTTGTAAGCGTCTTGCAATTGCGCCTTTGCCATATTGTTTGTTACCTTCTTGTGAAAAATCAGCACTGTCTTTCTTATACTTTGCACATTTCCTTTTTATGTGTCCTTTCTCATGACAGTAAAAGCATATTATCTCCTCACGAGCAGCTGCTCTTGCGCCCAATCTTTGCCTATGGTCCCTGCTCTCTTTCAATTGCATCATGTCCTTTTGTAGGCTCTCTAGTTTTTCCTGCATCCCTTTCATCGCCGCTAGGAGATCGTTATGACCAGTATCCTGTTTATCCTCTGCTGCTGCAACAGCAGTTGCTGCCCGCAGTTGTCCTCTCTCAGTTGAGCGACTCTGCTCCGCCCTGTTAAATGCTTCTAACTCTACAGCTAGGCGTATTGCATCATTCAAATAAATTGGCCTTGATTGCTTAATTCTAATGCGCATCTCCGAATCAAATAAGGCGTCAATAAACTGTTCCTTTGCCAGAGTCTCCCGCACGTCACCAGGTGCAGTTGGATAAGCTAGATTTACCAACCTTCTAATAGCCTGCCCTAACTCTGGTAACGATTTTGATGCTCGCTGGCGCCTTTCTCTCAATTGAACTCTGTACAGTTCATTTTGATTCGGGGGAGCAAAGCGTTCCTCTAATGAACTTACTAGTAAAGCATAATGCCTTTTTGTGTCCTCAGGTAAGTCACCTAAAACACCCTGGGCTTGTCCCCTGAGAGAAACAGCTAAATACAGGCCTTTGTCCTCTTCAGTCCATCCATTAATGCGCGCACATGTATCAAAATGTGCTTTAAAATCTTTCCAGGACCCTGTGCCATCATATGTCGCAGGTTTGATACGAATAAGCTGTTTTTGGTTGTCAACGGGCGCTTTTTGTTTGTTTTTCCGATTCGTAACATAATCATCAGCGCCGTCTGTTATTAACGTAGATTCAAATGCATCTGACCGTGGTTCTTTGGGTATGCTATCTCTTGCCCGTGCTCCGACACTTTGATCTACATCAAAGCGCACCCTCAATGGTGTTCCCGAGGCGCGCGTGTCGCTCCGTCTACCGGTAATACCGACATTTTCTCTCCTATTCACGCCTGATGATATTTCCCCGTCACTGCGCCTGAAGGTTGACAGACCGGAGTCCCTAGCTACATGTCCCTGCTCTCCTTGTAGCTTAGGTGTGGAATGGCTCATGGTTACATCGAGAAGGGATCTTTCATACCTCAGCCTTTCCATTTCCGCCTCCATTGCACTGATCTCCAGGTCCACATCTTCCATTTCCATTTTAACCGAAAAACGAAAACAAATGCGCGGAGTTGAAATTCCAGAAATCCCACCGCTGCCACCAAATTGTGTAACGTGTAGGGGGTAGCGCGCCCTATCAGTTCGTCTCGGTGTATTCCAAGATCTGGGACTTCAACTCAATCACAATGGAATCAGGTATATTTACAATAATTAGGATTAATAAAAGCTTGCTTGCCTAAGCGTAAAATACAATAATTGACTACCAAACAAAACCTACGCACTTGCTACTTGCTATGGCGCTACGAATGTAACAGTATAGAATAGTGCGCACTGGCTATCTGCAACTGCGCGACACAACTAACATTATGCTAATAATTCGCACTGGCTACCTGCCACTGCGCGATACAACTGCCACTATGCAAACAATTCGCACTGGCTACCTGCCTTTGCGCGACTAATGCAACAGGCTGCAAGCAACTGCGCGCTAGTGCAATGGCCTCCACCCAAGCTGCTATACTCCGCGCGTAGGTATACTCTGCCTCTGCGCAATCCCAAGGGAGCTATCCCCAACCCTATCAGAAGTCTTATTCAGACTTCCCTCTAACCCTTATTCAGGATTAGATTATAATAAGTACCTTGGGTTCTCTGTATGTCCACCTTCTCCGTTGTCTACCTCGTACAGCAACTCTCCGATCTCTGACTGACCGGCTTTATATACCCAGTGGGAGAGTCCACTTTATAACCTACAGACGATACCATTTACAACCCAAACGTATGGCCAACGTTTCCAAGCGCCCAAATAACGCATATCGTGTCTCTAGTGCGTTTGTAACAAATGACATTGTCGATATATTTACAACGAAGTGAAACAAATACCTTATTGAACGAATAACTATTTTAATTGGGAAAACGAACAGACTGATCATCAAATGAAATACAATTCTCATTACATATGTAACAAATAGTTTTTAGCTCACCTGGTCCAAAGGACCAAGGTAAGCTTATGCCATACCCCGGCGTCCGGCGGCCGTCCGTCAACAATCCACTTCTTCTTCATAACCAATGATCAGAATTTAATCAAATTTAGTAGGAAGCATGCCTAAATTGGTGGCTGGGATTCAAAGTTATACAAATGAAGGGCTGACCTCCCCAGGGGTCCATTTGGCAATATTCATGTTAACGACTTTTTTTCTGGATCTAAGCAATTTACAGCTTTCATATGTCAGTGGTAGCATCCTTAGGTGGCTTGGATTCAATTTATACAAATGAAGAGGCTGACCCCCCAGGGGCCTTAGGGGTTGGGCCGAAAGGGGTCAATTTAGCAATATTCATATTAACGGCTTTTTCTCTGGATCTAAGCAATTTAAAGCTTTCACATGTCAGTGGTAGCATCCTTAGATGGCTGGGATTCAATTTATATTAATGAAGGGGCTGACCCCCAAGGGCCTGAGGGGTGGGGCCGAAAGGAGTACATTTTGCAATATTCATATTGACGACTTCTTCTCTGGATCTAAGCAATGTACAACACTCATATTTTAGTGGTAGCATTCTTAGGTGGCTGGGATTTTAATTGATACAAATGATTGGGCTGACCCCTCAGGGGTAGGGCCAAATGGGGTCATTTTCGCATAGTAACAACTTCCTTCTCTGAAACAAGCAATGTACAACAGTTATTAGCTCACCTGGCCCGAAGGGCCAAGTGAGCTTATGTGATGGTGCGGCGTCCGTCATCCGTCTGTCCGTTCGTCATCCGTTTTTCCTTTAAACAACTTCTTCTAAAATACTGAAAGGCCTATTGACATGAAATTTGGCTGGTAGCTTTCTTGGAAGGAGCTGAACAAAGTTTGCGAAAAGAAATGACCTTGACCTATATTCAAAGTCACAGGGGTCAAATCTGTTAAAACATTTAAATGACTTCTTCTGATTAACCAAAAGGCCTAGAGTCATTACATTTGGCTGGTAGCTTCCTTGGATGAAGCATAATAAAGTTTGCGAAAAGAAATGACTGTGACTTATATTCAAGGTCACAGGGGTCAAATCTGTTAAAACATTTAAACGACTTCTTCTGATTAACCAAAAGCCCTAGAAGCATGATATTTGGCTGAACGGTTCCTTTGATGAAGCTGGACAAAGTTTGCAAAAAGAAATGACCTTGACCTATATTCATGGTCACAGGGGTCAAATCTGTTAAAACGAATTCTTCTGATTAACCAAAAGGCCTAGAGACATGATATTTGGCCAGTAGCTTCCTTTGATGAAGCTGGACATAGTTTTTGAAAAGAAATGACCATGACCTATATTCAATGTCACAATGGTCAAATCTGTTAAAACCTTCAAAGACTTCTTCTGAAATACCAAATGCCCTAGAAGCATGATATATGGCTGAAAGGTTCCTTGGATGAAGCCCGACAAAATTTGCGAAAGAAAATGACCTTGACCCATATTTAAGATCACAAGGGTCAAATCTCTTTAAAGATTTAGGCAACTTCTTCTGATATTTACAGTCTGTTTGGAATTGATAGTATATTGCCTATACATTTCTACGAATGCCTACTGAATGTTATTTTCTGATAAAATCAGTGGATCACGCGCCCATTGGCGCAGCGCGCAGTAATACACCCAACAGTGACCCACATTCCACACAGCCAATACACACATGGAACAAAGAAAATCCACTTTCACTTCTGGAATGTTGACGAACTCCACGTTTTCGAACTGTTCTTTCAATTTCAACATGACAAAGTAGATAAAACTTACAGTTTTGAACCACCACTTAAGTCATCCCGGCTAGCTTTCTGTGTTACAATTTGAACACGAGGCCGCGTCACTACTTTACAGACTCGATCAATATCCTGCCGCGTAGTATGTGTTAATTTATTTAAGAAATAAATAAGAAGCATTTTAATGTTTTTTTAAATACAATAACAGTAACAAAGACAGTATGGTTTGTTTATATATGAACTTATGTGAAAAAATAACAATAAAAAGATGTAATCTTTTGGAACTTTTTTGTTTACTTGTTGACTGAAATTTCGCGGGAGTTCAATTCGTCACCTCATAAGGCGGCTGTTTCAACAGTCTACCGAAACCAAACGATACTGTTTGATTTCATCGCAGTAAGTATCATAATATCTGATTAAAGAAATAATTACACGTGGGAATATAAGGTCTGAACAGTAAATATAAGGATTAAAGTTTCTTTCTGGTGGTTTTATCAAAGGATAAAGTTCAGTAGGATATCGATAGTTGTTTCATGGAAAGCTTTGCGTTCCATTCCAACTATCGATATCCTATTGAACTTTATCCTTTGATAAAACCACCAGAAAGAAACATTAATCCTTAAATAAACCCAAATGGCTAGAGACATGATATTTGGCTGGTAGCGTCTTGGGATGAAGCCAAACAAAATTTAAAAATGAAAATGATGTTGTCTTACAAGGTCACAGGGGTAAAATATGTTTAAATCTTAACATGTTCTTCTAAATGTCTTACAGTAAAAGATTTTAGGGTTACACTGTAATATAAGTCAGAGATTGATACCAGGTGAGCGATGCAGGCCCATTCGGCCTCTTGTTGATTGAGCTAGCCAAAGATAATAAAGTATAGCAGTTTTATTCTATGGATTTATTTTTGATGACTTAAATTGTGATTTATTTTTACCAATATTTTTTACAGAACCAGAATGCTCTTCAGGTTGCAGTAACCTTGGGCCAGATAAAGACAGCAAAATATCTACATCGATTGATTAAAAATGCTCCCATAAACCAAAATGGCTCATTGACGTATGTTTCCATTCTTCCAAAATCTCCATCAGCTGAAAATACTTCTGTGATCGAAAGTGACAATAACGATTGCCCTGATGAGTCAACGAAGAAAACTCCAGAGAAAAGAAAAAAGAAAAAAACTGGCAGCAACTCGGCATTAGCCTGCAAAGTGACCAGTACGGAAGATAGTGTTGGGGAATCCCCCGAAAGAAACTTGAATCAGTGTTTGAATAATGCTTCAAGAGAGATTGAAGAGGAAATTGGTGCTAGTAGTCCTCATGCTTCAAATCCGACATCAGACTCTCCTTCGTCAACTTCACTTTCTTCACCAATTGGACACTCCTCTCTTCCTGAAAAAAATTCCTCCAAGAATTTGGGCAAAAGATTGAATTCAGCTATGTCAGCCAAATCTTCTAATACTAAACTTACTGGGAAAAAAATACCTAATGTGTGTTCTTCTGCACCTTCAGCTTCATCTTCTTCACCTTCATGCACTTTAGTTTCTAAGCCCTCATCAGACCCTGAAGTTGCAACCTCTACAACTTTCTCCCTGTCTGGTAATTACTGCGACCCTTCAGCAGCAAAAAAGAAGAAAATGAGAGTACTTGTAGTAAAAAAAGGTGTACTGCCAACTAGTCAGATGATATTTACCGACCAAGTACAGCACAGTTCCAAAAATCCAAAGTTGTCTTCATCTAAAAGCCTGATTAGAAGTGAGAGGATTCTTAGTAGAAAAAGTCGGGATGCTGGTGAGCTCAAGGTCACCTCTGAAAGTGAGAATCTAATTAGCGACATCAAGGTAATTATATATACAAATCTGTTTTAGAACATTGGGCCCGAGGGTCCCATAAATGGTCAAATGCGGTCAAATGTGTATAGACCTTGCCTCAATAAACAGAATGACTTGGATGTCGATATTGAGCAAGTTCTATGCTAGGATGAACGAAGGGCTAGCAAGTTTAATGGACTTGCTATATAACTTCTAAGGTCATAGCGTTTAATGTAGGTACTGATTTTTTGCCTGTTTCTTTTTCATTAAGGCTAAAACTTATGAGAGTTGTACGAGAACGTGATGCGGTCAAATTTGTCCTATAGTTATAATCTGTACCAGTTACTTTAAAAGCACATTCTGCAAATGTTTTTAGAGCACCAAGCCTAAAGGGCCAAAATAACTTATGCTGCGGATTGGTGTCCTTCCTTCTGCATCCGGCATCAACATATATATATTCCTTTGACATTTACTTCTCCTCAACCACTAGGCCAGTTCAAATGAATATAATCATGGACTCCCTTAAAAATCACTGGGGTCAAATTTGTATAAAAATGTGATCAATTTCTATTGAATATAGACAAACAGCCCAGAAATTATTCATCAAAGCTAAATATTTTTGAAAGAATATTCTATTATTACAGATAGAAATGGATATTGCCGAAGATGATGAAATGTGTCCAGATAGCAACACAAGCAGGTCAGTGCTCCTAAACTAATATTAGTTAGGCATATGTAATGGTCAGGTGAGTTATAAGACTTTTAAGCCATTTGTGTGCTATGTGTAATGGTCAGGTGAATCTTATGACGTTTTAGCCGTTTGTGTGCTATGTGTAATGGTCAGGTGATTCGTAAGACCTTTTAGTCGTTTGTGTGCAATGTATAATGGTCAGGTGAATTGTAAGACATTTTAGCCGTTTGTGTGCTATGTGTAATGGTCAGGTGATTCGTAAGACCTTTTAGTCGTTTGTGTGCAATGTATAATGGTCAGGTGAATTGTAAGACATTTTAGCCGTTTGTGTGCTATGTGTAATGGTCAAGTGAGTCTGGGGCCTCTTAGAGCCGTTTGTGTGCTATGTGTAATGGTCAGATGAATCGTAAGACCTTTTAGTCGTTTGTGTGCTATGTGTAATAGTCAGGTGAGTCTGTGGCCTTTTAGCCGTTTGTGTGCTATGTGTAATGGTCAGGTGAGTTATAAGACGTTTTAGTCGTTTGTGTGCAATATGTATAATGGTCAGGTGAATTGTAAGACCTTTTAGCCGTTTGTGTGTTATGTATAACGGTCAGGTTGGTTATGGTACCTTTTAGCCGCTTATGTGCTGAATGACACATGAATGTTCACTTGTTTAATGTTGAAGCTGAATTTCACTGCAAGACATTATAATTGCTTAAGTGCTGAAACCCTATTGATATTTGTTGTACAAACTGATCACTTAACATGTCAGTAAGTAATTGTAAAAAAGTATGAGTTTGTAAACCAATTTATTGAAGGGCCTGTGCAAGGTGGCCAAGTGGTTAGGTATCTGATGATAATCTGCTACCTGAGCCCTCAACCACTAGGTACTTCTAAGGCCTAATGTCGGGGTAGCTGTTGTAGGTCGGCTGTTTTTCTGTTGGAACTCCAACAATTCAAGACCTGCCATCAGTGTATTGATAATTTGTGGATTTGTTTTTGAAAATTTTCCAATTGAAACAAGCATTTCTTGAATAGGAATTGGTGACATCAAAATAGGAATTGGTGACGTCACAATAGGAATTGGTGACCTCACAGTAGGAATTGGTGACGTCACAGTAGGAATTGGTGACGTCACCAAAGGAATTGGTGACGTCACAATAGCAAAGGTTGTTTCAGTCTTATAACAACATTTGCCTTCACAATGTATGACAATGGAAGGATCATCACAGCAGTGTAAATGTAAATATGATACCGTAACAAAGCATCACAGCAGTGTAAATGTAAATATGATACCGTAACAAAGCATCACAGCAGTGTAAATGTAAATATGATACCGTAACAAAGCATCACAGCAGTGTAAATGTAAATATGATACCGTAACAAAGCATCACAGCAGTGTAAATGTAAATATGATACCGTAACAAAGCATCACAGCAGTGTAAATGTAAATATGATACCGTAACAAAGCATCACAGCAGTGTAAATGTAAATATGATACCGTAACAAAGCATCACAGCAGTGTAAATGTAAATATGATACTGTAACAAAGCATCACAGCAGTGTAAATGTAAATATGATACCGTAACAAAGCATCACAGCAGTGTAAATGTAAATATGATACCGTAACAAAGCATCACAGCAGTGTAAATGTAAATATGATACCGTAACAAAGCATCACAGCAGTGTAAATGTAAATATGATACCGTAACAAAGCATCACAGCAGTGTAAATGTAAATATGATACCGTAACAAAGCATCACAGCAGTGTAAATGTAAATATGATACCGTAACAAAGCATCACAGCAGTGTAAATGTAAATATGATACTGTAACAAAGCATTTTTGCTGCAACAGGATATTAAAACCAGCATGATAATTGTACACTGATCTTCCCAAGCAGTCCAGATGTGACGATAACCCGAGTGACATCCACCCGTGTACAGTGGCCTTTAAGGGTTAACTCATAACTAATTATAATCGTACAATTTTCTTCCCCAGCAATCCAGATGTGATGATTACCCGAGTGACATCCACCCGTGTACAGTGGCCTTTAAGGGTTAACTCATACCTAATTATAATCGTACAATTTTCTTCCCCAGCAATCCAGATGTGATGATTACCCGAGTGACATCCACCCGTGTACAGTGGCCTTTAAGGGTTAACTCATACCTAATTATAATCGTACAATTTTCTTCCCCAGCAATCCAGACGTGATGATTACCCGAGTGACATCCACCCGTGTACAGTGGCCTTTAAGGGTTAACTCATACCTAATTATAATCGTACAATTTTCTTCCCCAGCAATCCAGATGTGATGATTACCCGAGTGACATCCACCCGCAGCCAACAGTGTGGCACTGCAGACAGCCAAGGTAGGACCAATAGAATTTTATGTGAAGGAGATTAAGAATAACACAGTCGAGGTCACGTATGCTACTGTACTTTACTACCTTAGATTGTTTCATGGTCCAAGGGCCTGATCCTTTAGGGGTTTTCATGTTACATTTAATGTTAAAATATTTAAGCATTTTTTGTGCTTGAGATATTGTTTCATTTGTTAAAAAAAAGGACATGCCAATTCAACAATGTATTTATTTGTTTATTGAGAAATAACCACCATATTGTTTGGTTTGCCTGTTATAAGAACAGGGAGAGCTATTGCAATACCCGGTGTGAGCGTGAGCATCAGCGTGAAAATGGTTCAGAAGAATGGTTGAGTCCGTTGTGAAGTAACTATACATTATAAAGTCTTACATCAACCAAACTTATAATTTACATGCTTGATTTGTCCAAGGATACACAGCACATGCTAACCTTCAGATGCTGGATTTGACCTATATTTTCCACTTGAGTGATCACTACAAAGTAAAAATAAAATTATGAATTAAGTGTGTATGGGCCTGAAGTATATATGTGTTGTTGGTGTATTTTGTAGCTGGGCCTGAAGTATATGACATTGTGTGTTGTTGGTGTATTTTGTAGCTGCAGGGCCTGGGAAAGCATTGATAACTTATCTAAGTATGTATGGGGACAGCCATAGGTCTTCAATCCTGGCCAATCTTAACAAGGACCGGGATGACTACCAAAAACAGGAAAAAGGGCTACAGACACAAATCAAAGGTCAGTAGTAAACCGATTAAGCATCCAAGATGGTCGCACACAACCTCTGATTAAATCTTACAAAATGCAAGATGATATAAGTCGCATACATGCACAAAATAACAAGAAACATTATAAAATATAAATTGACACTTATGTTTGATGCAACAGACAATTAAAGGGGAAGTTGTGCATTGTTCTGTTTTGTAAGAGATTTGCCAACCTTCACTGCCAACCCACAAAAATCTATTAAGGCACAGAAAAACATAATCGCTTACATGACCTTGTCATTCTTCTTTTTGTGTCAGAAATAGAAAAGGAGATCCAGGACGGTGAATCTGAGATGGAGGAGAAGAACAATCGCCTTAAGGACATCCTCTTGGAGGTTGAACAGTTACAAATGCGCGTGTTCAATTTGGCAAAACAGTCGATTGGTCAGAAGGAAACTCTGAGCACACTTAAGGCTAGTGCTAGTGAAGTTAAAGAGAAGCTAAGCTGTTGTGAGAAGGCCATAATGGATATGTCGTGATTGCAGACCCCGGTACTGGAACTAGGGATTTGTTTAGGCCAGGTGGAGACCATTTTATGGGCAAAGTTTATATACCAATGAACAGTGTGCTGTTTTGCAAAGATTTAAACAGTTCAAGGGACTACAGCAGGGAGGCTGTATCATGTCTATGGACAGTTTCCCTGAGTAATGTTCTCTTGCATTTGTTGCTGTCCAGAAATATGCTCTGATGAAATTGAAGGCTCATTATGGGACACCTTGTCCCCTGGAACATGAAGGTTCATTGTGGGACACCTTGTCCCCTGGAACATGAAGGTTCATTGTGGGACACCTTGTCCCCTGGAACATGAAGGTTCATTGTGGGACACCTTGTCCCCTGGAACATGAAGGTTCATTTGGGACACCTTGTCCCCTGGAATATGAAGGTTCATTGTGGGACACCTTGTCCCCTGGAACATGAAGGTTCATTGTGGGACACCTTGTCCCCTGGAACATGAAGGTTCATTGTGGGACACCTTGTCCCCTGGAACATGAAGGTTCGTTGTGGGACACCCTATCCCCTGGAACATGAAGGTTCATTGTGGGACACCTTGTCCCCTGGAACATGAAGGTTCATTGTGGGACACCTTGTCTCCTGGAACATGAAGGTTCATTGTGGGACACCTTGTCCCCTGGAACATGAAGGTTCATTGTGGGACACCTTGTCCCCTGGAACACAAAGGCTCTGTGTCGGCCACCAAGCTTAGTTGTTAAAGATACAAAAAGATGATAATCTGGTGAACTTCAAAAAAATTGTGGGATATCATAGCTGTAAAGTTGACAGACTTTGAATCATCAATGCACAATCATCATCATCATCTATTGACAATAATTATCATAAACGTACACATTTTAGCAGTTTTCTTATTTTAGCGATGTTTGTTCTGAAGCCATTCTGCTAAATTATGGTTATGCTAATACAGCAGTTTCTGTATATTGCTTTCCTAAGCAAGTATTGTGCACCTATTCATCATTGTACATATCGATATCTGTTAATATGGTTATGCCCTAATACTTGAGTGTGCCAGAATAAGAATATTTACATTAATACACACACCTGCAGTTTTTTCATTCCAAGTAAGAGAAGAATGTAAGTGAACGTTATCTCTAAAATTTTGATGATGATAGTTAGTCTGCTAACAATCCAGCACAGAAGTCTGACTTTTAAATATTTTGCAGGAGACTTTGGAACTGTATTCCTGAAAAATAATAAGTGACCTGTCAGTTCAATTTTACTAGTCATTTTTAATGCGAAATTGTATATTCCATTTCTTTTTATATTTGTGCATTAATAAGTAAAATAGTTACAAACATTATCAATCATAATTAAACTTTTCATTTTTATTGGCAGTGGGATGCAAAATCAAGTGTCAATATACGTTACCTTTGAACTTTCAACTCTGGTGCAATCATAAGCTCATTGTTGAAATCCGTTGATTTTAAAATCTCATTGATAAACCTTTTATTAAGGAATCCCTTGCTTATTATTCAAGGCTTATTTAATAAAAAGTTAGTTCAATTTTTAGCTCACCTGGCCCAAAGGGCCAAGTGAGCTTATGTGATGGTGCGGCGTCCGTCATCCGTCCGTTTGTCGTCCATCAACTTTTCCCTTTAAAAGACTTCTTCTAAAATACTGAAAGGCCTAGTGACATGAAATTTTGCTGGTAGCTTTCTTGGAAGGAGCTGAACAAAGGTTGTGAAAAAAATCACTTTGACCTAATTTCAAGTTCACAGGGGTCAAAAATGATGAAACCTTCAAACAACTTCTTCTAAAATACCATCAGGCATAGAGTCCTCATATTTGACTAGTAGATTCCTTGGATAAAGCCAAATAAAGTTTGCAAAAAGAAACGACCTTGACCCATATTCAAGGTCAGAGGGCTTAAATCTATTTTAACTTTTAAACGACTTCTTTTAATAAACTAAAATCCCTAGAAGTAGGATATTTGGCTGGTAGCTTTCTTGGATGAAGCCCAACAAAGTTTGCGAAAAGAAATGACTTTGACCTATATTCAAGGTCACAAGGGTCAAATCTGTTAAAACCTTCAAATGACTTCTTTTGAAATACCAAAAGCCCTAGAAGCATGTTATTTGGCTGAAAGGTTTCTTGGGTGAAGCCAGATAAAGTTTGCAAAAAAAAAAAAATGACTTTGACCTATATTCAAGGTTACAAAGGTCAAATCTGTTAAAACATTTAAAAGACTTCTTCTGATTAACCAAAAGCCCTAGAAGCATGATATTTGGCTGGTAGCTTCCTTGGATGAAGCAAGACAACCCAACACTATATGAGTCATTATCAGAAAAGTACCAAATCGCTGTCCGTAACTTTGTCGTTTATTTCTTTGAATTCTACATAGAATAAAGTAAATGTTTTGCTAATACACCAACAATTAGAGATCTAGTAGTCACGTTTTAAAAGACATAAACATGAAATTGTGCCAAAATTATTTTTTTTAGCAAAAATATTAGCCTTTCACCCAAAAATGGGTGTGTCCGATGGTAAATCCTCAATATTCAAGCTCATTTAAAAACATTTTTAATGGGTTATTATACAAATTATGGGGATAGTTTTGTTGGTAATTACCAATTTAATTGGTAAGTAAGTACTTTTAGGCAAAAAGAAAATATTTAAAGGTTTTTTCAAGAAAATGTTTACCTGTCCCATAAGTTTTTGTACTTGGTGTTACCATGAGTATTTTGGTTCAATAGAGAAACTTTAAATCAACTGAGTACAATCATCTATGATGAATTCATTGCATATCTATCCCATGTTCATTTTCACATGGCATTTGGAAGTTAAAAGCAGGACGGTTTTAAATAGGAAGCAATCAAAATCAAGTCTCACCAACTGTCATCAAATTGTCCATGGTGTTACCACATTATTTTACAGATATGCCATTTATTCAATAAAAAGATTAATAGTATTTAAAAGAGGTTGCAAGGTAGTTTAAATACAGCTATCATGCTTTGAACAATTACCAATGGTTATAATTTTAATCTATAAACATATCTAAAATTTCTGTGGTGTTACTGTCTGTGGTGTTACCGGTCAAACAGGTAACACCACAGACGAATATTTGGTAACACTACAGACATTATACCCATTTATGAATCAATTTTATTGGAAAAAATAAAAGCATTATGATTTGAATAAGTTAAATTCCAAAACAATCATTATTGTTCATTTCTAATCAAAGAAAACTCTTAAATTCAGATTCTATACTCTTAAATCAAGATTCTCTTAAAACAGTAACACCAAAGACAATTATAGTAACATTACAGACTTAGATAAGTAAAACCAGAATCAAATCTTTGCAACATAAACAAAAGTTTACTTATAATACATAGACATTAGCTAACAGTTCTAAATATGGAATATGTCATTGTGAGAGATTATAGAGGGCTTTGCAATGGTAACACCAAGGGCATGAATATTGGCGATACCATTATAGTAACACCACAAACAATGGAATAGAAAAAATCATAAATAATGTCTAAGATAATGGGAAGATTCATATTATAAGATTCATAAAACAGAGAAATTATTGTATAATGTTATTTGTACAACATAGTAAGCACTAGGACTAGTGTGACAGTTATTAAAGCATGGATTAAACTCTCTGTGAGCAATGGCAAAGACATTACTAGTAACACCACAGACAATTCGGTGACAAGAGAGGATGCATAATATGAATTTCCATCATAAACAACTAATTAATATTTTAGTTAATGAATTAAATTGTTTGTTTAGGACACATTACTATAGAACTATATGCATATTGATGAAATATAATTCAATTACAATATGCACTAGATGATGACAATGGTAACACCACAGACATTCAATGCTGGTATTATCCAGCACAACATTTCAGGTGATCAAGAATGGCCCACTCTTCAACTTGGAAACAAAGACAATGTGTGTTAATAGTGAAATTGACTAAAATACATGTATTGTGATATTTAAATTGGTAACACAATGGACAAAATGTCTGTGGTGTTACAGTTGTCTTTGGTGTTTATTAAATTGAATAAAGTCCGGCAAATTTTGAGATAAGAAACGACCTTAACTTATATTCAAGGTCACAGGGGTCAAATCTGTTAAAACCTTTAAACAACTTCTTCTGAAAAACCTTAAGGCCTGGAGACATGATATTTGGCGGGTAGCTTCGTTGGAAGAAGCCAAGCAAAATTTGCAAATGAAAATGACATTGTCTTACAAGGCCACAGGGGTAAAATATGTTTAAATCTTAACATGTTTTTTTAAAGTCTTAGTGAAAGATTTTAGGCGACTTTAGGATTGCATACAATATGAGTCAGAGATTGATAACAGGTGAGTGATGCAGGCTCATTTGGCCTCTTGTTTTGTGGATCAAGTACAATTTATGGATCAAGTAAAAAATGTTGAAAAAAGAATAAGTTCACAATACTTTATGGACATACTTTTTCCCCACCATTTTTAGCTCGCCTGTTCGAGGAACAAAGAGAGCTATTGAAATACTCTCGGCGTGAGCGTCGGCCTGAAAATGGTTAAGATTGGTTATAATTATAAGTCCTACATCAACCAAACTTACATGCTTGATGTATCTAAGGAATACACAGCACAAGCTCACCTTCAGATGCTGGATTTGACCTATATTTTCCACTTGAATGACCATTCTGAATACAGACTTTATATATTCTATATGAGGTTGTAGCATGGTTATTTCATGACATTTTATTTGGACTCTTCATGATATTGTATAGTCATTATGTATACAACACAGTAAATACCGTATGAAATTACAAACTATGTGTGTACAGGCGAGCATTGGGTGGCTTTCACACCATCTCTGGTTGATTTTTGTTGTTACTTATAGCACATTTTTTTATTTAAGCAAATTTAGTTTTGATTTAATATTAATTTTCTCAGAAAATATGAAATACATTTAAAGAATAATTATGAGTTTGTTATAAAAGCCAAAACAGATATATTCATTTCTTGTAGGATTGCAAGTTTAAATGAAATTATTGTACACTAAAAATTGTATGTATTTTAATGAATTTTTACACAGTAATTAATATTTTATGTAACTTAGTAAGTTTTGACACAATTAATTGTATGCAGAATCATTAATGTATACAATTTTTGGTGTTATTAACCTGGTTATATCATGTAAATAACTTGCGCCCTGCCTTTTTAGAAAATTGATTTTTTTTTTAAAAAGCAAACATATTAAAAAAATACACAATGACTCTTACTTTTCTTTTGACATATTGAAATACAGATTTTGAAAAAAAAAACATCTTACAGAATATTTCGAAATGTTCATTACATTATTTCTTTCCATTTTTTCCAGCTTTCAAAAAGTTATTTTTTCCAATAATTTCTAATAAAAAATCTTCAGGAGTTCTTTTCCTGCCAAATTTTAAAACTTTTTATCTTCAAAATAAACCCAGTTCAGTTGTAAGTTATCATAAAAAGCAAGGTCATTCACGATAAACTTTTCTTTATCTCTTCCTTGTTTGTTTTAAGCAATCATTTAATATATTTTTAGGTCTTTTCAATGGTAATATTTGATTTTAATTTTATTTTTAATATTATACTTTCCTGTTAAGTATTTACCGGTAGATAAAATAAAATCTCCCAACACTAGATATTGTATGCTTGAATGAGAAAGACTTACCTTATTAGGGTCTGTCAGCTTACCTCTTTTTGGTTGGGTTGGGTTGGGTTGGGGAGGGGGGGGCATGGCTGACAAAGTACGTTGAGGTTGGGTTAGGTTGGGGGGGGGGGGGCATGGCTGACAGTACGTGGCTGGGAATAAGTAGTGGTTGTAATGTACTTGATCTTACTTGGTTCCTCTCGATTTTTTTGGCTCCTACAGAATCAATAGTTAATGACTAGCTCAAGAATTGCTTCAGCCATTTTGTAATGTGGAGCTAATAAATTTCTTGTCAAAGAGGAGATGTATGGAAAAAAACATAGTGATTTCAGGAGTGTTGTCAATCATGGTAAATTCAGTATAAATGGAGAGGTTTGATGTGTTGTAAGTTTGAGTTGAATACGAAGTATTTAAAGTAACCAGATTTCTTATTCAAGTTTGGTATCCTGTCTGTCTATTTTGTCATTTTCTCGCCCTGAATTTGTGAGGGCAAAGACAGAATGCATCGCTCTGGCGTGATATCAGTAATAAGCTATGGGTAATACCGATATGTGATGAACCAAGTGTTGTACTACCATGTTTGATAAATAAAATGTTATATTGTTAAAGTATAAAACTGTTCCTTGTTTTTGGTGTTATTTAATAGTCCATAAACATAAAAACCACTCCCCCTTCCTTGGTGAAGTTCTGTGTGCACTCACTTGTGTCAGTGTGTGTGTAAAGTTCTTGTGTGTCGTTTGATTTGGTCCAGAAACAAATGTATTTTCCGTAACCCTGATAGTCACAATTGTGTCTTTTGATGAGTGGAAATGTTCATAATGTTCACACTCAATTACTATGATTTGATTAGAAATGAGTTAGCTCCCCTTTATTTTTTAGGTCAACTGACCGAAGGGTCAGGATGGCCTATAGCCATCATGCGCTGTGCGTAAACTTTTCCTTCAAACAACTTCTCCTCAATAACCAAAAGGCCTAGGGTGCTGATATTATGCTTGTAGCATGCTGGGATGAAATCCACCATGAAACACCTTGACCTACTTTCCAGTTCACAGGTAAAATAGGTTAAAATCTTCAAGCAACTTCTCAATTACTGAAACACCCGGGGAACTGATATTTGGCCTGTAGCATGCAGTGGTATCAATTGACCTTGACTCACTTTCAAGGTCACAGGGGTCAAATGTCTTAAATTTTCAACTTAATTCTTCTCAATAGCTGAAATGTCCAGTGTACTGATATTTGGCCGGTAGTATGCTGGAATAAAGGCTACCAAGTTTGTTCAAATGAATGATCTTGACCCACTTTCGAGGTCACCAGTCAAATGCTTAGAATCTCAAGCAACTTCTTCTCAATAACCGAAAGGCCCAGAGAACTGATATTTGAATTGAAGCATGCTGGGTTGAAGGGCTACAGACTTTGTTCAAATGAATGAACCTACTTTCACGGTCACATGGGTCAAATGTGTTAACATTCTTCAGAGACTTCTTAATCAATAATCTAAAGGCCCAATGTACTTATATTTTGCCTTTAGCATGCTTTAAGGAAGTGCTACCAAGTTTTCTCATTAATGACCTTGACTCGTGTTCAAGGTCACAGGGGTCAAATGTGTTAAAAATCTTCAAAGAACTTCTTGAAAAGCTAAAGGCCAAGGGTACTGTTATTTGGCCTGTATCATGCTTGGATGAAAGGCTACCAAGTTTGTTCAAATGAATGACCTTGGCCCACTTTCAAGGTCTCGTGGGTCAAATGTGCTAAAATCTTCAAGCAACTTCTCAATAACCAAAATGCCTAGGGTACCAATATTTGGCATCTGCGTTCAAGGTTCCAGGATTTAAATGTCTTAAAATGTTTCAAACACTTCACAGTAACTAAAGGTCCCAGGATACTGCTATATTGCTAGTAGTATGCTGGGATGAAGGAATACCATGTTAAGTTTGTTCATTGACCCACTTTCAATGTCACAGGGATCAAATACAGTTATAACTTTAAACAGCTTCACAATTACCAACAAAATGATTATATATAGATAGTCACGGGTCTCTTGAGTCCTGAAATCGTTTATTTCTGTGTTTTTAAGCTGTTTGGTTGTTTATTTAGTTTTAAGTCCTATTAACAGCCAGGGTCATTTAAGAACGTGCCAGGTTTTGGAGATGGAGGAAAGCTGGAATTCCCGGGAAAAAAACACAACCTACGGTCAGTACCTGGCAACTGCCACATGTGGGATTTGAACTCGCAATCCAGAGGTGGAGGGCTAGTGGTAGAATGTCGGAACACCTTAACCACCCGGCCCCTTTTTAGCTCACCTGGTCCGAAGGACCGAGGTTAGCTTATGCCATACCGTGGCATCCGTCGTCGGTCAACAATTTCTTTAAACAACTTCTCCTCCATAACCACTGATAGGAAATCAACCTAATTTGGCAGGTAGCATCCTTGGGTGCCCAGGATTCAAAATTGTACTAATGGTGGGACTGACCCCCTAGGGGGCTGAGTGGCAGGGCCAAAAAGGGTCATTTAGCTATATTGGTTTAGTCGACTTCTTCTCCATAACCACTGATTAGAAATCAGCCTTATTTGGCAGAAAGTATCCCTAGGCGCTCAGGATTCAAATTTGTACTCATGGTGGGACTGACCCCCCAGGAGGCTGAGGGGTTGGGCCATAAAAAAATATTTACCTATATTGATATTAGCGACTTCTTCTTCATAACCACTGATTGGTAATCAACCTTATTTGGCAGGAAGCATGCTTAGGTGCCCAGGATTCAAAATTGTACTAATGGTGGGACTGACCCCCTGGGGGGCTGAGGGGCAGGGCAAAAAGGGTTATTTAGCTATATTGGTTTAATTGACTTCTTCTCCATAACCATTGATTGGAAATCAACCTTATTTGGCAGGAAGCATCCTTAGGTGCCCAGGATTCAAAATTGTACTAATGCAGGGACTGACCCCCTAGGGGGCTGAGGGGCAGGGCAAAAACGGTTATTTAGCTATATTGGTTTAATTGAATTCTTCTCCATAACCATTGATTGGAAATCAGCCTTATTTGGCAGGAAGCATCCCTAGCTGCTCAGGATTCAAAATAGTACTAATGTTGGGACTGACCCCCAAAGGAGCTGAGTGGCGGGGCCAGAAAGAATTATTTAGCTGTATTGATATTAGCGACTTCTTCTCCATAACCACCGATTGGAAATCACCCTTATTTGGCAGAAAGTATCCCTAAGTGCTCTGGATTCAAAATTGTACTCATGGTGGGAATGACCCCCTAGGGGGCTGAGGGGCAGGGCCAAAAAGGATTATTTAGCTATATTGGTTTAAGTGACTTCTTCTCCATAACCACTGATTAGAAATAAGCCTTATTTGGCAGAAAGTATCCCTAGGTGCTCAGGATTCAGAATTGTACTCATGGTGGGAATGACCCCCTAGGGGGCTGAGGGGCAGGGCCAAAATGGATTATTTAGCTATATTGGTTTAAGTGACTTCTTCTCCATAACCACTGATTAGAAATCAGCCTTATTTGGCAGAAAGTATCCCAAGGTGCTCAGGATTCAAAATTGTACTCATGGTGGGACTGACCCCCCAGGAGGCTGAGGGGTTGGGCCTTAAAAAAATATTTACCTATATTGATATTAGCGACTTCTTCTTCATAACCACTGATTAGTAATCAACCTTATTTGGCAGGAAGCATGCTTAGGTGCCCAGGATTCAAAATTGTACTAATGGTGGGACAGATCCCTTAGGGGGCTGAGTGGCAGGGCCAAAAAGGGTTATTTATCTTTATTGGTTTAGTCGACTTCATCTCCATAACCACTGATTGGTAATCAACCTTATTTGGCAGGAAGCTTGCTTAGGTGCGCAGGATTCAAAATTGTGCTCATGGTGGGACTGACCCCCTAGGGGGCTTAGGGGCAGGGCGAAAAAGGGTTATTTAGCTATATTGGTTTAAGCGACTTCTTCTCCATAACCACTGATTGGAAATAAACCTTATTGGTAGGAACCATCCCTAGGTGTTAAGGATTCAAAATGTTACTCATGTTGGGACTGACCCCCTAGGGAGCTGAGGGGCGGGGTCAAAAAGGATTATTGAGTTATATTGGTTTAATCGACTTCTTCTCCGTAACCATTGATTGAAAATCAGCCTTATTTGGCAGGAAGCATCCCTAGGTGCTCAAGATTCAAAACTGTACTAATGGTTGGACTGACCCCCTAGGGGGCTGAGGGGCGAGGCAATAAGAAAATATTTTATCATGATTACCTAGATACCAATGTATCCAGGTGAGCGATACAGGCCCTCTGGGCCTCTTTTTTAGTTCACCTTGTCCGAAGGACCGAGGGGAGCTTACGCCATCCTGTGTCGTCCATCAACAACTTTTTAAACGACTTCTTCTCCATAATCACTGATAGGAAATCAACCTCATTTGGCAGGAAGCATCCTTAGGTGCCCAGGATTCAAAATTGTACTCATGGTGGGGCTGACCCCCCTAAGGGGCTGAGGGGCGGGACCAAAAATGGTTATTAAGCTATATTGGTTTGAGCGACTTCTTATCCATAACCACTGATTGCAAATCAGCCTTATTTGGCAGGAAGCATCCCTAGGTGCTCAGGATTCAAAATTGTACTAATAGTAGGACTGGCCCTCTAGGGGGCTGAGGGGTGGGGCTATAAAGAATTATTTAGCTATATTGATATTAGCGATTTCTTCGCAATAGCCACCGAATGGAAATCAACATTATTTGGTAGGAAACATCCCTATGTGCTCATGATTCAAAATTGTACTAATGGTGGGACTGACCCCCTAGAGGGCTGAGGGGCAGGCCACCAAAAATAAATATTTAGCTATACTGGTTTAAGTGACTCCCTTTCCATAACCACTGATTGGAAATAAATCTTTGGCAGGAAGTATCCTTATGTGCTCAGGATTCAAAATTGTACTAATGGTGGGACTGACCCAATAGGGGGCTGAGGGGCGGAGTCAAAAATGTTTATTTAGCTATATTGGTTTAAGTGACTTCTTCTCCATAACCACTGATTAGAAATCAGCCTTATTTGGCAGAAAGTATCCCTAGGTGCTCAGGATTCAAAATTGTACTCATGGTGGGACTGACCCCCCAGGAGGCTGAAGGGTTGGGCCTTAAAAAAATATTTACCTATATTGATATCAGCGACTTCTTCTTCATAACCACTGATTGGTAATCAACCTTATTTGGCAGGAAGCATGCTTAGGTGCCCAGGATTCAAAATTGTACTAATGGTGGGACAGATCCTTTAGGGGGCTGAGTGGCAGGGCCAAAAAGGGTTATTTAGCTATATTGGTTTAAGCGACTTCTTCTCCATAACAACTGATTGGAAATCAGCCTTATTTGGCAGGAAGCATCCCTAGGTGCTCAAGATTCAAAACTGTACTAATGGTTGGACTGACCCCCTAGGGGGCTGAGGGGCGAGGCAAAAAGAACATATTTTATCATGATTACCTAGATACCAATGTATCCAGATGAGCGATACAGGCCCTCTGGGCCTCTTGCTTAAGCATCTTTCCTCTGTACAGTAATAAAGACAATGCAGAATCCATTTTTTATGCCACAAACACTGCTGATCTAAATAAATGTTCAAATTGGTGTTGAAAACCGGGGAAATGGATTGTTTGCCCAATTCGATCATGCTATGGGATGCAGCAGGATAATTCTTATTTTAAACCATCTAGGTAATCTAAACTGATCAGAAATCTCTATGACAAAAGCAACAAAACAGCACTTGTTAACAATTCTTTAATCATCCGTTTAACTCGGTCTTCAAATCACCCTGCATTGATGAAGTCGAAATCACTTTAACGATTCTCGTACATTTCTCGTGTTACAAAAGGTGTTATATTTGGTGCACTTACTTTCAAACCAAGCTGTTATTTTTAAATAAAAACGGAAACAGAAGAATTATGTGAACATATGAAAGTATTAAAACGTAAAAGCATGCAACATGTACAGTGTGGAACGTTCACCTGGTATACATTCAAATTATAAACAAACTGCGATAAGTGCAGCGGTTTACATCAAGACTCTTCGGCGGTTTACATCAAGACTCTTCAGCGGTTTACATCAAGACTCTTCAATTATGAATTAGTTGTCATATTTGTGACATTCGTTGGTGTGTAACATACATGGGCGTACAATGTACCTACAAATAAAACGGTGCGCGCTAGAACACCATGAGCCAATGTATGTATGCTACATACCTATGAATGTCAAAAATGTGACAACTAACATTTATATGTACTCTTTGTTATTCAACATATATTATCAGTTAAACCATGTTTCAACGTCAGGGTAAATCCAGACAGAAAACAGCTACCAATGGACAGTGAAGCAGTGCAATGATTAGACGTGAACGTTTTATCATATTCAATTTAACTTATATCTTCACACAGAAAATAATGGTATTGTTATGTAATGATTAGGGCTGAAAAAATGCATCTGGCTAACATGGGATTCAGTGTTGAGGTTTGTTTTCGTTAGATGTAAACATTAAAGTTGTTCTCCATTGCTATTTTTATTCGATAAACTTTTAAAGGGTGATCTTAACAGTGTTTGCAAGACAAATCCTCCTGTCACCCCGATTTTGTGTCATTAATTGTATTCTTATGTTGTAAGAAGACATTGTTACTTGACGTCGCTAAAAGACATTGTTACCTGATGTCGCATAAAGACATTGTTACTTGACAATGACGTCGCATAAAGACATTGTTACTTGACGTCGCATAAAGACATTGTTACTTGACATTGCAAAAAGACAATATTACTTGAAGTGGCAAAACATTATTTTTACAATGTACTTGAGGTCTAAAAAAGACATTGTTTCTTGACGTCGCAAAAAAGACATTGTTTCTTGACGTCGCAAAAAGACATTGTTACTTGACGTCGCATACAGACAAACTTTTAAAGGGTGATCTTAACAGACCACCAAAACATTATTTTTACAATGTACTTGAGGTCTAAAAAAGACATTGTTTCTTGACGTCGCAAAAAGACATTGTTACTTGACGTCGCAAAAAGACATTATTACTTGACGTCGCAAAAAGACATTGCAAAAATACATTGTTACTTGACGTCGCAAAAAGACATTATTACTTGACGTCGCAAAAAGACATTGCAAAAATACATTGTTACTTGACGTCGCATAAATACATTGTTTCTTGACGTTGCAAAAAAGACATTGTTTCTTGACGTCGCAAAAAGACATTGTTACTTGACGTTGCATAAAGACATTGTTACTTGACGTCGCAAAAAGACATTGTTACTTGACGTCGCAAAAAGACATTATTACTTGACGTCGCAAAAAGACATTGCAAAAACACATTGTTACTTGACGTCGCATAAAGACATTGTGACTTGACGTCGCATAAAGACATTGTTACTTGACATTGCAAAAATACATTGTTACTTGTATTAAGACATTGCAACTTGATGTCTCAATAAGACATTGTTAAATATCGTCCAAGGTGTTTACCACTAGTGTGTAATCACAATTTTTCTCATTTCTATGTTTGTACATTTAATGTACACGGTTAAAAATATGTGGAAGGTTTTAATTTCATCACGTCGCCATTTTCTCTTTTCGACATCAGATTTTACCGAGCTAGTGACGTCACGTCATTGTTGCGGCATTGTGACGTCACGCCGTGGCTGTATTGCATGGGTAGATGTGTAATGCAACCACAGCGATCATATGTATATTGCCCTAGACAGGCCAATATTACACACATAAAAATGAGAGAAATTTTCATTACACACTAGCGGTTTTCATCAAAAAAGTTTAAGGAAAAATTTAATATTTTCAAAATTGTGGCCAGTCAAAAGGTATTTTCATGGTTTTTGAGCTTATTCAGGTAGTAGAAGATATATAGTGGTTGTTGGAGAATGATTATAACCAGTTACTCAATGTTGCACCCTATTTTTATATTATAATTTTCAATGTCTGAACATATTTAGAAGTGTAATTTGACGACATATTATCAAGAAATGAAAAGAAAAACATTTTCTAAAATATAGAAACATTCTGCCCCAAAAGGACATTTGAACTACGTTACAAACTCCATGTATATGTCCTATGCCATCATAAGGTATTTGTCATTTCTGCAGTATAGTCAATATCAAAACTCAATAACGTAAACAAGTTCTGACCCAAATTACAGACTGACCTATCATCGAAATTCCATGCAGCCAACAAAGCCGGACTTCGAGGACATTCCAGTAAGATGTTTTGACATACAATACATTTATCATTAATTGATTATACATTTTGTGAAGTTAGACTTTGATGATTTGACACTAATAAACATTCATCGTAAGTTGGTTCAATGATGATGACCATTGCTGTAAAGATTTATCTGACACTTGTCTACCGTCAAGGGGTCCCTTTGTCTTTGTTCTCCAGGCTATATTTCACGGTCTTGGCAGTTTTTACCAAAAACTGAAGGTCAAGAAAGACGACGAAGAAGAGGATTGACGTAATGATGCCCACACCAACATACCCGATCCCCTGTGCAGACATGCGCGAGTCGGGCATACTGTTCAGTTTTCTGAAGTAAGAGGACAATGTTGTGTAGTTAACCCTCAGTTCCTTTCGAAGCTGCACGATCTTTGCCTGCAGCTCCTGCAAACTAAGAACTGTGATGTTTGCCTTCGCCTTTGGACAGGAACAAAAACACTGCCCTGTTACACTATTTGCTACAGAAATAGTATTTGTCCCGCCTGTGGTTTCTAGTTCTGTTGTACTGGTGGTGATAAGTGTCACCGAAGTCATCGGGCTGGTTTGTGTTGTTATTGCTGTTGTTGCTAGTGTTGTTGTCGTTTCTGTTGTTGTTGTTGTTGCAGCTACTGTCGGTATTGTTGATTGAGTATCTGCGGTAGTTTCAACGTAAACTACAGTTGTGGCGGGTGCTGTTACCGTCAAATCAATAGTTGTCTCGATGTTTGGTGGTACAGGAGAAGTTAACCCAGTCGTTATTGCACTTACTGTCCCGACGTTTGATATGGTAGATGACGTAATATCGGTTACCATTGCAAATGTCGTCTCCACGTTTGATGACGTAGAGGAAGATACTTCGGTAGTCATTTCTACTGTGGTTTCCATGTTTGATGTAGTGAATGGAAGCTGGGTCGTCATCTCAAATGTTGTCTCGATGTTAGATGATGTAGAGGAAGGAATCTCGGATGGGAACGTTCCTAGGAAGAAAGAAATCAAGGCGTGGTACTTTACATGGTTTTCTTCTGATCCAATCATTCATCGTTCTCGATACTCCAGGGGTCACAATAAGCATCGATCTCTGCAACCCTGAATCATAATCTAGCCACGTTAAAGACATGTTTGGTTTCTCTCATGTCTAGAACCCTGACTAATCGGTTAATCTGCATATAGCAAAATAGCAACAGCCGACTAGACAAATCTTACATACGATTATGTGACTGTCGTCATCTCTTTCGTCTAATAATGCTTCTCACATACCTCGTATGTCTCCGTAATATTGACACTGCTTAAGTTTAAACCTATATCTTTTTATTAAAACATAATCTTTCATAATAATAATAATTAGCTCGTGTTTGGACCAACTTCTAATTGAAATACATTTTCTGAAGGCAAATGTTATTCTAAGAAGGAAATGAAGGCCTCAGTTGTGTCAATTAACCGGAAAGTACATTAAAACGACATTTCCTGCTAAATTTGGTGCTCGTCTGCTCAATTTTGCAGCCGCCATTTGACTAATTTTAGGAATCTCAACACGGTTCGACATGAAACATTTTCTATCTTTCTTTTTAACATGAACAGTTCAGATTATCAAACAATAACATATTTATTTAATTTCAAGATTTATTACTTAGCACATCAGTACCATAGCTATATTTTTATTATCGTTTGCTATGTTAAAAAAACATTTCTTATGTTTTCTTGCGAATCGGCACGGAACCGGGATCAGGATAGTGGTCTCATGATTCGAAAACAAATCACATGATTGCTCTTATAAAAATAAAACCGGAAGCGCAAATTTCAGGTAGCCGCGGTAAACAAATATTGGCTGACGAAAACAGTCACAAGACTAGACAAGAAAGAAGCTGAAAGAGACTATTGAAAGATCGGAACAGATACATCTAAGCAACAAAAAGAAATACGACACAACCAAAGAAGACGAAGAGTATGGTTTGACGGACGAAGTGTGGTTGAGTTGACAGTGCTCTCGGAAAACAAAAACGTACAGCTGATACGTATACGAAAATACATTCATCATTCACGTACACTGTAAGATTATGTTCGGTAAAGCTTGTAATAATAATGATATACAACATTTGATATAGCGCCCTGTCTAGATAACATTAGCCACTCTAAAGCGCTTTACAGTACATAGATATACAATTCTTATACAATCAATACAATTAACAAATACAGTTCTATCATATACAATTCTGAAGAGTTCACAGGAGCTGCATTATCAGGCGCTAACTACTTGTCCTATACCACCTGGCTATTATCTCCCTATATGTACATGTGTATATATGCGTGTGTGCTGGAGATGAATTGTGTTCTTATTGTAATGGCACCGTGTTTCCTACGGCATCTTTTATAGTTCCACCCCACTTGAATGCTACAGCACAGATACTACAACACGCACCCAAGACCATTTGAAACTCCATCTGGGTTGTTGGAGTCGTGTGGGCAGGAGAAAAACACTTTCTCTGAATGTTCCATGCGTATGACGATTTCGGGGATCGAACCCCGGCCGCCTGAATGGAAGGCCGGAGTGTTAACCAATCGACCAATCCGCCCATGATGTAAGTGCTATTCAATTAACATCCTCGACACCCCGGGTATTACGCTCACTAACGCGTTTCAAGGAGAACATGTGACAATTTAAGCTGTCTGACTGTAACCTGTCATTTGATAATTAACGAAGTGCGACCCACTACCTAATTATTTTTACAGATAATACGATAATACAGGACTGAGGTATTCACACCAATGGATCCAACTAATGTTCTGTGCACGCGCAAGGTAGGGTTCACTAAACTTTCAATTCGGGTATCAACGTAACCTCTGAGTTATCGACAATGTACCTAGTACAGAGGACGGCTCAAAAACAATCAGAAATGAAAATTGGACGATTTGATGATAAACAATTGTGGCTTGAAAATGGAAGGATTTTAGAGGAATGATAAAAGGATTGATAAAGAAAGTCTTCGATAATTGATAAAGGATTTTAATTGAGACAAGTGAAATATTTGATGAAGAAATGCAGTCATTGTGTAGAGGAAGTGATAAAACTAGAAACCGGTCATCCAGTTATTTCATTAATCAAGTCAAGTACACCTATGCATGTATATTTACACACATAACTACACGTAACTTACCATTAGGCCAATAACCAATCACCACCAATGCCTGAGCTTCGACAAAACTATCTGATGTAAAACGGAAACAAACATGGTTAGCACATCTGATCAAAATCTATCAATTTCAAACATTTGCTACGGCTAATGAATAGCTTAACATATGTCTTTTTAGATGACTTTCTTTTCTTTTGACGATGGCTGGACGATGGTTATTCAATAGGAATTTAAAGATGAACTTACAGAAAAGAATGCTCGAACTTGTTCACGTTGACGTTACCTGAGACGGTCTTGCCGGTAAAAGAGACAGTAGAGGACGTCGGGATTGCCTCCAGGATGTCTACCGTCAAACATTGGACGATAGTCGTTTCAATATCATACGAAAGCAGCTTGGTCGTGAAGTTCTGTAACAAAACATAATACTAAAAGAATCTTTTAAACCCTTGGGGTGCGACAGAGGAATCTCAACCCGAGGAGTGAGATTCTTAAGTTGCCAAACACGATGCTTGCCGAGTGTTTGGCATCTTAAGAATCTTACCCCGAAGGTTGAGATCTCCTGTCTCACTACCAAGGAGGTGAACGATTAATTTTCTCTTGCCCTGTTAAACCTCATGTATATCTAATATTGACGCTACATCGTTTTGATGTGATGTGATTGGATGTCAACGTGACGTCACTGTATTGTTACTACGACGCCGTACAATTACTGAGAACGTGCAAAAAGCACTTGTAGTTTATCTCAACCGGAGGGTGAGGTAAGAAAATCTCACACCCGTGACATTGTGGATATCTCTGTCCAGGGTAAGAGAAAAAACAGATCTCGTTGCATGTACACTACGTGACTAACTCTTCCGGAACACTACTATTGCACGTATGATAGTTTTGTTGAAACTTCAGTATTTTCTGTTTTCTAATGTATTTTGAATACAATATATCAATTTAAGTATAAAATGCAACACTATAAAATCTTTTTGATGATTTCATGGTATCGGGTAACACACATTGTAAAACCACATCGAGCCAGGACAGAAAGATGTCTTCATTGAGTATATATATCTAACAACTGATCGGATATACCGTAAAACAACTTATTTTCGCGGCGATTTATTTTCGCGTTTTCATATGAAACGACCATTTCGCGGGATTTAATTTCGCAAAAAATACTTTCGCAAATCCTATGGACAGTACAGTACAGTACTAAATTTGGCATACCTCTGTTTGAAACTATTTCGAGGTAATTGATTGTCGCCAATTTTGATCAGCTGCAAAATACGCGAAAATAAGTTGTTTTTAGCTCTAACCAATTTTCATATTATAATACATACAACGATTGGCTACTATTCGGTCTAAATTAAGGGAAGAAACCTTTGTTTACTTGACCACACTAATTTTGTCGTCTATTATGGCACTTTTTTTCGTGCAATGTTGTCTGCACTTATCCTCAAAGGATCGAAAGCTACAATTTCGGTTTTTATCCAGTCAAAGTAAGAAAATGTATTTATCAAACGATTGATAAGCATTCATGCAAAACCAATCCCTCTTTTGGTTAATGCGAAACCCATGGTAATTGTTGTAGAATGGTATTATCGTGAGTTATCTCGCTTTATGGGACGCATATGTACGATTCGGTACTTGATGTAATGTAAATACTTTACAATACAATCAACCAAAATAAATGGCTTTATTTAGGGTCGATTTCAGCTTGCGTACAACTCAAATCGGGCCTTTTATGAATTAAAAGCCAAATTTGACCTTCCAATAACTCGTGATGCTCTCCGCCCTAACATTAAATTCATGTCTTGTAATGACCACCTAACCCAAAGGTATTCATATGCAGAAATAAAGTCGATCGTTGATAGCCAGCGGAAGACCCAGATTGGCACTCCCGCTGTACGGCACATATCACCATTATAAAATCCCCGTCGTTGTAAAATCACAAATTTCACAACAGGCTATTACACTGGAGTATTAAGATACATCAGTACATATAAATAAATGCAGTTGTAAAGAATCATGCTGCGAAGTTGTATAAACACATCTTAAGTCATATATGAAATGTCTGACATGCATGTGTCACTCTGATAATGTGTAATCATTAAAACACAATTTTTGTATAAAAATAACTTTGTATAAATCGTTCTGCATTATTAATGGAGTTTTTCGCCAACAAAAAGGTACACTTTTAAATTATTCTCTATTTTAGTAAAAAAAAAAAAAAATGAAAAATGCAGTACATGTAGTGATTTACCTTGCACCACCTATTATCGAGATAGTCTGTAACAGTGGTCGCCTTCACATTCAAGAAAGTTATGTTTACAAGTTTTTTTGTTTTCCAAAGACCAGACAACGATGTAGAAATATATGTACCCATTGTATCTGACGTTTATTATTATTTTTTAACGACGTAAACAGATCTTTAAGGCATTAGATGTATACAACTGTATTGGTTTCAAGTTAAACCAAGCCCCGGTTTCTTCTATGTTCATTAACTAAAGGAAATTTCTTAACTTAAAATTCTCCATAGGAAAGCATTAAAATAGCTAAGGAGAAAATCTTTTGTTAAGGAATATCTAATTCTTTCCTTTGAAGGATGTTAAGTTAAGGAATTCCCGTAAATATCGTAATGTTGATGAAACCGATGCAAGATATTTAACTGTCTTACCTTGGTCTGGCCAGTCTCGTCCAGGTACGGGGCTCCCCAGTCACTTGAGCAAGGCCACAGACCGAAGTATATATTGTACAATAACTTTGGCATGGAGAAACCTTTCTTGACCTTTACAACCTGACGTGTTAGGAAGATATAGCTGTCTCCTGTATCTGAATAGGACGAAAAATCTACCTGTAACAACAGAATGAGAACGATACCTATATATTTTAGGCCAAATTAATTGTCGTTCTAGTTCCAGACATGGTTTGGTTTGTTATTGGTGTTCGTCCTATATATAACTATGATGAAAAAATGACTGCCAAGTTTTAGTGGCTGAGAATTGCTGTAGCTCCCAGAGAAACATTACAAGTTGGCCAGACGGGGGTGCTGAATTACTCAGACAAAAACCCACGCGGTTAGGCATGTGAAATACTCGATCAGGGAATCGAACTGCGGACGCCGTAGTGAAAGGCAAGTGCGCTATACACTGCGCCAACCAATTACTTTAGAGAGTAGCTTTCAATGGCAACATCAAACTAAACATCCCCGTTCAACCACAGGCAATGTGTACAATAATCTCCCACTGCTTTTGTTTTGGATAGGGTTGACCTGGCTATTATATATTAAACTCAAAACACTTTTCCCCCATTTGAAATTACCTAGAAAAAAAATTTGAAAAAAATTAAATCCCTGAAAGCATAAGATATCATTTTCGAAAATCATTTATTTAAACTAAAGTCATACAGGGAAAATGTTTAGCAGTGATACGGTAATTCTCAAAGGTAAAAACTATGTAATACTTAACCTGAATGATTTGTTGTTCTGGTAAATCGATGAATACATAATCATCCCACCAACTAGACCCGGAACTACCTGAAAGCCAAGTTTTAAATAAGTTCAGAGGCATCGATAATGGATAATACAAATTTATACAATTCTTATCTCTGTTCTTACATGTTAAATAATTCTTCTTTTAAGCTGTAGATATGATTTCTGTCTCTACAATAATATTGATAAATGAATTTGTGATGTTTGGATTACATCGGGGCGTATCGATTACTCTCGTTTACTACAGGTTTATACATGTCTTATCCATGTTTTAACGTGTTGAATGATTCCCTTTGAAATGTTTCTTATATGTTGAAAATATGATTTTTGTCTCTACATAATGGGTGATTAAGGAACTGTGTTATCTCCGAAAAGCATCGGTAACATCGGGTTATAACATTACTCAAGGTAAACAGAATGGTAGGTTGGTTACACTGGCTATTATAAACAGGAAAACCTGTAAAATCACCTATCTTTGTCAGCCCTGACTTTCTCGGCAGAACACCACTCACTGGGTAATGTATTACCAACTAAAACTACGAATTCCATTTAATACCAATTTTGGCAGTGATCTTTGAAACATATTTTTGATAATTTAAGATATCTTTCTTTTTTCATTTTCCAATCAAATGATTGAACGAGGAAACCGTGTTTTCTTGTGTCATAGATGTGACATACCAAAAATATGTTTTCTTTTATAGAAAACAATAATAATCTTATTAATCTTTTGTAATGTAATAACGCATCATATAGACTGGAAAACAATATTAGAAAATACTGAAGCGTCAACTAAATCATACTCCGAACTCAAAATCGATTAATCTAGAGCCAAAATATGAAAACATGAAAGATCTACATGGATACCCTTGTAAAAGTACAAGAGAATATGACCAGGTGTTCTGGAAGAGCAAGCGTCTTCTGCTTCATCGACCACACCCGCCATGTAAATCTTGGTCACACCCAGTCCTCGAAATGAGAACCGAGTCATTGTTGATCACAACAAGTAATGAGCATACTCAAAAACGTCCACCTTCATATTACTTAAGATACAGAATAATTTTCAATGAGACAAAAATGGCGACCATGAAACTCAACATCGATGACGAAAATCATAATTAGAGTAAGCCCTTTACTACCGAATCAACTGCGACACGTACACACCATAGGTTGGAGAGCATGGATGTTACTATCAGGAAATGAAAAATTAAAATCGTCATGAAATATTTCGGTTTTTTGTTACTATGATATGATTAGTGCAAACGTTGAAACCATCTAATTCAATCTCATAGACAGTGCTATTTAGATAAATCAAAATAATAAGTCCTTAATATTGCCATGCATGTAAATAATTTTACCTGGCACTAGTTTCTCATTGCGCTCGTCACGTTCTGTATTAGTAGAGATGCCTTATGTTCATTGTTCTTTTTTTCATTGCCTCAACATGTTCTGCATGAGTTTGTTCTCGTTGGTCAATTTTGTTATTGCGGAATTGAGTAATTTTAATTTGAGTCAAAGGAATGTGAAATTAATGTTTAGACCAGTGTCGATTATTTATTCGCACAGAAGCATTTGAAAGAAAAAAACAATATCACTGGATCCTATTTGAAACATTGAACAATGTTTTTACTTGGTGTATAATGTAAGCAAGAGGACATTAATTAATGGTATTGATACTACTCAACTCTTCATTCATAATACATTAAAAACAATTAGAAAGAAATGCGAAACATCAATGACTACATGACCAATTTGGGGACATGGAATTTGATGACTTTTAAATAATACTGATAAAGGTCAACGGGCGTGTAACGGGTATTGGTTAAAAACAACAAGAGCTAACCCTATGGATAGCATTATCGAAAAAATTGGTTCTTCCGGAACATCTGGTCTTATTCCCTTGTACTTTTACGAGGGTCTCCCCATGAAAATCTTTCCTTTGTTCCTAGTTTGCCTCTAGTTTTAATCGATTTTGAGTTCGGATTATGGTTTTGATGACGCTTTAGTATTCTCTGATTTTTGTTTAAAGGAACGGATTACAGGTATACATCACAAACGAAGATAAGTAAAGGAAAGGAATCACTCAATACGCACGGATGTTGGCGAGAGAAGTTTAAAAACGAGCACCTCTTACAAGTAAGACAGAGGTTGAAGGAATGACAATTCAATATTGACACATGAGTTTAAAGCAAAATCATTCTTTTCATGATAAGTAAGTTTTTAAAAAGGACCAGCTATTGAGAACAGATATTTCATGGAAAGGATCATCAAGTTAAAACATTGTTTACTTAAGGATTGAATGTCTATTTTGAAGCAGTTCATGTACCATTTGGACGAGGCTCACTTGACTTCATCAGCCGATGCAAACAGCAAAATAGACATTCAATCCTTATATTTACGTTAATTATTTTAAACTTCCCGCCATTCGCATGCACTTTAAGCTACCAGTGTCACACGGTGCTTAACCTTTGTTACATTGTTGTACACTTATCGGCATGTACATGTTTGTACATACCTGATAGCTAGCTTCATTCCTCACTAGGCAACAGAAAATATGTAGTCCAGAGACAAGATTTTTTATTTTTTTTTAAAAAATTTTATATGTGCTTTAATCATACATCTCAAACTTTTATTTTCGTTACAAGTTGATTGAAATATCTTTCCAGTATAAAATGAATTACTAGAGTGTTTTTAGAGCAGTTTGCATCGTGCAGCGGTCAACATAACGACGTCGTGATTTGGTCACATTTGAAGCGAGTCAAATAAAGTTGTCTGAAGTCGGATCTCGGTCACCGGTATGCTTAAGCATATTATAAACGTCCCATAACAGTGAACTTAGGGATATTTTATTGACGAAGGTATACATTATGTGAACATCAGTACAATCATAACCTCGTGTTTGTTGTTATGTAACTTTAAACAAAGCACAACGGCGATCTCTGATAGTTTTTTTACCAAAGATTAAACAAGACGTGATTGTGTTGTAATAGAGCATTTATTCAAATGCCTATATTTCTAGCATTTAGGAAAAAATGCCAAAAAACATTTTAATATAAAATTAAAAATCCAATCTTATAGGCAAAATAGGTGGGACTAGAATAAGATAATTGGCCACAAAAACTAAAACAATACAATAACAAGATATCTTACCTTGAAAAGGAAGAAGTGAGGGGTGGAGGTGGGCGTTTAAAATTGTCGGGAGCAAAATTCAGCTTTGTTGACAAAATGGGTGATCGACGTCACGTGACCTCTAACTCGAGATTAGTCACGTTACACCAGGGGCCCCAATGGGGGTACCCCGTGGGGTCCCGAAGAGGGTTACTTTTATTCAAATCTTGTCACCCCCAACCGACACAGAGAATACATTGATTATCCAACTACGTAAATTAACAGATTAATTAAGTAACAAACACAGGTTATAATGAGTGATATTGGTGACATGTAATCAACTGGATTAGTGATTTGAAGATTTTTAATTTGGGACATAAACTGAAAGCTACAAGCTTTAAAGTTAGGCACACGGTACATTTATGTATTGACAAGATCACATGTGCCTGAGGATTCGTTATATCTCGTTTTGGACCTAAACTAAGGTTTTTAGAGTAAGTTTACACCTTTCGAGGTTAATTCAATTTCTGATACAAATGCCATCCTAATGTAAACTCCTCGCATATACAATTATACTAGACACCGGCGTTTGGGTCCAAAAACTACGTACGTTGTAAGTGTAACAACTGGATTAGTGATTTGAGGATTTTTAATTTGGGACATAAACCGAAAACTACGTATGTTGTAAGTGTAACAAATTATCGGGGCCCCTATGAGCAAGCTGGGTTAACCGTAAGGTCCTACTGTAGATCTAGTCTAGCTAGCTTATCAGTTTCGTGAAGATAATGCATTTGCCGAATAATAAAATCTAACATATGTAACTTCTTAAAAGAGAACGGATTTCTGTGACCAATCTCAAACATTTTAATTTAGTATCAATCGGGCATAAAATAGAATCGCGAAATCTGCCGACGGGCAGATGATCCCATTTGCATTGAACCAACAATCATCGAGGGGACCTATTAGGAATTTAGGACCATTATATCTTGAATAAATGCTCTCGGAAATGTCAGTAATTTGTCAGATCAAGTATTAGGCATATTAAAGCTATGTGTGATATGATACTGGCATAACTCATCGGAAAAAGGTACTTGAAGAAAGATAGAAATTGTGGTAGGAGGTTGACTAAAACAAACTCGGAGTTTGAAAGGAAAATCTTAGTAAATACAGAACCAAATAGCAGCATTACTTACTTGGATATCTGTCCTGTGTAGACGTATTGTTTCTCGTCAGCAAGAACCGTGGACGGACCTGATCACTTTGATCAACGTAGAACCATGATATGTTCTGGTCGGAATTCAAAGCAAACAACATCTGAGTATTGTTGATCCTTCGCAAAATCAAAAAGAAATCAATGAACTGATATTACTTTAGCGCTAAACTATGCATAGACTAAGTATTATCTTGATCTCAGCAATTACCAAGTTGTTAAGTTAAGCGAAGAACAATTTTATTTTTCATTGGTAATTAAACATGTATATCTGATAATGGATATGAGAATTGATGTGTCCAAAGGAATACATTATTAATTTCTGGTATATTTCTGTTGATAAGGTATCACACATTCTATAATTGAGATGCTGCTGAAACATTCATATTCTAAATCTGCCAGAAAGTTTAGATATCTTATGCATAGACTATCTAACAGGCAATGTGTTTTATGTGTAAGATTAATTAAACTGCATCATACAGCTGTTTCGTCCTCCTAGGACTCTTCAGTGATGCTAGGGGCCAAATGATGGAAACCGAAATTTTCCCAATTAATGTAGAAGCAGAAGGATCATGTGCGTAAAACTCCTTTAATTTATGAATTTTGAATAAGAATTAAATAAGCACAGTATACTTTCACATCGTGTACTACGACAATGCAAATATAAAGAACATTGCTTGTTGTATGAGCCGAGGCGATTAATGCAGCCCCCCACCCCCAAGAAAATGAATAACTGTTTCGAGCAATTTAAAATACTATTACGTTATGACGTTAACAATAGTCTAAATATACAGTACTTCAGCACCACAAGAGGTTGTTAGAAGAATTACTCTAAACACACTATTTTAGGTCCAAAACTAGCTGTAACTAATTCTTAGGTTCCTGTGTTCAGTACTTCATTGTACAACTCTATGGTACAAATACATCAATGTGAACAAGTAGTTTTTATCCCTTGTCTACGAAGCTAGCTTACTTTCAATTCAATATAAACTCTTATGAAATCTGATCAACCTACACCGTTGTGGGCGATATTTTGATTTTATAATCATATTATGTCCATTCATAGAATATGGCTCTGAAAAAAAAGCAAAAAGGGGAAAAAACGCAATGCCTTTTTAACGGTTATGTTCAAGCGGATCCAATGGTTTGACCGGATTGGAAAGATATGCCAGGCAACATATAGTTATCGATTTACATAATTACCAGCCGGCGGATATATGAATTTTCGCTCGAGAATGATTTCAACATAATGAACGTTGGATTGGTGTTATTCTGTTCAACGTCCCATGAACAGCTAATGTAATTTAAAACAAACGTGTCGACATGCGTTCAATGATACATGGGTATGCTTATGTGTTTGTTCCATCGATTATGCGGATAAAATGTTGAGTTTGGAATGAAAATTTCCAGCACTGTTGTCCACCCGCTCATATTATGCTGACAAAGATCTTTAAAAATGCAGCGACCCAAAGTCCCGGAATGCAAGTAGAGAACAACAACAACGGCCATTCTAAAAGTATTTGGTATGTACAGATGTACCAACATGAAAAGAGCTATTACTTGTTTCCAAACTTTGGAAAACGCTCCGCACCAAAGCTAAACGAGAGGTATTGTTGAGGCACTATACACATTTGGACACACAATGGTTTTATTGAAGCAAGAAGAAACTATGGGTATTCCAATATTTCAATAACGAAAACGGATCAATCGTACTTTACGACAAGTAGATAAACACAACAGACCATCTCTTCACACGAATAAGCAGGAAAATCATACATGTAAGACAAGCGAAGCCATGACTGTTCACTCGCAACACTTCTATCCATTGTTAACGGTATTGAACAAACCATATTTTGTGAATCAAATAGAAATGTAAATCTTGATGTGAAGAAGTTTATAAGACCGAGACCAAAGGCTTTCTATTTATAGTATATTCTTTATATTGGAAAGTTTTTGCCCTATCATATTTTCACTCTACGCCCATGAGATCGATTAGTTTAATTGCCTTCAGCTTTAATGACTATGCTTATGCTTGTTAACGTAAGCTTGATGTCATGATAGAGTCTATCCCATTACGCAGAAAGAAAATTAAGCTGCAGCGAAACACTTGCTGATTTACACTAAATATGGCGTAACACACATATATAACAAATCGAATATCTATAACTTCGAAAATATCTGATGAAGTCCGGCACAATTTATCAATGTATTACCTGTGGTAGGATTTGTATTAATATTACCTTTTTCTGGCTACTTCCGGCATAATATAAAACCATCCATATATAACAGTTGAACTGAAATCAACACTTGTCTATTGGACACAGTATGATGAAGTTTTACTTAATTGTTAGCACCTAAGTTATCCACTATTTTTTGTGAGTTTTTTTAGTCCTGTATCTCATCTCATATCTACAATGTCGATACGACATCTTTGTGTGACTAACACGATATTACGTGATGTGATTTGTTTTTTAAAAAAAAGAATATCAGAGAATACCAAAGCGTCTACCAAACCATAATCAGAATGCAAAATCGATGAAACAAAGGGCAAACTCTGAACAAAGGAAACTGAAGACGACTTTATGTGTTACTACTAGATAGCACTAGTGTGTTTCACAAAACATTCAGGAAAGAATAGGACAAGTTTGTTTTTAATTAAATAAATATTTTTCTTGCTCTGTATGCAAACTTTCAATACTTTGATCCACACTGTACTGATATTGATTTATCGCAGAATGGTCCCATTCTGTCTGAGTAGGAAGACAGTAGATTACAATGAGTAACTATGGGCTTTGCCTGGATAATAAATTAATTTTAGGTACAGGTGGATTGTATCATAAGCTAGGGTCGACAGGAAGATCTTGGATAGGTCGAAATACATGTACCTAACAGGTAGAGCTGAAACACACATTTTAGTTTTTCAAACGATGTTTAGAAATTGATGAATAAAGCATTACCACACAATGTATGTAGGGATAAAAATGTGAATATCTGTAAGTGAATTATTTGTGCATATATTGTTTGCTTTATATTACCTATACGTGTTTGAATCTTCTAAGACTTATACAAAATAGAAAGCAAAGAAGATAATTAAGCATCTACTTTAATTGATCCTTACATGGATGATTGGTTCATTTAGCGATCGAGTCAAAGACAAAAAATGACTTTGTGGCCAATGCTAGTACGTACTATGTTAATACGAACGACGCTACAAATGTGACGGAATAGACTACTATGCAACGTAAACAAACAAATCAAACCAAATCCGTCACGACACACCAAACGTAACACTGAAATACACTGTAGGAACCAGGGGCTGTAATTACATTATGAAGTTGTTAATTTTGTAATTATTACACACGAACGAGCCGACAGGGATAAGGAACAATATTGTTCGAGAAAGATGATAAATGACACGACTGAGACTAGTTGGGCATGGCTTCGGGACCTCTAGGTTATGTGGTTATGGACCTCTAGGTTATGTGGTTATGGACCTCTAGGTTATGTGGTTATGGACCTCTAGGTTATGTGGTTATGGACCTCTAGGTTATGTGGTTATGGACCTCTATGTTATGTGGTTATGGACCTCTATGTTATGTGGTTATGGACCTCTAGGTTATGTGGTTATGGACCTCTAGGTTATGTGGTTATGGACCTCTAGGTTATGTGGTTATGGACCTCTAGGTTATGTGGTTATGGACCTCTCGGTTATGTGGTTATGGACCTCTATGTTATGTGGTTATGGACCTCTATGTTATGTGATTATGGACCTCTAGGTTATGTGGTTATGGACCTCTAGGTTATGTGGTTATGGACCTCTAGGTTATGTGGTTATGGACCTCTAGGTTATGTGGTTATGGACCTCTAGGTTATGTGGTTATGGACATCTAGGTTATGTGGTTATGGACCTCTAGGTTATGTGGTTATGGACCTCTAGGTTATGTGGTTATGGATCTCTAGGTTATGTGGTTATGGACCTCTAGGTTATGGACCTCTAGGTTATGTGGTTATGGACCTCTAGGTTATGTGGTTATGGACCTCTATGTTATGTGGTTATGGACCTCTAGGTTATGTGGTTATGGACCTCTAGGTTATGTGGTTATGGACCTCTAGGTTATGTGGTTATGGACCTCTAGGTTATGTGGTTATGGACCTCTAGGTTATGTGGTTATGGACCTCTATGTTATGTGGTTATGGACCTCTATGTTATGTGATTATGGACCTCTAGGTTATGTGGTTATGGACCTCTAGGTTATGTGGTTATGGACCTCTAGGTTATGTGGTTATGGACCTCTAGGTTATGGACCTCTAGGTTATGTGGTTATGGACCTCTAGGTTATGTGGTTATGGACCTCTAGGTTATGTGGTTATGGACCTCTAGGTTATGTGGTTATGGACCTCTAGGTTATGGACCTCTAGGTTATGTGGTTATGGACCTCTAGGTTATGTGGTTATGGACCTCTAGGTTATGGACCTCTAGGTTATGTGGTTATGGACCTCTAGGTTATGTGGTTATGGACCTCTAGTTTATGTGGTTATGTACCTCTAGGTTATGTGGTTATGGACCTCTAGGTTATGTGGTTATGGACCTCTAGGTTATGTGGCCTGGACGTTACCGCTAGGCCACAAGGCTCGCAGCATTATTTGTTACTTCATGATATTGCTATACAATTATGTATCTTACAAATATACCACCTAACAGTATGAACAGTTGAACATTTAGAAACATAAATTCTGCATTATACATATGTACATCATTCACACAAGTTATAATGATGTTTAACCAGGGACGTATATGTCACATAAACATCCCTGATCAAGAGTATTTATTTTGGTGTAAATTCCGTAAACCTAAGGAGAGAGATATAAGCCGTATGATGCAGACGTTATGGATACAATTCCAAAATGGCTGTCAATGTTTCACTGTTTGTTGACATTAAGCATAAATACATAAAACGAATATATACTTAATATTTTGATAATGGTTTACTGTGTAACTATAACCTCTTCCGAAACACGTTTTGATGTCAAGTATGATAAGTCCTCTGTTGAACAAGTATAAAGAAAATTTCAGCAAACATACTTTTATATAAAAAAATTCTAGAAATCGTTGATCACACCCTTCTTTTTTGAAAGATATTAGTTTAAAAAAAAATGCCAATGACTTCAAATTTATAGTGGTGTTCTTCCTTCGTGTGCAATCAAATAAAATCAAACAAAATCTGATAAACATGTAGAATATTATGAAAAGGCTACCAGCTTATTATCTCGCCTCACGTACTCTGTTGAGATCAAGTGGAATTATATATCGAAGATGTTATCCACTTAAGCAATTGTACCATATGGATTAGCATCACCTTAAAGCAAAAACGATTGTAATTTAACGGAAAGTTTGATATGCAGGAGTAATGTTCAGTCACACAAATGATTTACCATGTTTTGTACGCAGTAACCGTGTATTTTTGTCGATTTCATTTAAATACAAACATACAATCAATAGGATTACTTGACACGGAACACGACTTTCCACTACACTATACATGCACACCTGACGGCTCTTACATTTCCCTGGCAACCATGTGGGCTATTGTGTTGTCTTTTGTTCAGCGCTAATGTTTACCGTGTCCACTATACTGTACAAAAGTAATCTAAAACCAGGGACCCGAAAGGTATTCCTTATCATACGCGTCTTAGCCAATCGAGTTCGATGCTATTAAGTTGAAGATGCTCCACTGCTTTTGACACATTTTATTTGACATTTTGTGGTGTAAATCAATGAACATCAATAATATATGCATCTTGTACATTATTACAATATATTGCAGCAAAAGAGTAACCGTTTACAATGGATTGATATATATTTACATATGTGCGTTAGGTTCATTATTAAAGTGTCCATGTCATTCCGAGTAACCTGTCAAGCTTTGTTGTTTATATCTGCAATATATCTCAATAGCACGGTCCCTCTACCAACACGACACAATACATTACCCGCACACACATATAGGGAGATACTAGCCAAATGAAAGAGAACTTTTGGTGACAGATAAATAATCATGTCGCCCTACATTCTATTTATCTGTCACCCAAATTGTATTCATATCGACTGTATACTACATATCTGGTAACAGTTCAATGCTTAAGTATACTACAATTTGCAATCCGCATCACATGACGTTATTTCTGACGCAATGTTTGACTGCGTAATATCAAAGCTTTGCACTCCGCCTCGGATAACATGTATAATGGCGTTGAATCAATCACTTATATGACACTTATTTAAATCAGGCTATTATGACGTCTTGTATGGCGCCATATTGGACTACGTTACGTCAATGCTTTGCACCCCGTCTCAGATAACATGTACAATGGCTTTGGATCAATAGCTCAGATGACGTTGATTTAAGTCAGGCTCTTCAAGTAAAGAAACACACGGAAAAGGAAGAATGTTTAACGACTATATCCCGAAGAAATAGACACAGGAATATTTTGAAATTATCCGTAATGTAAATTTAAGCATTGAAATGTTACCAGATGTAGTATACAGTCGATATGAATATAATTTGGGTGACAGATAAATAATCATGTCGCCCGTTAGTATGCTTAAATATATATGTATTTACTAGGGATACTGGTATGCTCTTAATTATAAAGAGGGACGGCAACCACGAGGTGGGTGACAACTACGAAGTTTATTCAATGGTTAATTTTGATTGGACAATAATACATGTGTATGGGGAGTGACTAATTTACGGCACAGACGGACCGGAATGACTAGAATAGATAAATGACATCTCTCTTTTAAAGCATATGTTTTAGAGCAACAATTTTGCTTCTCATTGTCCAATGTACAAAATGTAGTATGACTAGAATTAAATTGTTGTTCACATTTGCAATGTTCACTGTAAACTTGATGTGAAATAAAATGCAAATACATCTTTGAATAAACATTATTTGTTGTTTTATCTTTAACTGTCAATGAGTTTCATTGTTGACGAAACTAGCTAACAAAACTAACATTTTACAAAAACACAATTTGGATATAAATGGAGTCAGAGGTTCAAGCACATGACTGTCCGTAGAGACTGGTCTTTACCAACAATCTTGACACACACACAATTACTGAGTATAGTCTTTGAACCAACTAGGTGGTTTCACAACTCGGCCACTGGATGTCCTCACAGTGTTAGGTGTACTGGTTGGTACAGTTATCAAAGCAGTTGAGACTGGTTGTTTCTCTGGGGTCCCTTGTGACTTTAATGCTGATGTACAAGATAGTGATGGAGTGTTCGTTAATATTGGTTCCTCAAACTCTGGACCTGTAATAGTAGGTGAAGGTTCCTCAGTCTTGAGTAGGTATCTCCTGTTTCTCCTGTATTCCCATCCATTAGGTGTCTGAACTATGAACGACCTGGGTTCACAGTGTCTCTGACGTACTTGTGCTGGTTCCCAGGTTCTGTCTACCGGAATTCTCAGGGTATCACCAGGTTTTAGCTGGGATAGGGACTTGGCTTGTTTATCATATTGGTGTTTCTGTCTGCCCTGACGAAATGTGAGCTGATCAAATGCGTTACGAGCTACCTTAGGTTCCAATGCACTATGATATGTAGGTATATTTGACCTCAGCGTCCTGTTCATCAACAATTGTGCTGGAGAATAGTCAATTCCTGCTAATGGAGTGTTCCTGTACTCCAACAGTGCAATGTACGGGTCACTGTTGTCTTCCTCAGCCTTCCCAAGTAAGTTCTTTATGACACGAAACTATCTATGTCAGGTGACATGTTAGGCCAATAGATACTTGCACGTGCTCTCGACTTGCACTTTTCAATACCGAGGTGGCACTCATGAAGGGAAGTGAGCATCTCGCTTCTAAGTTGTTTTGGAATGATCAATTTCTCCCCACAGAATAGGAGTCCTTCCGCCTCGTATATCTCATCTCTCGTGTCCCAATATGAGCGTACAGACAATGGGCTCATGGATTTAACTTCTGGCCAGCCATGTTTTAATGTTGTCATTAAGTCATGTAGTTCACAATCTACTGCTGTGGCCTTAACGAACTGGTCAAGCTTTGATGTGCTTACTGATAAGCTATTTACCATTCAATGGACCATCACTTCCATCTCTTTGTTAAGCTCCGCAGCATCTCCAGTAGTAGGTCGATAGGCTCTGGACAGTGCGTCCGCTATGTATATGTACTTCCCGGGTAAATAAATAGTGTTGATCTGGTAACGCTGTATTCTTAATAGCATCCTCTGTAGCCTTGGCGAGGCTTTTGAAAGGGGTTTCCTTGTAACAGTCTCAAGAGGTTTATGGTCAGAACGAACTTCAACAGGTCTCCCATACACATATTGGTGAAATTTGAAGCATGAGAATACAATTGCTAGGAGCTCGTTCTCAATTTGTGCATAGTTCTTTTCTGCTGGTGTGAGTGACCTTGAGGCATATGCAATTGGCCTTCCGTTCTGGATGAGGCATGCTCCAAGACCATTCTGTGATGCGTCCGCCTGGATAGTTACAGGTTTTGCTGGGTCAAAAAAGTTAAGCACCGGCTTTCCTGTGACAACATCCTTAATCAGTTCTAGTGCATGATCATGTGTCTCATCGCATGTCCAAGCGATATCTTTCTTCAGAAGGTCTCGCAAAGGGGAGGTTATATCGGACATACTTGGTATATATTTGGATTAATAGTTCACCATTCCCAACAATCTTTGTTTGGCTGTATGTCCTGTGGTGTAGGCATGTTTATGATAGCCTCTATTTTATCAATATCCGGTTTAAGCCCTTCCTGTGTGATAACATTTCCCATATATTTCACCGTGTCCACTCTGAATTGGATCTTTGATGGGTTGAACTTAATATTGCGTCCTTCGCCCTCTCCATGACTTTTACAATGATCTTGTCATGTTCTGTTGAGTTCTTAGCTGCAATGATCATATCATCTGCGATCATTTTAAATCCTTAATTTGAATGTCTCCAAAGACTTCCTGGTTTTTCTTTTGAAAAACTTCACTCGCAGAGATGATCCCAAATGGCATGCGTTTGAATCTGTATCTAAATAATGGTATGTTAAAAGTGCATAGATATGATGATGGCTCATCCAACTCCACCTGCCAATAACCGTCCCTTTCGTCAAGGATTGAGAACATTTTCTTGTCATGGAGTTCAGCAAAAATGTCTTCTGGTGTAGGGATCCTATAGTGCTCCCTTTTGATAGCTGTGTTTAGGTCTCTGGGATCTAGATATATCTCAGGGATCCATTTTTCTTTTCCACTAGGACAATGCTGTTTACCCACTCAGTAGGTTTGTCAACTGCAGCTTATGTAAAGTTTCCTGCAATCTTGACTGTGGACTAAAGGGTATTTTCCGGGGTGAATGTGTGACTGGCTGTACACTGAGGTCAAGCTCAATATAGTACTGACCTTCGAACTTGCATATCCCTCTGATACCATCTTGATAGTCAGCTACAAGTTTTGACTTCTTAAGTGTCTCACTTTATTCTTTCTTGACTGTATGTATAGGGGATTCCGGTCTGTCCTCTCAACCAATCGCAGCTCCGGACATGTCTGAAGTCCCAATATTGGCGGTGACTTGACATCAGCTATATATAATATCTCACTAGGCTACGACCGGTGAACATGTATTATTTGCATCAGAGTAGGTTGTCTTTGATTTTAATCAGAGAATATCGAAGCTTTACAAAATCATAATCCGAACTAAAAGTCGATGCTAAAGCCTACCCATATATTTTTCCCTATTTGTTATTGGTTTCAATTTATTTTATGCAACCTAAATCATTGATTAAATATAGCAGTTACGTAAGGGGCGTGTGTTAACTACGGACAATCGTGCGACGCTAATGCAGTAAATTTAACATTAAACTGCATTCTGTTTCGAGTTATAGGCGATATGAACGCCCACTGCATTACAGGAAAATAAAACATGAACCGCGCTAGTAATGCAGTGGGCGTTCATATAGCCTATAACTCGAAACAGAATGCAGTTAATGCTAATATTTACATTTCCACTTTTAACTACTATACACCAAAAAATAATTGCGACCATAAAAAAAAACACATTTCAAGAATCACTGGTATGTTGAATTGGCAGATCAGCCCGAAGCGCGTGCTCGTCTTGGAGAGACGGAAACTTTCCACGCGCTTTCTCCTGGAACGGCGACTTGGAAATATAGTCTGTGGAAAACAGCTACCGTATAAGAATTTATTATGAAAATGTTGATTTTTTTTTCTTTCTTTTGTACTGTTTCTGTTTAAGGGTTATCTAAAATAACACTTAAAATAATTGTCGTCATTATAGATGATATCGCGTATTTATTACGTCACACTGCGGAGGCATGTCCGCTGAATTTGAAAAATGAATAATGTGACGTGGTCCGCCATGGAAAAAGTTCAGTGTCGTTTTGTTTATTATTTGTTATACGGCTCATCTGTAATAATAGGATGCATAAGAACCCGAAACATGCATTCTATATTTGGTCGACTTCACACTGATGATTGGGATACGAATTGCCTTTCTACAAAATGTATGTGGAGTCAGATTGGCATTAATGCTGCCAATATCTCGGACAATAGGCCTTTTACACATTCCGAGAATCAGGGAGAGGGGCCCTCTTCATGGCGGGAATGGTTGATGAAACGCTTTTATTTTTGTTGACGACGCATCTTTTCGATGTTTAAATAAGTTTATTCGATTGGATCTATTAAGAGATTTAAATGGACGAAATTAAGCAAAGAATTTGTCTATAATTATTTCTCGTCCAAACGAGAGTTCGGCGTGATATGCATTGTTTTAGCCTTCATCTCACGTACGTATTCATACTCGTTTCGGGTTATAGTCCTATATAAACCGAAACGACACACACTCAGCAGTGTAAACGTGTACTACGTGGCTGTTATACGTGTACTACGTGTCTGTTACACGTGAATTACGTAGCTGTTATACGTTTACTACGTGGCTTTTACACGTGTACTACGTGGTTGTTACACGTGTACTACGTGGTGTGTTATACGTGTACTACGTATGCGTGTACTACGTGGCTGTTACACGTGTACTACGTGACTGTTACACGTGTACTACGTGTATATTACACATGTACTACGTAGCTGTTATACGTTTACTACGTGGCTTTTATACGTGTACTACGTGGTTGTTACACGTGTACTAAGTGGTGTGTTATACGTGTACTACGTATGCGTGTACTACGTGGCTGTTACACGTGTACTACGTGACTGTTACACGTGTACTACGTGTATATTACACATGTACTACGTGGCTGTTATACGTGTACTACGTATACGTGTACTACTTGGCCGTTAAACGTGTACTAAGTGTCTGTTACACGTGTACTATGTGTGCTACGTGTCTATTACACATGTACTACGTGGTTGTTACACATGTACTGCCTGACTGTTACACGTGTACTACGTGGCTGTAACACGTGTACTAAATGGCTGTTTCACGTGTACTACAGTGGCTGTTACATATGTACTACAGTGGTTGTTACACGTGTACTGCGTGGCTGTTACACGTGTGTTACATGGTTGTCATGTCAATGAACTACACATATTTGAACGGACATTCTGATATCAACAAATACTTGTATTACAAGTTGTTACTTTTAAGTTCAACAAAACATTTCAGGTGGAATTGCTTTCAAAGCTAGTTGGTTTTATTTAATAATACGTGGAAGTTCATGTTTGATGTCTTAAAACCGATACCTTCATGGGGCTTCGTCCCTCAGATCCCCTACCAGAGCTTCGCTACGGCACCAAAACTTACACTTTCAAAAAAGATTTGCCACGCAACTGGGAAAACCTTAAAAAGGTACAAGATCAGACCAGGTATTCCGGATAATGTTTATTAATACGCATAACTGTTTGACTTAATATAAATTCTACAAAAACTAGAAAATGAAACACGAGTTATGACGGGTAAACTTTAAATAATTTGTGTGTAGACGCTTCGGATTCAATACATCAGTTGCATTCGGTAGAATGCGCACAATGAAATCGTTTGCATAATCAGTAATTGTATTATTCATCGTCATTGGAACGGTTATTCATTAGGTAAGTGCTTGCTCTTTACACCTGTGTAAGTGACGATGTAATATTGGTATTGGCAGAAGAAAAAATAGTTCCGAGTCGGTTATCAATTAACGAGATCGGGCAATGTTCCGATAGCTGTCAATTAACCTAACACTTGATGATGAAGAACCCTAAGCACAAAAGCGGCAATTGAAGCTAAACCAGCGTGTGGACAAATGAGACATTGAAATGGAGGTGTTTGAGTTTATTTTAAACAGGGGTCCGGCAGTATGGGTGTGTTCGTTTCCATTGCCAATCGCAATGATAATCTAGGTTCATTTTAAGTAATACCATATCCTCAAAGTGAAGCCCGGGGTAGTGACAGCGAAGACACAAGACACGTTTAGGTGTATAATAATGAGTACATATATATGTATGTACCCCTCTTCTGACACAATGTAAAATCATTGACTACAACATCATGGCTGACAAACCAGAAGTGCTTTATTGCCGCTGGCGTGATACACAATGACACTCTCGCTAATATCATTACGAATACAGTTATGTTACAGTACAACAACATAACTCCTAAAGTCATAGCTAATTTGAATATTTCTATTAGAAGAAATAGAAAGAAAACATTAGTACCGATTGAATAGCAAGTGGAATTTGTTAATCCAAAATCCTTGTTGAAGGAATTTGTTTTTGTTTTAGCATCAATTTTCAACAACAAAAAAACAACAACAAAAACTAATATCAAATGTGATATTTTACCCGTGGTATATCTGTCTATCCGAAGCTGTCATCATGTCATGTGAAGACGAAGAACGCATGCGTGAGGGTTGCATCCATGATTCAAGATCTTTGTTTGTACCCAGTGTTGAAAACGTGGCCCACCAGAGCATGTCTCCATGGGTATTCACTGCTTCCACTGAAACCTTGAAACACAAATATATGTTTTGATTGTACTACGCGTTTTGTCGACGTATTCACTTAATTCATGACATATTCAAGTCGAGCTTGCGGTATTTAGTGGAGTTTATTGTTCCTCCCTGATGTGTCCATTAAATTAAATGTTAATCATAGAGGGACATGGGATATCAAAAGTCAGAAAATCACTAAACAAAGCCTTTTCATACATTTTGGAATATTTAATATTAAATAATATCAACTCATCATCGTGTTCTTTTCAAATTCAAATACGTTTATTTTCCGGATGGTTTTCCCATTATTGGCAATGTTGCTTTGTTTTGGATCGTGATCTCCTGACAATAAATATTGCTATATATTAGCCAAACAACGGTGTTATGTTGTCGTTCTCCTAAGACCATGTTGTCATTTAATTAAGATGATAATTTTCTGGCGTCAGTCCTCTTTCATGCAACCCTCCTTGTTTGAAGGATAAGAGATCCCGGATTACCATAGAACGTTTTGTTATTGCGCAGAAGTCGTTTAAAGTAAACAATTGAAACTGGGCAGACGACGTTCGCCACATCACGGTATAAGCTTCCTTGGCCCTAGGGTCATGTTGGCTTATATTGTAGATAGCAGATACAGCTTAATGAGTTTATCATACGAACATCTGTTTTACATTGGTGATTAACCTTACTGGCGTGGTGGCATTTATCTAATCTAATATTTAGAAAAAACATCAAAAGCAGCGTACGTATTTGTGTCTTTACTCGTGGCGATTATTTGGCGCATTTACATCATATAACTTACAATAAAACAAATATATGTCTGACCTCGTCTGGGTTTCCATAAGGCCACATGTCCACTGCACTGCTGCGGAACGTCCCGTAGGACACGAGATCTCGTACTGGCCAGTCTGCCATGTTAGCTGACGTCTCGTTTACACCACCTTCCGTGTTCCATAGCCCGTTAACGTCACTTCCGTCCCCCCTTTTTGCCACCATTAGTACTGAAAATATAATAAAACGTGACCTTCACAAATGTATGATGCTAGATATGGAGCAAGTGTCTTCGACAGTTTCAGTTGTATGATTACGTTTGTAGTCTTAAAACTAACATTTGTTTCCCAATGAATGACAAAAATTGAAATGAGAAACATGTGATTATGGGGAAATAGGAATAGAATATAATAATTATATCTTAAATCCTTTAGTTTTTACATAAACATGTACATGTATGTTGTCCCCCTTGTCTAATTTATTGTAATATCGTAGCCGCTTTGGTCTCCAACAGGTGATTTCACCTTTATCAAGGTGTTATTTATAACAACAAGACATTTGATGTTCTAGTCGATCGTATAGACACAACAAACTCTACTACATCACCTGCTTACCTCGATCTTTACTTAACCTATGACTAACATAGTCAGCTACTCGATAAACGTTACAATTTCGATTTTCTAATCGTGAATATTCCGGAAATCCCTTTCTTAAAAGTAATGATTTCGTGATAGATTGCGACTGCTGACAAACACATACAAAATAGAAATTCAGGAGATGTGGGAATGTTAATTTGTTTTCTTACTATATCGTAATTGAAAATGATACATAAGTTCTCAATTAAAAAAAAACATGACATTTTTTTTTCTAAATTTCCACGACTGACTGATGCGTCGTTTTTCGATGAAGCAGAAGTCCCTTACAGATGGGGCTATGTGTATGGAACCGTGCTCATTGACGTGATCTGAGTGATTTACAGGAAAAAGGTAGATTTTAGTTTATAATCTATTCTTTAGCATGAGAACAGTTTCATTATTACTGGCAATGGTCTCGTTAGTACTTTTTAGGGTGATTGTATAATTTTTTTTTTCTTTATACGCATGGTTAAATCGATTTTGAATTTTGACAATCTGATTAAAATCATATCTTGATCTCCGCGCCGTTCCGTAAACTTCTCTTTGCTGCGTTAAGATCTGAGAAAATCCCATATGGGGTCATGTCCCGAAGACCTTTTGCATTAGCAAATCAAATTACTACTTTCGGAATCTTGACAGTGAAAGTTTGAGGCGACAAAGCTTGCATATTCGCATTTGTCCGTTTAGTCATTTCGTCACCAAGAAGTTCATGTGGAATAATGTGACGAAATGACTTGCTGCAAGATGACAGGTCATTGGAAAATTATTTTAATGTTAAATAAAGAGGCGACAAAGGTCAACTGAACGTGACCTCTTATGTCAGATCCTTGTAACACGGAGTGAAAACAAGGATCTGTATTTTAATCATTGTTTTTGCTAAATCTTCGGTTTTCTGTGATTTGTTTTCGAACAAGGGAAAAAGATTATGGCACGACCATTAAGATTTGACACTTACAAGCTAACGCAGAAAAAAACAAATATTGAAGAGAAACAAAGTTAATATTTTTATTTAATGTCATGCCGGTATGAATGTACACTGGTTACATCTATATTAATCATGAAGCACAATATGTGTTCATACCGGCATCGAAATTAAAAACAATGTCGTTCAATCTGTATGTAAAACAGACCCGTTAACTCTGCGCCAACATGGATATGTTGTTTAAAGTTAATGGTTCCATTCCGGAATTCCGGACCCGGGTCCGGCTCTATATGTATTATGTTTCTTGTACTCTCTCGTGTTTCCGCCCTGCTGTGAGTAAATGCCTATCGTTGTGTCAGTGACTTGTTTTGTTGTGATTTACCTTACTGGCGTGGTGGCAGCGACCTAAGAACCCATGTTGTCATTTTAGAGACATCACAGAATGTTTTCATCACATAACTAGTGTCAGCAAAGTCACTCCGTAGTTGATTTCTACCGTGAGCACACGCTCATCAACGGCATGGCCCACACTCACAGGGCACCTAAGCAGTGGTGTCTAACGACATCAGAAACTGTAACATCCTTCGAGAATTTGCGACAAAACATAATCTATACCCTGTCACTGGACGCTAACTTCGCCGGATTTCTCGCTGAAGGTTTTTTTTCTGAGAAAAGAAAGTAAGGAACACACCGTTCAGGGGCCTTCCTAAATGACGACGATAACGTCCCAGAGAACAATAGACTGACAAGAGAACACGAGGCTAGTATGCTGGTACTGATGTTAGGGCAGATTGCTAACAATTGTCCTGTTATTTCTCGTAATACGATTGTGAAAAATTCTACGTCATTGGAGAACATGTGGCAGACTATACGACTCCATTACGGTTTTCAGACAACAGGGACACATTTTATTGATTTCGCCGGCATCACCTTAGGACCTACAGAAAAACCTGGGGACCTTTACCAAATGCTAATGGCCTTCATGGAGGACAGTTTACTTCGCAGAGATATGGTTATAACCCATCAAACCCATCATGGTGAGAATATTACTGAAGATGAGGACCTTACTCCTACACTGGAGAACTGTGTGGTCTTAACGTGGCTCCGCTTAATTCACCCTGATCTACCGAAGTAAGTAAAACAGTGATATGTCATGAACTTCGGTCTCAAACACTTGCCTCGATTAAGCCTAAGATCTCGATGGCACTGGACTCACTCTTAGAGGAAATCTATTCCATCGCTGACACTAAAGCCATGCGTGCCGAGATCTCCCGAGTTGAGATGTCGCGTACTGAATCGTCTCCAGCTCCGATAACCCCCTCGGTTAAACCCCGCTGTCGCAAATTGTGCCCTTTATGCAAGGCAGCAGGTAGGCCGGATACCCATTTTTTGAGCAAATGTGTATACTAACCCAGTCAGGGCCGACACTTTTTGCCAAGGTCCGACAGGACACTGGACTAGAGGCTGATTCTGGAGAAGACACTAATATAGAGGTGAAACATGACCCTCCACGCGACGATTCAACCTACATTAACCAAGTACGCGTCCGTCGGTCTCCGTACATTGACGCTGTTTATGAGCACCACTCTGTTCGCCTAACTATTGACAGTGCTGCCACTGGCAACATGATTCGTGCCTCCTGTGCTAGAAAACTTGGTGTTCGCGTTACTAGCAGGTCCCAGTCTGCTCACCAAGCTGACGGGTCATCGCCACTGAAAATCATCGGAGAGACACGATTTGTATTTACATGCGGTAGACACCGTCGATTTTGAAGGTCTAGCCGTTGAAAATTTAGATACATCTGTGTTGGCTGGCTTTCCATTTATGGAAAAAATGATGTGTCGATTCGCCCCTCTCGACATCAAGTCATCGTTGAAGAGAGTGTCTACACATATGGCTCAATCGAAACTGCGAGGGACAAACATGCTATCCGAAGGGCGCATGTTCTGAGGTCCTCCTCACTCAACAATCTGGCCTGGTGATTTTATTGAGCATGACCTTCCCAGTGACCTCACAGAGGCTGGTAGCGTTTTTCATTGGATTCCCATGACACACATGCAGATGAGAAGTACTCGTCCATCTGGCCAAAACCCTCCATCGTAACAAGCGTTGATGGGAAAGTTCGCATACCGAACCTCACCGACCAGCCCCAGATTGTTAAGCGAAATGAACATGTCTGTAAAGTTTGAGCTGCTGTCGTACCTAACACAGAGGTACATAATCATCAGTGCCCGACCTCCTCAACTGTGTCTACACCAGCCCCTTCTAACATGGCATTACGAAGGCATTCTGAAAATGTTAACATTGACCCGGACACCTTGATGCCCCCTGAAGTAAAAGACAAATTTCGTGAAGTTTTAAATGAGTTTGATTCTTTGTTCAAACCAAATTTCAGTGGTTATAACGGTGCCGCCGGCCCATTTGAGGCAACGGTCAATATAGGTCCATCACAACCACCTCAAAGGAAAGGTCGCGTCCCTCAATACTCCCGCTCTCAGCTTGTAGAACTACAAGGGAAATTCGATGAGTTTGAGAAAATAGGAGTTTTTAAGCGTCCCGAAGATATTAATATGTGTGTTGAGTAGGTCAACCCATCCGTTTTGGTGAAAAAACCAAATAGTGGCTTTTGGCGGCTAGTCACAGCCTTTACAGATGTTGGAAGGTACAGCGAACCCCAACAATCACTTATGCCCGACGTCGACGCAACCTTGCGCCAGGTGGCTCAATGGAAATACATAATCGCGTCAGACCTGGCAAAGTCGTTTTATCAGATCCCTTTTAATCGCGACTCAATAAATTACTGTGGTGTGGCCACACCATATAAGGGAGTACGAGTATACGTGCGTTCGGCCATGGACTTGCCTGGGTCAGAGACCGCTTTGGAAGAACTCACTTATCGGGTTTTAGGAGACTTTGTAGAAGCCGGATGTGTCGCTAAAGTTGCGGATGACTTGTACATTGGTGGCCTTACACCGTTGTAACTTAAATCTCTGTCTGCCATTAAGACTACTATTGCTCCGAGGCAAACGACAATCCCTGGGTGGGTGTGGCGACTTGGCACACTTCAGGCAAGTCCGCACCGTCTTGCGGCTCTCTCAACATGCAGTAAAACACCATTCTGTGGTCTGATGAACTACTCGAGACATTCAGAAAGGCACAGTCAGCCTTATCCCGCAGTCGCACTACTACGCTACCTCGCCCTAGTGACCAGCTCTTGGTCCTTACTGACGGAGCTGTAAGAAACCCCGGCCTCGGCGCTACACTTTATGTGTCATGCGACAATCGAACAAAACTCGCTGTATATTTCAGTGCTAAACTACGCGGTAACCAAGCAACCTGGATGCCTTGTGAAATTGAGGCTTTGTCTATCGCTTCGGCTGTCAAGCACTTTAGTTCATACATCATGCAGTCATCCTTGAAACCATATGTTCTTACAGACAGCAAGCCGTGTGTCCAGGCTTTCGAGAAGCTGTGTCGAGGTGAATTTTCAACCAGTCCTAGGGGGGGTCACCACATTTCTGTCGACCGCTAGCCGTTTCCAGGTATCCATCCAGCATGTGTCTGGATCAGCCATTCTGCCATCGGATTTTGCTAGTCGTAATGCCCCCTACATGTCAGATCTGTACGTTTGTTAGCTTAGAGAGTAGCGCCGTAGTTCGAAACGTGAACATGAGCGGAATTCTGGACGGATCTACAAAGTTGCCATTCACAAGCCGCTCCGCTTGGTTGGACATACAATCTGAATGCTCCGATCTGCGTCGCACATGTGCCCATCTACGACAGGGAATACGCCCCTCTAAGACACTTACTAACATAAAAGACGTCAAGCGTTATCTGAATGTTGTATCTCTGTCTAAAGATGGCTTGCTTGTCGTGGAATCGACTACTCCATTCTGCGCGTCGAGGGATTGAATCATCATTCCGCGGCAGGTGCTTGATGGTCTGTTAACTTCGTTACACCTCAAACTTGAGCATCCTACCTGTCATCAGCTTAAGACTCAATTCATCGTTATTTCTTTGCCTTGGATATGGATACGGCTATACAGCGGGTTACTGACACCTGCCATCAATGCGCGTCGCTCAAGAAAGCTCCTTCCTTTGCCCTTGACCAGAGATCACAAGATCCACCTGTATCTGTCGGGTGCATGTTCGCAGTAGACGTTTTCAAACGGGAAAGGCAACTTATTTTAGTTGTCCGAGAGTGTGTCACATCATACACGGCTACCTCTCTACTTAAGAACGAACAGCGAGACACTCTACGGGATGCACTTTTACGTCTTAGCATTAAGCTTCATCCTCTTGATGAACCATATGCAGTTATACGCACTGACCCTGCTCCCGGTTTCAAAGCTCTTGTCAACGACGAACTGCTACGGAAATACAGGTTGACATTGGAATTGGGAAACCCTAAGAATGTAAACAGTAACCCTGTTGCTGAACGTGCGATACAAGAACTCGAGGACGAGATCTTACGTCAAGACCCGATGTTTCGCGGTAACCCCTCTTGTCCTTTCACTTGCCACATCTCGGATGAATACGCGCATACGGAGTCGCGGGCTATCTGCACGAGAAATGTTGACCATGCGAGACCAGTTCCTAAACAGACAAATCCCAATTGCTGACCAGGACCTATTTATGTCACAATATTGCCGCAGACTTTCCAATCACCTGTCCAGTCAGCACGCCAAGGCTCCAAATTGGACTGTACCCACTGTTCCTACTATACAGGTTGGTAATCTGGTTTATCTTTACGCGGATCGTAATAAGTCATCAGCTCGCGACAGGTATTTGGTGTCAAAGCTTGATGGTTTGTGGTGCCAGATCCAGAAATTTGTTGGTAACCAGTTACGTGCCAACTCCTACAGAGTGAAAATGTGTGGCACAACTCGTAGCTCTAGAGATACTCCTACTGAAGACTTTAGCATTGATGATGATGATGATTATGATAATAACTCAGGCGTACCTATTGACCCTTTCCAACCCCAACTGCAACGCCAGACATTCCAGTTGTCATCTCGATGCCACCCGGGTACCAGGCCTCGCTCGAGTTGTGACGATATACAGGGATCAGGGACGTGCCCATAATCTATTACCAGCGATGTTTATTCCCCTAGTTTATCTTGTTTTGACAATCAGACCAGTCGTCCAAGACGCCAAAAGACTGTGCCAAAACGTTATGATAACTATATCCTTTATTAGCGTTAAGTGTTAGTGTTCAGAATGTTCCAGTTGTCTTTATTCGCTAATCATATTTTGCCAACGACTTTAGTTATTACCTTGTGTAGAATGTAAATATACCTTTCGGAAACTGGTATACGATGTTCAAGTTTTCACACCCTTCCATAATGTGCAGGACTTTTATTGTAAGGAAAAAGGGTGGCGCCAACATAAATATGTTGTGTTATGTTAAGGACTCGCACAACTAAATCAGCCTATCACGAAATGTTTCATACGTTTGTAGTCCCTACTGAAAATTCATTCCGGCTAAGTACAGTGATTCTGGGTAATTTAAATAGGTAATTGTTGACCTATTCTGCATTGAATGAAATCCGTAGATATTTAACTTTACAAAAATATATACTTTTGGTAGATTTTGATATGTGATGGCGGATTGATATGGGGTCAAAAGTCAGAGGGTGTTCCCGTCCCATTTCACTGGTTTGACATGTAAATTTCCGGTTGTCCGAAACAGACGCCTGTAGCAAGCTAATATGCCAGTAAACTCCTCATTAAATGCCACTTGAAGCCTTTGTCATGTATGTATCTGTGAATTTAGGCAGTTTTCACAAGTGTTGTACTTCAAATATTAAAGTTATTAGCTCGAAAGCTTAGTAATAACATATAGTAAATTATTTAGTTGTGTGAGTCCTTAATGGTTGCATTCCGGAATTCCGGACCCGGGTCCGGCTCTATATGTATTATGTTTATTGTACTCTCTCTATGTCAGTGACCTGTTTTGTGGTGATTAACCTTACTGGCGTTGGTACATGTAACTTTGATATAACATTTTCATTGCATGCTCGATACCTGTTAAACTACTTAAAACGTAAATTTGTTAATGCTGTCGTCATTATATACCTGTTTACATGTACATCATGTTCCGCATATAAACACCTTACGTATAGCTTTGACGCAGATTAATACACTAATGAGTACGCTAATTATTTGGAGTGATCTGTCGTCGATATCGTTCTGGGTGGGATTTGGTCTACTCAGAACAAAGGAGTAATGATCAGATTGCATTTAATGGCAACACTTTAGAATGTAAACATACGACTAACACGTTACTTTTTTCATTATAATCTAGATTGAATTGATACAAAATGTGTTACCATTTACCTCGATGAATCGTATTTTTTATGAAAATTGCATACTTATTTAACAGATTTCTAATGTTTATTTTGCAATTTTGCATACTTTCCATTTGCAGTTTACACGCTCGTTTAAATACCAATTGTCCATTTAATGTTTTGCAATATTATTACACGTACATACACATTTTCACCACTTCTATTTGTAATGTCACTTTTGTTACAACAGCGTAATGGTTTCCGACAGGAAAGAGTTTCACAATATAAATGGATGTTCTCACAGATTATGTAGAAAAGATTGAATAACAAGTATTAACTCCAATCTATTAGTATTGTTATGGGCCCAACACAGATCGGAGTGTACTCTAATAGTAAACTGCGATAAACCGATCGTTTGTGTTATGACTAAATAGATTAAATAAAACACATTCATAGCACACAGTGAGTCACGATTAACCACATTTGTATACCACACGTCTATAACACACCATGAGTCACGATTAACCACATCTGTATACCACACGTCTATAACCCACCGTGAGTCACGATCAACCACATCTTTATACCACACGTCTATAACACACCGTGAGTCACGATTAACCATTTCAGTATACCACACGTCTATAACACACCGTGATTCACGATCAACCACATCAGTATACCACACGTCTATAACACACCGTGAGTCACGATTAACTACATCTTTAAACCACACGTCTATAACACACCGTGAGTCACACTTAACCACATCTGTATACCACACGTCTATAACACACCGTGAGTCACGATTAACCACATCTTTATACCACACGTCTATAACACACCGTGAGTCACGATTAACCACATCTGTATACCACTCGTCTATAACACACCGTGAGTCACGATTAACCACATCTTTATACCACACGTCTATAACACACCGTGAGTCACGATTAACCACATCTGTATACCACACGTCTATAACACAACGCGAGTCACGATTAACCACATCTTTATACCACACGTCTATAACACACCGTGAGTCACGATTAACCACATCTTTATACCACACGTCTATAACACACCGTGAGTCAGGATTAACCACATCTTTATACCACACGTCTATAACACAACGCGAGTCACGATTAACCACATCTTTATACCACACGTCTATAACACAACGCGAGTCACGATTAACCACATCTGTATACCACACGTCTATAACACACCGTGAGTCACGATTAACCACATCTTTATACCACACGTCTATAACACACCGTGAGTCACGATTAACCACATCTTTATACCACATGTCTATAACACACTGTGAATCACGATTAACCACATCTTTATACCACACGTCTATAACACACCGTGAGTCAGGATTAACCACATCTTTATACCACACGTCTATAACACAACGTGAGTCACGATTAACCACATCTGTATACCACACGTCTATAACACAACGCGAGTCACGATTAACCACATTTGTATACCACACGTCTATAACACACCGCGAGTCACGATTAACCACATCTTTATACCACACGTCTATAACACACCGTGAGTCACGATTAACCACATCTTTATACCACACGTCTATAACACACCGTGAGTCAGGATTAACCACATCTTTATACCACACGTCTATAACACAACGCGAGTCACGATTAACCACATCTTTATACCACACGTCTATAACACAACGCGAGTCACGATTAACCACATCTTTATACCACACGTCTATAACACACCGTGAGTCACGATTAATCACATCTTTATACCACACGTCTATAACACACCGTGAGTCACGATTAACCACATCTTTATACCACACGTCTATAACACACCGTGAGTCACGATTTACCACATCTTTATACCACACGTCTATAACACACCGTGAGTCACGATTAACCACATCTTTATACCACACGTCTATAACACACCGCGAGTCACGATTAACCACATCTTTATACCACACGTCTATAATACACCGTGAGTCACGATTAACCACATCTGTATACCACACGTCTATAACACACCGTGAGTCACGATTAACCACATCTTTATACCACACGTCTATAACACACCGTGAGTCACGATTAACCACATCTTTATACCACACGTCTATAACACACCGTGAGTCACGATTAACCACATCTGTATACCACACGTCTATAACACACCGTGAGTCACGATCAACCACATCTGTATACCACACGTCTATAACACACCGTGAGTCACGATTAACCACATCTTTATACCACACGTCTATAACACACCGTGAGTCAGGATTAACCACATCTTTATACCACACGTCTATAACACACCGTGAGTCACGATTAACCACATCTTTATACCACACGTCTATAACACACCGTGAGTCACGATTAACCACATCTGTATACCACACGTCTATAACACACCGTGAGTCACGATCAACCACATCTGTATACCACACGTTTATAACACACCGTGAGTCACGATTAACCACATCTTTATACCACACGTCTATAACACACCGTGAGTCACGATTAACCACATCTGTATACCACACGTCTATAACACACCGTGAGTCACGATCAACCACATCTGTATACCACACGTCTATAACACACCGTGAGTCACGATTAACCACATCTTTATACCACACGTCTATAACACACCGTGAGTCAGGATTAACCACATCTTTATACCACACGTCTATAACACACCGTGAGTCAGGATTAATCACATCTTTATACCACACGTCTATAACACAACGCGAGTCACGATTAACCACATCTTTATACCACACGTCTATAACACAACGCGAGTCACGATTAACCACATCTTTATACCACACGTCTATAACACACCGTGAGTCACGATTAACCACATCTTTATACCACACGTCTATAACACACCGTGAGTCACGATTAACCACATCTTTATACCACACGTCTATAACACACCGCGAGTCACGATTAACCACATCTTTATACCACACGTCTATAAGACACCGTGAGTCACGATTAACCACACGTCTATACCACACGTCTATAACACACCGTGAGTCACGATTAACCACATCTGTATACCACACGTCTATAACACAACGCGAGTCACGATTAACCACATCTTTATACCACACGTCTATAACACACCATGAGTCACGATTAACCACATCTGTATACCACACGTCTATAACACACCGTGAGTCACGATCAACCACATCTGTATACCACACGTCTATAACACACCGTGAGTCACGATCAACCACATCTGTATACCACACGTCTATAACACACCGTGAGTCACGATTAACCACATCTTTATACCACACGTCTATAACACACCGTGAGTCACGATTAACCACATCTTTATACCACACGTCTATAACACAACGCGAGTCACGATTAACCACATCTGTATACCACACGTCTATAACACACCGTGAGTCACGATTAACCACATCTTTATACCACACGTTTATATTTACACCTCTCCCTTCTTGTGCTTAGTAAACTCTGACTGCGAATATATTAGCGTATACGCAGTGAAGAAAAGGCTCGGCGGATTGATACTTGTTCAAATATGGCGTCGTTCACGCTTCAGAAAAATAAGTATTCGCTGTCGGCCATTGTTTGGTTCCTACAAGATTTTGAAATATGGAACATATAAGGAATCAATTTCCTGTGATTAAACAATAAAAAGTTTCTAGCAAACTTTTGATTCGTAATGATGCGCATTCGAAACTCTTTGACGGTAACGCAAACATGGCGGCGCCCTGCAGTTGTGACGTCTGATGTCGGACCGCGTCACAACCAGATCACTTTGTCAATGCGTGTACATAACGACCGTTATAAAGAAAGAAATACATTCGACATGCTAGAAATATTATTTAATACCAAATTTATATAGTATATTATGAAGAAAAATAGTGTTGTTCACAGTGTATTTTCTAAATTTACCAATATATTGATGAAATCCAATGGGACTATATTATCTTAGCAACCACGGCCATCGAACATATTCACTATGGAGCGCTAACGCGCACCATAGAATATGTTCGTTGCCAACTGCGGGCATACTACCGTATACGCAGTCAAAATGAGGTACAATCCTTATATAACATACCGTGAGTCACGATTAACCACATCTTTATCCCACACGTTTATAACACATCTTTATAAATTCTCTGTGGTATTTCACCCTCAGATCATTCTATTAACGTGTTTTCTACCACCATACCCAGTGTTATTCCACTCTCAGACCATTTTATAAACGTGCTGACTGTTGGATAAATAAATCTTATATACCACCAGTGAAATATGACCTTCCGGACTTTTGACTAGTTGAGATGTTGAACTTTGACCTGAAATCACGTGGATCAATGAAACGTGCTGATTGTTGACGTCGTCACAATTTGGCGGGGAAATATACGAGATGATGTGTTTTCGCGCAAATATCATCCGCGGTTCACAGAAAACAACACTGCCACTGCGAATTAATAGTGTTGTGGTAGAAACAGGTCACACGACTTGTGGTTATTGGATATAGAATTTATTTCACTCTCGTTAAATGATTTTGGCCACGATTTTTCATAATTTCATATTTTGATCTCATTTGATGCAACAATACGTGTAGTGACCGATACCCCGTCTCCCTCGGTGTTGGGAAAATAGACAGGCTAGGTGACGCCCAATTTCTATCAACCTAGTGAATATGCATATTTTGACCTGGATTCTAGGTCACGTGATGTGTGACGTCATTGAGGCACAACGTATCCGATACCTGTACACGCCCATTACATATTTATGTATTATCTGTTAGTGTAAAGATTGACTTTTATTTAATTTGTTGGTGCAAGTAATGACAGCAACCAATACATGGTATGTGGTTAAAATTATCAATCGCCATTAATGATCTTGTCAGAAAAATAAAACTTATCTAATTCCGATTTTTACATAAACCGCATTCAATTAGAATCTAGTCCGTGACGTCTCAGCAACTCCAAGCTTAGAGACAGTGATACAATTTACACAATCTGATTGTACAGCTATGTACATTACCTGTAGCCTTACCTGTCATACATATACTAGCCAAAGGGCATTTGTGGTACCTATCTTTGAGTTGTGACAGGTTTACTAATTACCCTGTAATTACCAAGAGGTGTGAATGTTATGGCCTGTGAATTCGAAGGGCAATCATGCTAATATTGTTACCGATACTCTAAATAGCAATATACTCCGGCACAATTACTTTTATCCCTAGCCTTCCCCAGTGTTGGAAGAAAAACTATTTTTTAAAAAGGATTAAAGGAGTTTTCAACAGAATCTAACAACATTTTATCAGTAATTTACATTAGGCTAGTAACCTTGGCAAAACCAGACACTGTTGATTAGGTTAAACTATATTTTTATCCCATATTAACGATGTTCTGAAATTTCTAAATTTCTAAAACTAAGTTTTACTATTTAAAAAATTGTGATACTGATACTATGACGTTTTTTTTTTTGAGGGGGGGGTGGGTATTTTTTAAGAAAGTTATTTCATATTTTAAAATATCAACATAAACATTCGGTTATTGGATTTATCAGGAACGTATTTGTGTCCCTGGATTTATAATATATATTCAGGGCGGATTCAATAATTTAGATACGTTTATGTGACACACTTCTACTTTCAGATATAAACCCAAATTTATCCAGATCTTGTTTATGAAAACTGTATGAAAAACAGGATGTGATTTGAGTCCTAGATGAAATGAATATCACCAACTAGAGTGAGCCTAACAAAATTCATTTATTTATCGCGTCTGAATTTCATGTATATCTAGAATCCAGTGTCTATACTAGTACAATTCAAAGAATATGACACAGTATTTTTCTGCGCTAGGATTTAGAGTAATTATTTCAAACTGCAACCACTTCAACCAAAAACTGGGTGACTAAGATATGTTGTAAAAACGTATGCAGTAATTGTAGGAGAACAATTTTCAAAATATGTTTCAATAATAATTAGCGTATGATATTTGTTTTAATTATGACCAGACTTTATTCTTTGGAAAATATTTATAATTAATCCACACAAATAGACTGGTGTGCTACTGAATTAAGTGAAAATTTTAAAAAATTCGGAAAGAGCTTTTTATTTTTGCAAACCGATTTCAGTCCAGGTTTTAAACAATATTTCAATTATACACAAATAATTCAGACTGTCATGTTTTCACATCTATTTGTGACAGTGTCTGCTTTATTGATATCAGGCATTCAGAAATTGTTTGTTTACGTGCACTGTTCAAAAATTTGAATGAGTGTTTTTTTTGCATTCCATATGTACGTGCTGTACTACTACATGTACCATATACTTGTACAGTATATGTTATAGAGTGGTTGGGGGTTTGCCGGACACTTAACATAAACTCGCCGTGGCTTTATTTACTCCATCTCCACAAATCATACTGTTCTGTTGACGTCATAAAAGATCATACTTCTGAAGCATTAACGAAAAAAATTATTGTACAGCGTAAACAGTTTGTATTAGCAAATCACTTGATTTTAAAATCACCAAGATCAAACACGGAGTATATTACCGGACACTATAATCATATGCAACCAAGGAAGATTTATGTTAGCAAATTTTACATGTTGTGGGTATAACTTTGAACACATATTCATGATTCATCACTGTATGCTGTTTTAATTTAATTTCATTTTAATAAAGTCTTTACAATCAAACGTTTGAAAAAAAAAACCCTGATATTTCAAGAAAATGGCTCCGTCCGTAATATACTTACAGCCACTCTATATGTGTCTGTTGCTACTGTTTTCATATACTATCTATAAAACCAATTTGTAACGTGTCTGTAAAAATCATAAAGTCCTTTCACAAGCTTTACTAATTCCGTGAGTCGATCAGTTGTGCTTCAATGACGTCACACGTACCACGTGACCGGTCAGCTCATTAAAATTCTCGCCAGTCGGGAGCGGTCAACTTTGACTGTCAATATCTAGATCCCGGGACACAATCGAATGCTCGTTGATGGGCTAATCAGTATTTATTGAAATGCACTACAAGTTCTTACTAAAGCTCGTGTATTTTTTAACTTTTAAAAAATAATTAACTCGAGTGAAATAAATTCCATATCCAACATTCACTCGTTGTGTAACTTCTTTGACTGTTGGATAAATTTATGTTATATAACACAAGTGGTACATGACCTTCCGGTCTTTTGATTGGTTGAGTAGTTGAAGTGTGACCGGAAACCACGTGTTTCGATTCGAGGTGCGTATTGGTGACGTCATCATCGATTGTTGAAATCGTCATATGTTGGCGAGAATATATACGAGTTGATATATGTACGCTCTAGGGATATCAGAGTCCTCGGTTCACTGAAACTGATTCCTTCTTGGATTGTGGAAGAAACAGGTCAAACGACTCGTGGTTATTGGAAATGGAATTTATTTTACTCTCGTTACTTACATTTTTAAAGTTAAAAGACATTCACTTAAGCTCGTGTCTGACTTTCGAAACTTTTAAAACATCATTAACTCGAGTGAAATAAATTCCATATCTAACAACCACTCGTTGTATAAACTCTGATTACACTATTCACACCACACGTTAATAACACGTTAATATCACACGCTTATAGCACACGTTTATTACCAACTTTAATACCACACTTTATACCACATTGTTATACCATAAGTTAATAGCACACGTTTATACCACACGTTTGTATCACACGTTTATATTACACGTTTATACCACATGTTGATAATACACGTTGATACCACACGTTTATTTCACATGTTGATATCACTCGTTTATATAACACGTTTATTTCACATGTTGATAATACACGTTGATACCACACGTTTATATCACACGTTTATATCACATGTTGATATCACACGTTTATATCACACGTTGATATCAAACGTTTATATAACACGTTTATTTCACATGTTGATAATACACGTTGATACCACACGTTTATATTTAACATGTTGATAATGCACGTTGATATCACACGTTTATATCACAAGTTGATTATACACGTTGATATCACAAGTTGATAATACACGTTAATATCACACGTTTATATTTAACATATTGATAATACACGTTTATATCACACGTTTATATCACACGTTTATATCACACGTTTATATCATATGTTGATAATACACGTTGATATCACACGTTTATATCACACGTTTATATCACACGTTTATATCACACATTGATATCACACGTTGATATCACACGTTTATATCAAACGTTTATATCACATGTTGATAATACACGTTGATACCACACGTTTATATCACACGTTTATATCACATGTTGATAATACACGTTGATACCACACGTTTATATCACACGTTTATATCATATGTTGATAATACACGTTGATATCACACATGTATATCATATGTTGATAATACACGTTTATATCACACGTTGATATCACACGTTTATACCACACGTTTATATCAAACGTTTATATCACACGTTGATATCACATTTGATAATACACGTTGATATCAAACGTTTATATCACATGTTGATACCACACGTTGATATCACACGTTTATATCACATGATGATAATACACGTTGATATCACACGTTTATATCACATTTGATAATACACGTTTATATCAAACGTTTATATCACACGTTGATATCACATTTGATAATACACGTTGATATCAAACGTTTATATCACACGTTTATATCACATGTTGATAATACACGTTGATATCACACGTTTATATCACATTTGATAATACACGTTTATATCACACGTTTATATCAAACGTTTATATCACACGTTGATATCACATTTGATAATACACGTTGATATCAAACGTTTATATCACTCGTTGATATCACATTTGATAAAACACGTTGATATCACACGTTGATATCAAACGTTTATATCACATGTTGATACTACACGTTTATATCACACGTTGATATCACACGTTGATATCACACGTTTGTATCACACGTTGATATCACACGTTTATATCACACGTTTATATCACACGTTGATATCACACGTTTATACCACACGTTTATATCACACGTTTATATCACACGTTTATATCACATGTTGATATCACACGTTTATACAACACCTTTATATCACACGTTTATATCACACGTTTATACCACACGTTTATATCATACGTTGATATCACACGTTGATATCACACGTTTATATCACAGGTTTATATCACACGTTGATATCACACGTTTATACCACACGTTTATATCACACGTTTATATCACACGTTTATATCTCATGTTGATATCACACGTTTATACAACACCTTTATATCACACGTTTATATCACACGTTTATATCACATGTTGATATCACACGTTTATACAACACCTTTATATCACACGTTTATATCACACGTTTATATCACACGTTTATATCACACTTTTATATCACACGTTTATATCACACGTTTATATCACACGTTTATATCACACTTTTATATCACACTTTCATATCACACGTTTATACAACACCTTTATATCACACGTTTATATCACATGTTGATATCACACGTTTATATCACACGTTTATATCACACGTTTATATCACACGTTTATACCACACGTTTATATCACACGTTGATACCACATGTTGATATCACACGTTTATACAACACGTTTATATCACACGTTTATATCACACGTTTATATCACACGTTTATATCACACGTTTATATCACATGTTGATATCACACGTTTATACAACACCTTTATATCACACGTTTATATCACACGTTTATACCACACGTTTATATCATACGTTGATATCACACGTTTATATCACACGTTTATATCACACGTTGATATCACACGTTGATATCACACGTTTATACCACACGTTTATATCATACGTTGATACCAAACGTTTATATCACACGTTTATATCACACGTTGATATCACACGTTGATACAACACTTTTCCATCACATGTTGATACCATACATTATGCCACCCTTTTATACAATAGGACATTAATCAAACTGATTCCTAACCAAACTTATCTCGCCTTAATATCTCGTAGTTGAGGGTGTTTTTCAAGTCACCATGCAACATATTAAGTTGCAAAGTAGGTACATTACTGAACTAAATTGACCAGAAAAACCGGACATAAAGAAAATCTTAACAGACCAGAACGACAAAGCGTTAGTTCGAGCTCGAGATAGCACTTGGACAAAATAAGAACAAAGGAAAACTAGAGACCATTGAAAAAGAACAAGGTGAAACGTATTCTGCTTCATCGCCAACGCCCGAAATGAAAATGACAAAATTATTTAAGATGATTATATTTCTCTTGAATTAGAAACAAAGGAATCCGGTTAACTTTGTTAAGACATAAGCATCGTATGAAGTTAAAAACCCTTCCCATTTCATTGATGTTAGTATTACTCGTACAACACAACATTAAATTTCGCATCCTGATTTTACTAACACCAAAGGGTTCGAGAAAACCCAATTACTGAAAACCCTTACCTTTATATTCTGTGACAGCAAATGATATCCTAGTTGCAAGGAAAACGAAACTAACACATAATAGTACCCCCGGCATCTCTAGTCGGTACCTAGATCACCGATGTACTCCTGTCATTACAACTCAAGTACTGGATCCCGTCTGTAGGCATTATTGATCCGGACATGCCACGCGCGCGTGCGTACATGGGCAACATATATAAAAATACAACATATCGTACCATGTACATTGATATAAATCAACAACATAACAAGGTGGATAGTAGATAATATATATTTCATTGCATACATGCTGTGTTGTTAGAAATGTAAAAATTGTAAACATACTACACATGTTCACAATTCAATATACATGTACGTATGCTCTGATTACAATGTATTAAACATGAATAATTGCTATGAAAAGGCGAAAACGTCAAATCGAAGGAAAATGAATGGAGAGGGTTAATGCAACTAAATATGTTCAATGCATTTAGTACATGTTTTTAGCATATTAACATTTCAGTTAATTGACATTTGTTATTTTTTATAAACACAATACAATATCTTCGAAATCCAGCTGAAACATCTTTGGTAAGTCAATAAGGTTTATAAGGACAATCCAGAGAGGTTTTTCTATGCTGTAGGCAAAATGATAAGACTGCTTTGTTTCTTTGACGTATAACGCAAGAGTCATACTCCACATGTAGAGCGCGCTGATGAGCATGACATTTCAACTTAGAAAATATTCTAAAATTATTTCATCATCTTTGTATAATAAACGTTTACGGATTGCACTTGATAATAAATTGGTTTTTCAAAGAATAGACCGAAAAGCGAAGTGCACTCTACATAAACCGCTTCGTGGTTTATGAAAAGAGGGCAATTCGGTTTTCGGATTAAACATAGATAGACCAATTTATTTTCAAGTACAAACCTTTTAAGTTAATTACATTTCAAAATTTACCAATCCAATCCAGATCAACATATCTATTTTTTATAATTATGACATTGCTGTTTTTTCTAAATAGCGCATTGATATCTCAATCAAGCAATCACAATCCGTGTTTAAAATTAGGCGCGTACCGTGCCTACGCGTACTGTGACGTCATGATGACGGTGGCTAGAGAAAGGCCGCCATGACAGTCCCAGTTCACTAGGAGGAACTCTGGAACAACTTATCCCCTAGTTGCAGCAGGACGAGTACGGGATACTACTCGTTGAGCTTCATTAGGTCCATAATATAAAGGATCTTATTTGGGTCTCCTATATCAAACGACATGTCGATGGGGCAGCGCAGCGATGTAGCACAGACTTTATTTTTCGGTCTTTCACTTGATAGACTTAATCGACAAACCAATGAAAAACGTGTTTCAAACAAAATTGAATTATAGCTTTATACCTTATACTAGTATCCCACGCGTGACCATCCCACAGTTGAAATTTGTTTAAGTAACATTTACTTTTTTCGTTATACATTACTAAAAAAATGTAATATGAATACCAGTATTTCAGAAAACCACATTGTAGCATTTCATGTCTTATCTCACAATTTATATAAAACACATACTGATAGGAAGATGTGAAAAGCTACATATACTCAAAGAAACCCAACATATTGTTGTTTTCGAGCAGAAACAAATATTCAAAATTAAAGAAAATATGAGTTGGCATAACTAAAATAAAACTGAATATATCTAGATATAAAAGCAAAGGCAAGTGTCAACAAAACAATAATCCAAACTCAAAACTGATTAAACTAGGGGCAAAATGTGAACAAAGGAAATACTTACAAGGAAATCATTGAAAAGGGATAAAATGATAAGACCAGAATATTAAGCGACGACACTCGCCAAGTAAGTCAACGCCATATCCAAGTAAATGCCATGCTAACATAATTATACTGTAGGCAGTATTCTCAATCACAAGAATGCATACTGTGACAGGATGAGGACGTGAGTGTTTCTGTTTGAAAATAGTTCGTGTTTCGGAATTACATTGTCTGTCGTTTTTGAATATAAAATCTAGTGTTCAGTATAAATTATATATTAACCGGAAATTGTAGTAACCGTTATTGAGCACGTTATACCTGTGATCAAGTTCGTACGAGCGAGTGACAGACGACAGCATGGTAGACTCGGTAATGACAGCATGTGTTTATAGCGGAAGCGAGGTCGGAAGTGACGTAGTACACATGTTGTGGTTTGTGAATTATTTACTATTTTTAGGATGAACGCGTGTTGAAGTGTTTTTGGTTGAGTACGGTACATACGTAAGTGATAAGTAATTTTGTATAGGCCTAGTGATTTAGGTTTATTCATTTTAGTAATCAATGTTGTGAAGATTGTACACAACATTTTCCAGCAAAATCCAGCGATAGAATGATGTCTCGTGTTACCATGGTTTTCCAGCAACGCTCCAGCATAGTTCGTTCGGTTTTGGGTTGGGGAGTCACTTCTACTACAGAAGCTTGAGGTGGGTGTACGTTGTGTGATGTCTCTGTGTGTAGTTTTCCGCTAGGGACAACAGAGGCTATTTCCTCAGTCCTGAAGCGGGTGTCTTGTCTTGTGTACGTGTGCTTATAACCATTTATGTTATATGTGGGGTTTATTAGGGAATTTTACTGGGGAATTTTACTATCAGGACTTAGCGTAATTTCGTAGGGATGGTCAAGTTCAACAATCACGGGTGGATTTTAACTAGGGAATTTCGGACATAATGTTAGGATTATTTATTATGGTAATATTCTTGGGAACTCATTATTAGATTTTTAATTAGGGCTATTTTTTCATTCATAGTTAGGATTAGATTTTTAATATTTTTAGATGCTGGAGATTGCTGGATTTAGGGTTAGCAGTTAGGTTACTTTTATTATATGAGTCTTGTATTATTATTGTTTTGATTCTAAAACTATTTATTCATTGTACATACCATTTCATCTATAAATCAGAGTGCGAGTGTAGTGAACGAGAGAGTCTTGGAGATCTATGTAGTATGAAACTTGTTTGAAATGAATACCAAACAATTAAATGATTAACTTTATTTCAATCTTGGTTATATTTGAATAGGAATCACAGTCTAGGAGACAGTGATCATACAGTATGAGATTTAGCTTAAATGCTCTCATATACAAATCAAAGTTTGTTTGTTTCAAAGTAAACCATGGTCCAAGGGTAGACAACTCTGGAAAAGGTTGATTCTCAGAATATTTGACAATGATGACATAACACAAATGACTATGTATGGAAGATGTTTATTGATGCTGAAGCTGAGACGAAGAAGAAACAGTTGAAGATGAGCCAAATAGGGACATTATGACACATGATAGTGGTATTACTTATATTACCTGGACAAATGTTTAACTTCTTTATGGACTTGGTATCAATCAGATTGATACCTCAACTCTTATGTAGCAGTTAGCCACGCTACCATAAAATAGTGGTTGAATCGAATCACTTGGCTGTTACAATACTAATGTGCATATTAAAGAATGTTCACATTCATATCATACAAGGATATATAATATCTTTCAATGAACCCAAGATTGTGACCATAAAACTTCATATTCTTACTCTTCCGGAACACCTGGTCTAGGATCCTTCATGTGCAACTTTATTTTTTTCGCGATTTGCCCCTAGTTTGATTGATTTTGGGTTCGGATTATGGTTTTGTTGCTGCTTCTGTATTCTCTGATTTTCTTAAAAAATAAGTTGCCCATATTAGTCGAAGGGCCTGTTTCCAGTAATGTTAATTCTCCATTGGAGCCTGCCCCCGTATGATTTCTTATCTAGTTCTACTACAGTTTTTTTCTTTTCTGAAGAATAATTTTACACCTTTCCGACACCCAGATTTCATAATTTCAGTGAAAATGTATTTTTATAAAGTTGTCATTTTGAGCATCAAAGACATAAGGTCGTAAATAAAAGAAGGTTATCTCGAAATTGTAATTAGCAACATAGCATACATTTCTTTTGATAAATATTTGCAAAACATCGTGTTTATTCATAAAACATAAAAAAAAAATTCTCGGATGAAAATGCACTTGCAGAGACACAATTAGGAAACAAAATACCATAAAATTGCAATTTTCTCCCGTTATATATTTTTGGATGCAAATTTCCATCACAAAATCGGATAGAGCTTAACTTGTTTCATATGTGTACCAAAAATCAACTAATTCCATGTGGTGGAACGTTCTCATATCGCCGCCTGAATGTGGTTGTAAATTGAAAGAAAAGAGGAAATGAGTAACAGCCTTGTCTGAAACCCTATTGTATAGCTTATTATATACAAAATTTTATATTGAATATCAGAGCGAATATTTTCATGACAGTTTTATGATATCTAACGACTAAATAAACAGTATCGATATAAAGACTAACACTGAGGACACCCTGATACATGAATACTGTTCTATCTCAAGTTGTCCTCTTCTGAATTTTCTGATCGCGTGGCCTTGTACATTTATCCGTATCTTCTTGTCTTTGTCTATACGTTTACGGAATCATTGACTCGACGCTAGCTATTCTTGTCTCACTTTCCTTGTTTTAATGTCCCATCTCCAAAGCGTTGTGGCTCTGTGAGGGTTGGGACCCTGACTTGTTTCACTTTCTTTGTGCCTGCCGACCACGCCACATCGAGTAGATAGATTATCCATATGAAATACTTTATTTTGTTCTAAGTAATCAATCAATTCGTTATTATCACACATTTTCGCATAATTGTACCACACTACTAAGTATTAGCTGTTTACAGCAATCATCGGTGGCTTGCTATTTTGTTACTTTATCGACGCTTCATAAACCAATCGTTATTGTTTCAAGATGGAGGGTAAATGTGTTGGAGAAGGCTGTCAACTATACTTCAAGAAACGTAGTGGCAGTAAGAACAGAAGTACACGCAATGTAAATAGTCCGCAATATAAATGGCTCCTAGCTACGCTGGTGCAACAAGGATTGATGTCAGCAAAGGAACAAGCACTCATTTGCCAGAAGTGCTACATGAAGTATCTTCGGAACAAAAATCAGCCTGAACCTGAACCCGAGCAGAACCAGGAAATAGAGGCGACTCCCCGTCCCATATCCTGCCGTTGCTGACCCTTCATGATCTTTTGAATGGATCATCTTCACACAAAAAAATGCTGTCTCTGTCTTGTTACCTTTGCAATAAATGGAACAAAATCATCAGTCTTACCAAAACGTGCAAGACATCACCTGATCCATTCACATAATCTGTGGTGTCCCACCTCATCCCGCGTCTGCTCCATTCACCTTGTTGGTAACGACTTACTCACACTAGAGATCCGTCTACAGAGGTTGTTCTTGATGGTAGAGGTTCCTTGGAATCTCAGTTACCATTAAAATCGTCCGAAATCATTAATGACCTCCTAGAAGTGTCGCACGTCCTTTCACAGAACCAGTCTGCGTTTGCAATAAGCTTTTCTTCTCTTGATGACTTGGCATGCATGGCCTGGACAGGTTGGTCCAAAGATCAGTTCCTCGAAATCCACCCGCACTGTTCCTCATATCTTTCATCTGGTATATATACCAAGACTACACACGATGCTCTACTACTGTTCTGGGTAAAACTGAAAACCAACATTTCCAGGAGTCAGTGTTCTTCTCTTTTTGGAATTTCCAAGTCAAGTGTGTCCAAAACTTTCCACTCCATAGTAAAGGCATTAGACACATCGATAGTCCTACAATTTCTAGGTCCGGATCACTTGACAAGAGAACAGTTGCTTGGGCACAATACTGTCTTTTCAGAAGCATTGTTTTGGAGATAAAGCCACTGCCATATTAGATGGCACCTATATTTATATCCAGAAAAGCTCCAACAACAAGCTCCAGAGAATGTCCTACTGTAGTCAGAAGAAGAGAAGCTATCTCAAATTCATGAGCATCGCTTTACCAGATGGCTACATTCTGGACACAGTAGGACCATTCACTGACAGCGAAAATGATGCTACAATTACAAAAAAAAAAGTCATGGACAAGCTAGTTACTTGGCTACAACCAGATGACAATGTTGTCGTTGACCGCGGTTTTAGAGATGTCCTACCAGTTCTCGAAGCCTCTGGTCTCAATGCTAGCATGCCGTCATACCTGAAACACGGTCAAAGTCAATATTCTGACGTCCAAGCAAATCTTGACAGAACTATCACCAAATCGAGGTGGATTGTGGAATCCTATCATGGTCGTCTGAAACACTGGACGTTCTTCCGAACGCAATTGGTGTCTTTCAGCTTTATCAATGCCATCAAGGCTTTGCTTCGAACCGTCACAGCCTGTCTGAATGGTATTGGAGGACCGATCTACCAGAGATCTCCAGAGGGAGATGCCAAAGATAGGCTAATGGCTGAACGTATGAAGGACCGTTTGACAACACCGAATGGTTTAGCTCAGAGAGTCAAGACAGATCCGGATCTATCTGGACGGGCAAGATCCGGGTTTGTCAAGATGGATGCATCTTCCGTACTGTATCCCCGTCTCGATCTCGATTACTTGAAAACCATTACGTGTGGAGCGTATCAGATATCTCTGGCTCCTGGTTACATCGCCGAACATTTAAGTGATGACGGAGACTATGAGGTGTGGCTTTACCAGCACTCCCCAGACCTTCTCCGATGTCAAATACATTCTCGATACAAAAGCCAAACGAAATATAACGTTTGGATACGGTTCATCGTTTCACCCGATGATAAAAGACTGCTACTGCCAGTGCCCAGTTGGAGAGAGAACGATGGGAATGTGTGCTCCAGTATCTTGTACTACCTTGGGTATTACAGGGTGCTGGAAAACCCTCGACCATTACAACCACAGGTAAAGAAATTCCGACAAAACTTGAAATAGTTTTCCATGCGGAAACTTAGTGCATATGTCGAAAGTATGTCTGGGGCTCGATATGAAAGATCCCCGTTACCATGTGACTAACCAAACTTATAAATATAGGTATTATACAATCGCCCGTAGCTATGAACACTCCCGTAAATGCAAAAACCAACCAAAATCATAAGGAACACGTTTTGTTTGTTGTTCTGTCTATTTGTCAGCCACTGTTTTCAACCACAGGGACTTGTGAAGTAGCCATCATGGATTTTTTTCATGAAAAAGTGTTTCTCTCACTTTTTTTCATATCTGTGTACATATTCTCAAAATACCGAGCAAATACTCTCGTGTTTTTGTTAATTATCTAAGAAAGTCGAAAATCGGCAATTCAACCATAGGCCAATTCAACCCAAGATTTGAAAATGTTCCATTTGATGATTTTTTCTCTCACCAATAGCATATTACGTACTGTTTGATAGGATAAAAATTGGTTTGCATCCAACGCCCATAAAAGGGTATATTCTCTAAAAAACACAGTTTTTGTGTCTAAAATGTTGTCATCGAAAATGGCATTTTTGAGATTGTTTCTTCCATAAAACAGCCAAATGGCGCGATGGAAACATGATTTTTTGTCACAATCATGCCATGAATGTATTCTTTATGGTGACTATCATTTGATTAGATTTTCATTAATATTTTACATAACATGCACATTTTATCAACACTTAGACAGCTTCTGAAAGGTACAACTTTGAGGAGCCATAAAAAACAAACCAAGTGACCTAAATCTTTATACTTTATAGATTTGTGACCACAACGGCAATGGCAATGCACCACCAACAGGAAATTTGAATCAGAGAAGGGGCCATTTTGGAAACAGGCCCTTTAAGTAAAGATCGAGAGAAGTACAAAATGTAGTTATTGTTACTTTTTTTAACATGGTCGGCTCGCATACCTAGGCGTTTACGAGCAAACCATGCATCATATGTATTATTTGTGACCAGCTACATAACAGGACACAATTATCTAATTAAAAGTATGATATGAATAGCAATGAAGATCGCATTGATATCATTTGTCGGTAAAATATGAATATGAATTCATGTTACAGCAATGAAATCTTTGACAGCGTCTTTAAGTTTTATTTTGACTTTCTCCATCAATTTTAATTTGTTTTCTGATCAGACAGTAAATAATTCAATGTTTAAATAAAAGACAAATATTTACACACACTCTTTTACAAGGACAAGTTCGATAGTTCGAAGTTCGATGTACTTCCAAGTGAGACATAGATTTGGCTGAGAATTCACACGAAAAATCATAACACAAGTATGCACAGACCGAGCTCTAAAATCTCTATCTCATAATATTACCTTTCTAAGCTAAACTACGGCTCTGATTTTCCTAATTATTGAGCTAAAATGGCAAAGTGATTTTTCATTATCTCAGATGTAATTTTGTGAAAAATTAGTCCCGAAATGGACCATTCTAGCAGTCTGTGAAAAAATAGAACTACTATAAATGATATTCAGTATATTCTAACATTTAAAACTTGTTGACTTATAGCTACATAAACATAAATACATATATTATAAATAATGATCCAGACCTAATCAATACTGTCAGCAGATGCAAATTAGTTGCTTTCACAATTTTGAAATATGATTTGCGAAAAAAAGATAGATGTATTGATTGGTCTGAGTGAACGATATACATGTATTTTAAAATATGGTCGCCATACATTTTTATAAGCAAACAATGCCATATTTATTATTCGCGGCCAGCTATACGCGATTGATAATCAATACAGGTTCCTATGCGTACAGATAGTATTATACTGTTCTGGTACAAAATAAAGGGTCCTGTTTAATGAAACTATTTCATTTTTTGTACTTTTGTCAATACCCATTATTAAGGCGTCGTTTTTGAAAATAATTAGTTTTACTGACAAATGAGGAAGTACTTTGATAGGAACAAACAAAACATATGTATACATCATCCTGCCCGTAATACATTAGCCATCGAGAAGGATGTCAATGTACAGCGACCAGAAGTAGCACACACACAGTGCAAATGAATGACGTGTAAATGCATGAATAGGTATTTACGGTAATGATAAAAAAACACGTTTTTACTTTCAGTTTTAATGGAAAGGAGACAGACAAACAGTCGGTGTACATACCCACTAACATCAATAATGATTTAATTATATATTGATTAAATATGCGAGTGATTTAGGTGAGTGGCTCCTGTTTTTACATGTTGTTGTGGGACGTGGATTTGGACCAAGGTACCACCTCCTACAGGCGCTAGGTTCAAAGTGAAACAGAAAGGTCGGTGTAAGCTATCTGTAGCTATTAACAGCTCAGTATCAAAATAACAAGATCCACGGTTATTTTAGAAATGCAAGTTTAATTGGAATAATACTCCAAATTGAAATTAGTTGAAGGAAATGTAAATTAAAACGAACATTTAAAGGGACATCAAAGTTGAAATAAAATCAGCGTTGAGTGCAGTTATACATGTACTCAAAATCAGGTTCTAACATATATCATATGAAGTGTGGCTATACAATGTACCAAGCACATCCATAATCAATAAACAATATCAGGTAAAAGTGTATTTGATGCTGCATCGTGAAACAACAACTTGGACAAGAGGGACTTTTGTCTCTATCTAACCTAGTTTTATGGCATTTAATCATTCTTTTTTACTACAAATCGCTGTCGTTGTTTTGTTTAACCCGGCACGTGCCCATGCCTACATTCTTGTAATATATATAGGATCTTACATCAGTTCCCTGTTCATATGGAATTTATGAAACGAGTCAAACAACTTTTCAGTTAAGCGAGCCTCTGGAAAAAAAGTAAACATTTTTATCGATCTCACAAGAAATTAAAAAAAATGTAAAATATTTTTATCACATCATCAAAATCTGTGTTATTTATTAGTCTAAAACGACAATTTATATACACCATAAAAATCTTAAACGCATCTTATGACGTCATGTCATTGTCCTAGAGGTGATGTCATAATAAAAATAATCTATTGAAACTAACGGCCAATCAAATTTTCGTTGGGAATTATGTAGCAAGTTACTATTGCAAAACTATTACAAGAGCGAATTTCTTGGAAAACAAAACAGTTATGTGATTAATATATATTATATTCTATGTCCGAACAAAAGGATATTATATACATCTTTTTGAGTCCGAATGGTCACACACCGAAGCCTCGTTACTATTTATTAACTGGGACTATATGGTTACTATTTGGAATACGTAACAAAAACGATAAATACAAGTTACTCATTCGGTTACTGGCGGATAATTATACAGATTCATATCAGGTCACTGCAATCAAAACAATTTTCAGGTAAAAGCTACATAATTACAACATACAAGTCTAAAAATGAATTCTTAAATTGTATTACACAGCTACTTTCCTAGCAAAATATTGGAAAAAGTCTTGTTCGCGGATTTTCTAAAGTTGTCGTTACGTAATGTTGGCATACTATGCTGGTGTATACTTTGGCTTATTTGATATTCATTTGTCGATTTAAACCTGTTGCAGAAGACAGACCTGTAGCCATCATATTAGCGAAAATGTTAACATTGCAAAAACCGTTAACCTTAAGCATACACACAGACTAGGAAATGTTTCCTACTTTATTCGATTTGAATGGTAATGTTTAGAGTCTCTGTTATCTGATGGCTGTCGCATCCTGACGTGACTTGTAATAGACATTAGAAGTTTTGAATTAACTTAAATTGATTATGTCACGACAAAGGCTCATCATGAACATCAGCTTTATAGGAAAATGTAAATGCATGGCCTGAGCCGTCAACAATAGTAGTTGACCCGTTGATTGCAGTACATGACATGTTGGTTTCCTTGAAATCAGATGACATTTTCTCACTCATATCTCGCCACTTGCATAAAATTTCTCCTATCAAAGAATATGAGACGATTTCGTGAACAAGGGTGTAAGATAAGGAAATTCCACCTGAGGGTTTTACAAATTTGGTAAAATCGAAGACTTGCCGAGGGTTTTGCCAAATTTTAAAATCTTGAGGGTAGAGTTCTCCTATATATTTCACCTTCGGTCATGAAAGCAATGTTAGGGAATACCGAAGCGTTTGATTGACATGAATACCATTGTAAATTACAAGAGAATAAAACCAGGTGTTCCGGAAGAGTAAGCGTCTTCTGCTTCATCGACGACACCAGCCATGTAGATCTTTGCTACATTGAAGTAAACATCATTTCCTCAAAATGAGAACCGAGTAAGCATTGTCAATCATTATTATGAGCATGCATACTCAAAAAAGTCCATCTTCATATCACTTAAAGATACATATGGTGACTATAAAACTTGCCCTTAGTTCTGATCAACCTGCATCTCTCAAATCCTTGTGTTGGGTTTGTTAGCAGTCGACATCGATCACGAAAAGTATCTTTCTCTCATTTTAACTACCCGAATAAGCTTAAAACACACAAAAATACTAGTATGCTGTGACTGGCTACCAATTTGAAAACATCAGCTTTTCCCTTGAGTTTTTCTTTTTTGTCGAAAACGAATCAATCAGTGAGATTAAGCATAAACATAGAAAAAGTATTCTCTCATATCTCGCCATGTTGGAAAGAGTTTGCCCATGGAAGAACATTATGTGAGAATAAATAGTGAATGTGGCTATATTTGAAGTATGTATTATATTAATAATACCTATATCACGGAATTGCAAAAACTCATATTCAATTAGTTTAATATATTTTCTATGCATTGTTGCTACCAGTAAATATTTGTTTGGCCTGCAACACCGCATGTCGGATGTACAGCCATGTGAATAATGATATTTATTTATGCAAACAGGAGAATATAATCCTTTGAGACAGCAGAAAAAAATATTTGATATTATATACTAACAGGATTGGACGTATTCTACTGTACGTATCCAAAAATTAATAGAAATTTAAAATTGATTTGTAGTGTGACGAACGCTTTTGTTATCAAAAGTATTTATAAAGGATTTTACATTATGATAACCTGATAGCATATAAGGATTGAACCTCATTTTGACTGCGTATACAGTAGTATGCCCGCAAATGGCAACAGACGTATTCTATGGTGCGCGGCAGCGCTCCATAACCTATATTGACATCATTATTAATTTTCAAATGTTATACAAAGACAAAACATTCGATGAGGGTTGCTACAATGGTAACTACGATGGCCGTAGCTGCTAGGATAATATAGTCCCATTAACTCGTCATTGATATATTGGTAAGTTTGGAAAATACACAGGGAATAACACTATTTATCTTCATTTCATCATTTGTAAATTTGGTATTTATTGATATTGCGGTCGTTACACGCATTGTCACTGTGATTTGGTTGTGACGCGGTCGATCGTCTGACGTCACAACTGCAGGGCGCCGCAATGCTTGCATTACCGTCAAATACTTTCGAATACGAATCATTGGATTCGCCAGAAACCATCTGGTATAATCAGACGAAATGGATCCCATATATGTTACATGATTCAAAATCTTGAAGGAACCAAACAACGGCCGTCAGTGAATAGTTATTGTTCTGAAGCATGGAAGGCGCCATATTTTTCATTGCCTATACGCTAATTCATTCGCAGTCAGTTTTAACTACGCTCAAGATGGGAGAGGTGTAATTATATCATGAACACATCGTATTTTGAGGGTGGCGAATATACTTTGATATAGATAAGTTATGAGAAAATCGTTTATTAAAGATACAATATACAAAATCTATAAGCACTGAGCGGCATTTTTTTTTAAATTTCATACCGTCATAAATTTTGCCAAAAATGATCTTTTACTGCGTAACACTAAATATTTTTGGCAACATACCGCAATTGCGCCGATATTTATCGAACAGATTAATACTGAGTTTCTTATATGCCGCTTTATCACAACTTATAGGTCCCCGAGGAGCATACAACCGGTGCTGTAATTTTGTCGCACACAGCTAACATTCTACTATATCTAGCACTGCCCAACCACGTACTGACTTACAGCTGAGTAGACTGTAACAAGCAGAATAAAGTATCTTGCTCAAGGATACAACACACGTGCCGTGGCCGGGACTCGAACTCGCAACCCTTCGATCACGAGCCCGGCGTCCTACTAGTAGACACCGTGCCTCCATGTATTTCGACCAGTTGTCCCTTGGTTATCCAGATAGAAAGAGGAACTGTAAAACAAATTGACGCTGCAACACCCTATGAAACGAAACGAAAGTATATGGTATTGTTTAAAGGCTCTTTGAGTAAAATTGAAAAATATATGCATATGAAAAACAATTGTAGCAGCATCTGTACTGTAGGAAAGCAGTGTCAAAGCACCCCCCCCCCCCCAAAAAAAAAAAAAAACCCAACAAAACAAATAAATAGCTATACGTCCATGCAATCAGAGATGTCGGATAAAACAGTTAGTTTATCTAATGTATAGTTTAACGGTTCAACGCCTTGTGTGTTTTAATAGATGAAACTGGGGTCAAGATAAGATCACTATTGAATCAGGTTACAGTCATTAATGAGTAAATTTATATCAAGTATGAACTCGTTTTTTTGAAGATAAGTTTGTAATAAAAGAGTTGGTAAACTTCAACGGAATCAATAGTGTATATATTCCAATATTGTTATTTGTCTTTTTTCTGTTCTGTCTGATTGATGTCGTTTTATACGATATTGCAGAGAACCTTTGTAAAGTGTAACTTATATTGCTTTGTAACGGAGAATTAGAGTTAATTTTTTTACTAGGTGCCGACGAGAGTGTGCTTTTAAATATAAGTGACATGGGTAAAGTAAATAGAGGATATTCAATGGTTTGCCGTTTAATATCCAATATATTTCACGAGTATGGCAGATTTTTGTATATTTTCACGAGTGCGTAGCACGAGTTAAAATATTTGAAAAAATCTGCCATACAAGTGAAATATATTGGATATTAAACGGCAAACAATTGAATTTTCTTTTTATTACATTTCCAAAGAGGCCTTAAAATACTTTTATTATTTTGTTTTCTTTACTTGCCGACTGGAAAGTAGCTAGGCCTGGACATGGTCTAATCCGGTAAAATCACAACCGATCGGGTACACAGAAGTTGATTGGAAAAGTTGAACCATTCTCATCTTCCAATTCATTACTTATTAAATCCTGAACAGTATCTCATCAATATCTACTGCTGTTGCAATTTCTTCAAGATCATCTTTCCCCAATATTTAGACAAGTTCTAGCAGACGACAACAATGCCGAGCCTCCATTGCCAAGTTCGATTCGATCGTTACGTGAAAAAAATGACCTAGTTGAAAACTACTCACCGTTGAAAGCTACGGCGGGTCACTTTTTCACGGGACGAATTACGGAAAAATCGATTGGGGTCATTTTTCTACAGATGGCCGTGTACGATTTCTACTGTTAAATAACGACCCGGTAACTTTTGCAACGTAGAATAATGACCCGGGTGGTATTTTATTGTCGGGTCACTTTTTCACGTTACACTGAAAAAGCCTTATATTTTCACGGCAAAATCTCATATTTTCACAGCAAAATCTTATATTTTCACTGCTCATCACTACAGTGAAAATATAAGTTTTATCAGTTTGATAATTTTCTTTATTTCACATGCAAAAATGTAATCATTTTCTATATTTCACAGGCAAAAATGTAATAAACGTTTATATTCCACTGTTTATATGCCGCATACAATTGTTTTTTTAGCTGAACAAAATGTCCTCTAGAATGCGTTATAATATACTTATGATACGCATTATGTAAAACATTGGTATATTACTTAGTATAATTGTTTTAATTAAACTGAATGTCGAATAGAAGATGTTATGTTATAATAATGATTCGGATATGTATCAATATGTAACAGATAAGTATTGTTATAGGTAAACTGAATGCCGACTACTCGGTGTTGTACCGAAGCGTTAACCAAACCATAATCCGAACTCAAAATCATAAAACTATGACAAAAAAGGAACAAAGGAAAGAGCTACATACCTCTCTAAAAGTAAAGATAATAAGACCAAGTGTTCCAGAAGAGTCACCGTCAGTTGTTTGGTCAGTGAATTCACCTGGATGAGACAGGCAGATGGTAACGGTTTTTACTGCTATATACTGACATCAGTCAGGACACAGTTGCTTGAGTTTCTGTCAGTATATAAAAAAAAATGTTTATATATATGGAATTCCTTTGAGGCAAACTGTGGTCCATTATCAGATACAAATTCCATTGGCACGCCCCAATGAGCAAACATGTTCTTTAATTTCCCAATGACATTAGCACTGGAGATGTTTGGTAAGTGTGATGTCAATTTTCATGGTGACTGGGGATTGGGCTATACGCAGTGTTACTGTCCATGGATCCCGTTATCTCGACATTTAATTGATCCCAGAAGAATGGTTGTTGACCATTATCCGTCTCGTACACCACTTCTCTGACTTGTTTCTGATTACGTTTTGACCGACAACATACTGCAAAATAATTGTATTTTTTACACTCATTACATCGCTTACCGTTCGCTGGGCACACCTCATTACCTCCATGAAATCGGTTACATCGCGTACATGCACTTCCGGTTTGCTTGTGTGACTGTTGTTTATATTGCTGCGTAGACTTTTGTTGTGGTTAGGAATTCGTTGTCCCTTAGTATTTGTGTTTCGCTTTACTTCCTCAACTAGTTTGTGACCTTGTTCTTTCATTTGGGTTTTCACCAGCTCGGCCTGCCTCGCCGTCTGTAGTGCTATGTCTAGGGTCAAATCTGGCTTCATTTGTAGTTTCTCCGATATAGTTTTGTCAGAAATTCCTATCACAAGCCTATCTCTGATCTGTTCATCTTTGGTAGCAAAATCACAATTCTCTGCAATTTCGAACAGCGCACGCACAAATACCTCAATAGATTCTCCAGAGTTTTCAGTTATCATATGAAATCTAGCCCTCTCGTGAATCACATTGCGTTTTGGTACAAAGTATGTGTCAAATTTCTCGAGAACAGTTCCGTATCTAGCCTCATCTCCTGCGGTGGCAAACGTGAATGATTTGAACACATGTTCGGCTGGTTTACCCATGGCATATATGAGAGCACTTACTTGTACTACCTCATCATCTTTATAGAAATTTGTCGCCATCCGGTCACGCTGTTTCCAATCCGGCCATTCCACTGGAGCGCTGAAATTGAAGTTCTCCGGTGAGTTCACAAACAACTTGGGTTGTGGATCTTCTAGTGTCGTCTTGCCACACTCTCGTCCACGTTAAAACACTTCTGACACCATGTTCCGAGTTCTTAAGACGAAAGACTCGGAGTCTGGTTACAACAGTCAACCATTTATTTCCAAGCACGTGTTTTACATTCCGGGCTCTCGCATGATATTACTTGACCCGAGCATCATACACTATTACTTTGCTCAAGAACAAGAGTACTTGAAACGAACCATTGAATTACATATTAACACATGTATTGGTGAATAAATATCTAAATTCATCGGAAATGTCGGTGTTTCGTCTAATAATTGCACGACAGACTCGCAACCAGTAAGTTATGTGCATTGTTTACAAATAGTTGAGAAATAACGTTAGTATACTTCCATTACATTACTGTAATGGGAGGCTCATTTCACACATATATATTTATTATTTACTGACAGAAACTCAAGCAACTGTGGTCAGGATGACTAAACCCGTACGGGACTCATAAAAGCGATACACCTGTAAACCGACCAACCAACGAATAGGGTACATTTGGTATTTATACCAATTTGACAAAAAAATAATACCAGAATTAATTTTTATTTCAAAATTATTTTTGCATTATAAGCAATCGGCGACTACTACTTCAGAGTGTAAATACTGTAAAGAAATTTCAAAAACTGTATATTTTAATCGTATATGCAGAGACGTAAAACGCCCGGAATACGTGTAATATACGTCTGGTTCCGGTTCTTCTAATAATTTTTGACCGGGCAATAACTTCTAAACCATTGAAGGTATCTTGACGAAACTTGCAGTATAACCACATCACCTAAAACAGATGTGCAGTGCACTGCCATTATATCATTGTGACTTTGCTCTCAAGGTAGGAAGTCAAATAGGTGTGAATTGTTCAATAATTTTTTCCGGGCGATAACTTTCATACTGTTAAAGAGATATTGATAAAACTTTTACCCATAGAAGATGTGCAGTGCACTGTCAATAGGCCAGTGTGACCTTCACTCAAAGGTCAGAGATAATAAATACATGACTTGACTTTTTCAAATATCCAAAGGTGTACGCCAAGGTGATGCAATCTGCCCCTCACTGTCTAATTATATATATATGTAACTGTCTGTCCTTCTGTTCGTCCGTCTGTCCCATTTGTTACTGATTGATATTTTGTTATGACATCATGAAGGGAAATTAAAGAGAATAAAAAACGATGTCCACTGACCAAACCTCAAGGTCACTGAGTCAAAGTTATAGGTTTAAGGTCAAATTTTACATTTACTAAGTGCTTAAATGTTGTGAAGACATTAAAAATGAAAGTTTGTTAGAATAAAAAAGATGTCCACTGATCAAACATCAAGGTCCTGGGGTCAAAGGTCATAGTTCAAGATCAAATTTAAGATTTATTAACTGATTAACGTTTTGTTGTGACATCATGAAGCAAAGTTGATCCGAATCAAACAATGTGTCAACTGACCATACCTCAAGGTCTCCGGGTCAAAGTTCAAGGTCATATTTTACATTCATTTATTACTTCACATTTTGAAAGAAAGTTGGTTAGGATAAACAAAAATTTCATCTAACCAAATCACAAGGGGCAAAGGAAATTGTTATGGGGGGGGGGGAGGGGGGACGTCCAGGGTGTCTATTTTCAATTTACAATGAGAAGTCCTTTAATATGATCATTAATGTGAGCTTTAGATAATTCATATATACTTCATATTTGCTAGTTATCTATTACAAATAACCACTGAACTATGTCATCACAGGTGTGAAATAACTTGCCTTGGATATCAAAGGGAAGCGCGGCGGGTAAAGGTACATTGTAAAAAGACGATCGGTACATACAATTATAATCTTAGACATCTGGCCAGTTAACACATTAGGGACGATATACAATAGATTGACACTCCCTGTCAAATTAATACCAGAACTCTCTCTGATAATAATTAAATGTTAACACCATATAAACTGTATCTTGTGAAGCCGTTGCACTGTACCTTATTACGCCCACTATAGATATATTTTGTATTTATTGAAAACAATATTAATTAGAAAAAACCGTCGGTAGTGCAATCGTTGCGATGAATAGGTAAAAATTGTCAACGACATTAATCTTAATATAGAAGCGATATTTCCTTCTTCAAATTCCCGATTGATCCTATGCAGAGATCGACACAGAAATGCTATCGAAAGTCCGGGTTTTTTCGAGACAAATCTACGATGGGAATGTTCTGTACAACACCTAAAAAATTGTTTGCATTTCTGTGCTGACATAAAATAAATGAAAATAAGTACTTTCGTATTACCCTTTATCTACCGTGACCTTGTAATATAATTCCGTATAAAGACATGATACATATTAGTATACTGTACATAAGGTGAATTCACTAATTGTTTAATTGTATCGGGTTTATTATATACATGATGCAATATATAATGTTATGTATATCTATGGGGTTCTCATTTCGTTTGTTTGTATCAAACCGAATACATATATAATTTACGAGAGCATTGTTAGATATTTAGATTGAATTTCCCGTTTTTTTTTAGTCAAAGTAACACATGTAACGCTTGTTGACAATGTGCTGATGTCACTTTCCCTGTTATGTCTACTGTAACAAAGTGAGACTTAGATTTACTGCTGAGGTGTACAAAATCTGGCTTAAAATGAAACACCGGACACAGGGTGTTTGCAATTAGTATAACCGTACCAATAGTAATCAGTTAGCGGTAATTAGTTCGCGCGGGGTTCATAGGTGGTCAATGGGGCAGTGATCTAACGATAAGATTAGGATCTATCAAACAGCTTCCACATGTCGATCAGGGTGTTAGAGGAGTAGAAATGTAATTGCAGTCATCTTCAGAGCGTTACATATATGGTAAACTCGGGAGGGGATTGCACTTTGCACACGACCCTCTAGATTCTGGGAGAGATAAAAAGGGGTTTGGTATAAGGGATGAGACAGAGCGGGACAGACCACGGAAACGGACAGACCTTGACGACACCTATAACATCTGGGGAATCTTCAATAAACAACAACTTAACCAACAACAGTTGTCACTCTTGTTCTGTTACAAGAGTTGATTTTGGTGCCGTGACCAGGATTCGAACCGAGACACAACGTTTGGAAAAGAAGAAAAGGTAGATGATTTGGCTTTTAATTTAGACCTTAAGTAGCTCTCATAATGGCAAATGTCTATCCAGTACCATTGTATCAGGAACTTAATATACAATTGAATAGGTTATTTTCTGTGTTAGGGGTTTGGGAAGTAGCACATGTAGTTAAACAATTTCTCTGGGTATCTTCATTGTTTAATGTGGGGATTAGGGACATAGCGAACTTTAGAAACTTCAAAGATCCTGAGAGGGGTAAAATACAAATTATTTTGTCAAACTAGCGTGAAAGCTGTAAGGGGGTATGTATTTTAGTAATACAGAATATTGTAGGGAATAACAGTATACAGTGTAGATATAAGGACAGTGCCAATTAATAGAATTACGATTATAACAAAGCTATTTGGAAATTAACTTTAAAAAGAAAAACGTTTAGGATGCTAGAATGTGTGCAATAAAGAATAAATCACAAATTGATTTTTAAATATGGTACAAATAGGAAAGACTCGGATTTTACAGTGGTTTAGATGTGATAAGGTTAGAAAAAGAATAGGGATGAAAGTTGTTTTAAACAACATTGGTATAAAGATATCAACGAACAATACACCGGGACAAATCAGTCAAAGTATCCTTTACTCAGTTAAAATCAAACATTCAAAATATATTACGTAGGAACTATGTACTAGAGTGTATACAGAATAAGTATTAGGAGATGGGAATAACTGTAACGATATATATTTTACCCAATTGGCACAATATAATATTAATGATAAAATATTTATTATTGAATGAGATATTTTCTAAAAATACAAACAAACATTTATCTTAAAAGTCTGTATATTGTTAAGCAATTCTTAAAATTCAATATTTTTTTTTAATTTCTAATAGTTATTAATAGTTGTGCTAAGGAAATATACAAAGAAATTGTAGGGGGGAATAAGGCGCAAAACACTAAAACGTGGAAAGTAAAACACTCTGTTCATAATTTGATAGATAGGAGGAATAAAAAGCTAAGATACATGTAAAAGAGAAATAGGAAACCAATTGACAGGAAGAAATGTAACCCCTGGAAAAAGGGTTATATAACACACAAAAAAATAAGATAGGACTGACAGGTACCCAAAATTCATGAAAAATTGAAATTCAGAAGCAGAGACTTAGGATACTCGTAGAAGGCGTAATTAACACATTTAGGAAATTTATAAAACTTTAAAACTAAAACAAAAATTAAGAAAATAGATTGCTTGTAATCAACTAGTATTAGAAGCATTCATTAAAAGAAAGTTCACTATAAACAAACTTAGTTAGTGAAACCTGGTGTCAGACTTAATATGGTTTCAGATATTAGCGAGTTGAGGATTCCTATATGCTTTGCTTAAATATGATATTCATGTTGTCTCTATTGTAAGTCTCACATAAACACTATAGTATAGTGATGGTTTAATCAGTTAGGAATAATTACTTGATTATGGATAGAGCAGATCTTTCCAAGATGTTGAGCCATTAGCTAGAGAATACCGAGAACGGTGATGCAACATCATAATGAGAACATGTGTATGGGTATTGACAACACCATTCTGATTCAGAGGCAAGCTCAGATGATGCTGAGCTATGCAAACGTTTGATAGATAGAACATCTAGATAAGAGTCGCAAAAATAGACGTGGTCTCAATGACATAGTCGATAACTTTGCACAGTTAAATGAGAGGATATTAACATTTGCCCATGGGTTGAATCGTCAATTAGGAAAATTAGAAGAATTCATGCATATTTTTATTCAGCTTGATATGGTTGTTGAGGAAATACGTTACAGGCTACAAACTGCAACATTCTACACCGAAAATTTGCGCGCACAATTAGACATGCTTGCACTAGGACACCTGTCACCTAGCGTTATTTCCCCAACAAACCTACAAAATTTATTAGTTGGGTTGGACAACAAATTACCACAAACATTGAAACTACCGCATGATCCAATTACAAATCTATGGGCATATTATAAGTTTCTTACCTGTACGACAGTAATGGAAAATGATAAGATCATAATTATAACCACTATTCCACTTTTGGATATTAATGGGAAATTCGAAATCTTTAAGGCAATTAACTTACCCCTGCCGATAAAAATGACTTCCAATATTGATTCGCTTACAAGTACTATGACCGCAAAATACCTGTTAGAAGCAGAAGTGGTAGCATTAAATGTAGAGAAAACCAAATATATCCTACTTGAGAATGATGAAGTGAGTCAGTGTACGCGAAATGTTGATTTCTGTCCCATGCGCAACCCAGTTTTCCCTACCAATTTAAGTAAAATGTGTATAATTGCATTCGTAACTAAAGATGATAATAAGATCTCAAAGTTCTGCACCACTGTAGTGGAACCTTCTGCTTCAGTACCTACTTCCCAATATCTTGACCAGGGAATGTGGGTCGTAACCACTAACGAACCAACACGGTTCTCTATTGGCTGTCAAATAGGTGATAACGAAATGTTAAGTAAAACCATTCAACCGCCTATAGGAATTTTGAAACTAGGACCAACATGTTCAGCAACTAATGATAGACTAAGTTTATTACCTTTTTATGAAAACGAGAGTGCATTTAAAACTAAAGGGGACTGGGAAAACCTCATTCGAATAACTAATGTGTCTAAGATACAATTGTGGGAACCATTCCATGACGCGTTACCTAACTTTACAAAAATTGAACTTCCTGAAAAACTAAAAGATATTAAACAAATACCCATGGATCAATTGATTAACGAATTGCAGTCTCTCAGGATCGTAAAGGATAATACTAGTTTTCCCTTATGGAGCCTGATAGGGATGGGTATAATAGGAGTAGTGATTCTTTTCCTTGTTATTTATATATATAGACGATATGGGTTAGGGAGGTTATGTAAGGATCGACTAGCCATGAGAAAGCGAAAAAGGTCAGGTAAGCCAATCACCAAACCTCATCTCCAACCGGTGACGCTGACTAAACCGGGAGTGGACAACAATGACAGCCCACAACCCACAGCGCCGATGGTCACCAACGGATGTATGATGACGCAGACGGAACAGAAAGTAGACAACGCTGACAATCCACCACTAACAGCACATGTGGTCACCGACGGAAGTCAGAAGGATGCCGTCCACAAGATCTACCCCTGCGTACCCGGGAATCCCCTTGCAGGGAATTCCCTCTCAACCAACAATCCAAACAACGCCCTGGGCAACAAGCGCAAATATTGATGACAGTGTTAATAAGGGGCAAAATCAAGAACAGTACAATTGTGCTCCTATACAAAATCATTGTCCCGAGAAAACCGGAGGTGGGCTCTTAATTTATGAAGCGTCGTAGAACCCACCCACGAAGTAAGAAGACAGACAGTGTTGATATACTACAAATCAACGCGAATTTTGACAGTCTTTCATAACGGATATACATAACGTATATATGAACAATGTGTTGTGTTTAAAATGAGAGCGGTCTACAACAAACGGGTGAGGATCCGAGACTGGCTTTTCATGTTATTATATGAACAAAGTGTTGTGAGAGTGGTCTACAACAAACGGGTGAGGATCCGAGACCAACTTTTCCGTAAACAACCTTGAATGACTATGTAAACGTAAACAGTTATGAGGTGGAATTCAAGTTAAGGAAGGCATTCCGGAATCCACTTTCTACATCGGACAGGAAATTACTTTTCTGTTAAAAATGATATTTTAAGAACTGTTGTAACGATAACTTGGAGTTAGACGCCGGTGACGGAGGTGGATTTCTACAACGGGTGAGGACCTGGAAACCACAATTCCGTGATTACAAACTCTTATATATAAGTGTGTACATAGTGACAATCGTGTGTTATTTGATTTGATTTCCGGAATATAAATTTTATTAAATATGTGACTAGTCGATTAAATGAACAATATTGTGAGGACTCTTCATGTCGGACGCGACATAAGTGTTTTTCTTAATGGATACTATGGAGATTAATTACTTCTAATTCACATCCCCATGTGGATTTTAATATAATTATCTTGTTTTGATAGGGATAAAATAACAACTTTGATGTACATCTATTACAGGTGAATTTATTGTGTATTGATTTGTACTTGTAAATATGTTGATAATTATATGTACCCACTAACCGACCTTTCTGACTGAAAGACATATAGGTAACCTTACATACTTATCAAATGACTTGACATCCTATTGTCATTTAGGGGGCAGTACTAGATGTTAATCGATACCAAGGTAGGGCCTATACAGTGTCTAAGGGAAGTTTTTTTATAGATTTATCTGAGGTGGGAATGGATTGAAAGTAGTTAAATAAATCACTGAAAAAAAAAAAAAAAAAGTTGGGATAATAGTTGAAAAGTCTTGAAAGAACTATAATTAGTAATTATATTTCTTTGAAAGAAAAGGGACGTATGTAACAAAGTGAGACTTAGATTTACTGCTGAGGTGTACAAAATCTGGCTTAAAATGAAACACCGGACACAGGGTGTTTGCAATTAGTATAACCGTACCAATAGTAATCAGTTAGCGGTAATTAGTTCGCGCGGGGTTCATAGGTGGTCAATGGGGCAGTGATCTAACGATAAGATTAGGATCTATCAAACAGCTTCCACATGTCGATCAGGGTGTTAGAGGAGTAGAAATGTAATTGCAGTCATCTTCAGAGCGTTACATATATGGTAAACTCGGGAGGGGATTGCACTTTGCACACGACCCTCTAGATTCTGGGAGGGATAAAAAGGGGTTTGGTATAAGGGATGAGACAGAGCGGGACAGACCACGGAAACGGACAGACCTTGACGACACCTATAACATCTGGGGAATCTTCAATAAACAACAACTTAACCAACAACAGTTGTCACTCTTGTTCTGTTACACTACTTGTCCGTCTCTGAATCCGACGAAAAATTCTGCTCGATAAACATTTTTTGTTTTTTGTTGATAAAATATCAAGGTCAACTCCAATACCAAGTACATCACTATTTGTATCTGATATGCTGAATGTTGCCAAAATTACAGTACTTTAGGTCAGTAACCAGCGGACCTAATATAAGAATGTAAGCAGGTAAGGTTAGATTGGGGAGTCCTTGTACTATAGTGCCCTCACGCGATCACGTGACCAACGAGTTCATTATCTCTTGTTCCGCTTGAGAAGTCAAGGCGTATGACCGAAATTTCGTGTCAGTGCAATAAAACCAGGCCCTGTGCGATAGTCAGGGCATGTTTTTATGGTTTTACAACACTACTTTTACCAAATGTAAATTTTTCATTTTTCGTTGGACATATCCTTTATGTGTTTATGTTTTCTTTTTGAAATGTAAATACAATTCATTACAGCCTTGGCAAATCATATGCTATTTTTTCTCTGAAGCCGGATAGTGTGAATGCCATGTCGTCTCCCAAAACGGGTAGTTGGTCTAAAGGGGCTTCAGGTTAAACATTCTGTGTCAATACATGTAATACCTGTAACTACATACATATCTATTTTTGTGACAAACTTTTTTCTTAAAAGCTAAGGAAATTGAATGCCGTAATATTAAAACGTTCGTGATAACTTGTAGAATACATGCTAAACTGGTCATTGATATTTCATCATATGTTAAAACTAAACTCTAATGGACGTTTTAGTTGGTTTTCTATGTTACCTGTGTTTCACCTTTGTGTTACCTGTGTACAGGTAAAATGTTAATTTGTGTTATTCAACGACATATGGACATCAAAGGCAGCTCACACTATACATGAACTTGGACAGGAAGCGACTGTCACACACTTGGAGGACGACGGAAGCACGTGTCTCCACCAGGCGTTAAGGATACAGCATGGCTGCTACCGTCCTTCTACTACTGGTATGTATACATAGTAACACAGAGTTACAGAACCGTCAAATTGTTCATATACATGTACATTGTTCTTATGTTTTCATCAGATTCTGATGCAGTTTAAATGCACTCAAATACATGTATTATAAACCATTTGGAGTATTTTCATATTGTAATATATATATACATACATGATATTTATACGCGGCGCGAAGATCCTAAATTAACTGGTAGGACAATTTGGAATTTTATTTAGTAAACTCTGTAATTCTATAGTCTCCCATATTGCGAAGGATAAGACACATTTAAGGTAATAACCTTAAGTACAACAAAAATTCTGTATAATAATATGCTAAGTATTTTAATTTATTGACTTGTAAATATAACAAATTTCATTTTTTTTTTTTTTTTTTAAATATTTCGTAATATTCCTGAATCCAACTGTCGAAATATCAATATTCATTGTACCTAACAATAAGAAACTAAAATCTTCAAACCCTTTATTTATGTCTTGCTGTTCACAAATGATTATTCCCATCATAAACTGTTTCAATAAGTACCTAAACAAGGAACAGACCATGTTACCAAGCATTAATTTTGTGCTCAAACCAACTCTCTAGCGATTGGTTTAAATAGGACATGTGCAACGCTCATTAGTACGAGAGACATAGGAAAACAGTATGATTGTCTTCAATTGTTTTCATTATCATGGACAAAATAAATAAGATTTAAACACAGCCTCTAGCATTGACTAGGTTTGACATTTATTGAATTTTGAACGACATCTTGGTATTTCGAAAGCATTCATTAAGTGTCGGTTCGAAAAAGTAAAAAAAAAAAAATACAAATCCAACATACCTGAAAACAATCACTGTCGACGAGTTTCACCGATAGATCCCCGCGTTTTAAAAGGCAACCAGTCAGAATTTTGAAGCCTGTGATTATTCTGCTAAACATACATAACGGGTCTAACATTGAGCTAATATATATACGACAGTTATCTTAGTCAGGATCCTAAATATATTCTGATTCTTTTTTTTTCAGTTAATAACTTCAATACCAACATATCTGTGCCAGAGCTGGTCCACCCGATTTCAGAACCCTTACATACAATACAGTGTTCGGCGACTTTGCTGGGTAGGTATATGCACAGATGATAGATTCAACAGTGTATCATTTCGCGTTTCGTACATGGTTTCCATTTCTCAAAACAAATAATGAAAAATAAAATTAGAGAATTACGAAGCGTTAACAAAATCATTATCCGAACTCAAAATCGATTAAACTAGGGGTAAAACATGGACAAAGGAGACCCTTGTTAAAGTACAAGAGAATAAGACCAGCTCCCGTATTCATGAAACCGTTCTCATGCTCAAGCATGACTTCTGTGCTCAAGCTTTATTTCTTGTTCCGTCTATAATTAATCAAAAAATTCCATTTGTTGTCAAAGTTTTGGTAACACACTGAAGGTCTGTGAAGCTGAATACTGTTTTTAATTTTTACAAAATCCATGCTTGAGCACGAGATTGCTTTCATGAATACGGGCCATGGTATAAAAATATGATCTTAGTTGCTTTCGTTTTACGCCTTCAAAAAGAGCGAGATTGTTTCGTTTATACATGTATATATACACTGTAAAAGACGAACTAGTCGACTGATATTGATTTCTGTTTAATAGAGTTTCTGTTCCTCGAACATATATATTTTTGTAGTTTCGAACAAGTATCCCAGCTGTAATTGCCCGGCATTTTCTGATTAGTGAAATATCACTTTGTTTTTCATTTGTATGTATATATAAAACATATAGTCACTATCAGTATTGGTTTGTTAAATGTACTAAATTATGTATAAGTTTTATTCTGATAAATTCAAAGATTTTAAATCGATATGCTGCTAAAACATATTCTTAATTTGTTAGAAAATTTCGCTAGATATCTTATGCACATGCTGTTAAATAAAAAGGTTTTTTTTTTTTGCTAAAGGGAGGAAAACTACATAATGTTTCACATGTTAAAAATAAAATTTAATTTTGTCTTGTGGCAGCGTTAATTGTATTTTTGAGACCTTAACACAAATATGATAGAATATTACATGTTCCCTGTCGAATATAACTGACAGATACTATTTTGACAGCTTTTGTGTTGGTGTGAGGTTAATGCCAGGTTACGACTATTATGCTGCCGTGATGATGACATACATGTTTATTGATTGGTTGGTTGATTAGTTAAGGACGACCGGGAGGTGTATGCGATGTGGGTGTGTGTGTTGATGTTTATAATTGGGGATTATTCATGTTATCTTGATACAGACGACTAGCTGTGGAGGCTTTGAGCAGGTGTGTGACGTCAGCACATTTCCATGTTTTGTACCTCCGTGTCCTAAATACCCAATGTGCTTTCAGAGTAAGTATATACATGTAACCACAGTAAGTATATACATGTAACTACAGTAAGTATATACATGTAACCAGAGTAATTAGACATGTAACCATAGTAAGTATATACATGTAACCAGAGTAAGTGTATACATGTAACCAGAGTAAGTGTATACATGTAACCAGAGTACGTATATACCTGTAACCAGAGTAAGTATATACATGTAACCAGAGTAAGTGTATACATGTAACCAGAGTAAGTGTATACATGTAACCAGAGTACGTATATACCTGTAACCAGAGTAAGTATATACATGTAACCAGAGTAAGTGTATACATGTAACCAGAGTAAGTATATACATGTAACCAGAGTAAGTATATACTTGTAACCAGAGTAAGTGTATACATGTAACCAGAGTACGTATATACCTGTAACCAGAGTAAGTATATACATGTAACCAGAGTAAGTGTATACTTGTAACCAGAGTAAGTATATACATGTAACCAGAGTAAGTGTATACATGTAACCAGAGTAAGTGTATACATGTAACCAGAGTAAGTGTATACCTGTAACCAGAGTAAGTATATACATGTAACCAGAGTAAGTGTATACATGTAACCAGAGTAAGTGTATACATGTAACCAGAGTACGTATATACCTGTAACCAGAGTAAGTATATACATGTAACCAGAGTAAGTGTATACATGTAACCAGAGTAAGTATATACTTGTAACCAGAGTAAGTGTATACATGTAACCAGAGTAAGTATATACATGTAACCAGAGTAAGTATATACATGTAACCAGAGTAAGTATATATATGTAACCAGAGTAAGTGTATACCTGTAACCAGAGTAAGTATATACATGTAACCAGAGTAAGTGTATACATGTAACCAGAGTAAGTATATACATGTAACCAGAGTAAGTATATACATGTAACCAGAGTAAGTATATATATGTAACCAGAGTAAATATATACATGTAACCACAGTAAGTATATACATGTAACCAGAGTAAGTATATACACGTAACCAGAGCAAGTATATACACGTAACCAGAGCAAGTACCTGTATATGCATGTAACCAGAGTTAGTGTATACATGTAACCAGAGTAAGTATATAACTGTAACCAGAGTAAGTGTATACATGTAACCAGAGTAAGTGTATAACTGTAACCAGAATAAGTGTTTACATGTAACCAGAGTAAATATATATCTCTTGCCAGAGTAAGTGTATACATGTAACCAGAGTAAGTATATACATGTAACCAGAGTAAGTATATACATGTAACCAGAGTAAGTGTATAACTGTAACCAGAGTAAGTATATACCTGTAACCAGAGTAAGTGTATACCTGTAACCAGAGTAAGTATATACATGTAACCAGAGTAAATGTTTACCTGTAACCAGAGTAAGTATATACCTGTAACCAGAGTAAGTATATACCTGTAACCAGAGTTAATGTATACATGTAACCAGAGTAAGTGTATACCTGTAACCAGAGTAAGTATATACCTGTAACCAGAGTAAGTATATACCTGTAACCAGTGTAAGTGTATACATGTAACCAGAGTAAGTATATACCTGTAACCAGAGTAAGTATATACATGTAACCAGAGTAAGTATATACCTGTAACCAGAGTAAGTATATACCTGTAACCAGAGTAAGTATATACATGTAACCAGAGTAAGTATATACCTGTAACCAGAGTAAGTATATACTTGTAACCAGAGTAAGTATATACATGTAACCAGAGTAAGTATATACATGTAACCAGAGTAAATGTTTACCTGTAACCAGAGTAAGTATATACCTGTAACCAGAGTAAGTATATACTTGTAACCAGAGTAAGTATATGCATGTAACCAGAGTAAGTATATACATGTAACCAGAGTAAGTATATACATGTAACCAGAGTAAATGTTTACCTGTAACCAGAGTAAGTATATACCTGTAACCAGAGTAAGTATATACCTGTAACCAGAGTAAGTATATACTTGTAACCAGAGTAAATATATACATGTAACCAGAGTAAGTATATACATGTAACCAGAGTAAATGTTTACCTGTAACCAGAGTAAGTATATACCTGTAACCAGAGTAAGTATATACCTGTAACCAGAGTAAGTATATACTTGTAACCAGAGTAAATATATACATGTAACCAGAGTAAGTATATACATGTAACCAGAGTAAATGTTTACCTGTAACCAGAGTAAGTATATACATGTAACCACAGTAAGTATATACATGTAACCAGAGTAAGTGTATACATGTAACCAGAGTAAGTATATACATGTAACCAGAGTAAGTGTATACCTGTAACCAGAGTAAGTATATACATGTAACCAGAGTAAGTATATACATGTAACCAGAGTAAGTATATACACGTAACCAGAGCAAGTATATACATGTAACCAGAGTAAATGTTTACCTGTAACCAGAGTAAGTATATACCTGTAACCAGAGTAAATGTATACATGTAACCAGAGTAAGTATATACATGTAACCAGAGTAAGTATATACATGTAACCAGAGTAAGTATATACATGTAACCAGAGTAAGTATATACATGTAACCAGAGTAAATGTTTACCTGTAACCAGAGTAAGTATATACCTGTAACCAGAGTAAATGTATACATGTAACCAGAGTAAGTATATACATGTAACCAGAGTAAGTATATACATGTAACCAGAGTAAGGGGTCGGTCAAGGAAGAACTTTATCAGCCTGGTTATTTCTCGTGATGATAAATGATCTTGTATGTGATCTAGATGATGAGAGACAGGGATTGTTAGTTCAAAAATTGCACATCCCCTGTGTGTTTCTAGCAGACGATACGCTTTTACTAGCTGGCAGTATAACAAATCTGCAAAGTCAACTAGACACTGTATACGCGTATGCTAATCGCTGGAGGCTGAATTATAACTCTGCTAAATCGTCATTGATGGAATTTTCATATAAGAGACGAAACGCCAGACATAAATCAGCTCGATGTTCGCTGGGAGGCACAGATATCAAATGGACTGATTCAAAAGTTTACGCGGGAATAACATTTTGTTCGAATCTGAAACCCGATGTCGCTATAGAGAGCGCGTGCGGTAAAGGGAGGAGAAATCTTAACAGCTTAATGAGTATAGGTGTTCATCCAGACGGTCTGAATCCTCTAAAAAGTGCACAACTTGTTAAGACAATTATAATACCGAGTATTATATACGGTTGTGAACTGTGGGCGAATACTACACAGAAGTCTATTGATACGTTAAACAGAACTATTCGATATGCTGCTCGAAGGTGCCAGGGCTTTGAGAAAACGTCGTCATCGGCCATAACTACAAGGGCTATCGACTTACCTGATGATATATGGTCTGAAGTGGAAACCAGAAAACTATACCTTTGGAACAAGTTGTGTAATGCTAAATCGTGTTTTGTTTGGAAAGCTCTATTTATTATCCGTTTATGTACACTTATGTTCACCTCGCAATCTTTGCTAAACGTGAGCTTCATTGTAGACATTCTGCACACAATGGTGAAACTTAAAGTCGAGACATTCTTTTTCGAATTTATTTTTTTTGGTACCTGTTGTAAGGAGTTTCAATGGAAGTCATTTATCAAGAAAGTAGTAACGAACTTTTATTTTGAGGAGTGGTGTAAAATGTGCAAAAATCGTTCCGATCTGTTGTATTATAGAGCAGTTCATCAATGTATGGGGCCCAATCCTCTGTGGCTTTTAACGCTGAAGTTTCCGAAAAACACATGGAAAATTTGTGAACTGATTAAGCTTTCCTACAGAACTGAATTTCAAAACGCTATTTGTAAGCTGTGCAAAAACGCTGTAGACAATAACGTTAAACATTTCGTCATACAATGTCCTGCATTATTCAGAAGTAGGGACATCTTGCTTGAACAAATAGTAAATTTGATAAGCGTTGACAAATATGTACAATATGATATGCTAAATGAAGATGAAAAATGTTCCTTCATTCTCGGTGGAAGAAATAATATAAATTTGGATGACGGAGAATGGGACAATCTCATGGTTGCTTTAAGCGAAACGGTAGCTGGGATGATAAATGAAATGAATACACTTCTCCAGAACTGTTGACAAACATCTAATGAAAAAGAAGGAAACTGTACATTATTATGTAATATTCATGTTATAAATTGACAAGACAATGTTAATCTCAAAAAGAGGAAATAAAGAATGTCTGTCTGTCTGTCTGTCTGTCTGTCTGTAACCAGAGTAAGTATATACATGTAACCAGAGTAAATGTTTACCTGTAACCAGAGTAAGTATATACCTGTAACCAGAGTAAATGTATACATGTAACCAGAGTAAGTATATACATGTAACCAGAGTAAGTATATACATGTAACCAGAGTAAGTATATACATGTAACCAGAGTAAGTATATACATGTAACCAGAGTAAGTATATACTTGTAACCAGAGTAAGTATATACATGTAACCAGAGTAAGTATATACATGTAACCACAGTAAGTATATACATGTAACCAGAGTAAGTATATACATGTAACCAGAGTAAGTATATACATGTAACCAGAGTAAGTATATACATGTAACCAGAGTAAGTATATACCTGTAACCAGAGTAAGTGTATACCTGTAACCAGAGTAAGTATATACCTGTAACCAGAGTAAGTGTATACCTGTAACCAGAGTAAGTGTATACCTGTAACCAGAGTAAGTATATACCTGTAACCAGAGTAAGTGTATACATGTAACCAGAGTAAGTGTATACATGTAACCAGAGTAAGTGTATACCTGTAACCAGAGTAAGTGTATACATGTAACCAGAGTAAGTGTATACATGTAACCAGAGTAAGTGTATACCTGTAACCAGAGTAAGTGTATACATGTAACCAGAGTAAGTATATACCTGTAACCAGAGTAAGTGTATACATGTAACCAGAGTAAGTATATACCTGTAACCAGAGTAAGTATATACATGTAACCAGAGTAAGTATATACCTGTAACCAGAGTAAGTATATACCTGTAACCAGAGTAAGTATATACCTGTAACCAGAGTAAGTATATACATGTAACCAGAGTAAGTGTATACATGTAACCAGAGTAAGTATATACCTGTAACCAGAGTAAGTGTATACATGTAACCAGAGTAAGTGTATACATGTAACCAGAGTAAGTGTATACCTGTAACCAGAGTAAGTGTATACCTGTAACCAGAGTAAGTGTATACATGTAACCAGAGTAAGTGTATACATGTAACCAGAGTAAGTGTATACATGTAACCAGAGTAAGTGTATACATGTAACCAGAGTAAGTGTATACCTGTAACCAGAGTAAGTGTATACATGTAACCAGAGTAAGTATATACCTGTAACCAGAGTAAGTGTATACATGTAACCAGAGTAAGTATATACCTGTAACCAGAGTAAGTATATACATGTAACCAGAGTAAGTATATACCTGTAACCAGAGTAAGTATATACATGTAACCAGAGTAAGTATATACCTGTAACCAGAGTAAGTATATACCTGTAACCAGAGTAAGTGTATACCTGTAACCAGAGTAAGTATATACATGTAACCAGAGTAAGTGTATACATGTAACCAGAGTAAGTATATACCTGTAACCAGAGTAAGTGTATACATGTAACCAGAGTAAGTGTATACATGTAACCAGAGTAAGTGTATACCTGTAACCAGAGTAAGTATATACATGTAACCAGAGTAAGTATATACATGTAACCAGAGTAAGTATATACCTGTAACCAGAGTAAGTATATACATGTAACCAGAGTAAGTGTATACCTGTAACCAGAGTAAGTGTATACATGTAACCAGAGTAAGTGTATACCTGTAACCAGAGTAAGTGTATACCTGTAACCAGAGTAAGTGTATACCTGTAACCAGAGTAAGTGTATACATGTAACCAGAGTAAGTATATACCTGTAACCAGAGTAAGTGTATACATGTAACCAGAGTAAGTGTATACATGTAACCAGAGTAAGTGTATACATGTAACCAGAGTAAGTGTATACCTGTAACCAGAGTAAGTGTATACATGTAACCAGAGTAAGTGTATACCTGTAACCAGAGTAAGTGTATACATGTAACCAGAGTAAGGTTATACCTGTAACCAGAGTAAGTGTATACATGTAACCAGAGTAAGGTTATACCTGTAACCAGAGTAAGTATATACCTGTAACCAGAGTAAGTGTATACATGTAACCATGTATTAGCTTATATTCAGTGTGATGGATGGAAAGAGACCCTGAGTACATACAACAGTGATGTCATCAATACAATTAAGCCTTGTGCTTTTGTACACATGTTTCTATAGAAATGTTGACATCATGCAAATATTTGAAATAATGAGTAACATTTACAGGGCATTGCAGAAATAGATACAGCGAAAGGGTGATCTTTCACTTTTCGGATTTAAGTGAAGAACCATATAAAGTAAGGGCATCATATCGAAATCATACTTGATATGAAAGCGAGCTCTTAGGGTTTGCAAACAATGGCGACAGTTGTCTCCCCTAGCACACGTAGGATGCCTCATAACTTATAAAATGTGGTTTGCATAATATTCTTCCTCCATACCACATACCAAGTAATGACGAAACTTAATAATAAATTGGTTAAGAAAATATTTCGTTTGGTCATTTATATGAAAAACCTAATCACGAGAGCAAAACGAATGGCCGTTACGTGATGTGGATCGGAAGCTCTTTCTTTTGTTGCTATAGTTTCGCATTTTAAATGTTATCAGTCATATACTCAAATTTACGGAAGCCTGCTAGTGGCAGTAATGAAAATATTGTGTCTTGTGCTACTTAATTATCTAACATTTTTGTTTGTTCTGGACATCGATTAGAGGACCAGCACAGCTAAATCAGCCTATCACGAAGTGTTAATCCCTGCCGAAAATTTGTTCCGGCTAATTACAGTGATTCTTAGTAATTTAAATAGGTAATTGTTGACATATTCTACACTGAATAAAATCTATACATATTTAACGTTAGAAAAATGTATACTTTTTGTAGATTTCGATATGTGATGGCGGATTGATATGGGGTCAAAAGTCGGAGGGTGTTCCCGTCCCATTTCACTGGTTTGACATGTAACTCGACATCTGTAGCGAGCTAAAATGTCTCAAAACACTTGATAAAATGTCGTTTGAAGTCTTTGTCATGTATGTATCTGTGAATCAAGGCAGTTGTCGCTAGTGTTGAACTTCAAATATCTAAGGTATTAGCTCGAAAGTTTAGTAATAACATTTAGTAAATTATTTAGTTGTGTGAGTCTTTAGGTAGCAAGTCGCATACCTTTAGTTTTGCTATGATTGATCAGGGTAAGGATAGTGAAAGCGACCGCTACCTCTCGATATCGAGTACACCAAAATACCGACGAGAAAAATAAACGATAACTGTAATTGTGCTTGCAGCAAACGGAAGTATTCAGAAGGGAGGAATGTGCCCCCGTCCATGGAATATCAGAAGTAATGATGTAGCATGCAATACTGACTGGGCATGTACCGGAAGTCTGCTATGTTGTCATGGTTTCTATGGCAGCGCATGTGTTTCTGGAGCAACACCATCTCTTCCATAAATTGTGAATAGTTACGCCCTGTTTAAGTGGACATATTGTTGACATTCGACACAAGTTCTTTCAAAACTTCAAAATATAAAATAGTAAAACACAAACTTCAAATATATATGACACATATAGTAAATAAGAAAACGTATAGTTTATGGAAAGTTTATTTACACACTCAATACATGTTTGATGTGATGTTTCCATGACAACATTTAGTACTCTCCTGGAACGGACTCTTAATTAGGAATAAAGTCAGTGAAAAAAAACCAGCTACCATAAGTATGACTTTTGTCATGAATGAGTTGAAACCTTTTTTTTTGTGTGCACTGTTCTTTTCTAACGGTGCTTTAAAAATAACTTTTGGAATAATTGTCACCATTCTAACTGAAATCGCGTATTTATGAAGTTATAATACTGAGGTATGAATTTAAAAGCTTTGCATAAGAACGTGATGCTATTTTTAGTCAACTTCATGATGTTAGGAATATAAATCATGTTTCCATAAATATGATTTATGTTGGCGTTTTCCGACGATAAGCCTACTAAAACAATACTGCACATTATTTCGAGAATCAGTTGGACCCGCTAACTCATGGCGGACAGTGAAAGTTCTTAATATCTCTTGTGTTGACGACGCTTCCTTTTTATGTCTGAATGGGTTTATCAGATTCTATTAAAAACTGATACAATACGATAATGTAAATGAAATGAACAGATCCAAGACGTTGTCTATAATTTCTCGTCTAAACGAGAGTTCGACATGACATGCTTTGTTTGTTGGCCTTCGCCATCACACTCGTTTCGTCCATACGTTTAGTTCTAGCTTCTTACTAGGTTTTTATAGTGACACGGCAGCACAAATGTCAATATTCTCAAATGAACAGCATTTCTGCTGGCAATGCAGCGCAAATGTAAATATATTCGATTGGTTGAAATGCTTTCTTACACGTTTTTATTTTACACTAGATCGTGGCCGAACAATAGCCGAGTCAGTTTAGTTCCAATGGTATAATTCTGTTTGTTATGTAGATATGGGAAGTGATTGAATTACTTTTTCAAATAATGGTTGAATTTCAAATGCACTTATAATGGCCGCTGCTCAACAAAGATCAATCAGAGAATTTCATTGCCGTTGATATGCTTTAACTGTCAATTGAAATGTAAAAAAAGTGAAGATATTCTGCTTGATACATCAACAAAATAGATGAATAAAATAAATGCCTATAGAAAATGCTTTCAGCAAGCTGCATAAATGCGTAATTTACGCATAGATAGCGGGTTTTAAACGTCGTAACTGTTCCACATTTCCGGACAGGCAGCGTCGCGTCCACTTTTCATGTAACAAATGTATAACAACGCAATTAAGGTTTGCCACAACAGTTTACTTAACTACGCATGTCATAGCCTTCAAAATAAATTCTATACCTAATGGAAATATCCGACAATGTGCGATTCTTACGGGGAATATACGTAGGTAAATTATAAAAAAAGGTATGACTTCAAGATGAAATAATGTAACCTTTGAGCAATATAGGCCTACAGAATACAGGATTAGCACATAGAAAAATAGAGGTGATCGAAAATGTTACATATGTTTAATAAAGAAGCAGTCACAAACAGCTGCTGTCATATCTACTAAAATCGAGCTGCTTTTCAAACGTTTTCCTGACACATATTGTAAATAGTTAAAGCAGCAAATATCAAGTATTGATTAAAACTCATTAAGACATTAATTTTGAAATAAAAAAACATTTATGAAAAACGCATCATGCTAATGGATGGATAAAGATTTAAATGACAAAATAATTAGCATAAACAGAAAATTGAAGGCTAACACTTTTTGATTATTAGTTTTTATTTGAAATGTACTCTTTCGCTATGATATACTGAGGGGCCGCGGTGGCCGAGTGGCTAAGATGTTCCGACATTCTACCACTAACCTTCCACCTTTGGGTTGCGAGTTCGAATCCCACGTGGAGCAGTTGCCAGGTACTGACCCTGACTGTTAATAGCACGTTAAACAAAAATAAACCAAACCAAACCAAACTATGATATATTGTCATATATTTGATATTGACATTCTCCTGGCCGCATCTGCTTACAGCTTTAGACCATAAGAAGATTGTTTTGTGAACTGAGGGCTGAACATATGAATATAAGAATCCCAGTTTAATCATGCTAGCATTCCGTAATGTACAACTTCGCGATTGAAACTAAGGTCTGATGTGACAGTGAACAGGCAGAGAAAAGTTTAGTCAGTGAAGTTATAGTAAAGAGAGCCGTGTGTTATAAAATCAGTGAGCTGTTATATTTAATTTGATAAAGCAATAATTTATTATATGAGTGCAAGATTACTTTGTAAAAGCAATGTCAGTTTGTTTTCAATAAAAATGCCCAATGATAATGATAATAAAACTACTTCAATGAAGATAACATCTTTTCTTTATTTTCTTTATTTATTTTTTAATTTTGTGTAATTTTAATTCACTGACATTGTCCGTTAAGTTTTGAGAAGATGGAAGTCATGGGACTAGAATTAATCGACTTCTTTGAACAAAGTGACCAAGTAGCCGCCCTGCTAACACCTGTAGTCTGGCGTATACTGTCTGCTGGCGTTTGGTCCGGGTGTGGTGGTATAGGGGAGGTAACTGCTAGATGTCCGAAATTCCTTGCATTCCTTGAAATTTCAAAGTAAATAACAATGCCCATCACATTATTCCCTTTCATGTAGTGAATATACCCATTGTTTTGCGTATTACACATGTGTAATATGACATGTCAGACCCTTGGATGTTTGAAAAAGGCACTATGACATTTAAAAATGAATTTCCATTCCTATATTTACATTTCTACTTTCGAGCATTTGTTTCGTTTTTTTTCCAGTTATTTATTTTATTTTATCTGCGTTTGTATTTGCATCTTTATTCAAACGTCATTAGCGGCACATCCTAATTTGAATAACATTTACGCCAATAAATAACCGTAGTCGTTTCAGCGTTTGACGCAGGGGTTCTCACAATGTTATCCGAAGCGAAACGGCAAGACTCTCATTGTACAAGGTTGATTTATGACGTCATAGGTCGACCACGTACATTTGTATATGCATGCTTTCATATTGTATTTATCATACGTGATCCAAAACGTACAGTTCACAAAGAAGGTCTTACGAGAACCCCAAGACAGAGGTCATTTTCAAACAGATATCTATATTTTTTTGTTTTGTTTTTGTTTTAATGGGTAACGACAATCAATTAACGATCGTCTGTTACTTGATTACATGAGTAGGTTAGAAGAGTAGAACAATAGCAGTTTCTTCCATTGAAATCTAATGTGCATGTATTCAGTTTTCTGGGACATTAGAAAAAAGCATTGCTTAATCAAAGACCCATGGACAGTTCGTTAACATTTCGAGTTTTTATGTATAGAGAAATTGTGACTCTCTGAGCCGACAACAACCTAAATATTATCGGACCATTCTGACTATAAACAAATAAGACTCCTTTCAGGCAGGACAGGGGCTTGTCCAGCTCAAAACATGTGCGACCTTAACTTATATATTGTTACCTTGAAAACGTGTTTATCTCATAAACATTATTAAATAAGATTCATGTTATCTTTTTCTGTTTTGAAATTAAAAACTCAAATTGAAGTATTAGATATTTTATGTTTCAAGGGTACTGGACAGTGGTTGTGAAGTATAAGGATCCCTCGCTGTCCTTGAAATAGACAAAGAAGTGTAAATAAGCGTTACTGAAAATAAGTTGTATTATGAACTTGGTAGAATACTATTTTGTATAATCGGAATATGAGAATTGTTTATAATTACTGTAAACATTAGTTAGAAAGCACTGACTAAAGATGTGTTGGCTACGGTAAACACAAAGGCTAACTGGCTGAAGTAATGTTAAAGCAATGCTATTGTCTCTAGGATTGTGATATGTTTGGTATGAACAGAAAGTTGTATTATGAATCACCTTTACGTAAACGTTTTACATACATATGCCCCTTTTTTAATTCTACAAAATGCATTTTATTTTGCTATCTGTCTGAGAGTATTTTCATTGTAAATGTTTACATAAGCATTGCTGAATTTAGATTATCCATACACAAAAAAAGTTAAGAATCATAAATTGTACCTTTATATATTCCGAAAAAAATGAATACATGTTGCCCATAATTGTATTTGATACATGTAAATACTTTTTTCACGTGTTGGCAAGAATGTACACACGTGCGTTATGGGGTTTTGTTGTAACGCTTTAGTGAACCTCAATGGTGTTAAACAGTGACTGATAGATACTCTCGGTGAAAGTCTGAGGTGCCATTTTTTATGTAAAAAAGGGCGTTTTGGACATTTACGAAATTACAAAATTTCAAAAATTCAAAAAAACGTAACATAACAAAGCATTCGAGGACATTTTATTGACATGGAAGCCGGAAGAACCAAATAATATTCCAAGCTTGTTTAAGTCAGAGCAATATGGCCGTATAGCTAAATGTTTCTCGGAGTGTGATTAGTAGACTCTGAAATCGCTATCAGCAGACAAATGCTATCTCACAACGACTAAGAGCAGGAAGACCTCGCTGTACGACAGCCCGGAATGATCCATTTATCTGGGATTTGACACGACGTCAGGGATTCCTGAGTACTCGCGTTCTTTATACATATGTGATTAATTGGACTTTCAACAGGTAGATGTAGAAGAACTGCGCATTCGATTCCAGACAGAAACAAATTCCATTCCTATAATTTGAGAACTCGAAGATCAATCCTGCTACCGATTCTGATTCCATCGACAAGCTAAACAGTAAATTGGCCGCTCAACATACAAACTGGGAGTCGCGTCGATGGAGATCTGTGGTCTTTACAAATGAGTCAAGGTTTTGTGTCTATTTCCTGTAAGTAGAGACAGATGTTCCCGTAGATGACTGAGTCACAAGGTGAACGCGACGTAGACTACTGCATTGCACAACATACACTGTACCTTGTTTGGTGGTGCGTCAGTGAACCCTGATGTTTGGGCAGGGCTCAGTAATGATTTCTAAATAGACGTCATCGACAATGGATACTTAACTGATATCCGCTACAGGATTCTCTACTGTTAGGCCCAACTCGCGGGAACTGTTGGTAAAGACTTTGTCCTAATGGATGATAATACTCGTCCTCTCCGGGCTCATGTGGTCAATAAATATCTTCAAAGTGAGACAAATGTTCTGATGGAGGACCGCGGTTTGTTTCCCCTGATTTCAGTCCATTCGAACACGCTTAGGACGGCTTGAAGCGCCAGGTTTCAACTCGGACAAGCTCTCCACAAAATCGCCGAGAGCGTTTGACGGCACTGCAGACAAAAATGGCAACGTATCCAGTATACAAGCCACCGACGATAAACAAAGATCACTAGCATACTCAATATTGAGCTTACAATGTCGTTTTCTGGACTCCTTGTTGTCGATATAATTCAAACGCTCCGTTCTAGTTTCTTCTCTTAATGTGTAATAATAGATTACAAATGTATATTTACACCTCTCCCTTCTTGTGCTTAGTAAACTCTGACTGCGAATTTATTAGCGTATACGAAGTGAAAAAAGGCTCGGCGGATTGATATTTGTTCAAGTATGGCGTCGTTCACGCTTCAGAAAAATAAGTATTCGCTGTCGGCCATTGTTTGTTTCTTTTTTTCTCTTTTATCATACACCCTCCATCAAAAAAGATGTTAAAAGATGTTTATGGGTAAAAGGTTGCGTGCTGGACGATATTAAAAAAAGTGAAGAAATTGTTATTTACAGTGAGGGGGGGGGGGGGGGGGGGGGGGTAAAAAAATTGAGCTATAAAATAAAAAAAACTTTGTGTGTTTAGGGTGTGTGTTTGAGATCAACAAGGGCTGCGTTGTTGTGTATATGTGCCTTGAAGATCTCTAATGTAGGGCATTGTACTGCTGCCAACGGGAGGAGGTTCCATTGTGTTATTGTGTGTGGGAAGAAGGATGTATCCTTGGTGGCAGATAGTTGTCTGTATGTGTATGAGTGTTTGTCTTGTCCTAGGGTCTGCTGGGTGTAAGATGCCCTACAAGATTTTGAAACATGGAACATATATGGAATCAATTTCCTGTGATTAAACAATAAATAGTTTCTAGCAAACGTTTTATTCGTAATGATGCGCATTCGAAACTCTTTGACGGTAACGCAAACATGGCGGCGCCCTGCAGTTGTGACGTCTGACGTCGGACCGCGTCACAACCAGATCACTGTGTCAATGCGTGTACATAACGACCGTTATAAATAAAGAAATAAATTCAACATGCTAGAAATATTATTTAATACCAAATTTACATATGATGTTATGAAGAAAAATAGTGTTTTTCACTGTGTATTTTCCAAATTTACCAATATATTGATGAAATCCAATGGGACTATATTATCTTAGCAACCATGGCCATCGTAGTTACCATCTTAGCAACCCGCTTTGAATGTATTTGTCTTCGTAGAGCACTTGAAAATTAATTATGGTGTAAATATAAGGAGTGTACCTCATTTTGACTGCGTATACGGTAGTATGCCCGCAGTTGGCAACGAACATATTCAATATGGAGCGCTAACGCTAACGCGCACCATAGAATATGTTCGTTGCCAACTGCGGGCATACTACCGTATACGCAGTCAAAATGAGGTACAATCCTTATATATTGATTTCTCTATCATAGCAATATTATATATACTCACAGTTGTCTTAGCATTAAAAATTATGGCATTCTGATTTTATGATCCTAATTTATTACAGTATATGAGAGAATACATTGAAATATGTGAAAAGTGTAATTTAACCGACAGAGTGGACAGATTCATTTTAATTTTGTTTGCCCATTTCATAACGAATTAAGAAGACTGCACATTGATAAACAGATTCGTGGGATAGAGTGTTTGGTCGTTTTAGGTGATTGTTGCTACCATCATTTTTCATTATATCGACAACAATTTGTATTTGACAATGTCTTTTTTATTTTGTTAAAGGTAACTGTATAAGTATTGAAAGTCATGTTTAAACGTTCATAGCGCTATGAAAAAGTTACAAAAAGACTTATATAACATGTTTGCTCTAGAAAAAAAATGCTTAATTTCATTTTTTTCAATAATTAGTTTATTACCCGCGTTTGTATATGCGTCGTCATTTAAACCCCATTGCAGAGCCCTGCTTAAAACATAAAGAATCGTCATCCATTTTTATTTTTGAGAAGTTTTTGTTGCAATATCAATCCATCAAAATGATTCACTTTTGGTCTTCTGATTGTTATGTACAGTACTTTGTCAAAGAGATTGAACATGCGGACTCCTGTTTTCGCTTCATATGTCTTCTTTCTCCTCCTTGTGTTTATTTCTTCGATAACAAACTTGAGCGCTAGTCCATATCATTACTTTAATTAAATAGCTTTCACAGGAAATGATGTTATGATATATTTGAATCATAATATATAGATTGAGGTATTAATTAAATTTAAATGTTTACGTTTTGCCCTCACAATGTCTATTCGCATAGTTTCGTCAATTTATAAATTAGTAAATTGAACTGTAATTGAATAATGCCATACTCCGTACCACTTTCTCTATAGACAGTTAATCTTGTTGCGACTGAAGACGTAGGTGATTGAACTTTCCATCCATTATTCCTTTTCAAAAATTAAAAAAAAATGTAATAAAGTTAAATGAGAAAGTTTCATTTTTATATATGCAGATTAACAACAAACGCATTCTTTAATTTTCTGTTATATACGATTCGTTTTTATCGTTAAATGCATTAAGTGAAACAGGAAAAATGATTTAATAATATATAAACATTACTCATTTTACAACCATTAAGAAGCAAACGAACATCTGACATTAATCACTCTTGCATGCGCGGATGGAAATGCTTGGCATTTAGCAAAACTATAATTTAATATGAGAAACCTTGAAGCAACTTCCATGAGCGCTGTACGCTGAACGTATCCCAAGGGAACCCTTAAGTTATATAGCCAACCCAACGATAATAACAAAGGCATTAATCTTCATTCGGAGCCCCTCTTGTCCTACGTTTAATCAGCTGTATGAACGTCTTATTTTTAGCTATCGGTATTAATTAGCACTGGATCGTTCCCAGTCGCCATATTTGTTACATCAGTTTGTGACCACAGGAAGTAAAAACGTATCTCTCGTGCAACATAGACGTAGAGGATCAGTTTAAAAGCAGTTTATCTCCAATTTTATCGCTGTCGTATGGGTACTTCAAACATTTACTGGGGTAACACACCTTAACGGAAAGCACTTTGTTCCTTTCTAACATTTAAATCAGTTGAGCTTTGCAAGAGAGTAGGACCCCCGGGAAAAGAAAAAGGATTTGTTAATCTAATTATTGTTTTACATGACAACGGAAAAGCTAACTTAGTGAGCAGAACGGACTGGTGTTTTTGTCAGACCGGAAGTTATTTAAACATACTAGTGAAAGGAAACAATTAACCTATTTTTTCACGTTATGTTAATTCATGTTTTTCATTTCTAAAACGACAATATATTGATACAAAGAAAGATATTTTCTCACTAAATTGTTCCCCAAAGTCCACATTTATTGCATTGCAGACTAAGGTAGTGTGTTTTTAACCAATAAGCTACGGTCCAGTTAGCAATCAATTTAAGAGATTAAAGAGCTTCATTCTAAATTCTGTAAGTTTTAAGTCTTAATAGGCGATGATAATTCCGTTTAAAAATGAAAAACGAAGTATGAGATATTAATAAAAACGTTTTGTAAACTTAAACTCGATAAAATTATAGCAAACGGAAAAAAGAATTCGAATTTCGTTTTTGGTTTATCTTTAATAAATGTTGTCGTATGTTTTGTTTTGTTACCGATGCATGGGAACTTAACTCTTTTGAAATAATAAATATTAAGAGATTCTAACTTAAGTCATGCCCCTTGTTATACAGACAATGTGTTAAACAAACCAACAACACAAGGATTCGAGAGATGTAAGGTTGATCAAAACTATGGGCAAGTTTTATGGTCGCCATCTATGTTTCATTGGGAACTATTCTGTTTTTTTTTAAGAGATATGAAGATGGACGTTTTTGAGTATGCTCATTAGTGTGTTTGTTTACTTGTGATTGACAATGATACTCGGTTCTCATTTTGAGAACTTGATGTTTACTTGGATGTCGATGAAGCAGAAGACGCTTACTCTTCCGGAACACCTGGTCTTATTCTCTTGTACTTTTACAATGGTCTCCATGTAAATATTTCCTTTGCTCATATTTTGTCCCTGGTTTAATCTATTTTAAATTCGGATTCTGATTTTGTTAGTGCTTTGGTTTTCTCTAATTTATTTTAGAAACATGAAGTAGTGTAACGTGTAGGGGGTAGCGCGCCCTATCAGTTCGTCTCGGTGTATTCCAAGATCTGGGACTTCAACTCAATCACAATGGAATCAGGTATATTTACAATAATTAGGATTAATAAAAGCTTGCTTGCCTAAGCGTAAAATACAATAATTGACTACCAAACAAAACCTACGCACTTGCTACTTGCTATGGCGCTACGAATATAACAGTATAGAATAGTGCGCACTGGCTATCTGCAACTGCGCGACACAACTAACACTATGCTAATAATTCGCACTGGCTACCTGCCACTGCGCGATACAACTGCCACTATGCAAACAATTCGCACTGGCTACCTGCCTTTGCGCGACTAATGCAACAGGCTGCAAGCAACTGCGCGCTAGTGCAATGGCCTCCACCCAAGCTGCTATACTCCGCGCGTAGGTATACTCTACCTCTGCGCAATCCCAAGGGAGCTATCCCCAACCCTATCAGAAGTCTTATTCAGACTTCCCTCTAACCCTTATTCAGGATTAGATTATAATAAGTACCTTGGGTTCTCTGTATGTCCACCTTCTCCGTTGTCTACCTCGTACAGCAACTCTCCGATCTCTGACTGACCGGCTTTATATACCCAGTGGGAGAGTCCACTTTATAACCTACAGACGATACCATTTACAACAAAACGTATGGCCAACGTTTCCAAGCGCCCAAATAACGCATATCGTGTCTCTAGTGCGTTTGTAACAAATGACATTGTCGATATATTTACAACGAAGTGAAACAAATACCTTATTGAACGAATAACTATTTTAATTGGGAAAACGAACAGACTGATCATCAAATGAAATACAATTCTCATTACATTACCCTCTCCTCAGGCTTCATGCGTCCTCGCATAAGAATTATCGTTAATTAACCAAACATAACAAAATGAAAGTCAATGTCTCCAATAAAATTATAACCACCTCTACACTAATGGACCTCGTTCTTATTAATTTTCTTTTCCAACTAGTCCCACCACTCTTCTTCCGAATACTCCTCCAGAGTAATACTGCCATCAGGTTCAGTCCTCCTAAACTTCTTTCGCAGGTGATGTTTTTGCACCTCAGTCTGTGTTTCCGCATCCTTTCTCTTGACAGAGCTATGCTCCCTAGGTGACTGGACCGGGCAAGTTCCTGTAGTCAAAGAGCAAAGGGTCGACTGAGACAGCACGTTTGAACTTGGCAGCGACGAAGACACTATACCACAAGTAGGCGGTCGCCCAAGCGCGAACACTGGAGGCAATGTCCTCTGTCTCTTCTGCGGGGCCAAGACAGGCTGAGGAGCAGTCCTTTTCCTAATGGTTGGCTCCAGACTTTCCACTGTGACATGTGCCAAGGACGCCTCACTTTGCAGACCGCTGTAATCCACATTTCCTGAAGGACTAGAGCTAGGCGCGCCCAAGGATTGACTGCTGCTTCGGCAATGATCTGGTTCCTTTCCAACCACATCTGACAAACTCCCTGGATCCTGTTGCTCCCATTCACTCTCGCTAGTGTCAACTGGTCCTCCTGGATGACGACGACGCCTGTGGCGTGCTAAGTCAGATTTCTTGGCGCTGGCATAGGGACAGTCTCTGCAAACGAAGTTCTTCTTGACCATTCTTTCTTTACCACATCGTACAAGGTGACTGGTCCACTCAGCTTCATCCATAAACCTTTCACCACAGATAGGGCACCGGTATTTCCATTTAGCAGGCGTCTTCTTAGTATTAACCATCCTGAAAGTACAGTTAATAAGACACTAAACAAATACTTCAGTGTTGTCAGTTTTTGTGTACATAACATAATCTTTCAACTTGGCAGGAGGTCGCCGCATGCGGGTACTGCGCCACCCATCAAGACCATCGGTCATGGTATCTATTGATTCGCTTTGCGCTAGACCTAAATCTGATTCATAAGGAGATGACAACTCATGATGCTCGCCCAACGCCGCGCCGCCATTGTCTGGTACATTTGCATTAGCGCCAAGGTTTTCGCATCGTAAGCGCTGTTGTCGCTTCTTCCTTAGGCGATCCACATGAATAACCTGCGCTCTGCCTCCATGACCACAGTTTACTTTATAAGTCAGCTGCGAGAACTTTCCCAGAATTCGGAAAGGACCGCGCCACTAACTGGTCAACTTTGGCGAACGGCCTGACTGTCTTTGTGGAAAGTATACATAGACATCATCTCCTACATGGAGAGTCGACCAGTTCAGCTTCTGGTCATGGTACCGTTTCTGTCTAAGCATTGCGGCTTCTGTGTGCTGTCGAACAACGGTGTGTGCCCCTTCCATTCTTTCCTGTAGCTCCCATACCCACTGGTTGTTTGGAGTCCACTTGACAGCATTGGGCATTTCGAACATTATATCCAACGGAGTCATAGTTTCTCTTCCAAGCATGAGTCGGTTCGGTGTAAAGCCAGTAGTTTCGTGCAGAGATGACCGATAGGCCATCATCACGTACGGCAGATAGGTGTCCCAGTCAGTGTGGTGCTCGTTAACATACGCGCTAAGCATCTGAGCCAGTGTCTTGTTAAAACGCTCGACCATTCCGTCTGATTGCGGGTGGTACGGCGTCGTTCTGGTTTTCTCTATATCCAGCAGTTGGCACATTTCAGTAAACAGTTTTCCTTCAAACTGTTTCCCTTGATCCGAGTGGATTGTTTCAGGAACACCAAACCTGGCAATCACTTCCTCTACAATTAGTTTAGCAACAGTGCGGGCCTCCATGTTTGGCATAGGGAAACTCTCGGTCCATTTCGTGTAGTAGTCGCTCACTACCAGTATGTACCGATTTCCAGCATCTGTCTCTGGTAATTCACCAAGAATGTCCGTTGCTATTCGTTCCATTGGCCTTCCTGTTTGATCCACTTTCATCGGCGCGCGCTGCGTTTTCGTAAGTCCTTTTCGCTTCGAGCATCTTTCACATCCAGCGATGTAATTCCTGGTATCGGACTGCAATCCAGGCCAGTAATACCGTTGTCGTATTTTTGCAACTGTCTTGCTCATTCCCAGATGCCCTGATGTCTTGCTGGTGTAGAACCTCTCTCCTCTTTCCATAAGGCACAACACCCTGTAGTCTGGTGCGCTGCGGATTGCCTTCCTCTTCCCATCTTCTATACAGTAGTCCTCCGGCCAACTCAAGTCTGTCCCATTGAGACCACAGCGACTTTATAACAAAGTTCAAGCTTTTGATATCTGAAAACGGATGACGGGCACCTGTTATCATCCATCTCTTCACTGTTTTCAAGTCTGCGTCTTGATCTTGTAATTCTAAAAGTGATATTTGAGTCTTTCCTTCAACTTCATCAATCGCAGCCTCTTTCGTTGCCACTGCCCCCTTCCTTGTCGCCGTGTTGACCACTGTTTTGATGTGCTCTTCCCAATTTGGCTCAAACCCGCATTGGCGACATGGCAGCCTGCTCACCGCATCCGCATTTGTATGGCGTGTCCCTGGTCTATGCTCAATGTCCATTTCATATGTACTTAATATCTCCATCCATCTTGCTAGCTGCCCTTCTGGATTTTTGAAATGCATAAGCCAACGCAAGGAACCATGATCAGTGCGTACGAGGAACTTCCGTCCATACAAATAATGCCGGAACTGCTTGACAAATGCCACAATAGCAAGTAGCTCTTTTCGCGTTACACAGTACTGACGTTCTGCTTTTGAAAGTGTGCGACTCGCGTAGGCTATGACTCTTTCATGTCCATTGACCTTTTGTGACAGAACAGCGCCAATGGCATTGTTACTTGCGTCAGTATCCAATATAAACGACTCTGTGAAGTCCGGATGAGCGAGGATTGGAGCAGATACGAGCTTTGACTTCAAAGTATCAAACGCGTCCTGACATTCTTGACTCCATATAAATTCTCTGCCCTTTTCCGTCAAGCGATGCAGACACTTTGCAATGCTAGAAAACTGGTGAATGTACCGACGATAGTAACTGCAAAGACCAAGGAAGGACCTAAGCTCCGTTACGTTTACCGGTATAGGCCAGTCCTTCACCACTTGCACCTTTTCCGGATCAGTAGCCACGCCTTCTTCTGAAACCACATGCCCAAGGAATCTCACACGCTTGGCAAATAACATACATTTCTTCGGCTTCAGTTTTAATCCAGCCTGCCTCAACCTATCGAACACAGTCTTTATATTGCTAATCATGTCCTCCAACGTTCGCCCCACAACAATCACATCGTCCAGGTATACCAGGCATATGTCCCATTGTACTCCACCCAAGACTATTTCCATTAGTCTTTGGAAAGTCGCTGGTGCTGAGCACAGGCCAAAAGGCATTTTGCAAAATTGATACAACCCACTACGAGTAGCAAATGCCGTTTTGGGTCGATCCTCTTCAGCAACTTCCACCTGCCAATACCCAGAACACAGATCTAATGTTGAAAACCAGGCGTTGCCAGAGAGCTGATCCAAGGAATCATCTATCCGTGGGAGGGGATACGCGTCCTTGATTGTGACAGTGTTTAACCGGCGATAGTCAACACAGAAACGGTTTGTTCCGTCTTTCTTTTTGACAAGGACCACTCCTGAAGACCATGGACCACAAGACGGCTCAATGACATTCCTTTCCAACGTGTCCTCCACTAATGCATCTACTTCTTTGGTCATATGAGCCGGAAAACGACGCGGTGGCTGTTTTATGGGACGTGCGTTACCAGTGTCAATAGTATGTTCGACGATATCTGTACATCCTAGGTCAGAATCTGAAGACGCAAAAAGATCCGCGTATTCATTCAGTAGCGATTCTGCTTTCTCACGTTGCTCTTTAGTCAGGTCTTGTGCCGAGTGCGCCAGCAATTTCTCTATATGTTGACTCGTGTGTGTTTTTCGCACAGCACTACACAGTCCTGGGGTGTCTACCACTCTGTTTACTTCAGCCAATTCTCCGACAATTGTTCCAGCATACACCGTCTTTGATGTATCGGCCAAATTCATCATGCGCACCGGCACTGTAGCTTTTGCTTGTACCAAAGCTCGCGCAACTAGTCCAACATCTGCACCTACCGCCTTCTCATTCGGCTCTACGATGCTCAAGCCAGTAGGTAGCTTGCCATCGATTCCACATACTTTGCCCTGTATAACGGCTTCTGAACGAGGAGGAATGTTGATTTTCTCCGCCGCAGCTATTCGGAAACAACCATATGGCCCCTGAAATACTAACGGTACGTCAACATCCTGAATCCGAAGGACTTCCCTGCTGACGTCTATCACAGCGTTATTGGTTTTCAGAAAGTCTAGTCCCAGTAGACCATCCAAACTCAGTTCAGCAACTATCATATCCATACTGTACGACATGTTGTTAATGGTTATCTGAAACCGACCCTTTCCAACTAATGTAAGGTCGTGTCCTCCAGCCGCAGTTACCTTGTATTGCACTTTGGTCAATTCCGGTCTACAGTGTTCCGGTATCTTATCATACAGTTTGGCAGAAAGAAGGGACAGCGACGCGCCAGTGTCAACAAGACATGTCGCTGAAACGCCTTGAGCAGATATATTTATGTACATGCCAGCCTCGTTCGTGAGTGAACTTACTCCTACCGCGGGTTTGTGACCATTTTGTCCTTCTTGTCTCTTCTCTCTGCGCCTTTGTAAGCGTCTTGCAATTGCGCCTTTGCCATATTGTTTGTTACCTTCTTGGGAAAAATCAGCACTGTCTTTCTTATACTTTGCACATTTCCTTTTTATGTGTCCTTTCTCATGACAGTAAAAGCATATTATCTCCTCACGAGCAGCTGCTCTTGCGCCCAATCTTTGCCTATGGTCCCTGCTCTCTTTCAATTGCATCATGTCCTTTTGTAGGCTCTCTAGTTTTTCCTGCATCCCTTTCATCGCCGCTAGGAGATCGTTATGACCAGTATCCTGTTTATCCTCTGCTGCTGCAACAGCAGTTGCTGCCCGCAGTTGTCCTCTCTCAGTTGAGCGACTCTGCTCCGCCCTGTTAAATGCTTCTAACTCTACAGCTAGGCGTATTGCGTCATTCAAGTAAATTGGCCTTGATTGCTTAATTCTAATGCGCATCTCCGAATCAAATAAGGCGTCAATAAACTGTTCCTTTGCCAGAGTCTCCCGCACGTCACCAGGTGCAGTTGGATAAGCTAGATTTACCAACCTTCTAATAGCCTGCCCTAACTCTGGTAACGATTCTGATGCTCGCTGGCGCCTTTCTCTCAATTGAACTCTGTACAGTTCATTTTGATTCGGGGGAGCAAAGCGTTCCTCTAATGAACTTACTAGTAAAGCATAATGCCTTTTTGTGTCCTCAGGTAAGTCACCTAAAACACCCTGGGCTTGTCCCCTGAGAGAAACAGCTAAATACAGGCCTTTGTCCTCTTCAGTCCATCCATTAATGCGCGCACATGTATCAAAATGTGCTTTAAAATCTTTCCAGGACCCTGTGCCATCATATGTCGCAGGTTTGATACGAACAAGCTGTTTGTGGTTGTCAACGGGCGCTTTTTGTTTGTTTTTCCGATTCGTAACATAATCATCAGCGCCGTCTGTTACTATAGTAGATTCAAATGCATCTGACCGTGGTTCTTTGGGTATGCTATCTCTTGCCCGTGCTCCGACACTTTGATCTACATCAAAGCGCACCCTCAATGGTGTTCCCGAGGCGCGCGTGTCGCTCCGTCTACCGGTAATACCGACATTTTCTCTCCTATTCACGCCTGATGATATTTCCCCGTCACTGCGCCTGAAGGTTGACAGACCGGAGTCCCTAGCTACATGTCCCTGCTCTCCTTGTAGCTTAGGTGTGGAATGGCTCATGGTTACATCGAGAAGGGATCTTTCATACCTCAGCCTTTCCATTTCCGCCTCCATTGCACTGATCTCCAGGTCCACATCTTTCATTTCCATTTTAACCGAAAAACGAAAACAAATGCGCGGAGTTGAAATTCCAGAAATCCCACCGCTGCCACCAAATTGTGTAACGTGTAGGGGGTAGCGCGCCCTATCAGTTCGTCTCGGTGTATTCCAAGATCTGGGACTTCAACTCAATCACAATGGAATCAGGTATATTTACAATAATTAGGATTAATAAAAGCTTGCTTGCCTAAGCGTAAAATACAATAAATGACTACCAAACAAAACCTACGCACTTGCTACTTGCTATGGCGCTACGAATATAACAGTATAGAATAGTGCGCACTGGCTATCTGCAACTGCGCGACACAACTAACACTATGCTAATAATTCGCACTGGCTACCTGCCACTGCGCGATACAACTGCCACTATGCAAACAATTCGCACTGGCTACCTGCCTTTGCGCGACTAATGCAACAGGCTGCAAGCAACTGCGCGCTAGTGCAATGGCCTCCACCCAAGCTGCTATACTCCGCGCGTAGGTATACTCTACCTCTGCGCAATCCCAAGGGAGCTATCCCCAACCCTATCAGAAGTCTTATTCAGACTTCCCTCTAACCCTTATTCAGGATTAGATTATAGTAAGTACCTTGGGTTCTCTGTATGTCCACCTTCTCCGTTGTCTACCTCGTACAGCAACTCTCCGATCTCTGACTGACCGGCTTTATATACCCAGTGGGAGAGTCCACTTTATAACCTACAGACGATACCATTTACAACCCAAACGTATGGCCAACGTTTCCAAGCGCCCAAATAACGCATATCGTGTCTCTAGTGCGTTTGTAACAAATGACATTGTCGATATATTTACAACGAAGTGAAACAAATACCTTATTGAACGAATAACTATTTTAATTGGGAAAACGAACAGACTGATCATCAAATGAAATACAATTCTCATTACAGTAGGAGCGCTTGCTGTCAATGTTGATTATCATTTAACTGCTCCTAGGTGGTCCTTTCATCATTTGTAGCCAATTTACGTCACTAAGTGTAAGGTTTTGTTTGTTTCTATTTTGTCCGTTTTACAGCTATGGACATTTAACAAGCTGCCGCCATGTATGTTATATGAGCGAGGGTCGTATATGTATAGGACATGTGTATGTTATAGGAGCGAGGGTCGTATATGTATAGGACATGGTGTATGTTATAGGAGCGAGGGTCGTATATGTATAGTACATGGTGTATGTTATATGAGCGAGGGTCGTATATGTATAGGACATGTGTATGTTATATGAGTGAGGGTCGTATATGTATAGGACATGGTGTATGTTATAGGAGCGAGGGTCGTATATGTATAGAACATGGTGTATGTTATAGGAGCGAGGGTCGTATATGTATAGAACATGGTGTATGTTATATGAGCGAGGGTCGTATATGTATAGGACATGTGTATGTTATATGAGTGAGGGTCGTATATGTATAGGACATGGTGTATGTTATAGGAGCGAGGGTCGTATATGTATAGGACATGGTGTATGTTATATGAGCGAGGGTCGTATATGTATAGGACATGGTGTATGTTATATGAGCGAGGGTCGTATATGTATAGGACATGGTGTATGTAATAGGAGCGAGGGTCGTATATGTATAGGACATGGTGTATGTTATAGGAGCGAGGGTCGTATATGTATAGGACATGGTGTATGTTATATGAGCGAGGGTCGTATATGTATAGGACATGGTGTATGTTATATGAGCGAGGTCGTATATGTATAGAACATGGTGTATGTTATATGAGCGAGGGTCGTATATGTATAGGACATGGTGTATGTTATATGAGCGATGGTCGTATATGTATAGGACATGGTGTATGTTAAATGAGCGAGGGTCGTATATGTATAGGACATGGTGTATGTTATATGAGCGAGGTCGTATATGTATAGGACATGGTGTATGTTATATGAGCGAGGGTCGTACATGTATAAGACATGGTGTTGCTATATGAGCGAGGGTCGTATATGTATAGGACATGTTGTATGTTATATGAGCGATGGTCGTATATGTATAGGACATGGTGTATGTTATATGAGCGAGGGTCGTATATGTATAGGACATGGTGTATATTATATGAGCGAGGGTCGTATATGTATAGGACATGGTGTATGTTATATGAGCGAGGGTCGTATATGTATAGGACATGTGTATGTTATAGGAGCGAGGGTCGTATATGTATAGGACATGGTGTATGTTATATGAGCGAGGGTCGTATATGTATAGGACATGGTGTATGTTATATGAGCGAGGGTCGTATATGTATAGGACATGGTGTATGTTATAGGAGCGAGGGTCGTATATGTATAGGACATGGTTTATGTTATAGGAGCGAGGGTCGTATATGTATAGGACATGGTGTATGTTATATGAGCGAGGGTCGTATATGTATATGACATGGTGTATGTTATAGGAGCGAGGGTCGTATATGTATATGACATGGTGTATGTTGTATGAGCGAGGGTCGTATATGTATAGGACATGTGTATGTTATATGAGCGAGGGTCGTATATGTATAGGACATGGTGTATGTTGGTGTCATTGGCCTCCTTGTGATAGGGTCAATCCCACACTGACTTTAGAGTGCAATATCACTGCAATGGAGGGTGTCGCCGATGAAGTAGAAGACTTACTGTTCCGGAATACCAGGTCTTATTCTCTTGTACTTGTACGAGACTCTCCGTATAAATCTTACTTTGTTCCTATTTTGCCTCTGATTTAATCGATTCTGAGTTTGGATTATGGTTTTGTTGACGCTTTGGTATTCTCTGATTTGAAAAAAAGTAAAGATCGAGGTAAGAAGCTGATGAAGGAGGGTCTGTTGTGTCTAATTTATATGAATATTACGATCCATACCGTTATTTAAAAGAAACAGTAAAGTAAAGCAGTCTATCATATGGTATTATGAAAGATGGGCGTAAGAAATTTAGGAATATATACGCTATCTCAAAATACCATTACACTGCACCATTACACTGCACCATTCAGCTGCTTTGACGTTTAAATTATTAGTACTTTAATAAGAAGAATATACAGCATATATATTGAAACGGAAAAACAAAAGCAGTTTCAATTGTTAGTTTGATTTATCATATTTTGTTTGAACATTATGTTTTAATTTAGGATGTAATAGGGAATATTGATGTAATATTATATCATAGCATCTATCTATTTGGAATTTTTTTTTTGGACAAAGCGTCATTTCGCTAGAAGTCATGATTGATACATTGTTTAGTACTTAAACGCGAGTCGAAGTTGACATGGCAGCAGTTTTAACACCGTTCACTAATATTAGCTGTGGTCTCGTAGAATAACTATATGACATTATCCTTCGCTGGTCGAGTTCCTGGGGACATACACACTCCGTCCTGGGAAGGTATATAAAAGGTCATGGCGATCCTGAACTCTTCTGTCTAGTTCATCCCACAAATGCTCGATTTGGGACTTATCGGGGATGAATGTAGGCCAATCTATATAAACAATACAAATCCGCACAGTCTCTTTCAACGAAAGGTTTTGCAAGCTAAGATTCGGCTACCTTAAACTACATATATACAACAAAAAGCTGGGTCTAAAGTCTAATCGTAATTCTCTTTCAACCCTTAAAATTAATCAACTTATAATGAATGTGCCTTCAAACTAGTGTTACACCGTTAGATTCAGGATGGATAATACATGAATCTACAACTGAACAGTTTCAAATATTAGACTTTTACAGAAACGACTGTTCGACCGTTAAATTTCAACCAACACCCACCAAATGTGTCTTCAAACCACGGACATTTCCCTACTGGTCCATAACTAATTCAAACCACGGACAGTTCCCTACCGGTCCAAAACTAATTCAAACCACGGACAGTTCCCTACCGGTCCAAAACTAATTCAAACCACGGACTATTCCCTATCGGTCCATAACTATTTCAAACCACGGACAGTTCCCTACCCGCCAAAACTATTTCAAACCACGGACAGTTCCCTACCAGTCCAAAACTTATTCAAACCATGGACAGTTCCCTACCGGTCCATAACTAATTCAAACCACGGACAGTTTCCTACCCGTCCAAAACTAATTCAAACCACGGACAGTTCCCTACCGGTCCAAAACTAATTCAAACCACGGACAGTTCCCTACCGGTCCAAAACTAATTCAAACCAGCGGACAGTTTCTTACCGGTCCATAACTAATTCAAACCACGGACAGTTCCCTACCGGTCCAAAACTAATTCAAACCACGGACAGTTCCCTACCGGTCCAAAACTAATTCAAACCACGGACAGTTCCCTACCGGTCCAAAATTAATTCAAACCACGGACAGTTCCCTACCGGTCCAAAACTAATTCAAACCACGGACAGTTCCCTACCGGTCCAAAACTAATTCAAACCACGGACAGTTCCCTACCCGTCCAATCCTTACCCGTCCAAAACTAATCCAAACCACGGACAGTTCCCTACCGGTCCAAAACTAATTCAAACCACGGACAGTTCCCTACCGGTCCAAAACTAATTCAAACCACGGACAGTTCCCTACCGGTCCAAAACTAATTCAAACCACGGACAGTTCCCTACCGGTCCAAAACTAATTCAAACCACGGACAGTTCCTTACCGGTCCATAACTAATTCAAACCACGGACAGTTCCCTACCGGTCCATAACTAATTCAAACCACGGACAGTTCCCTACCAGTCCATTACTAATTCAAACCAACGGACAGTTCCCTACCCGTCCATAACTAATTCAAACCACGGACAGTTCCCTACCGGTCCAAAAATAACTCAAACCACGGACAGTTCCCTACCGGTCCATAACTAATTCAAACCACGGACAGTTCCCTACCGGTCCATAACTAATTCAAACCACGGACAGTTCCCTACCGGTCCAAAACTAATTCAAACCACGGACAGTTCCCTACCCGTCCATAACTAATTCAAACCACGGACAGTTCCCTACCGGTCCAAAACTAATTCAAACCACGGACTGTTCCCTACCGGTTCATAACTAATTAAAACCAACGGACAGTTCCCTACCCGTCCAAAACTAATTCAAACCACGGACAGTTCCCTACCGGTCCAAAACTAATTCAAACCACGGACAGTTCCCTACTGGTCCAAAACTAATTCAAACTACGGACAGTTCCTTACCGGTCCATAACTAATTCAAACCACGGACAGTTCCCTACCGGTCCAAAACTAATTCAAACCACGGACAGTTCCCTACCGGTCCATAACTAATTCAAACCACGGACAGTTCCCTACTGGTCCATAACTGATTCAAACCACGGACAGTTCCCTACCGGTCCAAAACTAATTCAAACCACGGACAGTTCCCTACTGGTCCATAACTAATTCAAACCACGGACAGTTCCCTACTGGTCCATAACTAATTCAAACCACGGACAGTTCCCTACTGGTCCATAACTAATTCAAACCACGGACAGTTCCCTACCGGTCCATAACTAATTCAAACCACGGACAGTTCCCTACCGGTCTATAACTAATTCAAACCACGGACAGTTCCCTACCGGTCCATAACTAATTCAAACCACGGACAGTTCCCTACTGGTCCATAACTAATTCAAACCACGGACAGTTCCCTACCCGTCCATAACTAATTCAAACCACGGACAGTTCCTTACCGGTCCAAAACTAATTCAAACCACGGACAGTTCCCTACTGGTCCATAACTAATTCAAACCACATACAGTTCCCTACCGGTCCATAACTAATTCAAACCACGGACAGTTCCCTACCGGTCCATAACTAATTCAAACCACGGACAGTTCCCTACCGGTCCATAACTAATTCAAACCACGGACAGTTCCCTACCCGTCCATAACTAATTCAAACCACGGACAGTTCCCTACTGGTCCATAACTAATTCAAACAACGGACAGTTCCTTACCGATCCATAACTAATTCAAACCACGGACAGTTCCTTACTGGTCCAAAACCAATTCAAACCACGGACAGTTCCCTACTGGTCCATAACTAATTCAAACCACGGACAGTTCCCTACCGGTCCATAACTAATTCAAACCACGGACAGTTCCCTACCGGTCCATAACTAATTCAAACCACGGACAGTTCCCTACTGGTCCATAACTAATTCAAACCACGGACAGTTCCCTACTGGTCCATAACTAATTCAAACCACGGACAGTTCCCTACTGGTCCATAACTAATTCAAACCACATACAGTTCCCTACCGGTCCATAACTAATTCAAACCACGGACAGTTCCCTACCGGTCCATAACTAATTCAAACCACGGACAGTTCCCTACCGGTCCATAACTAATTCAAACCACGGACAGTTCCCTACCCGTCCATAACTAATTCAAACCACGGACAGTTCCCTACTGGTCCATAACTAATTCAAACAACGGACAGTTCCTTACCGATCCATAACTAATTCAAACCACGGACAGTTCCTTACTGGTCCAAAACCAATTCAAACCACGGACAGTTCCCTACTGGTCCATAACTAATTCAAACCACGGACAGTTCCCTACCGGTCCATAACTAATTCAAACCACGGACAGTTCCCTACTGGTCCATAACTAATTCAAACCACGGACAGTTCCCTACCCGTCCATAACTAATTCAAACCACGGACAGTTCCCTACTGGTCCATAACTAATTCAAACAACGGACAGTTCCTTACCGATCCATAACTAATTCAAACCACGGACAGTTCCTTACTGGTCCAAAACCAATTCAAACCACGGACAGTTCCCTACTGGTCCATAACTAATTCAAACCACGGACAGTTCCCTACCGGTCCATAACTAATTCAAACCACGGACAGTTCCCTACTGGTCCATAACTAATTCAAACCACGGACAGTTCCCTACTGGTCCATAACTGATTCAAACCACGGACAGTTCCCTACCGGTCCAAAACTAATTCAAACCACGGACAGTTCCCTACCAGTCCATTACTAATTCAAACCAGCGGACAGTTCCCTACTGGTCCATAACTAATTCAAACCACGGACAGTTCCCTACCGGTCCAAAACTAATTCAAACCACGGACAGTTCCCTTTCCGTCCAAAACTAATTCAAACTACGGACAGATCCCTACCGTTCCAAAACTAATTCAAACCTCCATTGAATAGGTCATGCTCCAAAACATAAGCATCAGCATTCAACGGTTGTCCCTATGCCGGTATACTTACACAAATTAACGGTCATCCGCTTGAAATTACGTTAAACGAGATTAAATGTGTGAGGAATATGGACATTCAACGTGTCGTAGGAAAACGCTTAGTGCTATGAACGTTCAGCCATTATATATGACGTTGGTGCAGTGGTAGTTGTAACAGTTTGTTCGATGTAGTACGTTAATCACTGTTTGTTCGATGTAGTACGTTAATCACTGTTTGTTCGATGTAGTACGTTAATCACTGTTTGTTCGATGTAGTACGTTAATCACTGTTTGTTCGATGTAGTACGTTAATCACTGTTTGGAGATGACTCGAATGGCTACGATTACCATTTCAACAGTCGTAAACCTTTTGGTGGTACGAAGGCGTGTCATCCTAATAAACCGGTCCTGACGTCACACGCTCACGCCCTGGTCACGCGACCGGTCATCATATTGTCTGAATCGTGTTCCTACGCACGCAATACTGATCAATAAATAGCTATTTTGTGAACTCTGAAGTGCTCTAAATTTGCATGTTCCTTCTCATAAAGATCGCGATAAAATGATCTCTATGAATCGTTGCATGCTTAGTACTTGAATCTTTGTTTTTAAAAGTATTAGCGATGATGTTTCGGTGTTATTAATAATTCTATCCTGGTGTATATTGAAAAAGAACGCGTATTTCTGTGCAGAAACGGGTGTTTTGATATTGTCTCGTCACATCTGATTAATTTTGAACACCTGTGAAGTTTAAGATAGGGTAAGTTTTATATGGCCCCGTTTTTCATTAAACAATGAAAATGCAATCCAATACACGCAACGATGGCTGAAAGGTTACGTTTCTGATTAAGTACATATTACTGGAGAAATATAAAAAGCAAGGCATTCAATCATTATGTAGGTCGTATGTCCGTTTTTCTTTACATTCTTAAAATCCCCGTCGTACAATACGACATAAACTGTCTATTAGCCCATATCCTCGCCGGAACCTGTATGTTTGTGTATCCTGTGTGTATGGAATAGCTCCTGGTAGACACCGTTACTTCTAGTAATAACGCCTTTAATCTGTGTTTTAACTACTCGTGGACAATAAAATTCAATTAGTCGTGGGACAATACATAGCGATATAGCCCGGCGGATTCATAAATACGAAGATGTGTGATTCGCCTCAGGGGATTCTGCGCCGTGTTTATCACGTGAAAAACTCTCCTCTTGTTAGGGGCCGTCGGTGGCGCCCCCTACATAGTTCTGTATCGCATAGCCAGTGCCCACTAGCTTGGGAGACCAGTTTCAATATGAAAGCCTATATGAAACGTTCACGCCATTGTGAATTTAGAGCATGTACCCAAGTTTATCCAATGGCTATCGAACAAAACAACATATTTAAATGCCGTGGTGCATTACAAGTTATCAATTACCTGGTTTCTTGGTTGATACCATCTAATTACAAAAGAAATACTAGACTCCATAATAAATCGAATATTCAACGCCCATGTTATCACAAAGTTAGTACCCTAATCCTCCTCAGGAATATTTAACATATATAACATATCTAACATAGCTAACATAGCTAACATAACTAACATAACTAACATATCTAACATAACTAACATATCTAACATTGCTAACATATCTAACATAACTAACATAGCTAACATATCTAACATAACTAACATAACTAACATATCTAACACTGCTAACATATCTAACATATCTTACATATCTAACATAGCTAACATAACTAACATAGCTAGCATATCTAACATAGCTAACATATCTAACATATCTAACATATCTAACATATCTAACATAGCTAACATAACTAACATAGCTAACATATCTAACATAACTAACATATCTAACATAGCTAACATAACTAACATATCTAACATAGCTAACATATCTAACATATCTAACACTGCTAATATATCTAACATATCTTACATATCTAACATAGCTAACATAACTAACATAACTAACATATCTAACACTGCTAACATATCAAACATATCTTACATATCAAACATAGCTAACATAACTAACGTAGCTAGCATATCTAACATAGCTAACATATCTAACATATCTAACATATCTAACATAGCTAACATATCTAACATAGCTAACATATCTAACATAACTAACATAGCTAACCTATCTAACATATCTAACATTGCTAACATATCTAACATAACTAACATAGCTAACATATCTAACATAACTAACATAGCTAACATATCTAACATAACTAACATAGCTAACATATCTAACATTGCTAACATATCTAACATTGCTAACATATCTAACATTGCTAACATATCTAACATATCTAACATATGTAACATAGCTAACATTGCTAACATATATAGCATATCTAACATATCTAACATAGCTAACATAACTAACATAACTAACATAGCTAACATTGCTAACATAGCTAACATAGCTAACATATATAACATAGCTAACATATCTAACATATCTAACATATCTAACATAGCTAACATATCTAACATAGCTAACATATCTAACATAACTAACATAGCTAACATATCTAACATATCTAACATTGCTAACATATCTAACATAACTAACATAGCTAACATATCTAACATAACTAACATAGATAACATATCTAACATAACTAACATAGCTAACATATCTAACATATCTAACATAGCTAGCATAACTAACATATCTAACATATCTAACATTGCTAACATATCTAACATATCTAACATATGTAACATAGCTAACATTGCTAACATATATAACATATCTAACATATCTAACATAGCTAACATAACTAACATAACTAACATAGCTAACATTGCTAACATAGCTAACATAGCTAACATATATAACATATCTAACATATCTAACATATCTAGTATAACTAACATATCTAACATTGCTAACATATCTAACATAACTAACATAACTAACATTGCTAACATATATAACATATCTAACATATCTAACATAGCTAACATAACTAACATAACTAACATAGCTAACATTGCTAACATAGCTAACATAGCTAACATATATAACATATCTAGCATATCTAACATATCTAGTATAACTAACATATCTAACATATCTAGTATAACTAACATATCTAACACTGCTAACATATCTAACATATCTTACATATCTAACATAGCTAACATAACTAACATAACTAACATATCTAACACTGCTAACATATCTAACATATCTTACATATCTAACATAGCTAACATAACTAACATAGCTAGCATATCTAACATAGCTAACATATCTAACATGTCTAACATATCTAACATAGCTAACATATCTAACATTGCTAACATATCTAACATATCTTACATATCTAACATAGCTAACATAACTTACATAGCTAGCATATCTAACATGTCTAAAATATTTAACATAGCTAACATAACTAACATAGCTAACATATCTAACATAACTAACATATCTAACATTGCTAACATAACTAACATAGCTAACATATCTAACATATCTAACATAGCTAACATATCTAACATATCTAACATTGCTAACATATCTAACATTGCTAACATATCTAACATATGTAACATAGCTAACATTGCTAACATAGCTAACATATCTAACATATCTAACATAGCTAACATATCTAACATAACTAACATAGCTAACATATCTAACATATCTAAAATAGCTAACATATCTAACATAGCTAACATATCTAACATATCTAACATAGCTAACATATCTAACATATCTAACATAGCTAACATATCTAACATATCTAACATTGCTTACATATCTAAAATAACTAACATAGCTAACATATCTAACATATCTAACATAGCTAACATATCTAACATATCTAACATTGCTAACATATCTAACATTGCTAACATATCTAACATATCTAACATAGCTAACATTTATACATAGCTAACATATCTAACATATCTAACATAGCTAACATAACTAACATATCTAACATAGCTAACATATCTAACATATCTAACATTGCTAACATATCTAACATTGCTAACATATGTAACATATGTAACATAGCTAACATATCTAACATATCTAACATATCTAACATAGCTACTATATCTAACATATCTAACATAGCTAACATAGCTAACATAGCTAACATATATAACATATCTAACATATCTAACATATCTAACATAGCTAAAATATCTAACATAGCTAACATATCTAACATATCTAACATATCTAACATATCTAACATAGCTAACATAGCTAACATATCTAACATTGCTAACATAGCTAACATATCTAACATATCTAACATAGCTAACATAGCTTACATATCAAACATAGCTAACATAGCTAATATCGCTAACATAACTAACATATCTAACATAGCTAACATATCTAACATATCTAACATAGCTAACATATCTAACATATCTAACATAGCTAACATAGCTAACATTGCTAACATATCTAACATATCTAACATAGCTAACATATCTAACATAGCTAAAATATCTAACATATCTAACATAGCTAACATATCTAACATATCTAACATATCTAACATATCTAACATAGCTAACATATCTAACATATCTAACATAGCTAACATAGCTTACATATCTAACATATCTAACATAACTAACATATCTAACATAGCTTACATATCTAACATATCTAACATAGCTAACATAGCTAACATAACTAACATAGCTAACACTAATAGCTAACATTGCTAACATATCTAACATAGCTAATATAGCTAACATAGCTAACATAGCTAACATATCTAACATATCTAACACTGCTAACATAGCTAACATAACTAACATAGCTAACACTAATAGCTAACATTGCTAACATATCTAACATATCTAATATATCTAACATAGCTAACATATCTAATACTGCTAACATATCTAACATATCTAATATATCTAACATAGCTAACATATCTAATACTGCTAACATAGCTAACATAACTAACATAGCTAACATTGCTTACATATCTAACATTGCTAACATATCTAACATAGCTAACATATCTAACATATCTAACATAGCTAACATATCTAACATAGCTAACATATCTAACATAACTAACATAGCTAACATATCTAACATATCTAACATAGCTAACATAACTAACATAACTAACATATCTAACATTGCTAACATATCTAACATTGCTAACATATCTAACATATCTAACATAGCTAACATATCTAACACTGCTAACATAGCTAACATATCCAACACTGCTAACATAGCTAACATATCTAACACTGCTAACATAGCTAACATTGCTAACATATCTAAAATAGCTAACATAGCTAACATAGCTAACATAACTAACATAGCTAACATAGCTAACATTGCTAACATATCTAACATAGCTAACATATCTAACATAGCTAACATAACTAACATAGCTAACATAGCTAAATTGCTAACATATCTAACATAGCTAACATATCTAACATATCTAACATTGCTAACATATCTAACATAGCTAACATAGCTAACACAGCTAACATATCTAACATAGCTAACATAGCTAACATAGCTAACATATCTAACATTGCTAATATATTTAACATATCTAACACTGCTAACATAGCTAACATAACTAATATAGCTAACATAGCTAACATATCTAACATATCTAACATATCTAACACTGCTAACATAGCTAACATAGCTAACATTGCTAACATAACTAACATATCTAACATTGCTAACATATCTAACATTGCTAACATATCTAACATATCTAACATAGCTAACATAACTAACATAGCTAACATAGCTAACATTGCTAACATATCTAACATATCTAACATATCTAACATAGCTAACATAACTAACATAGCTAACATAGCTAACATTGCTAACATATCTAACATATCTAACATAGCTAACATATCTAACACATCTAACATATCTAACATATCTAACATAGCTAACATATCTTACTTATCTAACAAATCTAACATATCTTACAAGTACAAAGTAAAAAAGCAACAAACCCCCCCCCCCAAAAAAAAAGAATAAAAAACAAAAACAAATATCGCATGACTTCGCCTTCACAAATCTAACACAATAACACTTTCTGATGCCGTAGTGCATAAAGGTAAGCAATTAAATGATGACTTGTTTACTATCATCCAATAATATAATAGATTGATAGTGTAAATGTTTACAGAAGAGTTAGGTTGGGATACCCTATCAGCCACTCCTGTACGGTATTACCTCGCTATACTGTCATTATTTGTATTTATAATTTGATGATTACATTTAGTGACGGTGTGTGTGGACTTTTAGTGTTACCTTCCTGATAGAGAGAAGATATTACCAAATACAAAGCTTAAAAAAATGTCCTTGGTGTTCGAAATATATGCTTATACTTAAGGTAAAAATACAGTCGAATCTCTTTATTTCGAAGTCGACAGGACTATGGATACTTCGAGTTATCCAAGTATTCGAGTAACGTGAGTTTGAATGCTAGTGTAAAGCTTGGCTGGGACCGACAACATACTCCGTATTAAACGAGGTCTTCCAGTTATATGAGTTCGAGATAACGAGGGTTGACTGTATTCTTATAAAGGATATAGATATAAATAAATACTTAGCAGAACAAAATGATTTTTGTCTACTATTTTTGTTGTTTTTTTTGTTATAATTAAATACTTAATATTCTGATAAATAAATTTATTTATCAATACTATGAACATATATCATACAGTTAATGATATTCAAAACATCTGTTTAGAATTTTAAATTTAAGTGATATAATGTCATATTCAGACACTGTAATTGTACATTAATTACTTGGCCATGTATTGAAATGCATTTTATAGCAAATAATTTATATACATATCATAAAACAAACAAGGAGCCATTTGATATCTCATTGCAAACATTTCCATTATAAAAAGTTCACCACATGTACCTATTGCCAGCAAAAAAGAAAGTTATTGCATGTTGCCCTTCTTAAATTTCATTGCATATGTTACAATAACGTCCACCTACTATAGTAGTGCAATTGAAAGTCCAACATTTTGTAACATCATGAAGTAAAGTGCAACTGTTTGAAGGGTTCTTGTTTGTACAGAACCAGAAAGCAAAACAAAGAAGAATTTCATACAATGCAATAGCATTTGGTCGAGAATAGCTAACGAGTGCTCTGTATAGGAATGTGGAAGTAAATGCAAAAATATACCTGTCTGTACGATAATTTATTTAAGCTTTGTCAATGGGAGAAGTTTTGTAAACTTTCAAGATAAAGTTATGTTGCTTACATGTAACATGCGGCCATTAATGTTTATTGGCACAACAAAGTATTTCAATGTTATTTTCATTGGTTTTCATACTTGTTCTCCAAGAAAGATGACGTAACGTAAACACCTGCTGCACCTATTAACTTTGGTAATAGATACACTATGCCGAAAAAAAATGTAACCTGCACCATAGAGCTGTTTCGTCTTTCTAGGACTCGTTAGTGATGCTATGGGTCAAAAAGGTGGGATCGAATTTTTTTAAACTAATAAGAGAGGCGAAGGGTCAGGTGCATAAAACCTCTTCAATATATAAATCAGTATATAAAATAACGTACTTCGAAAGCGTGTATATTATGAACCATGCCACTACTCAAATTAGATACATGTGACTCTCAAGGCTCAAGTACCAATACGGTGTATTTATCTTGAGTTTTGCCCACACGTACTCAAACCGTATCGAACCCTTTAAATCATACGAAAGGAGGAACTACCTGTTATATTCAGAAAATAGATTATACCTCTAATCCATAATTCCGATGACGTCATTGGGGAAATCATGATCTGATTATAACAAACAGTATCGAATTTGACGAAACATAGCGACATAGATTAATTATATAACAGGTGGTCGTAATCTTTGTTCCAACAAACTTCTTTTCTATTTTAATTCATTTTGCCTTTGTTTCGCTTTTTAAGACATTTGTTATATTTGACGTCATAGAATTGTTGTTGAACGTTCTTGTCAATAATGTCTTGTTTTTTTTCTGTTTTGAGATTTTAAATCATAACTTTAAGTAAGATGTACACATATACGAATCAATGTTTTATTTTTAAGCTTTGAAGAATATTTACACGTACAGTTGTAAAGATATATAGTGAAATTGACGAAATATGTTCTTTCGGAAAATGATATGGCTGAAAACAGCGAAAGCAGATAAAGTGATATATAAATAAGATGAACCTAACACAAATGTACATGTATGTTCTGTACCTTTTAAATTTAGTAACAGATACAGTATGCGAACCCCCCCCCCCCCCCCCCAAAAAAAAAAACCCACTACATTATTAAGCCGTTTCGTCCTGCTAGAAAATCGTGAGTACTGCTAGGGGAAAAAAGATGGAAATCGAAACGTATATTCCAAGATGTAACGTGATAGGCTGTGCTGACTTAGTCACCGAGGTTTGCAACGCATTGAGTTTATACAAATACATGGTTGTGAGCTGTATTAGAGCATACTTTGTGAAAAACACAACAAAAGCTAGATTGAAACATTATGAAGGAGATATAGTACGAATGATTAAATTCTTGACAATATATTTGTTGAGTTTGGAGAAAAGATTTTCCAACAGACTGTTGGCATTCCAATGGGCCCCACCTTTGGCTGACTTGTGTTTGTTTTCATATGAGGCTGAATTTATCGAGGGGCTAATCAGGACGGGCAACAAAATCCCAATTGCCAAATCTTTCACTTTCATTTTCAGGTATATCGACGATATGTTGTCTATAAACAACAAGAAGTTTGCTGACCTAGTCGATCGTAAATACCATACTGCACTTCAGATTAGAGACACAACAGACTCTCCTACATCAGCTTCTTACCTCGATCTTTACTTAAACTATGACCAACACGGGCAACTTACTACTAAGCTGTATGATAAACGAGACTATTTGATTTTCTGATCGTGAACTTTCCCTTTCTTGATAGTACCATCCATGCATCTCCATCCTATGGTGTTTACATGTCGCAGGTGATTTTGATTTTGAGTTCGGATTATTGTTTTGTTGACGCTTTGGTATTCTCTGATTTGTTTATCCAGTTCAAAATATATGCACTTCATATTAAGGACGTGAAACTTACGTGGACGTGACCTAGATTTACATTGTTGGTGTAAATGAAACAAAGGACGTTTGTTTTCCGGAACACCTGGTGTCTTCTCTTGCACTTTTTAAAGGGTTTCCGTGTAATTATTTTGTATTATGATATTTTGCATCTCATTTGATCGATTTTGAGTTCGAATTATGGTTTTGTAAACGCTTTGGTATTCTCTGTTTTTTTTTAAAAATCAATATCAACTCGAAAATATATGATATCTTTAAATTGTATCATTTCATTCTCACTATTGAATGGGTAAATGATTATTTCTTCCAGAAGTTTAAGCGTATTATGCTTCATAAGCAGAAAGCTGCTTTTAAAATCAAAGTCAAAACCTTAATATGTCGCATTGGTGAAAATATCACCGGTACAACCATGAGTATAAGAAAACGCTTCAAATACAACTTAACAATGAGTAATAAAGCATGCTCTTTTACAAATTGACAGTCGCAAAACTGAAGTTGAATAAAGATTTCATCGCCTTACATGCCAATTGGTTTGTGGATGGGTGTAAACGATAATGAAATACATAATTCATTGATATAAGAAGTGAAAGATACACATTTGTAATTTTATAAAAAGATACATGGCACTGCATGAAATAGCTACTGAATTAATTCAATTCCAAATCCAACTCAAATGGGATAACTGGGTCCATAGAGACTCTAGCAAACCACCGGGACTTAAAAATCTACCAACAGAGTATGCCACCTTGCATTTTGGTAGATAAACGTAACATCAATAAATATAATGGTTTGCACCTTTCAAGTGAGGTCACATGTTTTAAAATGTGTTTTTTTTAAAGTAAACATTTGGTTAATCAATTAACATTATCAGTGTTAACGACATGCTGTCTACCTGGACATATTAGTCGCAATATTATTTTTGACGTTTTTACCTCCGTAAAGAAAGTGTTTTTTATTCACCAGTTGCATACATTACAGTACACCAATGGTATACACGTACACTACAGGTCAACAATAACATAGTTATATACTGTTTTCATTTGCATTGCCATTTATTCATTTTGTAATGCTATGCGAAGACATCTACCATTACAGTGCATATAAAAAATTATAATTAAAAACAAGAAAGATGAAATTTATACTGAGAGAAAATGTAACCCATAGGCGAAGTTCCAGGTATGTAGTAACAATTGTTCTCGTCATAATGTCTAGACTTGTAGCTTTCTATTTTAGATTTGTTCGTTCAGTGATCAGGGTTCGGAGTAGTTGTGTTTTAGAGCAATGAGTCATTCTTTCTATTGTCGTTCTGTTTTGTCCGTGCAGTAATGGTGGTAATTTCCCTGAATTGCAATCAGGGGGAACAGCCAGGAATGTTTACAAAAAAATACCCTAGTCATACACGAACCAAAACATAATCACTGTCTGACAATAAAATGTGTCTACCCTAATCAGGATGGTGATAAAACATCGGAATGATATTACGGCCAATTAGGAAAACATTTGTGATTGACTTCATTCATGAATATGAAGGTTATAATTGGAATAATGGAATAACCACGCAAGCTAACGTCATTATGCCTTTAACCCGTCTATACAGAGATTTCCCCCCGAATCACTGGCGAGAATGAAGGATAGGAACGATACTATTTTATATAACACTACTTTAAATGATTGCATTCCTGGTCGACAATATTTTCGTTGAGTTTGGAGGACAGATTTCCCAGCAGACTGTTGACATTCAAACGGGAGCAAACTGTGCCCCACTCGTAGATGACTTGTTTTTTTTTATTCCATACGAGGCTGAATTTTTGGAAGAGCTAATCAGGACAGATAACAAAATCCTTGCCAAATCTTTTAATTTCACTTTCAGGTTTATCGACGATGTGTTGTCTATAAACAACAAGAAGTTTGCTGACCATGTCGATCGTATATACAATTCTGAAGTTGAAATAAAAGGCACAACAGACTCTTCTACATCATCTGCTTATCTCGATTTAAACTTAAACATTGACCAACATTGGCAGCTTACCACTAAGCTATACGATAAACGTGACGATTTCAATTTTCCTATCGTGGACTTTCCATTTGTTGAGAGTAATATCCCTGCTTCTCCAACGTATGGTGTTTACATGTCGCAGTTGATTCTTTCTCCTAAGGCTTGTTCTAAACATCGAGATTTTCGTGATCGATGTAGACTGCATCTTCTAGTGATACATGTATGATTTTTTTAGTATGCTCATAAGTGTGTTTAATTGTTGTAGTTGACAATGATTACTCGGCGCTCATTTTGAGGACTTGATGTTTACATGGATGTGACCAAGATAAGGCCTACATGGCGGGTGCCGTCGATGACGCAGCGGACGCTTACTCTTCTGGAACACCTGGTCTTAATATCTTGTACTTTTATAAGGGTCTCCCTCCGTGTAACTATTTCATTTGTGGATATTTTGCACCTAGTTAAATCGATTATAAGTTCGGATTATGGCTTTGTTTACGTTTTGGTATATCATTTACTTATTTATTTGCCTAAATGATAAGGAACATGAATGCAAATGTCGTTGAATATTTAGCATACTATTTGTAAGGTACAGGCATACATTAAACGAAATAACGTGGGCTAGCTATATGGATTAGTCAAATATAAGGATTATTTCTCATTGTGACTGCGTATATGGTAGTATGCCCACAGATGGCAAAGAACATTCTGTGGTGCGCATGATGTGAAATCCTGATGTTTATATTATTAATTATGTTCAAATATCATATGAAAGAAAAACGTTCAAAGTGTAGTCCCAGTGAATTGACATCAATGTGGACAATGCTGTCACTAGCACTTCGCATATATTTGATTACTTATTACGGCTGTTAAGCACATGCTTTGACGCCCTGCTCTTGTAGTGACGCGTTCGAACGTCGCTACTGCAGGAGTTTCGTATGTGCATCAATGGAATAAGAAGTTTGCCAACATCTATTATTGCATAATCAGACGAAATTGGTCCCATATATTTTATCGAATAATTATCGTTCTGAAGCGTAAAAGGCGCCATATATGAACATACACGAATCCGCAGATCCCCATCTTTGTACTTATACGCTGATTCACACGTAATCCGAGTGGATATATATTACACATATCTTTTTGAAACATGATTAAGACAAGGGAACCATTACCGATTTTCAAAATTGAACCAAGAAATCCAAAACCATCTATTTAAGTTTGAATTTTAATCCTCATTTTTCAACAAGCGTGAATTTGCTTTACTGATATTCATATGTATCCTTACCAATCTGATTTTTAGTCGAACACTAAAGAAAAGTAACAGCAACAACAGGGTAAAAATACATATGATATTCGTTTGAGCAACATTGATATTTCTATTGAAATGATATTTTTCTACACAGACATATTCATATCTCTTTATGTAAATAATACAATATTAAAAGAAAAACAAACAATTTAGAATAGCTTTAAAAAGAATTACAAACATTCAGTCATTCTGTTGATCTAAAGGTTCCCGCTATAATTAGTGTACCACACCTTTAGAATATCTTATCAGTTACAAATAAGTTAAGCCCTAAACAAACCACCGAGCCGCCTACTTTAAACTAAACTCCACGCGTTCGTTCCTAAAGTCATTCATGTATTGTAATGATGATAATTTGCTGGATCCGGCGGAAATCAGCTATATCTAATCCTATTTTGTATATGACGTCAATAAATTAAATGCTTATATTGCATCATTCCAGCCATTTTTACACTGCGAACTGATATACATCATATCATAAATAAATACTCATAGCACGTACGTCTACCTACTCAAACTATTTACATATATAAGTACATTAGAATCAAAGGAGTTAGATAACACATTTCTATCAATGGTAAACTATTAATCATACAAATTAAACTTTCCAATAACCCACTGTTGTTCGCATCGATTGCCGTTCACTTGTCAGATCAGCTCAGCTACTGCCGTTAAATAAGTATACTTACATTGTAACATTTTGTGTCACTAATATTATTGTTTTAGAGTGTATAAGTAAGTTGCTCTTCTTTCCTTTGTGTGGAATGTTTACCTGAAGCAACATCAAAATCAACTCCAGTAATTAACTTAATGTATTGTTTTATATTTGTTCTGGTTTCACACCTTTGTAACGGACTAGATATCATAAAGACAGGTATCTATGGGGACACTGTACAGAACCAAGTAGGCAGAAAACCAGAAGAAAGGGTTGAGGCATATATAAGCAAATCTGAGAATGCGGAAGCGACAACAAAACAATAATCTGAACTCAAAATATGTTAAACTAGGGGCAAAATATGAACAAAGGAAAAACTTTCATGTATACATTTGTAAAAGTAGAAGAGAATAAGACAAGGTGAAGAGTAAGCGTCTTCCGCTTGATCGACGAAGTGTTAGCCAATGTGAAAATAGAGCCAATTGTGCTACCTGTACATGTATTAAGTGTTTCCCCTTTTTCGATAAAACGATATAATGATACTACACTGGTAGAATCTTAGTATTATACATATAACTCATTATTTGTTGAAAATCACGTGTACTCCTAGTATTTTTTTAATAGTTACAGACATCACTCTGAAGATTTGAAATAAAAATTCAATAACTGTAAGGGTTATGTAGTAACAACGGAATCAGAATGTGAACATTGAGTAATAGGTCTCGCAAAGTAGAATAAAACGCTGTACCGGTATGACGCTAGATGATATAATGTTTTGGAAAAGGCTAAGTGGATTCTGATTACCGTGAAGACATATTTTGTGATTGATGACGACTTACTATTGGTGGAAGAAATTAATGGATTGAGAAAAAGTACAATAACGTGGGACAATAAAAATAACATTAAAACTAATAATCGAGGATAAAAAGCCAAAACGAAAACGTCACAAGAAACATTAAAAAAAAACAATAAAAGTAACAGATTTTGCACTTGAAGCCGAAGATGATCAACGATAAAAAGTTGGATGTTAAAGTACACTTTAAGCTAGACGATTTCTTTTATTATCTTTCATTTAAACATCGACATGATAATATCATCAAACTGTGGAATGTTTTGAGTCTTCAATGCAACATGGAGCTTAGTGATGTCGGGAAGAGTGACATCTAAGAAATAGGCGTCAAATATTACGCTACAAATTTCTGCACTTTTTAAAATGAAGTACAAATGAAGTCGTTTTCCTATAGAAATATAATACAAACACATCTTTACCTAGTACCTGGATGATATATCATGCAGTTTATCTGTCATGTTCATTGTACAATGACGAACAATCTTACGGCTCAGCGATTCGAGAGATGCAGGTTGATGAAGACTATGGGCAAGTTTTTTATCGACGCCATCTCGATCTCATCGCGAAATAATCTGTATCTTTGTGTAACATGAAGATGGACGTTTTTGAGTTTGTTTATTAGTGTTGTTATTGTTGTGTTTTACAATGATGACTCGGTTCTCGTTTTGAGGATTGCTACTTACCTGGATGTGACCAAGATTTACATGGAGGATGTCGGCGATGAAACAGTAGACGCTTACTCTTCCGGAACACCTGGTCTTATTATCTTGTATTTTTACGAGGGTCACCATGTACAAGTTTACTTTGTGCCTATCTTGCCTCTACCTTAGTCGATTTTAGTTCGGATTATAGTTTTGTTGACCCTTTGGTATTCTCTGATTGTTTTGTAACTGTTAATAACTGTGAAATTATTATTGAGGCATTTTCCCTTTTATTGAGTTTTATGGGTTCATTAAGGTGACTTTATAAAAGTTGTTGTTTTTATTTGAATTAAGGAAGTTCATGCGTTTTGTCAAGTGGTCCATTATGCTTATGTTTGCATGTTTTCAAAAGTTTCTGAAGAGCAATGTTTTGTTCAAAGCTTAGAAGGTCAACGGGAAATTGATGTGATTTTATTAAAAAAACTTTAAATGACTACAGAATTCAGTCTTTAATATTTCCACTTCTAACGCAAAGATTTACTTGTATTAGATGTAACCGCCAGGAGTACAAATTAAAGGTAGATTTTTTATAACATTTAAGTTTTCAATATTTCCACCTCTAAAACAAAGAGCTATTTGTATTAGCATCAAACAAAGATGTGATGCATATCATTTTTGTAAATAACGTGTCTCCAAATTAAACAAGCACTGCATATCATACGTTTAACTAATATTCAATCTAATAAGAATAATTAAGTAGATTGGAACAAGCAGCGTAAACTGTGTTCAAGGATACAACACATGTGCCGTGACCTGGGCTCGAACTCGCAACCCACTAGACCACGGTGAAATGTTAGCATAATTGTACGCCAATATTGTGTATTCGTAATGTAAAACCTATGTGATATACATGTACTGTTATACCAGCATGGTGTATACGTGATGTAATAACAATATGTTGCATACATAATGTAATACCAATATAATGTATACGTATTGAAATACCAATATGTTGAATACGTAATGGAATAACAAATGTTATATACCAAGATGATGTATACGTAATGTTATGCCATTATGATGTATACATTGTACGCAATGTTATGCCAATCTGATGTATACATAATATTATACCAATAGTATGTATACATAATGTTATACCAATATGATTGATACGTAATGCTATACAAATATTATCAATAAATAATGTAAACCAATATGATGTATACGTAATGCTATACCAATATGATGTAAACATAATGTTATACTAATATGATGTTTACATAATGTTATACTAATATGATGTATATATAATGTTATACCAATATGATGTTTACATAATGTTATACCAATATGATGTATATATAATGTTATACCAATATGATGTTTACATAATGTTATACCAATATGATGTATATATAATGCTATACCAATATGATGTTTACATAATGCTATACCAATATGATGTATATATAATGCTATACCAATATGATGTTAACATAATGTTATACCAATATGATGTATACGTAATGCTATACCAATATGATGTATATATAATGTTATACCAATATGATGTATATATAATGTTATACCAATATGATGTATATATAATGCAAACCAATATGATGTATATATAATGTTATACCAATATGATGTATATATAATGCAAACCAATATGATGTATACGTAATGCTATACCAATATGATGTATACGTAATGTTATTCCAATATGATGTATATGTAATGTTATACCAATATGATGTTTACATAATGTTATACCAATATGATGTATATATAATGTTATACCAATATGATGTATATATAATGTTATACCACTATGATGTATATATAATGTTATACCAATATGATGTATATATAATGCAAACCAATATGATGTATACGTAATGCTATACCAATATGATGTATACGTAATGTTATTCCAATATGATGTATATGTAATGTTATACCAATATGATGTTTACATAATGTTATACCAATATGATGTATATATAATGTTATACCAATATGATGTTTACATAATGTTATACCAATGTGATGTATACGTAATGCTATACCAATATGATGTTTACATAATGTTATACCAATATGATGTTTACATAATGTTATACCAATATGATGTTTACATAATGTTATACCAATATGATGTTTACATAATGTTATACCAATATGATGTATACGTAATGCTATACCAATATGATGTTTACATAATGTTATACCAATATGATGTTTACATAATGTTATACCAATATGATGTTTACATAATGTTATACCAATATAATGTATACGTAATGCTATACCAATATGATGTATACGTAATGTTATACTAATATGATGTATATATAATGTTATACCAATATGATGTTTACATAATGTTATACCAATATGATGTTTACATAATGTTATACCAATATGATGTATACGTAATGCTATACCAATATGATGTATACGTAATGCTATACCAATATGATGTTTACATAATGTTATACCAATATGATGTATATATAATGTTATACCAATATGATGTTTACATAATATTATACCAATATGATGTATACATAATGTTAAACCAATATGATGTTTACATAATGTTATACCAATATGATGTATATATAATGCTATACCAATATGATGTATACGTAATGTTATACCAATATGATGTATACGTAATGCTATACCAATATGTATATCTGTAATGTACTATCATTTTGGTATATACGAAACGACTGACTTGATGACATTCTGACTAAAATACTAATCGGAAAAACTCATAATTTAAAACGTTTAATGTCAGACAAATATTTCGTTCAATCGCCTTTAACATTATTCGCTAGGTTTGTACTTGACGATCATTAGTGTTTTTGTTTTTAAAAACAAACAAACCCATTTTATCTGTACTAAGAGCATTACCCATATGCATCCAATGGCCTTCTTAAGTATACCGAAATTGATAAATAAAGAAAATGGGTTGAGTTAAAACGCTTAATTTGTCGACCCTTCACTGAAACGAGTGCAGCGATACAAATGATGACGTTATAGCTAGTCCATCAATACAAATACACTGAGTTCAACAGCTGACAAGAACAACCGAACAAAGGGGCGATCATCTAAACGATTTGCCCGTGATCCATCATTACAGCATTGTTTCTTGGAGGTTTCAAATTAATTGCAGTTTTCGGAAAGACCATTAACTTATCGACTGACACCGTTTAATCTGTCAGGAATTGGAGAACCCTGTGTACCAATTACACGATGTTTTGTCGCATTCAACAAGCACTTTCTATCCAAAGTCAGGACGGCAGCATGGTAACACCATCAATTTTCGGCCGATTGGTTATCATGGTTCGGCCGCTGTTGACAGAACACTACAGCGCTTGGCGATACCACCTTCGGTTCTGGTTGTTAGATTGGACAATCCCTACAGCCTGTTGCCTGCGCTGTCAGTAATGAGCACATTAATTAGTATCTCAATGACATTCTCTCGTCTTATTAACGCGGGATCAGATAATGCGACAAATTATTTGCCTCAAATCTCGTGAAATGTGACGTCATTCTATACTGTTTACAGAATACAAGTTTAACGTTTTCTCTAAGCGTGCCTAGTAACGGTATAATCAGAGCCCTCGCCAGATGGAGAACTGCCGCGCCCCCTGGTGTTAACAGGAACCTATGACAGCTCGTTCCCGTCACTCCTAGGATTTCCGACACAGATCAATCGAAGCTCGGCAACACCTCCTGTTTTAACTTGAACCCACTACTATTCAGCCTTATAAAAGTGAATCTGATTTCCCGTCGAGACACCGAGAGTTGCCTGGAACGTTTTTGTTATAAGCAACCAAATAACACAGAAGGAAGTAATTTGAGGACTAATTCAACTTATCTTATCATTTAAGACTTGTTTGAAACACACCTGTTGGGACATTTCAGTGGTAAGTGTATCATTAATGAACGTTTAGCTCGAAAAATTACCAGTTTATTATTTACTTACTGACTTCTATATAATATTATGTGTGATAAATTGTACTTTGGAACTTCGTTAGTGCAATATGTATTATTATTGATCATTACGGTTTAATGATTAAATTCCATGTGGTGTACCTCTCGTTTTTAATTTTAGTATACTCAGTTGTCTTTCGAGATAGCCTATTTTAATTATTTTTCTCATCGAATATTGAAATGTTTGAACCCTAATTTTACAATCATACAATAACAGGTTAATTCTACCAACATATTTCTCCCTTAATCTTAATATGATTTGTTTGTTTTGCTAAAAATCATCACCAGGGAATTCTACTTAACTGTAAAAAAGCATTCTGATATTGTGGTACCCATAAAACAAATTTAAAATGTACCTGGTCATAAACAAATGGCCACTCGTCGGCTGGTCTGGTGATGCTATGGCCAGGCATGTCCCCTTTTATCAATACGGTCGGGGTTCAATTTGCCGATTGGACGTGAAAAGGTATGTGGTCACGGGGAGCCGTGGTCACCTACCCGACCACGTGGATTTTTCCTAGTACTCCGTTTTCCTCCCACGGTACGACTAGCGCAAACTAATATTCGTGCCAACAATAGTGATTAATATAAGATGACTTGAATTGTATGTTTAATAATTTCATAAATAAACATTTATAATAGAGGGATTAATATAAATTTGTTTCACAATTGTTGTACAAAAAACTAAATTCATCCTTACAAACCAGTTACAATGTATGCATAGAATATAAACCACGAATATGTGAAGCTTCGTATTGATGGTGAGATATTTCTTAATTTGAATATAAAAATGGAACTTTGAAAAATGACCTCACAAACTATCTACATTTTATTTTTTTGTTTTTTATTTTCGCCGTGTTAACTGAAAAAAAAAGAGAATTTCTTTAAACATTAAATCTGTTTATAGTATACTCAGAAAATGATGTGTCTACGACAGACCTTCGTTTGTTGTAAAATAGTCATAAAAACAAAGAATAGGATATAGGAAACTGCCATTGTTTGTCAGACTTGACATATACATTCTTATAAAAGCAATAAAAACACAACATATCCATATTCTACTTATTTTTTTTCCACATTTGATATCAAAATATCCGGTCTGGTGATTTTTATTACAGAATTTGCTTGAAGTAATGTTTCAGACAAACTAGTTCTAAAGCAAAGATTTTTTATCATGCTGGTTTAATTGCCTTGAGTTTGGGGAATGTGGGTTTGAATTGTGTAGAAGAAACGAATCAATTGCAATGCTACAATGTCGTGGTAAAGTTCTATCTTGGTTAAACATACGTTTAATGTAATTTCCATGAAGAAAAAAGTACAATTCAAGTTAATTTTGTTATAAACGCAGTTTGTTGTCCGGTCTCTAAGACGTTGTGTTCAAGGTAACAGTTATATAAAAAAACTCTTTCCCTGCAATATTACAATAATAATACACTACAATCTATCACATTATCATAAATTACAGATTAAATTGTATGACATAACCGACCCAATCAGTCATGTAATACGACCATGTAATAAATATGTAAAATCGTACCGTTAAAGTAGAAAATTGCCTTTCTTATAGAGAATGAATTAGAGAGTTTTGGTGCATTTTTTCATCAAAATAAGTTATGTGATAAATAGAATCTTACACTCGTGTCAATGTAAAATTTAATTTATTAAACTCGTTCAATATTGTAATATGTCACTTGCCTTAAGGTTCGTGATATATTAGATTATTGAACTCGTTAAACAAGTTCCATATGTCAACCACACTCGTGTAAGATCCTCTATTTAAGAACTTATTTTAGAATATACATGTAGAGATAACAGTGCGTTCAGTGTCTGGTTGTGAGGTTATAAGATGTATCTGCATCAGCAAGGGAACATCCATCCCTTTAAAGCATACCGGCATTGATAGAGCATACCGGCATTGGTAAAGCATACCGGCATTGGTAAAGCATACCGGCATTGGTAAAGCATACCGGCATTGGTAGAGCAAATACCGGCATTGGTAGAGCATACCGGCATTGGTAAAGCATACCGGCATTGGTAAAGCATACCGGCATTGGTAAAGCATACCAGCATTGGTAAAGCATACCGGCATTGGTAAAGCATACCGGCATTGGTAGAGCAAATACCGGCATTGGTAGAGCATACCGGCATTGGTAAAGCATACCGGCATTGGTAGAGCATACCGGCATTGGTAGAGCATACCAGCATTGGTAAAGCATACCGACATTGGTAGAGCAAATACCGGCATTGGTAGAGCATACCGGCATTGGTAAACCATACCGGCATTGGTAGAGCATACCGGCATTGGTAAAGCATACCGGCATTGGTAAAGCATACCGGAATTGGTAAAGCATACCGGCATTGGTAAAGCATACCGGCATTGGTAGAGCATACCGGCATTGGTAGAGCATAACGGCATTGGTAAAGCATACCAGCATTGGTAGAGCATACCAGCATTGGTAAAGCATACTGACATTGGTAATGCATACCGACGATGGTGGAGCATACCGGCAATGGTTGAGTAAACCGGCATCAGTAGAGCATACTGAAACGTCATTGGTAAAGCATACCGACATGGGTAAAGCATACCGACAATGTATGAGCATACCGGCATTGGTGGAGCATACTGGCATTGGTAAAGCATACTGGCATCGGTAGAACCTATCGGCATCTGTGGAGCATTCCGGCATTGGTGAAGCATATTGCTGTAATAACTGTTATATAAAGCCAGCCATCTCAGCGTGTTGTCTCTCAACTTTGATATCTTAATTCCAACACTAGGAACAGCGGTACTTTACCGTGTAATATTACCGACGGTTTCGTAAGCACTGTACTAAACACGCCAGCACGATACGTAAAACTGGGAGAGTGGCCCTTGTATCCCTAGTGTACCTCTACGTAAGTTCGATGATCATTTAACAGAAGTTATGTTCTCCCTATTGTGACATACAAGTATTTTTATTGTGTTAAAGTATAGGTGATGGTAAGGCGTTAGAAAACTGCAACCTTCAAGAACATCCTTATTCGGTAATAGTAGAAGTGTACTTAAGTAGTATGTGAAGCATTTCCTTGTGTTATATATTTAGCTGTGTTACAGTATCAGTAAGAGAACGTTATGTATATAACAGTAAACTAAAACCATTTAATGGTGCTGTATAGAGAAAAAATGCTAACATTTAGCTGCGTTACAGTATAAGAGACAGAGGATATGTAAGTGTCTGCAGTAATGCCAAAAATATTTCAAGAGTGTGGACTAGCCACATGAGCGAAATATATTTACAGATAATCAAACTGTATTTTCAGGTTTTGTCGTAAAATCAGTTTTCTCATTGCGAACACGTGAATAAGATACTGTGTGATAAATTGTTTGTCATCTATATGCTACAACCTTTTTCATTTCTTTATTTAAGAAAGGTAAACTAAACAAAATTTTTAAAACGGCTTCTGGGGGTCATTGATGGCGATCTGTCTGTGACAAACGTAAATAAACAGAAGCTTTGCACGGAGGAATACAAAGAACCTTTAAATTATGTGAAAAAAAAGATAATCTGAAAACAAAAATATCGTTATTGACTTTCTAATATGTAAATTTACGATTGAATTGTTGGTTAATCCTTAAAATATGCTTTCATGGTTTGCATTAATATGTTTGTGACGGACTATTTTCTTACGCGGTTCACTTTTGTGGGCATACTTTTTGCGGTTGACGACGTTCCTAAGTGCTGGGAAATGAGAAAATTCGTTCTCAAATTCTTCTCAAACTGCCCGCCAATGCTAAGGAGATTATCATATTACCGATAGGTTGTATAAAGCAGTATATAGATGATAATATTTTATATTCTATTTATCATATTTTGTAATAAAATCTACTTGGGGATTTTAATTGTTACCATTGCTGTTTGTAAACAGCGCTTTGATAGATCCAAACAGAAAAAAAATGTGATGTTTCAAACCAGTGAAAATATCACTTTTAAAGAATAAACAATTTTCGATATTTCACTGATAACATGTAGTACATGCTATGTATATAACAATCGACTTAAACCCATTAATGGTGTTTCTTAGAGTAAGCTTCAAACATATGTGTTACGGGATCAGTAAAAGTTCTGTAGTATGTATAACATTAAACCTAAAACCCATGTATGATGTTATATAGAGTAAAGTACAGAACTGTGTTATACGACAAGAGTACGATATGTTATAACTTTATATCATTCAGTTAAGATCTGTAAGCGTTTTTCATTTGGATCAGCGAGCCATTTTGTGGTTGAGTCGGAATAACATTAACGACTTGGTATTGTTACAGACATATAGACGATGCATTACCCTGTTGAAACTAAACACTTACTTCGGCATTAGTCAACTTGAGGCTTTACGAGGTATTCGGTGAGACATCAGACTTTACTATATACCCCAGTAAACTAGAACATTCCTAACTGAAAAATATTCTACATCTTTGTATGATATGAAAATGGACGTTTTTGAATATGCTCATTGGTATGCCTGCTTGTTGTGATTGAGAATTATGCATCAGTTCTTATTCTCAGGCCCTGACATGTACTTTGATCTGACCTTTATTTACATGGCGGGTCTTCGATGAAGCAAAATACGCTCACTCTTCCGGAACATCCGGTCTTATTCCATTGTACTTTAACGAGGGTATTCATGTGAATATTTCCTTTGTTCATATTTTGCCTCTAGCTAGGTTAATCGTTTTAGAGTTCGCATTATGGTTTTGTTAAAGCTTTGGTATTCTCTGATTTTTTCAGATTATCAAGACAGATAACTAACTGCACGCAGTTTTCAAAGTGTAAGAGTCCATGGCAATTAAACTGGTAAAATACACTACAAGCATTACAGGGTCAGTGGAAGCTGACTCGTTACAATAGTACACTACACGTATACATAAATGTAGAAGTTCCAGATTCAGTGAAAGTTGGTAAAATAGTAAACTACAATCTTTCCAGTTATTATGTGGTCAATGAAAGTTAACTTGTTTAAAACGTATACTACAACCATGCAGGGAATGCTACTGGACAGCAGAGAGGTGACTAGTTAACAGTACGCATTAAGCATATAGAAGTGTTAAAGAGTCGGGTAAAGTTGACTTGTTAAAATAGTAAGTACATTTTGGTCCTGGTGTCATTAAGTCAGTGAAAGGTGACTGGACCCATGTACATTTGTTTGTTTGTTTGTGTTACTTTATTATTTCAAAATCGCAGTATCTGTAATATTTTTATAGAGTATCAAAATCAAAATCACAGGAGGGGATACTTTTAAATAATTGCTCGAATAAAATATTCAAAATGCACAAATACAACAACATAATGTTTTCTAATATATAATCATTAATGTCCTATATAGTGCACTTCCCTCTTCAGTTTGATAGAGCTGTCCCTATTTTTCCGATTTTGAGTTCGTATTAAGGTTTTGTTGAAGCTTCACAATTTTGTCATGGGAGTTTCACGGTTTTTTGGTTTTTGAAGATCACATCCTTACTCACATCTTAAATATATAGAGAATATCTAACAGTGTCTTCAGTAACACGAAATATATTTCACTCGTGTGGCTAATTTTTGTTTATATTTTTCACTCGTGCGAGATATTCTGTTTATTACATTTTTTTCTTGCAAAAACACATCATGTTGACAATATTTGGTGTAGATACTTTTGACACTAGCAAGTCTAGACACTTCGATGGGACAAAATATAGTCATCTCTGTAAATGTTTCAATAACATGTGCAAACTTGTCACTAACTTCTTTTGGTCACTGATCTTAATGAAGAATGTATTTGTATTCATATTTTAAATTAATATGTCGTATTTCTGTAATAATGTAAAATATTTTGAAAAAGTCCCGTCATCAACACAGATCATTACGCAATGTTGATAACCGCCGAATCTACAGTCTGTAAGATGGTGAGAAAAGAGGGAAATGCGGAGTTGTTTTGTCACCATTTATCCATATGCTAATTATTAGTGCCATCCAGGCTTGTGTGAGTTACGCTTTATCCCTATCAATGCCAGAGATGATCATAGTTATCTTATATCATGTACTTTTGGCTATATTGTGCAACTTAGAGACGCTGTGGATACTCCGACTTCGTGTTTCGTTTGAAACAAGTTTCCTCCGATCAAACAGATATAATTGCTGACTTGCACAGTATAACAGCTTCTTAAAATGAAAGGTAGTTGTAGAATTAAACACAGTGTTTTCAGAGAGAAAAAATCCCGCATGAGATGACAGTTTTGATAATTCTGTGCAGTAAAATGCTGCCTTCGTGCCGTTAAACTAAACAGCATTTGAACAGAAGGGCAGCTTGTAAGCTGTGTTTTGATTGGTCAAATCAGCAAAATTGCTATTTTTCATTAGTGAAAAATATGATATTTTACTAGTGAAAAATATCACTTTTATAGAATCAATTATTTTCGATATTCCACTGGTAAAAATGTAATAAACAGATTTACTTCCCTCTCACTTTAACAAAATATGATATTATTATAAAACAAACACATCTTCTTCAAATCCTTTTTATCACATCACTTTTTACCAACACCCTCTAACAAAACCATTCCCTAGCATTAGACCCCATCTGACATAGCCTCACATCCAAGCTCTGAGATGTTGACCCGTTCTTTATCCCTTACACACCAACTCGTCCGGACACCACCTTGCTTCCCAGTCGTCAGATTTAAACTTGTGCTGACATAACTTCACTTTCCATCTCTCAAAGTTCGACCTGCTTTGGCACAACAACACTTTCCAGTCATCAGTCTCCAATCTCTTCTGACATAGCTTCTCGTTTTAGATCTCAGATTCCGACCCGCTCTGACACTTTTACAGTCACCATCTCTCTCTATCTAACATGATGCAATACAACTTACTATGCAGTCCTAATTAACCCTTCACTTGACTTTAAAGCTCTCGCTTACACAAACTCCATGAGAAAATTCGTCCCCATTCCCGATCACTTCAATTTTAAATCATTTTTTACAGACATACATAACCGCTCCTCACTTGGAAACAAAAACTATCCCATGTCTTTTGCGTACATCATATCTCTCAACCACTCATATATTCGCCCACTTCAAGGCAAACTGTGACGCTCGAATCGCACCGCTAACCTCATGACCCCTCTTACCTTTAACCTCACTACCAGTCCCTCACTACACAGCTACAGTTCAGCATCGTTGTCATGGCAACTCATTTTAAAAACAGTTGAAAGTTTTTACTTTTAATCTTACCAAAGGAAAATCGGAGTAATCAAGACGTTACCGAAACAAATTAGATTTAATAACGGAAAATGGTTTCTGTATAGCGTAATAAAAGGTTTTAATTAGTTAGGCTGCTTAATCGCCGTTCCTCATTAAGCCGACGTTCCCGATAATCCCCATGTCATTGGTACTTTGGTTTCCAGTGCGGTATAAACAAGGTCCTAAGCCTGCTGCCATTAATGGCTGTGTACCTAATCAAAACTCAAAAATATAATTATACTAATGTCACGTGCACTTTTTTAATCAGAGACCATCTTCTGGTCATTCATGTTGGAGGTTTTCTCTGCATTTATAAGTACTTGTACTCGTTTATATATCATTATGAACAGATTCCGGGAAGAAAAATCTATTTATGTTTTAATCACAGTATGTTGTATGTTGATGACAGTCTGGAGTACATCTCCAACACTGTCAGGTTCGAAGCAAGGGCACATAATATGATATGACAATAAGTTTGGTATATATTTTTGAAAATAAAACTATAAAGGGCACATATAAATAATAAAGATAACGAATTGAACACAAATTAGTTAACAAAATGTTTTTGAGCATACACGGACAAGTTTAGTAGGGCTAGACCATCATATTTGACACCTGGATATTCAGATTGCTTTAATAAATCAACGAACGTTTAATATCACAATTATGTTTGAAATTATATTGTATATACATGTAAACAAAGATAAGAGAATACCAAAGCGTCAACAAAACCATAATCCGAACTCGAAATCGATTAAACTTGGGAGAAAATATAGACAAAGGAAAGATTTTCACGGAGACTCTTGAAAAAGTACGAGAGAATGAGACCAGGTGTTCCGCAAACGTATTTTGCTTCATCAACAACACCCGTCATGTAAATTTCAGTCTCACCAAGTAAATGTTTCGTCCTCCAATTGAAAACTGAGTTATCATTCTCGAACACAAGTACGCGTTATATAATATATTATATGGGGGGAAATCTTACATGCATTTTGACTGATGTAAGCCATGAACATTTGTTATTAAAATCATACAAAATCTTCTAAATGAGTAATTCATTTTCTATTTGTGGGTACATTAAAATAGCATTATATGTATTATATCAACACAAATGATGCGCAATAATATCTGATATACAAACTCTTCTTATTTTTTTCTTTGAGTTCTATATATCTCTAAGGACGACGTAACACACACATGTGCTGCATCTTTTAAATTTAGTAAAAGATACAGTATGCCAAAAAAATGAATTAAGATCTAGTATTTGTACATTATTACATTAAAAAAGTAGTTTTATCCTATCTGATACCAACATAATTTCCATGACCGCAATTCAAGAAATCGTTCTATTATTGTACATTACTTAGATTATCTTTTTAGTTTTTCCATAACTTGCATACATACCCTGAAATACGTGTCCCCCGTACAGGTAAACACTTTAAAATGTTTACCTGTTGAACGTGACCTGTTATCATGTGACGCTGACCGAGGGGATTGGTTACCTTATTACGGAAAGGTGGTTCACAAACAAACTCACAAACAAACCCCCATTTTTAGTACACACCATGATTTCCCTGCTTAATTTTCTAAATAAGCTCATATCACTCAAGTGTTCAGCGAGAGTGACGACGTAGAATTCGCTCCGGAAGAAATCTTTCACTCGCCGTATCAGTTGGGTTGGAACACTTTAGCGCCACTACGGTGTATACAAGTAAAGATACCCGAAAATGGGAAAGGTTATTGGGAGGGATATCACAATATTTAACCACAGAGTACCTAAAATAGCTGAAAGCACACTCACCTGTTGATGAGTTGACATGGAAACCGATTACGAGTGGGCTTACCCGAGTATATAGGGGAGGTCGTGATACGACGCTACATATATGTATAAAGCAGGCTGTTTCAGAACCACATTTAAATATCGGATACCATGTTAGTTATAATGTAATCAGTCTACTAATTATATCAATCTATCTCTGAAATGCCGCACATTATATTTGAAACAATGATATTTATACTCTAAAACAGCAGGAACATTATGGATCCAGTCGGTGATTCGTTTTTCTATTCGAGTTTTGGATTTGATAAACTGTTTTAGAAATTAAGTTTTCTTTCCTGTGAAAATTAAAGTTTGATAGTATTATAAGTATTCCGTAAACAAGACTGTTGGAGTTCAATGTTAACTGGACATTTCTGTGTTACGAGACTTGAACACAGCTTTTCAATCTACCTGTTTTGCATAACAGTTTGATCTGCTTATTCGATACGGAGCGGAAGTCTGGACACTGTTATCATAATGAGGTAAGAACGAACCAACAGATTTTATTCAATAAAGAACATTTGTAAATATTTCCTTTATTCATATTTTGTCCTTAGTTCAATCGATTTTTTTATTTGGGTTCTTTTATTATTACATAAGGGTCATTATCTTGATATTGACATTATTTTGAATATATTGTTCAAGTACATGCATTTATTCCGTAATCTATAAGATTTAAAATCATACTAAACTACGGAAAGAATTATTTCTTATATTCCAGAAATATTTTCAGAACTGTAATCGTAGTCTTACATGACATTCTATGAGTAAATATTGGCCGGTTATAACCGAATACAGATGTAAATAAGAACAATGCCACGTGAAAAATCTTGTGGAAACGAAATCCTCTGAATCGATACTATTTCTTTATACACCTGAAAACTTTGCCTGTTGTTTAGCCAGCTGGTAATGGAATGGTATTGACAACATTTCAATGAGATTGCTAGGGAGGCAGTTTTTGTGTTCACTCATTTGCATACTACAAGTCAAACCATTAATATACTGGCGTATAACTAATAGCCTTTCTACGTGAAATCAAAACGCGTTTATTTTAATGCTAATTCATCAGATTGGTAATGTAGCTAGGTGTTAAAACTTAGTCAAAACCACATTAATTTTGTGTTTATCGGAATATTGTTGTCGTATTCTTTTAACCCAAAGGTGTTCATAACTAAAGCATCACGTATATTTTCCCGAGTATCGGGTTCCAAATATTAATGCACTTTCAAAGAGGTTTGTACCGTATTAATATATGACTCCAAACAAAGAGAATCATTAATGGCTCAATACATCGACCATACAAGATAGAAAAGAGTATTGTTAGGAAAGGAATATCATTTAGGAGTCAATCAGCTAAAGGTAAGCTTAATATGCGTGTCAAGTAAAGTTGAGTTATAGTTACGTTGCAGATGAACTAATCATTACAATAATCGCAGATATCGAATTTTTCTAGCAGACAAACAAAAATAACTTTTTGACTGCATATCTAGCATTTTGGTGATACCTACAATACAGAACCACAAGTTGTAAAGTTCTTCGATCGATCTACGCAATTGTCCCCGAAAGATACCGATAGTAGTTGCAGATCAACGCAAAACTAACTATAATACTACATGTATAATATGTCATGTGATGAAGAATATAAAATGTTCAAATTATGTAAACTTGCCTAATTAAATGTGAAATATGAAATGTGCTATCAGACAAAACCAATCCTTTCCTCATTTATCTTATCTTTAGACGCCTCTTACGAACCATGCAATTTGGGCAGCAGGTACGCCAGCTACCTCCAGGCTCTAAATAATGCTGCCAGCTTAATCAGGAATGAGAGAAAATGACACAATATACTTAAAGCACAGACACAACTTAATCAACGATTCTCAGATATCCTTCCCATTGAACTTAAAAATCATGAAAACGGAATTCATTTTACGCTACAACTCAGTAAATTGTTAATGTATTATGTAACTTTCGGGATTGTGACATACACAACATATATCGATGTAGATATGGACCGGTATTTATCGTGGTTGACAAGCACTGTATCGCAGGAACAGTCCAGTTCTGTCAATTAGCTACTGATAATGGATAGTATAATTGTAAGTTCACTGGAAAAGATTATACGTTTTCTCTTTTCTAGTGAATTTGTATTGATAACAGATTTAAGAATCTTATATTGTTGGATTGGTATGCTGATATGCGAACACATTCTGAGTTTATAAGAAAGTTACCTCTTATCGTATATACAGTTTGCTTTAAAAAGCAAGGTATGCTGATGTGGATTGCCAGTTGAATCAATCTATCAACCCTTAAGAACATTAGTTCCTTTTACAAGCATTTGTTGAAGCAATGTATTATTAGGTTAACGACAATATACACGTTTCCTCGTTCAAATTAATTGTGTAAAAATATCACGGATCCTTAAAGTATAAAGAACTCTCGGGACGAAATAACATATTAACATTAGTATAGTCTAAAATAAATGAAATTATATCTAATAATGACAAAAATGAAACATTTTTTCACAAGATAAAACAATGTGCAAATAAGTATATTAGTACTTTTAAGCAACTTCAACCAAGCAGAAGTTTAAATTTTAAATACCGTGCTAAACATAGCCTTTTATGATCTTTACAACTTTGTTGTTTAGTCCGATTTCAAGGTAAACGAGAAATTTGAGAAAGTCTAGCATTTTGGGAAATAAGCCGAATTAAATAAGAACTTATTCCGAAAAAAAACAAAGGTACGTATCTGACAGCAGACAATGCTATTGCTATTTCAGCTCCTCGATAACGGCTACGGTAAAAAAAAGTATATATTAAAAAGAAATTGCCTTTGGTTGTTCCTATGTTTAGAAAATGTCATTTTCAATGTAAGATGATATGAGATAGCTTAACAGTATCAAAACAAACGAAAACAAAGAAAGAAAGAAAAAAAATAAACAAACAAGCATGAAAACAAAACCATAAAAGCATTATCAATAGTACGATGACCACTTTATGTCAAAGGAGGCGACCAGAGAAAAGGTTTAAATATCCCCTTGTTCATTGTAATATGAGAATAGCAAATTCCCTCAAGTTTCCATCATTATGTTTCCCTTATTTGGAGCATTTCTAGAAAAAAATCTTGAAAGAACGACTACCTACATGTAGTTCCAAATGACGGAAGCAGAAGCCAATGCATCCTCGATATAGTATGATGTTTAATTTTCTATCTTGGCATAATGGAATATCTACTCTCCTTGCAGTAGGAAATAACATGTCTTTGCTTCTCTTCAATTGAGAAACTTTGGGGAAACAAATAACCATGTTTCCCGTCAGTAAGAAACATACATCATCCTTCTTTGGTTGGGGAAAGTATGCTGATAACATGCTATCACAAGAGGTGACTGATGTTGATGCTGATGTTGAGTGTTTGGATCTTTGATTGTCAACCCTGTCTTACGGAGACGCAGGATGGACTTCTAGATATTCACCAAGGTTACATTCAAGGATTGGTTACTTCCGGGTACATTGATAGATAAAACGAATATTACACGTTTCCTCTTCAATGTTTTTTTTATGAGACATTTAATCTCAGATTGGTTTTTTCGTGTTTCCTGCAGATGACACACTAACGCGATATTGATTTACCGCTTTTAATATAACATTTTGAATACATATGTTTTTCCGTGTTTCCTGCAATTTTTTGTAACGTAGGTGTCTTCGTATGTATTACATTACGCTTCTGTTGAATGGCATTAATCCCAATACGAAAATAATAACTGTAACAGACAACTATAAAGGGAGAACAATTGTCGTTATGCATATCCCCCAGACATACATATGTTATCGATCCTTCTTGTCTGTATGATTAAATTTCCGAGACTCTAAAGTCGGAAATATGTCAACTTTACGGCACATCCGATAAAATACCAGCATATGGACTTGCCAATGGTCACTGAAAGAGACGTTACAACAGCTTTAAGTTAAAGGAAAATGCAAGGATTCTATTGATTTTAAGTAACAGTGTATTTAACGAGTGTGCTGAATGACGCCGTTGATATTTATAGTGTTAGAAACTACACGTGTTTATCTACCGAGATAGGACTGATTAAATTAAAGATTCAAGGAATATTTATGTATTTGTTTTGGTCAGTGCGCGAGAGGCGTCATAACGTCTCAAAACTGTCCCAGTATCCTTGTCACGATTGACCTACCTCTCAACTCACGTTTAAAATGACTTTGAAAAAAAAATCAATAAATAAAATCTGATATTTTAAAGACTTAAATACAAATACATGTACAATTGTATTAAAACTTACCAAATAGACCGGAGTGTTGTACGGTTGGATTCAAACTTACCAAATAGACCGGATTAATGTACGGTTGGATTAAAACTTACCAAATAGACCGGATTGTTGTACGGTTGGATTAAAACTTACCAAATAGACCGGATTGTGTCTGAGTTTCAATCTTTCTGAAAGATATCCATCTCCTTCAGGGTCATTTCACATTACCTTGTTCTCGACACATTGCTGCTAGAAGTAATGACACATGTAGTTGACTGCTAGAAGTTACGACACATTTATTTGACAACTAGAAGTTACGACACATTTATTTGCTGCTAGAAGTTACGACACATTTATTTGCTGCTAGAAGCAATGACACATTTATGTGACTGCTAGAAGTTACGACACATTTATTTGACTGCTTAAAGTTACGACACATTTATTTGCTGCTAGAAGTAAACGACACATTTATTTGACTACTAGAAGTTACGACACATTTATTTGCTGCTAGAAGTTACGACACATTTATTTGCTGCTAGAAGTTACGACACATTTATTTGACTGCTAGAAGTTACGACACATTTATTTGCTGCTAGAAGTAATGACACATTTATTTGCTGCTAGAAGTTACGACACATTTATTTGCTGCTAGAAGTAATGACACATTTATTTGCTACTAGAAGTTACGACACATTTATTTGCTGCTAGAAGTTACGACACATTTATTTGCTGCTAGAAGTAATGACACATTTATTTGCTGCTAGAAGTTACGACACAATGCTGCTAGAAGTTACGACACATTGCTGCTAGAAGTTACGACACATTTATTTGCTGCTAGAAGTTACGACACATTACTGCTAGAAGTTACGACACATTTATTTGACTGCTAGAAGTTACGACACATTTATGTGACTGCTAGAAGTTACGACACATTTATTTGCTGCTAGAAGTAATGACACATTTATTTGCTGCTAGAAGTTACGACACAATGCTGCTAGAAGTTACGACACATTACTGCTAGAAGTTACGACACATTTATTTGCTACTAGAAGTTACGACACATTTATTTGCTGCTAGAAGTTACGACACATTTATTTGCTGCTAGAAGTAATGACACATTTATTTGCTGCTAGAAGTTACGACACAATGCTGCTAGAAGTTACGACACATTGCTGCTAGAAGTTACGACACATTTATTTGCTGCTAGAAGTTACGACACATTTATTTGACTGCTAGAAGTTACGACACATTTATTTGACTGCTAGACATACTTCATAATGCTTATTTTTTCTACGACTTTTATTTATTTAACAGGTTTCCTACTCTAGTGTCAATCAAACATTTCTAGTCATATTGTGTTAAAGCCACGATCGTGATAATTTGTTTCGATGTTTAAAAACCAGCAACTACTTTTTGGTGTAGTAGCTCTTCAGTATCTGCATATACATTTTAATTGAATGCTGTAAAATCGTTACTTTTCATGACATTTTGTTTTTATTTATTTCGTTGGTATATAAATTCACATATTCAAATACCAACAGCTTGATAAAAGGTTTTGAAATATTGAATGTCTAACACACTTGTATTTAGAATGAATGATCTTTATCCTCCACAAATGTATGTCCCCAAAGGAACAGACTAAGTGTTTTTTTAGAAAACGACAAAATGTTAGCCCCACGAAAATATGTGATCTTACAGTAATAAATGATTTCATTTACATAAGCACGGCTAATTCCTTTATGTGGGCTGCAAAGTAAGATTCATTCATTATGGTTCGGTCAACATCACAAAAGTACACACAGTGTCGGAACATGCCTTGTTGTATGTAGGCAAATTTGTCCGTTACTCAAGGTTTTTTGTTATGCGACAAAAATTGCCTATAGAAACGATAAATTGACACCTTTCTTTTTATGTTCGTGGAGAGTTAACAAACGAGATCGTGTTAAAAAAACAGCCAGAAAATGACGACTCATATTTACATCATAATTATGATTATATCGCCTTCAGTCATCACCCGGTCAAACCTCCCTAATGGAACATACGTACAACTTGTGGCTTGCCACTTTTTGCTTTTTTAGAAGTGCTAATTTGATAGATACACAAGCACGGGAAACGTGAGATCTTTTATACTAACAATGTACATATCAGGACAATGGAGTTCGCGTATTTTCCGCAAACAAGCGCTCCCTGAAAAATACGAACATTGTGTTTACGCCAGCGAGTCCGCCTCTATAACTTAGTTACACTCAAGATTGTCAATGCATTGCAATATTCTTGTCTTGAGTCATGGAATACGTTTATTCAAATACACGCTAAGTCGATATAAGGTTAAACTAACTCCCATTTTCCCAGAACAAATCAATGGGCGTTAATATCAACGAGAGAAAATCACTTCCGGTATATTTTTATGTTATGCGTGTGTAACGTACCGGAAAAGATGTATGCAATGATGTGAAGGATTGGCTGTGATTTGATTTTCAAATTAAAGTCTTTACTGTTATTGTCTTTGGAAGAGGTCATTAGGTGTATATATCAACCTAAACATAGCCCATAGAAACTTTCAAAATACGTTTTTTTCTATTATCCAATAAAAATTGTACTGAAATATAAATATTACGTACACTTGATAATATGAACGAGTATGAATTTTTATATTACGTCATCATGACTATTTAACTCCAAGGTGACGCACACAGAGTACATTACCAGTCAGCAGAAACTCATTAGGATATTTGATTTAAGCGAGTTATCAGACAATTTAAAATGTCAATGTATACACTTAATTCTGGTGTATTATCTTTACAGATTGTTTATTCTACGGACAGTTTACACTAGAATGGTTGACGCATGCGCTTGTCTTATCTTCGCCTCATTTTTGGGTCTGTTTGTATCCGCCCACACACAGGACATCCACACGGGAACGAGAACGTGAGTAAAGCAACCTTGCCTATCTCCAGATAAGTCATATTTTAGTTTTAAAATGTTATTATTTCAAAAGGCTTTGCCGAGACCTCAAAATAAACATAATGAAATAACTACATGAAATATCATGACACAAACTACTATTCTACATTGTATGCATTAAATGTGTTGCTAAACCGTATTCAAGAACAGAGAAGACAATCTCTAAACGCCTGATGCAAAAAGTCCACCATCCTCGACATCCATGGGTTACGCTCACCATCGCTCCTTACACCTATGAAATACGTCATACGGGTTGTCACTTGTGAAGTATATTCGCATCACCTATATCCGATGTTAGGTGCACTGTCGTTAGTTCACTGTAACCTTCATGCAAAGGTCACGGTCAAGTTTCATATATCCACGTTGCTCAACATTTTATTATGATACATAAATGTACTATGTAGTAAAGTTGGTCAGTGTCATGCAGGGGGTCAACTGGCCAAACTTCAAGGTCGTCGGGTCAAAGACAAAAGTATGCATCTCTTAATTGCTAAACATTTTGTTATGACATTCTTTAACAAGGTTGATTAGAATCAAAAAAGTCAATTTACCAAACTACAAGCTCAATGGGTCAAAGATTAATGTCAAACCTTACATCCCTTAACTTCTAAACTTTTTGTAATGAAATGATGAATCAATCTAAACGTCAAGTTCGTTGGATCAAAAGGTTAAATAAGATTTTATGTAATTATATTTCATCTTTTCCGATTGTGAGTCAGATCTGTGGACTTATGCAATGGTCCTAATTACATTGAGAATGTGTTCATGTAAGCAGTTTATAGTTCATCAGGAGGTAGTTCCGATTATTAGGTTAAATAGATACTAACGTGGACTGATGAAATTAAGATTTGTGCAGTGTTTTAGGAAAATCTTATCCACAAAAACAAATCTATAATTCATTTTTGCCATCTAAAAATTAAGGTATCAAACTTCAGGTTTATCATTGGATCCATTAATTATCGTTACCTACAAGTCACGTCCTAACCTTAGGATGTTTGGAGCGTTATACATGTATGTACATATTGTTATTAAGTTTTCCATATCTTCATAACGTTTTGCTCTCCAATCTCATACGTAATAGGTATAGGTAATACATCGATGTCAATATCATTAATCGTTTGTTGGTTGAGCGCGCAGCAAAACGCATACATGACAGCAAACACATCAGAATGTTTCAACTCGTGTTACAGTAGCACAATATATATATATATAACATAAATCTATATTGAGTTTAGACGGATAAAACTTTAATGCATGATCTTTCAAATACTGTATATTTAGCCTATTTTTAAAACTATTCAAACTTTCAGCGTTAACTACATTGTACGATAGCTGGTAAATTGTTCAAGCTGTTGATTCAAATTAGTCTTTCAATGATCAGTTTGCCCTGCTTGTTGGATGTAAGAATTACACCTGACACCGCTATTGAATGATTCGTAAAAGGCGACTTAAGTTAGGATTTTCTTTCGAAATGTCTCCCTTCACACCCTCTCACCTTTGGTCTTGGTTAAGCGTTCGCCAAAGTGAGGAAAGCTTTTCGTGTTGTCATCTCGCTGATACTTACCAGAGTCTCTAACAATGACAGCTACTACTCCCTACTACGACTGGTTTATTTGTTGTCAGTCTAATGTGACCGGGTGGGGTGTCCTGTTGGGGGCCTTCGGCAGTAACTTTAGTGTGGTTGCACTTTAAATCGGCAAAAGTCCCGAACGATCACAAAGAGGCTTACATGAACATACCACACCTCCCAAATACGCACGTATTCAACACACACATTCACATCGCATACATCGGGAGGTCGTCCTGAAATGACCGTAGAAGTTACATATAATAGGACGTAAAACAGGCAAGTACAAGCAGATAAACCAAAAAGCGGTCAATGGATCGCCTGATTGTCACACACAAAAAAAAAATAAAAAGTCTATAAATTACCGATGAATCAGATTTACTACCTGTGGGATCGGGCTATCTCAGTCGATAGTAAGGATCTTGTACCAAAATCAAAATCATGGCAAAAGCGTAGGTTGGGATGCTACAAAATTGTTTTCTTCTACTTTCACCGGAAGTAGTTTGTTTTTCTATTCTTTAGTTCGAACAAAAAAAGTTGTTTTAGTCTAAAACACCTGGCCTGTATTCATGAAACCGTTCTCATGTTCAAGCATGGATTTTATGCCCAAGCCTTCTTTCTTTTGATGACAATAAAATTAATTATCTAAACAATCTAATGTTGTCAAAGTGTTTTGTAAAAAGATGAAGAGACATGAAGTCGAAAGCTGTTTTCAACATTTACAATGACGTTTTTACTCTACGACATGACTCAGGTGAATTTCAAGAAATCTGGCTTGAGCACAGAATCCATGTTTGAGCATGGGAACGGTTTCATGAATACGGGCCCAGGTCTGGACATAAAGAAAATGTCATATTTTTCTAAAAAAGATATTTTATTCCTTCAATGTTAGCATTTTATTCCAACAAAATAGTTATACGTCATTAAAACGGAATTTTATAGCATCACCCTGTACCGAAAGAACAGTATACCTGTTACAAGATGAGTATGCCATCAACGTTTGTCCTCTGATATATGCATGCATTACTGTGTGAATATTGCACGTACAGGTGTCGGATAGATTGGCGAGATGAAATAAGCTAGCGGTAAGTAGAATCACGTTGGATATCCTCATTTGAGGCGCGAGAGACAATTGTATACGTCCGTATCTTTTTAAACGAGCAACAACTATTCATAGGTACAAGGACGAAGCAGTGAAAATCATAAAGGCAGCCCCTAACGTTCCCACAACATCGTTTCTTTCAAGATTGGATTTATTATAAATGTCTAAACACATTGTTCTATAAAAGCTATAAACCTTTGCATTAACGAGAATAAAAAAAGTAAACAGCAATATAAAACATAACGACTGGCACCGTATATGTCTGTGTAGACTGAGATCGACAGACCAAAGGTCAACATTCTATTCCTTTAAACATTGTCTACGGCATGAGAAACACCAATAACAACCGATATAGATGTCCGATATATCTCCGTCATAAATAGCCAATATTTGTTACTTGATCGCTTCGTATATTTAACATATACTAAGACAGCTACGCAAATACCATGCTACATTGTAGTTGTGTAGATATTGTATAAAAAAACATGTTGTTCTAAATCAGTAAACCACATTTACACTTTTTGGCCTTTTTTGCTAATATTTTTTCACAATTTGGGTTCATTGCAGATTACATGACAGTTGTATATTTAACACTTGGCACAGTATTAATATGACATTGTGTCTTTTATAAACGACATAGTTGAACCAAAATATAACCAAAACAAGCTGAAATATCCCTAATCTCTTGCGATCAACAGGAGTAATTAAACAATCAAACCACAGATATAACCGCGGTTAAGAAAGTAAATTGGGTGACATGATTGGCTGCCATCTGGCGGGAAAAAGATTACTTACCATCTGGTGGTAAACATTTTCTACTAGCGCCATCTGGTGACAAATTATCTGAAATATGTATCAAGCCTATCATTGGTTGAATCTAAAGGCCAATCACTTCAGGAACTCTTCATTGTACAGTTCTTATTAATTGATTTTTTTCTGGTAATAAAACCGTCAGTTAGTTACATGAGTCGCTATCATATTATTGTCAAACACTTCACTTTATTACTAACAAAATTTCCGGACCAATATAACACTCGACCTTTTGGCCCAGTATCTCAGAAACAGACATGGAATATGTAATCGAATGAGCCTACCCTACAAGTAACCTTCATAACTTGTTTGAACAATGTATTGGCGTCTCGAGTTGTGATGCTGTAACATATAACCTTTATGATTTTGTTTTAGAAAAAAATTATTCCTCTTTCGATTGATCAATATCAATAATTGTTTTTGCAGTTTGGTGTCTAACCTCGATGACGTCAGCCAGAAGCTTGTAGATGCAGTACGAGCGGTACGGAGACTTAAGAAATTTTTAAATGAGTAAGTAGGACGCACAGTTATTCAAAACTATATTGTCTTCTCGATAGACAAGACAAACACGATTTATTAGGTTACATATGAATTCAGGGATTACGAGTATATGTATATGAAGATAGACGTTATTTCGTGCAGCTAAGAATGTTTGGATAAACCCACTAATCCAGTGAAATTGAAACACGTCCGAAAAAAAGTAATTTCACGGCATATGTATTGTTTGAAATTCATATGTTTTTGCTGCCTTCCTACTTTCTGTTTGATTTTTTTTTCATGAAAAACAGACCAGAAAAAAACAACAACCAAACAAATAAACAAACAAACAAACCAAATAAAACGGCAATAATACATGCATTGGAAAAAAAAACCCATGTTTTCTGTTATATTTGTTAACTTTTGCTCTTTTGTCTGTCTTCCCGTGCCTTTATTGACGTTGTCGTTTCTAGTGAAGCGCCTTCCTGTCTGGTGTCCGCGACAGACTGTTCAATGGGTTATATTGACCCTATAGAGGGGTTCATAGATGTGGTCAGTAACCCTAACAGTCCAGGGAAGCGGTCAGTGAGGAGTGTCATGAATCGGACACCTCTACAAAAAAGGTAAAATTGTTGCTTCTGTTCCGGATCTTACCAACGTGCAGTTTTTGTACAATTATTGTTGTGTTAACTTAGGTACATTGTATCACTAGCTGTCGCATTTACTCTAGCAATGGGTGAAGTCGTCGTCGCCCGTTTTCTAAAAATAAACATATTATGAGCTGACTTATTGCTGCCCATTTGGCAAACCACTGAAGATTCCATAACATACAAATGCAATACAATTTTGTGCCTGTGGACACAACCCGTGTCTCAAAATGAGGTATCATCAAACAAGTCTTAGGAAATACGATGTAGATAGAAGTAAAAAAGAAAAGCGCCGCACATTTATCGTTGTTACATTTGTGTCCCATGTTAAAGGGTATAAACACAATCCTTATTTCCGCAGTAGGCTCTCACTATTGTTATCTCACTTGATACATGCAGTGGGTATCAGTAGGCTTACTTTTTTAAATATCAGAAGCACGGTACATGTTTTTTCCGATATCATTTCCATGTGTTTAGATATAATGTTAAGTGTACGATCATTCATACATAATCTAAACACATAATTTATATCACATTGTTTACCAGTTGTTACGAAACTTGACGGCATATATAACCTGACGTACATGTCGGCATAAAAATCAAATAGATCCGTCACGACCTAACGTTTAATCGGGTACCAGCGGCTTTAATTATATTTCAAAAATTATCATTGTGATAATTAGTACATTTCGTACATTCACACCCAGACTTGGGTTCTTATTTAATACAAACATCCCGACATGGGAAATAAACAATATTGTTATGCAAGGTCACGTCTCCACGTAACACAGTAAACTAATACAATTTATCATGCTTATACCGCTTTATACATTAATGTACCACAAACTGGTAATATGATTAGTATGGTCTAAACAGTGTGAGAGGAAGCTGAGAACAACTTGAGAACAACTTGAAAATGAATTTTCACATTTCATATTGAAACATATTTTCTCAAAAAAGAACGTCTGCTCGCGCAAGTGCCGTCGTTAACCGGAAAAAGTATCAAACGAAAATGAACCGCGTAAGAAAATAGTCCGTTATATAAATATCATTAAAACTTATGATATAATATTTTGAGATTAAAAACACCATTGCAAGCGTAAATGAGCATATTAGAAAGCCAGTGACGATATCATTGTTTTCAAATATCTTTTCACATAATTTTAAAGTCCATAGTATTCCTCTGCACAAACCTTCTGTTTGTTTACGTATGAAACAGACAGATCGCGACCGATGGCCCTAGAAGTCGTTAAAACATATAGTGTTTAGATGATGTTTCTACTTGATAACATTAATATCATCACTGCTTATATAATCACTAGTAATAATATAAGAATTCGTATATCACCACGAGTGACCATATGAATTAAGGTCCGATAAAAGTGCGTACTATTTGTGTACTATTTTTTATATTATAATTATAATTTCTTTCAAATTATATCATGTTAGGAAATTTAAATATAGATCATAATTATATATTTTAAATATATTTAATGTTTAACCATTAAATAGCCTCTATATTTTTGCTCACAACTGCTACAATACAATTTATGAAAAAAAATTAGCAGGCATTTAATGTTTCCCCAATTATTTACGTTTTGTTAGGTACGTGGACGATATCCTTAATAAGCGGGAGCTTATAGGACGAATGCAATCCACGCTCACCGACATACTCAACGTCATTCATAACGAAAGGTAAGTTCATTTACTTATAATTAACTTTCCATTGATTGTATGCAGAATGCGGCTTTCTGATTGGTTGAGATTTTCTTTTCTTACCATTTTGAAAAAAAATCCGAAAATGGTCAGTCAAGTTGTACATAAACATGTTTTAAATTTGAAAATATGTTTCAAAATTAATTATAAGCATTGATGCCAATTTTGTTTTAGTTTCAGAGGGTTGTGAAAACAAATTTGCTTGCAAACTTTTGTAAGAATCCGCTCGGTGTCAAATAGCCATATTAAGTATAAAGTTTATATCAACCCGAGGCATTAAAAATAATCACAAAATTGACACTATGGTATTTTGGCCATTTGTATATGATACAGGAGTTACAAAAAGAAAAAAAGAAAAAGCACTGTCAAAGTGTAATGTACATACATTGTATATGCTAATATAGCAAGCGGTACACATTTACAGTAAATGCACTAATGTAGCGTGTATTAAAAGAGACGCTGGAGTCGAACAAGAGATCCCAAGAGGATCCTGGCTCCCACCATCTTTTCTTTTCCCTTCTTTATTTCCCTTTCATCTATGCATTTAATCTTAGTTATATGATAATTGAGAATTTCACATAAAACATATTTATAGTTGACAGAAGGTCTCTTGTATATTTTCATAGTCAAATAAAATATGGCTGCCTGTCGGCAATGTTGTTTTTCGGATCATCTCAAACACTAGACAATGTACAACTAGACACCAAGGGAAACCTGCAAATGCAATTTGAGAAAGATCCATCCAGTACCTCTTAAGAAATAGCGATCACAAATTGTTACTAGCAAAATCCAAGATGACCGCCTGTCGGTCATGTTGTTTTACGGATCGCTGATTTGGACCTGGAATTTGATGGGAAAGACTTAAATTTTACAGACGTGCATAGACATTAAGGAGTTAATTTTGATTCAAACGGAAAATGGGGAAGTCATGTTGAGGCAGTTAATAGTTCGGTTATGAAAAAATTTAATGTTTTACGAAAGTTCAAATATATGTTGAAAAGAGATTCACTTTTAAAAATATATAAATCATTCATTTTACCAGTTTTTTAATATGCCTGTGAATTATTGGATGGTTGTACTGTTTTTGAATCCGAAAAATTAGAAAAAGCACAAAGAGAGACGGCTCGAGTTATAACAGGACTGCCTTCGTATGCAAAAAATGATTCATTATACTTCGAAACTGGTTTAGAAACACTATCGGAAAGAAGAAAAAGGCGGAAATTGAATATTTTTTTTTATAAAATGTAAAATAATTTAACCCCCAGCTATTTATCGACCCTTTTGTCAAACACAGTGGATAACAACAATCGATACAATTTACGGAACCAATTTAATTACAGTATTCCTTCTTTTAGACTCTCTTCCAGTAATTTATCTTTTCTTCCATCATTACGTCTTTTGGAATTCATTAGACAATGAAACAAAAACAATGCCATCTTTGAAAAGCTTCAAATCTTCTATATGTAATGGTGTCAATTTGTCTCTACCATCTTATTATAACTTTGGCGAACGTAAGTTACATATATTACACACGAGACTCAGGCATCAGTGCAGTTTTTTGAAAAACGATTTGTTCCGTGTAAAGATTGTCGATAATCCATCATGTAATTGTGGACATTTCTGGGAGGATGTTGGACATTTTTTCTTAGAATGCAAGCTTATTAATACAGCACGAGTTGCACTTTTTCAGAACATCATTTCATTGAATATTTATCCAGTTAATTTAGATCTAGATTTAATTTTATTTGGCAACGAAACTCTGCAAGTAGATACAAATACTGAGGTGTTCAGACATGTGCAACTTTTCATCAAATCCAGCAACAGGTTTTAAGTAAAATATTATTCATTGTAAAAAATGTATTGTATGCCTTGTTAAATGTTATCATGCAAATATCTATATGTACTGTATTAGAGGAAAAGGCGTTGATAAGTTGGAATAACTTGTGCCTAATCCTCTACTCAGCTTTTGGGTAATTTTTATGTTTAAATCTAAAAAAAAATCGGATTAGCAAAAACAAACAGGAAAATGGACACCAAGGGACCGAGGGGAACCTGCAAATTAGATTTAAGAACAACTATCAAGTACTTGTCATAAAATAGAGATCACAAACTAATGTTGTCAAAATCAGGGCGATTTGAATAGCCCATCATAAAAATGAAAACAGAAAGCTAGAAATGTTATTACGCAATAAAGGTTTTATTAGATATTATATCAAAGGTTACTGGTGTATGGTAAATAAATCCCAAGGGGGACAACTCACATTACATTGCATGTAGAGATAACACATTAGCAGATCTGGGTTTCCCAGGTGCGGAGCAGCCAACGAAAAGATTCATAATCTCAGCTAACCTGAGTTTATTTTGTAGACTTTTCCACTCCTTGGAAGCCGTAAAACGAAATGATCTCTTTACATGTGTAGAGGTGTTTAACTTAGAAATCGTAACAAGGTTATCTTGTCTAAGTATGTAAAAACTTTTTCCCTCTCACCAAGATTATGTTAAATATCTTTTAAAACCTTAAAACCCTCAGACGCTATACCTTTTATACGTGTTACATGTCAAAAAAAGATGGTGTCTTCTTAACATATCATTTACTGGGGAAACATAACCTTTTTCTATAAAATGAGGAGCTCGCTCCTGCGCTTTTTCCATCTTCCTAGTATTCACCAATGTACTGAAGTGCCAGGCAAGTGGACACTAATTAAAATTAGACAGAATGAAAGATTTCAAAACTTTTGCTTGTTAAGTAAGATTGTTCCCCAGACTTTTTTAAAGCTGCATGTTGCTTAGAAGCAGTTCTCCAAAGGCGCGAGATATGTCAATATCTACTCCTAATAATTTCACCCTATTTTCAGATATTATCTCTAAGCCTTCAATATCGAAAGATTTAAGGATGTTCACCTCTGAGAAGTCAAGAATTCCCTTTTTGCTGTATTGAACTTTTTTTCTCTATACATTTTTAGCTCACTTGGTCCAAAGGACCAAGGTGATGAGCTTATGCCATATCGTGGCGCCCGGCGTCCGTCCGTCAACAATCGACTTCTTCTTAACCACTGATCGGAATTTATTCAAATTTGCTTCATCGTCTGTTCCATTAATGTTTGCGTTATATTTCACAAGTTCGAGTTAAAAAATAAAAAGTGCTCCAGTTACATTTCCATATTAATAAAATCCCAAAATTGTATAATTATCCAATTAATTGCATGATGTTTCTATAATATTGAGCATTCTCAAGTTGTACAGCAAAAATGAGCTTGCTATAATTAAAAATGGAACATTGAAAATTGACGTTGGGATATTTTTATCATACGTATTGACGCTGTAGATTTTAAGCCTCGTTAACGTTATTTGACGCTGGTAGATCAACATTGCTCATTGATGCGGTGGTATTTGAGCCGTATGCATTGACGCTATGGTATTTTAGCCATATGTATTGACACTATGGTATTTTGGCCATGTGTATTGACGCTATGGTATTTTAGCCATGTGAATTGACGCTGTGTTATGTTAGCCATATGTATTGACGCTATTGTGTTTTAGCCCTTCTCGTTGACGCTGTGGTATTTTAGCCATGTGTATTGACGCCGTGGTATTTTAGCCCTTCTCGTTGACGCTGTGGTATTTTAGCCCTTCTCGTTGACGCTGTGGTATTTTAGCGATATGTAATGACACTATGGTATTTTAGCCATGTGTATTGACGCTGTGGTATTTTAGCCATGTGTATTAACGCTGTGGTATTTTAGCCCTTCTCGTTGACGCTGTGGTATTGTAGCCATATGTATTGACGCTGTGGTATTTTAGCCATGTGTATTGACGCTGTGGTATTTTAGCCATATGTATTGACGCTGTGGTATTTGAGCCCTTCTCGTTGACGCTATGGTATTGTAGCCATATGTATTGACGCTGTGGTATTTTAGCCATGTGTATTGACGCCGTGGTATTTTAGCCCTTCTCGTTGACGCTGTGGTATTTTAGCCATATGTGTTGACGCTGTGGTATTTTAGCCCTTCTCGTTGACGCTGTGGTATTTTAGCCATATGTATTGACGCTGTGGTATTTTAGCCCTTCTCGTTGACGCTGTGGTATTGTAGCCATATGTATTGACGCTGTGGTATTTTAGCCATGTGTATTGACGCCGTGGTATTTTAGCCATATGCATTGACGCTGCGGTATTTTAGCCCTTCTCGTTGACGCTGTGGTATTTCAAGCATATGCATTGACGCTGGTGCTTTAGCCCTCTGTATTGACGCTGCGGAAGTTAAACTCTGGACATTGACGCTGTTGTATTTCAACCCTGTGTATTGACGCCGTGGTATTTCACTTCTGTATATTGACGCTGTAGATGTTAACCCTCGTTAACGTTATTTGACGCTGTGGTATTTCAACCTTGCTCATTGACGTTTTGGTATTTTAACCATGTGTATTGATGCTGTGGCATTTTAGCCCTGTTCGTTGACACTGGCATTTCAACCTTGTGCATTGACGCTGTAGATTTAAAGCCTCGTTACGCTGTTGCTTTTCAATTACATGCATTGACGCTGTAGCTATTAAAATTCTGATATTGGTGATTTTATATTTTATAAGCTGGCAGAGCAGTAATTTCTAATTGTTCATTATTACTATTATCAATATTAACGATCTATCGTTTCGATTTACAGAAAACGAAGCTGCAAGCTGAATTTGGGTTTCCATTGTCAAACCGAAGAGTACTCTGCGATAGCAGACATGTATAACTTTCTGCAGAGCGCCATGAGTCCGGGGAAGCGGAAATAGACGCAAAAACAGACTCTGTTTATGAAATCGTTATGCAGTACAATCTGTAAAAAGCAGGATGACCGAGCGTAAAAATGTTGTCTGTCGCATATATCACTCTAACGAAATTTGCTTTCTCTTTTCGAAAACATTTGCAAAAATTGAGTCTACACAAAAGAAGTAAGAAAGCGAATAATAGTGAAAACGTTCCTTTTAAAAAGTGCAAACAATCAAATGAAACAAATACAAAAACGTTACTTACTGTTACCATACAAAGAGTCATTCAGTATTTATGAAAACCAAAAGAATCTCTCCGAAAGCGATCTCAACCACATCACGTATAGTTCCTCAGATATGTCTTTATATATTGAATTTATTTTCAAATAAAGTTGACTAAGAGTTCACCATTGTCTTTGTACTTACTGCTATAACTTACTATTTGTGAAGACCTGTATGTTACTATTGTGTTTCAAGATGGCGTCGGTATCAATAAACAGGTTCCTGACCAATGGAATACGAACGCGGCATGTGTTCAGAGAGAACAATTCCCTCATTACATTATCGACGTAATTACTTTGACATACATAGACGGAAACAAAGTACATATAGGTGTAAACTGTGTGTTATTATCTATATTTAAGTCACAATTGTATGTGTATCACCATATAAAGCATCGCTAACATCCGGGCCAACAAGAGTGATTAATATAAGTTGGATAACTTGTTTCATAATTGTTGTAAAATCAATAAAGTTTATATATATTTATATATAAAGCATTGTAAGAGTTGTACATCTCTTGTCAAATAAGTTGTTTTCATATTGTATATACCATAGTACTACAAAAAGCCAGTCACAAGCTTCACAAATTGTCGACCATTTAGATATTGCATTTAGTGCAGAATAAAACAACAAATTTCAAATAAATGATTCAAAAATGTTTCAATACATTCATTTGATCTACCGTTTCTGAAACGTAGGTACCCGAGTAACTGTGGGTACTTAACATATTTCACCATACAGTGAAAACTCCAGATTTTATGCGCTCCAACAGGGACACCGAGCAACATATAAGGCTCTTGCATCCATATATACATTTGTACCGGGTGTTCCAGAAACATGTCTCACATTTGAATTACCATGTGTGTTTCCCTTGACAAGATAATTACTAACTATCAATTGCATCTGAGAGAATGAGTGTTCATAATTCGTTTCCACCAGAACAGAAAATAATGATGATGTCATTATTGATTTTATGATAATATTGTCGACATCTTCGAAATAAGAAAATGAGCGCTGCTTTTTCCAAGATGGATGGCAAAAAGGCAGTATACATTGATGTGCTGAAACTTTATTTTGCAAATGGAAAATATGGTAGATATTTATACAAATATGATAAAAATAGGAAAATTTCACCTGACACGAGCAAAAATGTTGCCAATAACTTTAGAGACAGGATGGAGCTTGTGATTAGTCAAAATGACGTAACATGATTTTTTTGTATTTTGCTTTTATGTGGCAATACTGCTTGAAGTTTTATTAAAAATAGCACACCAATAAAATTGTATGATAATATAATACTCTTTATCATTAAGGGTTTGTTGTTCTTTTACGTCTGCTTTCGTCCGCTAACGTCTTTTCATTTGCAACACATTGCCTTTGTGTGGAATGTTAAAAAAGCTTATTGTTACCGTTTCCTGAAGTGAACAAACAACTCGAGCTGTTACTACATGTAACTTCCTTTGTCGTGACTATCATAAGGAGTCTCAAAACGAAAATGCTACAGCCTCCCAAATGCACACGCGCTCAAAATACTCACATAAATGCAAGACCATCATTAAACAAGTGCTAATTGTAATGGGGTACCATTACAGATGTCCCCCAAACTACCCCTTTGGTCGAAACTGATGAGCCCAATGAACTCACAATGGAAATATAGCTGACACCCCATATATCAGCGGTCATGTTGACGAATTAGGAAACGGAGGTTACGACAATGTCTTTGGTGTCCTACTACAGTTATATATAAAATTTCATTGAAATCGGACAATATATAAATTTCGACCAATCAGAAGCCAGGAAATAGCGGTCATGTTGACGAATCACGAAACGGAGGTTACGACAATGTCCGTGGTGTCCTACTACAGTTATATATAAAATTTCATTGAAATCGGACAATATATAAATTTCGACCAATCAGAAGCCAGGAAATAGCGGCCATGTTGACGAATCACGAAACGGAGGTTACGACAATGTTGTTGGTGTAATACTACACATATATATTAAATTTCATTGAAATCGGACAATATATAAATTTCGACCAATCAGAAGCCAGGAAATAGCGGCCATGTTGACGAATCATGAAACGGATGTGACGACAATGTTGTTGGTGTAATACTACACATATATATTAAATTTCATTGAAATCGGACAATATATAAATTTTGACCAATCAGAGGCCTCCATTTTCGTTTCGGTGGCAACCAAACTTTACGAAAATGTTACCATGTTATTCAGCATCCCTTAAAACACCCATGTACCAATTTTTACTGAAATCGGAGACTGAATTTTGAAAACCGGAAATTAGCTCTGGCGGCCATCTTGGACTTCCGGTCGCAAAAAAACAACCCGTTTTCACACACCCCACCCCTAATGAGTATGGGTCGGAACTGATGAGCCCAATGAACTCACAATGGAAATATAGCTGACACCCCATATATCAGCGGTCATGTTGACGAATTAGGAAACGGAGGTTACGACAATGTCTTTGGTGTCCTACTACAGTTATATATAAAATTTCATTGAAATCGGACAATATATAAATTTCGACCAATCAGAAGCCAGGAAATAGCGGCCATGTTGACGAATCACGAAACGGAGGTTACGACAATGTTGTTGGTGTAATACTACACATATATATTAAATTTCATTGAAATCGGACAATATATAAATTTCGACCAATCAGAAGCCAGGAAATAGCGGCCATGTTGACGAATCATGAAACGGATGTGACGACAATGTTGTTGGTGTAATACTACACATATATATTAAATTTCATTGAAATCGGACAATATATAAATTTCGACCAATCAGAGGCCTCCATTTTCGTTTCGGTGGCAACCAAACTTTACGAAAATGTTACCATGTTATTCAGCATCCCTTAAAACACCCATGTACCAATTTTTACTGAAATCGGAGACTGAATTTTGAAAACCGGAAATTAGCTCTGGCGGCCATCTTGGACTTCCGGTCGCAAAAAAACAACCCGTTTTCACACACCCTGCCCCTAATGAGTATGTGTGTGAAGTTTCGTGAAGATCCGTCCAGTAGTTTTTGAGAAAACGGTCGGAAACCTCCGCGGCGGAAGAAAGTGGAAGAAACAAGAATAATAATAATAATAAGAATAATAATAATAATAATAATAATAAGAAACCGAGCAAAAACAATATGTCCCCCCACTTCGTTTGGGGGACATAATAATCTTAGTCGTTAATAGGACGAAAATCAAAATAAAAGCAAAACAGATCTTTCTCCGGCCTTCACCTTAAATGTTTGGCGGAGTATAAACAATAGGGAAATTGGTTCCCTACTGTCTGTACAACTAGATCGGTAAAAGTGCATACATGTACATGTACTTCAAATTTTCCAGGTTATGAAATTTCTGTTTTTTTTTTTTTTTTTATGTCATGGCACTGTACATACAATACTATAATCGGTTTTGTAAAAATGAAATGACACAGTAAATATATGTGATGAAATTTTATTTGTCTTTGCATTGAATAAGAAAATAATATAAAGCTTTTATAACGTACAAATTATATATTCAATATGTTCAAGCACAACAGCTGCCGAATGGTTTGATTAACATACAAATACCAAACACATTTGATTCCGAAATGAAGTTAAGGTGCATATATAGTTTTCAGATATCAATGAAGTATATAAGGAAATTATCAGTGTACCCACCTCCGGATTAAACACAAATTCTATTCTTGACAAAGAAAATGATGATGTTTATATGGAACTAAATCAATGCATAAGATGAACATTGCTCCCAATCAAGAGTCGTCATCTAGACTTGATAGCGTCAAATTCCAAAATTAAGTAAATGCATGAACAATGTACAATTCTGTGATACTTTGATCACTAACGCTGTAAATTATTATTATAATAATTAAATTGTATTATGAGGGAATAAAATAGAGAAAACCATACTCTGAAGTAAAAATAATGAAAAAAGGAAAGATTTACATGAAGACCCTTGTAAAAGTACAAAAGAATACGACCAGGTGTTCCGGAAGAGTAAGCGTCTTCTGCTTCATCGACGACAGCCGCCATGTAAATCTTGGTCACATCCAAGTAAACACCAAGTCCTCAAAATGAGAACAGAGTATCATTGTCAATCACAACAAGTTAACACACTCAAAAACGTCCATCTTCATTTCACTTAAAGATACAGAACACTTCTCAATTGGACAAAGATGGCGACCATAAAACTGGCCCATTTCATATACAGATACAGAATAGGCAAGTTCCTATCATAGGTTTTATAATATATTTTTCTAAAAAGGAGTTTTAATTAGTCCATATTTGCATTGGGCTCAAAAACGAATATTTTCTCATAAGAGTCCTTATAGTTGTGTCATTGTGTATAATGTACATTAAGAATTGATGTGGACGCTTATCTGAATCTACTTCATAAGGGAGGATAAGCATAATATTGAATAATATAATGCATTCGATCATGTGGAGTTCTGAAAAGAGAGACTCTAAGATTATAAACATTAATTTTTATTAACCTTCAAAAATAAAATTAACCATTATAAATCCCATAATAATTACTTTAGCTGAAATGGAAATTCGGACAATGTGACATTTACGTTGATTGGTCACAAATGTGTTGGTGAAACCTTTTGTGAAATCAGCATATATCAGTCAATATAATAATATACATATACAATCCATGTTATCTTAAGAAATACGTGGAGATTTTGTACCATTGTACTTTCCGCTACAAAACACAAATATTTTAACACCAAAAAATTAAAACAGTATCGTACACTATATGTAGATACAATTGCATTTTAAAAATCTTAAACAAGGACACACTTTAAACTTAAATTGACATGTGTATAGATATATGTATCAACATTATAACAAGTGAAAACAGTATCCCAAACATAATTAAAATGGGATCTAGATAATGTGTTTATTGGTTAATTTAACAAACTTACAATCCTACAAAGGGCAAGCAATGCCGGACGGATTTATTGGAAGTTAATTTTCGGATGAAACGGAAATAACATTTCAACAGATCAACAAACATTTTTTCACCCTGAGATTTGATTTTGAGTTTTAATTAAGGCTTTGTTAACATTTCAGTATTTGTTGTTGCTGTTGTGACAGTCTGTGTAGTATCGCATTTAACATAAGTGTTGCTACAATACATTTCCCTGGTTTGATTAAAATACTAATTCACAAAGAAAACCTTACAAATTAGGGACGGAACTCACAGCTCACATTGGATGTAAATAAAACACTTGAATCTGTCAGTCATATTTATTACGGATACTACCAGGTATATGATGCAAGTCGTTCCATATATTTTCAAAGCATTGTGATAAGATATATTTATTATACCAATAATCAAAATGTGGTGTACGTTTCATAAAATATGAACATTTCGTACAAGGTGTATTGACTTTTTGATGAATTGCTTGGACAATGTTATTTATAAGATATATGTATCACAATTGTAAAACTACAGACAACTTTGATCAGACTTACAGAGTTACAGTAAATATACATTGAATATATCAGTAAATATAAACTCACATTTAAAAATCGTTTCCAAAATAGTGATAGTTTTAAAAAAGGTTCAATGACAGTTGACAGTATTTTCTAACAAGGACAATATTTATGTTGGACATGGCCTTCCTATCTATTAGGCCTAAACTCATTCACTCCAGAAGTTACATAAAGAGTTGTTCAAACTTTTGAAATGGAACAGTTCAAATATGCTTCCAGTGGTGAATGAGTTAAGTCATCTTTTCGTTGTCCACAAATGTGCTATACACATTCGTTTCATTGTTATATATATAAACTAGTTCTCTGAAAAATCTGCAATGGAGACGGTTTGGTTACGTTTCATCGCAGTAGGGCATGCTAAATCATTGAAAGCATCTATTAAATATATAAAATTTGCTTATTTGATCACATATTAAGTGATATCTATCAACTAAAACTATATATGTGGTACATTGTATATCTCATAAAGGCGTAATACACCGGTCACATATACCGTTAAAGTCCTCATTTGACGCCATGAAATGAATGTCAAACCCCGTCACTGTCAGAATTAGCCACCTAATAAAAACATTAAAGACTTGCTTTGGCAAGCCTTTTAAAGAAACTTAACTCAAAGCTTAAATCTGAATTTTCGGCTAAAAATGGAAAGGAATGAATATTCCAAAACAAAACAAAATTATTTTGAATTGATGAAATCGATACTGAACCCAATAACAACTCCATTGAAAATATCAGCACCTTACGACACATACTGACTGATTGGCAATTAGCCTCTAATGACACTTGGTCCAACGATACACGAGCTCACAAAGACAACGTAGCTGGACGTCATTGATAACGTTTGTGACATAAATTTCAATGCGGTGTAATGATATGATTTGATTCGGCTAGAGTACATTAAAGACTGTTACATGTATCAATGATGTACAATGTACTTGATAAATGAGATTCCACTTATAAAGATATATAACAGACCATTTTTTAATACAAAATATGAATTAAGTAAGAAAATATTTTAACATAAACATAAACTAAATCAGAAAGTATCTTAACACAAAACATGAAATAAGTCAAAAAGTATCTCAACCTACATTGTAAAACATTAATTAAGTCAGAAAGTCCGAAACATTCTTAAATTTACGTGCAATAAACAAAGCAAGAGTTGATCGTAACTATTGACTTCGAAACAATGAAGTCTTAATGTACCAATATTGTATGACACACTGTTCGGTATGATTTAAGTGAGTTTCAGAGAACAATAATCCAAAAATTACTGCAGTAAAACATTGGGGCTTTCAACATACACTACAAGGCATTGTCGTCGTAATTACACTATATAGTTATTTATGATACGCTTGTGTCTTTCATTAAAGGAAAGGAATGCATGCAATACTATACATATATATAAGCTATTGTAGATGTAAGGCTTGGCATTTAAGCAGGCATTTAAGCAGTCATATTTCAGTACATCTTATGTATGAAATATTGTGCTAAATTATAATTACAGTAATTGCAGTTGAATGAATATTTCTTATTGCATTATATACTGGAAGAAGTGCAGACATATTTTTTTTTACGCTCTTGCATTTAATTTGATAAATGGAAACATGTTTCTGTGCCAAAAAAAACACTTTTTGTGTAGAGTATGTGATATCCCAAAGTATGTTATGATGGTAAAATGACAGTTGTGATTAAAAGTAAAAACCACATAAATATCTGATAATATCTCTTCATAACATTTCGTATGCAAACTGCTTAATATTTTAATCTTTAAAATCTTTTAAAAGAAGACAATTATAAAAAAAACAATCGAAGTAGAAAAAACATGATGTATGGGCACAATATTCAACCATGATGAAATATGAAAATTAAGTTCACCATATGGATTCACTATATCACCTCTTGGAATAAAAAATGATACATGAACCCGTAAAAGAACCAGATAAAAATTCAATATAATTATTGCTTAACTCAAAATGCATAAAAAACTCACTATTATGCGTCTTTCCACCAAAACAGTTAAAATTTGTTTGTGTTTTTATTTGAATTGATTCATTTGAATAATTTCTCCATTTATTTCACTGAATTCCTTTGTGACGATTAATGACAGGCAGAATATCAAGGTTTAACTTTATTTGAAACTCTTGTTTACCCATATATGTTTAGTTAAAAATACTAAAGATACCGACATCTATATTGCATAGTATAAAACAGATATCAACAAGCTTATTCCAAAGATTACATAATACCGTGACCAAAAAGTTATCCAAGTTATCACATATTGCCATCAAGTCTTATGGGTTTTTTAAGTTTAACTAACACTAAAATAGATAATTATGCAGCACTAGTACTTTTGTTGTTAATATTTATATTGCTTTTCTGCAAATGCGTGAAAAATTCCCTCAAAATGTGTGGAGAAACAATGTCAGAAAATCGTAGGAACAAAGTAAAATGAAGATATATCTCAATCAGAAGATTACGTATGCCGGTATGGTAAATGAGTAAATACTAAAGACACGTCGTTGTATAATTTGTATATGGAAGATGTGATTGGAGTTTAAATAAATATGTGTATATAATGTGTTACATAATATTTTATATGATAACAATTAAAAAGTATTTGATTTTCACTAGTACAGTATAGCAACCTTGATACATAAAAACAAAAAGTTTCAACGTCATCGTTTGACTAAGGAAAGTCTTGTCTTACAAAAATAAAGTCAGCTTGGAACAGTGTGGCTGAAAACAACGGCTAACCATATAATGATTATGTACATATCTTGAGATATAGTATTCAAAATGATGGGATACACTGAATATACATACATTGTTCATCTTTGAGGACACGTACGTGTTATCTCTGAAAATTTAAAGGTTGCAATAGTTCAATATGCAATGAAAGGAGTGAATATGTAAATAGATTAAAAGACCACAACATGAAGTGTTTTCGTGCTATACTTGGGTCAGGTCTGTGATCTTCTCCTCTGTGCGATTTGTTTTCCAGTGAATTTCCACGCAACGTATCGAGCGACAAAGCATCGCCAGTTGTATAAATACTTTCCTCAGAATCTCTGCGATTGGACTAAACATATGTCTCAAAGTCATGAAACAGTTCCACATAAACACACCAAAGGGATGTACAAAGCCATTGAAAGCTAATGTAAATAAAGGTTTGGCTATGTAGTCCCCCATGGTACCGAATATCCCTACAATCAGTGGCTGTACGATATACTTGATGATATACTTCAAAAGTTCAATAATCAACAAAATAACAACACTTGTTACGATACGTAGTAATCCGAAGAACTCTTGATAGATTCGCTGTAGAACGATTTCAGCTCTAAAAGAAAAAGAAGAAAAATATCATTAGATTCAGCCTCAGAAAGTAAAGAAATTTCCAAGTGGTCAAAAGTTGAAATAGTCCTGCGATTTGAAAGCAGTGGGTCATTACAAGCAATTTTCAGTAAATATCAAAATGAAAAGTGGCATTTGATGTAAAATTAAAACAAAATTGGAAAATGGATGGGACATTTCAGCTTTGATGGGTCAATGGCATGGCCCCAAGGCTGTCTCCAGGATTATCCCTGTACAACTATAATAAACTTGGGTAGTATTTATATAAATCCATAACTTTAATATATCCATGACCCAAAGCATGATGGTGATGAATGATGCCTGCATTTCATGCTTCTTTGTTTGTTCACTTATTAAAGTACAGTAAAACACTTTTTATCCATAATTGTAAAAAGTAAAAGAGTTTAAGACAACTACATATATCAAAGACTAATTATGTTTGTCATGATCAAGTGTCAGACAAAAAACGAAACAAATCTTTGAGAAAAGCACTACATGTTTTGTACAAAGAACCAAAACATTCTGCCTCCAACCCATGTTCAACTTACCACACATGTAATGTTTGATATGTCTACACTTCTGTCCGCAACATCTATTCTAATAAACAAACTTACTTTTCTGCAATTCTTGGCATAAATGCTTCACTTGCATCATCTTCCACTTCGTAGTACTGCAGACTACCATGGCCAAAGTAATACACACTCCTGAGCAATAACAAAAGATAATGATAAATGAGTAATTTAGCAACCACAATAATATATACATTTATATAAGTATAAAACACGATACATGTACATGCAATTAACTTGTTCATACCTCAAGATATATTTGAACTTTTCCAAATTAAAAAATCATGAAATTGCAGGAGTTATTCCACTGCAAGTTACAAGGGCCCATTCTCTTCTAAACCAAAGTGACCATAATTTCCATTGATGAAGTTCCCTTTGTCAAGCAACATGTTTTTTTTCCATGAAAATTACCATCTGCAGAAGAAATTAATCCACTGATTTTAAGCCAACTGCCTCAAACCTTCCTATAAGAAACCAACCCATATAATTATAAAACAGATTTAACTCCCTTTTCTCAGAGCTTCCTTCATGCCAAACTTTAAGGTTAATATTATTCACCAAATATGTTATATTAGATATTCGTTCAAAGATTTTTCATTATCTACCATTTTGGGCACTGCTCCTTTAACTTTAATGTAGCAAGACCTTTCACTGAATACTGATGTACTGTTCAATCATTTTTAATGTTAACTGCAATCAAATACAGGTTTAAATCTAACTACTCCTGTATTAGCAATACATGTTGAAGAGATGAACTAATTCACCATTGAAGACACACTTGAACTCCAGTTTAGAAGTTGGACTGGTTTATTGTAAACATTCAAGGGAAAAACCTTATTTTACTTTTTGGTGCTATCCCTCCAAGAGTACACTATATTTACAAAATGTTCAATTAATTTTCCTGTGGTGCCGATCGAGTCGGGTACTAACATATACATATATGGCTGGGAGGTATTCTTCTTCCTGTCTTAGTTTTCCTTACCTTCCATCCTCATCTTTCACAATGAAAGGAGGGTCAATGTAGGCTGGCGTTTCCATGGCGATGTCTTTAGTAGGAGATACTGCCTCAATTCTAGACTCATTGCGAGTTTCTGCTTGTACGACCTTTGGCTCTATGACTTGACCTTGACCTATAGCTAATGCCACTTCCCGATTTGTTCTTGGTGTTTCTGCTTTAAGGGCAATTCGTTGGTCCCTGGTTGCAGCTGCGGCTGATTCCTGAACCAATTTGTCATAAATATTAAAAAAGAAAAACAATTTGGCCTGAAGAGAGATTGGATCTTTCGGCATAAATATTGCTTCAGGGTTTAAATACTAATATTGTATAACAGGGAAAATTTCATCAAGTTGTTAGTGGAGACTTATACACTTGTCTTGTGCAGTCATCACAATTCGCCCTTTGAACGTTACAAAACTATACATCACTTGCATGTCCAGTCATTTAAACTTTCGCGTGTTAAGTCAATTTCACCCCTTGCATGTAAATTTAAAACTTCATATTAACCCTTCACCTGTAAGGTCAATATTTACCATTGCATATATCTATGTGCAGTCCATATTCTTCTTTCGCATGCAAAGGTAATTTTCACTCATCGCATCTTAGGCCAATATTTGTCCTTTGCAAGTGTGGTAAATTAACATATTGTTCATGTGAAGTCAATATTCACCGTTCTTTTGTAAATTATGTAGTTTCTTTTGCATGTAAAAGTCAATATTTTAAAACGTATGTGATGCAGTATTAGTATTTAGCATTCACGTGTAAATATCCTTTTTGTGTAAAATCAATATTTACACTTTGCATATAAGGCGAATATACACAGTTCACTTGTCAAGTAAATTGTTGATATTCACTCTTCACAATTAAAATATGTATCGGTCACATGCCAGTTAAATATTCACCTTTGCAGGTGAATTCATTTCCCCTATAAATTCAATAATAACTTTTTGTATATATAAGGACAACATTCAGACTTTATATAAAAGGCAAATATCAGACAGTCACATGTGTCAGGTAAAAACAAATATATTTTTCATGTTAATTCAACATTCACCGTTTGCATGCAAAGCAAAAATGCACCCTTCGCATGTAAAGCAATATTCACTCAACACAGGTAACCCAATATTCACCTTTGCATGTAAAGTCAATATTCATCATTCGCATGTTAAGTCAATGTTCATGCACTCATCGCATGTAAAGTTAAATTCACCTATCGCACACAAAGTAAATATTTACCCATCATAGGCATGCTAACTCAATATTTACCGATGCACGCAAAGGAAGTATTAATTCATACTTTAGATGAAAATTCAATATTCATCCTTGGCATGCAAGGTCAATATACGTAAATCGCATATTATGTCGATATTCAAACTTTTCATGTGAAGTCGATATTCATTCTTTGTGTGTTAAGTCAATATTCAAACTCAAATTTGCATGTAAAGCTAATATTCAAAATTTGCATGTAAAATGAATGTTCAAAGAACTGAACAATAAAATATTCTGAAATGAATGTTCATCTTTCACAATTGAAATCTGTAATCACTCCTCGCGTGTGAAGTAAATTATAATAATATTCACCCCTGCTGCAATTTGCATCTTAGGCCAATGTGTTTGTCCAATATTCACATTTTAAATTTAAAGTCAATATTCAGTGTTCACAGTTAATTCATTATTTGTTTTTTGCCTGTAAAGTTATTATTCGAATTTGCATAAAAAGTAAATATTAGCCAATCACATGTACATTGTAAAGTCGATATTCAACATTTGCATGTTCAGTCAATAGCCACCCTCCTTTGTGTTCAAAGCTAGTTCACCTCACATGTAAAGCCAATATCCACAATTTGCATGCAATATAAATATAAATATAGTTTGCATGTTAAGTGAATATTCCCATTTGCAGGTATGGCCAATATTTAAAGTTTGCATGTGAAATGTATATTCAACCTGCAGAAGAAAGTCGAAATTCACCAATGGCATATGAAGTTTTGGATTTTTACCCATCCCATTTTAGGTCAATTTTTACCAATCACATTTTATGTTAATATTTGCCCATTGCATCTATGGTCAATATTCTTGTAATTTCAGTCAATAATTTGTCATTAGCAAGTAAATTCAAAATTTACCAGTTACATGTAAAGTCAACAAGAGGCCCAAGGGCCTTAACGGTCATCTGACTACCAATTGTGATACCATTATGGAATTAGTTTAAACAATATTTTATTTCCATCAGTGTACATGTATATTACATATATAGAAATTATACAAATAGTGAGGATTGGAAAACAAGCTAATAGCTTATATAAATTCCTCTCCTCTAGGAATTAGTAATACAATCATGTAACAATATGCCACACAAATGTGGTTTTCAAGATGGTGATGATCATGGATTTCTTCGGAACAGTGCGAAAAATAACATTTGGTCAGAATCATTTTAGGCAAGTTTCAGATCATGGAAAGTGTTAGATGTGGATGCAAAATGGGGGCTGTTGCAGCCATCTTGGATCTCTGACGGACTGGAGAAATAACAACATTTGGTTGGGACTATCTGGGGATCATTTTTCTATGAAAAGTTTAAAATGTGTTTTCAAAATGGCGGCCATGGCGGCCATCTTTTAATTCCAACGGAGTTGAAAAATAACAACACTTGGTCAGGTCCACCTCAGGATCATTTCTAGCAAGTTTCAGCTCAATCCCACGGATAGAACTTGAGAAGAAGTTTAAAATGTGAAAAGTTTACGGACGGCAATTTTGTTTTTCAAGATGGCGAAACTGGCGGCCATCTTGGATTTTGGACCAACCCGAAATGTAACAACACTTGGTCAGGACCATCTCAGGATCATTTCAGCCAATTTTCAGCTTAATCCCAGTGGTAGAACTTGATAAGAAGTTGGAAACGTGTTTTTCAAGATTGCGGCTCTGGCAGCCATCTTGGATTTCGGACCGACCCAAAAAGTAACAATACTTGATCAGGACCATCTCAGGATCATGTCAGCCAAGTTTCAGCTTAATCACACAGGTAGAACTTGAGAAGAAGTTTGAAATGTGTTTTTCAAGATGGCGGCTCTGAAGGCCATCTTGGATTTCCGACCAACCTGAAAAATAACAACACTTGGTCAGGACAATCTCAGAATCACTTCAGCCAAGTTTTAGCTTAATCCCACAGGTAGAACTTGAGAAGAAGTTGGAAATGTTTTTTGTAAGATGGCGGCCATGGCGGCCATCTTGGATTTCGAACCGACCGAAAAGTAACAACTCATGGTCAGGACCATCTCAGGATAATTTCAGCCAAGTTTCAGCTTAATCCCACAGGTGAAACTTGAGAGAAATTTGGAAATGTGTTTTTCAAGATGGCGGCTCTGGCGGCCATCTTGGATTTCGGACCAACCCAAAAAATAACAACACTTGGTCAGGACCATCTCAGGATCATTTCAGCCATGTTTCATCTTAATCCCACTGGTAGAACTTGAGAAGAAGTTGAAAATGTGTTTTTCAAGATGGCGGCTCTGGCGGCCATCTTGGATTTCGGACCGACCCGAAAAATAACAACACTTGGTCAGAACTACCTCAGGATCATTTCAGCCAAGTTTCAGCTTAATCCCAGTGGTAGAACTTAAGAAGAAGTTTAAAATAGGTGTTGTTCAGGAAAACAGTGATTGCGCAATCATGTCACAAAATGGCCGCCATGGCACAAATGTCGCGAGTTTTTCGGACCCGAAAAATAACAACATTTTATGGGCTGCCCTTCCTGAACATCCCTACCAATTTTCAGCTCACAGGTACCAGTGGAACTGTAGAAGAAGTTTAATATGTGTTTTTCAAGATGTCGGCTATGGCGGCCATCTTGGATTTCGGACCGACCCGAAAAATAACAACACTTGGTCAGGACCATCTCAGGATCATTTCAGCCAAGTTTCATCTTAATCCCACTGGTAGAACTTGAGAAGAAGTTGAAAATGTGTTTTTCAAGATGGCGGCTCTGGCGGCCATCTTGGATTTCGGACCGACCCGAAAAATAACAACACTTGGTCAGAACTATCTCAGGATCATTTCAGCCAAGTTTCAGCTTAATCCCAGTGGTAGAACTTAAGAAGAAGTTTAAAATAGGTGTTGTTCAGGAAAACAGTGATTGCGCAATCATGTCACAAAATGGCCGCCATGGCACAAATGTCGCGAGTTTTTCGGACCCGAAAAATAACAACATTTTATGGGCTGCCCTTCCTGAACATCCCTACCAATTTTCAGCTCACAGGTACCAGTGGAACTGTAGAAGAAGTTTAATATGTGTTTTTCAAGATGTCGGCTATGGCGGCCATCTTGGATTTCGGACCGACCCGAAAAATAACAACACTTGGTCAGGACCATCTCAGGATCATTTCAGCCAAGTTTCATCTTAATCCCACTGGTAGAACTTGAGAAGAAGTTGAAAATGTGTTTTTCAAGATGGCGGCTCTGGCGGCCATCTTGGATTTCGGACCGACCCGAAAAATAACAACACTTGGTCAGAACTATCTCAGGATCATTTCAGCCAAGTTTCAGCTCAATCCCAGTGGTAGAACTTAAGAAGAAGTTTAAAATAGGTGTTGTTCAGGAAAACAGTGATTGCGCAATCATGTCACAAAATGGCCGCCATGGCACAAATGTCGCGAGTTTTTCGGACCTGAAAAATAACAACATTTTATGGGCTGCCCTTCCTGAACATCCCTACCAATTTTCAGCTCACAGGTACCAGTGGAACTGTAGAAGAAGTTTAATATGTGTTTTTCAAGATGTCGGCTATGGCGGCCATCTTGGATTTCGGACCGACCCGAAAAATAACAACACTTGGTCAGGACCATCTCAGGATCATTTCAGCCAAGTTTCATCTTAATCCCACTGGTAGAACTTGAGAAGAAGTTGAAAATGTGTTTTTCAAGATGGCGGCTCTGGCGGCCATCTTGGATTTCGGACCGACCCGAAAAATAACAACACTTGGTCAGGACTATCTCAGGATCATTTCAGCCAAGTTTCAGCTTAATCCCATTGGTAGAACTTGAGAAGAAGTTTGAAATGTGAAAAGTTTACGGACGGCGGACGGCGGACGGCTGACGGCGCACGGCGCACGGCGGACGACGACGGACGAAGCACGGTAACTATAGGTCATCTTGACCCTTTGGGTCAGATGACCTAAAAATCAACCTACAATTGTACATGTTAGTCAATTATTCGATTGTTCCATGTGACTTTAAGTCAATATTCATCCATCCCCTATACAGTCAATATGTGCCATTCGCAAGTAAAGTCAATATTCACCCTTGCATGCAAATCAAAAATTTCCTCTTCGCCTTAACATGTAAAGTCAACATCCATCATACAAACATGTATTAGCCCTAAACATGTAAAGTCAACATCCATCATACAAACATGTATTAGCCCTAAACATGTAAAGTCAACATCCATCATACAAACATGTATTAGCCCTAAACATGTAAAGTCAACATCCATCATACAAACATGGATTAGCCCTAAACATGCTAAGTCATGATGTTCACCATTTGCATGTTTAGTCAATATTCACCCTTGCATGTAAAATCAATATTCAATATCTGCATGTGAAGTCAATTTTCACCTTTACGTGTTAACTCAACATTCTTTAATTAACAAAGTTTTCATTAAAATCTAATATAATCTACACCAGAATTAATTTTCTCTCATTGAGGTAAAAAAATACTTTCCCATTGTACAGTGTGAATAATGTTTCTATGTTTGCTACATTATTTCTTAGTATGCATTTGATGTCATACAATAAGGATTTGATAGAGAAACATCTCATGTTGGCCTTTTTGAGTATCTGCATTGTCGGAAACCCACGTACGGTACATTTCTCTGACATTTGAATACTGTAGACCAGAATCGATCTAAATCTTTGTTTCCCCGAACAGAAGTTTATTCGGAGATTTCGACCAATAAAAATGGTTGTTTCTTGTGACACTATGTTAAATCATTTTACCATGACCACGACCAGTATATTTCTGTAGGCATGATGCCGATGTCAATCTCCGAATTGCAGGACCTTATATTTCAATCACAATCGACACAATCATAACACAATCGACAGGTTTTGTTGACAGGCGGTGCTACAAATTAAACGGGATACCCTGGCTGGATGTCCCAGCTGGATGTAGTCATTGATGAAACTATCGATATGATTGGCTACTGTTTTAGTACGAAAATGAGAGTTTCCATTGATTCTGGCCCACGGTATGCAAACGTCAAAGAAGTGTACGATGGTGTATCTGAGGAAAACAATAAATTTGTTGAAACTTGGTAACAGCTTTATAAACACCTCAAAGACTTAAAAATTTAAGGAATTATTTCCCCAACATTATCTAAGATATTGGCAAAACATGTATATCCCCTTTAAAATACTTTTCAGTATTGTTGTTTTCAATTGGAATTTTAAGAATATAAAAAAAAATTCAAACTGTTGCACAAAAATTGACATTACATCAATATAATATCTGCATTTCATAGTATCGCTATAATAAAAGTCTGTAATTACGAGATGTAAATCAAAAGGCCTACATTATCTCCACTTACAATGAAATCAAACATAACTTTTATAGATAAGTGAATACAGACCTGCACACAATGTAAAGATTATTTCCAAGTACTTACAGTAGCAGTTCCAAAAGTATACAAGTTCTCAACACAACAAGAAGACGTTGTCATTAATATCACTCACTCACAATGTACAAGTCAATATAAGTTATTGTTGGTCACCATGAGTTGTGAAATGTAGGTCAAATTCAGTATCTGCAACATGCAATCAGTCGAGCCACCAAAGATGCACGAATTAAACATATCAAAGAGGTAGAAGTTGTAGTAAATATAACCTAGACTTAGTATAGTTTATGACCAATGTTTCTATAATTAACCAAGTCATTAAAGTGTGAAATCACTGAAATGTATGTCAAATTCAGCATCCCTCACTTTTATACAGTTGCATCAGCCACTCAAGATGCAAAAATCATGAAAGTATCAAAAAGTTAGTAGTTGAAATAACATATTAAAAGCGGAGACCAGTTCTTCTATAGACAGACACACAGAAGGACAAACGTACTACATTTCCATATATACACTGTCTTCCTAAAGAGAAGGATAATTACAAGATTACCCTATTTGGTACCCATATTTACAATTGAAGTAAACTTAAATCTTCATTGCTATCTATAATGTGTGATAAATGTGGACCTTATGACATTTTTGTTCCAGACAGAGTTTAAAGTTACCATAAATCTAAAATATCATTAAAATATTCCAGCCTAGTACAATAAACTTGACATACCGACTTCATGGCTTTACTTCGACTGGCCGCTTGGTTCTTTTTCTTGCCCCGCCCACCACTTGCCCAGCTCTTCCAAGTCGCTTCTGACCTGTTGGTCATCTGTCCCTCATCAGGTTTTTCTGAGTCAACACAAAAATAGTATTCTGTACGTGTACCAAAATGTTTATAAACATTGTGGGACCTTATTTTTAGAGAAAATCTTAATTAACAGTATTTACAGATCTAATGGTAATTTCCCTGAAATTAAGAAACTGTGTGATATAATTAAAAAGTAAAAATAATTTTACTTAATCATTTTCATTCTTAGAACACTGGTCAATGAAATTTTCACATGTTTTATAGAGCGCCTTCGGGTATTTTCGGTCGTCTGGTATTTTCGGCCCCCTCAAAATAAAATTCGATTTTCTTAATGAACAGTCCTTGATAATAAAACTTATTCAGATTTCCAGACTTGTCTTCTATTAGAAATTTCATGACGACTGGCGGCGAATTGGAACTCTTATTTTACACGATACAAAAACAAAATTATTATTTTTCTTAACAGGTAAGGCCATTATTACACCATTCCAAATGCCCAATGACATTGTCTCTAAGTGTGTAATTTCATCAGATTATTGAAAATCCAAACAGTTCGGTGTTTTTGGACGATGTTTGATCGAAAGTCAGTGCGTGAAAATAAGTCCTGAGTAGCAACACTTTAGCTGGGAATGAGACGAGAGGTGCCGAAAATTACCGACATCTTTTTGCAAGTCTGAAGTTTTCGGCCCCCTGGTATTTATTTTCTCTAATTTCGGTTATATAATGCCTGAAGACTACGACTTTGGTCAAATTTTGGTTTGTCTCAAAAATTTAGGGAATTCCCCATATAGTTCCACGTGACTTGACTTCTGAGAGGCCAAAAGGGGGTTATTTTTATCACATTTCGAGCATCCAGAGAAAGAACAATTCTATCACGTTCAATATCCAAACAGGTCTCATTCAGTATATGTATATAACAATAGCAATATCCATTGTAACTTTACAGCGGTTTTAATAAAAATCTGATGATTTTTTATCAATATTTTAACAGACACAATTAAGTATCATCGATATAATCATCTGATTCATTATACAAGACCGTATGATACGTAATATTTCTATACTGTACGAAGGAAATTGTACCTGCAGATTTTGTCTACCTTCAGATTTTGTCTACCTTCAGATTGTACTAATATTATTTTAAATTGTGAAAAATATAGTCATTTTGCCTTTTATTAAATAATATTTGAAGCCACAGAAACCTGACGTTTTATCATTCAATAATTAATCATATATTTTTAATTGTGGATACCTGTAGAATAGACAAAACATTCATATAATAGATTTAAAAACATTAAAACCGATTGCATAAAACCCTATTTTTATTAACGTAACCACTGTAAAATTTTGACATTTTATTTAATTGAATCAGTCAGAAAAAATAATAGATAAACCTAGTTTATCTGTATAATTTTATTTGTTAAACGACATGTAGATTAAAATTTTAGATGATCTCAAATAAGATCGTAGATAATTAATTGATTATTTATCAAATATTCACGGTGGCTGAAAACTCAGGCTAGGTGGCCAAAAACTGCAGAAGGGGGCTGAAATTTGCAGACGGTGCGTCATTACAAAACCGGAAATTAACAACAGCATGTGCGGCCTTCACATGAAACGCCTTTGTTGACAAACACACTGGAGATCGGAGGTGTCGGGTTTTCACTTAGTTTGTTGATGCAAGGTTTAGAAAAGTCACAAAAAACGATTTTTGTCTTAGGGGGCTGAAAATACCCGAAAGCTCTCTATAAACTTTTAATCTGCAATTAAATGTTAATGAAAATTATTTTAAAAGAATATTTTTTGGGGGATGGAGATGAGGAAAGGTTGGTTATTTTAGTAGATATTTGTTCTTCATAGATAATCAGGGTTATAAAATTTCTTTAATTTGATAAGTTGACCTATTTTCCGACCTCAAATGTAACTCCCTCTGTTTACCATAGTTATTGTATATGTGTTTGTGAGACACAAGATGGTATGGAATTTTGCATGCACAAACTTTTAAGCGCAACCAGCAATCTATAAAGGGCAATTCTTTTTTTAGTAATATTATTCTTGAGTATATAGCCAACCTAGTTCAGCTTCTCGCTGCAATTTGAGCTTCAAATCCTCTGCCTGCTGTTCTTTTTGTTTTTCCTGTTGAAAATTCTCTCTTAGTTCCCTCAAAGTCCTCTCATCTTGATCGGAGTCATCCCATGACCCCATGCCTGTATTGTATAACATCATTTTTTTTTAAATGACAAGTTTTTATTTTCGTCTACAACATTCAATCTCACCTAAATTTCTCTCAGTTTTTTTCATTCATGCTTAAAAATTGGATATTCCGCTATAATCATATTAACAATATAGTATCCATTGAAAAACCTATGCATATCCTCCCTATATATTTCGTATACATGTTTAAAGTCTAGGAAGTAATATAAATGATTATTATTATAGTACACTATAATTATGTACTGGATCTGAATAAACAAATGTTTGTTGGAATGCTTATCACTGAATAGATATATACATGTATGAAAGTTGAAGTAAAGCTGTAAAATAGCGACATTACGAACAACTAAATTTTGGAGGCTATTTGCCCCTTTTGTCAAGACATAAAATATCACAAATGACTAATATCACATACTGGAAACATGAAACCAATTAAAGTTATCAAAAATGTATATGATTCGATCCTGATGTCGATTTCCCATTTGGCCAATTGAACATTGGATTGTATATACCCTGTGTATATATTACATATACAACCCTGTACAATTATGTAGCTTTCGGCCCAGGTAGTACAATGTACTCACTATTGATGCTATCTGATGGTTTTTCCACCGGCCGTTTACCACCAGGAGTTGGAGTGGGATGGGGGCTTGGCCCTCTCTCCACCGCAACAGTATCATATATATTCTCCCTTCCGCTTCTCGCAGGTGGTTGCGCAGTGCGCTGTTTGTCCGGGGTCATAGCTCCTGTACAAGAGATAGCAATCAACTTCAATTTTAATGTCATTACACTTAGGCTTTATCATACTTGCCAACACTCTCTATTTTAGAAGGAGATTCTCAATGTTGAAATTGAGCATTTTCAACCACTGCATTTGATCTGATAAAAATACCTAAGGGAAGAACTCTTCATGTACAAGTGCCATTTAAAGGTGCTTTATACCATCTCTCTCTCTGAAGATGTAAACATTTTATTTATGTTTTTAATTCTGAGTACATGTATGTAATGTGTAATCTTCCCCCTGGAAGTTTTAAAAAATTTGCTGAGTTTGCTTCAATCACTTAAAAAAAGCAACTTTTCACCTCATTTTTTTTTATTTAAATTTTTTATCTTCATCTCTTTCAAATATCAAGTTTAGCTGAAAGCTGCCTTTTAATGAGAGATTGGCGGTTACTGATATTTATTTTAATTCAGTTACTATAACAACAGGCAACAGTTTACCATTTAAGGCTCCTCTGAAGTTGTACGGAGGGGGGTCATCCTCCTTTTCTCCGAGAGCAGCCCTGGAGCTCCGAGGTGTTCCCTGGTTTGACCGGTTACTATTAGAGTAATTATATTAATCAATACAAAAGAAAAGGATGTAATATCAGATTTAAAGGCGATGTGTTTGGATATAACAAAACTTGAAAAAGTAAACACTAATACATGTACAACCGTCCTTTAAAGTCACTCTTATCTCGGATTGGGATGTTACATATAAATACTTTCCCAAAGGAATCTTTTAACACAACTTCTTGACAAAACCTTAACAAGAAGCTCAAAATGGAGCTGTACTCTGACCTATTACATATGCAGATTTTGATAACTTTGACCTCTGTAACCTTTTAACTGCATGTCAAAGTTATTCATTTAACCAAGTTTGATGGCCCTACATTACCAAAGCAACACAACAGAAATGACATTACCATTTTGGACTCTTTAACTCATGGTTTATCAGGACGCGTAACAAAAACCTTGCCAAATCTTTTAATTTCCCTTTCAGATATATCGGCGATGTGTTGTCTATAAACAAGAAGAAGTTTGCTGACCACGTCGATCGTATATACCCTTCTAAACTTGAGATAAAGGACACAACAGACTCTTCTGCATCAGCTGCTTACTTTGATCTCTACTTAAACTACGACCAACATGGACAGCTTGATGATTTCAATTTTCCAAATGTGAATTTTCCCTTTCTTGATAGTAACATCCCTGATTCTCCAACCTATGGTGTTTACATGTCAAAGTTGATTCAATATTCTAGGGCTTGCTCTATAGGTATCGTGATTTTCGTGATCAATGTTGACTTCTGACAAACAAATTAAACTAACAACACAAGGATTCGAGAGATGCAGGTTGATCAGAACACAGGCAAGTTTTATGGTCACCATCTTGGTCTTATTGAAAAATATTCTGTGTCTTTACGTGATATGGTGATGGATGTTTTTGAGTATGCTCATTAGTGTGTTTTCTTGTTGTGATTGACAATGATACTCAGTTCGATCTTGTTTTGAGAACTTGATGTTTACTTGGATGTGACAAATATTAACATGGTGGGTGTTGTCGATGAAGCAAAAGATGCTTTCTATTCCGTAACACCTGGTCTTATTCTCTCGTGCTTTTACGACAGTCTCCATGTAAATCTTTCTTTTGTTCCTATTTTGCCTCTAGTTTAATCGATTTTGAGTTCAGATTATGGTTTTGTTGACACTTTTAACAAAATCAGGCACAGAATTGTTACTAAATGCTTTTTCTTCCTAATAATGAAAGAAACATTAGTCATCTAAATAATTAACAAGAGCACCGCAAGCGGAGGCATGATACGCCCGTCGTACCCTATCGGAAGTATAATGGTATGGAAACACAAAGAAAGTTCTGACACTTTCTACATAATATCCGAAAACTGCATCTGATATAAAGTCCTAAAGGGCCATAACTCTAGTAAATATTGTTGAATTAAACTGTCATTCAGGAAAAAACAACTTTATGTCATAATGATTAAACCTAGCAAGTTTGAAAGATATCGATTGAAAACTGTAGGAGAAGATCTCAACAGTTTATGACAAAAATGCATTTTCTACATAATTCCGGTATTTTGCAATGGCAATAATGCAATGCTGTTAGTGTTATGCGAAAAGTTGAAATAATTCAACAAAACCCATAATATATGTTAAATATTATAGCTATTTGAAGTACCATACAAAAGTTTAGAGGAATTGAAGAAAAAGCAAAAAGGTTCTGATATTTTTACATAATGTCTGAAATTACATCAGATACGAAGTTCCAAAGGGCATTAACTCTAGTAAATATCATTGAATTAAACTTTCATTCAGGAAAACACAACTTCATGTCAGAATGATTAAACCTAGCAAGTTTGAAAGATATCAGTTGAAAACTGTAGGAGAAGATCTCCGGACAAAACAACAGTTTACGACAGAAGTGTATTTTCTACATTCGGCCCATATTTAACTATGAAATGCTGTTACGCAAAAAGTTGAAATAAGTTGAAAAAACCAGTTATATATGTTAAACATTATAGATTTTCTAAGTAACATACCAAATTTTAGAGGAATGAAAGAAAACACAAAAAAGTTCTGACGTTTTCTAAATAATGCCTGAAATTGCGTCCCAAAGGGCCATAACTCTAGTGAATATTCTCGAATCAAATTGTCATTCAGGAAAACACAACTTCATGTTATGGTGGTTAAGCCTAGCAAGTTTGACAGAAATCGGTTGAAAACTGTAGGAGGAGATCTCCCAACAAACTAAAGTTTACGACGGACGGACAAATGCCATACCATAATACATCCCGTCATTTTTGACGGGCGTATAAAAATGGATATTAATATAGTATTTTTGATTCAAGCATACTATACAAACACATAATCATATATATTGGGAAACAATTTAAGTGTGTTTATATATGTGGAATGTAACTGCATACATATTTCAATGTCTTAAAGTCTTACTAGAAATACTGAACTTTACCCATTTTTTCCCTTTTGAGGAGTGGCGTACAGATTACTTTTTACAGAGGCATCTTCTTCATCCCTTACAGGAGGCCCTGGCTGGTCTACAATGTGATACAGAGACTTTGTGAAACTGTGTAATTTTTAAGCTAGCTGATACAGTACATCTTAATTATCTCCCTTATTTCAGTAGCTTTGTAAAAGAAAGGTGTATGCACAATAATATAAATAACAGACATACGTTTATCATTGACAGGAAGAGGTCAGTTTAAAAAATCTGCTGAGTACTTAATTGATAAATTATATTCTCATATTTAAGACCCCAATATGTGCACCAAACTGAGTCAAATCAACAATAGAAATGAACTTTAATAAGTCTGTAGAAAGTTTCATACATATTTTTAATAAATAACTTTTTTATAAAATTATAAATATGTGATATACTACACTCTAACTAATAATGCACTACTAGTACTGCTATAAACTCATATTAAACAAGTTGACAATTCAGCAAATCACACTCCACAGTCTCCCACCGTTTTGTGAATGCATCATGAAGGTGAACGTATCAACACAATATGAAGTCCAAGTGACTAGCTAATAGTGAATGAGATACCACCAGACAAATGTTTTCTTTAATGTAGGTCAAAGGTCAAAATATAGGTCAAAGTGACCTACTTTTAATACACGACACACCACCTTAGTCTGAGTTTCAGTGACAAGTAGTGTAGGAAATAGAGCCCAGCCAAATTTAATTTTCTTTCATATAGGTCAAAGGCCAAAATGTCTAGGTCATTGTAACCCTCTTCTAACTGCCTCACCAAGGGGAATCCATACTCTAAGTATGAAAGTCCAGTGACTTTTTTAATTTGATTTGTTTGTGCTTTATGTCATATTAACAGATATAGTCATTTAAAGATGTGAGTTTACATACATATAAGTGGTAAAGGAAAGCTGGAGTTCCTGGAGAAAAAACCTACGACCATCGACCAGTACCTAAGAATGTCGACATCAAAACCACTTGGCAAACCCTGCCTCCTCCAGGGACTTGTAGTTTATGAGTAGAGCCTGACCAACTTATTCTTAATATTTAATAAATGTAGGTCAAAGGTCAAAATGAAGATCAGAGTGACCTATTTTTGATAAATGACACTATCTATCTTTCCAAGTTAAACCAATACCAAAAGTATGAGGTTCACAGGACAAGACATAGGGGGTTCACAGGACAAGACATAGGGGGTTCACAGGACAAGACATAGGGGGTTCACAGGACAAGACATAGGGGATTCACAGGACAAGATATAGGGGGTTCACAGGACAAGACATAGGGGGTTCACAGGACAAGACATAGGGGGTTCACAGGACAAGACATAGGGGGTTCACAGGACAAGACATAGGGGGTTCACAGGACAAGACATTGGGGGTTCACAGGACAAGACATTGGGGGTTCACAGGACAAGACATAGGGGGTTCACAGGACAAGACATAGGGGGTTCACAGGACAAGACATAGGGGGTTCACAGGACAAGACATCAGGGGTTCACAGGACAAGACATTGGGGGTTCACAGGACAAGACATAGGGGGTTCACAGGACAAGACATAGGGGGTTCACAGGACAAGACATAGGGGGTTCACAGGACAAGACATTGGGGGTTCACAGGACAAGACATAGGGGGTTCACAGGATAAGACATAGGGGGTTCACAGGACAAGACTTAGGGGGTTCACAGGACAAGACATAGGGGGTTCACAGGACAAGACATAGAGGGTTCACAGGACAAGACATAGGGGAATCACAGGACAAGACATAGGGGGTTCACAGGACAAGACTTAGGGGGTTCACAGGACAAGACATAGGGGGTTCACAGGACAAGACATAGAGGGTTCACAGGACAAGACATAGGGGAATCACAGGACAACACATAGGGGGTTCACAGGACAAGACTTAGGGGGTTCACAGGACAAGACATAGGGGGTTCACAGGACAAGACATAGGGGGTTCACAGGACAAGACATAGGGGGTTCACAGGACAAGACATAGGGGGTTCACAGGACAAGACATAGGGGGTTCATCAGGAGGACAAGACATAGGGGAAGCTATGAAGGAAGGACGGAAATTTAAAGATGGAAGGAAAGCACAATCTATAATGTCCCCCTCCCAACTGGTTCCTGGTGGGGACTTATAAAAGCTGATGTTGGGTCCCATGAATACAACTTAATTTAATTATTAAATAAATAATTTTGAACAAACTTTATAATTACTAACTTCCATTAAAAAATCCTAATTCACGTCTATACTCAAACAAACTAAAACTACATGTACATTCGGAGGTCAAAATATTTCCTAGTTACTACAGGATGTGGGGAATGAGTATAATGGTGTTTCTGCATGAATGTAATGAATGCTGATAATCAAAAAAAAAATCAAAGATCAATTGAAAAAACCAGTTTTAGTCAGGTTTAACACATTGATTGCCCTAACTGCTGATACCTATAATGCATGCACACCTAACAAATCCATCATAAAATGTATACTTTACATTATTATAATATGTTCAATACACAGTGTATAATATACAGAGATAAAAATGGAATCAGGGCAAAAAGGCTGAAAATTAGGTTATTTAATCTTTTCAATGGAAAAAATTAAAAGTTTACATTGCACTAAAATTCTCAAAAAGGCTGAACATTTTTATCTCTTAATATACAAGGCAAACTTACTGGCTGGCACCACGATTCTCTCTTTTGGTTTTGGTCTTTCTTTGTTAGATATGACAGATTCATTCCGACTAAAGTCATTGTCTTCCTCTTCTGTCAGAAGGATGTGAGGAGTTTGGTGTGGCCCTGTTTGACGCGGGGAGGTGAAATCTAAAGTACTGTCCCAATCGCTGTCACTGTCCGCACCATCATGCTGAGAATGCATCCCTAAAGATCCTGCAGGAAAATATCAAAATACTGACTTTATGAAAGTACAGCCTAACCATATATCTGGAACTCGTATAACTCAAAGACCTTATTTAATTATTTAATTCCAAGTTTTTCGTCGGTCCTGACCAAGCTTTACACTAAGTCCTGACCAAGCTTTACACTAACATTCAAACTTCCGTAACTCAAATGTTTGGTTAACCAAAAAGTTTCCCCACGATCCCGTCAACTTCAAATTAAAAGGGGTTTGACTGTATATGTGCATTTACAAATCTAGAATTTGAAATTAAAGTTTTTAATGTATATTTCTCTACTTGTAAACTGTATTAAAGAAATATTACAGCAAATTTTAATGAATTACAAAAATAATAATAAACAACATTTGATACAGCGCCCTATCTAGCTAGCATATGCTACTCTAAGAGCATTACAGTACAATATACTCATAGATATATATAATTCTTATACAATCAATACAATTAATAGTATATAGTTCTATCATATTAACAATTCTGAAGAGTTTACAGGAGCTGCCATATCAGGCGCTAACTACTTGTCCGATACCACCTGGCTAATATCTCCTTAGGCCATACCAATTTAATTTATTGTTCATCGGAAAATGAGATTTCAAAATTGGAGCGAGCGGGCGCAATTTTTTTATTTTTACAAAATTTTTTAATTCCTTGAAATTTCGAGCGGGCGGTAGTTTTCAAAAGACTAAATGTCAGAATACGTGTTTGACTATCAATATATAATGTATCACCAAATAGAACACATATTTAAATTGTTGAAGCGTTTTTTAATCATTTCCATAGTACAAACTACAATGTACTTGTATGAAGCTGTGCAATAAAATGGCATTTGCAAGAAAAGCTTTCTTAAATTACCTTCTAATATAAGACCCAAGGTCATTCATTCAAGTTAAGTTATTGAACCAAAGCCGCAGGTAACACCTTTTAGCAACATCAGTTTTATATTGTAGGTATTAAGATGCTTCTGTTCATGCAGAATGCATATTTTCTCGAATTGGTATCAATTATTGGTGACAAAATATCATGTATAATGTACCGCTATAAAACAAACACTGAAGGCTAGATGTTAGGCACTAGGTGTTTTGCTGACATAATTTTTGAGTTACAATAATGATAATAGTAATGGACACAAGCATTATTTGTGTACAAAATATCCAAATCATAAATAGTAATATTAGTTTATAAGCTGACGTCCCATATATGAATAAGTCTATTATTGTTTATCTCGTGGTCAAATAAGCATCATGAACCGGTAGTTTAATCCATTCGGGATTCAAATGTTTTGTCTACCGATGACTACATGTAGGTGACCAACTGCAGCATCTGGAAGAGAGTTTGAATGGTATTACCTACATAGTTATTTCAAAATATTAATTAACGAACACGTTTTTTTTAACTTACAACAGTAGGAGTATTCTATTAAAAGAAGACTGATGAAATGATAATGATGTATGCCAAATTGGGTCGACTGCTTGAGAAGAATATCGATTTGAAATTCAATATAGATGTGTTATTATAGTCGTACATTTGAATTAACAACATATCTTCTGATGTCGCTTACTTGATTAATGATTTTTAAAGATATTTTCTGTTGACGCTTGAAGTCGCTTTTTAGTGAGACCGCTTGAGTTCCATGTTTTGTTTATTTGATCAAGAGATCTTGGAACGATAAACCATCTATTGCGGTAATTTGCAATACATTATGGCGACCAGATTGTGTAGTGACGACCAACACGATAAGAAAGCCATTTTGACACATTCCCAGTTTTCTTAAAAAGTGAAAAAGCCTCGTCGCGCATTTCCTTCGTGTTGTTGCCAAAAAACGCTTGAAATACCATTTTTTACCTTCGTTTCAAACATTCAAATGATTCGAAATGGCGCTTTCTAAATTTTGAACCATCGTAAAATATATCCGGATTCGTCATTTTTCATTGACCTTAAAATTGGAGCAGTAATATTTTACTTTTACTTTTATTTTATTTTTCCAAAACAGGAGCGGTAAATCCGACGAACAATAAATCAAATTGGTATGGCCTTATGTGTGTGTATGTATGCGTGTGTGCTGGAATTGAATTGTGTCCTGTTTGTAATGGTACCATGTTTCCAGCAGCATCTTTTATAGTGCCACCTCACTTGAATGCTATACAGCACAGATATTGCAACACCAATAATCCCATACCATTTCATACTCCACCTGGGAAACGTTGTTGGGTGTGGGCAGGAAAAACACTTTCTCTGAATATTCCATGTGTAAGACAATTACAACATTCGTGGTTGAACTACACTGGGTAAATAATCCCTGACCTGTTTAATGAGATAATCCCTGACCTGACCTGTCTAATGAGATAGTCCCTGACCTGTCTAATGAGATAATCCCTGACCTGTCTAATGAGATAATCCCTGACCTATCTAATGAGATAATCCCTGACCTGTCTAATGAGATAGTCCCTGACCTGTCTAATGAGATAATCCTCGACCTGTCTAATGAGATAATCCCTGATCTGTCTAAGGAGATAATCCCTGACCTGTCTAATGAGATAATCCCTGACCTGTCTAATGAGATAGTCCCTGACCTGTCTAATGAGATAGTTTTGACTATCTTACAGTACATGTATATTATTTGCTTAATATTGGCCGCTATATAGCAAAAGCAATATAGTTAGCAAAGATGATAGTCAGAACCCCTGGGTATATGGTTGGCCAAACATTTTTCTTTTCCTGTACATGTCACAAATACAGTTGAGTGTACACTTAGTGCACTACATTTAAACTACAGGTACTTATAAACTAGTATGTATTATCAGCTGATTATTGTATATATGTATGCAATGAAGAAACTTAAATTTTCTGTCCTGTAATCATAATGGAGCGGGGGTATATGTCTGATAAAAAAAAAAACTAGTGAGTCTAACGTTTTATCAATATCAATATAACAAAGAAATACACTGTGGAAGGATTGCATCGGGAACAGTTTAAATAGGGAAATAAATCGCTGATCTGCCTGCAATGTTTTTCCCCTTTTTTTCCATTTCTTTACAGTTCTATATTGATATAAGGTAAAACATCGAACAGTATTTACAGGGTTCACTTTTGGGTGGGATTTCGCGAGATTCTCGCTGTATTTTCATATAAATCATGTTTAAGTCTGTTCTAAAGCGAGAAAAAATTACACATGCCAAAATTCAGGTATACATGTAGTGGATACCTACATCGATCAAAAATACCGATCGAAGTTCCAGAAGTATTCCTTTCTGCAAATCCTAATGAACGTGTGTACCAGTCGAAGTCTCAACGAGGCTTGTTTCTCAATCAGTTGCAATTCAAACGAGTAGATGACAAAGCCACCACGCAAAACACAAAGATGCAAGTGAGGTACATGTACGTGTCTGTAAATTTGTGACAGGTTGGGGGGAAATGTAAGTAGTTAATGCCTCCAGAAACAGTATTGAAAGTTGATCAAACAGCCTGGGACATCTTAGTTTAATAAATTAATGTTAACCCAATCATTGAAAACAATTAGATGGTTGAGAGAGGAAATGACTCCAATGATTCCACCGGTGCTGGGGCCAATAGGCCAATGGTACTGACTGTATCTGGGACGATGTCAATGCTATGGATGTTTAGTAGCAAGTTTAATGTTAGGAAGTGTTGATTTTGGAGGAATTTTAACTTTAATTAGGCCTGTATATGACAGGGTTAAAATCACAAACAAGGACGATTTTCTCCAGGAAATAAAATAAACAAAAGATCAGGAAACCCAATTACTGTACCTTGTGTTATTTAATGACTTAATAAATCTAATTGTTATAGCATTCCTATCAATTCATACTAAATTACGTGTCATAATACCAAAAATCTTTGGAAAATTAGGAGCAAGAAAAAAAATCCCATCCATATATGAAAAATCTCACTGAAATTAGGTAAGGGAGATTTTTTCTCTCATTGTGCCCAAGGTCTAGGGTGAACCCTGATTTGTTGTGATACAAACAATAGTTATTTGTATGACCTATTTACATTAAGGCAAGACTGTTACAATAATAAAGTAATCATACATTATTGATATAACGCCAAATGTCTATTCTTTTGTGGAATATTTTATGCGATCTGGTTCAGTGGTTGACGGAACAAGTCATTTTCACAGAAATTAAAACTGACAATCAAAATACATTGAAAGGTGCAATATGCCTACCAGTTTTCTTGAAATCTTTCAGTGAACGCTGTTAAAAACGAAATAAAAGGGTAAGACAGTTCTAAAAGAGCGAGGACATCTTCATGGCGTTCATGTCAAAACAAGCGTCTGTGTGTTGCTAATATAACCATTCAACTTCCGGGTAGATAACTCTTGACGGAAGAGTAATTATAGATAGGTAGCACAACATAAAACAGTGTCCCAGGCTGTTTGGTTGTCAATATATATATATCTTAGTTTTGTATTCGAATCATCGAACAGTACAGTAACGTGCAAAAGTCTTTTTTTTTTCTTTTTTTTGCTATATATATACTTTGTATTTCCAGCTTTTTTCAATGAATTTTCCTGACTTCGTTTATAGATGGATTTTTACCAGTTTTGGTCATTCGATACAGAAAATCCAAGTTTTCGTCTGATAATATCTATTTAATTTTCCTTTGTGAATCTAAGGAGCTATACTGCTGATTTCCGTTTGACGCCATATCTCTATATATAACACTACCAAAATGATGTCAAAATGGCCTCGTAAAAATAAATAAATGAATACCGAAGCGTTAACATATACATGTAGTTGAGTGTAATTATATAATATAAGCCAACCTAGTGCACTAGGACTGCACTACGTTTAAACTAGTAGTGCAATACATTTAAACTACAGGTAAACTAGTAGTGCACTACGTCCAGTCAGGTGTCACCACAAAAAAACCCATACAGGTAATGGGAGTGTCCATATCTACCTGTGTCCTTACCTGTACAGATGTAATATGATTTAACCTGTATTTTTATGTTTATACTATTGAAGATGTGTAATGAAGAAGTCTTTAGTTTTTTAATTATATAAGCACAAGAATGAAAAATTCTAATTTTATGCCGGATGATATTCGATCATCATAGTAACTTGTTTTAAATTAATACACTGCATGTCAATATATATATATATAATAAACAAACTTTAACTTGCATATAAGTTGAATTTTGGTACAAGTAACAATGATTCTTTTTCATTTAAATATTTACATTCTACAATTCAATCGAAAGGAATGTGTTTGGTTAAAATGGTATAATAAATGAACTATAATACATGATGTTGTCAATAGTTAATTTTGCTAAAAGTTTATAAAGAAATAAAGTAAACAACAGATTGTAATATAAAAGATCAGATATTAGAATAACAGATTTTGTACATAGTATGTAAGAATTAAGCCATGCAATAATACCTACATGTACTGGCATTGGTATTTCGTTTCATTATACATTCATGTACAAATAAACACATAAAGCCATTTCCTTCTTCATACCATAATACCAATACACATTTTTACATGTACATGTAATCCAATTGACTGTTATACAATGTTATCGTCAATTATCAAATTGGATCATCATTCATCAATTAGGGCCCTAGCAGATATTCAAACTTGACCAGTGATGGCCCTGGGGGAGAGGGAGGTGAGAAATTCGGGGTGAAAATTCAATATTTTATTTCAATGTAGATGGAGTAGGAAATTAGCAGTATCATGTTTTATCAATTAAAGATCCCTTTCTCAATCACTCTCAAACCTTTATTGTGATTTATATGAATTACATTTGAGAACTCCTTTAGTTATTAAATACATCTAGAATCTGTTAGTACTTGAGGAACTCCTGCAGATATGGATTAAGTATTTGATTGGTATCCATCAAGAATTTCCCTTTGGTTTTCTGTCAGATAATTAAGCTTTAAACCACCCCCCAAAAATATCATTTTTTACTATTTTTGTAAAGTTTATACTAAATACTTACATGCCGAACCCTGTCAAATGCCTTATTTATATCACAGAGGATATTAGTTAAACTTGTACAGATTAAATTGTGTTTAATTTGTGTGACATCAGTTTAGTATTATCTGTCTTCATTTAATGTTTTTCAATTAAGATACTGGTGTCTAATAATTATCTTTCGGTGTTGTATTAAACATGTATTACTATAACATGCATGAATAGAAACTTAATTTCATTATCAATATGCTTTAAATAATTCGATTAAGGAGATTTGTTTTCAAATAATGTATTTCAATTACTATTTTTCATTTATTGAATCTTAAAAGATAATATTTAATGATCATTTTCTATTACTTAAAGCTGTATTATATGAAAATATTTTATTAATTTCATTACTGAATTAAGTATCATGTCTACAAATCAAATGAGATGACATTTTTAGTTGAAACAGACTATAACTTTAACTTCAAAGGATTTCCTATCTAAACACCTTTCTATCAAGTTACAAGAGTTGGTGTTCGGGGATTGAGCCTACTGAAAAACCAGACTAAATTAAAATTTGTTGTATAACTTTTTTTTTCAAATTCAAATTCTTATATATATACATCAACACTGTTGCACGTGATATACATACAGGTCTAGATATAGAAAATTAAATTAAAATAAAGATTGACAAAACTCTATAACGCGTCCATGAATATACAGGTCGGAGGGATGAATGTATTTAATAAAAATATATATTTAGTTTAATTAAGGTTCAAGGTTCAAGGTTTAAAGACAACACATCGTCGACATATCTGAAAGTGAAATTGACAGATTTGGAAAGGTTTTTGTTACCCGTCCTGATAAGCCCCTCGACAAATTCAGCCTCGTATGAAAACAAAAAACAAGTCAGCAAAACGTGATGCACAGTTAGTGCCCATTGGAATGCCAACAATCTATTGGAAAATCTTTCCTCCGAACTCAACAAAAATATTGTCAACCAGGAATTCAATAATTCGTACTATATCTTCCCATGTATATTGCAACCTTGCTTTTGTTGTGTTTTTCACAATGTATGCTCCAAGATAGCTCACAACCATGTATTGGTATCGCCGTATACTGAGATTTTCGTGATTGATGCCGGCTGCTGACGAACAGACTTAAGACACCTGGATACGAGATATATAGGTAGATGAAGACTACGTTTTATGGTGGCCGTCTTGGTCTCATTAAGATATATTCTGTATCCTTGTATGCTTTAGTGATGAATATGCCCTTTCATTTCAGTAATACTTACCATAACTTTAGTATGCAATATATATTACCTACACCCATCTTTGTAGCCCAAAACAAAAGATTCAAATCTCCCGCCTTCCCCTAACTATGACAGAGCCATAGAGTGATCTCCCTTCCTCTTCCTTTTATGGCTCCTGCTGTGTAGACATCTCTGCTGCATGCTCCATTTGGAAAACGTCTATTTTGACGTTGTGGTTTGAATTTGTGGCTGAAATTTCACAGTTTGCGCTGTTAAACCCATCTGCCCTTATTGTTAACTTGTTTCATTGTTGAAAGTTATTTTTGTGCTGTTTAGGTTGAATTTGTGTACTCCACTTGTCTTGGCCATGTCTCCCAGGTGGTGTGCCATTTTCTGTCCTCATTTGTTGGCGGCTTGTAATTAGCCGTCCTTAATTTATTTCAGTGTTGTTATGAATATTGTTAATGATTATTTCCAACATTACTGTTCATTTCTGTTTTTATTCATTCTACTGTTGTAGTTTGTATTTGCTTCATTTTATTTATACTTGTATAATTTTGCCGTTTGGTTGTAAACGGCGTTTGGAAGCATGTCTCTTTTGAGTCAGTGACGGACGTCAGCATATGGGTGCTCGCATTTCTGTACAGATATCGATCTCCATTATGCTCGTCCACTTTGTCACCCCTGTTCTGAGGATTCTCCATGTGAACTCTGTTCACAGGTGTCTCCTCAGGACAAGGTCTTCCATGTTTTGAAGCACTCGGGTGCTTCCCGTAAGAAGGCTGCCGGGAAGCGGGGAAAACAGAAAGGTAAGAGTCCTACTGTATCTTCGGATTTGAGTAGTTTTGTCTCTGTTCCTGTTTCAGGGGGTCTCGTCTCGGCGAGTTCCTCTTGTGAACAGGGGTGGCCCTTCCTTTCCAGGAGCCTCCTGGAGCTGTGGTTGGGCAGCCAGACCCTGGTTTGGCACGGCCAAGGGTCGAATTGACCGGGAATGCCCGTAAGCGTCCGAGCTTGCCTCCGGGTAGGGACTACCGGTCGCCGGTCATTGACTCTGTCAATGATCCCGGCATTCCAAGTGGTATTGTTGGTGGGGACGGCATTGATGCTGGTCCTGTTCCTTCGGGTTCATGTCCTAGTGGTACAGACTTTCTTCCGGGATTTTCCGTATCCTCCGGGATTAGTGATGCGCAGCTCACTAATTCCAGCGTCTATGCTGGTATGGCTTTCCCTCCCGGTCAATTGCTTGGTCCCGGTCCTATTAGGCCTGGTCCACCTTTGCCAGGGAACCCGGTGGTTAATCCCTCCGGGTTTGGGTTTGCTGGTCAGTCGGATGGTTTTCGGCCGCCGATTTCCCAGGGCTTATGGTTATAAGGGTGCCTGCGGTCATCCATCCCTTAGCCACCCTAACCAGCCTGCGACTGGTTATGGGTTCCAACAATATTTCGGCAGTTATGGGCTGGGCCCATACATGTCCGGGTTTCCGCTTGGAGGGAGTGGTGGTCCACCCTCGCCTTTCGGGCAGGATGGCCAGCCTCAGGCTCAGGCAGGCCAGTTTGGCCAGTTCTGGGGTCACTCCCATCCCACGGGACCTGCCCCTTTCCCTCTGGGATATGGGTTTGACCCCATGCGTTTTCCTTTTTGGAATCCATGGGGCTTGGTCTTTCCCTCGCGGAGACGGGTTAGCAGCAGTAACATTGTGCCCCCCCCCTAAACGTTCTGCTGCCTCGGGGGCCGTTATGGCCGGTCCTAGTAAGGTTTGCCGGACCTTCAGGACTTCTGCCTCCAGGGCAGTCCCTACCGTCTCTGGTGCCTAGGGTAGGGTTGTGGCTTCTAAGCCTAAGCCCACGGCTACGATGGTTACGCGCTCTGCGCTGAAGTTCCGTTTTGTGGAGCCCCTCCTAGAGCTTGCTCTCGAGCTGGCTCCATTGGCCGACCCTTATCTCCCACTACTGGTCTCCACTGTCGGTGGTGACGGAGTGGAGGATATGGAGTGCGAGGGCGTGGGTATGGCAGAGGATGAGGACGTTGTTCGTCTCTCCCCAGGGTGCTCTGACATTTGACGCTAGTCGGTCTGAGTCGTCTTAGGACGATCGTCCTGAGGTTCCAGCCTCTAAGGAAGATACACTTGGGAGGGTGACTCCGAGGCTGTTGAGGTTAAGGCCCAACAGGTTCTTTCCAGGATGCGAGGTCTTATGACCCATGTTTCCCGGATTCTCGGAGAGGAGGTATGCCCACCACCTGCCACGTCCTCTGTTCCCGAGTCCACTACCCTTTTGGGATCCCTAGTGGCTCCTCGGGCATCCGCTCAGGCGGATTGATCTCTGCCCGAAGGCACAATCGTGTCTTCAGCACTGTTCACCATCCAGGCCCGAGTTCTGGGGAAGAATGCTTCTGCAACTCGCGCGCCTGGGTTTACTGGGTTGCAGCTGTGTGTCAGCAATTTGTCAGAGGTTCGTGCCACTGACTCTGCCACACATGAGGGTTTGCTTGCCCCTCAACCAGTCAAACTGGAGTCGAGAGAGCTTGCTGCCTGGCCCGGTAAATTGGTGGATCAGGTGGTGTTCGGTTCCATGGAACATCACAAGATGGAAAGACTGCTGCGGCTTTTCATCCAAATTCTGTCTTATATAGACTACTTTACGGTATGTCTATATAGGGTGTCCGATTTGCCTGAGGGTCGGACATTAGAGACAGAATAGGCCGACATTCAGGACAGACTTACCTCTGCTCTGAACGGGGCTTTGCGAGCTTTGGTCACCTTACGGGTGTCCTCGCTCGTTAACCTCGTGTTGGCTAGGCGTTTTTCAGTTTGAAAATCGCCCGGTCGATGAACCTTATCGTTCCCTTCTGTTGACTGCCCCCTTCTCCGGGACTACTCTTTTCGGAGGGTCCCTTCCTTCTGTATAGAAGGATTTGAAGGAGGACTTGGTCGCCTCTGCACTTCGGTGAAGAGGATTCAGACTGAGAGAGCCAGCATCTCGCAGGGGTCAGCGCTTCCCAAGAAGAAGGCTAAGACTTCGGTTTCGCAGGTACATGCTCAATCTAAGCCTAAGCCTCCCTTCAAGGGCAACAAGGGGAAAGGTAAGAAGGGCAAAAACCCTCCTGGGGGCAAGAAGAATGGTTCCTGACTCCCTTCTTCCCTCCTTGAGCGCAGACGATGGACTTGGCCGAGAGGAGTGTAGTCCTCTCGGCTCAAACTCTTGTCCTTCTCCCGCAGTATCAGACTAAGGGTCAGCAGATGATTCGCTTGCCTGGCAAGGGCTCAATCTTCCTTGACCAGATCTTCCTGTGGGAGAGCGTCTCCTTTTTTCCTTCTAGAATAGAAGGAAATCACGGATTTCATCTTCCTGGGGAACTGTTTCAATACAGTTCAGGGTATCGCCCTTTCACCACTAGAGAAGTTCGAGAAAGCCAGGGATATGTCCCTGACCTTCATCGGCAGGTCTCACATCCAGGTGCTTTGGTTCCTCAGTTTTTTTGGGGTTATCTCAACGCCCTGGCAGATGTGGTCCCCTTAGGGAGACTTCACATCAGGCCTCTTTAGATGTTTCTCCTTTCCAACTGGTTCCCATTGAGGGATTGAGAAGCCTGGCTTCCTCTGACCCAGTCTGTCAAGGAGTTCGCTTGGTGGTGGACCATTCAGGAAAATGTCCTCCAAGGGGTTCCTCTGTCCAAGCCAGCCCCCACTATGACTCTGTATACGGATGTTTCCAGGACAGGGTGGGGGGCTTACCTCGACTGTCATTGCCAGTTGGGGGAGTGGTCTGAGGAACAGCTCTCAGAGCATATCAATGTGCTCGAGATGAGAGCTGTTCTGTAAGTTCTGCAGTTTTTTCTATGAGAGATCCTGCAGTCCAAGGTGGGTTGTGTGGCTACGAACAACTCTACAGTTGTTGCGTATCTGGAGAGAGAGGGAGGGACCAGGTCTTTCATCCTGTGTGCCCTTGCTATTTGTGTTCTTCTTCGGTGTCAAGAGATGCAGCTGACTACATAGGTCAAGCATCTTCCTGGCAACTTGAATGTTCTGGCAGATTCTCTTTCCAGGTGCCGCCAGCCGGTGTTGACAGAGGGGCAACTGAACTCCTCAATTTTTGAGGGGGTGTGTCAGGTGTGGGACAGGCCTCACGTAGACCTTTTCGCCACCTCCCTGAACAATCAACTGCCAAACTTTGTCTCCCCGGTTCCAGATCCGAGGGTTTGGGCCGTGGACGCTCTGTCTCTGGACTGGGAGGGAATGCATGCATATGCCTTTCCTCCCTTCAACCTGGTGGGCAGGGTCCTACAGAGTTTCCGGGAGCATCAATGCTCCTTCATTCTGATAGCACCCATGTGACCGAGGCAGCCTTGGTTTCCAGGGTTGTTGTCGCTCCTGTTAGAAGAGCCACTGGCTCTTTCTGTCAGGTCAAACCTCCTTCAGCAGAGGAAGGTTGATCTGGTCAAGGCCTCTATCCAGTTGATTGCAGACTTCCTGCTATGGTTGTTCAAGGATCGCATTCTTGCCCCTGGTACTATAGCTGGCTATTGTACAGCTATTTCTGTCCTTTCATGGCAGATCAGAGATGGGCTCACCCCCATCCCTTTCTGCCTTGATCAGAGGGTTTGGTCTGGATAGGCCTAGGGTTCGGCAGTTGGCTCCATAGTGGAACCTTGTGCTGGTGCTCGAGGCGTTGATGCGTTGATGCGTGCACCATACAAGCCATTAGACTTCGCTTCCTTGAAGTTTGTCACTTTCTAGGTAGTGTTTCTAATGGCCCTGGCCTCAGTTCGTAGGAGGAGTGAGATTCAAGTGTTGTCCTCTCACCCTTCATGTCTACGATGGTCTAGGAATTACGCTGCTGTAACTCTTCTCACCGATCCAGCCTTTATGGCTAAGAATCAGGTGCCCGACTTTTCGCCCGAACCTATCATAATCCCATCATTGACCTCCTTTGTTGGCTCAGAAGAGAGAGAGATAGGTTACTTGGTCCCTGTAGGGCTCTTAGGTTTTATCTCGATAAAACCAAAGGGGGGAGGGGGCGGGGTCCTCGATCTCGACTGTTTGTGCCCATTAAGCAGGGTCAGCAGGATATCTCCTCTCAGTCAGTGTCAAGGTGGATTTGTCAGGTAATTAGGTATGCCTATGATCACTCTGATGATCAGGTTCGGGCGCTGTATAAGGTTAGAGCTCAAGAGGTAAGGGCCCTTACTGCATCATGGGCCCTCCTCAATGGCTGCTCCTTTCAGGAAGTCATGTCTGCGGCTTTTTGGCGGGGACAGACTGCCTTTACGGACTTTTACCTGCGGTCTTTATCATCCCATTCTGATGGGGTGTATTCCTTGGGGCCGGTTGTGGTGGCACAGTCTGGTGCGGTGCCTCCACAGTAATTAGGTGATTGTCCTTTGTAATCAGTATGCTATCAGGCATCACGGTGGTTCACCTCTCCGTTTCACGTTGAGGTACCATTTTACCACTTTTTAGTGATGGGGTGTTTTGGGGGTTGTCCTTTTGGCCTTCCCTCTCCTTGAGCATGTCTCGAGTTCCTCCATCAGCCTGGTTTTCTGGATTCGTAGTCACCACTGCGGTAAGACGAATTCGCATACTAAAGTTATGGTAATTATTACTGAAATGAAATTGAGGTTTTTTAGGTAAAACCAATTTTCATGATGTAATACTTACCATAACTTTATGGAGTCCCACCCTATATTCCTCCCCTTGCCTCCTCATCCTTGGTTGTCTTTTGGCACCATAAAAGGTTTTTGAGGAAGGGAGATCACTCTATGGCTCTGTCATAGTTGGGGGAAGGCGGGAGATTTGAATCTTTTGTTTTGGGCTACAAAGATGGGTGTAGGTACCATATATTGCATACTAAAGTTATGGTAAGTATTACATCATGAAAATTGGTTTTACCTAAAAAACCTCAAATTAGTGAGCCTACTTGTTGAATGATATCACAGTTCTCACGTAAAGTGTTTCCTTGTAAAACTTTTTAAATTTGTTTCCACCTAGTGTAATCGATTTTGAGTTCGGAATATGCTTTTTTTAACAATTCGGTATTCTCTGATTTAACTTAATTTGTTAGCATGATCACTTCTAAAACACAACTGTTTCTGTTCGGCTATCTCGTTCTTCCGTCACACTATTTCGTTAGGCTGTGTATTATATCGTACATGCACTGCTCTCAAAAACATGTCATTAAAACTTAAACATTAAATTTTAGGAAGCAGGATTCTCCGTATGAACATGGTTACGTCGGAGAATTCGTTAAGTAGTTCAGATGTCAGACTTCAACGCACACCACCAGTTTCGCAGCCATTAAGGTGGATTATGAAATGGTCTTGTGTGGATGAAGAGGTATCTGTGGTGTATTGATGCTGTTAAAAGTGGGGACCTTGTAACTATGTAGCACATTGTACATGCATGTGACATGTAAGCGCCTTTTAATGCCTCAGACTCCAATTTGCTTATTGTATTGATTGTGTTAATTGTATATATTGTGCATACAGATGTGGTATGTTAGATTTAGTTGTCATGATGGCGCTGTTCAATCCCGTTGTCAATATACGGTATTATCTAAGATGATGTAAATATCTTGAGTTGTCAAGTGTGTAACGGTGTTGAAACAAAATGTCCATTTAATTGATAATTACCCGATTTTATGGGTTTTCCAATGTTCGTAAAATGGTTGTTGAAATATGAATACCTTCAATATCTTGATTAACCGTTACTCCATCGTAGATAGTTCAGAAAGAAACTCTAGCGAGATAGATCTCACTACGCGCGTCAATTTTCAAACAGATGTTTGGAATCTTGTTATTTTTATGGAGGCGTTAGAAACGCCATACACAGCGATTATAAGGAGTTTGAGGCACCTAGCGGTAATCTCCGTAATTCCTGTAAATAAGGGAGACAACTTTTACAACGGAGTCCAGATGAAATATTGTACAAGGGATAATTCAAATGATTATTTTTTAAACCTTTTGTATGTTTCAGATAACACCTTTCTAAATCTGTATTTGTAGTGAGATAATATATTATATGTAAGGTCGTTTTCCTGTATGCTACACAACTTCAAATGTAACGTTGTTTATATACAAATTATCCGTATGAGGCAACCCATTTACATTAAAGTTTACGAACACTGTCATACTCGGATATTAACATCCCATTTTGTTGTAGGAGTGTACCTTACGTTCCCTATGCTAGTCCCCGAGTACTATTAGAGCAATTCTTGATATTTACGCATGATTTAGAGCACTGCAACCTTACATGTACTGGAGAACATAATTTAGAGCACTGCAACCTTACATGTACTGGAGAACCACTGCAGCCTTACATGTACATGTACTGGAGAACATAATTTAGAGCACTGCAGCCTTACATGTACATGTACTGGAGAACATAATTTAGAGCACTGCAACCTTACATGTACATGTACTGGAGAACATAATTTAGAGCACTGCAACCTTACATGTACATGTACTGGAGAACATGATTTAGAGCACTGCAGCCTTACATGTACATGTACTGGAGAACATAATTTAGAGCACTGCAACCTTACATGTACATGTACTGGAGAACATAATTTAGAGCACTGCAGCCTTACATGTACATGTACTGGAGAACATAATTTAGAGCACTGCAGCCTTACATGTACATGTACTGGAGAACATAATTTAGAGCACTGCAGCCTTACATGTACTGGAGAACATGATTTAGAGCACTGCAGCCTAACATGTACATGTACTGGAGAACATAATTTAGAGCACTGCAGCCTTACATGTACATGTACTGGAGAACCACTGCAGCCTTACATGTACTGGAGAACATAATTTAGAGCACTGCAGCCTTACATGTACTGGAGAACATGATTTAGAGCACTGCAACCTTACATGTACATGTACTGGAGAACATAATTTAGAGCACTGCAGCCTAACATGTACATGTACTGGAGAACATAATTTAGAGCACTGCAGCCTTACATGTACATGTACTGGAGAACATAATTTAGAGCACTGCAGCCTTACATGTACATGTACTGGAGAACATAATTTAGAGCACTGCAGCCTAACATGTACATGTACTGGAGAACATAATTTAGAGCACTGCAGCCTTACATGTACATGTACTGGAGAACCACTGCAGCCTTACATGTACTGGAGAACATAATTTAGAGCACTGCAGCCTAACATGTACATGTACTGGAGAACATGATTTAGAGCACTGCAGCCTAACATGTACATGTACTGGAGAACATGATTTTGAAATCACCGCCTGCGACATGCACGTGTGAGAATAATGCCTGAGATTCTCATGTTGGACGATTCTGAGATACATAATGATTGAGAACAAAACATGAGAGATTTACATGCAAGTTAGAACAAAAAGATTTAAAAGCAATTGTTTTGAAAAATGACTTGAGATTGAAAGTATGTAACAACACCATTCGAGATTGTTTTTATGAATATGTATCATAACCGAGAAATGTTTCAGATTAATTTTTGAACATTGCTAGATAATATTTCTCATTCTTCATACAACTTGAATTATGTTTGTGGTTTCTTGAATCTTGTTGACCAATATATCTCAGTTACACTATTTTCTAGTTAAACAAACAACAACAGAAAACGTCAATTGACTTCTGATTCCATTCATAGTACTGTATACATAATGGGCGTAAGAGTTAGATTAAGTATCACAGAAGTGCCTTGTATTTATGTACTAAAATGTATCTATAGAATGTAAATAGTAGATGTATAATTCATTTAGAAATTAAAAAGTATATATGTAAGAAAAACTTTAAATACTTTCAAAATCCATGTTGATATTCAATCTGAAAGCAATGCTAGTGCTACGTAATTTTGTTGTCTTGTGCGTTTTTTCTAAATTAAATTAAAACGAATCTTTTCAATAAGTTTACCTTAGTAAAATATATTTGTTTAGGTAACTGTTTCTTGAAAGTAAATTATTCATAAGGCATTGGAACTTCCAAACTCCTGCATTTAAGTATGATGATCATGTTCAACTGTGTTAATCGGTGATTGTTACAATTCTAGATCTGTTAGGATGTAATCAATGATTGGTAACATCACATCACATGATTGATTTTGAAGTTGTATCTGGAACACTGAAATACTGTATGCAGTGTAATATACATGTATATGCGCTTCATAGAAAATGTCCTTTATATATATTCGTTTGAAAAAAAAAGAGTTTCAAAACAAAAGTGCACTTTGTTTTGATTTAATTGTCTTGCCACCTATGTAAAATATTTGAAATGAGTTTTTGTCGGCACTTTTCATTTAACATTTGGAAATATGCTTCAATATTGTCACAACTGCGTTTTGACTTGGAAACGACTATTTTTAACCTATACCAATCATGCACCGTCCGTCTTCGTCCACCGAGCGTAAACCTTTCCTTCAAACCACGTCAAACTACTTATTCATAGCCAAAATACCCATTATACTGTATCATGCTGGGCTACCACGTTTGTTCAAATGATTGACATTCACCCTCTTTGAAGGTCACAGGGGCCAAATGTCTTAACATCTTCAGGTAACTTGTTCTCATTAACTGAAAGGGTCATGGAAATAATATATAGCATGCAGCATGCTACGATGTAGGGCTACTAAGTGTGTTCAAATCAATGACCTTGACTCGCTTTAAAGGTCACAGATGTCAAATGCCTTAAAATCTTCAAGCAGTTTTTTCTCAATAACCGAAAGACCCACGGAACTTATCCTTTGTCTGTAGCATGCTGGGATAAAGCTCCAGTTCAGTGTATTTTAAAGTTTGACATGCAGTGTATCAATTTAAGTTCATATCATCTGGCATAATCTCAGAATTGTTCATTCTTGTACTTATATGAGTAACAAACTAATAACTTTCAATGACATCTTTGATAGTATTAACATAAAAGTACAGGTAAATCATATTACATCTGTACATGTATCAGGACATAGATAGGCATTGGCATTCCCATTACTGTACCTGTGTGGGTTTTTTGTGGTCACACTTGGCTGGACGTAATGCACTACCAGTTTACCTGTAGTTTAAACGTAGTGCACTACTAGCTTAAACGTAGTAAACTACTAGTTTAAACGTAGTAAACTACTATGTTAAACGTAGTGCACTACTGGTGCACTAGGTGTAAAGGTTTGCTCACATTCAACTGTACCAAGTTTGTTTAAATGAATGACCTTGACCCATCCGGTGTCAAAATGTACTTAGCCATTCAGGAAAAGTGTACGGACGGACGACGGACGCTGCGCCATGACATAGGCTCAAGCTAAAAACGAACCACAATAAGTATTACTCACGTTTAAAGGTTTATTCTGAAATTAAATGTTTTGTAAATTTGGTATTTAGAAAGTAGTTTTCATAGCAGGTTGATACAAGTCTTCCGGTTACATTAAATCGTTTTTCATTACCTCCCTTTATATTAGCATGAAACCAGAACAAACGGAACCCCTGATCGTGTAGCCCGCGTATGGATTTCATTTTTGATCTAAGAGCTTCCTCGGGATTAGGACTGCTATGTAATTCAATATCCAGCTGTCTAACGTTCTCAAGCACTCCAGACGCTAACATATCGGGAAGAGCTCCCCACTCGGCCGTTTCAATGTCCATTTTGATGATATCAATGGTTTTCTGGAATGAGAAAGGCAAAACAATGGTTATTTTATGATACTACTTAAAATTTAAATCGATAATGTTTTCCAGCTTACATTTCGTACATTTCGTAAAAGATAAAATTAAAACTACAAATATTATCATATACAAGAGGAATAGAGGACCTGTGTCGATCACATGAATGCAGTTGTTATGTAAACAACCATGAGAAAAAATTGGACATTACCATGTCATTCCTTTAGAAGAATGATTTAAAATAACTTGCTTAGTTTTTCCTAGTATGCCTTGATCTTCAGTCCCCATGGGGTCAGACCCAGCGTTTATACAAAAATAATTCTTCTTGAGCCATTTGTGATAATATCATGTCATTTTTTTTCTTCCGAAAAAAGAGTTGTTAGATAAGTTACTTTATTTTCCCGTATACTGCACTGCCACTAAGGTAGCATTGTACAATATACGTTAAACCCGCTATGTGCAGATTTCTCATACATGGGCCTTGCTTTTTAGAAACGTGTCTTTTGTTATGTAAATTACTACCTAAGGCCCGGGGAGGGGTCAGTTCAGCCATCTATATTGACATTTCCACTGCACACAGACGAGATGAAGCTACTGTGCCCATTGTATGTTATTTTCCAATAACATACATCAGGAACGTAATGACCTCATCATGCTTATGACGTCATAATTGTAGCGTTGGAGACTACCCTACGCAACTATCAATGGGTGGCTGTGCTCTGTCTAGATTCACCCTTACGTTGAAACATGTTTTGACTAATACTATATGTATTTATCGCACCTCGGACTAGAATGTCCTGATATAATTGGTTGAGAGACGTCACGTGGGAACCCTTTATGTTTCTATAGAGAGTCATTTTGATACGTAAGAGGGCGCACAGGTTTTATAGAGGGTCAGGTTGATTTTATGGCGGCGAAAATTTCAACCGCTTCGGAAATCAAATAACTTGTTCCTTTGAAAAATTGCCTCTAGAATCATGAAGTTAATTTCGGTTCACCTGTACTGTCTTCATAGTGACCATTATAACTAACAAATGAAAAACAAACCGAAACAAAAAGCAAGTTTAGAGTCTTATATTTGTTGAATACTTTAATTGTTTTGCTTAGTTTCAGTTGTGTTAAATACAATAAATGACATAATTGATGATGCAAGTGTTGATTTCATTAATTGTGTGTAGAAAGGGTCCTCGGTGCAATACATTCGTTATATAATCACTTACTGACCACTTACAGAGCAAAAGAGGGTCAGTAAACTTTTTAGGGGGCGAGCTCTACCCTCGCTCCAATAAACTTCACTGACCCTCTTTGGCTCAATAGAGGATCAGTAAGTGACTATATAACTTCTAATGTCTGCATTAACTGTACGCTGATTAATAAAAATGTAAAGATAAGTATTGACAATCTACCCTTAAAGATGTATTCTTCTGAGAAGGCAAAATGTTCCTGTATCAAACTTTTTTCTAATACACATTTTTGGAAAACGAAGTTCATGACATGGCAAAAAATGCAAAGATACTCATATGTCAGCGTGCTCGTTTTTGTGCTAAGATCGGTCAAAGATACCAATATGACATAATAGGTCATTTAAAGTGAATTTTTGGAGTTTAGACCAATCGCAGAACATTTTCATATACTATCTTCCGTATTTGTAATCCAAAATGAATGAATGTTTGTAGAAATGACAAAAATACTTTTTTATTTTAAGTTATGGTAATAAAATTTCTCTAACTTAATATTCCCCCCTACCCCTTATTCTTTAAAGGATTTTGGCCACGATTTTTTATAATTTCATATTTCAATCTCATTTGATGCAATAATACGTGAAGTGACCAATACTCCGTCTCCCTCGGTGTCTGGAAAATGGACAGGCTAAGTGACGCCCCATTTATATGTGCCTAGTGAATATGCATATTTTGACCGGGATTCTAGGTCACGTGATGTGTGACGTCATTGAGGAACAACGTATCCGATACCTGTACCTATTCTGACACGCCCATTATATACGAGGGCTGTTCCATAAATAATGTCATCTGTGCTTTAGTTCGCGGAAATCGTGCAATTTATGCACAAAACCACCTCGTGTCGATTGAGTGATCCCTGGCTCGTGACACAGGTAAATATCCCGTCCACACGTTCACTGGCCTCGGTACAGTGTACATCGTTTCATAGCCTATTCGTTAGACTAGACACAAAATCACAGGAAAACGAGGTGAAAATGTTCTTGAAATTAGGGCCTATATAAAAGGTATGTCATTACTCGGCATAAAGGCTGTAGATATTCACCGCGAGGTTTGTGACATTTATGGGGAGGGCCAAATGTCTCACAGGACTGTTTGTAGGTGGGTAGGCAAATTTAGTGCTTTGCAGCAGCAACTGAAAGATGCTGCTCACCCAGGTCGTCCTGCAACAACTACGACCAAAGGTAACATAGAAAAATCCGAAATATCCTCCAAACTAATGCTCGATTCATCGTAAGACAATTGGCTCGAATGACAAACTTAGTTAGCAAGAGTTCATGCAATTTTGAAGAAACACCTAAAAGTTAGAAAGATAAATGCAAGATGGATACCCCATTTGTTAACGGATGAGCAAAAGAAGACGCGTGTAACAATGGCAAAAAAACTTCTCAAAATGTACCCAAAATATAGTAAAAAGGCTTTTGATAATATAGTCACTGGTGATGAGACCTGAGTGTATTATTTTGAACCAAAGCGGAAGGTTGCCAACCAAATATGGGCCACTAAAAATGCCAGACGCCCAAGTATTGCCAGACGAATACGAACGGTAAAGAAGGGTTTGTATGCTATTTTTTTCACTAATAAGGGTCTAGCTATTCAAATCCCGGTGCCAAAAGGCAGAACGGTCACAGGCAAGTTCTATAAAAACGTTGTTCTGAGAAAGTTGAAGAACTACTACAAAAGTCGCCGCCCCAAAACAGGACTTAAGTATGTCCGACTTTTGCATGATAATGCACCCGCTCACAAGGCACGTATTGTGACTGACTTTTTGGAGTCAGAGAAGGTTACCGTCCTTCCGCACCCTCCGTATTCGCCAGACTTGGCCCCCTGCGACTATTTTCTCTTTCCAAAACTTAAATATCATTTATCTGGAAGGAGATACAATTCGAGAAATGTCCTTGGATTTGCTGTTTATCAGTGTCTGATGGGTGGATGTACCCATTGAAGAGTATAAAAAATGCTTCCAAAAATGGATTGACCGGCTTAAAAGGTGTGTTCTGGCTGGCGGAGAATATTTTGAAGGGCAGAGCAAATTGAAATGAACAAAAGCACTTCCGCTATATGAGCACCGATGCAAGTGACATTATTTTTGGAACACCCCTCGTATTTATGTATTATCTGCAAGTGTAAGTTAGGAATAAGATTAATCAGTTTGGTATGAATGATATATACCAAGTTTGAAAACTTAATTTGCGAGCTTTCGAAAACGTCTGTTCCCTTTATCACGCAAAGAGTACAAAAACCGAGTGTCGGTGTTCTGACCGCTGAAATCAGCTCACTACCAAAGATAGGGCGAGTTTGAGAAGTCAGCTGTCGAAAACGTAGCGCGACATTTCGTTCAAATGTACTCTAATACTACAGTTAGACATAGAGACGGGTAAGATGTTTACCCATTCCGCCCTTTATTGGATGTTATAATATTATCTTCCCAGGAAACTCCACAGGACGTCTCGATAACTCCAAGCTTAGAGACAGTGATACAATTTACACAATCTGATTTTACAGCTATGTAAATTATCTGTCACACATATACTAGCCAAAGGGCATTTGTATCTACCTGTGAGTTGTGACAGGTGTACTAATTACCATGTAATTACCAAGAGGTGTGAATGTTATGGCCAGTTAATTCGAAGGGCATTCATAATCATGTAATTAACGATCCTCTAAATAGCATTATACCGGCACAATTCTTTTTATCCCTAGCCGTCCCCAGTGTTGGAAGAAAACATATTTTTTAAATAGGATTTATGGCGTTTTCAACAGAATCTAACTCTATTTGATCAGTATTTAACATTAGGCTAGTAACTTTGGCAAAACCTGACGATGTTAATTAGGTTAAACTGTATACATGTATGTATCACATTCATACGATGTTCTGAAATTTCTGAATTTTTAAGTTTTATTATTTTTGTTAAAATGGTGATGCTGATACTTTGACATTAAAAAGAAAATTGCATATTTTAATATATATGTCCCTGGATTTATGATATATTCTCAGGGGCGGATCCAATAATTGTAGATGCGAGTTAATGTGACACACTTCCACTTTATGATATAAACCCAAACTTATTCAGATTTTATTGTATTAAAAACAAGATTTAAACTCGTCCAATGATTTGAATCCTAGTTGAAATGAATATCACTAACACTAGAGTGAGCTTAACAAAATTCATTTACCTATCGTGTATGAATTTCACGTATATATTTAGGTTTCTGTTTTAGTACAATTTACAGAACATGATGCAGTATTTTTCCGCGCGAGGATTTAGAGTAATAATTTCAAACTGCAATCACTTCAACCCAAAACTGGGTGACTAAGAGATGTCGTAAAAACGTATGCAGTAATCGTAGGAAAACAATTTTCTAATTTTGTTACATTATGAAATGGAATTTAGGACAATGCCAAAAAAAATTGGGTCGATAAGAAAACAACATAGGGACATTCAAGCATGGGACATGCATTGTCCAAAATTCCATGTCATCATGTCCCAAAATATTTGGGGCGAACGGATCGATTCGCCCCATGCCAGATCGCCCCATTGCCACAATGTCCCAAAACATTTTCCCCAAATTTGACATATCGCCCAAAATGAGCATAGAGTTAATTCTTGGGAACTTAACAGAAATCAATTATTGTACAAATATTAAAAATCTATTGACAACAGGAAAATATTCAGACTGATCAAAATTCATTTCCTTATTACGATCTTTTTACATTTGTTCGTACAGTTCATTAAATCTCACAACCTGTAATCGTTAATTAATAACTTATGAAATAGAACTAGACCTAGCCTTTCTTTTCAAAAACTGAATCAGTTACACGTTTTTGTTTAGCGTTGATATACACATATCTTTTTTGTGTAAATATGGAAATATAAACGAAGTCTAATGATTATGTTCTCTTTTCCATTTTTAATTTGAGGCCAAGGATCTATGTGTGCATACACGGCTGGTCCATTGTAAGAAGAATAAACAAAGAAGCCATGATTTCACAAGATCCAGGTAAGGGGTAATTTACCATAGGATGCCTCTCTTTTGAGTCTGGTTTCGGAAAAACTATGGGAATCATGTACACCATTCACGTTCTTCAGTTTAACAATATGCAAGCATTTCCCGGACTAAACATCATTAATTCCTGTTCAGTTATCAAGATTTACCCATATAATAGTATGAAGCGATCTGGTAAATCATTTTGGCGATATGTCAAATTTTCGGACATTGTGGCAATGGGGCGATCTGGCATGGGGCGAATCGATCCGTTCACTCCAAATATTTTGGTACATTATGACATGGTATTTTGGACAATGCGAACAAAAAAATTCGGGCGATCAGAAAAACAATTTGGACATTCAGGCAGGGGACATTGTGACATTTAAGCGAAACTTCTGGCACCCGTTTCAATACTCTTTCGCGTATGTTATTTGGGTTTTTATTCATGACTACAGACTTTATCCTTGAAAATATTTATTTTTTCCACACAAATTGACTGGTGTGTTACCGAATTAAATGGAATAAAAAAAATCGGGAAGAGCCTTTTTTATTTGCAAACCGATTTCAATCCACATTTTAAACAATATTTCAATTTAACACAAATAATTCAGATTGTCATGTTTTCACATCTGTTTGTGACGATGTATGCTTTATTGATACTAGGCAGAAAATGTTTTGTTCAAAAATAAAAAGTGCTCCAATTACACAAAAAAATATGAAAACAATACCGAAAATATGTAATTATCCACTTTCTTGCATAACATTTCTATAATATTGAACATTATAAGGTTTTACGGGTAACCCTATAATGAGTGTCCTCCGAGAAATGAGTGTCCTCCGGGGGTTTTCGCACGCCCGTGCATTCATTTTTATTCATATTTTGTCGTCTGATTTATATGCTCGTATCTATATGTGTTCGAAATTTCATTCAGATCGGAATAATGGAAAGTTATAAAAGTTGTGTGTGGACTCCGCGCGCCCACCCATTCGTTATTCAATATGTTTATAATTTTTCTTCTGATTCTAGAAATGTAAATAATTACCTTGGTTTGTGAAAAAGTGTAGTTATATCTGATGGGTACAGAGACGTATAAAGCCAGAGATTGGCAACTCTCTCTTTCTCTTACCGGAGCTCTCCCGTGTCGGGCGGACTATGCGGAATCCATCAATTTCATTGCTACGGTCTATGATATCGTTAGAGGAGTTCCGAAATGCAAAAAGATTACAGCTGCCATAGGCGGCATTGCAAATCATGTTATCAAAATAAAAGAGTGCTTTGATTTGTCCTAGAAGATCTATTTTAACATATTTTGATTACTATTATGGTTATTATTTGCTGTTTTTCACTTCAACTCCATAAAATAATGACTATGCAGTTAAAATATGAAAGTTTACCGTGATTTACTGTATAAAGAAAATAGGCAAGAATTTTCTTTAAACTCCTTTTTTTCTAGACGGTCAATTTTAAATCTGTTTGGTGATTTGTATTCTATTACATGTTTTATATCAGTATTCTTTGGTTCAGCTTCGGGAAATAACTGCAAAATTGCATAATTCATCTGAGAATGTTCCAGTATTTCAAAATGAGGTTAAATATGAAAATTTACATTGTAATTGAGTCAATACAATTAATGTAAACGTTTTTATTTAATTGTATCTTATTTAACTGAATAAGTTTAAAAGGTACTTAATTGTTTACTCTCCTGTTTCGGTTGGCAAAACCCTGACGATGGTATCATTATCAGCAATTACCAGATCAATTGCGCACCTGTCCAATACATGCGACGAGGTAATTATTCAATTAGTGATACACCTCCTCACAAGCTGAACACCACAGGTAATTACAGTATACAGTATCTGTGATTATTAATTAATCTACTCCAGACCATTCCAGATGATTCATTCCAGTCTGGCCAATTTTTCATATTCACATCTTGGTCAGACTTGGTCATAACCGGGTGACCAGCAGGTAAATTCCAGGTAACTGGTATGTCTGATGAAATTAATTTAACTACATGCACATTCCCACTCAGCCAACATCTTGAAACAACATTACCTGTATTTACCTGGACAAATTTTAGTATAGTCTGTTTCAATATATGTACAAGTATAAATCACCTGTTCTTTTATATCTAAGTTAAACTAAGCCAACTACAATTAAAGATACTTTGTAACTAAAAATGAAAAACGATACTTTGTTCACAGATTTGCACTTTAAAATTCTTATTTTAGGTTTTGGTCTGTATATCAAACTGTTTTATTTCATTTTAATAGGGGTAAGAAACGGAACAGTTGCTAGCAGGAAACATATATATAGCATTATAAAATCAAAATGGCTTTCGAATCACTGGATAATGTTTCATTTTCATTCTATTTCATGTTAACAGCAAAAATACAATATTATAAACAATACGCATCAAAGATCAATTATTCTTTGACTTTGATTATTAAGGGATTGAGACAAGGGAGAAGGGTACCAGGTTATAATTTATTTGAAGCAAGGAAGAAGTTATTTATTATTTGTTCTTTTTTATCTATCTTGTTGGAGATTTTTATCAAAATGTATGATTGAATGCATAGTAATAAAAGTGATGAATTCAAAAAATGAACTTTGGAAAATATCTGTACTCAAATGATACAAAGTTTATACTATAAATTCTAAAACTTCTTTAGCTAGCAAATAATATAAATGCTGGGAATTTAAGGTATTAATAAAACACAGTCTAAGGTATTTTCCAAAATATAGACAGTTTTTATAAGGTTTAAACAAGAATTCCACTGAAGCTAATGCAATTCACTGTCTGTGTGACCAACAGAAGAAAGATTATGAGACAGATATATGCACTTTTTTATTAAGAAATGTTATTCATGTGAACATTTCCGCTGGAGTTAGACAAGTCTCTCCAAATAAGGTAACACCAAGAAAACTTGCAATGTATGGTCTGATTATGTATGTACATTATTTTATATTATTAAGTTTTCAGAGCTGATCAATTCCCACAATTTCAAAACTTCAAGGAACCTATATAATAGTAAGTTGATCAAGGCTTGTTTAAATAATTATTTTATCTTGAGTCCTCCATATATACATTGTATATCAGTTATAAATTTGTTCTCTCTAAACATCTTTTTTTTTAATGAGATAAAATGAATAAGTTAAAGTTCAAAATAATTCCACAGGTAAGTTGTTACACTTTCCAAAAACAGACTATAGCCTTACCTGTAATTAGTACCTATTGTTCTCACTCTGTAACAACATTACCTGTGCCCTATACTAAAATAGGATATGTTGGCTGAGTGGGAAGACACCAATCTGAGTATAGTTTGTTTCAATATTTATACAATTATAAGTCACCTGTTCACTTAATTTTAAGTTAAACTTTGCCTACATTAACAAATACTTTGTATTAGAAAAAAATGGGAAAAAAATAAGCCGATTTTTCATAACATATTTTGAAATTAACATTGACGTCAGAGAAGATGTCCAGTTCACAAATGTTAGTTCTCCTTTAAACACCTCATCAACAAAGCATACAGACTATATCTGCGCTAAAATATATTTTGGAAACTCCAATCAAGAATGAAACTTACAAAACAAAAAAATATATTGGAATTGGTCAAGCTGTTATGGTATGATGACATTATCAAAATTGTATATGTACTCAAAATGATTAAAAAGTAAGTTTGTGTCATTTTATTTTTTTAGCGAGTATTATAAACACTGGAAAGTAAAGTTTGATATTGCTAAAACAAAATATAAGGTAAAATGTAGTCTGTTTTTATTCAAACTTTTGTACATTGAAAAAGTTATTGTTAGGGCTTAACAAGAATTCCACAGAAGCATATGCAACAGAAGAAATATTACGAGACAAATGCACGTTTAGATTAAGAAATATTTCTATATGAAAATTTCTTATGTGTTTCCAATGGAGTTAGACAAGGCTCTACAATTTAGGTAATACGAAGGAGACTTATATATGCGATATCATGCTTCCATAAATGAAAAAAGAATATTCCCATACTTAAGTCCAAACACAGTCTTTTAAATTTAAATGGTCAGATTATATATATTATCAAGTATTCAAAGCTTATCAATTCCAACAAGGTGAACATTTTAAGTAACCTATGTAAGTTAATAGGCTTATTTAAATGACTATTACAAATTTCCCTCGGACACTTCGCATATTTCATTTTCCATTTCAACAAGTAACGATATTGTTCGATTTCGATGACAACTTGGATGAAGGACTATCATTGAACTACGAAATCGTCTCCGGATTCATTAAAATGGACGCCTTTTATGGGCCTTTAATTAATTTCCCACTTAAATAAAAAATTGCTGGTAAAATTTCGTCTGACCTTTCACTGAAAAACAATACACTCTTTTCTTATCCCATGCCCAAAATGAGTCGCAATATGTACCACATCAACCTATTTTGAAATCATTTTTGCACTCTAGTAATTTTTCGACGTGCATTGACATGGCCAGTTTTAACTGGATTTCAACTTTTTTTTTCAAAGTTGTAAGACTAGTATCAGTATTAATTCATGTGACATTTGTATCCAACAACAGTAATATATATACTCGTCTGTTGTACACAAACTCTTTACGTTACTCGTGGAAAACCTAGGTAAGAGAATTATTTTGATAGTACTTGTAACCAGTTTCTACACTAGACGATACAGTACGCATTTCCCCAATAATACGAGTGGTTCACTTATAAAAGAATTGATAAATAAAATTATCACTGAAAATTAAAGATACCAAATCCCTAAGTATATGTTTGTTTCTAGCACGCATTTTTGCATCAGTGACGTCACAATAATCATGACGTCATTTATATTATCTAACCGTCCGAAGACTGGGTGAGGCTCTCTGGGGCTCTTTGGGACTCAAAGGGAACTATGCAAAAGCCTCATTTGAGGCCCTGGCACTCTAAGGGTTCATTGCATTGTGTACAAAACTGGTGAGACTGAAACAAAATATTTTACTTTTATTTTACTTGATCGATTCACAATACCAGTTTTGCCAATGCACAGATACAAGTAAATCTTTTTGAAAATGGAAGAGCAGTCCGTTATCAGGATCTTTAGATCCGTCAGTGAATACATGTATACCTTTAAAGGAGCTAATATATAGACTTACATGAACTACATTGTATGACGTCAGCAGCGGACATAGACTTTTTAATATAGTCTCTTGTAGAGATGTAAGTATAATTGGAGTTTTTAAAATCCAAAGTGAAATTGGATTTAAAGTACATGTTTGTATATCTCCCAGCTGAAACAAGTATTTTCTCTGTACATATAGAATATGACTTGTAAGAAGATGGTATTTTGCCTTGCTGATACAAATAAATTTGCCTGTTTTCTATACTTGTCTCGGTCAAATGTGCTGAAATAAACCCTCTAATCTTAATTTATATTTACTAATAAGGAAATTGCGACGGAGCTGCAGAGGAAGTTCGCCAGCCTCAACTTGAAGGCTGGCTAAAGACGTACCTTGCTTTGCATGCAATGTGCATTTGGTAATAAACTGAATTGAAATTGAATTGAAACATGCATGAATTACTACACCTTCCCCTTTCCAGAAAGTATCTTTTTATCCCTAACACATAACACACACAACGACAGTAAATACCTAGGTGTTAATTAATTAGCACAGCTGGACAGCAGAATGAGACACCTGTATATTGACACTAATTGGTGGAGGTTCACTTTTTGTCAGTTTCGAGTTGCGAGTTACAAAGTGCGAGTTGCGAGTTGGATAGTGCGAGTTGCGAGTTGAAAAGTGCCTTTTTGCGAGTTCGAAAGTGCGAGTTGCGAGTTGGAAAGATACATGTACTTTTCATCGTAAAATTGCATGATCTTGCAACTTGTAACTCGCACTTTCCAACTCGCAACTCGCACTTTCCAACTCGCAACTCGCACTTTCCAACTCGTAACTCGCACTTTTCAACTCGCAACTCGCACTTTCCAATCGCACTTTCCAACTCGCAACTCGCACTTTCCAACTCGCAACTCGACAAAAAGAAACCCTCAATTGGTACGTGTATTTAGACGTAACATGAAGGCTATCCTGGTCACAGGTACAAATAGAGTAGTTACCTGGGATAATAAATGATTTACCTTAAATGGGGATTCCTTTAGCAAGATAGCACAGCTAATTATAGAAGAGCTAAACATTAAAACTTCCGAATAACATGTAATCATACTGACATATTGCATTTATGTATTGCACTTCAGTAAGCCCCAAACCGTGGTTCACTTCATATATGAATATGGGTAATTTTTTTTCGATTTATTTTGCATCAAAGTATAAACATGTTATCATTCATTATAATCTTTACTTATTTCTCGTTTATTATAATTCTGCATACAATGTACCATGACACTTATTTACATGATTAATATACATTTCTTTTGTGTACTGATCTTGGATATATTTAGTATTGTGTTGTAACCGTTAATTTGAACATAATAAACACAAAGTAAAGAATTGTAATATTTGTTACGTGTGCTGATATGTGTGATCAAAATAATGTATTGTTCAAGTGAATTACGCAATTTTTAAAAATGATTTAAAACAGTCCTGTGATTAAAATGCACAGCCAACATTGTGCATATAGATCTATATAACAATTAAGTAGGAGTGATCTAATGAAATACCAGCAGCAATAACATGTACTTCATCCAATACTAATATGCAATAAGTAAATACTGTTCTAGATAGATATATAGGTACAAAATATTCCATTCATATTTCACTATCGATAGAAGTATTTACCACGGACTTAAGATATAACACTGTGGTTGTACAGACAAAATTCAAATGTCACAGGGAAGTAACCCGTACAGAAGTAAAAGTAGAGCTTTTAGCTTTTATCGTAGACCTGGATCTATCGACGTATTTCTGTACTTTGTACCAACAAGATATTGCTGTAGATTTGCACAAACCTAGGTAACTGTATACTTTTTAATAATTAGAAGAAAAATTGTAGCAATATTTAATAACAGATGCGCGGGCTTGCATAACCTCGCATGCCCACATATCTCCCTGTAAGCTAATTCTGACCAGGATTCCTACATCGAAACTTAATATTCATCAACGTATTTCGTTCCCTCCTGATGACCAGACGGACCTGGAATTTTGCACAAGTTCAGGTTAGTATATACATTTTAAGAACAAGAAGAAAAATTAAAAAAAAAAAAACGAAAAAAGATTTAAAATGGCGAAACATTGATGTTTTTAAGAGATCAATCCAACATCAAAAGGTGAAATTTCGGCCTTTCGCGAAGTGCAATATATACACAGAATACGCATTTTCAAAATGGCCGCCAAATTGGTTAATGATTTTAAATTCATGTACAAATGTTCTCCAACAAGCAAATATTTTTGACACACTTTCCAGATATATATATATATATATATACGTTATCAAAATTGATAAAAAATTCTTCAAAATAATGTAAAATGTTTAAATGAGATTAAAACGAGACTTAAACGTGACTGAAACCTCAGAAAAAAAACATCCTTAAATACAAAAGCAAACCCGTTTCACCCAAGGATGATTTAGACCAAAATTGGATAATACATGTAGTATGATTCATACATACGAAGATGCATTTTTTAGAATCAACTACATGTTTTAGAATCAACTACAGTACATTTTCTCTTCTCGGTCCCCCTCCTTAGCACACAATCATAACATTGGACAATATTTGGTCATTCCTTTAGAAAAGAACAAAATTACAAAAAAAAGCTGCATTCCTTTATTTGACGCAACTCAGAGCCCCAGGGGATCAAAACCGAATCCCTGTCACCCAAACCGATTAATACTATATAAGAAGAAATGTGTTCTTTGGTTTATGGCTAGTAGGGATTTAAGGCTAAAGATCTGACGGCCGCCACTCCACTTTGTATAAGTTCACTAGCTCTTCGGGCAGGTGAGCTAAAACACATATGAAATATCTAAGGATAAGAAAACGCCGCAGAATGCGTTTACAATGGCGAATGCCAAAACTGCGACGCATCATATATTGGGAAGACAGGAAGACGATTTGATGTTCGTTTTGGTGAACACAAGGAAGATACGACACACAAGAAGGAAACAAATTCACCAGATCAGAAAAGAAGCAGCCGGAGTCTCAGATAAACAAATCGGCAATCACAGATCATGTCACACAGAAAAATCATGTGATGGACCGGGAAAAGTTCAAAGTCTAGACAGAGAGAGCAATCTGTTGCAGCGGCAGATCGAAGAAGCCATCTAGCCACGCCGCAGTGGGTCGGTTCTATTCGAGATGATTGGGCTCACATACTCTAGTACATCTATGATTAAGTCAAAAACAAAGCGAAGTTGAAACGATACATTTTGGTACATAATATACTTAGTTTCCTAGTACACGATTTTAAATTATACAGAACTCGTGTAGTTTGATTTTACTTCCAAATTCATAAATCAAAGGGTTTTTATGCACCTGACCGTAGCGATTCTAAATTAGTTCAGAAAATTTGGATTCCCACCTGTTGGCCCCTAGCATCATGGGAGGGTCTTAGGAGGACGAAACAGCTGTATGATGCAGATTAATTCATTTTGTCGGCATACTGTATCTAATACTAAAGTTAAAAGGTGCAGCATATCTATGTGTTATGTCATCTTAAAATAACTTTAATATCGTGGCCGAACAGCGTAAACGAAATGACCGATTTGTCGTAACCAGCTCGTACACAATTTATACCTTTTGTGTCCATACTCCTTGCTGGTCATTTGTCTGATAAAGGTGGCAGGGTACATATTGTACTAGGCATCGTAATGTCTCATTAAAATATTTATTGGTTGTCTTGGGTAAAATAATATTTACATTAAACATTTGAAATTTCGAATGGTGCGACCATATTCAACACACTTGTGTCAGTTAATCCATGTGTGTCTCTAAGCGTTGCTAATTTTCACCGAAAACTCCTTATCAGATATTTTTCGCTGTACACCCAAAAAGCAAAACACTCATAAATTTGTTATCCAAAACAAGTTCCCATGTTGTCCTTTAATGTCAAATTCAGACAGTACATGTACATATAACAAGCATCGAAGTCTATCCTTATCTGTCCAATTCAATGTTGTAAATAACTATTTATTATAAGATTGGTACATGTATGTCAAATCGCAATACTGGTATTATATGGATGTATATTTCACATGTAATAAATAACTACAATCAAAATGCATAATTACACATAAGTACAATATTACACTTCTTCTTTGATTTTTCTTCACATGGATTTTCGTTCTTGTCGATTGTTTTGTTGAAATTGATTTCTATTCTGTTATCATTATTTTAAAGACAAACCAAAATAAAATATCTAATAAAATATCTAATAAAGCAAATGCAGACTTTAGTTTCGGATAATGCATGGTTTTACGGACCTGACATGAAAAAAAAAATCACCTCTGCCTGCAGCATAAGTTAATATTGCCTAGGTCAGGTCTGTTAAACCATAGATTGTCCTCCAACAAAGTCTGTACTTGTATAATACTGATATCGTAAACACTCACCCCAGTGTGCCCAAGCATCTGTATAATCTCTTTGAGATTCTTCATTTTCCAACTTCCCCGATGTCCTGCAGGCTTGCCCCACAGTCCCAGATTATGAAATGTTATTTTGTCTGATCGCTTATGATCTTTTTGTCCAATACTTTAAACAGAAAAAAACCTGTACATACATATAGATTCTGATAAAATTGATGGAAATAGTTTTTGCGAGTAGATACTCTTGCTGGGAAAACTCATCATTAAACTCATCGTTTACATTTTAAAGTCATTAATATAATTGAGATTATTAATGTATTAAGGATTAACTTTCTATTTTGTTTAGGTTTTCGGGGGATAACTACAATGGAAAACGGGTAAATTTACCCGTTTTCCATTGTAGTTAATGGAAACAAAATAGAAAGTTGATCCTTATATTTACAGTATCTTTCTGTGAAATGTTCGTAACTATTTTTTTCATTATAGTCAAATCTTCGAACACATATTTCATTTTAAAACTAATAAACGTGGGAATGGTTCAATATATGTAACAGCATGAAATTTGCAAGCTCCGCCCACGTTATATTGTTGGGGACGTCACACAATTGTGTTTCAAACTGAAGGATTTGCAAAGCTCGGCCCACATGTATTGTTGTCGACGTCATAGAAATTTGTCACGTGTTTGACTACAGTTATGCAGTGATAATGATAATCTGTTGAGCAATGGTTATCGAGTGAATGTCAGTGTAGACTGTAAACATTATAAAATAACCTTCTTTAAAACAAACAAGTATTTGGTATATGTCTGTGGTAAGTATTTGGTATATGTCTGTGGTAAGTATTTGGTATATGTCTGTGGTAAGTATTTGGTATATGTCTGTGGTAAGTATTTGGTATATGTCTGTGGTAAGGCCAATGGAAATAACTCCGTTATTTTTATTACTATTTTTGTAAAGCGTCTAAGTGACCAAGACACAGCGCCATTTGAATTTTAATAATTCAGTCAAAATTAGAAGCAATTTGTAAATCGAGCAACATTGACATGGTAAAGAAAGAAAGATAGCGCTCAAAAAACCAGCGCGAGGGGACGCGGAAAACGCCAAAGTAGACTTCCAGCCCGATATGTAGAGGAGACAGCGGCGGAATCCAACAAGTGGAGACGGGAGAGTTCTCCCAGCATGGGCGACAGACAGCCCCCTCCCCCCGCCGATGCCGCTACAGACCGGCAACAGATCTAAGCTTACAGGACATAGGGACGTTGAATGCGACTCCCGAGATCGACTTCAGGGAAAGTTCAGCAGGAACGCCAGGTGATGTAATGGGGACTGAGCCCCCTACAGAATGGGTCATGGTTCCCGAGATGGATCCCCGCCCCACAGCTAGCGTGTTGATGAAATCGGAGGGAGGGGGCATGTTCCTGCAAAAAAGATGTTTTCATAGGGCTAAATCTCCTGTGGGACATTAGACTAGCCGCCAGCAGGACCTCAAACAATGAATGGTCGAGGTATGATGAGCAATAGCGACTGAAAAACCACGTTACCCAAACTTATCTTTGGGGGGTTATCGATCATGAACTCTGGCTGCTATACATGTCCAATAGAGGGCCCGGACAAAGGGAAGGAACTCAAAAAATTTTGAGGGGTGTGGTGGATGGCGATATCCGAGGGTGGCGAACTTAACGAGGGAATTATATAAAAGGGAAATCCGTTCTAGAGGTTTGGGTGGCGGTATGCGAGGGTGGCGGTAGATTCGGGTGGCGATAGGTCGAGGGTACACTGTAATGATGTAACTGTTTTGCGTGATGAGTTTTGGACACTAAGTAGCTCGCTTAAGTTATATACAAATAGTGCTGGGGGCAGCAACAAAGGGTGTGGTTTGTTTTGACAAGGGTCGGTGGGCTTATGCCCCGGGTCCACCGAATGGAGAGGAATGCCTGTTTTGAGGAATATAATATTTCCTGAGCTACTTCCGGAAACCATCGCACTGCATATCTCGTAAGGACATGTGTAATAAAAAAAATCCTTTTTCCATATTAACAATCAAGCAGTATGCACAATAATAAATAAACAATCTTCAAGGGATCCTGTTGTCATGACACTGGTTCGGCGATTAGTGTGGTTTGCTTTAAATACACTATCATCCTGAAAGCTGAACATATTGCAGGGTCTAAGAATTCAATTGCTGATTCTATTCCTCGTTGTCAGTGGGAAAGGTTCAAACGTTTGGCCCCAGAGCCGGACCCATATCCGGAACAGATACCAACTTGGGTGTGACAGCTCTTAACGCGGAAGTATATAGACTCTTAGCAATTTCTATGGTACATAGTACAAGGGCTACTTACGATAATGCATACCAAAAATTTTAAAAACTATCTCGTCAATATGAACTTCCACAGAAATGGCCAATACCTATATCATACATCGCTAATTACATTGCTTTCTGCTTTCTTGTCATTACACCGTCGCGCACCTAGTACTTTTTGTACATACATTAGTGCTTTAAGCTATTTTCGCAAGATTCGAGGCGACACAGACAACACAAAAAGTTTTGTAGTTTCTAAACGTCTGGAAGGGGCAATTCAGTCTAAGATTTTCTGTTTTTTGTTTTGTTTTACTGCAGCATCGGCTCACGACAAGTTTTCTAGGCCTCTCGAGAAAAGGAACATTCAATTTACTACGGGGAGGGGGTTGCGGGTGTGCATACTACGCGCATCATAAAAAAGGTATGTCATATTCACTGGTCATCTCTGAAGTAGAAGATCAGCATGTTTGTCTAGTTAGAGATATACACAGCTATCTGGACATGCGTTCAGCGACAGCTGAAAAGCAGCTATTTGTTCATTACAATGGTCAACGTCTCACTAGGTATCAATTTATTTTCAGCAGTATCTTTGGTTGGCTATAGCGCCAGTTTGTAAAGCGTGAGAGGGTCTAAACTCTCTCATGTGGCAGGATCCTGGGGGGCCTCTGGGATATGTAGTCCAAGCACCATATAGCCCAAATATACATGTTAGTTCCTACCCACGTTAACCGGGGAGGGCAGGTTAGGAGGGTATTCCAAAATATGGAACCCCCAGGTTTGATCCACTCACGGGTACCGGAGGGCCTCACTAGCGATACCGCTTGGGGGTGTTGTCCACCTTGGGGACCCAGGGGAGAGATTGAAATTTGGAAAAAAATGGACAGGTGCTTGAATTGCACCCACTCTGTATGCACGGAGGGGATATATGCCATCTCTGATACCAGGGAGGCACTGGCGGGCCATTAAGTGTTTAACACGGGCGGTCAGGATGTATTTGAAAGAAATTGAGAAGCCCTCAGGATCTAGTCATAATTGGATTGAAAGTTGTGGCCATATTGTTCCATTATAGGAGAAATATTGTGTAAAATGGTTTTTGAAGAACTATTCAATTAAATGGTATGTGTAATCTGAATCTGTCTCCTTGTGTTGTTTTAAATGAATATGTCTTACGCTTTAGATAAAAATCGTTTAAGTTTTATCTGATGCAAGGTATCTGCTTTTAGTTTTATAATATTTCTGTAATATTTCGCTAAGCTTTGTTCAATATCGTCTACTTATTCTATTGTAATGTAATCTTAGTTACCTAAAGTGTAGCTTGTTTTCAAATAATGCATTAAGACTAACTACATTATTAATAATATTATATCATAAGGGCGTTGGATCTGCCTGTTTAGAAAATTGATCAGTTTTTGGGAACTCTTCTCCTTTTTCTCTAAACAATACATGTTAGAAATACCCAGTGATCCCATTTTCTTTTAATTTTATCGAGTTATAAAACTTAGATAATCAATTGTCAAATTATTTCAAAATTTTACAATTCTTTCCCATTTTTTCAGCTGTCAGATATTTTCCCGTCAAATATAAAAACCTTTATAACTTTGAAATAAGCCAAATGACGCATCGATGATTTTACTCATTTTAGATATATTATAAATGATATTAATAAAAAAAACTTGCTTTGAAGAGAAACTAATTACATAATCCCAATCAGCAAACTTCCTAAAAGGCGTTTCTATTTTAACACGACGTAACATGATTTGTGAAATCAGGCTTGGCTAATTTTCCGATCCTCATAGATTATTCAGAAGAAAACGAACTATTATGATTAGAGACAATATATTGATTGTGTAGTAAACAAAAACGTCTTATGGTATGTACACATGCATTATCATTGTTATAATTCTTTGTTAAACCAATCATTGTGGGGTTAAGCGAATAAACATTTCAAAGAACAATATGATGTCCGGTAAGATATGACACAGTAAAGTAATCTTCAAGAATGTCGAAATACAAAAATGAAATTCAAGTTTAACCATTTTCAACCTTTTACCTCGGATCGAAGGAATGTACTTCACATCCATAAGTCGTGGACACTTCGTCATCAAACGACCAGTCATTAGCGATTCCAAAAGAGTAGACAAGGCAGGGGGAGGACGGTCTATACTCCCTGTCGTTACAGACGTCCCAACCTCCGTCATCCACTTTCCCCATCCGGACCACGTTCTTACAATACACTTGTGATGATGACACCAGTAGCCTGCGAAATAACATCATCAGTTTTATGTCAGTATTCTTACTACAATCAGAAGCCTTCTCAATAACATCATCAGTTTTATGTCAGTGTTCTTACTACAATCAGGGGCCTGATAAATAACACCATTAGTTTTACTACAATCAGAAGCCTTATCAATAACGCATTCAGTTATATGTCGGTGTTCTTACTACATTCAGTAGCCTGCGACATAACTTACTACAATCAGCAGCCTGCGAAATAACTTACAACAATCAGTAGCCTGCTCAAAACCATCATCAGTTCTTTGTCAGTGTTTTTACTACAGTTACTAGCCTGCTCAATAACACTATCAGTTTAATGTCAGTGTTCATACTACAGTTACTAGCCTGCTCAATAACACTATCAGTTTAATGTCAGTGTTCATACTACAGTTACTAGCCTGCTCAATAACACTATCAGTTTAATGTCAGTGTTCATACTACAGTTACTAGCCTGCTCAATAACACTATCAGTTTAATGTCAGTGTTCATACTACAATTACTAGCCTGCTCAATAACACTATCAGTTTAATGTCAGTGTTCATACTACAGTTACTAGCCTGCTCAATAACACCATCAGTTCTTTGTCAGTGTTTTTACTACAGTTACTAGCCTGCTCAATAACACTATCAGTTTAATGTCAGTGTTCATACTACAGTTACTACCCTGCTCAATAACACTATCAGTTTAATGTCAGTGTTCATACTACAATTACTAGCCTGCTCAATAACACCATCAGTTCTTTGTCAGTGTTTTTACTACAATCGGTAGCCTGCTCAATGACACTATCAGTTTAATGTCAGTGTTCATACTACAGTTACTAGCCTGCTCAATAACACTATCAGTTTAATGTCAGTGTTCATACTACAGTTACTAGCCTGCTCAATAACACTATCAGTTTAATGTCAGTGTTTTTACTACAATCAGTAGTCTGCTCAATAACACTATCAGTTTAATGTCAGTGCTTGTACTTCAATCAGCAGCCTGCTTCATCGACGACAGTCTCCATGTAAATATTGGTCACATAAAAATCCGCAAAGGGAGAACCGAGTCATCATAATTCTCCATCATATGTAAGTACACAACATGAGCATATTTAAAATGTGCATCTTCATATCACACAAGTATGAACAATTTTATCGTGATATTTTCGTCATTTAACGCCGAATCCTCAGGTGTACTGTTAAATTTCATTCAATATGAATTTAACTATTGATGACCAATGACAACTGGATGACAGTGGGATGTACAAAGGATGCTAATACACCATATCATTACCATACAGGCCAATGTAAAGCACAAGGGTGATACATGTCTTACAATTACACATTACAGAAAAAGTTAACACACCTTAAGTGCAAAGACGCTTGAATCTTATCGTGATTATAAGTTTGATCAAAACCTTCCATAAATGTTCTACTGCATACAAATTGCCCTACTAAGCACGTCTCAAAGCAGTTCACAACTAACTTGTTTTGAGCGTGGTTATTTAACTTTTCTAAAACAAGGGGATCACTACTTTACCCATTATAATTCCTGGCCAGTGTTTCGAGCGGTAATGTTACGATCTCCTCTTGAGGATACATTTCTAGCGGAACAGACACCGGTATTTCTCGCATCTAAAACAAAGAAAGCGTTTTTTCAATTAGCTCTTTGTTACAAATTTACTTGAAAAATGTAGTCTTTATCGCTAAAACTGTATCTTAAAGCTGACAATGCAAGTTAAAAAGCTTTTTTGTTGAGATTAAAAAAAATACGGCAAAGTAATCTTTTAGAAAGCTTCTGAGATGCCCCCTAACAGGTTACTAAGGAGAAGCAGACATTTCAGTTTTTGCCTTGCATGGAAACGAGAGTCGGCCTCCCTGGATATAAAAGGCACCCAGCCTGTCAAACCGGTTTTTACATGAACACTGGCCGTGCAAAGTGCAACACACCTGCGGACACAACAGGTGACACTGAAGTTACAAAACTGAATGACCAACACACACCTAACTTGATTTTACGTGAAGATGGTCACTCTCTCAGACACCATCATAAATCGTGTGCCAAAGCAAAATAACAAAAATAAAACTGAAAACACTCTAACTGTCCCTTCACCTATGTATCCGTAATGGACATCGACATGTTAATTTTACATTCGGAAGCAGAGCGAAACGTTCCGAACTCGCTCCTAATACTACCTATAATATTACGCCTTGCCACCAAAGCGCTTGTAATGAAAATGTAGTGTAACACGCGAGCATAGTCTTGATTATGTTAAACACGTGCACGAACACATGCGAGTGAGGGGAACTTATTTTGATGGAAATAAATGGATATTATAGCAATGTTTATCACACAGAAACTGATTACTCTTAGCGACATGATGTTCCAGTTGAATACTAAGGTAGGTTTATCAGTTGTCATTCATGTACTTGTTTTTTATTCGCATGAATTTTGGTGTAATCTAATGTTTTGTTTTTTTTAAATTTTGCTCATATTGTGTAATATCGTTATAATAACACCTTCAATATCCATATCAATGTTCTTCAGATACTGATCGAAAATATCGTAAAAAAAATCAGAAAGTATGTGATGGCTAGCTATATAGGTCTATAGAAGTGTCGCCGTGCGGTTTCATCACAAAAATGAGAACCGGTTTGACGGCCTAGGTGCCTTTTATACCCAAGGAAGCCGACTATCGTTTCCAAGCAAGGCAAAAACTAAAATGTCTGCCATTTCTTAGTAACCTGTAAGGGGGCATCTCAGAAGATTTCTAAAGTTTTTACTTAGCCGTTTTTTTTTAAATATCAACAAGAAAGCTTTTTAACTTGCAATGTCAGCTTTAAACAGTCGATGCAAACGAAAACAAAAGATTAATTTCTGAAGACTTGATGCGCTCCGTTACGTAATATCCATTCAAGCTAGGCCTTTATGAATTATAAATGTTAACAAATATATCACCACTGATTCTGACATTAAAAAATACTTCTCAGCTTTGACCGAAATGTCCATTTTGCACATGTTAGACCTGCATGAAAATGCAGAATAGAACGGTATATACATGTAGATGTAGCTGTAATATCAGGTATTTATAGAGGTATAAAAAGGTAGCTGTAATACCAGGTAATTATAGAGGTATATAAAGGTAGCTGTAATACCGGGTTATTATAGAGGTATATAAAGGTAGCTGTAATACCAGGTAATTATAGAGGTATATAAAGGTAGCTGTAATACCTGGTTATTATAGAGGTATATAAAGGTAGCTGTACTACCGGGTAATTATAGAGGTATATAAGGGTAGCTGTAATACCAGGTTATTATAGAGGTATATAAGGGTAGCTGTAATACCAGGTTATTATAGAGGTATATAAGGGTAGCTGTACTACCGGGTAATTATAGAGGTATATAAGGGTAGCTGTAATACCAGGTTATTATAGAGGTATATAAGGGTAGCTGTAATACCAGGTTATTATAGAGGTATATAAGGGTAGCTGTACTACCGGGTAATTATAGAGGTATATAAAGGTAGCTGTAATACCTGGTAATTATAGGGAATGTAAATGTAGCTGTAATACCAGGTAATTATAGAGGTATATAAATGTAGCTGTAATACCAGGTAATTATAGAGGTATATAAATGTAGCTGTAATACCGGGTAATTATAGAGGTATATAAAGGTAGCTGTAATACCAGGTAATACATGTAATAGAGGAATGTAAAGGTAGCTGTAATACCAGGTAATTATAGAGGTATATAAATGTAGCTGTAATACCGGGTTATTATAGAGGTATATAAATGTAGCTGTAATACCGGGTTATTATAGAGGTATATAAAGGTAGCTGTAATACCAGGTAATTATAGAGGAATGTAAAGGTAGCTGTAATACAGTTTTTTTAGTATAAACATTGCTTTGATAAGCCATTTTTTTTTCAAAATAAAAAACCGAGTACACCCTTACGTGTTGCAATGGAGTACACAATTTCTATCACAAAAACACAAAAAAACATTGCAACTATGTTTATGTAGTAAAGCAGTATTTATATAGATGTAGGAATGAAATAAAATCATAATATTACTTCAGAGGGAGGACATACGATCAGAAATGAGAAAGAAATGTATACTAATAATAGTATATAGTGCTAATAAGTATTAATACAGCCCTGATGGCAGGCAATTAACAAGTATTAATACAGCTCTAACAATTACCAAAGTATTCAAACTGTAAAAAAAAATACAAACAACATATATTAATTTGATATATATTACCATTCAAACAGTTTTCAGAAAGCAAGTCTGACATCAATATAATATGCTTTTTACCATATAAAGAGAATAACAGCCAGTCTTTCTCGAATTCCCCTTAAATACACACTGAACATTTCTGGCGAAGTGGAATATTCTGAAGCCCTCTGAGTGAAGTGACCGTAACACCTGAAGGTGTTCTTCATACACAGACTCTTTACTGTCAGCATTGATCCCGTGGAAGGTTACTAACAGTTGCTGCACGTTCTTCAACAGATTATTTGTTAACATCCAAGTCAATAGCTGCACCTCGTCTCCCCCTGTGTCGATTGCCATGTAATCAATACTGGCCTGTAGAAAATGTTAAAATCAAATCTTACATGTGTAGTTACAAATAACTGACCTGTTCAGTCATGTATTCGGCCATGTTATATGTTTTACACCCATGTCAATGTAACGCCTAAAGGCTCGTGACATATTTAATTATTGAAGTCGTTTTCTAAATTCTACATTACATTGACCCTCGTGTAAGATCATCTTTATATGTCTACCAAATATAGAGACATCACAATTAGCCTGCTTTGCGACAGTTGCTATCACACGACATCGCAGTAAGCTCTATAGCGATAGTTGTTTATTAAAGATATCGCAGGTTGTCTGCTAAGAGACATAGAGGATATTCAATGGTTTGCCGTTTAATATCGAATATATTTCACGAGTATGGCAGATTTTTTTATATTTTCACGAGTGCGTAGCACGAGTGAAAATATAAAAAAATATCTGCCATACAAGTGAAATATATTCGATATTAAACGGCAAACCATTGAATTTTCTTTTTATTACATTTCGAAAGAGGACTAAGATACTTTCATTAGTTTTTTCTTGGTCTACTTGCCTACTGCAAAGGAGCTACACTGTAAGTCTACTGTAATCCGTCGAAATCACAACAGATCGGGTCCAGTACACAGCTGATTGGGATAAGCTGATCGGAAAAGTTGAACCATTCTCATCTTTCAATTCATTTCATATTTAATCCTGCAGCAGTTCCTATGAATATGTACTATTGATGCCATTTCTTCAAGACCATCTTTCCCCAAGAGACAAGTTCTAGCAGACGACAACAATGGCGAGCCTCCAAGATCCGATCAAGGGGAACAACTCATACAAAAATTTCGGTGTTACGTGAAAAAAATGACCCAGTTGAAAACTAACCACCGTTGAAAGCTACGGCGGGTCACTTTTTCACGGGACGAATTACGGAAAAATCGAATGGGGTCATTTTTCTACAGATGGCCGTGTACGATTTCTACTGTTAAAAAACGATCCCGGGTAACTTTTGCAACGTAGAATAATGACCCGGGTGGTATTTTGTTGTCGGGTCACTTTTTCACGTTACACTGAAAAAGCCTTATATTTTCACTGCAAAATCTTATATTTTCACGGCAAAATCTTATATTTCACGGCAAAATCTTATATTTTCACTGCTCATCACTGCAGTGAAAATATAAGTTTTATCAGTTTGATAATTTTCTTTATTTCACTGGCAAAAATGTAATAAAGTTGTTTATTAAAGGCATTACATTTAGCCTGCTTAACGATAGTAGTTTATTAAAGACATCCCAATTAGTCAGCTTAGCGAAAGTTGTTAATAAACTAGATCGCAGGTGGCCTGCTTGTAGTGACAATTGTTCATTAAACACATCGCAGTTAGCGAAATGCATAGATTGACTATAGAAAATTAAAACGATAATTCGACTTTCATTTGGAAAGTATATGGATGCATTCTCGAAAGAATGACTTTATATTTTAATAGACGATACAGAACAAACAGTGGTAATTTTGTCCAAATAGAGATTGTGGCTTTATCTTTTTAACGGAATTTAAACATACCGAGCGTCAACAAAACCATAATCCGGACTCACAATCGATTAAAATAGGGGCAACATATGTACAAAGGAAATATTTTCACGTAAACCCCTTGAAAAATTAAAAATCATAAGATCAAGTCTTCTGGATAAGTAAGCATCTTCGGTTGGATCGACGACACCCATGGTATACATCTAGGTTACATTGAAGTAAATGTCACGTCCTCAAAGCGAGAACTCAGATAACATTTACAATCACAACAACTAGGCATATTATTGAGCATATTAAAAAACGTTCACCATCATATTACATGACACAGAATATTTCAATTATCTACTTAACCATTCGGACCTCCATACTACCGGCCCAAGGGGGCGGCGACCAACTGTAAATACAAAATCAATTCCCCATCTCACCAAGGATGCTTCAGACCGAATACAAACAAAATCCTGGTATGTCTACTCAAGAAGAAGAATATGAAAGAACTTGCTCTTGATTAAGCCCCTCAGACCCCATGGGACAAAGACCCACCGTTTATACTAAATTGATTCCCCTTTATAGCTACAAAGGCAGGAGAAAATACTGATATTCCAACATAAGAAGAGAGGATTCAAACAATTTGCAGTAAATCACATTTTCAAACACCGCCACTCCCACCATAGCAGGTCATGACCCATCTTACATAAAAGATGTTTCAAAGACGTCACAGATAAAATTGGAACAAATATTACTAGGAGATTTTGAAGAATTGCTAGTTTCTCCTTTTTGTGTCCTGCCCCTCAAACCCCAGACGGTCAGACCAGCCGCTTATACAAAATTAACTCATATGTAAAATCAATTATGAATTACACACAGTAACATTACTTACCTTCGACTTGAGCGATGATACTAGAGAAGTGTCTTTGGTCACAGGAGAGTTTTGTGCAGCTTCCATTTCACTACAAAAAAAAAAAAACAAACAAAAAACAAAGAATAGCAAACCATCAACAAAACCATAATCCGAACGCAAAAATCATAAATCAAGTTTCATCTAAACTAATATAAGCAACCCTACCTCATGGCAAGTTTACTCCGAATCATTTGCAGTTATTGTCTACTCAGTAAGTAATAGGTTTGGTCATGTGAAGTGATTGGTCTTAAAATCGAAAAAAGAAAAAAAACAAAGCATCACGGATTTACAACATACACATCTTAACCATCAAAGGTGTCGCAAAGTTTTAAGATCGAACGGTTCCATTATCAAGTGTAGTCAAGACGGGACTTACACAACTCGTTGAGTTATAGCTAAACAATGGATATATATTTATATACTACTGATGCATAGTACACAGTCCCAAACTGATATCTAAGACATTCATATTTGACATTGATGTAAATATTGTTGTAATGTTTTAAAGATATGCATAAAAGCAACTGATGTATAAAACATGTTACTACCACAATAGGAGGGTGCCATTCAGCTCTCATGGTATCAAATAATCATCACAACTGTTGAATGACATTCGGTGTATACCACACGTGGAATAAACTCGAAACGCATTTGGATTGGCTGACATGATGAACTTTGACCGGAACAACGTCACTTGCTGATTGTTTACGACGTCATTTGGCGGGGATATGTACGAGTTTTGCGCATATCGTAGTGCGCGGTTCTCTCCAGTTATTTCCGAATGAGTCAGCGAGATTGTGGTAAAACAGGTCACACGACTCGTGGTTGTTGGATATGGAATTTATACAATGGTCTGAGAGTGGAATAACACCGGGTATTGCGGTAGAAACGACATGTACAAATTACTGATATTTAAAACATGTACACAACACTGTATAAGACATGTACATAACACAGATATAATATTTATAAGACGTTTATATACACAACACTGATATATCAACACATCAGATAACTACCTCTTGAACAGTACGTTTTTCTCACATTGGAAGTCTTCCTTGAGCTCCTTAAAAAAGTCATTGTTGACAGTCTTGTCGCTGGATCTGCATGACAATAAAGAAGCATAAGACCTTCTTACTCTTCCGTGATGTGTTGTGTTACAGTATAACATGATATCAGATAGAAAGGGTTGCTTGAGTGAAACTGCTTGTCATTGTTGCATTGTTTATATGAATCTATCATAAGACACACCATTGTTATCCCTATATAACACTTAAAAAAACTATTCACCGTTAACCATTGTTTTTGATGAGATACAATGAGACCACTAGCATGTCATTGTGATTGCTACATGTACCTTTCTGGTGTCAGATAGATAGGATTATTTAGTGTGTATTAATCGGGAGGGAATTCATCTTTCATTTGCTTCCTTGATAATAGACTATCACTAGTTCTGTTTGCATTGAGAAGGACAAAAACTTGTTCCGAGAATAACAACATATAACCAAACTTATTACAGAATTGTATAATACTTCAGACGTAACTGTCATTATTGTTATCATTACAGTTCCTCCCTCTCTCCTCCTCCCTCTCTCTCTCTTTTCCCACCTCCCCCTCCACCTCTCTCTCTTTCTCTCCCTCGTTCCTCTCCCTTGTTCCCCCCCCCTCTCTCCCCCCCCCTCTCTCTCTCTTTCTCTCTCTCTCGCTCTCTACGTAAACATAATTATGTGCAATATGCCAATGTACTAGAACATATATCAGTATATTGTGTGAAAAGGGCGTCATATATTGTTTAGTTGCTATTATTTGTGGGAATATTAATTTCAATAAATTCAAAAATACATTAAAATTCGCGAAATATATCACCACTTTCACGTGTTTAAATAATTCAAGTTTACTATTATTTTAAGATAATCGAAATTAAACCCCGCAAAAACGTTTCCAACGGAAAATCGCGACTACGTTATGCCTAGCTACCATTGCAATTTATACATAAGTGTGCAAAAAACGAAATCCAGAGTTAGGTTAAGTCTTGTTCTAAATTTATAAACCTTACCCTCAGTTTGAGATTTCTTATTCTCTCATTTCTAAGTTTGTAATATTGGCCTGTCTAGGGCAATACACCTATGATCGCTGTGGTTGTATTACACATCTACCCATGCAATACACCTATGGCGTGACGTCACAATGACTTGACGTCACGAATACGGTAAAACCTGATGCCAAAAAGAGAAAAAAAAACCGACATAATGAAATTAAAACCTCCAACGAAACTTTAACCGTGTACATTGGAAAGCTGAGATATTTTTGTCTGCGTGTTTGCTCGCTGTATCATTTGTGTGCGTCAAAAACTCAAGGAGAAGTAGTTATTTTCAAAAAGGTGGCCAGTCAATAGGTATTTGCATGTTTTTTGAGCTTATTCAGGTTTTTTTAAATGAGAGGAAAATACTCTTTCATGACAAAAGGTATAAGATAGGCAGATTCCACCCTCGGGATTTTCAAATTTCGCAAACTCTCTCCAAAGCCTCGGGTTTTACCAAATTTGAAAACCCCTCGGGTGCAATTTCCCTATCTTACACCTCTGGTCATGAAAGAGTCTTATATTCTCTTACCCTGGACAGGAATATCCACACTGTTACCGGTGTAAATTTTTTCTTATCTTACCCTAGGGTTGAGACAGCAACAACACAACGTTGCCACGTTAATAATTCAATCACATTACATCATTGTTGGCTTGCATTGACGTACCGTCAATATTAGATATATTAGAGGGTAACAGGGTAAGAGGAACTTTCCCTTGGAAGGGTTACCTTAGGATCTAATCCCTTGGGGTAAGAATCTTAAGCTGCCATATTTAATCATCTTGCCCTTCGTGTTGAGATTCTCTTGTCTCACCCAAGGAGTGAACTATTCTTTTAGTCTACATCACGCAGGGGCAATACATTCTATTAATCCACAGTATGGGAGATGAACGAATAGCATGTGTTTCTCTCATCACTGATGATACCGGTATTGATATATTGAGTATAAAATATGACGTTATAGTGGCAAAATGATATTAAACACTATACTTCTTCATACTTACGTTATCATATATGCCACACACGATTTAGAGCTGTCTCTTCTTTTGAGCACACTACATGTGTACCAGCCAAACATAACACCTCCATAAACCAACTTCGTGGGACAAAATACCTGCAGTGTGTTCACATAGCTGTAATTAAAAAACGTATTTATTCCAAAGAAGTATTTCAATTTTATTCAAGTTCACTGATTTATTTATCTCACCTGTGAAGCGAAAAAGAAGTAAAGCTACTAAATAGTGTAGTCAATACATAAGATACTGTTAGATATTCTGTTTATTACATTTTCATTACAAAAATCTACACGGGAGCGCAAAACGACAAATCAAGTTGACAATACTTGGTGTGGATACCGGATACTTTACCACTAGCAAGTCTAAACAACTCTGTGCGATAGAATGTAGGCCTTTATGCGTCGGTCAGTGACGATATCTTTGTTTTCAAATTATATTTTCAATAATTTTAAAGTTCATGGCATTTCTCCGCGAAAATCTTTTGCCACAGACATATCACGATGGTGCTTAATGAACGTTTCTTAGATGAAGAAATACATAATAAATACAATATTGAAATAGATGATAAACAGCTTATCACACAATAGTTTCAAGGGTTGTCGTGAGAACAATTTTCTCATCGCTTACCCGTGGACCTGCGTGACCTCTCGATTTAATCTATGTTTGAGGTGAGCAATGAGAACATTGTTCTCTCGACAAACCCTGAAAATACAGTGTGATAATCTATGACACCATCGTTTAAAGACAATATATCAAACAATGACATATCAAAACTTACCTGAAATACAACTCTGATATTTGTTCAATGTTCAATTTCCTGATTGTATCTGTATCTGGAATGGGGTTCTGTAAAATCGATGAACATTGTTGTTATATTAATTTGCTTCGTAAAAAGAATAAGCAGTCATGAATCAAACAAGATATGAAGAGGAAACATCAAAAAATCATAATGACAACGACGAAAACAACTAAAATAATATTGGCATCAACAAAGTGCGTGCGTTCGATTATACATATTTATATTTACAAAGCATGCATGCATATGCACACAAGAACATACAGACAAATAGTTTATACAAAAATACGAAATGTATTGGATAAGTTTCACTTTAGCTTTAAACTGCATTGTATATCAGTATTTTACAACACTATTCTGCATTCATACACGAAGCACATGCATGCAGGTATGTTCATGATTATGAAAATATCATAATCATATGTGTTCATACATTCGAACATGCATGCATACAGCTTTGCACACCCACAAGCATGCTCACACTTGAACAATTATTTGGTAGAATACACCGCGACTATGACAACACAGATATTTACAATACACTGGGAACACAGTTAACACCTGTACACATAATAATGTAGTAGATTGCATCCAGATGTGTAGTCAATATTCTTATCATGATAAAGAGGGTCAATTTACCTGTCGACCCGTTCAGTAGCAGACGACAAAGCAGACGGGCTTCAGTCACCCTCACAGTGCCCGCGTCAAGTGCTAGATAGCAGCTTATATTTTACGGCTTACAACAACTGTTCGTTATGTTGTATAATCATTAACTTACACCCTGTTTACATAGCTGATGGTGTTCTCCCTGTTGCTATATCTCTTCAAATACTTAAATCAAACTAACTACATTGTACACTAGTGTAGACTTATGTCGATATGATTGCGTCAGGAAACATATTAGTAATAGGATGTCAATTTCGTAACTGCATTACCAACAAAACATTACACTGTAAAATGATAAAAATTTACTAGAATGATAAGCCGATGGCTGACTAATACCGCCTCCCCTCCCCCACCCCCGCTCCATGTTGTTTGCAAAATACAGTTTTGTAGTACTGACACTTTGTTCAGAATTTTTAGAATGCAATGAATTTTGCATGCAAATGTAAATGTCAAAGTCTACATATCTTCCTTTATATTTGTGTGAAGCTCCATTGAAATTGTATCAACAGTTTAGGAGAAGGTTAATGTCTGGAGAAATATTTAATCGGAAAACCTGTTTATAGTGACTGGTTACCATATCAACAGTGAAACAAGTTGCATGCACATCTACACATGGTCCTTCATATCTGTATATTTACATTCTGATTGTTTCTTCTCTATATGAACATACCAACTGAAAACAACAAACACTAGACTATGAATACATCATGAATACAGTATGAATACATCCATTCACGTGAATTACTTATGACGTAATATATTAGTCTTGTTCAATGGGAGTCTTACGGCTCCGCTTCGGATAACATGGAGAACGCCCCCGCGTCAAACGTTCAAATGACTACGGTAGATTATTGGCGCCAATTTTACGCAAATTATGGCTGTTGCGCCTTTTTCGTTTAAGGGACGGCGCAATAACAAACGCAGTTGATTAACCAGTTGTTCAATAAATAAAGAAATAAATTAGACAGTTGTTCAGTAGTAAAAATGTAAATATATGAATTGAACGGCGTTGTTTTAATTTTCATGCCGGTATGAATGCAAATCGGTTACATCCATATTGACCATGAAGCCCTAGCGGGCTTCATGCAATATGGATGTAACCGCTTTGCATTCATACCGGCATGAAAATTAAAAAACGCCGTTCAATCCCTATGTGACGTTTCATTGAATTGGCCAAGTGGTTTAGAAGGAGTTGTCCAGACAAGGTTTTTTTTTCTGCAGAAAACCTGTTTATAGTGACCAGTTACCATAGCAACCATAATTTTGAGAAAAGAAATGCTGTATGCACATCTACACATGGTCCTTTATATCTGTGTGAAATTTCATTAAAAGCAAAGCGGTTTAAGGAGTTGTCCGGACAAACCTTTTCTACGGACAGACAGACAGACAGACAGACAGACAGACAGACGGGGGGGGGGGGGGGGGGGGGGGTATAATGACTAGCATGCTACTGGCTTAATATCAGTAACACAAATGTTTCGGTTATCAAGATTTGTTTTACACATTTGACCCCTGTGACCTAAAAAGTGGGTAAAAGTAATTAATCTGTACAACTTGGAAGCCCTTTATCCTAGCATGATACAGGCCAAATATCAGTACCCCGGGCCTTTCGGGTATTTAGAAAAAAGTTGCTTGAAGACTTTAAGACATTTAACCCTTATGACCGTGGCTGTAGTCATTTATTTGAACAAGCGTGGTAGCCTTTTATCCCAGCATGCTACATGAAATTACCATTCCTTGACTCATAAAACATATGTAATGTTTTGTTTGAAAAGGCGATCATATCTAGTATGTCTGAAAAACGATGTATTATTCTCCCGTTGACAGCTGTCACTGGCAGAAATGTACAAAAAGTAAACGACTTTACAAACTTTTTATTTGCAATGTTTTTTTACATATGACATATGATTTGTAACCATTGATAATTGTTTTATGATAATAAAATGCCAATAAAATTTTCATGTAAAGAAATATTTGACTTTGTGAGTTGTTAAGAATTCATGCGTCACATTCTATGGTAGCCATGTTGTGCAGGTCGGATTTAACAATAGCCTTGTCGAATGTCAACTATACAGTTATGTGAAACCATTTGTTTTTTAAAGGATTGATGTGTATGTAAGTCAATTGTACAAAGTGTTATTAATGTTAGTTCACTGAAATGCATGTCAGATATGGCAATCAAAAACGCTAGAAATAGGACAACTCGCTTTTGATTAGCAGGGGCCGTCATATGTCACGACGACGACTTCTACATAAAAAATGCTGGAAGGAAACCACAGCAGAACTTTCCCTATTCGTGCACAACTAGCACAAATGATTGATAATACGAAAATTAAAATTACCATCATATAAATATGTCCAAACACACCAATTGTACAAAGATCCAGAAAGTAGCAGGATGAAGAAGAGAACTGTTTATTTATATAATTTATATTTAGCGGAATAATTATATTAGTTTATGGTTATATATCATTGTTTTGTTTGTTTTTGCAGTTTTTAAGGGCCGCAATTTCATCATAATAAGATTACGTAAGATATGACAATTAAAACTAAATTCAACGTCCACCCGTAGGTGAGCCATTTACGGCAATCTGCCGTACGGTCGTTTGTGTTGTATTTTGATAGACAGAGGAAACAGCAGAAAACAAATCTAGTCTTGTGATTTTACGAATATTGCCTGATAATATTTTGAACCTAAGTTAGTCGTCAGTAGGAAAAGGAAATGAAAAAAGAAAAATGCAAAGTCTTAATTATAAGACTTAGTTTTTATTTTATTTACGAAAAACGTTTTCATTCTTCCTCTGGTGCATAAGCGACTCCTCGACTCGTACCAGACACTCTTGACCACGCGTACATCACGCGTACAACAAACGCTGATGGGTCAGCTATAGTGGTCACGGTTGAGTGGAACGCATTTGAACCCTACCTTCAGCAGAGATCAGCATCGTTCTATTTTCATTCAAGATAATTATCTAAAATTACACACCCTCCTCCACCCCACTGACGCCTTCCTTTTGGCTTCATCTTTACATTTGTTCAGTGCTTTATTGTAGTTCCCTTCATTCATTTATATTTCATCATTATAAGATTACGTAAGATATGACAATTAAGAATTAGTAGGTGAGCCATTTACGGCAATCTGGTTGTTTGTGTTGTATTTTGATTAGGAAATAGCTGAAAGCAAATCCAGTCGTGTGATTTTACGAATGTTGCCTGTTAATATTTGGAACCTAAGTTTGTCGTCAGTAGGAGAAGGAAATGAAAAAAAAACTCTTTCAAATATAGCCGATTTGGACAGATGCCCTGGAGAACACAACTTCACATCATGATAAATAAATCTACAAAGCTGAAAGAGATTGGTTAAAAAGTGTATTCATATTCATAATTCGATCAACTGATGTTCAGGAAAAGACAACTTCATATCATGGTTAATAAAACATTAAAAGAGATCGGTTGAAAACTGTTAGAGGAGAACCTCGGGCAGATCTAGATTGTGAAATATATAACTGGCAATAACTCTTCTTTACATAGAATAATCGAACCTGCCTGCAAGGGATTGGTTGAATACTCCGAGATCCCCAGACAAGATTTACATTGCGAATCATATAAGTGGCAGACTTCCCCGAAATATATTCGAATCAAAACGATGTTCAGGAAAACGTAGCTTCTTGTCATACATGTAGTAAATAATTTTACAATGGTTGAAATCTGATGGAGGAGATCTACGAACAAATAAACAATTACGGACAGACGGACGGCGCCATACCATAATACATTTATATGGAGAAACCCATTTTCTTTTGATTGGCAAAACATTTAAAACTAGAAATGTTTGTGAGACATGACATGGGTTACACTATATGCCCCCCCCCCCCCCCCATTTTATGGCGGGGGCATCAAAATAAAGTTTATCAGCAAAACGTTTGATATTAAGTGTTGTTCTGCATAACGTGGAGAAAAAATGAGGACTTTTCTTCAATTTAAAATAAGGGATATCAATTGATAACTAGATTTTCTGGGTTGAACAATATGTTATCGAGTTTTTACTTCGATAATTTTTACTTTTCATAAGCGCAGATCCTTAAATGTGTATATTATTTACAGATAGGATTTAAAAGTGATCGATTTATTATCATATTTGTTTTATCCTCAATAAATAAAGTTTATTATTATTATTATATCAATATTACTTACCTCAGCTGGCCATATTATTTCCTTCTGCGACAAAACGTTTAACGCCTTCTTCCCCGAGGCTATAAACGGGTCGGAGTCATATTGTTGACTGTGATGTAATATCAGCAGCGTACATGTCACGAAGACGACGGCGAGGATGATAGTCCTTTTCTGTACTGGGGAAAGCATGGTCCAAAATCTAGGTAATCACGATCTCTAGAAAAGAGGTTGTATCAACATATTCAAACGGAAATCGTTTCGACTGGAGAGGGACTTAAAACATGTTTTTGTCCAAAATTGGTTCATATGATGAGGCACAAGTTATGACAACGTTTGAAGTCATTAAAAAACTGTTTACACAAGTGATGACTTAGACATTACAAATGTATGTTTAAAATGCTCCGCTTGATTTCATAAAAAAGTCTTCATTAGCACAAAAAAAAATAAAAAAATAAAACTTTGTATATTGCAGTAATGTCTAAAATGGCTTGATTTTATTTGTTACCCCACAAAACATGGGGATATACACCAAAATTATTTTGATACCGTGTATAGTTACTGAGATATTGACGAAAAACGTGATTTTCAGTAATTGTGGCCTAAATATGCCTATTCAGCACAACCAATAAGTGTTATGTTTACTAAAATGGCTTAATCTTATTCGGTACCCCTCAAAACAAGGAGATAGACACCAAAATTATTTTGATACCATGTACAGTTACTGAGATATTGACGAAAATAGTAGTTTCAGTAATGGCGGTCTTAATTTGCATATTATTCGGATTGCCCAATAATGATGCATCATTCAGATTCTAAAAGAGCACATCTCAGAGGTATAGAAACAGCAAAAACCGTATACGGACCGTATTGCATGCTTATCGGTCCCTGCCACCACACTAAGGCGACCATAAAACTTGTCCATAGTCTTCATCAACATGCATCACTCGAATCCCCCGAAAACCAATAAATGTTTTATGACCTTTCGATGATTAGTACGATATAAATCGATATGAAGGAAATGTTTAAAAATATGCTTTGTCAAACACGGTATTTAATGAATATGTTTTTCCGTATGCCGTTATCAGATATGTATACGCCAAGCTATAGTTGTGGAGACTGACTTTGTTTACAAGAATGTTGTTTACATGCATGTAGAATGGAGGATGAGCTACACGTTCACCTTTCTACTGACTATGATACTTTGATAGTATCGTCGGCATTTACAATACCGACGGTTTTTTGTAGGTATGAAATCAACTAACCATCCTTTTTGGCCAATCAATCGATTTCATGGAGTTCTCTATTGATAAAGTCTGCACTTGTTGTCGGAGTGTCAACAAAATGTGTACAAAGTCATCTATGTCATTTACAATACCGACAATATAAACCAAGAACATCAAAGGACCATTGTGGAACACCAGCTGATATATTACGCTCAATTTGAAATTTTTACTAATTTAAGTAATGTTTAAACCAATTCAATTAATTTTCACTAATGCCAAAACTGCATAATTTTAAAACTAAACTGCGGTGCCAAACTCTATTGAAGGCCTTGTTGCTGATATCGCAGAACATTGTTCGAAAATATTGGCCTGATTCAAACCCTGATGTCGCATCAAGAGCAAAAGAAGGAGTTTGTTTTGAGGTGAGTCTCCAGTTTTCAAGTCGGACTGAGGTGGTGATATAAGCCGGACTAAGGTGGTGATATAAGCCGGACTAAGGCGGTGTATAAGCCTAACTGAGGTGGTGATATAAGCCGAACTGAGGTGATGATATAAGCCGGACTAAGGTGGTGATATAAGCCGGACTAAGGCGGTGATATAAGCCTAACTGAGGTGGTGATATAAGCCGAACTGAGGTGTTGATAAGCCGAGCTGAGGTGGTGATATAAGCCGAACTGAGGTGGTGATATAAGCCGGACTGAGGTGGTGATATAAGCCGAACTGGGGTAGTGATATAAGCCGGACTGGGATGGTGATATCAGCCGGACTGGGGTGGTGATAAGCCGGACTGAGGTGGTGATAAGCTGGACTGAGGTGGTGATATATTAAGCTGAACTGAGGTGATGATATAAGCTGGACTGAGGTGGTGATAAGCTGGACTGAGGTGGTGATAAGCTGGACTGGGGTGGTGATAAAACCTGGACTCAGGTGGTGATATAAGCCGGACTGAGGTGATGATATAACCTGGACTTAGGTGGTGATATAAGCCGGACTGAGGTGGTGATATAAGCCGGACTGAGGTGGTGGTGATATAAGCCGGACTGAGGTGATGATAAGCCGGACTGAGGTGGTGATATAAGCCGGACTGAGGTGGTGATATACACTGGACTGAGGTGATGATAAGCCGGACTGAGGTGGTGATATAAGTCGGACTGAGATGGTGATATCAGCTGGACTGAGGTGATGATAAGCCGGACTGAGGTGGTGATATAAGCCGGACTGAGGTGGTGATAAGCTGGACTGAGGTGGTGATAAGCTGGACTAAGATGGTGATAAGCTGGACTAAGGTGGTGATAAGCTGGACTGAGGTGGTGATAAGCTGGACTGAGGTGGTGATATAAGCCGGACTGAGATGGTGATATAAGCCGGACTAAGGTGGTGATATAAGCCGGACTGAGGTGGTGATATAAGCCGGACTGAGGTGATGATAAGACGGACTGAGGTGGTGATATAAGCTGGACTGAGGTGATGATAAGCTGGACTGAGGTGATGATAAGCTGGACTGAGGTGGTGATATAAGCCGGACTGAGGTGGTGATATAAGCATGACTGAAGTGGTGATAAGCTGGACTAAGGTGGTGATATAAGCCGGACTGAGGTGGTGATATTAGCAGGACTGAGGTGATGATAAGCTGGACTAAGGTGGTGATATAAGCCGGACTGAGGTGATGATAAGCTGGACTGAGGTGGTGATAAGCTGGACTAAGGTGGTGATAAGCTGGACTGAGGTGGTGATAAGCTGGACTGAGGTGGTGATAAGCCGGACTGAGGTGGTAATGAGCTGGACTGAGGTGGTGATAAGCCGGACTGAAGTGATGATATAAGCCGGACTGAGGTGGTGATAAGCTGGACTGAGGTGGTGATAAGCCGGACTGAGGTGGTGATATAAGCCGGACTGAGGTGATGATAAGCCGGACTGAGGTGGTGATAAGCCGGACTGAGGTTGTGATATAAGCAGGACTGAGGTGGTGATAAGCTGGACTGAGGTGGTGATATAAGCTGGACTGAGGTGATGATATAAGCCGGACTGAGTTGGTGATATAAGCCGGACTGAGATGGTGATATAAGCCGGACTAAGGTGGTGATAAGCTGGACTGAGTTGGTGAGAAGCCGGACTGAGGTGGTGATAAACCGGACTGAGGTGGTGATATAAGCCGGACTGAGGTGGTGATAAGCTGGACTGAGGTGGTGATAAGCCGGACTGAGGTGGTGATAATCTGGACTGAGGTGGTGATAAGCCGGAATGAGGTGGTGATATAAGCCGGACTAAGGTGGTGATATAAGCTGGACTGAGGTGGTGATATAAGCAGGACTGCGGTGATGATATACGCTGGACTTAGGTGGTGATATAAGCCGGACTGAGGTGATATCGGCCGGACTGAGCTGGTGATATTAGCAGGACTGAGGTTGTGATATAAGCTGGACTGATGTGGTGATAAGCCGGACTGAAGTGATAAGCCAGACTGAGGTGGTGATATAAGCCGGACTGAGGTGATGATATAAGCCGGATTTAGGTGGTGATATAAGCCGGAATTAGGTGGTGATATAAGCTGGACCCAGGTGGTGATATGAGCCGGACTGAGTTGGTGATATAAGCCGGACTGAGGTGATGATATAAGCCGGACTGAGGTGGTGATATAAGCCGGACTGAGGTGGTGATAAGCCGGACTGAGGTGGTGATATAAGCCGGACTGAGGTGATGATTAGCCCGACTGAGGTGGTGATATAAGCCGGACTGAGGTGGTGATAAACCGGACTGAGGTGGTGATATAAGCCGGACTGAGGTGGTGATAAAAGCCGGACTGAGGTGGTGATATAAGCCGGACTGAGGTGGTGATATAAGCCGGACTGAGGTGGTGATAAGCCGGACTGAGGTGGTGATATAAGCCGGATTGAGGTGGTGATATAAGCCGGACTGAGGTGCTGATAAGCTGGACTGAGGTGGTGATATAAGCCGAACTGAGGTGGTGATATAGGCAGGACTGAGGTGTTGATAAGCCGGAATGAGGTGGTGATAAGCTTGACTGAGGTGATGATAAGCTGGACTGAGGTGATGATATAAGCCGGACTGAGGTGGTGATAAGCTGGACTGAGGTGGTGATATAAGCCGGACTGAGGTGATGATTAGCCCGACTGAGGTGGTGATATAAGCCGGACTGAGGTGGTGATATAAGACGGACTTAGGTGGTGATATAAGCCGGACTGAGGTGGTGATATAAGCCGGACTGAGGTGATGATATAAGCCGGACTGAGGTGGTGATATAAGCTGGACTGAGGTGGTGATATAAGCCGGACTGAGGTGATGATATAAGCCGGACTGAGTTGTTGATATAAGCCGGACTGAGGTGATGATATATGCCGGACTGAGTTGGTGATATAAGCTTGACTGAGGTGATGATATAAGCCGGACTGAGTTGGTGATATAAGCCGGAATGAGGTGATGATATAAGCTGGACCCAGGTGGTGATATTAGCTGGACTGAGGTGGTGATATAAGCCGGACTGAGGTGATGATATAAGCTGGACTGAGATGGTGATATAAGCCGGACTGAGGTGGTGATAAGCCGGACTGAGGTGGTGATATAAGCTGGACCCAGGTGGTGATATAAGCCGGACTGAGTTGGTGATATAAGCTGGACTGAGGTGGTGATATAAGCCGGACTGAGGTGGTGATAAGCCGGACGGAGGTGATGATAAGCTGGACTGAGGTGGTGATAAGCTTGACTGAGGTGGTGATATAAGCCGGACTGAGGTGGTGATATAAGCCGGACTGAGGTGGTGATAAGCCGGACTGAGGTGGTGATAAGCTGGACTGAGGTGGTGATATATTAAGCTGAACTGAGGTGATGATATAAGCTGGACTGAGGTGGTGATAAGCTGGACTGAGGTGGTGATAAGCTGGACTGGGGTGGTGATAAAACCTGGACTCAGGTGGTGATATAAGCCGGACTGAGGTGATGATATAACCTGGACTTAGGTGGTGATATAAGCCGGACTGAGGTGGTGATATAAGCCGGACTGAGGTGGTGATAAGCTGGACTGAGGTGGTGATATGCTGGACTGAGATGGTGATAAGCCGGACTGAGGTGGTGATAATTAAATATTCCCGCGTTTCGTCAGTATAGCGGGAATAATTTGTCTTTAACGACATCGTATTACTCGTGCTAGGAGCACGCTCCGCGGGAGCGAGTATACGTGTAGATACCCGGGTACACGTGGTCGTGAGTCACTTTCTACATGTAGCTGCCATCTCAGCAGGGCGGACACAGCTAAATTCGCTCCTATATACATGTACTCTAGGACATCATGGATCCAGAAATTAACAGACATATACAATCTACTGTCGATGAGGCACAATCAGCATTGTTCTCTCGTTTGGACGTATTAATGTCAGAGAAGTTGGGTGAATTAGAGGCCAAAATCCATGCAAAACAGATTGACATTTCCAATGTTCAGCGAGCGCAAATACGACAGGGCATTATCGGTGTGGACAATCATAAATTCACTAAAAAGAGCTGCGAAGAGCAATTCAAGTTTAACCAGAAGGTCGCTTCTAAGTTACAAGAAGCTGATGAAATATCTCTACACGACCCTCAGGCCACCAAATCCCTTATTGCCGAAGGTATGGGATTGATTAATTATCGGCAAAAGCTTATCAAACTGGCCGACACGTCGGAGGCTGGATGGAAAGCCTTCGAGGAGTATATTTCTAATCCACTCGCCTCGGACTCGGATGACGAGAAACGGATGGACCGGCCCAGTCAAGAGTGGACCGTAGAATCAAGGCGGTTAAGTAAAAATCTACTACATGTAAATGGAGATTTCGATATTCGCCTTACCAACGTAGTACCTACTCAACCCCAGCTGAACACTCAGGACAATCAGACAAAGTGATCCCCGTCAGGACCCCTAGGCCTGGGGTGTGTTATGGTTGTGGAAGGGCCGGACATTGGAGGTCAGAGTGCCCAGCCATGTCAGCTGTTGGACCCAGCAACGGTCAAAAGATAAGTAGTATTTTTGATACTAAGCATGTTGAGCTTAACGATGTTCCTACCATCTCGGCGGTTAGAGTAAAAAGGGCGATTTCGCCGTTTTGTAGATTGAATACGTGTTTAGCTTATTGGAAAGCTACTGGCGCTAGCGATAGTGTTGTATCGGTAATAGCCGACGGTTATAAGTTGTCTTTTAAAGAAATCCCTCCAAATGTTCGTTTGAGAAACAATAAGTCTGCTCGTGACAATCTTCAGTTTTTTAACACGGAGGTTGAGAATTTACTGAGCATTGGCTGTATATCTGAGGTCAAAGTTCAGCCACGTGTTGGCAATCCTCTGACAGTAGCGTACAACCGGGCAGGTAAAGCGCATCTTGTCTTAGATTGTCGCCACATAAATGTGTTTCTCCACAAGTTCAAATTTAAATACGAGGATGCGAGGGTTGCTCGATATTTGTTTCATAAAGACGATTTTTTGTTCACTTTTGATTTAAAGTCAGTCTATCATCACATTGAAATTTATCCCGAACATAGAAATTTCTTAGGTTTCGAGGTCGAAATGGGCGGAGTCGCGCGATTCTTTGTATTTAACGTTCTCCCGTTTGGTATCTTTACGGCGGGTTATATTTTCACAAAGGTCTTAGGACAGGTAGTCAAGCACGTGCGTGGTCAAGGTCACAAACTAGTTATGTTTTTGGACGACGGAATTGGTGATCATAGTACGGTAGGCGGGGATAACGTAGCCAGTCAATGCGTAAAGAAATGTTTGACAGATTACGGTTTCCTTATCGCGGACGAAAAGTGCCAATGGGAGCCATCCCAGGATGTCACGTGGCTCGGGTACACGTTGGCAATGATAGAAGGCGTGCTTAGAGTTTCCACTGACAGGGTCGACAGATTGGTGTCATTGTTGAAACACACTATGTCGTTAGTCTGTAGCAGAGGTCAACTGTTGTTCTCGGCCAGGTATATCGCCAGAATTGTAGGGCTGGTCATATCAATGCACAGTGTAATGGGAGCGTTGGTTCGATTGCGTACGCATGAACTTAGCGCAAGTTTGTTGACGAGAGCCAGCTGGAATGCTGGAATGTTTTTGAGCGCAGAGGCGCTGAACGAAATAGAATTTTGGCTTTCTAATGTACAAGCTTTAAACAACAAAGGGTCGAAATTGAGGGAGAGTAACAAATGTTCAAAGGTAGTTTGTACCGATGCCTCTGAGGTATGTTACGGAGGTTTTGTTATCCCCTGTGTGGATCCTCTTATGGAGGGAGATGAAACACTTAGTGCCGAGGGCACCGGTTATATGCATGAGGCATTGGCCTTGGCTGAAGGCGACGGTTTTATTCCAAATGTGGAATGGTTGTACGAGCATGGTGACTGCGTGGTCATAGGTACATGGGACAGTGACGAGCGCGTGCGCAGTTCCACGTGGAGAGAGTTGGAGGCAGCGAAGCGCGTATTGTATAGTACTATAGATCGGGTCAGAGGTCACAATGTCAGGTTATTCATGGATAACAAAGGCGCATGTACAATCGCTCGGGTCGGTAGTGGTAAAACACACTTACAGAAGGTCGCTATGGATATGCATAGGTTTACGTCCAGTAATAATGTTAACCTGGTAACACAGTGGTTGCTCAGAAATAGCAATAAAACCGCTGATTTTCTCAGCAGATGTTCTGATTCCGATGATTGGTCTGTTCAGGCTTGGGTGTTTGGTGTTTGTGAGAAGAAGTGGGGACCACATGAAGTTGATCGTTTCGCTTCAGATTACAATAAAAAATGCTCTCGTTTTAATTCCCGGTGGTGGTGTCCGGTTACGGAGTCTATTGACGCCTTTACCGTGTTCTGGGGGAGGGTAAACAACTGGTTAGTGCCCCCTCCCCGGCTTGTTTGTAAGATGTTAGACAAAATGAAGGCAGACCAGACCTATGGGACATAGTGGTTCTAGCTTGGCGTTCAGCAGCTTTCTGGCCTGTTTTATGTCACGGGGACAAATTTGCTAGTTTTGTTAAAGATAACATCTCGTTATCCCAAAACAGGGTAACGATCGGTGGCAGGGGGACCAACGGGATTTTTGAGAAAGGTGTATTATCTTTCAACATGTTTGCACTACGATTAGATTTCCGTCATTGAACATGTTATAGTTATGTATTGGTTGTTATTCTCAACAGGCATAGGTCTGCGACGATCTGTTGACAAGGCCGTCAGAGCTGCGGGGCACGGTACGGGCGGAATCAGCGCTTCACAATGTATCGCTCACTATGGCGGACAGGCTCCTGGATAACAAAAGCGACAATACCAACAAGAAATACTTTGACACCTTTCGCAGGTGGGAACATTTTTGCTCTTCGCATAGTTGCTGTGCGTTACCTGCTAATCCAGTACATTTGGCTCTGTATTTGAATTATCTGTTGGACAAGCGTTCCTCATTTTCCGTGATCTCTGCGACTGTGTACGCCATTAAATGGGTACATGATATCAACGGGCATTCTGATCCCACGGCTAACAGTTTCGTTCGTAATTTGATGGAGTCTTCCAAAAGGACATCACGCAAGCCAGTCTGCAAAAAGGACCCAATTACTACGGACACTTTGATTCATTTATGTAACATGTTTTCTGATAGTAGGGATTTGCTCGTTATTCGAGACTTGTCAATGATTTTATTATGTTTTTCTGGGTTTTTTTTTACGTTTGAATGAGCTTAGTAATCTGCTGTGTTCGGATCTAAAAATATCCGATAGCCATTTCATATTAGTGATCAGGAAAAGCAAAACCGACCAATACCGTCACGGTAGCGAAGTAGTTATCAGTAAGGGTCAGACATCGGCATGTCCCCACGCCATGAGTCTCAAATATATAGAAATCGCGGGGATTGATCTTCCGTCAGATATATTTTTATTCAAGCCTATTTTCCGCTCCGGTTCAACGTGTAAGCTTATTCATAAGAACAAGAGTTTGAATTAAACGGGGGCCCGACAGGCCATTTAGAAGCGTTTGTCTTTAGTTTGTGACGTAAGAAATGTTGGATTGCACAGTTTGCTCGCTGGGGGCGCCACTGTCGCCGCGAATAACGGCGTGAATGACAGGTGCTTTAAGAGGCACGGTCGATGGAAGAGTGAAACTTCTAAGGATGGTTATGTCGCAGAATCGTTACAGGCAAGGTTAAAGGTAACCCAAAAGCTCGGTTTGTAAATATGTTTCATATTCAGTTAATAGGGAATGCGTTTTCAGCTTTTTAGTTAATTGATTAATTTTCGGTCTTCCTTTCCCTTTCTTTGTTATTTCTATTACACGGGCACGCTAGTACGGCAAATTTATATTTGCTTTTGAGTTGTATTTTCGGAAGTAGTGGAGCGAAGACTTAAATATTCCCGCGTTTCGTCAGTATAGCGGGAATAATTTGTCTTTAACGACATCGTATTACTCGTGCTAGGCGCACGCTCCGCGGGAGCGGGTATATTTATGTGTACATACACGGGTACACGTGGTCGTGAGGACACTTTCTAGCTGCCATCTCAGCAGGGCGGACACAGCTAAATTTTTCATTTGATTTTTCCTGTTTTTGACAAATATGTAGTGTACATGTAATACAAATATCAATCGTATATATTTCCTCGATAACGCAGGTCCAGCGTTACCCCTAGGTACACCTGTAAGGGTATAATCGTTTTCCCGCCACCGCGGATACAGGTTTCCGGGGGCTATCTCCGGTTTTTCCTGAGCGCCAGGTGCATACCGATGACGGGGATATTGTTTTTTACTATTGAAATAGTTTTACAAAGTTTCATGTGCATCTGTATCATGTTGTTTCAGAGGAGCGATATCGTTTGAGTACGGAATATTTGTACAAAAGATCGGTGTATATACATTAAACATGCATAATTTTGATTAAACGCCGACTGCTATTACACGGGCACGCTAGTACAGCAAATTTATATTTGCTTTTGAGTTGTATTTTCGGAAGTAGTGGAGTGAAGACGAGAGAATAATCAGGATGTAAGTTTTCCAATTATAGACAGCAGTCACATAGATCATCTTAAATGATAGGGGGTGAAAGACTCTGCTGGTGGATTTTTGAGGCCCTGAAGTTTGTTTGAGCTTCCTGACCGACAGTTATCTCATTTGAGTAGTGGCACGGTACATAATATACAAATTTTCGTTGTACACGATTTGAAATTATACTAAACTCTAAATTCAAACACGACAAAAACTAAGAGGTAATATACTGTAGAAGATATGGTAAGGATGATTGAATTCCTGGACGACAATATTTTTGTTGAGTTCGGAGGAAAGATTTTCCAATAGACTGTCGGCATTCCAATGGGAACAAACTGTGCCCCACACTTAGCTGACTTGTTTTTGTTTTCATACGAGGCTAAATTTGGAGGAGCTAATCAGGACAGGTAACAAAAACCTGCCAAATCTTTTAATTTCACTTTCAGATATATCGACGATGTGTTGTCTATAAACAACAAGAAGTTTGCTGACCACGTCGATCGTATATAGCCTTCTGAACTTGAAATAAAGGACACAACAGCCTCTTCTACATCAGCTGCTTACCTCGATCTCTACTTAAACTACGGCCAACATGGACAGCTTACTACTAAGCTATATGATAAACGTGATGATTTCAATTTTCCGATCGTTAACTTTCCATTTCTTGATAGTAACATCCCTGCTTCTCCAACCTATGGTGTTTACATGTCGCAGTTGATTCGGTATTCCAGGGCTTGCTCTAAATATCGGGATTTTCGTGATCGAAATCGACTGCTGACAAACAAACTAACAACACAAGGATTCGAGAGATGCAGGTTGATCAGAACTACGGGCAAGTTTTATGGTCGCCATCTTTGTCTCATTGAGAAATATTCTGTATCTTTAAATGATATGGAGATGGACGTTTTTGAGTATGCTCATTAGTGTGTTCACTTGTTGTGATTGACAATGATGACTCGGTTCTCATTTTGAGAACGTTATGTTTACTTGGATGTGACAAAGATTTACATGGCGGGTGTCGTCGATGAAGCAGAAGACGCTTACCCTTTTGCAAGGGTCTCCATGTGAATCTTTCCTTTGTTCAAATTTTGCCCCTGGTTTAATCGATTTTAAGTTTGGATTATGATTATGTTGACGCTTCGGTATTCTCTTATTTATTTATTAGGCATACCTTTAGCAGCAGTCGACGAACCGGACACGCGGCCAAATGTCTCCCAAAGTCAATTGTTCCGGGTTAATAGAGCAGTCAACTAATGATCCTCATCTAAAAGAAATAGAGCAGTCAACTAATGATCCTCATCTAAAAGAAATAGAGCAGTCAACTAATGATCCTCATCTAAAAGAAATAGAGCAGTCAAATTATGATCCTCACCTAAAACAAATAGAGCAGTCAACTAAAGATCCTCACCTTAAATAAATAGAGCAGACAACTAATGATCCTCATCTAAAAGAAATAGAGCAGACAACTAAAGATCCTCATCTAAAAGAAATAGAGCAGTCAACTAAAGATCCTCACCTTAAACAAATAGAGCAGACAACTAAAGATCCTCATCTAAAAGAAATAGAGCAGTCAACTAAAGATCCTCACCTTAAATAAATAGAGCAGACAACTAATGATCCGCATCTAAAAGAAATAGAGCAGTCAACTAATGATCCTCATCTAAAACAAATAGAGCAGAAAACTAAAGATCCTCACCTAAAACAAACAGAGCAGTCAACTAATGATCCTCATCTAAAACAAATAGAGCAGAAAACTAAAGATCCTCACCTAAAACAAATAGAGCAGACAACTAAAGATCCTCACCTAAAACAAATAGAGCAGACAACTAAAGATCCTCACCTTAAACAAATAGAGCAGACAACTAATGATCCTCACCTAAAACAAATAGAGCAGACAACTAATGATCCTCATCTAAAACAAATAGAGCAGACAACTAATGATCCTCATCTAAAGCAAATAGAGCAGACAACTAATGATCCTCACCTAAAACAAATAGAGCAGTCAACTAATGATCCTCATCTAAAACAAATAGAGCAGACAACTAAAGATCCTCACCTTAAATAAGTAGAGCAGACAACTAATGATCCTCACCTTAAATAAATAGAGCAGACAACTAATGATCCCCACCTAAAACAAATAGAGCAGTCAACTAATGATCCTCATCTAAAAGAAATAGAGCAGACAACTAAAGATCCTCACCTAAAACAAATAGAGCAGAAAACTAAAGATCCTCACCTAAAACAAACAGAGCAGTCAACTAATGATCCTCATCTAAAACAAATAGAGCAGAAAACTAAAGATCCTCACCTAAAACAAATATAGCAGTCAACTAATGATCCTCATCTAAAACAAATAGAGCAGACAACTAAAGATCCTCACCTAAAACAAATAGAGCAGTCAACTAATGATCCTCATCTAAACAAATAGAGCAGTCAACTAATGATTCTCATCTAAAAGAAACAGAGCAGTCAACTAATGATCCTCACCTAAAACAAAAAGAGCAGTCAACTAAAGATCCTCATCTAAAAGAAATAGAGCAGTCAACTAAAGATCCTCACCTAAAACAAATAGAGCAGTCAACTAATGATCCTCACCTAAAAGAAACAGAGCAGTCAACCTACACAATTATATATACCACGTACAATACCTACACAATTATATATACCCGGCACAATACCTACACAATTATATATACCCGGTACAATACCTACACAATTATATATACCCGGTACAATACCTACACAATTATATATACCCGGTACAATACCTACACAATTAGATATACCCGGTACAATACCTACACAATTAGATATACCATGTACAATACCTACACAATTATATATACCCGGCACAATACCTACACAATTAGATATACCCGGTACAATACCTACACAATTATATATACCCGGCACAATACCTACACAATTATATATACCCGGCACAATACCTACACAATTATATATACCCGGCACAATACCTACACAATTATATATACCCGGTACAATACCTACACAATTAGATATACCATGTACAATACCTACACAATTAGATATACCATGTACAATACCTACACAATTATATATACCATGTACAATACCTACACAATTAGATATACCATGTATAATACCTACACAATTACATATACCATGTACAATACCAACACAATTAGATATACCCGGTACAATACCTACACAATTATATATACCCGGCACAATACCTACACAATTATATATACCATGTACAATGCCTACACAATTAGATATACCATGCACAATACCTACACAATTAGATATACCATATATAATACCTACAAAATTATATATACCATGTACAATACCTACACAATTACATATACCATGTATAATACCTACACAATTAGATATACCATGTACAATACCTACACATTTAGATATACCACGTACAATACCTACACAATTAGATATACCATATACAATACCTACACAATTATATATACCATGTACAATACCTACACAATTAGATATACCATGTACAATACCTACACAATTAGATATACCATGTACAATACCTACACAATTAGATATACCCGGTACAATACCTACACAATTATATATACCCGGTACAATACCTACACAATTAGATATACCCGGTACAATACCTACACAATTAGATATACCATGTACAATACCTACACAATTAGATATACCATGTACAATACCTACACAATTAGATATACCCGGTACAATACCTACACAATTATATATACCATGTACAATACCTACACAATTAGATATACCATGTACAATACCTACACAATTAGATATACCCGGTACAATACCTACACAATTATATATACCATGTACAATACCTACACAATTATATATACCATGTACAATACCTACACAATTAGATATACCATGCACAATACCTACACAATTAGATATACCATATATAATACCTACACAATTATATATACCTTGTACAATACCTACACAATTAGATATACACGGTACAATACCTACACGATTACATATACCATGTACAATACCTACACAATTAGATATACCCGGCACAATACCTACACAATTAGATATACCCGGTACAATACCTACACAATTAGATATACCATGTACAATACCTACACAATTAGATATACCATGCACAATACCTACACAATTAGATATACCATGCACAATACCTACACAATTAGATATACCATGTACAATACCTACACATTTGGATATACCATGTACAATACCTACACATTTAGATATACCATGTACAATACCTACACAATTATATATACCATGTACAATACCTACACAATTATATATACCATGTACAATACCTACACAATTATATATACCATGTATAATACCTACAAAATTATATATACCATGTACAATACCTACACAATTACATATACCATGTATAATACCTACACAATTAGATATACCATGTACAATACCTACACATTTAGATATACCATGTACAATACCTACACAATTAGATATACCATATACAATACCTACACAATTATATATACCATGTACAATACCTACACAATTAGATATACCATGTACAATACCTACACAATTAGATATACCCGGTACAATACCTACACAATTAGATATATCATGTACAATACCTACACAATTAGATATACCATATACAATACCTACACAATTAGATATACCATGTACAATGCCTACACAATTATACATGTATATATCATGTACAATACCTACACAATTAGATATACCATGTACAATACCTACACAATTAGATATACCATGTACAATACCTACACAATTAGATATACCATGTACAATACCTACACAATTAGATATACCATGTACAATACCTACACAATTATATATACCCGGTACAATACCTACACAATTAGATATACCCGGTACAATACCTACACAATTAGATATACCATGTATAATACCTACACAATTAGATATACCCGGTACAATACCTACACAATTAGATATACCATATAAAATACCTACACAATTAGATATACCAGGTATAATACCTACACAATTAGATATACCCGGTACAATACCTACACAATTAGATATAACATATACAATACCTACACAATTAGATATACCATGTATAATACCTACACAATTATATATACCATATACAATACCTACACAATTAGATATACCCGGCACAATACCTACACAATTAGATATACCCGGTACAATACCTACACAATTATATATACCCGGCACAATACCTACACAATTATATATACCCGGTATAATACCTACACAATTATATATACCATATACAATACCTACACAATTAGATATACCCGGCACAATACCTACACAATTAGATATACCATGTACAATACCTACACAATTATATATACCATATACAATACCTACACAATTAGATATACCATGTACAATACCTACACAATTATATATACCATGTACAATACCTACACAATTATATATACCCGGCACAATACCTACACAATTATATATACCCGGTACAATACCTACACAATTAGATATACCATATACAATACCTACACAATTATATATACCCGGTACAATACCTACACAATTATATATACCCGGCACAATACCTACACAATTATATATACCCGGTACAATACCTACACAATTATATATACCCGGCACAATACCTACACAATTATATATACCCGGCACAATACCTACACAATTAGATATACCCGGTACAATACCTACACAATTAGATATACCCGGCACAATACCTACACAATTAGATATACCCGGCACAATACCTACACAATTATATATACCATGTACAATACCTACACAATTATATATACCCGGCACAATACCTACAAAATTATATATACCCGGCACAATACCTACACAATTAGATATACCATGTACAATACCTACACAATAAGATATACCATGTACAATACCTACACAATTATATATACCCGGCACAATACCTACACAATTAGATATACCATGTACAATACCTACACAATTAGATATACCATGTACAATACCTACACAATTAGATATACCCGGTACAATACCTACACAATTAGATATACCATGTACAATGCCTACAAAATTAGATATACCATGTACAATACCTACACAATTAGATATACCATGTATAATACCTACACCATTATAAATACCCGGTACAATACCTACACAATTAGATATACCATGTATAATACCTACACAATTATATATACCATGTACAATACCTACACAATTAGATATACCATGTACAATACCTACACAATTATATATACCATGTACAATACCTACACAATTAGATATACCATGTACAATACCTACACAATTAGATATACCATGTACAATACCTACACAATTATATATACCCGGCACAATACCTACACAATTATATATACCATGTACAATACCTACACAATTACATATACCATGTACAATACCTACACAATTAGATATACCATGTACAATACCTACACAATTAGATATACCATGTACAGTGCCTACACAATTAGATATACCCGGTACAATACCTACACAATTATATATACCCGGTACAATACCTACACAATTAGATATACCATGTACAATACATACACAATTATATATACCACGTACAATACCTACACAATTAGATATACCCGGTACAATACCTACACAATTAGATATCCCGGTACAATACATACACAATTAGATATACCCGGTACAATACATACACAATTATATATACCACGTACAATACCTACACAATTATATATACCCGGTACAATACATACACAATTAGATATACCATGTACAATACCTACACAATTATATATACCCGGCACAATACCTACACAATTAGATATACCCGGTACAATACCTACACAATTAGATATACCATGTATAATACCTACACAATTATATATACCATGTACAATACCTACAAAATTAGATATACCATGTACAATACCTACACAATTATATATACCACGTACAATGCCTACACAATTATATATACCATGTACAATACCTACACAATTATATATACCATGTACAATACCTACACAATTATATATACCATGTACAATACCTACACAATTATATATACCATGTACAATGCCTACACAATTATATATACCATGCACAATACCTACACAATTATATATACCATGTACAATGCCTCCAAAATTAGATATACCATGTACAATACCTACACAATTAGATATACCATGTACAATACCTACACAATTAGATATACCATGTACAATGCCTACACAATTAGATATACCATATACAATACCTACACATTTAGATATACCATGTACAATACCTACACAATTAGATATACCATATACAATACCTACACATTTAGATATACCATGTACAATACCTACACAATTAGATATACCATATACAATACCTACACATTTAGATATACCATGTACAATACCTACACAATTATATATACCATGTACAATACCTACACAATTATATATACCATGTACAATACCTACACAATTATATATACCATGTACAATACCTACACAATTAGATATACCATGTATAATACCTACACAATTAGATATACCATGTACAATACCTACACAATTATATATACCACGTACAATACCTACACAATTAGATATACCATGTATAATACCTACACAATTATATATACCATGTACAATACCTACATAATTAGATATACCATGTACAATACCTACACAATTATATATACCATGTACAATACCTACACAATTAGATATACCATGTATAATACCTACACAATTAGATATACCATGCACAATACCTACACAATTATATATACCATGTACAATACCTACACAATTATATATACCATGTACAATACCTACACAATTAGATATACCATGTACAATACCTACACAATTAGATATACCATGCACAATACCTACACAATTATATATACCCGGCACAATACCTACACAATTATATATACCATGTACAATACCTACACAATTAGATATACCATGTACAATACCTACACAATTAGATATACCATGTATAATACCTACACAATTATATATACACGGTACAATACCTACACAATTACATATACCAGGTATTATACCTACATAATTATACATACCCGGTACAATACCTACACAATTACATATACCAGGTATTATACCTACATAATTATACATACCCGGTACAATACCTACACAATTAGATCTACCCGGTACAATACCTACATAATTATATATACCAGGTATAATACCTACACAATTATATATACCATGCACAATACCTACACAATTAGATATACCATGTACAATACCTACACAATTAGATATACCAGGTATTATACCTACATAATTATACATACCCGGTACAATACCTACACAATTAGATCTACCCGGTACAATACATACACAATTAGATATACCCGGTATAATACCTACACAATTATATATACCCGGTACAATACCTACATAATTAGATATACCCGGTACAATACCTACACAATTATATATACCATGTACAATACCTACACAATTATACATACCCGGTACAATACCTACACAATTAGATCTACCCGGTACAATACCTACACAATTAGATCTACCCGGTACAATACATACACAATTAGATATACCCGGTACAATACCTACACAATTATATATACCCGGTACAATACCTACACAATTAGATATACCATGTACAATACCTACACAATTAGATCTACCCGGTATAATACCTACACAATTATATATACCCGGTACAATACCTACACAATTAGATGTACCCGGTATAATACCTACACAATTATATATACCCGGTACAATACCTACATAATTAGATATACCCGGTATAATACCTACACAATTATATATACCCGGTATAATACCTACACAATTATATATACCCGGTATAATACCTACACAATAAGATATACCATGTACAATACCTACACAATTATATATACCCGGTACAATACCTACACAATTATATATACCCGGTACAATACCTACACAATTAGATATACCATGTACAATACCTACACAATTAGATCTACCCGGTATAATACCTACACAATTATATATACCCGGTACAATACCTACACAATTAGATCTACCCGGTATAATACCTACACAATTATATATACCCGGTACAATACCTACATAATTATATATACCATGCACAATACCTACACAATTATACATACCCGGTACAATACCTACACAATTAGATCTACCCGGTACAATACCTACACAATTATATATACCAGGTATAATACCTTCACAATTATATATACCATGTACAATACCTACACAATTATATATACCATGTATAATACCTACACAATTATATATACCCGGCATAATACCTACACAAATTATACCAGATATATGTTTTAACGATAATCTCGCAGACACGTGAACGTTGACAAAATGGGTAACATATATATATATAACACATAATGAAAATAACAAATTTCACTTTTGACAGCATATGCCCATTATTTCATTCTTTAGTTAAATCAGTTAATAAATTATTTTGTACGAAAACGTGTTGATGCATACTTCCTGTGGAGACTATTCACACCCGATAGTATCTGGCAAGTAATAAGGCGACAAGGAAACATGGACCACTTACCAACAATGATTGTACAGAATGTACGTCGGTTATTTCCCGGTCGGTTATTCGTTCATCAAAATCTCACCAACAATGTACACTCACTACATTACTATGTAGTCTTTTAGTATAGTGTTAGGTATATTCCACGAAAGACTGCAATTACCACCAAATGTTAGACAACATTTTAAAGTTGGCAAATTCGTTATCTGCCTGGGTGGAGAAACGCGAGTTTATGCGATTGTACAGTGCGCATGCGCAGACGCAGTCTGGCATTATTTGTTGAGACTGCTAGCTATAACCACGGGATTATATTATATTTTAGTCCGTGCTAAAAGCGTAATTTCAGGTGGCAGATTTTTACATCCGCTATTCCAAGTGGCATTACAGCACACTGACTCGTGGCCGACGTAATGGTCAGATAGGAAGATACGGTGAGGTGACACAGTTCCTTGGATGCTGTTTTTTATTCAGAAGTTAGTGTTGTTCGATAAACATTATGTATAAATCATTGATAACAGAGTTGTTCTCTAATTGCTTTGGCCCAGCCTTTACAATAATGTCACATGTCTCAGAAAACTGGGCTAGGATCTCTTTTATTGAATATGTGACAATGATACGAATATAATTAAATATCAGCTATGATTTATTCTCCGCTATTTAGTGTGCGATTTAATATGGAAATTTATGTTAAAATCACGTTAAACAATTATATTATGTTCTATATGTTGATTACTGTAGTTGAAAATTACGGGAATTGAAATTGAATGACACGTGCTCGGGTATATGTATTTCTTTACACATGAAAACCTCTCGGTTCATGTGTCGAAGAATAAACTGTTGAATAATAATTGCGTATTACACATTCCAGTTCAGTTTTACTTCATTGTATAACACACACTTCGTCTTCGCTCCAAATCTCGGTACGCATCAGCATGTCTGACCTGAATCAAGTAGTATGACCTGATCTGCTATCACGATCTTATTTTTAGTCAATAAACATGTACATACCTTTTTCTTATCTCCCACTGAAGTCCCTGGTCGGAGTCACGTGACTGCTTATAGTGTAGTTTGTGAACTGTCCTTGTAACATTTTACGCTGTTTGCTGACGTGAGCTGAATATAGTTCGCCTTCACGGTGTCCGATTGTCTTATGACATTAAGTACTTTTTTCGACAAAATCATACCACTATGACAAAGAAATAAAACGAAGGAAACATATTTACACCTTATCACCGTTTATTTTTATTCACACACATAAAATACCCAAAATATATACTGACAAGAAATTCTTAATATCAATTGATAATTTTTCAATAGGATTATGGAAATATGAACAGACCCCATGTTTTGTTCATTGTTTCGATTGACTTTTGACGCAGCCTCCACTGGAAGATATACACATCAGTTAATATTTACCATTATATGGCATTGCCACTACATTTACCATACAAACTGAGTTGCGAGTTGTCCAGCTCATGAACTGCCAACAGCGTATGAATATTGAAAGTACTGCAAATAAGTTGAGGTTATCTCCCCTTGATCGACAACCTCTGCAAGGGTAATTTTATTGACAAAAATGATCATAAAAATGTTTCTATCCTTTAATAAAGCTTATGATCAAAAGAAATATAATGATAATAAAAACATGAAAATAAACGCTACATGATTATTTTGAAGAAAAAAATAAAACACCACCTACCTGTAAGAGTTCTTTCGTCTGCGACGATACCAGTCTGTCAGAATCTGACTTAGGAAATTGGAATATTTACTTGCCTTGTGATAGTTCTGTTGATCAATTAATGGATACCAGCGAAGAAGATTTTTTTTTTTTTTGGGGGGGGTCTAGATTTAGAAGTTAATGGCAATCTCCATAGGTATTACTGAAGAGGTGTAGGCTGAAATTCAGAGGGCGGCGTTGGATTGCCTGCCACCCCCAGAAACTCCGGTGTATGCTGATCCCCCCCCCCCCCCCCCCTAAAAAAACCCCACAAAACTGATAGTTTTGAAATTATCACGGATGACGATTTCGCACTGTGTTTCGAAGCAAGGCAGGCACATTCTACCAAAGAGAACACGGCACGGGGTAAAATTAAAAATTAAAAATTAAATAACAGGAAAATGTATCTGGTAGTGCAGACAGCATGTACATTCAAGAACTTCATTGTAGACTTCCCCGTGATACCCCTTTAACCCGTTTGATGGATCGATGGTACGATTTATACACATTATCTTATTCCTTACCAGGACAACGATACAGTTAAATCTTGTGTTGGTTAATTTATCCGCAATGTTGAGGTGGCGATGTGGTCGTGTTTTACTAAATAGTTAGACCCATAGAAGATGTGCAGTGCACTGTCAATAGGCAAGTGTGATCTTCCCATAAAGGTCAGGGATAACAAATGTAAGACTTTTTCAAATATTCAAAGATGGACGCCTATCTGATACAATCTGCCCCTCACTGTCTTATTATATATATGTAACAATAATTGACAAAACCTCAAGGTATCTAGGGCCCCGCATCTCTTCGATGCGGTTGTCCTATTAGCTTGTCCGTCTGTTTGTCTTTCATTCTGTTCGTCTGTCTGTATGTCCGTCTGTCCCATTTTTTATACGGATTGATATTTTGTTATGACTTTATAAGGAAAGTTCGTTAGAATAAAAAACATGTTCACTGACCATACCTCAAGGTCACGGAGTCAAAAGGTCAAGGCCATAGGTAAGGTCAATTTTACATTTATTAACTATTTAAAATTTTGTTGTGAAATCATGAAGCAAAGTTGGTCAGAATCAAACAAGGTGTCAACTGACTATATCTCAAGGTCACCGTGTCAAAGTCCAAGGACATATTTTACATTCAGTAATCGCCTGACATTTTGAAAGAAAGTTGGTCAGAATAAACAAAGATTTCAACTGACCAAAAGGTCAAGGTCAAGTTAACATTTTTTAACTTCTTGTCGTTTTGTCATTATGAAGGAAAGTTGGTCAGAAAAACAATATTTCAACTGACCATACATTGTAGCTACCAACATTGTTAACAATAACACAATGTCAAATAAATAAAAATAAGAACATTTTTGTAATCTTGCAAACCCAACAAAACCAGCAAATATACAGATATAATTAAAGGGGAGACATATGTTTTTGTTCACTAAAACAAGTTTCTAGTTGATTAGGTTTTCCACGGATGAAGGATTTATCTTTTCTTTTTCATCAATGAATCTTTTCATACCATTTCATAATACATTTATATTGTTCTGTTGTTAATTATTGACCTTTCTGTTTACGTGCCGTTGCACGTGAATAGGGGGGTCTTATATCCCAATCGGTTTCTTACCGAAACGGATAATCAGGAATATTTTCGTTGCTAGACTATGTATAGTCACTATATATACCGACGTAGTATCATGTACTAGTGTGTTTCTCTGAATATGTAGGTGAAGTTGTCCCCTTATTGTACCTTTGAAGGAAAGTTATTGAAAATATATATTTGTTGCGCTCAAGGCTTAGGGAAATAGTTTTCTCTTCACATATTTCTACTTTAATAAGAGTTAACTGATGAATACATATGTTTTTATTCAGAATTTGCTATCAAAATGACTATGAAGGACAGTATTTGGTGAAAGTACTTTGATACAATTTCTATAGGAAAACGGTTGGTTCGCATTAATACGCTGTTGCTGAATACGTTATTATCGGATCATTACAACGTTGGTAGGTTTGTTTCGATGAGTAACTACGCTCTTTACAACTCTGGAATATGTCAAGGCGAAACAGAAGGCACGCTCAGAAAAAAAACCTGACCAATTGATATGCTACATGTTTGTCATTTGAAAATTACATTGAAAGGAACCGCAGCCGATTTCAACGCTTGTCAATCTTTACCATTATATTACTACGAGATTCTTTTGAAATACATCAATAGGTCAAACCAGTACTCTTCTTTCATCAACCAAATTGCGCACAATAGAGCCGCCTTCAGTTGTTAAGGCGCTTATAGAGTGTAGGATGCGTCCGCCAGTGACAAAGGCATGTTTTGGTCTTATATCTTATCGATGTTTACAAAACATAAAAATTTGCTAACGCATATCACACGTAAAAAACATTATTCACCTTTAAGACATAGAAATATATGTTGTCGGAATCACTTTAAACCTTCCGCAAAATAAATATGAACATTTGTACTTTTCCTGATACTTTGGTTCCTCCCTTACAGTATCAAAAATAGAAGTCTTCCGAGTCATACATTTAATCTCCGGAGACATTTACTACACTACTGTGGCTGTAAACAAAGCCGTATCAATACCAAATGTACATATGTTTCTATCTAAATAGAGGTACATGTAATCATTTGGAAATTTGCAAAGGTATGAAACAATAACGACGAAATAGAAACAAATCAATAGGTCATGGATACGGAAGTTTTTATTGGTAAAGAAGCAAATAACAAATATTATCCTTGTTCTGTGAAATGTAAAATATGAAATACAAGAATAATGATCAATACAATGTATAAAAATAAGATAAATCCTAAACACTTTTGAAGCTACATTTGCATGGTAGCCTCAGTAGGAAAATATATTTCTATCAACACGTTTCGTCATTTTGTCCCAAATTATTAGAGAGATATTGGACTTTGTTTTTGAATTTGAAGCGAAAAGATCCTCCAGTTGACTCTTAATGATTTTCCCTTGTGAAAAGTCGAAATTTTCTGACAACTAACATTTGTTCTTAGATGCATTTTTGGAAAAAGGAGTTCATTACATAGCAGACGATGCAAAAAGAAATAGTTGGTAGTGAATTTGTTTTTGTGCTATGCTCGTTTAAAGATACCAAAATGAGCAAAACACGTGATTTAAGTGAAAAATGCCGTTTCGGCCAATTACAGGACAATTTCATTCAATATCTTCCAGATTTGTGATAAGGTATGTCTGACTGTGTGCGCAGATTATCTCGATAGTCCCTGGCACAAATTGTTTCGAAGACGCCATCCGGTCTCCCCAGAAAATGTGTGTATCGCTGGGCTACCTCTAAGCCATGTAGTACTCTGGACCAGTCCATCAATGTGAGATCGACACATCCTACTCCTTGTCCATTCTGTTAACCAAATAAAACAATGCAAGTCTTAAATGCAGGGTGTAAAATGTTGTCTACATACTATACTGTAAATGTTTTTCATTTGGCACACTCATATTTGGGACCGGTTTTTAATCCATTAGCATAATGATAAATTCGCGCATCCGTGGTAATATCTATTAAATAAGAAACAGTTAAAGACTCCAATTAGCGCAATCATATGTTAGCGCAATATATTTAGCGCGAAAAGCGCTAAAATAAGATTACCACAAAAATATATATGTTGACGGTATTTGATATTTGTAATACTGATAACCAATATATTTTCATTAAGACCGTCATTGTCGCATTCTATCAACAGCGTAAAAGAAATGATATATATAGTTAGTTGTCATTACAGGTAACACGTATTGAGTAAATCATTGTATTGTACTTGATACTTACATTCAAAGGGGGTAACTCTCTGAGATTCTGGACAAAGAAGGGTACTGCGATCGCTGAAATGAAGTTTAAAAGTAAGGAAAGTGACATAAATACGTTCTGGGGCATTTTGTTTTAACTTAACAATTCGCAAACAATATGATATGTTTAAACAAAATTTTCCTTATCATGTTATGAAAATATGATATCGCACAATTCGTACCAACAATGATTGAAAGATTGAATTTTTAGTAACAAAGAAAAAAACCAATAACTAGCAAGAATGAGAAAGGAGTTATGACTGCGATGTTTTTATAATTCATTTGAACTTTTCAGCGTTTTAACTACTTTTTACAATGAAATGAAGATTACGAAAACACATTGAGTGTGTTAATGAAACATGTATATTGAAAATCAATGCAAGTAATTGTAGTTAATTGTTGGTATTTTTATTATTATTATCGCTGATCTTTCTTCTACAAATAGATTCACTAAATGAAGCAATCGTCTATGCATAAAATACCATTCATGGTTTGTTTCATATACTATGTATCATTTATATAACTGTCTAGACTTTGATAAAAACAATTTGAATATACATACCCACGAGTGATATGCCTGATTAAAGTTGATAATTGCATTTTGAATCAGTCGTGTTTGATCGTCCATGGTCCTCGACAAAACGCCTTTTGACTTCATACATAGTAGCAGCATTACTGCTGCTAGTTAAAAACATAATCAGTACAACAAACTTTAAGATACATATGTTGTTCAAAAGTCTTAAAGAAATTAGAGAATACCGAAGAGTCAACAAATTAATATTTCCGAACTCAAAATCGACTAAACTAGATTTGCATAGGGGCTAATAAGCATGCTTTCCAATACTTATAAAACATTAACTTAACATTAAAGAACTGTAGTAGTAATATAAAGATATTAATACTCAATGGTAAATATCTCTGCAGGCTGCTTGTTGTAAGTAACACTCGAAGAAAGTCTTGCCAAAGTCTTTTGAGGGTTTTTCTAGATTGCAAATATCTATACCGATAGAGTAACAAAATAGTAAAATTTCAGGTTTCGGAAACTTTAGAAAAAAATCTTAGTTTGAAAATATTCACTCATTCTTCCTTTATCTGATCAATGGAAACTTTCGAATCAGTTTTGAGCTAAATATTTTGTGTTTTTCGTTGTATTGTTTATCATGGTATCTATCATCATCATCCGATCTGCAAATTTCATTTAAGCGGATTAACACTGAAATTTTACTGTTAAGTATGTAGATACTAATTAATGAAAATGTTTGAAAGAAGATGATTATTTCCGTAAGTTAGCACCCTTCGTTTCTTTCTTAAGATGTCTAGTTTACAGGCGGAAGACAGAGAAGGCGACGAGAGTTTTTGGCAGGTAAGTTAAAATTAGTAATCGGGGAGCGATTGTCTTCTGATAATTATCAAGTTCCAGCTCATGTATGTTTAACAAACTAGGATCAGTTTCTTAAGTGTTTAATATCTGATGATGTCTATTCAACAATGATAAGATATCTTAACACAATATAAACATATGGAAACTGAGGTCAATGTAGTAGCTTTGTAATAGACGAAGCTTGAATTGGGTTTTGATATATTCGTTTCCAGTGCTGGTAATATTAGGAGGCACGGTGGTGTAGTTGTAGGACGCCGGGCTCGTGATCGAAGGGTTGCGAGCTCGAGTCCCATCACGGCACTTGTGTTGTATCCTTGAGCAAGGTTATTTACCCCGCTTGTTCCAGTCTACTTAGCTGTAAATGAGTACGTGGTTGGGTAGTACTAGAAATTGTATAATGCTTGCAGTGAGCGCCAAAATGACAGCACCGGGTGTATGCTCACCAGGGAGTTAAGAACGATATTGACTGGTTGCTAAGGCCCTATATCCACGGATGATGATTTGGGAATTCCATTTAACTTGTTCATTTCTGTACTCATTCAGATATTTTGACAAAATTAGATGTTTTCCATGTGCTTTTTAATTAATTATAAGGAAATCCTTATTCGTCCAATCCATGCAAATGAGACATATGTCTACTACAAACATCTCTGAGCACTCTGACCTCACGGAGCATGCGTGTGTTCAGGTTAACAGATTTCCCTTCAGAGGGCCACATGCGTGTGCGAGCATTTTAATAGTATCTGCTTTTGGTTAGTTTGAAGTATACAAGGACAATTTCTCGTAAGATCTAATAATAATCATATATATCATAATTGTTGACAACGTATTTCGTTAATCTAACATACCTTGAAAGAAGTACGTGTGAAATCAAACTACTCGTGTCCTCGCGTCCATTTTTTTACAGCACACACACATGAGGTCGTGCCATGTGGCGCGATTATTTCGTGATATATTTTGATGTCGTAATATATGGCGCTGGCTCTGCCAATAATTAAGCTGACCACATCGGACATCGGCTATACGGATTCCTTTGTCTGCATTTAGGTATTTTTCATTCTAATTATTTTTATAAAAACGCGGATTCACTAAACTGCCTCTCTAAGTGATATAAAGATGGACGTTAATAAGTATGCTCATTAGTGTGTTACTTGTTGTGATTGACAATGATACTCGGTTCTCATTTTGAGAACTTGATGTTTACTTGGATGTGACAAAGATTTGGATGGCGGTGTCGTCGATGAAGCAGAAGACGCCCACTCTTCCGGAAAATCTGGTCATATTCTCTTGGACTTTTACATGAGTCTTCATGCAAATCTTTCATTTGTTCATATGTTGCCCCTAGTTTAATTGATTTTAAGTTCGGATTATTAATTTGTTAATACTTCGGTGTTCTCTAATTTATTTTAAATAATTCAATAGGTGCTTCTTTCAGTGATTTTTCAGAGCCATCTCATGTAAGTGGTTTTTGTTTTTAATTTTCACGCCGGTATGAATGAAAATCGGTTACATCCATATTATGTGAAGCCCGCTAGGCTTGGCTTCATGGTCAATATGGATGTAACCGTTTTGCATTTATACCGGCGTGAAAATTAAAAAAACACAGTTCAATTCAAATATTTACATCTTAACTATAGAACAGTTTTAAATTACATTTACTATTTCTTAAAAAGTTTTGTAATTAACTGCATTTATTTTTGTGTCGTCCTTTAAATGTCATTGACGGAACAGTCCTAATTTTAATCAAATTTGCGCAAATACTTAACCGTAGTCATTTGAGCGTTTGACGCTGGGGCGTTCTCAATGTTATCCGAAGCGGAGCAGCAAAACTCGCATTGAGAAAGATCAATATATTACGTCATAAGAAATTCACGTGAATGGATGTATTCATACTGTATTCATGTTGTATTCATATTATACTGTTTATTGTTTTCAGTTGGTATATTCATATAGAGAAGAAACAATCAGAATGTAAATATATTATGAATACTTGGAAATAAGGATAGGATTGATTTTGTTATCTCTATAGCCCTACTATTTTTACTCTTTTACTCTTTTTATTCTTACCCTTTTTTTAAATTTCAGCACAAAATTTATGGTGCTAAAAGGTTACCTTGATGACATCCTCGTTCAATACGTAACACAGATACAAATTACCTCCTTGAATTATAGCTGAACTAATATTTGCATGTGAAGATTTAAATCAATATCTTTTACTATTTCAAATGAAAAATAAATAAATAAAAACCAACAAATGTCCAAGAGACAGTCAAACGCCTTCTTAATATCAATCGAAACATGCCCCGATTATTTAGTATTCTGCATAATGTCGTAATTATGCCTCAGATTGTTACCCAAATTCGAAAAAATACTCGGGTAAAATATTCCTATCTCACACCAATGGTTATCGGAGAGTCCTATAATCTACTAGGACAGTTTGCGTGGGGGAAAGAGGTATGGGATATCCTGTTTGGGGGGAAGAATGTCTTTATACTGCGTCAATCAGCTGACTCATTACTCCCGGTCGGGGATGCGCTGGTTAAAGTGCGATACATGTGGCAGTACTGTGTATTATAGAGTATTATTTAAACCACTGTTTGTGTATTCAAGGGATCGTTAGGGGAGACAGGACCAACGCATTGCTATATGAGTAGGTTGTGGATCTATAGGGAGCTAGTAACTCGTGATCTGTCCGAACAGGATCAACAGCTGTTCGTGTGGTTATATTATGTCAATGCTAATTACAAGTACATGTAAATCTTTCGTCAGTTTTAAAAATGAACGGTTACTTGTATTTTGAAACATTTTGTTTGTTATTTGATTGATTGCTAGTCTTACCACTTCATCCAGTGCATGGACCTAACGATACAAAAGGCCTGTAACTCAGGGGTGAGGTGTACAGGGGCGCAGAAAGCTGATCATTACCAAAAACCATTTAACGGAGTGACAACTGGTGTCCTCCCTCTCCGGACTTTGACCACCCTATTACGATAGTATGGCACGCTTCCCTGTCTGGAAAGAGAGACTTACAGGGGAGGTGGGGGTGGTTAGAAAAGTTAAATCGTATGTTTGAGGTCTAGATTTGACAACCACTGGCATACTCACACTTAAAACAGAAGTAAAAATAAAACAGATCCATATCATCGCATGCTAGGCTTGAAACCTGGCGTTACATTTGAGGGATGTAGCATAATTATAGTAGCATCTGAAAGGTAAGTATATCTATAAAAACAGATTGTTTTGGTTAACAGCACAAAAGGAAAATCGCATACAAGTTATACACGAACAGGCACTTGGTATTTATACCAAATACGATACAAACCATACAACATACGGACAATGGCATACATTTTTGTCTCAACTCATGAGCGACAGAAAAGATTCTCTTTTCGTACAGATACAAATTGTACAAATTGTTAACATCTAGTCGAATAGTTTGATTTAGCGTTACACAGAAATGTAACCTTTGGGAAATGTATGAAGTTTAAATAAGGTAAATCATTTGATCAGAAAAGAAAAAAAATAAAACGAATGAATCTTCTCGTCGTCCAGGACCAAATATCGAAACATTATTATTATCTTTCTTAACAAGCTTTACCGAACATAATCTTACAGTGTACGTGAATGAAGAAAGTATTTTCGTACAAGTATCAGCTGTACGTTTTTGTTTTTCGAAAGCACTGTCAACTCAACCACACTTCGTCCAACCATGCTCTTCGTCTTCATTGATAGTGTCGTATTTCTTTTTGTTTGTCAGATGCATCTGTTCCGATCTTTCAATAGTCTCTTTCAGCTTCTTTCTTCTCTAGTCTTAGCTTGTGACTCTGTTTTCGTCACCCAACATTGTTTATCGCGGCTACCTGACATTTGCGCTTCCCGTTCTATTTTTATACGAGAAATCTCGTGATTTTTTTTCGAATCATGTGACCACTATCCTACTCCCGGTTCTTTTAACATAGAAAACGATAATAAAAATATAATTATGGTACTGATGTGCTTAGTAATAAATCTTGATATTACATAAATATGTTATTGTTTGATAATCTAAACTGTTAATGTTAAAAAGATTATAGAAAATATTTCATGTCGTACCATGTTGATATTCCTCTAATTAGTCGAATGGCGGCGGCGAAATTGAGCAGACGAACACCAAATTTAGCGGAAAATGCCGTTTTAAGGTACTTTCCGGTTAATTGACACAACTGAGACCTTGATTTTTCTTCTTAGAATAACATTTGCCTTCAGAAAACGAATTTCATTTGGAAATTGGTCCAAACACGAGCTAATTATTATTATTATGTAAGATTATGTTTTAATAAATAAAGTATGTCATACTGTTATTTATTATGTTATAATATCAAAAGACTTATTTTCACATTGATATAGATCCTGATAAAACTATATGAAAATCTTTCGATTTGTTAATCTCCCTCAACATACGGAGAATTAAAGTCATAATAAATAAAACGTAAAATAAAATATATATAGTTAAAAAAAATCTCCCTAAAAAGCGCACTATTTTTGACACTGGCCAACAAGGTAATAGTGCCAAAGCCACAATTGACAGTTGTACATGTATACTGTTCTTCCTCCTGTAGCCATATTGGCGTCATTTTAGAGATAAAGTTTGATGGGTTCATCGTTAAGCAGCTGTCACTATCGTTCGTTTTCAACCTCACGAATATTGTTTATCTACCCTATATGGGTAATGCACACAGTCTAAATGGTAAGCCTCACTAACTCTTTGCTGTATAGCCTTCGTGGAGTCCTCAAAGATTGTGAATCCGGATCCCTTTAGTGTCCTGTGAGTCTTGATGATGATGTTATGTTTCTTCAATCAATATGAGAGCTAGAAAATCACACTTCGCATTTCGATGTGTGATATCAATACCGTCTAATCGCAGGGGCACTTACATACGATTAGTGCACATTCCTCTAAAGACTGTCGTTTGGAAGGGTCGGGTAGCTGGTTATTCCGGAACCAGTTCGTATGGCTATGTTATTCAATGTCGTTGTGGCGCTGCTCAAAGACGCTGGTCGGACTCTCTGTTCGAGGATGTTAATTTGTTTGCCTCCGATCCTCGTTTTAATCCTCGTGTAAGTGAATTCTAATTTTCAAAGAAATAATAATTTCGTCGTTCTCCACGTTTAGCAACAATAGACTGCAGGAAGTGTTTTGTAATTGTGTTTTCAAGTTTGTTTGGATAACTCGTCTAAACGTTCTGTCATTTCATACATGCATGCATGCATGCATACATACACGCACGCACGCACGCACGCATGCATGCATACATGCATACAAACACGCACGCACGCACGCACACCCGCACACACACACACACACACACCCACACACACCCACACACACACACATACATACATTCATTCATTCTGTGTATCGCTAAACGCAGACACAGATAGCAGAATTAATTTGATCATTCAGGTAAATACATCCTTTAGTTACAATATTGATATTTGATGATAAATGCTCAAAAGGTTGTCAGGTTTTGGAGGTGGAGGAAAGCCGGAGTACCCGGAGAAAAACCACCGACCTACGGTCAGTACCTGGCAACTGCCCCACGTTGGATTCGAACCCAGTGGTGGAGGGCTAGTGGTCGAATATTGCGACACCTTAACCACTCGGCCACCGCGGCCCCATTAAGCTGAAGATGAGACAGACTCATGAGTATAGATTGCCTTTGGGACATATATCTTGGACAATGCAGAAAGAAGTAGCTCATATTACGGCACAGAGATTCGAGAGATGCAGGTTGATGAAGACTATCGGCAAGTTTTATGGTCGCCATCTTGATCTCATCGAGAAATATTCTGTATTTTTGTGTGATATGAAGATGGACGTCTTTGTATTTGTTTGTAAGTGTGTTTACTTGTTGTGATGACAATGATGACTCGGTTCTCATTTTGAGGATTGACGCTTACTTGGATGTGACCAAGATTTACATGGCGGGTGTCGTCGATTAAGCAGAAGACGCTTACTCTTCCGGAACATCTGGTCTAATTCTCTTGTGCTTTTACGAGAGTCGCCATGTAAATCTTTCCTTTGTTCCTATTTTTCCCCTAGTTTAATCAATTTTGAGTTCGGATTATGGTTTTTTTGACGCTTTGGTATTCTCTGATTCTTTTTTCATTAACATAACCGCAGCTACACGAAGAATTATCATTAAAAAATCATAATTCAATTGATTTGCCAAATTTTGTAGTTGACATAGTATTATATTTAAAACGATTAGCAGAAATAGTACAAATATCTTCCTTAATACAAATATCATCAGCATCAGCATCTCGGGGTGTGGCATGATGGGCAAGTTTTTTTCAGTTCACTAATATATTTTAAGCTATAATAGTTACATTCAGGTCTGTTCTACCAAGACATCATGCTAGTAAAAAAACTATTTAAATATGTATTAGATCTACAGATAGGTGGTTCAAAAAGACGTTGACGTCTGATATTGTAGTTCCTAGCTTCATTGCTGATTATGTGAGGTTCAATTATTTCAAACAAATAATATGGAGAAATATGGTTCATAATTTTAAAAAACACTACATACTGTTGATTTTCTCTGCGCTGATTAAGAGTATCCCGACCAATTTCTTTATATATTTTTCTTTAACTAGTTCCTCTTCGTAGACCTGTAACGATTCTTGCAGCATCAAGTCGTATAGATTCAAGAAGATCTTATTCAGATTGGTTACAATTATTCCATACAACACTAGCATACTCAAGACTTTGCCGAATATATGACTTATATATAATTTCAAGAGCTTTCCTATCAAGTCTGTACTTAAGTGATCTAAAAATATTCATTTTCTTACATGCATTGTTATATATGAAATTAATATGATCAGACCATAAATTATGGCTGTTAAAGAAAATCCCTAAATGTTTATGTTTCTTTTTAATTACATTTAACACAGGATTGTTAAGAAATATAAAATCAGGATGCATTTCATCTGTGTTAAATATGTTTGACATACGAAGAGCTTGCTTTATTGGGATTAAATATTACATTATGTGGAGATCACTGTCTAAATTTACAGCAGCAGTATTTTTATCATTTTCTATAAAAACAAATTGTGAGGTATCATCAGCAAAAAATTTACATTTGACTCAATTTCATTTTCTACATCATTGATATATAGAAGAAATAAATATGGCCCGAGGACCGAACCGTGCCGGACACCTGCTGTGAGAGTGCGCCAAGAAGACTTATACCCATCAATAACTCCTCTTTGCTGTATATCAGTTAAATAATTAGAAAGCCAGTTTAGAACATTTTCTCAGATACCATACTTTTTTAATTTGTAAACAAGACCATCATGCCAGACCCTATCAAAAGTTTTGCTAATATCGCAAAACACAATTCTAGCTTGTTTTCTTCTATCAAGCTGCTCAGAATTGTGTCATATAATGATAATAACTGGTTAACTGCGGAATCTGTGGGAAGGAATCCGAATTGGTTCTGACTGTTATTACTTGAAAGATAATTAAACAAATATTTTAACACAATTCTTTCAAGCATTTTACTAAGCAATGGAGTAATAGAAATAGGTCTGTAATGGGTCACTTCTCACATCTTTGCCCTCGTATACAGCTGTGACATTAGTATTTTCCCAAATTTTAGGTAACTGACCAGATTCTACTGATTTATTAAACATAATATGTAAAGGCTTTACTAGAGACTTAGATATACCTTTGATGAATCTAGGTTGAATTGCATTAGGACCTGCAGGCTTTTTTATTAAAAAGCTGAAGCTCATTAAGGACATCTTGCTCGGTAATATTAATATTGCATAATTGACGAGGAAAGGGAAGAGGATTTGGCGGAACATCTTAAATAGGTTTATCGGTAGTAGAAGTAGATGTGAAAAAATGGTTAAATGATTCAGTCTTACAGCATGCACTTTCAATTCACCATTTATTTTCAAAGGATAATCAGTGTCATTTTTTTGTTTTAGAAGAGATAAAAGATTTTGCAATTCTCAACCATTTACCTGGCGGGATGCCTTCATCAGTGAGAGAATTTTGTACTTTGTGGAGATGATTTTTTTTGCATCTCTAATCAGTGAGATAACTGAGTTTCGTAGTTGTCTGTATTTGTCCCAGGAGTTGGGAGTATTTACTTGTTTAGCCTTATAGTGTTGCCTATTTCTCTGTCTCATTTTCAGCCTGGTTTCATTATTCATCCATATTTTGTCATTGGGTCTGCTTGTTACTGTCTTATGTGGTACAAATCTGTCAATACAGGTCATTAACTTACTGGAGACAATTTCATTTAAAGTTTCAACTTCATCAATATTGCATAGCTCATCATCCCTGTCAGTTGCTGTTAAATAAGTGTTAGCACTGACAAAATCTGCATTACTTAAATAAGTCAAATTTTTTTAAAGGCAATTTTTCCTTAATGTTTTAAATGAGATCACGGTTCTAGCAGCTACATAATGGTGGGTCTACAGTTATATTACATACATTATTACTGTCATTGGTCAATATAACATCAAGGGAAATAGATGATGTTAAAGTTATTCTTGTTGGTTCATTGGCAATATCATTCAATCTATATTTTATCAATAGTCTTTTAAGGTGAAAATTTGGGGCCAAGTTCGACATATTCTGATTAATATCACTAAGTAGGAAGACACTTTCATATAGATCAGATACCTTTTCAGGACTTATCCCAAGATTTTACTGTCAAATGTGGAGCCCTATACAAACATCCGATAATCATTTGTTTGTTTTGTAGTTTAACTTCTGTCCAGACAACCCCAACATCATCAGATTCCAGGTCTAATCTACGTTTAGCAATTTTATATTGTCTTCAGTATAAATACGCACACCACCGCCTCGTCGTTGCTGTCTGTCCTTTCGGAAAACTGTGGGGGGAAATTCAGTATTGATGTCTTCATCAGCTTTTGAAGGATTCAGATGAGTCTCACTAATACAGAGACTGCCACAGTCACCATATTCCGTATCAATTAGATCAGTTTTGTTAAAAATATTTATATGATCATTTTTTATGTTATCAGATAGGTTCTGGTCACTACTTATGTTTGGGCCTGGATTCAGGTGTACATCCATACATATCATTAAAAGTATCTCCTTAACCAAGTACTGAAAATTAATATTTAAAAATGATGTGTTCAGAGATTGATAGAAAACAGATATATGTAGCTGTAACTGTGCATCACTCATGGACCCCACCCTGGGCTGGGCATGTTTACAATCAGTCATTACCAAATAAGGAAATAAAAAGAATCAACAAAGCAAATTCCAGAGGGAGGGTTATATTAGAGAATGCAAGTACCATAAGGAAGACAGTTTTGTATTTATGATGCAATTTGAGTGCTAATCTGAAAATGATAATAGCAAAGATTATGCTACTAGCAGCTGTACTAAGTATTGACATCGTTTGAGATTGATTTGCTTGCGGACTGAAGGTGTTATCGCCCGCACAGTCAACATAATTAAGAACTGAAAATGAAGTATAAAAATAATAACAACAACATACAAACACAGGTTTACAAACATAAATTAAACACCAATTTATCTAACGGCAGTCATACTGTCCATGTGCAAACATGTCGAACTGGTTAAACAACCTCTTTGCTTCCCCTTGCTGCCATTCGTTACTTTAAACATTTAGGTGACCAAGAAAAACCGCATTTCTTGCCATTATATATGAGCATACCGATACAAACAGTCATGGCTCTAAAATTGCTAACTTATGCATGTACTACAGAAATAATAGTCACTTACAAATAAATGTGAGGATTTTCATCCAATAACAAATCGATATTCATACACAGGGCGATAGGCCAGTATAATATAGCAGATTAATTTCTACAGAGTGGATTATTGCACATTAGGAAAGTGGCTAGAGTATATGTGTAGCGCATAAAGGTATGTAAATAGAGCATAATATATGTAGTATATATATATATGTTTAGTTTTTCACTTACACGTGTTGGTCATACTTTTAGGTTGCCAACGAGCAAACCCGTGTGTTGGAGCTAGCTACGTATACATACAATGTACAGAGGCACAGTGGTCTAGTGGTAGGACGCAAGGCTCGTGATCGAAGGGTTGTGAGTTCGGGTCCCGGTCACGGCACTTGTGTTGTATCCTTGAGCAAGATACTTTACTCTGCTTTTTCCAGTCTACATAGCTGTAAAAGAGAACGTGGATGGGTATTGCTAGAAATTGTAGAATGTTAGCTGTGAGCGCCGAAATGGTAACACTGGTTGTATGCTCCCCTGTGAGTTGATAACGATATTGGTTGATTGCTAAGGCCCTATAACCACGGATATTAATTTATGAACCGCTTTGAAGCGGCCTTTAAGGTCGTGACAAAGCGGTATATAATAACCTCGAATTATTATTGTATTATTACTGAGAAGGGTAGGGTAGGGAAATAGAAGGGGATGGAGTATAGATATATATATATATCTATACGAAGGAGGAGGCAACGATGAGTCAAAGGAGGGATGGATAGGTTTATCGTTGTCTCTATTTATCAGATATGTATACAAAAAATTCAGTGCAGACATATTTATGAGACACGGTATATGTATATCACTGTAACGGGCCTACATGTATTGGTCATATCACTAGTATGGAAGAGTATGTACGCGTGTACACGCACGTGGTCAAAGGAATGTGTAACGAAATAGACACGTGGACATGACATATAATATACACGGCCAGTACTGTGGAGTTAATCATTATGAATAAACATGAGTTCTTTTGTTACTGATTTTATGAGAACGCACGGTTTGTTTTTTAGCTTTTGAGCATTACAGCGTCACACGGGACACTGAATAATCATGATTAGGTATATATACGTACCTGTGGAGTTTATGAATTCAGCTGGGTAACTATTTACATAATATGTAGCATTTTAGTACACATACATACTTTTCACTCAAGTCATTAAACATGCATTGCATTGAAGCTGCTACAATGTACCCTAGTATGATAGTTACACAAAATGCTGAAAGCATATGTAGACGGTGCATGGAGATCAATATAATGTTATGTTGATTGGTAGAATTATACAAACATACACTACAACAATGTGTATAGGCATACCTGTACGCAACTTATTGTGCAATTTATAAGAACAAAGATAAGTTATATTATGCAAGAACCACTTATTGTTAAGATATAGCTCTGTATAGGGGTAGTAAACAGAAATTGTATTTATTTAAGCATTGAACTGCTTTCAGTTGGCATTCATATAGCCTATGAATGCCAACTGAAAGCAGTTCAATACTTATATTTACCATTTTTAGAATCTGCTCATGTCATAAAACAATCAATAACACATTTTATTTCACAGCATTTAGCTCAATAAATGTATTTGTCGCATATACTTGTTCAATGAAAAGAACAGCCATCACCCGGGGACGGTCAATGTTATCCAACGTAACAATTATGACGTCATAATAATGATGACGTCAACAATTGGTCATTGGCATTCATGGCCTGATGAATGTCAACTGAATGTGGTAGGGATATATAGTGGCAATGCCATTCAATGGTAAATATATGACGATAGAGACAGTCATATGGTGACAATATTGGTGGGGGAATTATAAACAGCTATATATATAGTGACTAGATGATAACAGCTGATTGTTATCAGCACGTTTAAATTGATTTTGAGACCAATTAGTTATTTTATTTCTGATACAATGAAGGATACTACACAAAAATAATACATTATTCACCTCTGTATTCAAATGGTTATGTATAGACCCATTATAAATACGTTTCTCTGTTGTTAAATAAATACAATAAATACATATCAATAGAAAGGTATTAGTTTTTCCAAAGTATTGTAATTAGTATATTAACGTCTGTTGGAGGGGTTCATAGTGGATTTGTCAGAGGAGGAGACACATGGCTAGGGATTCCCTGTAGCCGCACGATGACTACTTTGGGGCCGGTCACGAGTACTATTACCAACATTGGGAGGGGGGGGGGGGGGTCAGGGTATGTGGACAGTTCATCCAATATTGTCACCTGGGTCTTTCACCCGTGTTGGTTGTGGATAACAATCCTCCCATCATAGGTCCAGGTGCCAGAGATGAGACCCTGTCGTTTAAGATACCTGGCTTTAGCATACACAACAGTCCTCTGTTTTGTCAGGGCCTCATTTATATATAGGCGGGTTTTATTAGTGACAGATGGATCGTGATCACTCTCGGAAGAAGTGAAACCTTGTCGGGATGGAAACAAGGAAAATTTCGCATCAAACACCAAGGACCTCGTACGGTAGGATGAAAATCTTACGATTATATCACGTGGATACTTTGCGGACTTAGGACCCACCCGATGACGGCGATGACCCTGGAAAGATGATCATTTGTGACACAATTTAGCAACGACACATAATGTTGGATAATAGACAGTTTATTCGTGATCGTAAATTACACCGACATCACAAGTACGTGTTCATGGTATTATAACATCATCAAACTTGTTAGTACTTCGGCGTTGTGTCTCAGTCTGGCTAAGTCAATTGTCAACTTATAAGTCTTCTACATCTTTACTAGCACTAGCCTGTAGCCTTCCTGGCAGTCTCTCGTGTAGACTGTCAAAGTCTTAATCCACCGCCTTCTAAACACAGACTCACCCCCATCCAATACTAGCTCATACTTATAATTACTAATCCCCTTCGTGTGCAAAGTAGTGCCGTCTGCATAAATAATTGTTGTCCAGCTGGTGTTAATTAACTGACCAACTTACTGCACCCTGCCCGGGTTTACTGGTGTAATAGACAGATACCTAATTAACCACTAGTTTACTTTAATAACAAATCACAGCATCTAGGCTAATAAATACTTCCAGATGGTACAGCTACCGTGATATATCATATCAACATGCCTACTTTGTTACAATGGTCCCTTTTTCACAAAGAAATATAATTACTAATTATAGTTCTTTTAGATGTTATACACACTATTTTGTTACATTATACGTCCCTTCTCCTCAAGGAAATCTATTTTAATTTCTAATCATAATTCTTTAAATAATATGCCACCATTATCCCAACTTTTTTTTTTAAATAATTACTTTCACTCCATTCCCACTTCAGATAATTCTAAAATCAATTAATCTAGATTTAATAACCTCCGACATCGTACAATTCCCCGTTGAGCATCTATTAATATCTTATACTGCCCCTTAAATGACGACATGATATAGTCTTATGTTAAATGTTCAAGGTCTCCTAGTTTTGTCGTAAAAGTCAAAAGTGGGTACATATATATTCATAACAACATATTTACAGATACAAATCATTAAACACAATAGCTTCTTTAAATTAACCCATTAGATATACATGTACAAATCAGAATCAAAATAATAAAATCATTATAGAATCCACATGGTTAGTTAATGTCCATGGTATCTGCATATTCATTTAAACACGTATGTCGCGTCCGACATTAAAATTTCACACAATACTGTTCATTAACTCAAATCACACAAAATAATGTTCGGGGAATCAAATATGATGATAATATTGAATGAACTAAATCACTATCGCGATTGTCTCATTAATAATGTCTTTCACTATCAAAGACATTTTTTCACTTAAAAATGATTAACGAATGTCCTTTTGGTTACGTCACGCCCTGAAAGGTATACATATTGTTCACGAGAATAATTATAGATCTTCACAAATTGCACGAATAATTGAAAGGAAATCGTGTCACATATTTCGTTGCAATGTTCCTTCTTTTCACATGACATTATAGTCTCTTGTGCTCTCTCCAGTCGGATAAATAAGTTTTCAGATCAACCTCCGTATAATTAAACCCATTACCGATGGTGTGTACTCTAGTCTGACACACGTACACGTATATATGTGCATAACACATATAACAGTTCCTGGTACAAATAGCATCATTAACTACTTCCAGTCACATACTACTAATTCCCGTCAGATAAAAGAAATTTCAGAATATATCTTCCTTATTAGAAAATCCGCTTTTGACGTCCGCAGATGGAATGTTCGTACAACATATAATTTAACAAGGATTCACTGTCTCTCTTTGACTTCCAATAGTTAAAACATGGAACCGTCCCTTTCTCGTTGATCAGTGACGTAGACTGTCATTGGATCTAAATGGTTGGTGTAGAGGAAACTTCTCTAAAGATGTACTCCCATCCTCAGCTTTAGCCGACACCAATGTGTAACTCAGCAAAGTGATTAGCTTACCTGACCTTTTTCATTCTCACATGCATTATTACTGATGCGTTCAGTTCTTCATGAATTATATCAAAACTTTCAAAATAACTATTTTCGCTTAAGATTTTATCCAATTAGATATGATTTCATCCAATAACATTTCTTTAGTTTTTATTTCTAATTTTAACTTTTTATCACTATCTAATAACAGTTCTTTTTGTTTTCTATTTTATATATATATTGTTTTACAATTACATCTTATATCTTACTTTTATTTTGCTTTTCTGTTTTCATCATCCTGTTATTGAGCAAGAGATTGAATATCTAACGTGCCGACGGCCGATTGGTACGAGAGAGTTCTTTCTTTAAACTCAATAACTTCTTTTACTTTGATTCCAAATAAAGAAACTTTTAAATTTCCTCATCAACTGACATATAATCTGAACTATCTTCACTTATTTGGTCATCTTGGTTAGCATCTTGCTCCATCTCGTTACTTGAACTATCCTGTTCTTGTGACTCTAATCTAGCCTTTCTTTCTCTTAAACGTTTAGATAACTCCATTAAAGGAATGTCATCCTCATCTGATGAATTATCCCTTTCCTGACGGAATCTCTTTGTTATTCTGTCAAAGGGAGGTAATTCAGCATCATCTGAACTTGCCTCCGAATCAGAACTATCTTCTGGTTGTACTACAAAATGCGGTTTTCTGATTGGACGGGTGGAAGTACCCGTGGGTATCTCCCAATCGTCTATATCAGCTAGCCTCATGTGTTCCGCATGCGATTTTGTACTAGTACCGTCTAACTGATTTTTGACAATAAATGTCACTGGTGTCCTTTGCTCCACTATTCTATAATATGGGCGCCATTTATCTTGTAGCTTATTTTTCCTAAGATGGTTCTTTATATACACAGGGTCCCCTACTTGAAACTTGATTTCTTTACTATTTTTATCTGCGTATTTGGCTTGTTTCCGTTTTGATTTCTTTATACGTCTATGCACTAGAGTGAATGATTGATGTTGTTTTTCTAATGCAATCTTATGAGGTTCTTCCCCTAAGTACTTACGACGCGGTTGAAGTAAGTTGTCAATGGGAAGTACAACGTCACGGTTGTATAACAGATAAAATGGGGAGAATTTTGATGATTCATTGATATTGAATCGAACCGCAGCCAAAGTTTGATTTAAATACACATCCCATGTTGCTGTGTCATTTTCAAGTTTCTTTGCCAAAACATCATGGAGAGTTCTGTGGAACCTCTCAACTTTTGTATTACTTTGTGGGTGGTAGTAAGAAGTTGTTACATGACTTATATTTAATGCTTCCAAAGTCTCTTTCATTACCCTGTTAACATTTTCTGTCCCATTATCCGTGATAATTTGTAATGGACAACCAAATCTGGGTACTATGTGCTCCAATAGTAAATGTGCTACATTTTCTGCTGACTTATCAGGGACAGCAAATGCTTCAGGCCAACCACTGTATATATCAACAAAACTAATGATGTATTTATTTCCTGACAGGGTTTCTGGATATGGCCCTGATAGATCTAGTCCCAACTTAGCAAACGGATATGGGGGTATATCAGTTTCTTGCATGGGGGGTTTTGTTTTCTTCGAACTAAGCCTCTGGCACGGGACACAACTTGAGACATACTCATACAGTTGTTTGTACATGTTAGGCCAAACATATTTGGACCTAACAGCGTCAAATGTCGTGTCAATGCCCATATGTCCATTCTCGTTATGATATTGTGTCACTACTCTGAATCTCAAATGATCTGGTACATATAGTCTAACAACAGGATCAACATCTGGGTTGGACAAATAATACAATATGTCATCCATAATCAGGTATTTGTTTTGTACCGACTTTCCCACTTTGTTTTCAGTTAACTGTCTCTTTAATTGTAGTATCTCTACATCTTTCTCCTGTTCTACTACCATGTCTAAGTCTCCTGGCTTTAGAGTATCTATTTCAGGAATTGTCATAACAGGTTTCCCAATTTCACAACTAGCAAAGTCTTTCGGGTTGAACTTGTTGGAATTTAATGCACTAATTTCAAATGCCTTATCACTGAGATCTGGTGTCAAGTCTTCATTTGGTTTATCTTCCTTAAGGGGGAATCTCGATAACAAATCAGCGCATGTGTTTTCAACTCCCGCTATATACTCTATTTTACAATTGTATCCCGCTATTCCTAATGCCCAAAGTTGAATTTTCTTGTTTTGCATAGGTGACTCCAACAAATATTTCAAAGGTTTATGATCAGTCCTGATTACAAACTCAGCATTGTGTAAAAAGTGATCTAATTTTTGCAGGGCGTAATGAATAGCAAATGCTTCTTTCTCAATGGTAGACCATCTAGTTTGTGTATCAGATAGCTTATGTGATAGATAGTACAATGGCTTCTCATTCCTAACATTAGGTAATATGTTCTGACCTTCATCACAAGGCTGGGTCAAACACGCACCTATACACGTATCACTAGCATCGGTGTATAACACATATGGTTTTGTTATGTCTGGGTAAGCTAACAGTGGGACTACCGTGAGACTATCTTTCAACTGATCAAATGCTAATTGACAGTTATGTGTCCAGTGAAATTTAGCATATTTCTTTGTCAGTGTGATCAACGGTTCTGCAATTTTTGAAAAATTTGGTATAAATCTCCTATAGTAACTACACATTCCAATGAACCCTCTAACTTCTTTAACGCAACTGGGAGCTACCATTTGTCGCACAGCTTTTACTTTTTCTGGGTCAGGCCTTACACCATTTTGATTGATCACAAATCCAAGGTATTTTGTTTCTGTTTGAAAAAACTGACACTTTTTTAATTTTAATTTCAATTTGTGTTTTCTCAATCTCGAGAAAACTTCTTCTATGTGAGCCAAATGTTCCTTCTCTGTTTCTGAATAAATTAAGATATCATCCAAATAGGCTATAGCAAATTGATCTAAATCCTGTAAAACCTCTGACATAAGTTCTTGAAATACAGCTGGTGCGTTCGACAATCCAAAAGGCATTACACTGAATTGAAACAATCCCTTATGACAGGCAAAAGCTGTTTTTTCTTTGTCTTCATCTTCCATTAAAATTTGCCAATACCCTGATTTCAAGTCAAGCGTCGTGAAATATTTTGCTTTTCCTAATAAAGCTAGAATGTCGTCTATCAATGGCAACGGATAGGAATTTGCTTTAGTTATTTTGTTTAGAGCCCTAAAATCAACACAAAATCTTTTTGACCCGTCCTTCTTGTCAACTATCACAACTGGAAAAGCCCAAGGCGATTTAGATCTGCTAATTATACCTGCCTGCAGCAAATCATCAACAGTCTTGTCAATAACTGTCCTCTGTGTCAAAGGTGTCCTATAAGGTCGGAGTTTTATAGGCCTGTTGTCACCTGTATCAATTTTCATCCTAACTGTTTCTGTATGACCTAATTCAATATCTTTTTCTGCAAATAAATCCCTATTATTCGCTATCAAATTTTGAACTTCTCTACGGTTGCTTTTTGGTACACTAACTTCTGTCATATTTACAGTTTCATTTGTCTGGGGTGTACTAGAGGTACATGTATTAATGGTCCCTACACTTTGTTTTTCTAAGGAATTTACCTGGGCAATAACAGTATCCTTTTTTAGTTGGAAGGTTTTGTTAGTGTTATTGACAACCGAAATGGGCACCCTACGGTTATTTTTAAGCTTGGCTATGGAACTTGATACCATTAATCCCGGTTCTTGAGTAATTTCACCTGTATTTATAGCAGATATTTCACATAACTCAGATTTTTCTATGCCTGCACTCTGTTTGAATTTCCCCATGTACACCTGTGCTGTTTGAGGTTTTATAATGGTTTTTGATTTAAGTCTTACAACAGAAGCCACATGAATATTATCTTCGAGTGACGCATACGTATTTTTAACTCTCAAACACCCTAAATCATAGTAAAGCCTCACACCGTTGTTCACTAACCAATCCTGACCTAATATAATATTTCTATTAATTCCCGATATAACATAGAACGAATGACAACACTCGACCTTGCCTATAGTGAACTTCATGCTTATGAGCCCGTCTACGTGAATACTTTTACCATTAAATGCTTGTAAGTTGATTGTTTTCTTACTATGTTTCGGTTTTTGCTTTAAAGTTTTATAAACCCTCCGATGCATCAATGACACTTCTGCTCCAGAATCTACGAGTGCCCTAAGTCTCTGGTTTTGAATTTTAACTCTACATGAATTTGAGGTACCTGCCAGTTCTATCTTATAATTGGGAATTTTGATTTTTTTATTTCCCTTATTCCTTGGAGTACCTTTCTGCCCGTCAATTGATTTCCTATTTTTCTTTTCTGGTAACGTCTTAGCTTTTTCATTCCTTCCATCTGTTATCTTATAACCAGAGTGTTTTACTTTTCCCTTTAAAGTGTTTTGCGCCTTATTCTCCCTACAGTTTCTTTGTATATGTCCTGCCCGCCCACAATACCAACATATTGTGTTTCGACAATTTATTTTAAAATGTCCCCATTTTTTGCACCCCCAACACTTAACCCTTGCTTTTTGACGATTTTTCCTGTCCTCAGTATTTGTTTTATGTCCATCAAATTGTGTGTTATCCTCTCCTTTCCTTAATTTGAACCTTAATAAAAGATTTTGTTCTGATACTGCGTAATCATAGGCTTCCTGAAATGATTTGGGGTTTTCCCTCATAACTTTAAATTTGATATCTTCATTTTTAAGCCCATCAATAAATAACCCTATCAATTGACTCTCTATAACGTTTCCTCCTGATCTGTCTTGCCCTTTTAAAACTAATTCTGATTCTCCTAGCAATCTCTCTGCATACACTTGCACATTTTCATTTGAGTTCTGTCTTATATTTCTTAATGATAACCATGCATGATGGGGATCGGTTATTTCATCAAAAATAGATGTCAATTCCTTCTTTAATAAATTCCAATCGGTAGATTTATGTACGTTTAAATACCTCTGAATGAAATCACTTACTGGCCCTGTACTAGTTTGAAGTGCTACCAGGTTTAATTTATCTTTTGGTAAGTTTACTGAATTAGCATATTTTTCTATATCTTTTATCCACGTTTTGAATACCTCTGGTTTTCCTGAAAATGGTTTAACTATCTGGGTAATATTTTGTACTCCTACCATAGAACATAAACTCGAACGTTGTAAATTAATTTCTTGAAAAACGGAACTTGCATCAATGTTTGCCATAATGAGAATTACTTTAGTGTCAAGGATAAAACTAAATCACTCACCCCACTCTGTCCCTGTTTTTTCTTCAAGTTACGCTTGGCCGTCATACTGGCATCGTCTTCTGCACTTTCTTCCTCTGAATCCATTTTTCGTATTATGGTTATCCCGGTCGATATCCTTGGTCACGGTCACCAAAATAACACGTCTGTGACACAATTTAAGCAACGACACATAATGTTGGATAATAGACAGTTTTTTCGTGATCGTAAATTACACCGACATCACAAGTACGTGTTCATTGTATTATAACATCATCAAACTTGTTAGTACTTCGGCGTTGTGTCTCAGTCTGGCTAAGTCAATTGTCAACTTATAAGTCTTCTACATCTTTACTAGCACTAGCCTGTAGCCTTCCTGGCAGTCTCTCGTGTAGACTGTCAAAGTCTTAATCCACCGCCTTCTAAACACAGACTCACCCCCATCCAATACTAGCTCATACTTATAATTACTAATCCCCTTCGTGTGCAAAGTAGTGCCGTCTGCATAAATAATTGTTGTCCAGCTGGTGTTAATTAACTGACCAACTTACTGCACCCTGCCCGGGTTTACTGGTGTAATAGACAGATACCTAATTAACCACTAGTTTACTTTAATAACAAATCACAGCATCTAGGCTAATAAATACTTCCAGATGGTACAGCTACCGTGATATATCATATCAACATGCCTACTTTGTTACACATTGTAGAGAAACTAACTGAGGGTCCATAGTGTAACAAAATGGTAAGCTTCGCAAAAACCAACGTTAAAAGTACTTTTTGGTGGAGCGCTGTTTTAACCTTTTTTACAATAAATGGTTTCTAGCAAACTTTTGATTCCAAATGATGTCCATTCGAAATTTTTTGACAGCAACGCAAACATGGCGGCGCCTTGCAGTTGTGACGTCCGACGTCCAACCGCGTCACAACCAGATCACTGTGCCAATGCGTGTACATAACAACCGTTATAAATAAAGAAATAAGTTCGCAGTGCTAATAATATTAATCAATACCAAATTGAAAAATGCTGTTTTGAAGAAAACTAGTGTTATTTACTGTGTAGTTTCTAAACCTACCAATATATCGATAAAGACTCAGCAACCACTGCAATCGTAGTTACCATCGTAGCAACCCGCTTCGAATGTGTTTTGCCTTCGTATATCACTTTAAAACTAATAATAATAATGTAAATATAAGGAGTGTACCTCATTTTGACTACGTAACGGTAGTATGCCTGCAGTTGGTAACGAATATATTCACTATGGAACGCTAACGCGCACCATAGAATATGTTCGTTGCCAACTGCGGGCATACCACCGTATACGCAGTCAAAATGAGCGCGCTCCATAGTGAATATGTTCGTTGCTAACTGCGGGCATACTACCGTATACGCAGTCAAAATGAGGTACAATCCTTATATGACCAAGATAATCTATTGATGTATATCAAAAGGTTGGACCGGTCTTCTTGCCTCAAAAGCAGGTGACGCACAAGGAGCCTACAGTTCTGCCATGGCATATTCAAGGGGTGAAGAGAGCAAAAGTGAACGTAACCCCTGGATATCGAGGATGTGTGCGCCTGACCTTGACTTTTTTTTCGTAATATTTCGACTTTAGTAGTTGTTATTATGACTTAATTCGAGTAATAACGTAAATTTTAATATATTGTGCCATTTATACCTTTCCAGGCTTTTGTTAATTGAGGAATAATTTTTGAAAATGCTTCTCGAATCTGAGGAGTATTGTTGATAGATCGTTATCTATAAATCATGACGTTAAATCTACCAACACTGTGTCTATCATCATATCGTTGATAAAGGTGTCTCTTCGGCAACATCATATATTCATACCTAAAAAATGAGTTAAACTGCATCATATTATAGCTGTTTCGTCTTCCTCAGATTCTTCAATGATGCAAGGGGCCAAAAGGTGGACATCCAAAATTTCTAATCTAATGGTAGAAGCAGAAGGGTCAGGTGCGTAAAAACCCTTTAACTTATGAATTTAAAAGTAAATAAAACTAGTTATGTATAATTTCAAATCGTGTTCTACGAAAATCTGTATTTTATTTACCATGCCACTAGTCAAATGAGATTAACTGTGGCTATGGAGGCTCCAGCAAACCTCGGGGACTACAAAATGCACCAGCAGAGTCTGCCACCCTCTATCATAAAAGATGACATAATACACACATATTTTGCACCTTTTAAATTTAGTATTAAATAAAGTATGCCAAAACAATGAATTAAACTGTATCATATAGCTGTTTCGTCCTCCTAGGACTCTTCAGTGATTCAAGGGGCCAAAAGGTGGAATTCTAAAATTTCTAAACTAATGGTAGAAGCAGAATGGTCAGGTAATATCCCTTTAATTTGTGAATTTAGAAGTGAAATTTAGCTAGCTCTGTATAATTTGAAATCGTGTATTACGAAAAATGTGTATATTATGTACCATGGAACTATTCAAATGAGATAAATGGGGTTATTAGGGATCCGGCACACCTCGGGGACTAAAAATGCACAAGCAGAGAGTCTGCCATCATGAAAGTCTATCATGAAAGATGGCGTGATTTAAACTGCATCATCGTCATAATCATTGTGATTATAATTTGACAATGCAATGAATTCATTATCGTTTACAATTGATCATACCAAAATCATCATCATCATCGTCGTCGTCGTCAGCAAGGAGCTCATTGTGTTTTTATCTACGCGTAGATTCGCAAACCGGTTTACAATAAGATGATTATGGGTACGTGAATGCCAAACAATCACGTAGTAAAATGTGTTTCACATCAAATGTTGTTATTTAAAAGGTAAACATGTCATAGCGCTATCGTAATCAGTTTAAACGTTTATAAAACCGAAGGCTACATGTAATACATGTAATACAGAATGTCTTTAAAATAGCCAACAGCTTAAACCCATAAATCGATCAAGGCTTCCTAGGATGAACGTATCTATAATCTGCTTTAATATAACATAAATTATTTTTTTACTATAATTTCACTACTTTCACATAGCAACATCTATCTTGATTTTAAAAAAAATGTCTTAAGAATATAGACAAGAAAAATAAATCTATGTGTGCTAAAGCTTATAAAGTAAATATGAATATAATATAAATGAATACAAGTAAATAAATATGACAATTACAAACAAGTTTTGTGTTTTGTTCGTACCCAGTTCGGCTATTTTGAAGAATTAGCGTGCAGCCTTCGTTGTATGGTAGGACCGGATTTTTTTTAATTTAAAAAACTTGCATAGGCTCAAGAACAGGAGGTAAACTATCGGAATGGACTTCACAAGTTCAATTTTTTTTTGAAAAACATGTTGATTGAAATAAAAGGATTTAATTGAAAAATTTGGTCGATTATATAAGATGATGAATTGAAATGGTCTTGAAACAAATTCCACATGAATTGATTCAAATTAAGTTTCTTTGAAAACTAACTCAATCCATCCTTCATGAAACCAACCAAAGCAATATTCAATTGTTAATTAAACTAATGTCAAAAATAAACAAGGGGAAGATCTACACGGGGACCCTTCAAAAGGTACAAAGCAATTAGACCATTTTAAGTGCCAACCCACATAACATCCGCTACCGGGCATGCTTTTTTGTTGGTTTTTTTATTTAAATCTTTTTTCTGTGTCATGGAATATATAAAACATTTGGAAGTTTACCTCTTTTATGTCTTAACATAATTATTAATGAACATTTTTCCCTTTCTTTTCCATAGATGTTGAATTTCCTATGCAAAAAAGTACACTAAAGTACGTTGACGTAAAATGTAGGTTTTTTCATCTGCAAACAGAAGGAAACACCTACTTAACTATTACAAAAGGAAACTCTGAATCACTTGAAACACGATTTGTGTTTTTTATATCCTTAGGTCAAGTATTGTTGTAACGATAACGTTGGTTTTAACACGAGTATTCTTCCTTATCAGAACTTGTTCCGTTTTCTATCTGTTTGTCATTTGTTTCTTTAAACATATCTGTCAAATGAATTAAAATACCTTATGTCATGGCTGAGGATAGTAAGTATATACGGTTTTGATTGAACATGTTTTATTTCTATACAAGGCCTACAATTATAATGGGATAAGATTTCCTAACTTATATGTTTGGTTTGGTTTATTTTATATCCTTTTAACAAACAGGGTCATTTAAGGACGTGCCAGGTTTTGGAGGTGGGGGAAAGCCGGAGTACCCGAAAAAACATCAACCTACGGTCAGTACCTGGCAACTGCCTCAAGTGGGATTCGAATTCGACACCCAGAGGGCTAACGGTAGAGTGTCGAGACACCTTAACCGTTCGGCCACCGCGGCACCTAACTTATATAAAACCCCTTCCCAGTATACATATATCTACAAGATAATATTTGTCAATATACATTTTTATATATCTAAACAGGATGGCATGTTTATATTATTTATTGAGTGTACTCATTACTGCGCTTACTTGTTTTGATTTCCAATGATGACTCGGTTCTTATACCAAGTAATTGATGTGACCGGTGTCGTCGATGAAGCAGAAGACGCTTACTCTTCCGGAACACCTGATCTTATTCTCTTGTATTTTTACAACGATCTCCGTTTAGATCTTTCATTTTTTCGTATTTTGCCCCTAGTTAAATCTATTTTGATTAAGATGTGTTGACGCTTCGCTATTCTCTATATCTTTTTACACATGATAGTGTGATTGAACTACATTGCACTTCCTACGACATTGATTGATATACGTTGTGAAGATTCGTTGAAAATAATTTTATAAGTTTATTTTTTATTATGCGCTTAATTTTGAGTGCGCCAAAATATATTCACATACAGTACTATATCCGAGGATTTCGCGGTAGTTTAATTTCCGCCTTGTTTGCCCTTGAAGGGCAAATGTGTTTCTACATCATAGAAACAGCATATTATTAATAAATTATAACTTTTATGTGATATGAAGAGAAATGCTGTATAATTCAGAACTATATGTGTTTATTGTATTGACTGTTTAAGAAAGGTATATCTATGTACTGTTAGGCGCGTTAGATATGACGTAACACACTATGGCGCACCTTTTATCTTAAGTGAGTTAGAGCGCGATATCAGTTGTTGCATATTTATTTTATTTATCTATTATTTTATATACATAGTACATACACGACTACTATTCGATGAAGCTAAAAACACATGCCGTTGATCTTCCTTCCCCCCTTTCACCGATCTTAAGGTTCAACCAACCTCCAAAATGATGTAGTAACTACCACAATCTTTAAATGAGTCCAATTCACAGACCTCAATTATAATCGGATCTTATATACTGAACTTAAACATTTTCTACGACGCCATGATGTTTAAACAAAATATTATTCATATTTATTCATGTTATGCGGAGTTTTAATTTTCGTGCACTAGTTGTTGACAGTGATGCCAAACTCATGTAAAAATAACCGTGATCGATGAATCAACTTAACGTGATATGCCATTTGATGACTGTATGTGATAACAGGAATGCGCTAATGAAGTTTTAAGTATTTAAACTAAAACAAACGAATTGGTTTGGACGGCCTCCCGGTGTATGTAAGGACGGCCTCCCGGTGTATGTAAGGACGGCCTCCCGGTGAATGTAAGGACGGCCTCCCGGTGTATGTAAGGACGGCCTCCCGGTGTATGTAAGGACGGCCTCCCGGTGCATGTAAGGACGGCCTCCCGGTGTATGTAAGGACGGCCTCCTGTTGTATGTACATTTGAGGACAGCCTCCCGCTGTATGTAAGGACGGCCTCCCGGTGCATGTAAGGACAGCGTCCCGGTGTATGTAAGGACGGCCTCCCGGTGTATGTAAGAACAGCCTCCCGCTGTTTGTCAGGACGGCCTCCCGGTGTATGTAAGGACGGCCTCCTGGTGCATGTAAGGACGGCCTCCCGCTGTATGTAAGGACGGCCTCCCGGTGTATGTAAGGACGGCCTCCCGGTGCATGTAAGGACGGCCTCCCGCTGTATGTTAGGACAGTCTCCCGGTGCATGTTAGGACGGCCTCCCTGTGTATGTAAGGACGGCCTCCCGGTGTATGTAAGGACGGCCTCCCGGTGTATGTAAGGACGGCCTCCCAGTGTATTTTAAGGACAGCCTCCCGGTGTATGTAGGACGGCCTCCCGGTGCATGTAAGGACGGCCTCCCTGTGCATGTAAGGACAGCCTCCCGGTTCATGTAAGGACGGCCTCCTGGTGCATGCAAGGACGGCCTCCCGGTGTATGTCAGGACGGCCTCCCGGTGTATGTAAGGACGGCCTCCCGGTGTATGTAAGGACGGCCTCCCGGTGTATGTAAGGACGGTCTCCCGGTGCATGTAAGGACAGCCTCCCGGTGTATGTAAGGACGGCCTCCTGGTGTATGTAAGGACGCCTCCCGGTGAATGTAAGGACAGCCTCCCGGTGTATGTAAGGACGGCCTCCCGGTGTATGTAAGAACAGCCTCCCGCTGTATGTCAGGACGGCCTCCCGGTGTATGTAAGGACGGCCTCCTGGTGCATGTAAGGACGGCCTCCCGCTGTATGTAAGGACGGCCTCCCGGTGTATGTAAGGACGGCCTCCCGGTGCATGTAAGGACGGCCTCCCGCTGTATGTTAGGACAGCCTCCCGGTGCATGTAAGGACGGCCTCCCTGTGTATGTAAGGACGGCCTCCCGGTGTATGTAAAGGACGGCCTCCCGGTGTATGTAAGGACGGCCTCCCGGTGTATGTAAGGTCGGCCTCCCAGTGTATGTAAAGACGTCCTCCCGGTGTATTTTAAGGACGGCCTCCCGGTGTATTTTAAAGAAAGCCTCCCGGTGTATGTAAGGACGGCCTCCCGGTGCATGTAAGGACGGCCTCCCGGTGTATGTAAGGACAGCCTCCCGGTGCATGTAAGGACGGCCTCCCGGTGTATGTAAGGACGGCCTCCCGGTGTATGTAAGGACGGCCTCCCGGTGCATGTAAGGACGGCCTCCCGGTGCATGTAAGGACAGCCTCCCGGTGTATTTCAAGGACAGCCTCCCGGTGTATGTAAGGACGGCCTCCCGGTGTATGTAAGGACGGCCTCTCGGTGTATGTAAGGACGGCCTCCCGGTGTATGTAAGGACGGCCTCCCGGTGTATGTAAGGACGGCCTCCCGGTGTATGTAAGGACGGCCTCCCGGTGTATGTAAGGACGGCCTCCCGGTGTATGTAAGGACGGCCTCCCGGTGTATGTAAGGACGGCCTCCCGGTGTATATAAGGACGGCCTCCCGGTGTATGTAAGGACGGCCTCCCGGTGTATGTAAGGACGGTCTCCCGGTGCATGTAAGGACAGCCTCCCGGTGTATGTAAGGACGGCCTCCTGGTGTATGTAAGGACGCCTCCCGGTGAATGTAAGGACAGCCTCCCGGTGTATGTAAGGACGGCCTCCCGGTGTATGTAAGAACAGCCTCCCGCTGTATGTCAGGACGGCCTCCCGGTGTATGTAAGGACGGCCTCCTGGTGCATGTAAGGACGGCCTCCCGCTGTATGTAAGGACGGCCTCCCGGTGTATGTAAGGACGGCCTCCCGGTGCATGTAAGGACGGCCTCCCGCTGTATGTTAGGACAGCCTCCCGGTGCATGTAAGGACGGCCTCCCTGTGTATGTAAGGACGGCCTCCCGGTGTATGTAAAGGACGGCCTCCCGGTGTATGTAAGGACGGCCTCCCGGTGTATGTAAGGTCGGCCTCCCAGTGTATGTAAAGACGTCCTCCCGGTGTATTTTAAGGACGGCCTCCCGGTGTATTTTAAAGAAAGCCTCCCGGTGTATGTAAGGACGGCCTCCCGGTGCATGTAAGGACGGCCTCCCGGTGTATGTAAGGACAGCCTCCCGGTGCATGTAAGGACGGCCTCCCGGTGTATGTAAGGACGGCCTCCCGGTGTATGTAAGGACGGCCTCCCGGTGCATGTAAGGACGGCCTCCCGGTGCATGTAAGGACAGCCTCCCGGTGTATTTCAAGGACAGCCTCCCGGTGTATGTAAGGACGGCCTCCCGGTGTATGTAAGGACGGCCTCTCGGTGTATGTAAGGACGGCCTCCCGGTGTATGTAAGGACGGCCTCCCGGTGTATGTAAGGACGGCCTCCCGGTGTATGTAAGGACGGCCTCCCGGTGTATGTAAGGACGGCCTCCCGGTGTATGTAAGGACGGCCTCCCGGTGTATGTAAGGACGGCCTCCCAGTGCATGTTAGGACGGCCTCCCGGGCCCGTATTCATGAAACCGTTCTCATGCTCAAGTTTGGATTTCGTGCTCAAACTTTTTCAAAGTTTTGGAAAAAATGTTGAAAAGACATGAAGCCAAAAACTATTTTCAACATTTACATTGACTTTTTGACTCATCGACATGATTAAAGAGAGTTTCAAGAAAGCTGGCTTGAGCACGGAATCCATGCTTGAGCATGAGAACGGTTTCATGAATACGGTTCCTGGTGTATGTAAGGACGGCTTCCTGGTGTATGTAAGGACGCGTACGGCATCCCGGTGCATGTAAGGACGGTCTCCCGGTGTATGTAAGGACGGCCTCCCAGTGCATGTTAGGACGGCCTCCCGGTGTATGTAAGGACGGCCTCCCGGTGTATGTAAGGACGGCCTCCTGGTGTATGTAAGGACGGTCTCCCGGTGTATGTAAGGACGGCCTCCCTGTGTATGTAAGGACGGCCTCCTGGTGTATGTAAGGACTGCCTCCCAGTGCATGTTAGGACGGCCTCCCGGTGTATGTTAGGACGGCCTCCCGGTGTATATGATGTGGAAGCATTTGTTGAATGCGTGTGTATTTGGGAGGCTGCAGTATGGTCGTGCAAGCCTCGTTGCCAAATTGCGGATCTTTCGCTGATTTAAAATGTTACAATACTGAAGTATACTGCCGAAGGCCCCCAGCAGAATACCCCAAAACATTTCGAGAATTGGGGACGGAGCACCACAATATGGATTTTTTTAAAGAAACAATGAAATCATCGATAAATACTCGTATAGTGAAGCAACCATTTCAAGTCCCAAAAGGACATTGTTGTAGCGCCAATCCGGATTTTTATTAACTTTTGTGAATATATTCAATTACATATTTAAATGTTTTTGTGTTATTCAGCTTCTCTTTATTTTAATACTGCATGGTTAATTAACCACTTATAGGCAAATAGGCTACAAAACACAATATCACTACGTGTTAAAGATGACGTAACACACACATATGCTGCACCTTTTAAATTTAATAATATATACAGTATGCCAGAAAATGAATTAAACTTGATCATACAGCTGTTTCGGTTTCCTAGGACTCTTCAGTAATAAATGTTAAATTATGTAATTTTTTGTCAGAAAACGTCGTTTAGTCGTTTTTGAGTATGATAATTAATGTGCTCCCTTCTTGTGATTAACAATGATCACTTGGTTAACATTTTGAGGAGTTTTTGATTTTGATTTAAACATATTTTATTGTAATTTATATACAATGGGAGTTGGGCACAAGTTTAACAACTTATTTGAGGAGTTGGTGTTTACTTAAATCTAAACAAGAATTACATAGAGGGTGTCGTCGACGAAGAAGACGCTTACTCTTCCGGAACACCTTGTCTTATACGAGAAACTCCATGTTCATATTTTGCCTCTAGTTTAATCGTTTTTGAGTTTGGATTATGGTTTTGTTGACGCTTCGGTATTCTCTGATTTTTTTTTATTGAAATGTGGATATCTTAATCAGCTGATGTCTTTCTGATACTGATATTCCGTAGTGTTTACGTATACGGTGTTAATCCTAGCGTGATAGAGGTTACAACAACTCATGATTTAAAGAAGCATACGATTGAGTTACTATTTTACTGCCTTCAGTTTAAATTGTTTTATATTATAGACCTACAGTGCATTTTATTATAATTTAGTTATGGTTTACCCGTAAAAAGTATAACTTCGTACTAAATCTATGAAATTGTGTTGTTAAAATTTCATCGTAAAAATAAACCATCTTGTTCATGATTTAGATAAACGTGTTACCATTGGTGTACGATTATAATATATATTTCACTGTTGGTATATACCAGTCAGGGTTTACTGATCCCAGCAGGTAAGTTCTCGCGCTAGCACACTGAGTCGGCATGTACATGTAAGGTACATGAGGAAATTAATCTGATTAGTGGATAGAGTGAGTATGTTTGTACACTGGTACCTAAAATACTGAGGGTAATCTGCACGTCCATGCCCTTATATCGTTCACAGAAGACGTACGAGAGACAACTCTAAGAATCAGTGTATCTTTGAGTCATTTTCCCTCATGCTATTTCAAATTTCAAGAATAGAAGTCCATCTACGGCAAGAATCAGTTGTATTTGTCCGTGTACAAATGCAGACGGAGAAATGCAGCTATGATTGTCCGTAATGTTGTCATGCGGTCATGTGAAGTTGATTGTAATTCATAGGTCTCTATTGTACTTTTACCAGAATCGAAGCGAAGTGCTGTTTATTACATTTTTGTCAGCGATATATATCGACAATAATTCATTCTATAAAAGTGATATTTTTCACTAGTGAGAAATACATTATTTGTATGATATTAAAAAATCAGGAAAATTGCTTTTTCCTGATTTGACCAATCAGAACACTGCCTACAAACATCATTTGGGAAAATCAAAAAGCTGCCCCGGTAGATTTTGCTATAAAAATGCACATAACAGAATTTGTAACCGTTTCTTCAATAAAACCAAACATATTTCACGTGAGGCTAATATTTTTGATATTTTTCACTCGTGAAACATATCGAAATATTAGCCCCCTTCGTGAAATATGTTTGGTGTAACTAAAGGCAAATGACACGCAATATTGTTTAAGAGGTCTGCAATGTTCCTTTAGGACAAGGCAGCTATATAATGCTTTCTTGGTTTATCCTGTTTTTAGTGAAAGTTACACCTAAATAGCTATTTCCTGGCTTCAATTTTCATTATTCATAGAGTAACGTGCCATGTGGACTGGAGCCAGTCCGAAGACGTTATGATTTCATAGTATTCAAAATCAAACATTTTGTAACTATTTATAATTATGTTGGTTAATGTATCTGTGACATATATCATCCATATTTATACGGGTGATTGATGTCGCTATTTTGGTTAACATTTAAGAGAATGCTAATTGTTTTAAATGTTTAATTGTTTTCTTCCTCTTACCAGGGATTCGTCAGACATCGGGTAATCCCATACATCCATCAGATAATCCCATACATCCATCAGATAATCCCATACATCCATCAGATAATCCCATACATCCATCGGATAATCCCATACATCCATCGGATAATCCCATACATCCATCAGATAATCCCATACATCTATCAGATAATCCCATACATCTATCAGATAATCCCATACATCTATCAGATAATCCCATACATCCATCAGATAATCCCATACATCTATCAGATAATCCCATACATCCATCAGATAATCCCATACATCCATCAGATAATCCCATACATCCATCAGATACTCCCATACATCCATCAGATACTCCCATACATCCATCAGATACTCCCATACATCCATCAGATAATCCCATACATCCATCAGATAATCCCATACATCCATCGGATAATCCCATACATCCATCAGATACTCCCATACATCCATAAGATAATCCCATACATCCATCAGATAATCCCATGCATCCATCAGATAATCCCATACATCCATCAGATAATCCCATACATCCATCAGATAATCCCATACATCCATCAGATAATCCCATACATCCATAAGATAATCAGAGATTAAAGTATATAGTGGATTGCATCCTATTTCGCTCCCATAAATATGTGAAATCAGATGCATGAATATTGTTTGGTATGTTGATATATGTAACACATCAAAAAGATATTTTACAAGTATAAAGAAGTTTTATTGATGTAAAATACAACAACCAATTGGAAATACATTGAATTGTAAAACATATAACTTCACTTTCTGTATATGTATACTTAATATAAAAATTAAACTTTCATAAATTGTTTACAAAAATATTGATCAATAAAATATGAAAATATGGTATTTAAACAAATCACTACAAAATATTTAAATAATAGTTTCATTTTTGGCCCAAGAGCACTGGAAACTAGGTGAACGCAGGATGGGTTTCAGAGCAACAAACGTGACACATACGAACCTAGCAAACCCGCTTTTTTCAAAATTGGAATTGTTTTTTAGCGGAACTATAAAATAACAGCATATGAAGTAAAAACAAAAACAAAAAAACGGGGTAACAATCAAATCAAATGTATGAAAATTAGGATATATGGTTCATTCGTGTTTTTCCTGATCGAGTTATGAATATTGGATTGATAAGCTTAGTTTAAATAATCTATAGAAAACAATATCAGCTGCAATAAGAACAGCAACGTTACTATTCTTTTATGCCACTATCACGGTATTAATTCTTCCCTTCCATAGAATGTCTATCAACCTAACCCTTGTAAAAACTCATATGGCACCTCGAAAAGAGAGTGACTTATAATTGTTTATTGCCGATGAATGCAGAAAATGGACAAAACTACTATTTTCATTAAAATAGTAATGAAATTATTCATAAATGCTGAAGATGAAGAAAAATGCCCGTTTAAACAAATAAGACATATTTAGGTCAGACTAATGCACACCTGTCCACAAAAAAAGCAATCGATCTACTCAACTTCTAAAACGTCTCTTGCATCTCGTAAAGAGAGTTCCACTCGATTGGGGAACTGGACACTTCCACCGTTGCCGATGACTGTACAGTTAATATCTGTTGACAGAAATACCTCGGCAGAACATTGCATCATTACAGCGGTAAGATGATGTATGAGGACACCGATAAGATCCGTTACTTTTCCATGTTCGGTCATTTGGAATTGTGCACAATTCGCTTCAAAGTCGTAATCCGGTCCCTCCAAGAAATGTGTGTATCTCATGGATACTTCCAAGGCATATAAAACTGTGGATAGTGTGCTCACGTTAAGGTCGTCACATCTCACGTTTTCTCCATCCTGTGAAAAAAGAAATAATAAATTAACATCATTTATAGCAAAAGACTGCCATATCATTTCCTATTGACCATGTTGATAAAATTATACTTTCATTGATATGATATTGCCACAGTTTATGTAAAAAAACGTTGTTTGATATTTGTTTGTCATAAGCATGTAAAACAAGTTTGTTTGAGATCATTTTGTAACACCTTATATCAAAACTAGTGAGTTACAGTGGACCCTGGATAATCTGAACAAATAACGTTACGGAAATCCGCTCCCGTGCATTTCCGTCCGGATTGTGAGATTTCCGGACTATCGGCGTCCGGATTATCGTGGGTCAACTATATATCATTTTATCACATTTTATAATAAAACTTTCTGAAATTGCAAGTTCCGATAGAATTATTTAGATAGGAGCATTACTATAACAATTTGTCTGGGTTTTCGTTGAATGGAAGGTACATACCATAGTGAGAATCTCGTTTTCAAAGAAGTTATACTGTGAACTAAGATTTTTCTGAAAATGAAAATATTTGAACATCAATTAGAATACAAAATGTGGTAAACATATTTATTTGTAGTCAAACACCTGTATCCATATTATCAGGAGGTCACCGATTTAACTTCAGATTCGAAGAATACATTTTACGATGACAACAAAACTGGCTGATAAAAGCAATAAGAAAAACGAATGAAAACATTTCCTTGTTTTGAGTTCAAGCAACTAAGATTACATTCAGCCATCTCTATTAAATAGGTATACAATCAAATTAGACTTGCCCAAGGTTCTTGTATTTTATTTAGGTCTATGATTGCTTTTTGTAGAACGTTGTTGTCAAATGCTCTCGGCGTAACTTCTTTCAATGTCAGGTATAGCAGCATTAAAACTGCGGCCACTTGAAAACCTGTAAAATAAAAAACAAGAAAGATAACGAATTAGAAAAAGTGTGGACCATCAAAGCGTAACAAATCAATATTCTGTTTTAATTGTTCTTACATGTGCTGCTTGGTTACATAACGGTAAATATTAGCAATCTAACTCCATTAAGTCTATTTTACTTACAAGAAGGTACAAACTGTAACATGATGCTTGTTGGAGATATTGACAAACGATTGAAACTTCATCGAATATATAATGCATAACAGGATTTTCCAAATGCAGTAGCACGTATGTAAAAAATAAAGGGGAAATGTAAATATATGTACGTGGGTATACACTTAACAAAGTGTTAAAACAGGGACTACTGTGTGATCTTATTAGTGAAAACGGATACTGCAAAATAGGGAAATTTTAATAAATGTATTTTTAGAAATCTTAAAAACGTTTATGTGAGGTAAAGGAAACGGAAGTTTTGTTGTTGTAGATAAAGAAATCATGTAATGCTTACTGTTACTCATCTCAGCATCCTTTTTAGTTTCATTTGCTGATAAAACTGTTTACGCAAATTGTGAGAGTAAGCTTTGTACTTATGTGCATGACATATTTATATACCCCATTTTGATCTTATTGTCATTTTTTAACTTTCTGTTGGAAAGAAAGTGCAATCGTTGAAGCATTTATAAATCATTATGAAACAAAACCAAAATCTAACACCTAGTGATAAATACAACACGAACAATGTAAAATAAGAAGATTTGTGGTACATTTTACTGTTTGAGGCCTAGCATCACTCACGTGGCCTAGAAGGACGAGACAGCTGTACGATTTTTTCGGCATGCTGCATCCCTTGCAATTTTTTAAAGATGCAGCACAACGTTTTTACCTTTATCATTTTAAATATTTTAGTGAAGTTGGACGATTTTCAAGTTTTGTTTTTACAGATTTGTATTTCAGATCAACTGAGGGAAATACTTATTTAGCTTCTCGATTGTTATCATACTGCCATATTAAAATCAATACACGATTTTCATTTTTGATTCTAGCATTATAAACATGGTGAGTAATTCTAATTTAAATCAAAATGTTTAAGTGAGAACAACGTTATAAAGACGACTTTGCTTGTGATATGTTAATAGAATCTTCGTATCCAGCGTTTTTTTTTTTTTTATTATTATTTTTGATCAATCATCAAGCCAGGATCAGGAATAACAATGATAATTACCGAACAATGAACAAAAACAATTAGAAAAGACAAAATAAAGCAAAAAACAAATTGACAAAAAAATAATGATTAATTATAGGTCAAATCTATCAACCTTTTTTTTTTCATTAACAATCATCAAGACAGTATCAGGAAAAGCAATGAATAGCAATAACAGATTAAAATTTGACACAAAAGTAATGATTAATTATAGGTCAAATAATGAAATAAATTTATGAAATGAGCTTGAAGACGGATGGACTTAGGTATCGAGCCACTTACAAATCGATATATACAAGCAAAATACCAAGGGTAGTCACAAATTGCATTGCCGAATTTCGTTTAATGGTGTGACATTTTATAAAAAAGACAAGAAGGAGATAATCTGAACATTTTTTGTCAGATTATCTTAAGTACCTTGAGGTTTCATGACAGTATGTGAAGAAATATGGCAGCTAGTACGGGGTCGATGTATTAAATTGCAAAATGTAATGCTGATTACAGTAACCCTGAACTTTGATTGACTCGAACCATATTAAAACTCACCAATTTCTAAGCTTAGGCAAACTATTACTATATTCACCGTATTGTATGCTCGTACTGAATAGTTCTATTCATGCTCAAGGCATACATTCCAGGAAAAATTCATGAATATCTGTCTATGATTATACCTGCTAGAGAAGGTTGATTTTCCATTGTAGTAACATTGCTTATACGAATTTTGTATACGGCAATTTTTTCTATGTTCGTGCTATTATGCTAGCATGCATTTTCCCTCATTTGTAAATAAATGTTAGGTGGCATTATTTATTTCTTTCCTGGACAATTTATTACAATACAGGTAAAAGTAGTGTATCAAACAATACAATATGTGTAAGAATGTTTGAGTAAGTGCCACTAAGTACTTGTTTTATTGAATATCATTTCCACTATACACATTTCAGTATCGGATCATATGACGTACGCTATCGGTTTTCAGCTCTACTTTTTATTTCCTGTGATGAAAGCTGTTGAATAATGATTTGTACCAAAAACTAGGTATGTCTTGAAACACTTATGGTCAAAACATCCCCGTTTTCTTTTCAATTGATTCCTGTTTGCTAATCTAATTGCCATAAATGTGATTGACGTCAATGACACATTTCCCCCACCTCCCTAACACTTAGCACACAGTTATCAGTAGTGCATACTTAATAATATATAACCTTCTGAATCACTTACCGGGGTTATTCTTCAATATCTATCTGATTTAAGTGTGTTTGAAACAGGTCTTTTAAGTTCCGTTCTGTATGCATTATAATGCAACAGTAAGTGTAAAGTTGCTGTATTTAACTAATTGAAAACCATGTCTGAAGTATTGGATCGTTTGTATTTTGACCATCTACTGTTATTTGTATACTGTAATATATACTTTATTTCTTATACAACAGTTATGAAACAAGTTATCAAACTTATATTAATCACTCTTGTTGGCCCGGATGTTAGCGCGCAATGGGTCTATTCTGGGGAGGAAACCGAACTACCCGGAGAAAAACCCACGTAGTTAGGCAGGAGACCCCATGCTTTTTCACGTTCGGTTGGGGAATCGAACTCCAGCCGCCTTGGTAAAAATGCAAGTGTGTTATCCACTGCACCACCGACCACCCAATACCTGTATCACTTATGCGTCAATTTCTCGGTTTATTAGAAGTTGTAAGTAGAACAGTGACAGTATGTTGGCTATAAGTGCAAAAAAGGAGGCAGTAATCTGTTAGTAACAAATATATTCATATTTACAACTACATGAAATTCAGGAGAATTCAAAAGCAAATATTGAACCATAACCCGACCTCAAAATCAATTAAACAATGGAAAGATAGAAGCAATGGAAATGTTTACTGGGTGACTCATTAAAACGTATAAGATAATAAAATAAGGTGTTTCGGAAGATTATTGAAATCATTTATAACTTCAGGAGATATTATTTTATTATTGCGTACATGTATCTACGTATGATTTCATAAGGTATCTTCCCCACAACTGTTTTGAGTTGCGCTACTTGTACATGTAGTTGTAGATGTGGTGATCATATGTTTAATTTCATTATTAAAATTATTTACTAGCGAAAAATCAACCTGATAAACTTCTATCATCGCTGCTTATACTGTATCATTACTAGTTGTTATATAAGCTTATGTCCGACATCATTCCTCACTATTTGTGTATTATTTATTTTTTATTGTTTTGGTCAAATGATATGGTGAAGGTCAATTTTAAAGTTTCACAGTATTACAGAAACAATTAAATGTACTTTTATTCTCATTTATGGCAGCTTATTTTATCTGTTTATATAATATTTCATCACAAGTGCGTAGAATATTGTATGGAATATCTGCCATACGCGTAGAATACATTTGATATTGATCGGGGAACCATTGAAAAACCTCTAAATAATAAAAAACATAATTTTGAAACAAAATCCTTAACGTTTAGCAATTTTATGTTTGCTTATGTCATAGAGATAATGTTTTAGCTATTGTTTTATTCCTTGTTAGTTCGAAGAATGATTTTGTTGAAAAGATAACACCATGTTACGAGTACAGAAGACAGCAGTAGTATAGAAAATGTATGGAAGGATGGAGAGGGGATGATGAACGAAGGTGCCACATATTAAAAAGTTACGTTGCAGTTTGTTTAACTGATAAACGGCAGCTAATAAATTAAATGAAATTGTTATGTTCCTTAAAAAACGTCATATCGTTGATCGATGCAACTTTTAATTAGCTGATAAGTATCTTTTTTGGATGTATTTTTTTTGGATGTAGTTTTTTTACCTTTACATTTAGGAACACCAACTGTATTCCAGTAATTATATATTTTGAACTTCGAAACATAAATTTTATCATTCCTTTATTTGAAATGGAAGTTGAAAAACTGAAAACAGACTTAACAATTGATTTCAGACCATGTAAATGGTGCTTATTATAGAAAGAATGCAATGCTCCTTCCTAGCGACGAACGAGTCTTTGGAGATTTCTTGAATGAAAAGGAAACAAAATGAAAAACAAAGAAACAATGAAATTAAAAAATCTCTCTGTGTTTAGACAAATAGAGCAAAGGCTTTATGACACAAGAACTTTTTATTTTAGGATGTAGGCTCCTGTGTACTTACTGTTAAGTATTCAGATGTACTTTTGTATGTATAGTTCTTTCCTGTACTCCAGCAGTACTAGCGTACTTTCATTCAAAATAAAAAGACAAGGGGATTATTTTGTGCCTTAAGGCATATTGCAATTCAAATAGAACAGGACTTTTACATCAATCACGGCAGCAAGCAGTCCACGATGACCAAATGGCCGAAATGGCCGAAATATAAGTAATGCGATTATTATCTGTAAGAGTTAATCTCCTATTTCTCTCGATCAACTTTACGATGTATTTAAAGTATTTGCCTGTACTTAGACATAGCAGTTTTGTTAATGTTGCCGTTCTTGAATAGCATTCAAATTGTTCGAAGTAACTTAATTTCATTATAAGAGCACTGCATCAGCCAATCACAATTCGAAATGTCTAAACTTAAGCTATCATGTTGAAAGCCGAAATTACTTTTTTGACAGATTTCAAAAAATATTCGGATCTATTTGTTACCTTTACATGATATTTGTATGCAAGTCCCGATCACGGAATTTGTGTTGTATCCTTGAGCAAGATACTTTATGCCGCTTGTTCCAGTCTACTCAGCTGTAAATAAGTGCGTGGTTGGGTAGTGCTAAAAATTGTAGAATGTTAGCTGTGAGCGCCGAAATGGCAGCACTGGTTGTATGCTCCCCACGGAGTTGAGAACGATATTGGCTGGTTGTTCAGGCCCTATAAGCACGGATAATAATTTGTGAACCGCTTTTAGGCGACCTTCAAGGTATTTAAATAAAGTTATAACAATCAGGGCCCTGGTGTAGTATCTGTATACAGTAAAAAAAAACTTAACATCACAAATACCCTGTTTTCTTCAAAAGGCTAGCCACACAAGGCAAAATACCACTACGCATATATACATGAACCTACGAAATACATTTAATTATGTTTTACGACTATCGTTTTGTAACAAAACATTATTATGTATGCATGAGTCTCGCTTTTTGGCTCTTAAAAATGATTTTTTTAATCAAAATCCTATTGAATATACTTATGTGCTTCAAAGGAAAGTAATGCTGAAATTTATTTCATTAGTTTCGATAAAAAATGTTTATCAAGAATATCTAGTGCCCACACTGCCTTTATATAAACACACGCCCACTTCGAGATGGGTTGCCTTTAAACGGATAACAATAACGAAGAATTACTATTGGGATGCAGTTTCTTCACATCTTAATTATAAACGTAATGATGGAAAATAAACAAAAAGGTACTTAAATCTCATAGAAAATGTATTTTCTATTTTATGGAGGGTTTCGAGTATGCTCATTAGTGTGCTTACTTGTTTGGATTGAGAATGATGACTCAGTCGTACTTGGAGGACTTGATGTTTACTTTGAGGTGACCAAGATTTACAGTCCAGGTGTCGTCGAGGAAGTAACAGTCGCTTCATCTTAATGTACTTTTACAAGGGGCTTCATGTAAATCTTGCCTCTTTTCATATTTTGCCCATAGTTTAATCGATTTTCAGTTTGGATTATTGTTTTAATGACAATTTGGCATTCACTATTTTTCTTTATGACAAGCAAATAATTATAAGATCTTGCAGATTCATCTCCAAATATTACGACCTCTGAAATAGTTTTATTCTAATTATCGGACAGGCCTTTGACTTTGAACAAATACCATTCATTTAAATGATCTAAATGCTGAAAATCTAAGGATCAAAATGACACTTACTTAAAATAAACACTTTTCGATATTCTATTTCTAAATGCAACGGAAGAAAGCTAGATTTTCAAGAACACAATTATCAAAATATCATCTAAATATACATTTCACACAGGCATACGCTAAAGCGGAAAACGAATGATGTTTTACATTGATATCGAAAACTACGTTTTTCCGGATTTTTCCCCCTAAACTATATTTTTAAGATTGCCCAAAGAAGTAATTTCCTTATTTGATAACATCCGTTGAAGATAGACCAAATATGCATCTGCAATTAGTTTATTCCGTTAAGTCATAAAATATAAAGACTGCGCATACAAATGGTGCATCTAAATTTAACTTTCCGGCACATGTCCGCATATCCTAAAAGCCAGAAAGTACACTATGTATTTGATGAGAGGTTATTTATTTACAGGAAAGATATTTATAATAAATTTACCAATGACTATCGTTGCGTAAGAATGTTTCTTTACAATTATTATTCATCAGTCACGCTTTTACTTAAATTCTCTCTTACTAATTTATTTTTCAATTATCTATATGTTGTGTAAAGAAGTAGACGTGGGATGCAATGACACAGACTTGTTCTCATTTACAGGGTTACAACTGGCCTTAGTCACGGTGCTGCTGTATCTGAATTTGAAAGTGGTTTCGCTAAGGGCGTTGGACAAGAAGGGCGATGCTATAAAAAAAAACCAATCATTGACCTTTATAAGATACAAGGACCTTGGGCAAGTGTATATACTCCACATATCTCTTTAACGAAAGAACATATATATATATAAAGGAAACGTTTGCATCAAAACCATGCAGAAGTATTGAGAAATATGACTTAAAGATCTGTTCTTGTATGTTTCAATCACATTCCAATCATGTTTTGATCTCACGTGAAGTATGCTTAAAAATAATGACGCTAGATAAGTTTTAATAGCAAATGTGAATCTAAAAATGTTGCAAACCCGTTTTCAGAACTTTTAAAAATGACAAGTACGGCGGCCATTTGGAAAATTAATATTCTGTGTATTTCTTGCACTTGATGAACGGCAAATAAGTCATTTTTTCTTATGCTGTACAAACCTGTTAAATCGACAGTGTGTTCCTATTTACCATTTAAGCAAGTTAATCTATGCTGTACAACTTCTTAATCTACAATACGAAGAAACAAAGATATTGTTTTTACATATTTTTGTGTAATTGAAGAGACTTTTGACGTCAGTTAGACGTTAGACGTCAGAACCTTTTTATATAGAGCATTAAATCAACAAAAAAGTGAACAATTGAGTTTTTAAAATAACTAAAACGGGGTAGGGGTAATTCAAAATGTTTTTTTAAGAATAATCTTAAGGCCTTTATTTTCATAATTTATATGACAATATTTTTTTGTCAATTTTGCCAACATTTATATATTTCTGATCCCAACTCTGGAAGATACTAAATAACAAAGTCCTTCAATTAGCCAACACAGCATTTTTCGCTTATCATAACCATGTATCATATTAACTAGTATGTAACCGAATTAGTTATTCAAAAAATGATGCTAAAAAGCATTTTGCAAGTATCGTATTTTGTATCTTTGTGTGATATGAAAATGGACGTTTTTTTTATAATGCTCTGACTTGTTGTGATTGAGAATGATGACTCGCTTGTCACTTTGGTGAATTGATGTTTACTTGGATGTGACCAAGACTTACATGGCTGGTGTCGTCAATGAAGCAGAAGACGCTTATTCTTCCTGAACACCATATCTTATTCCTTGATACTTTTACATGGTTCTCTCTGTAAATCTTTCCTTTTTCATATCTTTCCTAGTATTTGAGCTTTTGAGTTCAGATAATGGTTTTGTTGACACTAAAGTATTTTCTATTTTTTTGTTACATATTTGACCGAGTATAGCACAAAAACGAGTTCCCTTAAATGTCGTAACACACACATATGCTGCACCTTTTGAATTTAGTAATAGCTACAGTGAGCCGAAAATAATTTAAACTGCATCATACAGCTGTTTCGTTCTTCAGAGACTCTTCAGTGATGCTAGGGGCAAACAGATGGGAATCAAAAACTTCTAAACTAATCCAGAAGCAGACGGGTCAGGTGCGAAGTAAAATGAAACTAGTTCTGTATAATTTTAAATCGTGTACTACGGAAAGGCGTATATTATATACCATGCCACTCCTCAAATGAAATAAATGCTGCTATGGAGGCTCAAGCAAACATCGGGGACTAAACAATCCAACAGCACAATTTGCCACTACCTATCAAAAAAGATAACGTGACACCACAGACACACTAATCAATATGTATCTTGTTTTTTCATATTCTGCTATGCCATAAACTCCCGTTCTAAAAAATACACATAAGAAAAAAGAAAATTTTAACTTTTCCCAAGAGAAGATCCTGAAGTGAAAGTAAATCGTCTTCTGCTTCATCAAATACACCGGCTGTATAAGTCTAGGTTAACACTACAATATTTCATTTCACGACCTCAAAGTGAGAATCGGGTCAGCGCCGACAAAATTATAGGCTTCACAAATACCTAATAAATCTGATACTTTTCTCACGTTTTTATCAAACCACAACTCTAACCAATAGTGTGATTACCATTGAAAGTATATCTCAAGATGGTTTGCGTATTACCAATGCTTTTTATGTCGGTGTTTTTGTAGCTAGAAAAAGGAAAAGGATTAAAAAAAGACAAACAAGAAACCTGAAGTAAAACTACAATTACAATGAAAGAAAATATTAGCATTCATATTTCGGATTTTGACTGCGGTAACACCACAAAATTGTTTAGGAGTTTTGCTTAATAATTGTTTTCATTTTATTTTTTACTCTGTTTTCAGAGGGATCTGAGTAAACACTACCCAAAAGACAATGAAACTGAGGACCTCACTAAGGTAAGGATATGGCTTAAATAAACAGCCCCGATTTTATCGATTGAAAGGCGTCTTCTATTTCTTTTAAAGCCATGACTCATGATTAACGGGTAACTATCAAACATAATGGAATTTAAAATCTTTCATAGCAGTACAACGACGCATTTCAATATTATTTTCTACGTTAAACAAAGCAAATGTGATCATGGAGTTGTTTTTCTAAAGCCCTATTTTGTTCAGTATATATTTTTAACAAACAATGTACAAATGAGCTGGCTTAAAAGACTTTCCGCAGGTCGGAGAACGTCAATAAAATTCATTTCGAAAATGTTCGTGAAGATTTAGATTTGACCTGATATTATGGTTTATTTTTTGTATTCTCCTAAAGCTCAACAGAAATTTCCGAACAGTTTCCAACGGTAAAAATAGTCCCCTAGAAAAAGACGCTGCACAGGTAGTGCATTTGTGGCGTCAATAACACGTGACAGAATAGTGTTGATGATAGAGTAGTGTTCATTGCAATATGTATCTCAGCTAACTGAAGAGAACATAGCTCTGAATTTAAGTCTCATGAACTGATTTTTTTTTTAATGTTTTTTTAAAAGGTTGACAATAAAGTTGACTACGACGATATTGACTTCAGCAATTTACCGAGTATTATACATTCCTTAGAAGTAGCCATGAGATACACCAATTTTCTTGAAGGTCCGGACTACGACTTCAAACCGAACTGTGAGCATTCCCAAACAACAAATCAGCAACACGGCAAAGTAACAGAACTTATCGGTGTCCTCATACATCATCTCACCGCTGTAATGATGCAATGTTCTGCCGATGTATTTGAGTCAACAGCTATTAATTGTACAGTCATCGGCAATGGAGGAAGTGTTCAGTTTCCCAATCGTGTGGAACTCTCTTTACGAGACGCCAGAAACATTTGTTTTTCACAATGAAATAAATGAGATATTTTGAGGACAGGGAGCTTATTAGTGTCGACAGGTATTACGTTTTCAATCATCGTCATTGGTATCGGTGCGCAGTTGTTCAAAGGTGTGAAAGACTCACCACTAGATGATTACTACAATACTCAACGTTGTGTTTTATATATTATATTCATTGTATTTTTTCTTCATTTTACAATATTTATAATACATCGTGAAAAGTCAATTTTTAATTGAATCCATGTATATGGAAATGCAACGGTTCGTGAGGCTTCAATATTACATATAATCTTTGAATATAAAATTCGTGTTTTTGAATAAGAATTTATGTTGTCTTTAAGATTGTCTTGAAAATGATTTGTTATATTGAAAAATATTTAATGCAATATTATGATATCTGTCCAACATATAGTTTGTATTTTACAAACTAGATATTGTCTTGGCTTGTAATTTTAACGTTTACAGTTTTGGCAGTACAATTTGTATCTAAACATGTTTTTTATCTTCTACATCAATAAATATTTGTGTTTCATTATCATATTTATTTGTTTTGTTTTCTCCGTCAACGTCTTTATATCCTCATACCTGACATCACGCGCCTTATTTGCGGTACTTATAAAAACAAATTGAAAATGCTAAGTGCTACTTTAGTGCTACTTAAGTCCTACTGCGGATACTATTACACATACAACAGGGCGTAACGCTATCTGGGTTTAAACAGTAATTCATGTTCTGATAAACACTCGCTTCTTAATACGTGTTCAATTGACGGAAGCAATTCTAACTTACTATCAGACGGTCCTTCACTGGAAAATAAATGTTTAAGTAGGGTTTTACATCCACAATTGACTTTGGGAGTCCGTTGGACCCCCTTGATTGAATATTGGGGGTCATAGATACATATTTGGTGTCCTCATCCGAATGATATTTTTTAGTACTCAATGCTGTTAGTCATATACATCGTTTAATTTGGATACTGGATTTTTTTTCAGTGTTCATTCAGAGGTCCTTAGGACCCAGCTTTTCAGTTTTTCGGGAATTTATAATGGAAAATTTGCGTATATGAAGCAGGATTCTGCTACATGTAAAACCCTGTTTAAGTTTAAAAATTGAGATTAATCCTGGTATCCTGACCTGTTATGTCCAGGTATAAATCGCAAAATTTAGAAATATTTCAGCATAATTAAAACAAATTGAGAGCTCGCTGAAAATAATATTAGGCTTATTATGTATAGATATATAGATAGTATTCTTAATTCAATGACATGGCGGATTTCAATCTTAGAATATTGTAGTGTTTAGTTATTTGATACAACGGATTAGGCAACAGGCAAAGCCTATGAGCGCCCTCTCCTTATAGTTATAAGCAGTTTATACACATCTTACTGAATTAAAATATAGATATAACGTAGATGATATATATTAGATACATATTGATAACTAGCAGCTAATGGATAGCACATTTTTATGCAGATTCTTTTATCATAAAATATATAAATATAATATTTATAAATATGTGTTTATGTGAGGTTTCGATGACTAGTGCAAAAAAACAGTACTGTTGTAAAGTAGTTGTTTACGCCTAACAGCGTAGACGAAATGACCGATTTGTTATTTACCAACTTTTACCAACTTTTACACCTGTTGTATGCATACGCTTTGTTTGTCATTAGCCTGATGAAGGTGACAGGGTACTTATCGTACTAAAAAAGTCATCGAAACGTCCCATAAAAACATATTTTGGTTGTGTAAAATAATTTTTGCATAAATCATACTTTCCAATCCGAAGAAAAAGTTTACAAAGAGGTCAGCACAGATACTTAGTAAAATTGTGTGCTGTGATCATTCCATACACCATGTAATACAACGATAGTTAAATAAGAAGTCATAATCTAGTAAAATCGGTTAGTATCTCTGAACCATCCCAAGAATGCTTGCATTAATAATAATTAAAACATAATCTTACATAATAATAATAATTAGCTCGTGTTTGGACCAATTTCCAAATGAAATACGTTTTCTGAAGGCAAATGTTATTCTAAGAAGAAAAATCAAGGTCTCAGTTGTGTCAATTAACCGGAAAGTACCTTAAAACGTCATTTTCCGCTAAATTTGGTGTTCGTCTGCTCAATTTCGCCGCCGCCATTCGACTAATTATAGGAATATCAACATGGTACGACATGAAATATTTTCTATAATTTTTTTAACATTAACAGTTTAGATTATCAAACAATAACATATTTATGTAATATCAAGATTTATTAATAAGCACATCAGTACCATAATTATATTTTTATTATCGTTTTCTATGTTAAAAAACATTTCTTATGTTTTCTTGCGAATCGGCACGGAACCGGGAGCAGGATAGTGGTCACATGATTCGAAAAAAAATCACGTGATTTCTCGTATAAAAATAGAACGGGAAGCGCAAAAGTCAGGTAGCCGCGATAAACAATATTGGCTGACGAAAACAGAGTCACAAGCTAAGACTAGACAAGAAAGAAGCTGAAAGAGATTATTGAAAGATCGGAACAGATGCATCTGACAAACAAAAAGAAATACGACACTATCAATGAAGACGAAGAGCATGGTTGGACGAAGTGTGGTTGAGTTGACAGTGCTTTCGAAAAACAAAAACGTACAGCTGATACTTGTACGACAATACTTTCTTCATTCACGTACACTGTAAGATTATGTTCGGTAAAGCTTGTTAAAATATAATCTTACATGATAATAATAATTAGCTCGTGTTTGGACCAATTTCTCAATGAAATACATTTTCTGAAGGCAAATGTTATTCTTAGAAGGAAAATCAAGGTCTCGGTTGTGTCAATTAACCGGAAAGTACCTTAAAACGGCACTTTTCGCTAAATTTGGTGCTCGTCTGCTCAATTTCGCCGCCGCCATTCGACTAATTATAGGAATCTCAACATGGTACGACATGAAACATTTTCTATATATTTCTTTTACCTTAGTAGTTTAGATTATCAAACAATAACATATTAATTTAATATCAGGATTTATTACTTAGAACATCAGTACCATAGTTATATTTTTATTATCGTTTTCTATGTTAAAAAAAACATTTCTTTTGTTTTCTTGCGAATCGGCCGGCACGGAACCGGGAGCAGGATAGTGGTCACATGATTCGAAAACAAATCACGTGATTGCTTGTATAAAAATAAAACCGGAAGCGCAAATTATGTCGGGTAGCCGCGGTAAACAAATATTGGCCGACGAAAACAGAGTCACAAGACTAGACAAGAAAGAAGCTGAAAGAGATTATTGAAAGATCGGAACAGATGCATCTGATCAACAAAAAGAAATATGACACCATCAAAGAAGACAAAGAGCATGGTTTGACGGACGAAGTGTGGTAGAGTTGACAGTGCTTTCGGAAAACAAAAACGTACAGCTGATACGTATACGTTCTTCATTCACATACACTGTAAGATTATGTTCGGTAAAGCTTGTAAATAACAATAATGATAAAATATTTTATTCAACCAGGGTTACATTTGTAGACAAAATCTAATTAACAACATGGCCCTGCAACAAATATATATATTAACATGGTATACTTTAAGATAACAATACCACAATTTAGTAAATGTAGTAACCATCACAGTCAATGGAATTTTAAATTAGAAATCCTATAGAATGTGTTATTTAATAATGAACGCTTGCATATCACACAAACATTACTCAATGGTATGGTTAAACACTATCATAGTTGGATATATACATACAATGCTAATATAGCACAGGGTAAAAATTGACAGGATTTACACTAACATAGTGTGTATTAAAATAAGACAAAGAAGTCAGTAGTGTAAAAATATTTGTGTTTGGATAGAAAAATAGTTTTATAATCTTTAAAAAGATCAATATAAGAGAAATGATCACAGGTATAACCATATACTATGTATTCAACCAATAGATTCAAAAACATGAAAGAAAGGTTTCGAAATTAAAACATGATACTCGTTGTTATAAAAATACGGCAGTAAATAACTAAGATTTTGTGAAGTAGTGCTGCAGGTAGCTTTTTTTTAACATTCCTACACTAACTGTATCAATAGTCCCATTCCATAAAACTGAACATGTATATACAAATGACCGCTTGAGATAATTGGTTCTTGCAGATGGAACATACAGTTTGTTTGAAATAGAGGCTCTTGTTGTTCTTATATTGACATCGAGATTTTCACATCCATATAGGAAAGTAAGACTTAGTAATGGAATAGTGTTATTAAGAGCAGAAACAGAGTTCATAAGAATTTTCCGAAGTGATCCCAATCATAGACAGGAGAAATACAAGAGCAGGCAGGATCTATATATAAAACCAAGAAGAAAATGTTTGTTATGGGTAGATACTTCAGTCCATATTAATTCAATATCATCTGTCTCAAGGTCAGGTCTACGGTTATGAAATAGTTGATGTTGTCTAATGGAGAAGGAAGTGTCAGTATCCGGTGCTCTCGTTCTAGGTACAGATACCATAAGGGTTTGCGGTTTTATATCTGATTATAATTAGGCTCCAGCAAACCTCGGGGAAAAAACATCCACCAGCAGAGTCTGCCAATCCCTATCATGAAAGATGACGTAACACACACATATGCTGCACCTTTTAGATTTAGTTATAGACACAGTATGCCGAAAACATGAATTAGATTGCATAATATAGCTGTTTCGTTCTCCTAGGACTCTTCAGTGATGCTAGGTGTAGGTGCCAAAAGGTGGTAATCCAAAAATTCTAAATTAATGTAGAAGCTGAAGGTTAAGGTGCGTAATACTCCTTTTTTGATGAATTTAGAAGTAAAATGAAACTAGTTCTGTATAATTTCAAATCGTGTTCTACGAAAACTCCATATATCACCCATCTTTCGCGGTTCATAGAAACTCCAAACATAACCCATCTGATCAGTTCATTTCTATTTATGATAGAGGCATTGAAATCCACGCGTCAAGTTCTTGGTTAGAAGGATCTTATTCCTCCGACGGCGATATCAGGAAAAAGTATGAATGTAGTTAATATAGCGAATATTTGACCATGATTTTAATAATCAAGATATAAGTTTATTGACACCAATTCTTACTTGTATGTGTGCATGCATCATATGACATTGGTTTGGCGCCATGGTAAATCTAGAAAAGAAGTTGAGATAAGACTCAATTGCATGACATGTGAGCGAATTTAAGGTTGCAAAATAAGAACAACATTTCACGTCTAATGCAAACGAGCTGATTGTCTGTAAAATAAGAACAAACTTTTGTGTTTAATTCTTTCATGCTACATGTATATGTTTTGGACGAGCAATCGAGCGGGTTGTTAACAGCTTAAATAATGTGGTCACTGTGTTCTTTAGACAGTGAACTTGAAAAGAAGGAATACATGTATCCAATGATATCTATTTGACGTAAAATATTATGTACTTGCAAGTTATTTGCATATCATAGATACAATTGGTTCAGATGTACCATGATACTAAACAAATAATGTGTTTTGTTTTTCTTTTCGTTTTTATTTACTTATCATATTTATGAAACCTGGTCACGGAACAAGACATACATTTAGTGATATTACATTCAACAGAAAAAAGGTTTAAAAGTTGACATTTCAAACAGTGTGTGGATATGGATAGATTTTACCGTTTTATCTATTTTGTTCCAATAGATTTATTTTTTGAAAGAACCATAACCTCATTCACCTTGCTTCAATCATTAATTGATTCTTGCTCTCATCCATTCTACATAATTAAATACTTTCTGGTTAAAATATTTGACTTATGTCAACAATTATTAGGGTATTTCGAACAAGTAGGGAATTCTGGAAATATTTTTGTATTCAATAACAGAAATTGAGACGAATACTACTGTAATTTTAGATTCAGAGTAATATATACCTATTTGGCATATATATGCAGACATCACATCAACATTCAATAAAATACAATACAATAAACCGAATGGTCCAGATGATCTTTTGAAAGTGTGCAATATTTTAAAAAATATTTTAATTTTTGCGTGTTATCTAGACAATACCCCAAACATAATCATTGCTCAGTTCGTTCTCATTTCCGAGGTAATGTTTTCTCCATTTGTTTATTTACTAATGCACCTGAAATATTAGCATACTATTTGTAATGTATTAAGCCGCTTGCTTGTCAAAAAGATGAGACGGATTTATATAGATACACAGTACTTGTTTCCTAATCATATTTGCTTATGTGATCTGTACATTCCATGCCGTACATTTCAAAATTGAATAATGTTTGGGAAAAAGATGTTGGAGGATAAATAACATGTTCGTATCGCAAACATCAAAAACAAAACGCAAAATACCGAAGTGTAATCAAAACAATAATCCTAACTCAAAATTGGTTAAAAAAAATCTTACACAGACACCCTGGGAAAAAGTATTGAAAAATTGCAAGAGAATAAGCGCAGATTCTCTGGAAAGGTAAACGTATTCTGCTTCATGTCTGTGTAAGCATATTTTCTCATTTAGATCATTGGTGTAGGGGGAATAACTTAGACAACTTTAGACAACAAATGGCTGCTTTTTAAAATTTTGTCAGACTACTTACAGAGTTTTAACGACTCTAATATTAATTGTTTCTAAGGAACAATAGCACGAGTCGTACGGCGACAACTTAAACATTATTATTTTGTGGTATTATTAAATAATTACCTACGAGTTACATAATTATATGGATTGTTTTATAGCCATTTATCGCACTGGTAGCTTACCTTCAAAACAAATCGGCGGACTATTTGTATAAATACTGGTTGTCCTTCCATCCTGTCCATACACTTAATGCTCTCCCAAAGTATTCTTGCTACGTGGACTCGACCTTTCTCTCTAGTGTACATAGAAAAATGCATTGAAGTCACCGAAGCCAGAATTTAAACTGACTTGATCTTTGTCCATTGATGGCCTTTAAGAAATTAAATATCCCGGGAAAATAAAGCGTGAAGATGCTGAAGCTAGAATATTACAGATTTTTATAACGGTTTGTCCAGAATGCCGGTTTTGATACAGCGTGATAACTTCCGAAAAATGTCTAAATGCCTTATAAAACAATAAATATATAACAAACATACTTTTTGTCCACAAGATGATACATTGTAATTGTAATAAAATAATAAAAAAAAAGAAATATAAAAAAGTATATGTATCTCAAATTGTATGGTTTATTTCCTTTCTTGTTTGTTTTTTTCTTTTTCTTTTCCGTAAATATGGGAAGTTTCAATTGAGGTGAGAGGATAATGCAGCAATTAAAAAAATGTTCAATGCGGGACGTTTGACAAAAGACAAGATTGAAGTGCAGGAAATATAGAAAAAAAACACATAATGTTGTACAAAGTACAAGTACAAAGGAACTGTAGGACAAATAAGATACAAAACACGAGGGAAAGCAAAAACTCTTCTTTTATAATTTCGCTAATAGAAGGAGTGAAGTGGGAAAAAAATAAAATACCAACAAAAAAAGGTAATAATAAATCAATTAACAAGAAAAAAATCCACTAAAATAGATGGGATGTAATACAAACAATAAATTACCAAATATTAGATAGAACTAAACGTAGCTTAAGTTCATATAGAATAACAATTCAAAACTATGTGCGTATAGCACTCGTTGATTTCGGAGAAAAATAAGCATCGATGCATCAGACGGTCTACAAAAATTTTAATCCAAAATTATAAAATGAGAAAGAACAAAAAATCGTTTGCAATCAGCTGATAGTAACGGTATTCATATAGAACGGCATATAAACAAGGTTTTCAATAAAGGCAAGTTAATTAGAGAATGCCGAAGCGTTAACAAAAACATAATCTGAACTCAAAATCGATTAAACCAGGGGCATATAAAAACGAAGGAAAGATTCACATGGAGACCCTTGTATAAGTACAAGAGAATAAGACCATTTGTTCAGGAAGAGTAAGCGTCTTCTGCTTAATCGACGACACCCGCCATGTAAACGTTAAGTTCTCAAAATGAGAACCGAATATCATTGTCAATCACAACAAGTAACACACTAATGAGCATACTCAAAAACGTCCATCTTCATATCACTTAAAGATACAGAATATTTCTCAATGAGACAAAGGTGGCGGCCATAAAATGTTCCCATAGTTCTGATCAACCTGCATCTCTCGAATCCTTGTGTTGTTAGTTTGTTTGTCAGCAGTCGACAGCGATCACGAAAATCACGATATTTTGAGCAAACCCTAGAATATCGAATCAACTGCGATATGTGAATACCATAGTTTAGAGAAGCTAAGTACCTTATTTAGGTACTCCGGCTTTCCTCCATCTCAAAAACCTGACAAGTGCTTAAATGACCCTGGCTGTTAATAGGACTTAAAACAAAATAAACCAAAACGTTCTTTTATGTAATACATTACTAGCTGTATGAGTCGATTTATTAATTTCCCAGATGCGCCAACTCGACCCCCCCCCCCCCCCCCCCCAAAAAAAGAGGATGTTTTGAAGTCGCAGTGATAGACGGTCCAATGTTCTGACATGATCATAGTGGTAAATTGTGTATTATAGATGATGTGAACACCTGGATCGCAATGCATATACATACATGGATACGAATTGTACACATATTACATATATTAAGCACGGTACAGTAACGACATGAAATGACCTCAGTAGGTGGCAGACTTTCGATTTACTGTCTGCCACAAGACCATCCTTATGGTTATGTACATGCATCTAATAATAAGGTCAACGATATATTAATTTTAGAATACTGTTTTTATCAAATCCAATCCCAGAACAGTGTTAACATTACTTTCTTGCATGGGAAAACAGGTTTTTAAATAGCACATGATAAAATCTATATTACATGCCATATCAGCCTTAGGGCCCAATTCAGACCGAGGGCTGATATTGGTTAAGGACTGATTTGGAATGTAATATTGGTTTTATCCTGTTTTATTCTGCTTATCATATACGTAACCCTGAATGTTTGATTCATAATTGTAATAAAACAACAACATATTCATGCTTATCGGTTCAGTAACTGTTTCTTGGGATCTAGTTCTTCAATACCCCTTCTTCGTTTCTCGTCTTTAACCCAGTAGAGAAGTCCTTTACATCTGATTCAGTTTTTCCTAACTTATTCTGGTTTCTCATTTTTTCAACAAATTTTGGAGTTGACACCTATGATTCGATGTGCTCTCTCACTGTGACATCATCATTGGAATCTATCTGTTTTCCCTGCACTTGTTGATATAATCTGTCAAATTGTTAGTTGTCTGTTTCTTCTTGAGCTATAGCTATCTTATATATAAGATAATAAAGCTTAATAATCCTGCCCACTAACGAACTTAAAACCCATTACCCCGCTCACATTCTGATCGGTGTTAACAAAGAAAGTGGTTGTCTGCTGAGTTATAAATCGGAACAACTCGGATGATTTCATCACGGTTACCTAACGGAACAACCACGAGGAATTCCAAAACCTGTGATATGCATTTGCGGACCGCCGGTCTGATATGATCACACAGGGCATAAATGTAGTATCAAGTACTAAGAATATGATAATAATCATAGATATCGCATAGTTTGGCTTCCGTTCAACATCAGAGCGAGGAGGTCAGGGGATTGGGGGGAGGGGGTTATTATAAGCATATCGTTCTGAATGTGATCCAATTAAACAATGATTTTAGCGCCAAAAACAAAAACGGTGTTATGTTCTACTATTATCCAGTTCTTCTATCAGAGTGAATGACACTTATGCGTAGCTCGAAGGACTCGAATCAGACACAATTATATGAAATATCCAACAACACAGATGAGCATGGGATAAACGGAGTACAGGTTTGGAATAAAACTGGGCCTTATAAAATAGCTGTTATGTCATGTAAAAAAGGTGACGTTTTACAAGAATCGGAATGAATAGCTCTGTGGCAGAACACAGAAATAATCATAAGATTCACATTTTTGTTGTGTATACATGTCACACCAACAAAATATTCCAACTGATACTGTTTTACCCTGGTGATGCATTCATTAGAGGGACAAAGTGTAGTGACCATTAAAGCTTGCACGTCTTCAACACCTCAGACAAATGTTATATGAATATGACAGAAGACAGTGTACCAAAATGCAATCGTGTTGAAATTCTATTTACGGAGAAGAATATTGAACTCAATATTGAATGTCATACAAACACATTTTGGGATGACAATTGAGACAGGTGCCTGTGAAACATTAACTTGATAGGATACCTTTTTCAAAGACGACGGTTATCGATAACTGCAAGTTGTTACAAGCAGAACTAACAGAAGGTCTTAGTGAAAAATAAAAAAGAAAGCCGGCTCAATAGGGTTTCCAGTGATTGTATTACTTTGCGGAATACTGTATCTATTACTAAATTTAAAAGGTGCAGCACATGTGTGTGTTATGTCATCTTTGATTGTATTGCTTTCTACTAAGCTCTATAATAAACGTGATGATTTCGATTTTCCAATCGTGAACTTTACCTTTCTTTGATAGTAACATCCCTACTTCTCCACCCTATGGTATTTAAATGTCGTAGTTGATTCGTTATTCTAGGGTTTGCTCTGAATATAGAGATTTCCATGATAGATGCCAGCTGCTGACGAACAACTTTACGACACAGGGATTCGAGAGATGCAGGTTGAATATTAGGAGTTATATGGTCGCTTTCATGGTGTCATCGAACAATTTTCTCCATCTTTGTGTGATCAGAATATGGAGATAATAGTGTGCTTACTTATTATAATTGACAATGAGGACACGCTTTTCATTTTGAGGACTTATATTAACTTGGATGTGGCCAAGATTTACATGGTGGGTGTCGTCGATGAAGCAGAAGACGCTTACTATTCCGAAACACTTGGTCTTATTCTCTTGGATTTTTACGAGTTTCCATTTGGATCTTTCCTTTGTTCATATTTTGCCTGTAGTTTGTTCCATTTAGAGTTTGGATTATAGTTTTGTTGACGATTTGGTTTTCTATGATTTTTTAACAAGAAAACAAATATTAACTCCAATCCATTGCCATTATTGACGTCATTCTAGCTTTACATGAAAACACGAAATATGTTTTTTATGGAAAAGAATACAAAGAAAAGACAAACTTTTCGTTTCATAAATAACTGTTTCCATTTATTGTAAATGCCTTTCAAGACATCTGTCGTTTTACAGGAATTAGACTAATTTGCTTTAGCCTATTTAGATGATATATTAATTCAATAAAAGAAATTGAGAAACATTAAAGACATTTTCTCGGGATTGAAACCCATTAGGTATTTTTTTCATATATTTGCATGTATTTCGTCATTTTGTCTATGTAAAAATTAGCTCCGTCTGATTACCGGGCAACTTCGGAAGTTAAATGAGGAACTGATGACAGAATTGTCCACGAATGAAATGTACAGATACTTAACTTTTGAAAAAAATGTATACTTTTACTATGTTTCAATGAATGTGAGCGGATTTAGACAGGGTCTAATAGAATGGTGGCGTTTATGTTTAGGGTCACCGGTGTTGCCTGTAAACGTCCGGCTGTCTACTACGCGTTTTGTAGCCTTTGTAAAGTAAGTATCTATGAATCTAGACAGTTGACACTAGTATAGCACTTCAAATATTAAAGTTATCAGCTAAAATGTTAAATTATAACAAATAGTAAATGATTTAGTTGTGTTGGTTCTGAACTGACATAAAACATGTACCAAGATGAGGATGGACACATGAGTACTGACAAGACATTTGTCGCTATTAGGACAAAATATATTGGGCGCAATATTTACAAACAATTGTATGTGTATAATTTGAGTTGTGTCCCTTGTCAGAGGCGTAGCTCGAAGAAAACATTATCTACATGTACAAGATACTGATAACCCAGCTTTTCCTTTTCTGGCTCGATGTTCACGTCATTGAGAAGAGTATGCCAGGAAATCACATACATAATCAGGTGTGCATATATATGCACAGTGGTTGGCCAGCGGCCCTTTTCGGATTTTCGATAAAATCCGTAAAAAAAACTGCTCACTTTTTTGTAAAACACATGATGCCTCGATTTTGGTTATCTTTTACAATTATTCACAGATAAGTTAACATGGTGATGAGTGAGACTTTAGAGGCATTGATATAAAGCAGGTAACAACTTCGTACTACCACCCACAAAGTAATGCAAAAGTTGAAAGATTCTCTCCATGGTGTTTTGGCAAAGAAGTTCGAAAATGGCACGGGTACATGGGATGTGTATATTTCATCTAACTTTGTTTGAAGTTCGATTCATTATAGATGAATCAGCATCATTCTCTCCACTTTATCTGCTATGCAACCGTAACGGTTTAATACCTGTTGACAAATTACTTTAGCCGCATTGTAAGTATTTAGGAGAAGAATCTAAATGATTGCATCGAAAAACTACGTCGACCATTAACTCTCTATTTAATAGACAATTGAATAGATATAAGCAGCAACAAACCAGATATGCAGATAAATATAGTGAAGCAGTTACGTTTCAAGCAGGAAACCCTGTGTATATAGAAAAAAAAACATATAAGGCAAAATAAGCCCAAAAATTCAGCAAGGTACACCATGACTTTATTGTCGAAAAGCTATTGACAATATTATTTCATTCCTTAAATGACGTCACGTTATTGTACATTTGTTTCAGTAGTGAAAAAATGAGTTTTTTTTGTTTAACACATAGGAGAACCATTGAAAATGCATTAGTGCATGTACATACAAGTATGTTACTCCAGCTGTATACATATAATAGATAAAATCCTACACGAGTTCATGTGATGATTAATGTATTGAACCCAAATAAATTCAATAGTTCATACAGGCAGTGTTAAATCATTTACATGTATATTTGTATATCTCATAACGTGATGCGGAGTATATAAAGTCTACCTTTTTATTTGTAACCATCCAGATGATATCAGTCGCTCTTCTGGATCCGGATGTTAGTCTCGGTGTGGGAAGAACCCATAGTGCCCGGAGTAAAACACATCAATAAACGAAAGTTGTATATTGTACGTTTAGATGAAATATATGTACGGAAGCGAAGATTCTCCTTTTTCCAGCAATCTCATATAAAAAGAAAATAAGCGATGCCTCCATGAAAAATCATTAAATTCAAAAATTCGAAAACACGTTTTCCATTCAGAAAATATGTTTTATTATATGGACGTATGAAAGAGATTTACTTGTAATTTTGTTTTTGTTAATATATATGTATTTAAGTTAAGATTTACAGCAACAAATGGTGAAAAAGTAGGTCTCTGTCTTAGTCTCAAGACTCGACTCTAAAAAAACGGACACCGACGATAATTAATTTTGTGAGTTAAAACTAAGCAATAGTCGAATGTTTCGGGGAAAGTTATTTTCTAAAACCATCATCCATGAAGAATGTCTGCGTGGGACTGATATAAAAATGAAACCATGGCGATAAGAAAATTTTGCTGCCAATATTTTACAGTGTGTAGGGGATATCAGCTGTTTATATTTCTATTATGGGCTTTTGATGAGGTAAATATGCAGTTTTAAAAACTCTAGAAAGTGATATTAACCGAGAAGCTGAGTAACTGAGCGGTAACACGACGTGTACTCTGTAAGATGAAGGATAAGGAATAATAACCTAAAGAGCTTGCCTTTGAATCATTGCTATAACTTTCTGCAAAATTAGATCACCGCCAGGATGATCAAATTCTCAAGCATATTGAATTATTTAGAAAAAACAACTCTCATTACTTTGCTTTTTAAAACTTAACTTGTCCAGTCGTTGATTGTGTGGATCCAAATGTAACTTAAAGCATCGAGTCGTTAATTTGAATGTCTGATACTACATGCAAGGGGGTAACCTAGAAGGTGATGTTACAACTGGATGATAGCCAGTCCTACAAATATGCATCCACGTTGTCCAGTGGATGTAATAAAATGAACATACGTCCAGTGGGGAAGTGTTTATAAGACAGGTACAATGACAGGACATCAGATTCCCTGGGGCTGACAAAGATTACCAATGACAACCTGGGATGAGGCTAGAGCACGCGTGGTATGCTACTATCCTATACGTGTGAAATATGATCGTCACTTTATCTCCATGCTCAACAAATTTATCAGAAACATTTCACATCATTTGCCGCTGGCGAGGCCGGCACCAGCAGAGCGTCAGTGTCTGTGTACAGGAGGGCGCGTGCGCTACAGCTCCCGTGTACATGAATACCTATCTGATGATACAGCGCTCTTGGGGTTTCGAGAATATTCTGTATCTCAAGGAAGGTGCATATATATTGTAAACTTCGCCGTATAACATCGGACAGAAGCCGCTCCGGACAGCTGTACTCGGAAAATCATTACTGTATTGTAAGTATTACCGATCGATATGACATATTTGTGTATTATACCACTAGGCCTGAAACCCATTGTAGAACGATACAGACACTGGGGGATGGGAAGGTCATGAGCAAACACTGCAACAACTTAGCTAAATATTGCGATAAACAAAATACGAATTTACGAGAGATGGGGGCTTTTAGTATGGGTAGGCTGATCAGATCATTAAGTTTGTACTGATTCACATTAGCATATGGGATCTCGGCTCAAAATCCTAGATTTCGGTACATTTCAGACACGAGGATGCTCATGAAGGGTAACACATATATATGTGTGATGTTTAGAGGCCTGGGATGGAAATCGGTTTCGCACACGTGTGCATGTTATGTGTTTACAAATACGTTTGGTGGGCGTTATACCAGAGACCCGGTTTGAATTAGGAAATGTGTGTTGAACGTAAGCTGTACAAGTAAGTTGTGAAGGCCGTTATTTTGGAGATCCTGGGATGGGGCATTGAACATATACAGTTTATACATGAAGTGAATGCTATGCTACATTGAATAGAGTCGAACTTCGTTGTCTCGAAGTAGGCGAGACCTTGGGGAAGCTGCGATTTAAGAGATATTGAAAGTTTAGTATGTTTGGCAAGGACCGACGCAACACTTCGAAATGAACGTTAACGGGTCTTCGAGTTAAACGAGTTCGAGCGAACGGGGTTCGACTGTAGTCAGTTTGATATATATGTATAGACTGTGTTATGATATATATGTATAGACTGTGTTAGGCTATATATGTATAGACTGTGTTATGATATATATGTAGAGACTGTGTTATGATATATATGTATAGACTATATTATGCTATATATGTATAGACTGTGTTATGATATATATGTATAGACTGTGTTATGATATATATGTATAGACAGTGTTATGATATATATGTATAGACTGTGTTATAAGCTGCTTTTCCAAGCAGTGAAGTGCTCTCCATTCACCTAAGTGAAGACGAAGTGAACATTTTTTAAAATTTTATTTGACTGTTATGTCTCCTCAATTCCTATAGAAACGGAATATACTTCCATATACATATACATATACATAAAACGTGTCATATCCTGCCATTGTTTGCAGAAGTTTACAGTAGAATTAGCAACGCGTAAGGGTAGCTGCGCATTAAATATGACATGACTGTTGCTGTATCAACAACCCACGTGTACACGTGTGTAATATATATCGATCAGCGCTACATTAGCATGATATCGATCTCCTTGCTGGACACAATTGTTGGGGCTGGGCGGATGTTTTACAACACAGGGCCTTGTGTAGAAAACAAAACCCACTCTGGTTAGTGTATTACTCACTTTCACGATTCAGATTTGGTTTTTTAAAGAACACAAAAGATTGTACTTATATGGGATCGGTACTGGAACAAGAGGTTATTGTAAAACAGGTATATAATATATACATGGTAACAACGCTCTGCTGATTCATATCGGCAAACATTTCTCAATGTCGACACGCAAATGGCCCGGGGAGAGGGAGTTCGGGATGAAAGGCCACTTCAAACCCAGAAGTACAGGTGAGTGTGCTGGTTTGTATGCGTGTTAGATTGGAGGAGAAAGCTGTTGGGGTCGGAGATGGACACCTGATACACAGGTATAACGGGATGAGTTTTTATACTTGAGTAGGTTTGTGATGATCAGCTCGTCTTTCAGGTAAGATAAGTGGGTACAGGAACACATTTATAAACATGTCTAGTCAATTTACAACCCTTGTTGAGCTACACATTAGTGTAACATGCTGTGGATTTATGTACCGGCGGGTTTACTACATGTAAGTTTTGTTGTTATTATAAAATTTGATTATTCGTGTAAACAGCGTTCTGCACACGCGCTTGTAATATTGTCTGTCTAACGGCGCGGCCGTTGTAAAGGTGACGGCCGGGATAGGACGTACGCTATATACATTGTATATGTACATCTGAATGCACTGAGGGGGAAGGATGAGATGATAGTTACATGTAGAATGGGTTTGTCGATTTTATGAATGAGTGCGGGGGTCTTGGTGGGGAAGGGGTTGGGGTCTGAGGGTAGGGTGAATGGTCCGGATGGCTTTGTTGGGGTTTGGAGATCGGGGGTTACTGAGGGAGTAGGGTAAATGGATCAGATACCCGACTTGGCAGATTGGCGTTGGGGGGCGGGGAGGGGGAATGTAATAGTCTGACAATATTTATTACGTACATGTATATATGATCAATATAGCCATAGAGTACTAATACAGCACATCTTTGTGTGTGTGTACATGCATTTGCAAAGTAAACCATGCCGTCCCTGTCCACGTGACCAGGGGCATGCTACTTGTAATACATTTGTACGTTTAACTTGTAACGGTATAGACAAGTCCAACACGGATGTCTACAGAGTGACATGAAACATTTAATGGGATGAAATGTATCGTTTTAATATTGTTTCATACCCCTACAAATTCGAGTATCAGCGAAACACACCATTTGAGATCACACCAAAGCTAAACTTTAGCATGTTTTCAGGCCCCTGTGGGCAGATGGGGTTGGAAGCCGTAGAATGTGTGGATCGTGACGGGAACTGTAGTGGTTATAATTAGCTTTGGCAGTAGGGGTATTATAAAGTGACATAGTTCGTGCGAAAGTGTATTGACATTTCGTGAATGAAGGGTTGGAAGACATGGGGATAATTGAATACCTGCAGCTGTCAGGCTAGGGAGGTATTTCATATCACATGGAAATTCTGTCTGGCCAAAATATTAAGGATTTAACTATCCAGTTGTTAATTAGAGCTATACCGTCATGACTCAACCCTGCTATTTTTCCTGATCCAAATTCACATATTGAATTTATTTATTGATACAAAATGGAAAACATACGAGCTACCATGTATACAACAGCTTATACATATACCTACAGGGTTATTGAGTAAAACAGTTTTTATAGCTTCTATAAAACTAATCTTCGTTCTAACTAGTCATGTCTGTAAGATCCTGAGATTTATGTACATAAACGAAGCATTTCCCTTCAGATACCTTAGTTTTTATTATATACACACACAGATTCAATATAGCAGAGTACGGAACTGAAGTAAACAAGGCTTTACTAATAAAACATACCTTTAAATACTAGCATAAGGAAGCCCGTGTTGTCCACGTATAGTGGGCTTGGCGGAGGTACATATTGTACTAGTAGTGAATTTCTTCGATACAATAAAACAGTTATGTGATATTAACAAAGATATATGCTGACTCTAGATTTATTTGATGGAAGGTGGATTTTGGCTCGTACTGGGAGAGGGTGAGGAAGTAAATATGGAGTAATTATTTTTTCTGACACTAACCGTAAAGTTGACGAAGCGGGCACAGACTTGTTATCGCTATGAGGTATGTCTGTGTGTGTTTGAATAAGAGATTACGCCCACCCCCCAGGGAGTAGCCACTGGACCGAATGATGAGGTGACACTGCCCGTGGTCTTTGGGCTGCCAGGTGAAGAGTTTCTCCGCCACGCATTTCCGTCAGATTCACAGAGAAATGGGGTCTTCGGGTTCCGAATAATTATGGATATACTCTCCTAGCCACCCATACACATATTATGGGTATTCTCCTGGCCACACATACATATTTAATGGTATTTTAACCACACATACACATTTTACGGGTATTCTCCTGGCCACACATACATATTTAATGGTATTTTAACCACACATACACATTTTACGGGTATTCTCCTGGCCACAAATACATATTTAATGGTATTTTAACCACACATACACATTTTACGGGTATTCTCCTGGCCACACATGCATATTTAATGGTATTTTAACCACACATACACATTTAACGGGTATTCTCCTGGCCACACATACATATTTAATGGTATTTTAACCACACATACACATTTTACGGGTATTCTCCTGGCCACACATACATATTTAATGGTATTTTAACCACACATACACATTTTAGGGGTATTCCAGCTACACCTTCACATTTTAAGTGTATGCGAGCCACACATACACATCTGGGTAGTTTCCTGGCCGCACCTAAGCATATTGAGGGTATTCTCTTGGCAAAATCACGGACGTAGACAGTTATCTAATCTAATTCCATGGCAAAACATACACCTCTTATAATGATATTGTGTCCAAATATCCACATTTTAAAGTTAATCTTGCTACACATACAAATTGTATAATGTATATCTTAGATAGTCTCCCGGTCACATGTGCCCGGTTATAAAGGTCAATCATCAACATCACAACACTTCTAGGTGACGTGAATGTCTGACCCGTGAAATGATTATCCCATGATTAGCCAACTCTCGTGATTTGGGTAAATGGCGGCTCACAAGTTCCAATTATTTGCTTACCAAATTTTGACTCGAAAGCGCGTTTCCGTGTACACCAGAGACACAGACTCGTGCGTTATGCATGCTGACTCATTGACTGGTTGGTGTAATAATTGAATAACAAAATTAGACCTTGGCTTTTTGCGAGTTGACTCCTTGTTTAATTCCAACCATCTATGCTTCATCATGGCATAACACAATTGTGAATAGCTTCAAAAGTCATTTGGCAGACTACTCGAGTAATGGGTTATATGTAATGCCAATGAATGATGATACTCACCGACTTATGTGATTCGACTTATTGTTTGCTCGTAAAAATGGTATTAAATACATGTTTTATCTCGAATACTCATGAACTGTGTTATAGTGACACGAAGTATCGTGTATCAGGCAAAGGAGTTTAATGAATGGTGTTTATGTAACCGCAATAGTGGCATCTTCGATATCCATGGGTTACGCTCACCTACGCTCTCTACACCACTGGAGGCCGTTTCACGACGCGGAGGTAGGTCATGAGTACCTGTAACAATGTGCACGTAAGTTATGTGCAGTGAGTTTCACGAAACCGTACGTAACTTTTCACACTTACGTACAGGTTTACGTGCACGTAAATCATACTGTGAAGTAAATAACCCGTACCCGTAAAGTTACGTTCGGGTCGTGAAACGGCCCCCTGTAATATTAAATGGCAAAACTGAAAAACAAGTCACTGACCTGACCAATCGTTCGGCTGTCTTTTTAAGATTATACAAAACTGTACAAAGGAGCCGCAACCGACTTCAGAGCCTGTCAATTTTTTGCCGTTATTTGACCACGAGTTTCTTTCGATGTACATCAAAGGGGTCGAACCAGTTATCTTGCCTCATCAATAAGATGGCTTACAGAGCTTTCATCATATTTAAGTAGCTAGTATAGACGTGTGAGCGTAACCACTGGATATCGAGTATCCAACCGTTGGGTCATACGAGGACGGTTTTGACAACATGATGCATGGTTATAACTTATGTCTGTATTGTACTGTACTTTCAGATCTGTTGGCTGACTTAAGACGCCAGGGAATGGCTCACAGAATTCCTATTCACCAGGACGATCTGAGCTTCGAGGAAAGGCAAAGTAAGATCTGGGAAGACATGGAGAAGGATATGGAGCGGCGCCGGAAGGAGTGGGAGAGCGAGATCGACAACATGCGGACGGACTTCTTCCACATCAAGCCAGATGATAACAAACTTGAGTCGATGACCGACCGGCTCGGGATAGCGGACAGTCGGACATCGTCAGACGCTCAGACATCCATAGAGAAGGATCAAAACGGTCAGCCAGTGTATCGCGCAGTGTTTAACGTCAAAGACTACAAACCCGACGAAGTTAATGTGAAAATGGACGCCGATAAATTGATCGTGAACGCAAAACATGAGGAAAAGAAGGAAGGGAAATCCGTTTGTCGGGAGTTTAGTCGTGAAGTGAATATTCCTCGGGAAGTTGATCCTATGTCCCTTGGTTGTACCATTTCCTCTGATGGTATTCTCACAGTGGAGGCGCCACTGCCCACCCCACAATACCCTCCTCTCACAGACAACCGAGGAGCTGCCCCGAGGATCATTCCCACGGCAACGCCTTCTGTAGCCGCCACGCCTCCTCCACCAGCAGCGCCCTCTGGTGGCATCAATCCCACAACTCACACGTCCACTTTTAAGACATTCATGTCACCCAAGGGAGGGGCATCACCTTCCATCGGAACAGCAAATACAACTCACTCCATGCAATTTACCCCACAAACATTCTCAACAAGCAATGTGTCGTCTTCGTCCTCAAAGTTCGATACAAGAAGTAGTTCTGGTTCTCCTGCAAATACTGACGGAGAGCGCAAGTACAGAGTGGAAATTGATATTGAAGATTTCAACCCGGAAGAACTTACAATTAAAACAGTCGACCAGAAACTGATCATCAGCGCTCGTCGGGAAGAAAGGATCGGAACACGGACTTCCACAAAAGAGCTGAATCGGGAGATAAGTCTACCAGACACCGTCGAACCGACAGCCGTGAAGGCCTTTTTCTCAGACAGTGGCAAGCTACTCATAGAAGCACCGTACCTAAAACCCCTGGCAGTAGGGCATTATTCACAGGGGCGCGAGGGATCGCCAATGACGGGACGATAGGGCACAATATGGAACCATGGAGTCGCGTCCATTTCCGAGACATTAGCCAAGTTGCATAAGCGGTAGGGTCATGCATAATGGAAATGTATGAAGCGTTGCTCTTTAATTTCCGTAAGTGCGCCGACCCGACTTCTCGAAGCTGATACGTGTAGTCACAATTCGTGTGTAAATGTATTTAATAGTTTGAAGATGTGCAGCTTTGTTTATGTTCGTGGTAAACGTAAATCTATGACTGGCTCACTTTCAATACTTGGCTAGTTTTGTCATTCAAATCGATATGGTGTAAAATTTGCGCATTGCGGACAAAGACCGGAAGCACTCATTTAAACATCAGACTAACTTCCGGTGGATGAGAACCGTATACATAAAATGTAGGCCATTGGGGATATAATGCACGCGAAACCTTGGAATAGAACTACTGTGAACTTTGTCCTCGCATCACTGATGTCATTAGGCGACTTTTAATCTTGAGATTATTTTATATTTAATTTGTTTTAATGCGAACTCTGCAAAAAATGCTATTTAACTCGTGGATAATACGATGTTTCAGTTTCTTGCCTTGAGAAATTATATATGTATATAAATATTAAATAATACACGGATAATTGCTATGCTTTTGTGTGTGTTATTCAACAAACAGTTAATACTTATTTCATGTTTTAAAAAATCGAATCCGAAAACAGAACTTTTTTTGACTGCGGTCATAATGTATTTATTGTATACAATGTTTTCCTTTCGAATCATGAACCTTTTTGCTGACGGTTCCAACTTGCTATTCCCCAAGCAAATCAGCCTTGCACGAGTGTGATTTGAAATGCTAACTGGAAATTGGTTTCATAGGGATATTCCTTGTGATTTTATGAGATTGCCAAAGTGTTCATCTTCAGGCACTGAAGCCTAATGCAGGCCCGAATTGGCGTTTACAAACTGAAAACTAGGATTTAGACACGAACCGAAATATAATCTTTCATGTACATGTGTTAATAAGCATATGTCCACACACCTTAACATATCATACATGCAATTCATGAAAATATTTGTATTGCATATATCATAACGATTACATCACGCTGAGTGCTGAAACAAGAATAGGATATATGCCAAATATTTATCTGATAATACACACGAACGAGTTATCTCGCGTAGAACCAACGTTATAATCATTTATATTATCTTTTTGCAACCTTTTTATCTTGGAATGTATTTTAAGCAACGTTTAAGAAACATATAGCTATTTTTAGATTTACAACCACATGAAACTGCTCTTCCCTTATCTGTTGAAATGTTCTTGCTTCATATAAGCAATTGACTTATTAACACAAGATCTCGTGTTCTATCGTTTAATATCTCGCTGTACACTAGTACTGTAATCGTTCTTGTTTAGGCACACTCGAATTGAAACGTGATTTAATTAAATCGAGTTCAAACATATCTAGTGGAACGCTTTCAACGCGAAATTCGCTACAATAATATCACCACTAAAATATGTACGCTAGCAGTATTTCACCTAATCAGAATTCCGAATTTCGTTTGAAAACAATTTGAACTACATAATTATAACACTCGGGTAATAATTCATGAATGCAGTAAAAGGAAAGTTTCTCAAATCCACCGTCCACTTTTCGGATAATGTTTAAACTGCTAAATGTGCCATAAAACCTATTACTTTATAACAACACATCAGTCAAAAGTCTTCAAGCTTTCCTCCTAGAAGGTAACGCTTCAATCTGATTAAAATACAGATCCTCACTATTTCTAACGTGTGTAGGATCTGACAGCGACCAGTAGAAGGTCATGTGCAGATGACCTTTTTGTTCACCAATCAAATCGCTGCTTACCAGATTCTGAAAGTGAAAAGCTGATTTCGATTTGTTTCTACACTTGTCGTTAAACCAGAGTTAAGTAGCGAGAAACCCGAACAAACGTATACAAAAATGGCGAACCCAGTTCAGCGGTCTCTATGCCAAGGCGTGTTTTCTTTTTAAACATTATCTGTTTAATTTGTAGTTTTTTTTTGTCGTTTGTCCGAAAAGAAATAACAACTGAAGGTAAAGAAATTATCACAAAATATACTAATCAAATTGTTATATTACGCCCTGAATGATTTCTACTTCTTCGCTTCGATCCGCCGCCATTTTTGTTCGTCTACCAAACACCGTTTACAAGGTGCATTTTTGATTGGCTGTTCATTTCCTTCATATGGAAATAATAAAGGTCATCTGCACATTACTTTCTATTGGTCGCTGTCAGATCCTACACACAATAGTAATAGTGAGGATCTGTATCTTAAGTAGATTGGTAACGCTTCCATTATTTTCAACAAAAACTTATTTTATTAATTGTATCACGTTCTTATTGATCGGAAATGTACATAAATAAACTTCGAGTGCAGAATAGATAAACTAGACTAATGGATGTAGTCGAACGATATAAGAATAACACTTTAAACAGACTTTTCAAAAAGTTGGTAATTTTTTTCATGCGATATTATCCTAGCTCATATCGAAGTATAAAAAACCGACAACAGTATGTGTTTTGTAATTGTAGACCAAACTTATACTTGCACAATGCAGTTAACACTGTGTATACCTTTATCATGAAGTTGTTAAAGAAAAGGGTTACATCCGATTCACGATTACTCACAGACTCGGTGTGCGCCATCTTGCGAACCAAGAAAGAAACCTGTACGCTAAAAAGATATTGCGGGCACATAAGAACGGACAGCTATCAGCCTTGAAATTGGCCCATTTCATTCTTTTTACCAGAGACCAATCGTCTAACTTGCCGTTGGCCTTCAATGAAGGTATGAGATTATTCCACGGGTGCAGAGAGCGTTAGGGAAAGTAACAATTGGGTATCGAGTATTAGATAGAGGCCCCTATCAAAATTGGCATTCCAAATATAGATGACACACACACACACACACACACACACTCACACACACACACACACACACACACATATGCTGCACCTTTTAATAAAGTAATAGATACCGTATGACGAAAATGTTTTATTAAACTGTCCTTCTGGGACTCGTAAGTGATGCTAGGGGCCAATGTTTCTGATAACATTGATCCCGCCGCACAAGAGGAATCAAATCCTTGCATGCTGCTTCATAAAAACATTAACACAGCATGTCAATTGAGGACTAAGTGGTACTTGTGGAGATAGATAAGGTTACGTCTTTACTGGATGTCGACAAATACAGGTTTTTTAAGAGGATATATAGATTGTGAAGTTGTCACAAATGCATACAATGTACACCGTACCCCACATTAGGGCGTAGATGAATTAGTGATATGGACTCTTCTAACAATGTACCTACATGTACATGTAGTGATCAATTAGCATCACATAATACTTCAGTTTGGGCCAAAGGACCAGAGAAATCGACACCATAGGCCAATTCAACCGCTGAGCGAGTCATCCGACAAACGATCGCATCCTTGAATGAGTATGTGATTTGAAATTGTGTGCTTCACATTTATACATAAGTACTTAAGATCGGACAAGAATCTTCGATTGCATGATTGATACACATGTAAGGATTTTTTCATCGAGGAAAACAGAAACCATAACACACAAAAGCTGTACCTGCTCTGAAGCACGGTGGAGGCATACATGTACATCATGCAGAGGAGGTAAATTTTAGGGAAAACATGATCAATATGCTTATGGACATCGAATCTATTTTAGAGACAAGAGTTTCACGTTTTGTTTCTCCGGTCATATTCACCCTAACCCTAACCAAACATGTGTAACAAGTGGAACTTGCACAAAACGTAGTAAAACAAAAAAGCGCTTAAACCCTAAAATCAGTTTCCTGATCCAAACAAAAACACTTTCAAAAATAGAGTGTAAAACATTCTGAGATGTAACGTAATTTATTCAACCCCATATTTCTAAATGCGAACTTTCATGTGATATCTGAGAAAAAGGAGTATTAATTCTATTTCTCATGAAAGTTCGGTCCAAGCCATGGTTTCATCAACGTTCCTTAACTTAAGGAAATTCCTTAACTTAAAAATCTCCATAGGAAAGCATTACAGAATTTAAGGAAAGTTCCTTAGCTAAGGATTTTCCCCTCAAATTCTATAATGCTTTCCTATGGAGATTTTTAAGTTAAGGAATTTCCCTAAGTTTAGGAACGTTGATGAAACCGGGGCCAGGAGCGAAGCTAAAAGGTGTTATCTGTTAATGGTAGGCAAAGTAAAACCTGTCTCGTCATAAGTCATGATCAGTCCTTTGAAAATTTTTAGAAACCCATAAAATGTCCAAAAATGAACATACAGCGAATTGTATTTAGCCTTGTATTTAGGATTGCGATGACCTTTTGAACGGTTCTTTTTAACCACATATATACATTTATCGTTTTTATCACGATTGCCTAGTTTCTAATTTATTTTACTATTGTAGACCTGTTAAAAAGTACTAAATCAGAAATACGTGGCCATAACATATTACACATTCTAACACGATACGTTTGTAATACGCGTTATGATTGGATATGGACTATGTTCTAATGTGCGATCGAATCATGATCAATCATGACCAATCGTATCAGCTCCTCCCATCGAGCTTAAGCCACGCCCCGTTTCTATCCAAAACAAAAAGGCGTCGTGATGGGGATCGTCTATCAATGAACATTCCACCACATGATAGGCGTACGTCAAGTAAGCATCAGGGCAGAGAGGACCGATTGAATGTATTAGCTGAATAAATTAAGAATAAAAGGTTATCATATCATGTTATTGCCTCCATTTATTCATGAAACGTTAATTCCATCCATGTGTAGGCATCTCTATCAGGAATCAAAACAAACATTTCACTGTGACTGTGTCGTGTGCATCTGCACAAATTAAACTTTTAACAGATCTTGAAAATATCACACGATTTTGTCGATACGAACATATTTGCATGCATACTGACATGGAATTGTAGCCATTTTGTCAATGTTAATCCAAGTATGTCGTAGGCCTATACATACATTCACGAAGAAACTAAATCCAAATATTCCGCCTCGTCAACATCCAGACCAAGCGCTCGCCAGTACATGTATGGGCGTGGCTAAATGACCAACTTTTGAAAGCTTCCTTCTGATTGGTCAGTCGGCTATAGAAAGACACGTCAACAGCCAGGTCACAGAGTACTTTACTACGTACTTGTAGCAAGGAAATACAATGTATCTAAACAGATTAGGGTATTAAATTTGTCAATGAGTGTTAGAATGGTGGTAGTACGTTATTTTTCGTGTTTATACTGGCGATTAGAACATGAGATTTGGTTTAAACTCTCGACCTATCGGTCTCGAGTTCAAACCAAATTCCATGTTCTAATCGCCAGTATAGCCACTCAAATCAACGTACTATCCCCTAAATATAACAATAACACATATCTAAAAAATATGAAATTACTTTATTTAGATATCTAATTATTGTGTCAAAAACAAAAACATATGCTATTATAGAAAGAAAGCAGTGTTTTTTAACCAAGTAAAACACAAATAGATATAATCTTAAAATCGCTGAACAGTTTCTTCTATTGGAAATATAGAAGATATTCATTATCATTTTCATTATTTACAAATATATGGAATTAATTTGACATTTATACACTGCGTCATAGATCCTTATACCTGTACATAACAGTAGGTGATGTCATCAGTTTATTTTCCTGTCATGAAATGATCAATACAAAGTTTATTTGAGATCAAGAATACATTATTGCAATCAATTTCATAATTAATATTTGATAATTATAAATTTCATATACATTCGTGTATCTGTAAGTAGAACAATATATAGATGGAACTGTCTCCAGGATGGCTGACTAATAACCCCGTAATCCGTATGAGTGAATGTACAACTCGAACTGTTTTAAAGGCTAACTATGATGTGCATGCCCCTATATCTTAAAATCAGAATGGCTGGAATATGTGTTATCCATAAGAGAGTATGGCAACCAGAAATAAAATCATGACCAGTTACCAAGGCAACCAAACTTTTGGAATTTAAACAGCTGCATGCATATCCATACATGTACACTAACATATCCGTGAAGTTTTGTGATAATTATCCCGCACGTAAAGAAGGAGTTGTGCGGACAAAATGTGTCTAGACAGACAAAAACCCTGTTTATAGTGACCCGTCACATGGTAACCAAACGTTTGAAATATAATCAGCTGCATGCACATCTACACTTGTTCCCTAACATACAATGTACCCGTGAAGTTTGGTGAAAATCGGTCCGCAAGTAAAGAAGGAGTTGTGCGGATAAGAAAAACTTTAAAATAGTGACCCGTTGCCACGGTAACCAAAGTTTTGGAATTTAAACAGCTGCATGCACATCTACACATGTTCCCTAACATACCTGTTTTCGGACAGACAAATTGCATTCTGTATACACCATTACTTCGTTGCTGGGGAATAATAATATTAACTGTAAAATTATATTTGATTGATACATCCATTAATAGAACTATCAGAAAGTCTGGTTTCGTTGACTAAAGATACGAAATATGTATTTAAATATAAAATCATGATTTAGTTTGCATATACAGATATAAATCATTTCAATGATAGCATCTTTGTTTTACCTATATAAATTTCAATCAGAAATTGGTAAGATAATTTCTACTTTGCCAACAGTTACTGAATTTGCTAAATTTGTAAAGCTTTTAATATTAAAATACATATCATCAATTTGATTGTCATGTAATTAATAAAATAATATAATGTCAATTATAGAACTATATAAACAATGTAATATGAATTATTGAATGTATTTCCGCATAATTAAACCAATAAAAAGCCAATATTGCTTTGGTTAAGGTATGCATAAATATATAAATTCACATACCAATTACATGTTTAATCTACACGCCCCTTTGACTAACAATAATCAATATACAAATCTGATTATAATATGTATTACCTTTTTCATTATTGCTCTTGTCATGCCAGCTGCTATTATGTTAAATGTCGTTTTTTTTCAAATTATGAAGTTGTTATGGTAATTGTGACGTTTAAAGTTTATCAGTTATTAAGTTGCGAACGGTGAGAATGGTACAATGTCGACTGGTTTTACGCTAACTACAAAAAAACCACCAGTAATATGGCGTAGTTGTAATGGTTCCACTAACCTGGTGTGTTATAACTAACAAGCAAATAATAGGCCGTAGTTTAATGGTGCCACGTAACCTAGTGTGTCATAGCTAACACAAAAATAATAAAGTGTAGTTTTAATGGTGCCACTTTACAGTTTGCGTTATAACTAACACAAAAATAATATAGTGTGGTTGTAATGGTGCCACATAACATTGTGCGTTATAACTATCAAGAAAATGATATAGTGTGGTTGTAATGGTGCTATGCTACAATGTGCTATGCTATCCAGTCACAAAATAATATGATGCAAATATGTATCCTCCTTGCTGTCTTTTCAGGGCAGGCATGGAGAAAGATGTTAAAAGAAATGTAAAGCATCAGAGATTGAAACAGGTTCATCACAAAATTTAACAAAATTCACATGTCTGGTAGGTCGATCACCAAAATATATCTACAGCAATAGTCATCATTAATTTGGATTTCAATGGGATTAAATGTAAACAAAAATCACAAAAAAAAAACAATAAATAAAAAAAAATAAGATAAAGAAAAATGTAACACTCAGGTTTCATAACCATATAGTCTTTTCCATTTATACGGAACTTATTACAAAAGGTCTATGGAAGTAAAAGACGTGTCGTTAATAGGTACAACCTGGTTTTATGGCACATATTAAGCTTGTTCCATATATGTTGGTTCAATAAGAATTTTTATCGATAAATGTAGGTAGCAACAATAAACATGTATAATGTACATGTTCAAACGAATTCATATAGGTACATGTACAACGGTTTAGTTTTCATCAGAATACTTACATCAAATAAAAATGTCATATCTCCTGAATGTCTTGCACTCTCAACATATAACACTTTTTCGGAATTAATTACCCATTTTCGCACTCATAACTTACCACTTCTAGCACAAATACTATTGAAATTGAATTAAAGCTAACATTTGTATATCACAAGACATTAAATATACGTCAAGGCACTTGAAAGTCTGGGTAGAATGCAATGATCAGTGGTGTTCTATATAAGCAGGGCATAAGTATAAACATTTATCACATAGTCTCAACTCTTAGCCAATTAACAATTTCATACCTTACAAAGTGACATGTCATTAATATCTTTTGTTACCTGTCTTAAAAAAAATTGCTATATTCGTATTTTTTCACAGAAACGACAAACAATAATTCGAACAAAACATGCACATTAAACTTGTTTTCAGGTTGATTCTGAGAGGTAACGTCATAAAATGGAATACTTTAATCTTGGAGACTTAACAACATGAATATTCTGAACCAATATATCTATTTATATCTATTTATATCTAGTTATGCAGACAATGAACATTATGGCTACCGGTACTATTTGCATACACCAATACACCTAGTTAACAACTAACGGAATATATTCTGGGAAACTAAGCAATAGGAATTGTCTGAAACCAATACACCTATTTATGTAGACCATAAATAATTTGACTACAAGTACTATTTGTATACAATAATACACCAAATGAACAACTAACGCATAACATTTACAGAAGGACAACTAATTGGGATTGGCCATGGTATAAATGTTTGGTCATTATGACAAGGTGAAGACCGGAACACGAGGAATCATAAAGAATCGAATGACGGAAGTAACCAAATAGTAATATATACAAGATGAGCACATCACGTAATCATCATAAAGTTCTGTATTATTTTTGAGGTGGACTTTGTCGCAAATATGAAAATTTCTTCTCTTCTCTCAATATGCGGGATGGAAACACTTGGGTGTGGGGAGGGGGATGGGGAGTGACCAGGATCATTTTGTTGTTCAGTCACGTGATTGATAATCCAACTGAATACTCCTGCTATTATATAATGCTCTACTTTGCATATTTTTTACAGTAGCTTTTTAATTTTCATCATCAAATTGATTACATGATTACAGGGTTGTTTCTCTGTGCATGTAGTATCTAATTGAGTTTAATATTTCTGAACGGCGACATCGTGGGAATCTGCTAGAATTGGAAAGTTGCAGGTGCCCCCCCCCCCAAACTACATTTACCAAGTCTTAGTCTATACAAAAAAGGTAAATTAAGTGGCTGGGTAAAAATAATTTATTCCATGCATCATTGTAATAAAGCAAAAGCTTAAAACATGTTTATATGTATATAAATATATTATGTATTGTATATAGCACATCAGCACACTTGCTCTTTAAATGAACATAGTGTAAAATATAAAGTTCACTAAGGCACAATGTTAAAACCTGTTTCACACATACCCGACATGCTTATCATATTACACGAAATATTGAGCATGTAACCAACAAACCCTAGTTATTGAAGTTGTGAGCTATGTCTATATACGGGCCGATTGTCATGTATCAATATAGTTTTCTCAAACAATAACAATAATAATGCTGTGAATAATTTCCAATGCTGTTGATTATTATAGATATATAAAGTTAATATGATGGCCATTGAAATTTGAGTTTTTCCTTCAGATTTTAATTCGGTTTTTGCATCACAAGATAGTAACAAATGTATCTAATATTCATATACTTTACCAAAAAAGCAAACTCACGGACAGGGTAAAATCTAGATTAAACAACGACTAAGGTAGTTGTACTAACATGATAGATGGTGTGAACAAGGAATATGATAAAGAGACAATGATATTAGTTAAATATGCGTTTTTAGCAAATAAGTTGCGTCCTTTGTCAAAGCCAATCAAACAAATCCTTCGCAAAACTTCTTGACGTCTGAAATATATTATCAACATTTCTCCAACAATCAGACATCAAGAATTTTGAAAGCGACGCTTCACATTGTTTCCATATTTCTGTTCCTTTGACAACTCAGAGTTATCATTTATATTGCTATCGATAGATTCTTGGAATGTGCATTTTGATAACGGTACATCACTTTTCACGTCACGGTAAATGTAAAACTTCCACACTGTCAGAAGCACAAGTCCAAGCAGGCCACACAACCAGAACACAGTGATATGTGTGGGAAGTGGTTTGCTGATGGTCTCCCAGTCAAACTTGACACAAATAAGTGCTTCGGTGATGATGACGGCAGCAATAAGCCAGGATTGGCGTCCGAACTTCTTACATGTCCTAAAATAATTAAATTACGCATTGCGTTTACATGCAGTAGCATTCGATCATAGTAAACAAACATATATAGGGTTATCTTATTTTAGCGATTTGATTACACTTATTACTGTGTCTGTATATTGCTTTCTAGTGCCAGTATCATGAGGGCGCCTGCGTCTGTGCCTATAAGCTATAATTTGAATTTCCCAAAATAAAGCTCTTTTACAGTATATTATAATCTCAATATCCTCTTTCATTATCATACAAAAGTGTATGACCTATACCTGACTTTCTATATTTGATACATTGACCTTGGCATTCGACTTCTGCTGCTGAAAAATAATCCCAAGGAAGCGCTTACAATAAGGAAGCATTGTATGAAGTTTGAATTTGATTAGCCCAAGGAAACTCAAGGTATTGCATGAAAAATAACACTGTATTTATAGTAATTGTTACTTTGACATTTGATCTTTGCCCTCGAAAAGCAATACCAAGCAAGCACTTACATTGAAAAGAAGCACTGTATCATATTTGAGTTCCATAATCCCAAGGAAGCTGAAGGTGTTACATCGAAACCGATTTTATATTTATAGAAATGGTGACCTTGACCTTTGACCTTGAAATATAATACCAAGTAAGTACGAGGGGTGTTCCAAAAATAATGTCACTTGCATCGGTGCTCATATAGCGGAAGTGCTTTTGTTCATTTTAATTTGCTCTGCCCTTCAAAATACTCTCCGCCAGCCAGAACACACCTTTTTAGCCGGTCAATCCATTTTTGGAAGCATTTTTCCTACTCTTCAATGGGTACACCCATCAGATTCTGATAAACAGCAGATCCAAGGGCATTTCTCGATTTGTATCTCCTTCCAGATAAATGATATTAAAGTTTTTGGAAAGAGAAAATAGTCGCTGGGGGCCAAGTCTGGCGAATACGGAGGGTGCGGAAGGACGGTAACCTTCTCTGACTCCAAAAAGTCGGTCACAATACGTGCCTTGTGAGCGGGTGCATTATCATGCAAAAGTCGGACATACTTAAGTCCTGTTTTTGGGCGGCGACTTTCTCAGAACAACGTTTTTATAGAACTTGCCTGTGACCGTTCTGCCTTTTGGCACCGGGATTTGAATAGCTGGACCATTATTAGTGAAAAAAATAGCATACAAAACATTCTTTACCGTTCCTAATCGTTTGGCAATACTTGGGCGTCTGGCATTTTTAGTGGCCAATATTCGGTTGGCAACCTTCCGCTTTGGTTCAAATTAATACACCCAGGTCTCATCACCAGTGACTATACTATCAAAAGCCTTTTTACTACATTTTGGGTACATTTTGAGAAGTTTTTTTGCCATTGTTACACGCGTCTTCTTTTGCTCATCCGTTAACAAATGGGGTATCAATCTTGCATTTATCTTTCTAACTTTTAGGTGTTTCTTCAAAATTGCATGAACTCTTGCTAACGACAAGTTTGCCATTCGAGCCAATTGTCTTACGGTGAATCGAGCATCAGTTTGGAGGATATTTCGGATTTTTTCTATGTTACCTTTGGTCGTAGTTGTTGCAGGACGACCTGGGTGAGCAGCATCTTTCAGTTGCTGTTGCAAAGCACTAAATTTACCTACCCACCTACAAACAGTCTTATGAGACATTTGGCCCTCCCCATAAATGTCACACACCTCGCGGTGAATATCTACAGCCTTTATGCCGAGTAATGACCTACCTTATATATAGGCCCTAATTTCAAGAACATTGTCACCTCGTTTTCCTGTGATTTTGTGTCTAGTCTAACGAATAGGCTATGAAACGATGTACACTGTACCGAGGCCAGTGAACGTGTGGACGAGATATTTACGTGTCACGAGCCAGGGATCGCTCAATCGACACGAGGTGGTTTTGTGCATAAATTGCACGATTTCCGCGAAATAAAGCAAAGATGACATTGTTTATGGAACACCCCTCGTACTTTCAATATAAATACACTGTGTGACGTTGGAGTTGGATCGGAACAACGACACTCCAGATATTGATCGTAAACAAAATTGCAAACAGACGGACGAACGGACGAACGGAAACGGTGATAATTATTAGTGCAAGTCCTTTTGGTGCAGGGCCCTAATTAAAAAAAACGTATGTAGTGTTTCACACCAACGTTCGGAAATCGCAAATAGCTTTTCACAAATTTAATTAATGATAAAAAAACGCTATTGTAACCCTCATCGACATTTTTAGACATCTGATTCAAATTTCACTTCTGTCTTCAAATGTGAAGCCGGAGGTATCGTGTATTTGTTTTCCACAAAAATGTCTTATCGTTTCCGCTTATACTTACGGGTCATCAAGGTACTGGAATGTCTCCCGTAGCGCAGCAGCACCCATGCACACGAAAAGAAACAGGCGAGCAAGGTTGAGGTAATGCTCTGGTGGAATCCACAGCACAAATTTTAGGTAGAATGTGTTCAACTCTGCCAGAAGGAACTACAAACATAAAACAAAACATGTATCACAGGCGTTATATCGATAATAGCATGGAAACAATGTCTGTAGTTATAAACAAAATCTATTTCAGCAATCACTAACGCTCAACATAGCACACCATGGCAATAGCCGCCTGCATGAAAAGTAAAATTCAAATCAGTGAAAATGTTAAGAACTCCATACTAGACCGACAGTTGTTAATTACTTCAGCATATCAGCACGGATTCATAGCATGCAAAACCAGGCATAAAATGACAAAACGTTTTTTCATGAAAAAAATAATCAAGAATACCGAACTATATATTACAGTGGTAAAACAGTCGATTTATGCAAAAGCAAAAACAAAAATTGATTAAACTCCTCCAAAGGTTCAGAAGTATTCTTTTATATTGTGGCCCAACTCAACTGAGGCATTCAGCAAGGTTGGCTCATAACCATACTATGTGATGATGGAAATGATCATAATATTCAGCAAGGAAAATAATTATTTAAGACAATGCCAAAACATACCTACATTGGCAAACATTTATTGTGGTGATAGTCCTGTGGCAATAACATAGGGTAATGTCATATCAATACTACTGTGGCCGAGGCAAAACAGCATAAGATATTAGACTCAATATCATAAGACCTTAAAGCATGCAAAACTCGTTATAGCTGCACCTGCCTTCAATAGGGTAAAAGTGACAATTCAAACGCAACCACCTTCAATATGTAAACCAAACCCCGTAAAGGTAATACTCCTACAATGTAACATGTGACCATCAATATCAGAAATAACGATTTCCTATGATCTCAAATACATAACACCAATACTTACAATAGCTATGACTCCAAGCATAGCAAACCAGCGTTTGAGACTTGAGAGGGGTTTCCAGTCAAAGTCTGTCCAGCTGTAGGGTGTAAACTGGAGTGCTAGTCTCTTGATCTTCCCACTAACAGACATTGGTGAAAAGTGATAGCATTAGGATATAAATATGAATGGGAAATGTCACAAACCTAAACAAACGATAGTCATCCGATACATACTGTAAAACTGGTCGCCTTCGTTTTATTTTCGGAATTTTGCATTACATTGGAAGGCCGAATTTAAGACAGAACGAATATTTTATCAGACACAGGCTTACATCTCATAACACGTGTACAATGAAGTTTGAGAGGGTGAATTTAAGACAGGACGAATTCAAATATATTCATGAGGGGCGCAATAAAGACAGGAAGAAAATTTCCCGTTTTACAGTAATTTTTGAGGATTGTCCTTTATCCTAAAAAAATAGATGCAGTTTTTTTAGAGGAAGGAACATCAGCATGTATCAACGATATTGATGTTTTTGAGGTGTGTGTAACAGTGTCATTATTGACAATGTATTGTTTATATTGTTTAGTTTTTTAACCAATATGTATACGTGCACTTGTCATACATTATATATATATGTGACAGTGAGCTATTTTTAGTTTGTATGTACACCTGTCCGACAGGGTCAGGGGTTAATGTATTTTTAAAACTCTTTGTAATGGCTAGTCGTTGCGCGGCTGCGCAGTTAGTCGCGTCAGTGTTAAATTTTATTCACACCTGTACAAGTTGTCGAGCTGTGTGGACGGATTCCATTATTTGCATTGTGTTGATCTGTTTGGCCGCAGACCACAATAATTGTGAGTACATTGTATATTTTCTATAGTATTTATATGTATTAACTGAAATGATCGTTAGCGTATATTTGTAACACTTCAAAAGATATATTCTGTAAATTAATTGATTGTTCAATTAATTCGAATTTTAAATTTCCCGCCATTTTGTTTCAAGTCTTTGTTCAGTTTGGTAACGATTATTTTGATTGTCAAGGTTGTAGTAACTATTGTAAATTCGTTATTTTTTAGCAACGTAACGCAAAATCCACAACAGCCATATAGGTTGTCGCCCCTGGATTGAGACCAACTTCCCTTTGAAGAGGTAGGTCGTATTGTGTAATCCTGCTATTGTGATTGATATACTTAACAGTGTTATAGTATAGTACACCAGTCGCTAGTAATTTGTATATATATCTGTTGTATTCACAGATGTTTTTATGTAACTTAATTTCCATTACAAGTGTAAAGCACATGTGTATGTAGCGGTAAATGATTGCGACTGGGTTATTCAGTATTTTTATTCAATAATGATTATATAGCGAAGCGTAATGTTACTAGGTGCGTAAATCTATAATGTTAGCACAAGTTTGCCTAGTCTATTATGTGAACACCTAGGGTAGATTAGGTTTATATTTATTGTTATTTATTGATGTTTTAGGGTCTTCCGACTAGGGAATAAATAACTCTGAACCCCACATGGTTGTTGATTATAATTGATGAACCCGTAAGCCACGACCGGCTACATTTGTATATCTTAAGTTGCTGTAGACTTTTGTTACTGAAATGGTTTCAACCATAAACAAACACATTTTAATGAGACATGGAGAATTACATCATCATTAATTATTTTAATTATGTTGACCACATATAAGAGGACATAGTTTGTAGAAATTGGGTGATCATGGTTTACATATTGAAGATGATTGCGTTTGAATTTTCAGTTATATCCCATTAACAGCTTATGACAATAATGTCACCATGATCACTCACTTTCTACCAACTATGTCTCTTATATGTATCCCGTTCTGTTTGTTATCTGGATGCGTGCATTGTTCCAAAACTGAATAACAGTGAGCATACATTTAGAAATGTCACAATGATTTTGGTTCTGTCATGATAAATTCACAAATAAACTGATAAAATGGAGACATACACTTTCCAAATGATGTTCTTAAATATAACCAATGAACGAAAGTTATGGTGGAGACATTTTACTACTTTAATACCAGTAAACATTATACAGTTGTGGTATCGCACAACGCACCACAACTAGGCGATCTAAAGATCGTGCGTTTATGTGTGCGGTTAGAATCGCACACACGCACGATTTGGTACAACTGGTCGATACATATAACGGAATGAAAACATATGGGACCCTCTTGTCCAAAAACTATTTTCATTCGCATCATAGTTATTGGGATTATGTCATTTTAACAATATACAGTAAACCGTTTTACAGTGACCATGAGACAGCCAAGGGCGGGTTTAGCTACCAGGTAACAGAATAGAAATAACATGCCAGAGTTTTACCTGTCCCGTTTGCGGCGATACGCTACGACAGCCATTACTGAGCGACCGTTATGAAAACAAACTGGACTCTTATAATTAGTTATTTGAAAACCCCCTCCCCTCCACACCACTTTACCTGTGTTTTCACACCTAGGCGAGTGTTGTAAGTGCCCCGGGCCAGAGACATCTACATTTATTGTCCATGTACAGGTTGTAATTGGTAAAAACTGGCAATATTTACTTGAATGAGAATTTGTTAATATGTGTTGACATGTGTCTATTTGGTTTGTTTCAAAAACTACAGAAAGACTATTACTAATTTTAAGAAATATATAGATAGAACTATCAGCTAATGTAAACAGTTTAAATATAATATGTTTTAAACAACTAGCGCGAAACCTTATATATTGTTAAACCATTTCTAAATTTACATCAACCACGATTGTCATCGCACAATGTTATTTTATCGTGCGCCCACATGTGCGTTAGAAATAATCTCCCAGGATCGCACCGTTCGCCCATCGTGCACCCACCGCACATCGTGTATCGTTGTGCGACCCCACAACTGTGCATGTTATTTATCATTTTGACGGCTTGTCATTAACAGAAGAAGAAAAATAGCAGTAACATAATAAAGCATATTTAATACGGAACAAATAAAGCGTCGAATTGTCTAGTGACAGGGTCATGGCCAGTGACTCCTGACATTAGCAAGTAGGAAATGTGAAAACGTGAGTCATAACGGTAATTAAATCATGATAATGATAAAGTAAAAAGCTACTGCAATTAACATCGATTTCAAAGTTTAAATGAATTAAGGGACTATGGGAATGTCGCTTTACTGTAGTTGCACTAAGGTATGTTTACTTGGGTACTTGGAAGGTGATTTGACACACCGTTAGGCTGGACTTTATAAATAAGAGGCCCAATGGGCCTGCATCGCTCACCTGGTATCAATCTCTGACTTATATTATAATGTAACCCTGAAGTCTCCTAAAATCTTTTACTGCAAGACATTTAGAAGAACATGTTAATATTTATACGTATTTTACCCCTGTGACCTTATAAGACAACATCATTTTCATTTTAAAATTTTGTTTGGCTTCATCCCAGGACGCTACCAGCCAAATATCATGTCTCTAGGCATTTGGGTTTATCAGAAGAAGTCGCTAAAAGCGTTTAACTATTTTGACCCCAGTGACCTTTAATATGGGTCAAGGTCATTTTCCCCCAAAGTTTGTCGAGCTTCATTCAAGGAACCTTTCAGCCAAATATCATGCTTCTAGGGCTTTTGGTATTTCAGAAGAAGTCGTTTGAAGGTTTTAACAGATTTGACCCTTGTGACCTTGAATATAGGTCAAGGTCATTTCTTTTCGCAAACATTGTTGGGCTTCATGCAAGGAACCTTTCAGCCAAATAACATGCTTCTAGGCCTTTTGGTTAATCAGAATAAGCAGTTGAATGTTTTAACAGATTTGACCCCTGTGACCTTGAATAGAGATCAAGGTCATTTCGTTTCGCAAACTCTGTCGGGCTTCACCCAAGGAACCTGTCAGCCAAATATCATGCTTCTAGGGCTTTTGGTACTTCAGAAGAAGTCCTTTGAATGTTTTAACAGATTTGACCCATGTGACCTTGAATATAAGTAAAGGTCATTTCTTTTTGCAAACGCAGTCGGGCTTCATCCAAGGAAACTTTCAGCCAAATATGATGCTTCTAGGGCTTTTGGTATTTCAGAAGAAGTCGTTTGAAGGTTTTAACAGATGTGACCCTTGTGACCTTGAATATAGGTCAAGGCCATTTCTTTTCGCAAACTTTGTTGGGCTTCATCCAAGGAACATTTCAGCCAAATATCGTACTTCTAGGGATTTAGGTTTATAAGAAGAAGTCGTTTAAAGATTAAAATAGATTTTACCCCTGAGACCTTGAACTTTATTCGGCTTCACCCAAGGAAGCTACATGTCAAATATGAGGTATCTATGCCTGACGGTGCTTTAAAAGAAGTTGTTTGAAGGTTTCGACATTTTTGACCCCTGTGACCTTGAAATAAGGTCAAAGTGATTTTTGTTCAGCTCCTTCCAAGAAAGCTACCAGCCAAATTTCATGCCACTAGGCCTTTCAGTATTTTAGAAGAAGTCGTTTACAGGTGAGCTAATAAACGTGCGGGAGTGTGTATTTGATCAACTTGTAAATAAAGATCCACAGATACACCTGTCTAATTGAAAACTGTACTGAATACATTTGCGATGTATGTGGGCATGGTAATATGTATATACATACACACAAAATGTACGTATTATTACTCAATGTATGTTAATTACCTGTATGTTGGTATGTTCCACATGCCTCTCCAATGATATGGCTTCATAGACAGGTAGTTAAGTGTCATCATACCAAAATAGATCCCCAGACCGTTACACAGTAGGGCATCCATAATCCACTACAAATTAAACAAACAGCTTATAATGGATGACAATTCACGTCATAGTATAGCTGAATATAAATAGACAACAATAAAATGAAATTGAGATCAAGAGGCTATGATTTCACAAAAAAAAATTATAATCAAAGATATTAGATTATGGTTTAGTATACTTTCAGTTGTTGGTACTTTTCTATGTATTTGGATTATCATAATCAAAAGATACATGTTCAATGATGACAATGGTAGTTGCGGATTTTATGTTATCGTATTAATCCATGGATCCTATTATATTATTTCCTCCTATATAGTATTTCTTAAGTGAGTAATCTGTATTATGAATGAATCAGTTTTTACTCGCATGATCCCACCAGAATACAGTAGCCAAAAGCAAGCTATTCAATGATGACATAAATGACACTGATGACATTTATAATTACGTTTTTATAATCGGGATTCATTTGTGCTCTTTTCGTATTATTCTTTTATCTATTTTATCATATCCGTCGACATTTCCTCCTATATAGTGTCACTTAAGTAAGTTATATGAATCATAAATACATAATTGTTACTCACATGATCCCACCAACATTCGCTGAAGTTTGGCAGTTGATGTTCCAGTGTATACTCAAGTAGTTCAAACATGATACTAAGCACAGTACCTAACCACCAGTCTCTCAGTATCAGCGTCTGTAATATAGGTAAAACCAGGATAAGATACCTTCAACTGGGTACGTGTTGCTTTTTTCGAACAGCTTAATCATCCAAAAGGCGAGTGTTTTATATGGTTGTAACTTCTAACAAATTTCTGCTTTAATACAGTGTTCCTGTTTTATTATAATGTGTAATTGCTGACACATTTTGATAGCTTAAATCTACGTAGATATTAAACGTCGGATGTGGTGTAATTATTAGCAGACATTAAAATGAGAGGATACATTCATAAGGTGTCAAATATCATGTCATTTGTTCACAAACTTCCGTTTGTTATTGACAGAAGCCTACTATTCCCTTATACAACACTGAATATTCAAATAAATGCTCTTTGAACCCATTGATATAAATATATGAATGAATCTAGAAAGTTGTCACAATTGTTGAACTATTCATATTTAAGTTACCAGCTCAGAGCCTAGTAGTAACTTATTATAAATGCTTCAGTTACACTCCTCACACCCATCATAGTTATAGCAGAGTATACACATTCTGCATGTTTGCAGATGGAAGAAATGTATGATAAACTGAACCAGTATCATACTCGATCCCTTGTTTCACACAAACTTTCGAGGGCGAGATTTAATTTTATTCGTTTTCAGTTGTTTGGTTTGGTTCCTTTGTATTATATGTATTAAAGGACGTGCTACATTGTAGGTTTAAGTGGCGGAGGGAAGTAAGCAACGACATACGGCCATGGCCTAGCGACTGCCCCACATTAGCCTCCAACCTGCGACCAATAGGTGGGGGCTTAAATGAAAGTAGAAAGTGTCAAACCTTGCGTAATTCCGAAAATAAATTTCCAATACTTAGTTACACTCTATGGTAGTTGTACTGGGATACTTAAATGATAGGTACGAATTCTCCTTTTATGAATTTTTTTGTTATATCAAAATTTGACCAAGCTTCATTTGACATGATAATCAATGTACTCTTTGAGTTCTAACTTTCCGGTTACAGAAAAATACATGCAGTCTTCTTACCTTTGCCCACCATCCAAAGAAATGTGTTGGAACAAACATATCTACTTTGTCCTGAAAACAAAAGAAAAGAATAACGAATAATTGTTATCACGTCCAATTTTGCTATCAACTATAGTCAGTAAGAACTGTCTTGACAAGAAGCCAACTTTATAAGGTTACAGAAATTGCGAATCAACAAGTTGCAAACAAACCATGGTTTCAGATATATCGTATTCACAGGTTGTAAACAGATCAAGTTTGTCATACCAACAAAGTTAAAGCTTATCCACGGGTTGTATGAGGACTGAGTAGAAGACGAAGGGAAATAACTCACCCACAAATTGTGGAAGGGGTCTGGGTTGTCAGGGTCGTAGATAAAACAATTTCCTCCATAAGCTTTCTCGGGCATCTCCTTCCCAAGTCTGTCATCGAAGTGGGTAAGAAGCTGTCGGGCATCCTTCTTGGACTACAGACAAATAGTAGGAGGCGTGTTATTTACAATTAAATGTTTGCTATAGTATGGGCATCCTGTTGAGATTTATGCTTTATATTTTGTATTATCATATCTGTTAATGCATATCAACTTATTCGAAAAACGATGTTGACAATTATTTCCTAGGCAGCTGAGCGAATACCGAATCAGCTGACTGACTTTAGAGACGCTAAATATTAATGTGTGTATTTCACTAGAAGAACTAAGTCTGACTGACTGGCGAGGTAATGTCTCATCAGAAGAGACAAGGCAATCCAGGAGGCAGTTACCGCGGACTTGGGAAGCAAACGAATAAAAAAGCTGATGTCTGCTGCATTATACGACATCAAAGGCCAAAGAGGAGCTGATCACAGGTACATATCGACCACCGAGAAGCCAATCTCAGGAATAGCTGATCACATAAGTATCTGGGCCAAAAAGATACTGATCTTCGGAAGCTGAGCCAAGAGCAACGGTACCAAAGTGAAGCTTCTCTTGCAGACAGGAGCAAGTAAAGCAAAGAGAGGCTTGGTCCATTAGCAACTTATTTAGGAGTAGCAAACCATCTGTTTCTTACCTGAAATAGGAGGTAGACGAGGCAAAGTTCGTACACAATACTGACACAAAGCACCAAACGCCAGAATGCTGTCAAATACAAGTCACAGTTAGATCTAAAAACAGAATATAATCAATCGAATACAAGTTACAAAACATAACGAATTAGATATGTAATTGTGACGTGTCAATGACTATACTAGAACTGTTATATTCATCTTCATGTGATGAATGCGACAGAGTTGTCACTGAAACGTCACATTGATTGTGTTATATAACTTTTTTTCTATTGGCATTACAAACAAAAAGAAACGTTCCAAAATAGCATAAATAAATATTTTCATCCATCAATCCAATAAGTTTGAAGATGAAAAATATACAGCAATACTCGTTAAACTACGCTCCGGTCAAACTGCACGAAAACTAAACTTGAATTGTACGGTTATTTTCGTACACGTTTAAAGAAACCGCTCCTTTATCATTTTTAAGAGTTTACTATTTGACGTCTTAAAAAGGGCCCAACGTCGTTAATAAGGGAATGATAAGATCCACAGTTAATTCCTCCAGGTTGGCTAAGTTGTATTTCGACGCTAAGAACACTATATTTTATCCAAATGACTTTATCAAATTTCTGCATGTATAGATATGTTTTTCAAAAAATTTCAACGAGCATAAGCCATGCAACAAAAAGACCTGTCTAACGTAATAACATACTCAGCAGATGTGAAGTTATCCTTATTATTCCTTTATGATATGAACAAATTAAATTAAGGATTGGCTTAAAATAACAGTAAACTCGTATAGCCAGATCCCTGTATGTTAAGTTTGGTTTGGTTTATTTTATTTTACGTCCTATTAACAGCCAGGGTCATTTAAGGACGTGCCAGGTTTGGGGGTGGATGAAAGCCGGAGAACCCGGAGAAAAACCATCGACCTACGGTCAGTACCTTGCGACTGCCCCACGTGGGATTCGCAACCCAGAGGTGAAAGGCTAATGGTAGAATGTGGGAACACTTTAACCACTCGGCCACCGCGGCCCCCAGTATGTTACGGTGTTGTACAAAAAAAATCAGAGAATACCAAAGCGTCAACAAAACCATAATCCGAACTCAAAATCGATTAAACTAGGGGCAAAATAGGAACAAAGGAAAGATTTACAGACTTTCGTAAAAGCACAAGAGAATAAGACCAGGTGTTCCGGAAGGTAAGCGTCTTCTGCTTCATCGACGACACCCGCCATGTAAATCTTGGTCACATCCAAGTAAGCATCAATCCTCAAAATGAGAACCGAGTCATTATGGTCATCACAACAAGTAAACACACTAACAAGCAAACTCAAAAACGTCCATCTTCATATCAAACAAAGATACAGAATATTTCTCGATGACATCAGGATGGCGACCACAAAACTTGCCCATAGTCTTCATCAACCTGCATTTCTCGAATCCCTGTGCCGTAAGTTTGTTCGTCAGCAGTTGACATATATCACGAAAATTGCGATATTCAGAGCAAGCCCTAGAAAAACGAATCAATGCGACATGTAAACACCATAGGATGGAGAAGCAGAGATGTTGCTGTCAAGAAAGGGAAAGTTCACGATCGGAAAATCATAATCGTCACGTTTATCATACAGCTTAGTAGTAAGTTGCCCGTGTTCGTCATAGTTTAAATAAAGATCGAGGTAAGAAGCTGATGTAGGAGAGTCTGTTGTGTCTTATATACGATCGACTAGGTCAACAAACTTCTTGTTGTTTATAGACAACACATCGTCGATATACCTGAAAGTGAAATTGAAAGATTTGGCAAGGTTTTTGTTACCCGTCCTGATAAGCACCTCGACAAATTCAGCCTCGTATGAAAACAAAAACAAGTCAGCCAAAAGTGGTGCACAGTTAGTGCCGATTGGAATGCCAACAGTCTGTTGGAAAACCTTTCCTCCGAACTCAACAAAGATATTGTCAACGAGGAATACAATTATTCGTACTATATCTTCCTCAGTATATTTCAACCTAGCTTTTGTTGTGTTTTTCACAACGTATGCTCCAAGATAGCTCACAACCATGTATTTGTATCGTCGTTCACCTTTCTTGGAAAAGAAAGCTACAAATTGATTTAAGTATGTATACACTTGATAATAGAAAACTATTTAGATCAAACTAAGTGCAACAAGCATACTGAGTATTACTGAAGCAATATATTTGCGCAAGTCTCATACCGGCCCCCACAAGCTATTGATAGAAAATGATTAACTTAATAAAAAACAACCATAAAATTCGATCTCGTCCAAGATTATTTGATTCATTATAATTATGTGCAGTTTGATGAAAATCCATGAAGAAACAAAGCTTCTAGCTAGAGTGCTGACAATTTTTTTCTATGACCTTGACCCCACAACCCTGAAACTCAACCATGCTAATGATATTTTGATTCTTAATAGGTATGTGCAGTTTTATGAAAATCCATGAAGAAACGAAGCCACTAGAGTACTGACAATGCTTTTCTAAAAATAGCAACAGTGACCTTCAACCCTGAAACTCGCACCTGTCGAATTACAAGTACGTAAAGGGTGATCAAAATCCATGAAAGAATGAAGTCGCCGAGTGCTGACATACTTAACCGGACGGAAAGACAGACAAACAGCAAGGAAAACTATAGCCCCGTTTCACCGGTAGGGAACTAATTACTCGAATCCAATGTCACTTTCGATAAACTATAACTGAGCTTGCACATCCCTATGTATGAATAAACAGTGGTTCTTTTCAACACGATACTTGGCTTGATAAGCATGCTCTCTTAAAATCAAGTACCCTTGCGTTTAAATACTAGGTGACTGTCTGCATTACGAGACAGTTTAAATCTAACATAAGAATGATGGAATATTTTACTTGTTCTTAAAGTTAATCACCGGCATTGGACAATTTGGCCTAGACATAAAACTTCACACCTGAACCCAACATGCTTAGTTCAGAACTTCCCCACTTCATTGTCAACAAGATTCTCCCTCACTGAGATTGTTAGCCACATTAGGAAACAAAACCCAATCGAAGCGTGAGTAGACGATACGACGCCATTTTCTATCGTAACTTACGACAGGGTGAATATGGCGTAAAGTTACGCAAGGTTTTTGCGTAACTTACGAACGTTCGTAAGTTACGAAGTTTTTGTGAAACGCTTAGTAATTCGTAAATCTGACTTACGCAAAAGTTACGAACGTTCGTAAGTTACGAAGCTTAGTGAAACGATACACATGGCTACAATAAGTAGCTTCCTACGGTGAATTAAGGAATGACCAGAATTTTGTTTAGGGTTATACGGTATATACCGAAAAAATGTGTGCACTTTGCATGAATTCGCGAAGCGGTTTATGCAATAAAGTGCACATAGTTTTTTCGGTATATACCGTATAACACTAAAAAAATTTGTGGTCTTTCCTTATAATTTCATTTCTAAAGATACATATATAAGGCATAGGTCTTATACAATGATTGCGTATTTATAATAACAAAAAATGAATGGTTTTGCAATATACACAAACATGTGCATAAATTTCACCGCAAAACAAATTTAACCAATCAGAAGTTTGATTACAAAATACCGCGCCAAAACTGGCGGTATATGACGTCATCAGTTTTTGCGTTGTCTGATTTTTGCAGTTATACGATATAACCTGAAAAAGTTAAACATTGCGGGAATAGGCAAAATTAAATTATACAGTAATAGTTTAGATCGAACACCTTTAAAACACATATTATTGTCATCATAACCCACAATTTCCAAATCACTATGTAGTCTGTTACCTACAATGTTCCCCTTTCACCATGTGTTTTACAAAATGATAACATAGAGTTTTGTTATGTATCTATTTTGGGTATTTAAAAACAACAATGGTTATCATTTTCTTTTTTTCCCAAATTAAACAACATGTACATAAAAATAATAAAACATGTATAGCCACTTTACACACTCAAATTATATTCAAATATCAATTATTAAAAACTGGTTCGTATTCTTTAAGCATTTGATACACGAATCTTAAATTTGCTTGTAACAATATATATATTTTTTTATTTCTTCATAAGTCATGTACCATTCTAAACTGCTTCCTATTGGAGTATTTGTCAACTCAAAGTCAGAGTCAAAGTCATTTTTACAGGTATACAATGTAATCAATAACTAATATAATGGCACCATAATTAATCGCAAATGCTGTTTTATATATAGGATATGTTATGCAACCAAACATCATTGTATAATATACTGAAGTAATGACATAATACCATATGGTCCAACATGCGAGAAGATGTACACGCATAATATTTAGATACAGTGTATGATCTATAGTCGTTTGCAAAAACAAGTATTTTGTGCCGCCTTTGAGTGAATAAATCTGAATCTTGAGAAATTGTTATCGTTTCACATCCGTTCATCATGCATTATATTCTATTTTATTTACTAATTCATATACAAGTCTCTTTTCCAAAGTAGTCACCCAGGGTAAGACCATGACTTTGTACAACTAACAATGCCATACCATGAATGTTTTAATACATATAATGTCGGTTATAAGTTTCACTGCTTACATTAAACATAAAAATCAATGATAAATTCCCTATAAACTAGAATATTTCTAGCGACAATAAAAATTCGTTCTAGATATAATTTCTTGCTTTTAATTAGAAAAAATAAAATCTTCTTTATCAAAAAAGAAATAAGAATAATTTCAAAGTTTGTAGTGTCATGAAATCACAATCAGCCCCTTAATGTAATATAAACATTTCCGTAGTACACGATTTGAAATTATACAGTCATTTTGTCGGCATAATGTATCTATTACTAAATTTAAGAGGTGCAGCATCTGTGTGTGTTACGTAATCTTCAAGAGATGTGCAGGGGGCATGCTTATAGAGTTCATAAGCTAACGCCAAAAAACATTCATTTGTGATTTAACCAAAAGACGAAAAACATTGTAACTGGGCAAAATTTCAACTTTTGTAATATGTCATTAAGCTTAAATATCTACATGCCAAACAATAGATGCACTTAACGAATATGAAGTTCAAATGATGTTTTGCCTTTTACTATCTGTAATGTTCATGAGGGCGAACTTACCACAAAAGTAAATATAATGTAGTAATTTTAATTTCTACTAACTCAGCTACAAATATAATTATGATCGACATGTTACACAGATTTTGCCTCTAGCGTAATACTAGTATTATATATGTAATAACATGTCTTTAGTTCCCATATTGCTGTCCTTTCTATTTTACAGCATATCTTTAAGAACAATTTATGTACAGTTTATACTTGTTATATCCTCTGCTTATCATTACACGATCTGCCAAACATGTGAATTACTCGGCGAGGATAGATACATGTCCAGTAACACATAATACCTTGCGTAAATTTTGATTTAAATCCTCTGTGTACCTTTGTAAATAATACATTATGAAATTAGAATTAATCCAAAATGTTGATTCTTATACAGGTACAGGTATATCTGAATACTATTTTAATGTCAGATTTACAAGCTATATCACGTGATTTAAAATAAATATCACATACTAGTAGGCAGCTACAATATATATATATCTATAAGACACCTTGTGCAAAATGGTGAAGACATATAAACAAATATTGTGCGTTTTAAAAGGCTTAATAACACGCAACAATAATGAAATGCGAGTGTTAGTTTTCCACATATGACATGGTTAAAGTAGGTAAAAGTTAGATTAGTTCCCATTTAAAATTGTCAGTAAAACACACCTTGACCCAGATATTTGCACAAACATAAATTACACAGGGTTTTAACAAAAATCTATAAGACTCACAATCTGGATGCTGGCGTCACGGCTACAACAATATAGCTCCCGGTTGCTGATAACCAGGTAGTGAAAACACCATTGGTATTTCCAAAAGAATTAAAGTTTAAAGATATATCATGCAATTGTTCATTCTTTTCTTCAATACAATTGTATTACCAAATACACATTGTGTAGATATATAACAATACATATTGCACAATGTTCTATAAATATTTCGAAAAATGGCAGTCATTGTTATACATTGCAATTACAAATTTATAAGATATTTACAAGAGCATATAAGTGTTGACAGATTCTCCAACAAAACTTTATAAACATTGTGAAGCATAGGGTAATTGTGTATGGAATTATGCTAGAGCCTAAAAATGCATACGCTCAGTCAAGCATAAATAAACACCTTCATCTTCCCTCTATAATTGCCGCTAATGTCTTTTGAATTTATTTGAATGACAATATAATTAAGCTAATTGGTGCGTTGGTCCGATTGCTCTCATATAACCGTTGTAATTTGATCACTTATTTCCATAAGGTTTTTAATTCAGTATATTTAATAGATTGAAAAATTTACAGTTCCGCGAAATTACATGAAATTGTGTGTTAACAAGTTTGATCTAGTTTGATATAGCAATTTTCTATATTAGTGGGTCCTCGTAACCACACAGTTTTAGTGGGAAACGACGATATTTAGGCACCAGTAAAATACTTTATTTCATAGTAAACAACACTGAACATGAAACTAAAGAAATACTGCAAATTACTTTCACACACCTGCATTTCCTTGTTCAAAGAGACAAATCCTCATGGAAGAGTTGGCGGTTAATTGATATATATACATTGTAGAGGATGAGAAACCAGAAACAGCATTTAGAAAGCAAGCTTAATTTAAGCAAATTTTGAAAAAAAACATGTTCATCTTTAATGACCAGTATGATTAAGAAAACAAAATTTGTACATACCTGGATGAGGCCTTCTGAACGGACCATCTGGTGTCTGCGTCACTCCAAACAACAGGAAGGCCAGCACCATGGCAACTACACCTCTACACAAGCAAACCAACACTGAATTAGAAATAACATATCACTTCCACAGGAAAACAGATACACTTATGACCCAATGTGTCCTCTACTTTCAAGAACCAAGATGGACATTCAGTTAGAGCCAATCATGCACTATCATCATTGAACAAGGTCAGGAGGCCAAACTAACGGGACTAAAGTGACGTTTTTCTCTTTTTGTCCAATACTGACTCATGACTAACAGTACGAAAACAATATTCCAGTACCACATATTTTATTTTGGGTCGTTATATGCAAATGTAAGTTCACATGAACCGATTTCAATAAACTACACAGGAATGTTAGTGACTATGTGTATATGTGCAAGCATGATTTTCTAGTAGAAAGTGTGGTTGACATGATAACCAGGTCCCAATATACAGGTTTTAGTGTTATGTTTGTAATTATTTAATGCTTTCTTCAATTTTATGGAATGTATAATTTGACACATCAGGTGTTTAGAGCTGTTACTATAGTAAACATGATTAAGGCCTCTGATTTGTTGGAACTGGGATGTTGCCCGAATTAAGTCAATAAAATTGATATATAAGCATTTTGAGGAAATGCAATAATAGCTGATGTAATTTCGTTGCCATGGTTACCAGATCAGTATACATTCACTTCTACGAATCGGCCAATCCCTGTTTATCTTCCCTTAGTTATATTTCCTCTTGATACATGTAGATCAATACCTATAATTTGGCACATAATGCGTTTTCAAAAATGTTACTTTTGCAACATAATTGAGACTTCTGATAGAACTGATTGGACATGCCATGTTGTTATGTTTGTAAATCCTCATTATAGGGATGTGACGTTTTCTTGGATTGTATCCTTACCACAATTAACAGCATTACACTACCAAATGTGAAATATATTTAGTGTAGGTAAACATTATACATTATAACATGTATTGTACTCACCTTTTACTGTTATATTCCGAGTCATTCACATGGTCATCAAACAGCGCTATGTACAGGAGACAACAAGTAAACACGACCAGCACTGTCAGGGTATGGGCTTGCCTGAAAAATATGCAACATTTAACAATCTTAAACTAAACTTAGTTTTCAGAATATAAGAGAAGAAATATAAACACTTCTGAGAAACAGTCGTCATTAGCTAGGTCACCGAAAGTGATCAATTGTTCAGGAATTCGGAGCATCAAATAGCATATAGATACCAAAGTTAATGAACAAACGAACAGTTTATCAGGCAGATAACAAGGCTGATGAAAAGACAAGAGGACAAGTCGACAAGCAAATAACAAGGTTGATGAAAAGGCAAATTGCTTCTTATTGATCGTCATCGAATCTTACTCAAATAAACCCATGTACGATAATACTCCAACTCAATTTTCCTTACTTTCTCAAAGATGGGATCCTGATAAGTTCAATTCATTGACAATTTTGACAGGCCCTGAGCCCCATACATGCACTGCAGGAAAGAAGCTTTCTATTAATTCTTTTTGCTAATTCATTATTACATTCTTACCAGAAAAACGACATTGTTCCATCATCAAATATGTCCTTCTTTTTGTTCTTGTCTGTCTCCCAGTCATAGGCTGTGGCCATGTGTAGTTTAAGCACATCTGTTTTGACCTCATTTTGGGCTGATGCCATTGCTATTTGACTTCTTGTTAACCGTGATGACCTTTCAACTTTCAACTATCCAGTTGCATCAAGGCTCAATCTAGGTCGTCTTTTGAACCTAGTAGAGAAACAAAAGATTAAAATGAATGAGGATAATAAATGTAGGCGTCTGCTTTATTTAAAAAATGCATACATGTATGCAGTTTCATGTCAACAATGTATTCATTGGGGAAATGTACCAACCAAGTGACATGTTCTCTCACAAGCTTGAAAGTACAAGTTTGTAGATCAAAACAGCAATATTTGACAAAATTATTAGTGGTGTGGTTGAGAATTTGTTCAGATAATATGTAAAGTTTTTAGCTTTGCATCATAATATCAACCAAAAGAACATGTCTACTTTCTGCTACAAATTGCAAATGCCTGTAAATTAAGGAAAGGTACATAGATCCATTGTAGAAATTTCATTTTTTATAAGGTATAATAATGTAGAAGGATCATCTAGATTTTAACACTTGACTGTGTGCTGCTTCAGATGAAAAAATGCTTGCAATAAAAATAAGAAATGCACAAAGAATAATTGTAGATGGGAAAGTAACCAGAAACGGTTATATTTGACCTCGTTATTTCTTCAAATTTTATTCATGCTAATTAGATCAGTGTGCAATAAGAGGAAGAGGAATGCAACAGTCTGACTGAGATGTAAACATGAGACACTCATAGAGAGACGTGGAACCTTCCGTACATATATGTAAATATAGACAAACGCAGAACTCTCCTAGATATAGACAAACACAGAACTCTCCTAGATATAGACAAACGCAGAACTCTCCTAGATATAGACAAACGCGGAAATCTCCTAGATATAGACAAACGCAGAACTCTCCTAGATATAGACAAACGCGGAAATCTCCTAGATATAGACAAACGCAGAACTCTCCTAGATATAGACAAACGCAGAACTCTCCTAGATATAGACAAACGCAGAACTCTCCTAGATATAGACAAACGCAGAAATCTCCTAGATATAGACAAACGCAGAACTCTCCTAGATATAGACAAACGCGGAAATCTCCTAGATATAGACAAACGCAGAACTCTCCTAGATATAGACAAACGCAGAAATCTCCTAGATATAGACAAACGCAGAACTCTCCTAGATATAGACAGACGCGGAAATCTCCTAGATATAGACAGACGCGGAAATCTCCTAGATATAGACAGACGCGGAAATCTCCTAGATATAGACAAACACAGAACTCTCCTAGATATAGACAAACGCAGAACTCTCCTAGATATAGACAAACGCAGAACTCTCCTAGATATAGACAAACACAGAACTCTCCTTGATATAGACAAACGCAGAACTCTCCTAGATATAGACAAACGCAGAACTCTCCTAGATATAGACAAACGCAGAACTCTCCTAGATATAGACAAACGCAGAATTCTCCTAGATATAGACAAACGCAGAACTCTCCTAGATATAGACAAACGCAAAAAACTCCTAGATATAGACAAACGCAGAACTCTCCTAGATATAGACAGACGCGGAAATCTCCTAGATATAGACAGACGCGGAAATCTCCTAGATATAGACAGACGCGGAAATCTCCTTGATATAGACAGACGCAGAATTCTCCTAGATATAGACAAACGCAGAACTCTCCTAGATATAGACAAACGCAGAACTCTCCTAGATATAGACAAACACAGAACTCTCCTAGATAAAGACAAACGCAGAACTCTCCTAGATATAGACAAACGCAGAACTCTCCTAGATATAGACAAACGCAGAATTCTCCTAGATATAGACAAACGCGGGAATCTCTTAAATATAATCAAACGCAGGATTCTTCTAAATAAAGACAGACAATGGACCGTCCTCAATACAGACAAACGCTGGACCTTCCTAAGTATAGACAGATATGGGACTCTTGTAATTATAGGCAGACGCTGGACCCTCCAGAATGTAGACAGACGCGGGACCCTCCTAATTATAGACAGACGTGGGATCCCCCTAAATACAGACAGACGCGGGACCTTCCTAAATATAGACAGACGCGGGACCCTCCTAAATATAGACAGACGTGGGACCATCCTAGATATAGACAAACGCAGAACTCTCCTAGATGTAGACAGACGCGGACATCTCCTAGATATAGACAGACGTGGGACCCTCCTAAATATAGACAGACGCGGGACCCTCCTAAATATAGACAGACGCGGGACCCTCCTAAATATAGACAGACGTGGGACCATCCTAGATATAGACAGACGCGGGACCCTCCTAAATATAGACAGACGCGGGACCTTCCTAAATATAGACAGACGTGGGACCCTCCTAAATATAGACAGACGCGGGACCCTCCAAAATATAGACAGACTTGGGACCATCCTAATTATAGACAGATGTGGGGTCCCCCTAAATACAGACAGACGTAGGATCCTCCTAATTATAGACAGACGTGGGACCCTCTTAATTATAGACAGATGTGGGGTACCCCTAAATACAAACAGACGCGAGATCCTCCTAATTATAGACAGACGCGGGATCCTCCTAAATATAGACAGACGCGGGACCCTCCTAAATATAGACAGACTGGGGACCATCCTAAATATAGAAAGACGTGGGACCCTCCTAATTATAGACAGATGTGGGGTCCCCCTAAATACAGACAGGCGTGGGACCCTCCTAATTATAGACAGACGTGAGATCCCCCTAAATACAGACAGACAGACGTTGGATCCTCCTAATTATAGACAGACGTGGGACCCTCCTAAATATAGACAGATGTGGGGTCCCCCTAAATACAGACAGACGTGGGACCCTCCTAATTATAGACAGACGTGGGATCCCCCTAAATACAGACAGACAGACGTGGGATCCTCCTAATTATAGACAGACGTGGGATCCTCCTAAATATAGACAGATGTGGGGTCCCCCTAAATACAGACAGACGCGGGCCCTTCCTAATTATAGACAGACGTGGGACCATCCTAAATATAGACAGATGTGGGACCCTCCTAATTATAGACAGACGTGTGACCCTCCTAAATATAGACAGACTTGGGATCCTCCTAATTATAGACAGACGTGTGACCCTCCTAAATATAGAAAGACATGGGATCCCCCTAAATACAGACAGACGTGGGATCCTCCTAATTATAGACAGACGTGTGACCCTCCTAATTATAGACAGACGTGTGACCCTCCTAATTATAGACAGACGTGGGACCATCCTAAATATAGACAGACGTGGGACCATCCTAAATATAGACAGACGTGGGACCTGCCTAAATATAGACAGACGCGGGACCTTCCTAATTATAGACAGACGTGGGATCCCCCTAAATATAGACAGATGTGGGACCATCCTAAATATAGACAGATGTGTGACCCTCCTAATTATAGACAGACGTGGGATCCCCCTAAATATAGACAGACGTGGGACCATCCTAAATATAGACAGACGTTGGACCATCCTAAATATAGACAGACGTTGGACCTTCCTAAATAGAGACAGACGCGGGACCTTCCTAATTATAGACAGACGTGGGACCTTCCTAAATACAGACTGACGCAGGACCTTACTAATTATAGACAGACGTGGGACCCTCCTAATTTTAGACAGACGTGGGGTCCCCCTAACTACAGACAGACGTGGGACTCTCCTAAATATAAACAGACGTGGGGTCCCCCTAAATACAGACAGATGTGGGATCCTCCTAATTATAGACAGACGTGGGGTCCCCCTAAATATAGACAGACGTGGGACCCTAATAAATATAGACAGACGTGGGATCCTCCTAAATACAGACAGACGTGGTACCCTCCTAATAATAGACAGACGCGGGACCATCCTAATTATAGGCAGACGTGTGACCCTCCTAATTATAGACAGACGTGGGGTCCCCCTAAATATAGACAGACGTGGGGTCCCCCTAAATACAGACAGACGTGGGATCCTCCTAATTATAGACAGACGTGGGGTCCCCCTAAATACAGACAGACGTGGGACCCTCCTTAATATAGACAGACGTGGGGTCCCCCTAAATACAGACAGACGTGGGATCCTCCTAATTATAGACAGACGTGGGGTCCCCCTAAATACAGACAGACGTGGGATCCTCCTAATTATAGACAGACGTGGGGTCCCCCTCAATATAGACAGACGTGGGACACTCCTAAATATAGACAGACGTGGGATCCTCCTAATAATAAACAGACGTGTGACCCTCCTAATTATAAACAGAGGTGGGGTCCCCTTAAATACAGACAGACGTGGGATCCTCCTAATTATAGACAGACGTGGTGTCCCCCTAAATTCAGACAGACGTGGGATCCTCCTAATTATAGACAGACGTGGGGCCCCCTAAATATAGACAGACGTGGGACCCTCCTAAATATAGACAGACTTGGGATCCTCCTAAATACAGACAGATGTGGGATCCTCCTAATTATAGACAGACGTGGGGTCCCCCTAAATACAGACAGACGCGGGACCCTCCTAAATATAGACAGACGTGGGATCCTCCTAAATACAGACAGACGTGGGATCCTCCTAAATACAGACAGACGCAGGACCCTCCTAAATATAGACAGACGTGGGATCCTCCTAAATACAGACGGACGTGGGACCCTCCTAAATATAGACAGACGTGGGATCCTCCTAAATACAGACAGACGTGGGATCCTCCTAATTATAGACAGACGTGGGGTCCCCCTAAATACAGACAGACGCGGGACCCTCCTAAATATAGAGAGACGTGGGATCCTCCTAAATATAGACAGACGTGGGACACTCCTAAATATAGACAGACGTGGGATCCTCCTAAATACAGACAGACGTGGGACCCTCCTAATTATAGACAGACGTGTGACCCTCCTAGTTATAGACAGATGGGGGGTCCCCCTAATTATAGAAAGACGTGGGACCCTCCTAATTATAGACAGACGTGGGACCCTCCTAATTATAGACAGACGCGGGACCATCCTAATTATAGACAGACGTGTGACCCTCCTAATTATAGACAGACGTGGGGTCCCCCTAAATACAGACAGACGTGGGATCCTCCTAATTATAGACAGACGTGGGGTCCCCCTAAATACAGACAGACGTGGGATCCGCCTAATTTTAGACAGACGTGGGGTCCCCATAAATACAGACAGACGTGGGATCCTTCTAATTATAGACAGACGTGGGGTCCCCCTAAATACAGACAGACGTGGGATCCTCCTAATTATAGACAGACGTGCGGTCCCCCTAAATATAGACAGACGTGGGACCCTCCTAAATATAGACAGACGTGGGATCCTCCTAAATACAGACAGACGTGGGATCCTTCTAATTATAGACAGACGTGGGGTCCCCCTAAATACAGACAAACGCGGGACTCTCCTAAATATAAACAGACGTGGGGTCCCCCTAAATACAGACAGATGTGGGATCCTCCTAATTATAGACAGACGTGGGATCCTCCTAAATACAGACAGACGCGGGACCCTCCTAAATATAAACAGACGTGGGGTCCCCCTAAATACAGACAGATGTGGGATCCTCCTAATTATAGACAGACGTGGGGTCCCCCTAAATATAGACAGACGTGGGACCCTTATAAATATAGACAGACGTTGGATCCTCCTAAATACAGACAGACGTGGTACCCTCCTAATAATAGACAGACGCGGGACCATCCTAATTATAGGCAGACGTGTGACCCTCCTAATTATAGACAGACGTGGGGTCCCCCTAAACATAGACAGACGTGGGGTCCCCCTAAATACAGACAGACGTGGGATCCTCCTAATTATAGACAGACGTGGGGTCCCCCTAAATACAGACAGACGTGGGACCCTCCTTAATATAGACAGACGTGGGGTCCCCCTAAATACAGACAGACGTGGGATCCTCCTAATTATAGACAGACGTGGGGTCCCCCTAAATACAGACAGACGTGGGATCCTCCTAATTATAGACAGACGTGGGGTCCCCCTCAATATAGACAGACGTGGGACACTCCTAAATATAGACAGACGTGGGATCCTCCTAATTATAGACAGACGTGGTGTCCCCCTAAATACAGACAGACGTGGGACCTCCTAATTATAGACAAACGTGGGGCCCCCTAAATATAGACTGACGTGGGACCCTCCTAAATATAATCAGACTTGGGATCCTCCTAAATACAGACAGATGTGGGATCCTCCTTATTATAGACAGACGTGGGGTCCCCCTAAATACAGACAGACGCGGGACCCTCCTAAATATAGACAGACGTGGGATCCTCCTAAATACAGACAGACGTGGGATCCTCCTAAATACAGACAGACGCGGGACCCTCCTAAATATAGACGGACGTGGGACCCTCCTAAATATAGACAGACGTGGGATCCTCCTAAATACAGACAGACGCGGGACCCTCCTAAATACAGACAGACGTGGGATCCTCCTAAATTCAGACGGACGTGGGACCCTCCTAAATATAGACAGACGTGGGATCCTCCTAATTATAGACAGACGTGGTGTCCCCCTAAATACAGACAGACGTGGGACCTCCTAATTATAGACAGACGTGGGGCCCCCTAAATATAGACTGACGTGGGACCCTCCTAAATATAATCAGACTTGGGATCCTCCTAAATACAGACAGATGTGGGATCCTCCTTATTATACACAGACGTGGGGTCCCCCTAAATACAGACAGACGCGGGACCCTCCTAAATATAGACAGACGTGGGATCCTCCTAAATACAGACAGACGTGGGATCCTCCTAAATACAGACAGACGCGGGACCCTCCTAAATATAGACGGACGTGGGACCCTCCTAAATATAGACAGACGTGGGATCCTCCTAAATACAGACAGACGCGGGACCCTCCTAAATACAGACAGACGTGGGATCCTCCTAAATTCAGACGGACGTGGGACCCTCCTAAATATAGACAGACGTGGGATCCTCCTAAATACAGACAGACGTGGGATCCTCCTAATTATAGACAGACGTGGGGTCCCCCTAAATACAGACAGACGCGGGACCCTCCTAAATATAGAGAGACGTGGGATCCTCCTAAATAAAGACAGACGTGGGATCCTCCTAAATATAGACAGACGTGGGACACTCCTAAATATAGACAGACGTGGGACCCTCCTAATTATAGACAGACGTGTGACCCTCCTAGTTATAGACAGATGGGGGGTCGCCCTAATTATAGACAGACGTGGGACCCTCCTAATTATAGACAGACGTGGGACCCTCCTAATTATAGATAGACGCGGGACCATCCTAATTATAGACAGACGTGTGACCCTCCTAATTATAGACAGACGTGGGGTCCCCCTAAATACAGACAGACGTGGGATCCTCCTAATTATAGACAGACGTGGGGTCCCCCTAAATACAGACAGACGTGGGATCCGCCTAATTTTAGACAGACGTGGGGTCCCCATAAATACAGACAGACGTGGGATCCTTCTAATTGTAGACAGACGTGGGGTCCCCCTAAATACAGACAGACGTGGGATCCTCCTAATTATAGACAGACGTGCGGTCCCCCTAAATATAGACAGACGTGGGACCCTCCTAAATATAGACAGACGTGGGATCCTCCTAAATACAGACAGACGTGGGATCCTTCTAATTATAGACAGACGTGGGGTCCCCCTAAATACAGACAGACGCGGGACTCTCCTAAATATAGGCAGACGTGGGATCCTCCTAAATACAGACAGACGTGGGATCCTCCTAAATACAGACAGACGCGGGACCCTCCTAAATATAGACAGACTTGGGATCCTCCTAATTATAGACAGACGTGGGGTCCTCCTAAATATAGACAGACGTGGGACCCTCCTAAATATAGACAGACATGGGATCCTCCTAAATACAAACAGACATGGGACCCTCCTAATTATAGACAGACGTGGGGTCCCCCTAAATACAGACAGACGTGGGATCCTCCTAATTATAGACAGACGTGGGATCCTCCTAATTATAGACAGACGTGGGGCCCCCTAAATATAGACTGACGTGGATCCCTCCTAAATAGAGACAGACTTGGGATCCTCCTTAATACAGACAGACGCGGGACCCTCCTAAATATAGACAGACGTGGGATCCTCCTAAATACAGACAGACGTGGGATCCTCCTAAATATAGACAGACCTGGGACCCTCCTAAATATAGACAGACGTGGGACCCTCCTAATTATAGACATACGTGGGACCCTCCTAATTTTAGACAGACGCAGGACCCTCCTAATTATAGACATACGTGGGACCCTCCTAATTATAGACAGACGCGGGACCCTCCTAATTATAGACAGACGTGGGACCCTCCTAATTATAGACAGACGTGGGACCCTCCTAATTATAAACAGACGCGGGACCATCCTAATTATAGGCAGACGTGTGACCCTCCTAATTATAGACAGACGTGGGGTCCCCCTAAATATAGACAGACGTGGGGTCCCCCTAGATATAGACAGACGTGGGATCCTCCTAATTATAGACAGACGTGGGGTCCCCCTAAATACAGACAGACGTGGGATCCTCCTAATTATAGACAGACGTGGGGTCCCCCTAAATACAGATAGACGTGGGATCCTCCTAATTATAGACAGACGTGGGACCCTCCTAATTATAGAGAGACGTGTGGTCCCCCTAAATACAGACAGACGTGGGATCCTTCTTATTATAGACAGACGTGGGATCCTCCTAATTATAGACAGACGTGGGGCCCCCTAAATATAGACTGACGTGGATCCCTCCTAAATATAGACAGACTTGGGATCCTCCTAAATACAGACAGACGTGGGATCCTCCTAATTATAGACAGACGTGGGGTCCCCCTAAATACAGACAGACGCGGGACCCTCCTAAATATAGACAGACGTGGGATCCTCCTAAATATAGACAGACGTGGGATCCTCCTAAATACAGACAGACGTGTGACCCTCCTAAATATAGACAGACGTGGGACCCTCCTAATTATAGACATACGTGGGACCCTCCTAATTATAGACAGACGCGGGACCCTCCTAATTATAGACAGACGTGGGACCCTCCTAATTATAGACAGACGTGGGACCCTCTTAATTATAAACAGACGCGGGACCATCCTAATTATAGGCAGACGTGTGACCCTCCTAATTATAGACAGACGTGGGGTCCCCCTAAATATAGACAGACGTGGGGTCCCCCTAGATATAGACAGACGTGGGATCCTCCTAATTATAGACAGACGTGGGGTCCCCCTAAATACAGACAGACGTGGGACCCTCCTAATTATAGACAGTCGTGGGGTCCCCCTAAATACAGACAGACGTGGGATCCTCCTAATTATAGACAGACGTGGGACCCTCCTAATTATAGAGAGACGTGTGGTCCCCCTAAATACAGACAGACGTGGAATCCTCCTAATTATAGACAGACGTGGGGTCCCCCTAAATACAGACAGACGTGGGATCCTCCTAATTATAGACAGACGTGGGGTCCCCCTAAATACAGATAGACGTGGGATCCACCTAATTATAGACAGACGTGGGGTCCCCCTAATTATACACAGACGTGGGGTCCCCAAAATACAGACAGACGTGGGATCCTCCTAATTATAGACAGACGTGGGATCCTCCTAATTATAGACAGACGTGGGACCCTCCTAATTATAGACAGACGTGTCATCCTCCTAAATATAGACAGACGTGGGATCCTCCTAATTATAGACAGACTTGGGATCCTCCTAAATACAGACAGACGTGGGATCCTCCTAATTATAGACAGACGTGGGGTCCCCTAAATATAGACTGACGTCGGATCCTCCTAATTATAGACAGACGTGGGGTCCCCTGAATATAGACAGACGTGGGATCCTCCTAATTATAGACAGACGTGGGGTCCCCCTAAATACAGACAGACGCGGGACCCTCCTAAATATAGACAGACGTGGGATCCTCCTAAATACAGACAGACGTGGGATCCTCCTAAATACAGACAGACGCGGGACCCTCCTAAATATAGACAGACGTGGGATCCTCCTAATTATAGACAGACGTGGGATCCTCCTAAATACAGACGGACGTGGGATCCTCCTAATTATAGACAGACGTGGGATCCTCCTAATTATAGACAGACGTGGGACCCTCCTAAATAAAGACAGACGTGGGATCCTCCTAAATACAGACAGACGTGGAATCCTCCTAATTATAGACAGACGTGGGGTCCCCCTAAATACAGACAGACGTGGGGTCCCCCTAAATACAGACAGACGTGGGATCCTCCTAAATACAGACAGACGTGGGATCCTCCTAAATATAGACAGAGGTGGGACCCTCCTAAATATAGACAGACGTGGGATCCTCCTAAATACAGACAGACGTGGGACCCTCCTAATTATAGACAGACGTGTGACCCTCCTAATTATAGACAGAATTGGGGTCCCCCTAATTATAGACAGACGTGGGACCCTCCTAATTATAGACAGACGTGGGACCATCCTTATTATAGACAGACGTGTGACCCTCCTAATTATAGACAGACGTGGGGTCCCCCTAAATACAGACAGACGTGGGACCCTCCTAAATATAGACAGACGTGGGATCCTCCTAAATACAGACAGACGTGGGACCCTCCTAATTATAGACAGACGTGGGGTCCCCCTAAATACAGACAGACGTGGGATCCTCCTAATTATAGACAGACGTGGGGCCCCCTAAATATAGACTGACGTGGGACCCTCCTAAATATAGACAGACTTGGGATCCTCCTAAATACAGACAGACGTGAGATCCTCCTAATTATAGACAGACGTGGGGTCCCCCTAAATACAGACAGACGCCGGACCCTCCTAAATATAGACAGACGTGGGATCCTCCTAAATACAGACAGACGTGGGATCCTCCTAAATACAGACAGACTTGGGACCCTCCTAAATATAGACAGACGTGGGATCCTCCTAATTATAGACAGACGTGGGACCCTCCTAATTATAGACAGACGTGGGACCCTCCTAATTATAGACAGACGTGTCATCCTCCTAAATAAAGACAGACGTGGGATCCTCCTAATTATAGACAGACGTGGGACCCTCCTAATTATAGACAGACGTGGGACCCTCCTAATTATAGACAGACGTAGGACCCTCCTAATTATAGACATACGTGGGACCCTCCTAATTATAGACAGACGCGGGACCCTCCTAATTATAGACAGACGTGGGACCCTCCTAATTATAGACAGACGTGGGGCCCCCTAAATATAGACAGACGCGGGACCCTCCTAATTATAGACAGACGTGGGACCCTCCTAATTATAGACAGACGTAGGACCCTCCTAATTATAGACATACGTGGGACCCTCCTAATTATAGACAGACGCGGGACCCTCCTAATTATAGACAGACGTGGGACCCTCCTAATTATAGACAGACGTGGGACCCTCCTAATTATAGACAGACGCGGGACCATCCTAATTATAGGCAGACGTGTGACCCTCCTAATTATAGACAGACGTGGGGTCCCCCTAAATATAGACAGACGTGGGGTCCCCCTAGATATAGACAGACGTGGGATCCTCCTAATTATAGACAGACGTGGGGTCCCCCTAAATACAGACAGACGTGGGATCCTCCTAATTATAGACAGACGTGGGGTCCCCCTAAATACAGCCAGACGTGGGATCCTCCTAATTATAGACAGACGTGGGGTCCCCCTAAATGCAGACAGACGTGGGATCCACCTAATTATAGACAGACGTGGGGTCCCCCTAATTATACACAGACGTGGGGTCCCCCCAAAATACAGACAGACGTGGGATCCTCCTAATTATAGACAGACGTGGGATCCTCCTAATTATAGACAGACGTGGGATCCTCCTAATTATAGATAGACGACTAAAGCTTGTCTGTGATAGTGTACAGCTTTGCATGTCTATGTATTTTAGTTAATTACCTTGTTTTATGTTTACTTTTTACTATGTTTGTCGCAGAAATAGCGCTACAGCGCTAATGTTGCTTGTTTTATATATGCGACTTTAAATAAAGCTTCTTGTATCTTGTATCTTGTATCTAGACGTGGGGTCCCCCTAAATACAGACAGACGTGGGACCCTCCTAATTATAGACAGACGTGGGGTCCCCCTAATTATAGACAGACGCGGGACCCTACTAAATATAGACAGAGGTGGGACCCTCCTAAATGTACACAGAGGTTGGACCCTCTTAAATATAGACAGAGGTGGGACCCTCCTAAATATAAACAGAGGTGGGACCCTCCTAAATATAGACAGAGGTGGGACCCTCCTAAATATAGACAGAGGTGGGACCCTCCTAAATATAGACAGACGTGGGATCCTCCTAAATACAGACAGACGTGGGATCCTCCTAATTATAGACAGACGTGGGGTCCCCCTAAATACAGACAGACGCGGGACCCTCCTAAATATAAAGAGACGTGGGATCCTCCTAAATACAGACAGACGTGGGATCCCCCTTAAATATAGACAGACGTGGGACCCTCCTAAATATAGACAGACGTGGGGTCCCCCTAAATATAGACAGACGTGGGACCCTCCTAATAATAGACAGACGTGGGACCCTCCTAAATATAGACAGACGTGGAATCCTCCTAAATAAAGACAGACGTGGGATCCTCCTAATTATAGACAGACGTGGGGTCCCCCTAAATATAGACAGACGTGGGACCCTCCTAATAATAGACAGACGTGGGACCCTCCTAAATATAGACAGACGTGGGATCCTCCTAAATACAGACAGACGTGGGATCCTCCTAATCATAGACAGACGTGGGGTCCCCCTAAATATAGAGAGACGTGGGATCCTCCTAAATACAGACAGACGTGGGATCCTCCTTAATAAAGACAGACGCGGGACCCTCCTAAATATAGACAGACGCGGGATCCTCCTAAATACAGACAGACGTGGGACCCTCCTAATTATAGACAGACGTGTGACCCTCCTAAATATAGACAGACGTGGGACCCTCCTAATAATAGACAGACGTGGGACCCTCCTAATTATAGACAGACGTGGGACCCTCCTAATTATAGACAGACGTAGGACCCTCCTAATTATAAACATACGTGGGACCCTCCTAATTATAGACAGACGCGGGACCCTCCTAATTATAGACAGACGTGGGACCCTCCTAATTATAGACAGACGTGGGACCCTCCTAATTATAGACAGACGCAGGACCATCCTAATTATAGGCAGACGTGTGACCCTCCTAATTATAGACAGACGTGGGGTCCCCCTAAATATAGACAGACGTGGGGTCCCCCTAGATATAGACAGACGTGGGATCCTCCTAATTATAGACAGACGTGGGGTCCCCCTAAATACAGACAGACGTGGGATCCTCCTATTTATAGACAGACGTGGGGTCCCCCTAAATACAGACAGACGTGGGATCCTCCTAATTATAGACAGACGTGGGGTCCCCCTAAATACAGACAGACGTGGGATCCTCCTAATTATAGACAGACGTGGGGTCCCCCTAATTATAGACAAACGTGGGGTCCCCCTAAATACAGACGGACGTGGGGTCCCCCTAATTATACACAGACGTGGGGTCCCCCTAAATACAGACAGACGTGGGATCCTCCTAATTATTGACAGACGTGGGATCCTCCTAATTATAGACAGACGTGGGATCCTCCTAATTATAGACAGACGACTAAAGCTTGTCTGTGATAGTGTACAGCTTTGCATGTCTATGTATTTTAGTTAATTACCTTGTTTTATGTTTACTTTTTACTATGTTTGTCGCAGAAATAGCGCTACAGCGCTAATGTTGCTTGTTTTATATATGCGACTTTAAATAAAGCTTCTTGTATCTTGTATCTTGTATCTAGACGTGGGGTCCCCCTAAATACAGACAGACGTGGGACCCTCCTAATTATAGACAGACGTGGGGTCCCCCTAAATATAGACAGACGCGGGACCCTCCTAAATATAGACAGAGGTGGGACCCTCCTAAATGTAGACAGAGGTTGGACCCTCCTAAATATAGACAGAGGTGGGACCCTCCTAAATATAAACAGAGGTGGGACCCTCCTAAATATAGACAGAGGTGGGACCCTCCTAAATATAGACAGAGGTGGGACCCTCCTAAATATAGACAGAGGTGGGACCCTCCTAAATATAGACAGAGGTTGGACCTTCCTAAATATAAACAGAGGCGGGACCCTTTTAAATATAAACAAACGTTCTGTCGATTCAAATGAGCTATACATGGTCAACAACAATCGGACTAGTCAAACCAGTCGAGTTCCGCTACATTCCTCCCTCTTCAAACAAGACCTCAGGACCCTTTTCCACCCTTTGTGATCTTATTTATTTGGGTGTCAATTTTATTATGGGAGAAACAACTACATGTATCTTATTTGTGTGTGACGTCAAGGGAGTTGGCTACACTGGGGTTTAAACCTCAGATTTCGGATTACGTTGAGGAACTATTGAAGTGCATGGGAAGTAATTACCTTTTACAACGATTTGGCCAAAAGGGAAAACATGGGGATTTGCTGCGGAGATAGAGCAGTTTTAGTTACGGACAAGACACAAAGTTTCTCTATTAATTTTATATTGAATCTGACCAGTTAAGATTACAAGACTAGCTTTCATAACTATGTTTTTTAACAACAACTACTTCTTATTTCGTGAGGTAATTACGTCAATATCATTGTGACCTCATTAGTTAGCTAAGGAAACAGCATTTCCAGTCCACAGTTTCCAGCATATTTACGACGGTTTCCTAATAACAAAATGACATCACAATGGAAATGACGTACATGTAAGTAAAAGGGAAAAAACTCTCGAAAAGATGTTAATTGAACCCTCAAGTAGGTATAAGGTCAGGCGTGATTCTTAGGGGTTTTTGACATTGTTACATGTTGTTTCATCATATTACACTGACAAGATATATTTCGGGGATTTTCCAATGAGCCATGTTCCACAGCATGGCTCAAATATTAAAAAAAAACATTAAAATTAAAAAAATTAAATCAAATAAAATTTTTAAAAAATTAAAAACAGATAAGAAAAATAATACCTTTACAAGTTGTATGTACTTGCTGATGAAATAATGTTAAGAGTTGCTTTAAACAAATTTACTGGGTCCAAACATTCTGTATTAAAATAGGCAGATCGAGTTGGCAAATGACATACAATGTATTTGAATCAGTTAACTAAGTTATCGGTGCCTTACGAAATAGTGTACTTTGCAATAACATGTGTACAGGTACGTACAGTAATTCTTTTTCATATCATGTATAAACATATAAATTGTGCATGTAATCAGAGACATAAATGTGAGTCTCACATATACTTCCCAGATATAATACATAATTATGTTTTACAGAACAATAATCCTGCTAAAAATGTGTTCATAATGAAATGAAATACCTGTTAGTGTGTGAGTGATGAAAGAGTCACTCCAAAGTCCGACTGTGTTATAGGCCCATAGCGTGATAAGTTAATGATTGATACATGCATTTTGGTGTACATTGTACTTGTATACATGTACTATAATTGGTATATCTTTATTTAATCAGCAAGTCGTTACACGTACACCTGAATTTCTATATTTGTATATCAGTTTTCCCCACTTAGGACCGGCCTACAGCGTATCATACACACGTGACACTGACAGCAGTCGTCCGATCGATATAAAGGCCAATATACTATGTATACATGTACTATTACCTCGGTTACTCCAAGTAAACATGTGCATAGCTGATACACATAGGTATATATTACATGACATACATTTAACGCTAATAACCTCCTAGTTAATTCACATTTTAAGATATATAAACAGGGTGTTGATTTCATAAACTGAAAAACTTGACCATTTTACATTGACAACCTACCTTTGCGATGCAAGGTTCTCCCATAACACCCGGTCTGTGTTAGTTTTCCCTGTTGTTAGTTTACACCGGAAGTGATTCCAGAGGTTAACTTGTGGTTAGGTTAAGTTTTTGACACAGGGGCTTGACAATGGTGTACATTTATATCGATCAGTTGAAAAGGTGTCCTTTTGCATGTATGGTACATATCTAAACAGTACCTGAAGTAACGTTATGAAATTCAAATTGCGCAATTTTAAAACGTGTAAAGGGCTATTGTATAACATTTAATCTTGCTCAATATTGCAGTATTTATACCCACCGCCAATCCTTGGCACACAGGCGTACTACAGTGTATTTAAAGCCACTCTGCATGGTGAGGGCTAAGGTCAAAAGTCTTTCTCGTTGCGTCATTTTCACATACTGGATAGTGAATTATGATATGTTATTATATGTAACAGGCTTTGTACACAGGGACCTTCGAGTTTGTTACAGCCAGTGTTGTACCTAAACTAAGGAGTTTAGAGTATGTTTACACTTTATGTTGAGTGTACATACAATTACCATTTATATATAGGAGGTATTTGGTCGAAAATAGAAACACCCCCCCCCCCCTCCCCCAACACACACTGTACAGTTACTTTAAACACCTTAGCTTAGGACCAAAACTAACTGTAACAAACCTTCATTTGACATCCATTGTCAACAAAAGTATATCAATATATCATCCTAATGTCATCATATATATATACATGTATATATATACATGCACACAGTCAAATCTGAGAGTTTCGTTCCACCTCTATCACTTTAGCTTTAAATCTACTGTTTATATCCCGACCTCTCAGTTGTGAAAAAAAGATGCAAGTTAAACTGATAACACATTCACCTACCGTGACAATCAAATACAAGTTTGCATCCAAAACACAATGCCTTCCATCCCGAAAACCGACACCGGGCCACGTTAGCCGCGAGGTCGTGTAGTTACCGGGTCTTGTTGATATTGACATAGGCCAGTAAAATATCGATCGGTAAGTGACTGTAACTCGTCAACCTTTGTGACCCACTGATATTCTATAGTTTTGGTCAAGGTTATTTACTCGATCCATTGATTCCTAAATGTGCTTGTTAAATGTAATTATGTTCATTATTATAAAGGTGTATTGAGTGGTAGAAATTCTGCCCATTTTATTCAGAAAATAGAACAATATTCTTTTATCAGAATTAAACCCGAGTACCGATTTTGATCAGACCGTCTATGTTGACACAAGCCCCACCCCCATCCCGCGCCTTCCGCCCTCCTCTGACAAAAACGCTTTTTCTCATTTACACCCCCCCCCCCCCCAATCCTACATCCTACCCAATTAAAACCCACCTCGGGGGGGGGGGGGGGGGATCCCCTTACATTGCTATTAGCCGACGTACACGTACTCTGGAGCCATATTGTACCGATTGGATTCCACTGTTGATAGGCCTAATGCGTCAACCTCAGATTTCACCGACAATTTTCTTATGGCCATACCAATTTGATTTATTGTTCTTCGGAAAATGAGATTTTAAAATTGGAGCGAGCGGGCGAAATTTTTTTTTTTTTTTTTACAAAAAAAATGAATTCCTTAAAATTTCGAGCGAGCGGTAGTTTTCAAAAAACTAAATGTCAGAATATTTGTTTGACTATTGATATAATGTATCACCAAATAGTACACGTATATAAATGTGGTAGCAGTTTTTTTTTTTAAATAATTTCCATGATACAAACTACTTGCATAATGATGTGCAATAAAACAGCATTTGAGAGAAAAGCTTTCTTGAATTACCTTCTTATTAGAAGACCCAATGTCATTCATTCAAGTTAAGTTATTGAACCAAAGCCGTAGGAAACACCTTTTAGCAACCACATTTTTTTCTTGCATGTATTAAGATGCTTCTATTTATGCAGAATGCATATTTGATTGAAATGATATAAATTAATGATGACAAAATATATGTATGATCACGGACGTAGAAAGTCTAATCTAAATCCGTGGTATGATGTACCGCTATATAAAACAAACCCTGAAGGCTAGATGTATGACACTAGGTGTTTTGCTGACATAACCTTTGAGTTGCAATAATATTAATAATAATAAGCACACAAGCATTATTTGTGTACTATATATCCAAATCAGAAAGATTAATATCAGTTCATAAGCTGACGTCCCATATATGGATTAGTTCATAATTATTTATCTCGTGGTTGAATAAGCATCATGAACCCAGTGTTCATCCATTCGGGATTTAAATGTAACTACTGCATCTGGAAGAGAGTTCGAATTGTAATACCTACATATATATTTCAAAATATGAATAACAAAAACGTTTTTTAACTATCAACATAAGGCCTTTTCTACTAAAATAAGACTGATTAAATGACATTGATGTCTGCCAAATTGGGTCGATTGCTTGAGAAGAGAATCGATTTGAAATTCAATATACAGGGGCGTAGCTGCCATGTAAGCACATAAGCCCGTGCTTGCACATCATTTTCCAAAGTATTTGTATTAAAGTCAAGAAATTTCATCATTCTACTTCTATTCCTATTACTCACACTGATATTGTTACTCTTTTTTGTTGACTCGTCAGATTGACAAACCAGGCTGCAGGAAGTTTGCTAAGCAGAATGTTTTGTACAAATGTATAATCATGTCGTATTAGGTTTTATTAGATTTGCTGTAAAAAATGGCTCTTCTTTTATCAATCTGAGAGTAATAAAAGAAGGGTCATTATTTACTAAAATTTCGGTCAGTTCAAACAAAATGTCAGTAAATACAATTATTAATGAGCCAGGCCAAAATTCCTTAACTTAAACATCTCCATAAGAAAGCATTACAGAAATTAAGGAAAATTCCTTTAACCTAAGATTTTTCCCGTAAATTCTGTAATGTTTTCCTGTGGAGATGTTAAGTTAAGGAAATTCCGTAAGTTGAGGAACGTTCGTGTAACTAGGCCTGTTCGAAATGTACAAAATTATGCTTCAGAAAACAAGTACGAGTATTTGAAATAATCACATAACGTATACTTATTAACAGAGACGTATCACAGGGACCTGAGGATTTGTTACGACTAGTTTTGGGCCTAAACTAGGGTGTTTAGAGTAATTTTAAACTTTTAAAAAATGGGGTTAGATCAATATTCGGTAAAATGATAGTCTTTATGACCATTGAGGGGGCATTTTCATCGAAAATTGATCTAACATCCCCCCTCCAAAAATAAATTTAAACTTACTCTAAACACCACTAGTTATAGTTACATTAAAGCTAGTTTTTTATGTCTCTGTTATTACAATGTACTTACTGACGAGAAAATGACGTAAGAAACGTATAAATGGAAAATGATTTTGTTTCCATACATCATGGAGGTAAAACATATCGTATTCCATTTTCGCATTAATAATTTATAATGATAGACCAGACAATGTTTATTCAAACAAGTCCAAAATAATGGTACCACTTGAAGTTCAAAGGTGAATTTTTTTCCCCGAAGGACCCCCTCCCCTACTTGTAAACATCGCAGGGCTTGCACATCAAAACACCTCCAGCTACGCCCCTGATATAGGTGTTATTATTGTCGTACATTTGTATTAAAACATGTCTTCTGATGTTGCTTACTTAATTCAGGATTTTAAAAGATATTTGATTGAAGTCACTTTTTAGTGAGACCGCTTGAGTTTCGTATTCGTTTATTTGATCAAGATATTTTGGAACGATAAGTTATCTATTGCGGTATTTTGCAATACATTATGGCGACCGGATTATGTAGTGATCAACACGATAAAAAGCAATTTTGACGCATTCTCAGTTTTCTTAATTCACAAGTGAAAGCCTCGTCACGCATTTCCCTCGTGTTGCTGCCGAAAAAAACCCTTAAAATACCATTTTTACCTTCATTTCAAACATTCAAATGATCCGAAATGGCGTTTTCTAAATTTTTAACCACTGTAAAATATATCCAGATTCGTCATTTTTCACTGACGCTAAAATTGGAGCGGTAATATTTTACTTTTACTTTTATTTTATTTTTTCAAAATAGGAGCGGTAAATCCGACGAACAATAAATTAAATTGGTATGGCCTAATCATAAAATGTTTATGAAAAATTTAAACTGATCTTAATTACTACTCCAATACAGGAAATTCACAATATTACTTCTGACTGTAATACGTTAGTACAAATACCCCCAACACCTTGGTCTTTACTCTGACTTAGAATCAGGTTAGATCAGAAATAAGACAAGAGGATATATGGCATATAATACTCAGCTTAAGTTTAATTAACAAATTCCACGTCACTTTGATCACAGGTACTTTTGGCCAGGAGAAAAACCATCTATATAGAATAAAGCGAAATTTGATAAATTAAAATAAAATATATAAACTAAATTTTCCAATTTTCTTCTGAATATGTTATTAATCATCAAAAACCATAATGGAAATAATTGCCAAATGTCTGATAGTCGATTTTTTGTGAAATTTAACCACTTGACTTATCAAGCTGAAATTTGGCAATTATTTTCATAATGGTTTGAGATGAGTAATGGCATAAAAAGATAATTGGAAAATTTAGTTTATATCTTTTATTTATTTTTCAAGTCTCGCTTTATTCTATATGTTATATATATCGATGGTTATTTCCCTGGCCTCAAGTGCCTGTGACTTTGATTGGCAAAAGAAAAAGAAATATTTGCTGATGAGACACAGTACTTATCAGACACTGTACTTTGAAAAAAGAGTATGTTTCTAGTATTGAGAGCATGCTTTTGAGTTCTTGATCTAATTAAAAATATGATATTACAATCAGATATTTTGTCGAATGTTTTATTAAATTCGAACTATTTACCAACACGAAAGTAAAAGATATTTCATAAAGAATTTTATGAAAAATAGTGCTATTAGAACATTTAATTAATTTGATCCTTTTCATTATTTTTAATTTCTACCTGCAAACTTTTCGTAACTGAATTTCGCTTTGTGACAGTAATAACTCAAAAGCTTTATATATTTAATTGCATCCGTTCCATATACCTAACCTTTGACACTATTACACGTATTTCCTTTGATTCATTGTTGTTGGATTAGCTCATGCAATATTTATGTCCATTTAATTACCCTTTGAATTAATTGAATTATATAACTGGTCCTTTCCGCTATGACACTTAAGTACCGGACAAAGGAAATCTTACCTGTCCGAGTACTGACCAGTCATAATGAGTTATAAACGACAGCTGTTAATCTTTTGTAAAATGTATATTTAATGCCATGTCTCATTTTTTGTAAGGAGTTAGGATTAAGAGCTCGGACTGCATGGGTCGATTTTTGGATACTCCGGAAATCGCCTGCCGACTCTTAGAATCAGTAATTAAATAAATATTATATTGGACCATATTTCAACATCTTGGATTTTATATTTTAAAAAATATCGTTATTACAACGACCGGAAAATCCCGTTGTGATAGATATGTAAATGTTTGGATATCCATATCCTCCTTGGGGTAATGGAGTCTGAAAGGAGGAGGGTGGGGAGGGAGGGGGGGGGGGTGGAATAATTGTCGAGGTCGATATTTGTTGTAAACAGCATCGATTGTTATCAACCGAGGAAGCAGATAGATGTCGCCAAATTACTTATTAACTCATTAACCGAGACATTAATGAAATGTCCGTGTCAACAATCGTTCAAAGCGTAGTAACTCGAGCAAACAGAGCAGAGTAAGACTGACTCGGTCCTTGATAGGTTCAGACACGTGCACCCTGAATAGGACAGAATCGGTCCAATATAGAGTCGGACACCCCCAGAATGACAGACCCGGTCCCAAATAGGGTCGGGCATCCTGATTAGGACATATCCGGTTCCAGATAGGGTCGTACACCATGAGTAGGACAGACTCGGTCCCATATAGGGTCGGACACCCCGAGTAAAATAGGCCCCGTCCCAAATAGGATTGGACATCTGAGTTAGACATACTTAATTCAAGATAGGGTCGGACACCCTGAACAGTACAGACCCGGTCCCAGATAAGGTCCGGCAACTGAGTTGGACAGACTTAATTCTTAATTAAGGTCCAAGAGATAGAGTCAGACACCCCGAGTAGGACAGATCCGATTCCAAACAGGGTCGGATACCCTGATTATGACAGACCCGGTCCCGGATAAGGTCGTTCATCTGAGTTGGACAGACTCAATCCAAGATAGTGTCGGACACCCCGAGTTAGACAGACCCAGTCCTAGAGAGGGTCGGGCGTCTGAGTAGGACAGACCCGATATCAGATAGGTTCGAGCATCTGAGTAAGACCGACTCGGCCGAAGGTTAGGTCGGATAACCCGAGTAGAACAGATCCGGTCCCAGATAGGGACGGACACTCTGATTAGAACAGACCTGGTCTCAGATAGAATCGGAAACTCCGAGTAGGACAGATCCGGTCCCAGATAAGGTCGACCATCTGAGGCGGACAGACTCGGTCCCAGATAGGGTCGGACACCCCGAGTAGGATAGATGCGGTCCAAGATAGGGTCGGGCACCTGTGTAGGACAGACCCGGTCCCGGACGGAGTCTGGCATCTTAGTAGAACAGACTCGGTCCCAGATAGGGTCGGACACCTGAGTAGGACAAACTTGCGGGTCGGTCTCAGATAGAGTCGGGCACAATGATTAGGACAGACCCGGTCCCAGATAGTTATAGGGTCGGACACCTGAGTTGGACAAACTCTGTCAGATAGGTTTAGACTGACTTAATAGTATGGAGTTGTAGCATCGAATAAACTATACTTTGCTTCACTATACAATTAATAAAGATCGCAGGCAGTGAAACTCTGTAGATAAAGAAAAACGCACATCTATGTCTATCTATTTGATCGAACGCTACCCCGGCCTTAAAGTGGCGTAAAGTCCTACTATGCTTGAAAAGTCATTACAAACCAAATTAAAGCAAGTGCACGTAAAATGTTTAATTCACATTTTGCAAATGTAGCCAGAGATATTGGGTCAGAATTAGATTTTTAGCATAGTACAAACTTACTTTCTCATCAAAACTTGCATATGAGTCAACTAAACTGAATCGGAATCATTTTAGGATAAAACATATAGTGATCCTGTAACCGCCTATTCTTACAATATGTATCAAATTAATTATACTTCAGTATCGTCGAACTTGATAGCAAAAAACCCATTTGTACAATTATGAATGACATATCTGCCATATTCTTACTCTTTTTACTGTATCTTTCTCTTCAATTTTCTTTGCTACGTATTAATGCATCTTACCTATGTTTCTTGTCTTTTGTAGTTTTAGATTATGTTATATAACATGTATTCTATTATTGTTCGTCATATCAGACTATGGTCTTGGCGTTAAACTTATGTATATTGTTGTAATATTCTATGCTACACTAGTTTTATTTAAGCATTGAACTGTTACCAGATGCCCATTAGGGCGACATGATTAATTGTCTGTCACCAAAATTGTAGCCATATCGACTGTATACTACATCTGGTAACAGTTCAATGCTTATATTTACATTACGGACAATTTCAAAATATTCCCGAGTCTATTTCTTCGGGATATAGTCGTGAAACATTCTCCCTTTGTGTTTCTTTATTTGAAGAGCCTGACTTCAATCAACGTCATCTGAGCTATTGTAAAAAAGCCATTGTACATGTTATCTGAGGCAGAGGGCAAAGCGTTGACGTAACGTAGTCCAATATGGTGCCAGACATGACGTCATACTAGCCTGGTTTACATCAGTGTCATCAAAGCCATTATACTGTACATGATATCTGAGGCGGAGTGCAAAGCTTTGATATTACGTAGTCCAACATTGCGTCAGAAATAACGTCACGTGGTGCGGATTGCAAATTGTAGTGTGATATACTACAATTTGGCTTACTAATGCAACACAGAGTGTAAATATATTTGCATGACCTTTAATGTTTAATTTTTATTTATTTGCCTGCTGCGATACATTTTTTTTAATTTTGTTCTTATTCAGATCTTTTCTCTCACAACACACCCTCACATTAACGCACTCATCATCATCATCATCATCATCATCATCATCATCATCATCATCATCATCATCATCATCATCATCATCTTACAACGACAACATCACTTATCATCATCATCATCATCATCATCATCATCATCATCACCATCATCATCATCATCGACTGACAACATCACTCATCATCATCATCATCATGCAACGACAACATAACTCATCATCATCATCATCATCATCATCATCATCATCATCATCATACACTGACAACATCACTCATCATACATCGACAACATCACTCATCATCATCATCAGCATGATACACTGACAGCATCAGTCATCTTCATCATCATCATTCAACGATAACATCAGTCATCATCATCATCATCATACACTGACAACATCACTCATCATACATCGACAACATCACTCATCATCATCATCATCATCATCATCATCATCATCATCATACACTGACAACATCACTCATCATACATCGACAACATCACTCATCATCATCATCATCATCATCATGCAACGACAACATAACTCATCATCATCATCATCATCATCATACACTGACAACATCACTCATCATACATCGACAACATCACTCATCATCATCATCAGCATGATACACTGACAGCATCAGTCATCTTCATCATCATCATTCAACGATAACATCAGTCATCATCATCATCATCATACACTGACAACATCACTCATCATACATCGACAACATCACTCATCATCATCATCATCATCATCATTATCATCATACACTGACAACATCACTCATCATACATCGACAACATCACTCATCATCATCATCATCATCATCATCTTACAACGACAACATCACTGATCATCATCATCATCATCATCATCATCATCACCATACGCTGACAGCGTCACTCATCATCATACAACGACAACATTACTCATCATCATCGTCATACAACGACAACATCACTCATCATCCTCATATACCAACAACATCATCATCACATACTAACACCATCACTTATAATCATCACCATACACTGACAACATCACTCATCATCAAAAAAAATAAAAATAATAAAAAGAACATTCTATGAACTGTTTATAGAGCGACATGTTTTTCACATCTTCCACATCTTCCACTTTTTTATCAAATCTTTCTTTTGTAATGTCACCCATGCTAACTGTTATATGCTTCTGCACATTATGCTAGTATTTGATCGTGTTGACCAATGCATGTATATTTAAGGAGCTACTGTATGTAAGTATGTTGTTTAATAACAATGAGGATTTCATTATCAATTTTACTAATATCAACATTTTTTGGTTAAAAATCCCAAAAGAAAAGATTCTTTGTTAGAATTAAAAGGGATAGTGAGTATATCTAACAAAACTTTAAAGCTATACAGGGGGTTCTGAACCTCTTGGAATTCCCATAAAATATGAGTAATAGTTTCAGTCTCAGAATTACAAAGTAAACACAAAGGTGATATGGCTATTCGAGCATTAAATAATATTGTTGTCAAAATATGGTGGTTAACTCTATATTGAAACCATTGAGGTTTTGTGTTTTTAGTTATAACAAAAGGACGTTTAAATATCTGGTGCCAATTGCAAGTGTAATTACTTAAATCGAAAAATACTCGTTCTTTGTAAGAATACTATAAAACAAGTTCTTTATAAGAATACTATAAAACAAGTTCTTTATAAGAATACTATAAAACAAGTTCTTTATAAGAATACTATAAAACAAGTTCTTTATAAGAACACTATAAAACAAGTTCTTTATAAGAATACTATAAAACAAGTTCTTTATAAGAACACTATAAAACAAGTTCTTTATAAGAACACTATAAAACAAGTTCTTTATAAGAACACTATAAAACAAGTTCTTTATAAGAATATTATAAAACAAGTTCTTGATAAGAATACTATAAAACAAGTTCTTGATAAGAATACTATAAAACAAGTTCTTTATAAGAATACTATAAAACAAGTTCTTTATAAGAACACTATAAAACAAGTTCTTTATAAGAACACTATAAAACAAGTTCTTTATAAGAACACTATAAAACAAGTTCTTTATAAGAATACTATAAAACAAGTTCTTTATAAGAACACTATAAAACAAGTTCTTTATAAGAATACTATAAAACAAGTTCTTTATAAGAATACTATAAAACAAGTTCTTTATAAGAATACTATAAAACAAGTTCTTGATAAGAATACTATAAAACAAGTTCTTTATAAGAATACTACAAAACAATTCAGAACCTTTAGACTCTCTAAGAATTAATTCTAGATTTAAAGGAATAGTAGGGTGTGCAGTTTTTGAACTAGGAAAAACTGGATTAGAATTTGATTTCATACCATAATACCATGATATTGCAGAAAAGTGGTCTTTATATGATATGATTGAATAAATTAATGGAAATTAAAGAATGCATAGGCGGATCCAGAATTTTAGATTAGAGGGTGCGTACATTTTTTTTCTGAACTGAAATTTTAGTATAAACAGTATTTTATATTCCAAAATTTTGACACAGTTCAAAATAATAACGTACATTTTTGTATATTGGAGATTGGAAAACAAGCTGAAAGCTTATATAAATTCCTCTCCCCGGGAATATTACAAGCAATGCTATGATTGGCCGAACACACTCTTGTGTGTGGGGTGTTCGGCGTCCCATCCATATTGAGTTCACAACAACATTATAAGACGAATCTTTGTTGTTCACACGAAGAGTGTTCGAAACTTTTTGCACGCACCGTATACTAGAGTATCGCGTGATTTACGCGCATTGAACCTGTACGAACCATAGGGACCTGAGACTTTGTTACAGCTAGTTTTGAACATAAACACTTTTGGGGGGTTTAGATCAATTTTCGATAAAAATGCCCCCCCCCCCCCTCAATAGTCATAAAGGCTAAAGGGTGGAAAGCTTTAAAAAAAACCTCCAAAATGCACGTCAAATGTATTCTCCTTCCGTAAAAATAATCTCGATTTCCTCAAAAAACACGCAAAATTTCATTGGATGCCTTTGTTAAGAGGAAGACCGCCATTCATTGACAGCGAAAGGCTAGCGCGTGCAATGACGTCAAAACTCATTGCTATGCAGAAAGTGGCACGATAGCTAACGAAAGACACGGATATTTTGCGTGGGTTTTTCTGGGGGAAATCAAGATTATTTCTGTGGATGGATGTTACATTTGGCGTGCATTTAGGGGTTTTTAAAACAAAATTATCCATCTTTCCAACGGTACCAAGCAATTTTTCGTACCTCTTCTAGAAATGTGATTTTTGATGCAAGAAGTGTAGATGGGGTCGATTTTTCGAGCTGGAAAGTGTTCCACCCTTTAGCCTTTATGACCATTGAGGGGGCACTTTTATCGAAAATTGATCTAAACCCCCAAAATGTGTAACCTTACTCTAAACACCTAAGGTTAGGCTCAAAACTAGCTGTAACAAATTCACAGGTCCCTGTGGTACGAACAAGTTCACTGCTCATCCATGTATTGTGTGTATAAATTTCATTAAAATCCACCAACCGGTTCCCTTACAGATGTCTTTTCTAAATTTCACTCTGGTCATGAATCGGTTGAAGATGCCCTTTACTCGGAAAGACTTGGGTCTGCGGTTCCCAACAAATTGAACGTCAATAAAATCAAGTAAATCAATGAGAAAGACTCGCGTTATACGGTCAGACAACTAGCACAAATAACAATCTTTGGTTTAGCATCTGTTCATTTGTCTCAGAAGAAAAATCTCAAAGTTAGGAAATCAAGTGCTCGTTGTATCCCTAATTTACTCACTGACGAGACGAGAAGAAACGTAGACGGGGACAAATGGCTAAGAGACTGCTGAAAAAGGACCTAAACTATCAGAAAAGGGGCATTTGATAGTCTCATACATTGGTGGATTTTTATGAGCCTCAGAGGAAAGTTGACAATAGGATTTTGGCTTTTAAACATGCCAAAATGCCCAGTATTGCTAAACGAACAGTAACAGAAAAGAAGGTGTTATACGCAATATTCTTTAGAAATAGTGGACAAATCATGCAAATTGCTGTTCGAAACGGTAGGGTGTATCTGGAAGCTTCAATAAGAATGAAGTTCTGTCCAGTTGTTACATGGCAATGCCCAAGCCAAAAATCGGCAACTACCGTTTTTCTAAGTCGGAAAATGTCAATGGCTTATACCACACCTTCCAATCAGCCCAGTCCTTGCCCCGTGTGATAGTTTTCCTCTTTCCGAGGCTTAAAAACCCCACATATCTGATAGGAGATATAGTTCAAGAACTGAGCTGGAATCGGCAGCTTACCCGTTTCTGATTAGTGTACCAAAAGAATAGTATGAACATTGTTTCAAAAATTGGATTCTAACGGTGTCTTCAAGTTAAAAGTGGATATTTTTAAGGCAACTAGAAAAATGCATTCGAATTTTGATAAGCGTTTCTGAGAAACTATGTCATTTGCAAAAGTTTTCGAACACCCCTCGTATATCATCGTGTGATCGATATCAGCCAAATTGTGAGGAGAAAGAAACATGGAAGAGGTGGGGAGGGAGTAGTTAATTGTAAGACGTACATTATATATTACATTCAACAGCTACATTGTAATGTATAGGAATTATAAACTGTGTAAGTCTGATTTGGGGCGTAGCCCCGATTTTTTTTTTATAAATATTTCTACCAAATATATGATTCGCAATGCTATCTGATGATTAAATTCTTAGTTTTAATTCTTTGAATAATTGGTCAGTTGACAAATTTTAGGGGGGGGGGGGGGGGGGGGGGGCGCCGGCTGCGCCCCCCTCTGGATCCGCCTATGGAATGTACCATTTGATTGTTCAAATTCATTTTAATGGATCCATTATGTATGCGCTATCATATTGTTATACTCTGTGTCATTTATAATGTAAGTTATACATATCATTTATCCAAAAAATCAAGAGTGAATCTTATAATAATACCTTTGAATGTTGTACATCGGTGTCTTCCAGTCTAGCCAACTTTTGGGATTTCAAGTGAGAAACAGGTAGGGAAAAAAGTTTGCCAGAGTGAAATAGGTGTTCTTCACTGAAACAACACAGGTCCTTACTATCACAACACTGACAGCTTAGGTAGACACAGGTAAACTGACTTTTTAGAAGATAAGTAAAAAATCACAATATTGAATGTTTAATTTTAGTTCTATTTATTTTACAAACAAATTATCAAAATGTACAAATAGTAATGAGATAGTGGTTGGCCCACGAACAACATATTATCTTCACATAAGAGAGAAACATCAGACATTGTATTAAAAAAAATAGGGGGTGTGGTGGGAAATGAAATATTTCCAAAATGGATCAAAAGACAAGACATACTTTGGTATACACAATGAATATATTATATGTTGCCACTGCTCCAGATATATAGTTCCCGGTGTATCAGGTAGTAAGATACACATGATTCCGTAGTATAGTTCTTTGGTTGCCAAATGTAACAGGAAAGGAAAACTGAACGGCTAGACCGGGGTTGGAACCCAGGACCTACCGAACTCTAGACAAAAATGGGAAGTCTCTGTCCACTCACAGTAACTTCATCAGTCAAAAAAATCTTTCACCTACACAGGTTTCTGTCCATTCCACTTGGAGATATATAGCCTGCTGTGAAGCTGGCAGTTTTGGACTAGTCTTCATTCTGTGACTATATAGAAAGGTTTGACCTTCTACAGCAATATATGGGTGTTATTATACCCCCCGCAACGAAGTTAGGGGGGTATACTGGAATCGGGTTTTTCGTTCGTCCGTCTGTAGACACAACGATGTACCGGCTAAATGTCTTTAAATTAACAACACATACATCAACAGTAAGGCTAACAGTGTCAGGTTAATGCTTTTGATTTTGTCCATAATTTCAAAATGGAATATTAATTAGCGCAGCTAACGATGCTGTACAGTCGATATCTCTTTTAAATCTCCGATAAACTCTGTCCTATTTTCTTGCCTTTTTTGGAAAATATGTATCCATCATTAGACGATATCACCATCTACTTCCATTATCAAGAAAATTCGCTTGTACCAGGTATCTGTGCATCTTTCACTGATAGTGTGCATTGAAAGACTGGAACCTTACAAAATATGAGTGATAACTTTTTTATCTGGAATTTACCTGGCGGTCACTCAGGTATGACCAGGCCTGATCAAGGTGTGAAAATGAAAAGTTGGCTAGACTGGAATGAACCTCAAATAGCAAGTAATTAACTTTGGAGAGGATGGGGGGGGGGGGGGGGGGTAGTACTATCAAAGTTAAACTAACTGGTAATAATTGAGTATGTTGCGGTTATTATCCCCCCCCCCCCCTTAATCACAGGGACCTGATAATTTGTTACAGCTAGTTTTGGACCTAAAATAGGGTGTTTAGCGTAATTTTACACATTTGGGGGGTTAAGATCAATTTTCGATAAAAATGCCCCCTCAGTAGTCATAAAAGCTTTTATGTGTAAAATTACGCTAAACACCCTATTATAGGTCTAAAACTAGCCGTAACAAATTCTCAGGTCCCTATGAAATTTTCGGTCGGTTCAAACAAAATGTCAACAAAATACAATTAATAATGAGCCAGACCAAAATTCCTTAACTTAAGCATGTCCATAGGAAAGCATTTAAGGAAAATTTCTTTAACTTAAGTTTTCCCGTAACTTCTGTAACATTTTTCTATGGGGATTTTTAAATTAAGGAACGTTCGTGAAACTAGTAGTGTGTTCCATTTAGCGGAACGTTCCGGTTGTGCCAACTTGGAACTGGTCTGCTAAATGGAACAGAACGTGCCGAATTCCGTTCTTGCGGGTGAAAATCTAATAATCGAAAATGAAAAAGCAACAACTTTTCCGGAAATAACCAAAAACGGTTCCGTCATAAAATCCGCAAAACAGTGCGAGTAATCCCTTTAATTTATACACATTTTACACACTATGATACCACTTGGAGATGGAAGTGATATATTTTACTGGTGAAATGTTGTTTAACTGGTTATAGTTAAGTTTAATTACAATTTATTGAACATTTGAAACGAAAACCTTTCACTGGCCGCCATATTGGATCCAACTTGGTACCCTCAAATGAGACGTTCCAGACGTACGACGAATCGGTTCGTTCCTGCGGAACGTCGTGTGCCATTTTAGCGGAACGTCCGGTTCGTTCCAGAACCACCTGAACGTTCCGCTAAATGCAGCACGCTTATAGGCCTGTTCGAATTGTACAAAATTATGCTTAAGAAAATAAGTAAAAGTTCTTACTCCATGAGTTGAAATAATCACATAACATATACTTATTAACAGAGACGCATGTATATCAAAGATGGTTTTATAAGTCTCTGTTATAACTCTGTTATTGTCTCTGTTAAGACGAGTAAATGACCTAGGAAACGTAAAGATGATTTTGTTTCCATGCATCATGGAAGTAAAACATATCGTATCCCATTCTCGCAGTAATGATTTGTATAATGATGGGCCAGACATTGATTATTCAAACAAGTCCAACACAATGTGACTTTTCCCCGAAGGACTCCCTCCACTACTTCTAAACGTCGCGGGGCTTGCACACCAAACACCTCCAGCTACGCCCCTGTCTGACGTCATAACTTTCGATATTCTCGGGAGTTTACCTTAATACACAAGTTGGAAAGGTAGGCTCGTTCATCTGTACCAAACAATGAATTTACCCATATTTCCAATTCGATTCTCAGAAAGGATATTTCTTAAAATATTTATCTTTGATGAAATGCTAATCATATCCAGACTCCGAATAAATCAATATGCCGGAATTTGCGGTAAGAAGAAAGAAAGACTGAAAAAAGCAAAGCTTTGAAGTTACCCTATCATGTTTTACCTGAGAATGGACGGAAATTTTATTTTTTAAATTTTTGAAAATAGAAATACCCGAATAGATAGTTTCTCATTTATGATGTACAAAATGGTATACACGCCCCCGCTGGTAGTCTTGATGTCTGTATACGTCTCTACTTTTAGGTGAAAGTTCATTTTAGATGGTCCATCTAAGGAGTCTGTTATATTCTGTTGCAATTAGTTTGAGGTTAAATCATAAATTGACTGGACTATATATCTTAAACTTTAAAATTTTCGATAAAAAATGCCCCCTCAGTAGTCATAAAAGCTTTTATGACTACTGAAGGGGCATTTTTATCGAAAATTGATCTTAGCCCCCCAAATGTATAAAATTACGCTAAACACCCTATTTAAGGTCCAGAACTAGCTGTAACAAATTCTCAGGTCCGTGTGCTCTTAATAGCTTAAAAATGTGTACTCTAAATATGTAGTTAGTTCTCGACTTTGAATGGAACATAGACTATCGAGTGCACGTGTACCTTTTGAAACCGTCAAGTCACTCAGTACATATCACTTTTTTAATTTCTCAATTGACTCTTCTATTCAGCGAGAAAAGGTATGTTGAAAACTTTCTTGATATGTCTGGATCAAAGTTATTATTTCATATTTCATTTTTAACATAAATGAATAAAATGCGGATTAAAACAAATTTAGCTATCTTCTCATCTTATTTTCAAAAGATGTTCCATGTTCATTTCTTGTCAGTAAAACACAAGGTTTTTTTCTTAAGAAATAAATTGTTCTTGATTTCTATTTCGATGTGTGTGTCTGAAGACAGGCATCCTCGATATCCAGGGGTTACGATCACCTATGTAATGATTGTGCGGATCGTAACCCTTGGCTAGCGAAGATGAGTTCCTGCTGATATGTGCATGTAATCAACACGACCATCGGTGAATACACACGCCGTTTTAGCTGTGTTAAATGAAATCAAATATGAGTAAATTAATACATAATCATATCAAGTGTATGTTTTGAAGTCTGAAAGTTTTTCCACGAACTAATAACCTGATAATCATGTTGGCGAGTTCGGCGGTAATTGATTTATGGTCGAGTGATCCTGACCACGTGTGTCGCATACCTGTGGAACTCCCGACCCCCCTCACCACTAATTAAAGGCCCAATATACGTAACTTCAGGAAATTTTTCGTCAGTCTGAAAAATTCTGAAAAAAATCCAGTTGATAACCATGCAAAAATAAGCCTAAAACCAAGTAAACATGAGCGGTAACTAACAAGAAACTACCGACAGAAAAATCCAAAGAATTGAAAATAATTCAGGTTGGGCCCACTTCAATAACAAGCCGAAGTTAATAGACAGTCAAAATGGACGCGTGTTTACAAATACCGAGTTTCAACTGCTGCCGTACCGGTTACCGCGTACGAAGTCATCTTGAATATTGCTGATATCAGTTAATCTTAACTAAATCCATAAAAATAACAAGTTATTAGGCTAGATTTTCGCATCAAGTTTTGCCGAAAGTTACGTATATTGGGCCTTTAAGACACCCTTGGGCATATATACAACAGCTTGGAATTATTATATATTTGTATAGAGTCTTCTATTCAAGAATATGACACATGATTCCGTAGTATAGTTCTTTGGTTGCCAAATGTAACAGGAAAGGAAAACTGAACGGCTAGACCGGGGTTGGAACCCAGGACCTACCGAACTCTAGACAAAAATGGGAAGTCTCTGTCCACTCACAGTAACTTCATCAGTCAAAAAAATCTTTCACCTACACAGGTTTCTGTCCATTCCACTTGGAGATATATAGCCTGCTGTGAAGCTGGCAGTTTTGGACTAGTCTTCATTCTGTGACTATATAGAAAGGTTTGACCTTCTACAGCAATATATGGGTGTTATTATACCCCCCGCAACGAAGTTAGGGGGGTATACTGGAATCGGGTTTTTCGTTCGTCCGTCTGTAGACACAACGATGTACCGGCTAAATTTCTTTAAATTAACAACACATACATCAACAGTAAGGCTAACAGTGTCAGGTTAATGCTTTTGATTTTGTCCATAATTTCAAAATGGAATATTAATTAGCGCAGCTAACGATGCTGTACAGTCGATATCTCTTTTAAATCTCCGATAAACTCTGTCCTATTTTCTTGCCTTTTTTGGAAAATATGTATCCATCATTAGACGATATCACCATCTACTTCCATTATCAAGAAAATTCGCTTGTACCAGGTATCTGTGCATCTTTCACTGATAGTGTGCATTGAAAGACTGGAACCTTACAAAATATGAGTGATAACTTTTTTATCTGGAATTTACCTGGCGGTCACTCAGGTATGACCAGGCCTGATCAAGGTGTGAAAATGAAAAGTTGGCTAGACTGGAATGAACCTCAAATAGCAAGTAATTAACTTTGGAGAGGATGGGGGGGGGGGGGGTAGTACTATCAAAGTTAAACTAACTGGTAATAATTGAGTATGTTGCGGTTATTATCCCCCCCCCCCCCCCTTAATCACAGGGACCTGATAATTTGTTACAGCTAGTTTTGGACCTAAAATAGGGTGTTTAGCGTAATTTTACACATTTGGGGGGTTAAGATCAATTTTCGATAAAAATGCCCCCTCAGTAGTCATAAAAGCTTTTATGTGTAAAATTACGCTAAACACCCTATTATAGGTCTAAAACTAGCCGTAACAAATTCTCAGGTCCCTATGAAATTTTCGGTCGGTTCAAACAAAATGTCAACAAAATACAATTAATAATGAGCCAGACCAAAATTCCTTAACTTAAGCATGTCCATAGGAAAGCATTTAAGGAAAATTTCTTTAACTTAAGTTTTCCCGTAACTTCTGTAACATTTTTCTATGGGGATTTTTAAATTAAGGAACGTTCGTGAAACTAGTAGTGTGTTCCATTTAGCGGAACGTTCCGGTTGTGCCAACTTGGAACTGGTCTGCTAAATGGAACAGAACGTGCCGAATTCCGTTCTTGCGGGTGAAAATCTAATAATCGAAAATGAAAAAGCAACAACTTTTCCGGAAATAACCAAAAACGGTTCCGTCATAAAATCCGCAAAACAGTGCGAGTAATCCCTTTAATTTATACACATTTTACACACTATGATACCACTTGGAGATGGAAGTGATATATTTTACTGGTGAAATGTTGTTTAACTGGTTATAGTTAAGTTTAATTACAATTTATTGAACATTTGAAACGAAAACCTTTCACTGGCCGCCATATTGGATCCAACTTGGTACCCTCAAATGAGACGTTCCAGACGTACGACGAATCGGTTCGTTCCTGCGGAACGTCGTGTGCCATTTTAGCGGAACGTCCGGTTCGTTCCAGAACCACCTGAACGTTCCGCTAAATGCAGCACGCTTATAGGCCTGTTCGAATTGTACAAAATTATGCTTAAGAAAATAAGTAAAAGTTCTTACTCCATGAGTTGAAATAATCACATAACATATACTTATTAACAGAGACGCATGTATATCAAAGATGGTTTTATAAGTCTCTGTTATAACTCTGTTATTGTCTCTGTTAAGACGAGTAAATGACCTAGGAAACGTAAAGATGATTTTGTTTCCATGCATCATGGAAGTAAAACATATCGTATCCCATTCTCGCAGTAATGATTTGTATAATGATGGGCCAGACATTGATTATTCAAACAAGTCCAACACAATGTGACTTTTCCCCGAAGGACTCCCTCCACTACTTCTAAACGTCGCGGGGCTTGCACACCAAACACCTCCAGCTACGCCCCTGTCTGACGTCATAACTTTCGATATTCTCGGGAGTTTACCTTAATACACAAGTTGGAAAGGTAGGCTCGTTCATCTGTACCAAACAATGAATTTACCCATATTTCCAATTCGATTCTCAGAAAGGATATTTCTTAAAATATTTATCTTTGATGAAATGCTAATCATATCCAGACTCCGAATAAATCAATATGCCGGAATTTGCGGTAAGAAGAAAGAAAGACTGAAAAAAGCAAAGCTTTGAAGTTACCCTATCATGTTTTACCTGAGAATGGACGGAAATTTTATTTTTTAAATTTTTGAAAATAGAAATACCCGAATAGATAGTTTCTCATTTATGATGTACAAAATGGTATACACGCCCCCGCTGGTAGTCTTGATGTCTGTATACGTCTCTACTTTTAGGTGAAAGTTCATTTTAGATGGTCCATCTAAGGAGTCTGTTATATTCTGTTGCAATTAGTTTGAGGTTAAATCATAAATTGACTGGACTATATATCTTAAACTTTAAAATTTTCGATAAAAAATGCCCCCTCAGTAGTCATAAAAGCTTTTATGACTACTGAAGGGGCATTTTTATCGAAAATTGATCTTAGCCCCCCAAATGTATAAAATTACGCTAAACACCCTATTTAAGGTCCAAAACTAGCTGTAACAAATTCTCAGGTCCGTGTGCTCTTAATAGCTTAAAAATGTGTACTCTAAATATGTAGTTAGTTCTCGACTTTGAATGGAACATAGACTATCGAGTGCACGTGTACCTTTTGAAACCGTCAAGTCACTCAGTACATATCACTTTTTTAATTTCTCAATTGACTCTTCTATTCAGCGAGAAAAGGTATGTTGAAAACTTTCTTGATATGTCTGGATCAAAGTTATTATTTCATATTTCATTTTTAACATAAATGAATAAAATGCGGATTAAAACAAATTAAGCTATCTTCTCATCTTATTTTCAAAAGATGTTCCATGTTCATTTCTTGTCAGTAAAACACAAGGTTTTTTTCTTAAGAAATAAATTGTTCTTGATTTCTATTTCGATGTGTGTGTCTGAAGACAGGCATCCTCGATATCCAGGGGTTACGATCACCTATGTAATGATTGTGCGGATCGTAACCCTTGGCTAGCGAAGATGAGTTCCTGCTGATATGTGCATGTAATCAACACGACCATCGGTGAATACACACGCCGTTTTAGCTGTGTTAAATGAAATCAAATATGAGTAAATTAATACATAATCATATCAAGTGTATGTTTTGAAGTCTGAAAGTTTTTCCACAAACTAATAACCTGATAATCATGTTGGCGAGTTCGGCGGTAATTGATTTATGGTCGAGTGATCCTGACCACGTGTGTCGCATACCTGTGGAACTCCCGACCCCCCTCACCACTAATTAAAGGCCCAATATACGTAACTTCAGGAAATTTTTCGTCAGTCTGAAAAATTCTGAAAAAAATCCAGTTGATAACCATGCAAAAATAAGCCTAAAACCAAGTAAACATGAGCGGTAACTAACAAGAAACTACCGACAGAAAAATCCAAAGAATTGAAAATAATTCAGGTTGGGCCCACTTCAATAACAAGCCGAAGTTAATAGACAGTCAAAATGGACGCGTGTTTACAAATACCGAGTTTCAACTGCTGCCGTACCGGTTACCGCGTACGAAGTCATCTTGAATATTGCTGATATCAGTTAATCTTAACTAAATCCATAAAAATAACAAGTTATTAGGCTAGATTTTCGCATCAAGTTTTGCCGAAAGTTACGTATATTGGGCCTTTAAGACACCCTTGGGCATATATACAACAGCTTGGAATTATTATATATTTGTATAGAGTCTTCTATTCAAGAATATGACACTTATTATATATCAAGGTTGTATGGAGTTCATTAATGACCCTACTGATAATTCCAAGGTGCTATATGCCCCAGGGGGCCGTAATTAGTGGTGAGGGGGGTCGGGAGTTCCACAGGTGTGCGGCACACGTGGTCATGATCATGATCACCCGACCATAAATCAATAAACGCCAGACTCGCTAACATGATTAACAGGTTATTATTTTGCGGAAAGACTTCAAAACATGCACTTGATATGGTTAGGTATTATTTTTTTCATATTTTATTTCATATAACACCGCTAAAACGGCGTGTGTATTCACTGATGGTCACGTTGATTGCATGCACATATCAGCAGGAACTGATCGTAATACCTTTTAAAATGCACTCTGAATTTTTTTTAATGCATGTCGGTCGGCTGTATAAATACAAAACTACCTAGAAACAACCTCAAACAAACAGATAACGAAAAGGATATTTGTGTTGCTTTAGACCACGGACTTAGATATAATCTAATTCCGTGTATAGACTCGGAACTTCGAAAACCATATATTTTATTGGACTTCAAAGAAGAACAGTTAGTACCGTCATATAGAACGACAAGACCAGCCTTTTTATACGTACAATACGATGTACGTATATTGGAAAATAAAAATATATAACTTTTATCAATGCTTTCGACCTGTATAAACTGTTTTGACGGGTATCACATTTCGACTTTTTTTATTCTTATATATGTTTGAGAAATTATAGGTGTGTATATTAAAAGTTAACAGCTTTCTATCCATTGATAATTTATTTATGTCTATGCAGTATAAAAAAAAAACATTTCAAATCGTGAATATTGTAAAATAAAAAGAATATGAGCGAAATCCTGATGTTACCTGTCTTCAGGAACATACATCGAAATAGAAATCAAGACAATGTATTTCGAATTCTGTTTGAGAAAAAATAAGATTAGATCTTTGAAAACCCCTTTGTTTTACTGACAAGAAATGAACATGGAACATCTTTTGAAAATAAGATGAGAAGATTACTTAATTGGTTTTAATCACAGGCACTTGTGGCCAGGAGAATAGTCATATAAATATATAGATAATTTGCAAAATATGAATAATTAAAATAAAATATAAAAACTGACTTAAGCAATTTTCTTTTTATGTTATTAATCATCTAAAACCACAATGAAAATAATTGCCAAATTTCAGCTTGATACGTCAAGCGGTTAAATTTCACAAAAAAAGAGTGTCTGATAGTCGATTTTTTGTTAAATTAAAACGCTTGACGTATCAAGCCGAAATTTGGCAATTATTTTCAATATGGTTTTAGATGATAAATAACATAAATAGTAATTTGAAAATTTAGTTTTTATATTTTATTTTAATTATCATATTTCGCTATGTTATTTATATATTTATATGGCTATTCTCCTGGCCACAAGTGCCTGTGGTTTTAATCCTCATTTTATTCATTTATTTTAAAAATGAAATATGAAAAAACTGTGATACAGACATATCAGGGACGTATATGTGCATATACGTCCCTGAGACATATCAAGCAAGTTTTCAACAGAACTTTTCTCGTTGAATAGAAGAGTCAAACTCGAAATTAAAAAAAAAGGTCATATACTATGTGAGTTGACGCTGGGTTACGGAGATTTCAAAAGATACACGTGCACTCGATAGTCTATGTTCCAGTCGAGATCTACATGTAACTGCAGATTTAGAGTACACATTTTGAAGTTATAAAGAGGGGATAATAACCGCAACATACTCAACTATTACAATTTAGCTAACTTTAATAGCCCCCCCCCCCTCTCCAATGTTAATTACTTGCTATTTGAGTAACAAGTTACGTGTGAAGTTATCGAACTGACCAGGTAGATTATCCCGCTAATCTGATTACGTAATATAATGGACACTAACATGAGATTTACAATATTCAAAGGTATTATTGTAAGAGTCACTCTTGAATCATTGGATAAATAATATGTATAACTGACATTATAAATGACACAGAGTATTACAATATGATAGCGCATATATATATGGGTCCATTAAAATGAATTTGAACAATCAATAAACACTATATTTATGACAGAATCAAAATAAAGTTATTTCAATGACGATTTCAGATTATTCTCCCGACCCCCATATTATGGTACGTGCCTTAATTTCATTGTATAATACATTTTGAATCATTAATCAACCAGACGTACATATTACTATTATATATAGAGAGACATAGGACCCAATTTCTTGTGTTCCCGTTGTGACGTCACCAATACGTGTCACAACTTTTAGCGTTTCGCGGTGCGCTTAATTAGCAGGTGGCAAAACAGGTAAAAAACCAAACTTCAACCTGTCGTAACTTTGTAACCGGTCTGCCGATTTCGATGCGGTTTTCGACAATGTATTAATGCCGACACAACGAGTCTGATCATTTCAGTTTCTATTTGCACTACAGTTACTCTTTAAGACTATCAGTGAGGTTACTGTTGACGTCACTTCCGGTCGTATGGCAAAATCGGGGATTTTCTGATTTGCGTTCAGGCATATACGTCCCTGGTTCAGGTGTGAAATTTAGTGAATGGTCAAAACTTCGTAATTTTTACCCAAAATTTTTTCGCGAGAATTATCTCACTTACTATTTACCAATCTTTCCACACACGAAAGATGGTTCAGCACTAGTACTATAGAACTTTACTCTTTTAAGAACATCAACCCAAAACTTATTTTTATATTTATTTTGACAAAATCGTATATAATCAGTTCCACACACATATGCTTTAAAAATAGCTTGCCATCCAGATGTACTTTAGAAAACTCTTCTGATCCAACCTAACTTATAGGTCCAAAATACGTAACTTCAGGAAATTTTTCGGGATTCTGTAAAATTATGAAAAAAAAATCCAGTTGATAACCATGCAAAAATAAGCCTAAAACGAAGTTAAACTAAGCGGTAACTAACAAGAAACTGTTGCCAAAAAATCTAAAGAATTGAAAATAATTCGGGTGGGGCCCACTTCAACAACAAAGCCATAGGTAGAAGACAGTTTGAAATGGACGCGTGTTTACAAATACCGTGTTTCAACTGCTGCTGTACCGGTAACCGCGCAAAATTTCATCCTGAATATTGCTGATATCAGTTAATCTTAGGGAAAAGCCGAAAATTCTCTTGTGAAAAGCCGAAATTTTCTGACGACTAACTTTTTTTCTTATTATATACATTTTTGGAAAAGGGAGTTCATTGCATAGCAGAAAAAGCAAAAAGAAATATATGGTAGTGTACTCGTTTTTGTGCTATGCTCGGTCAAAGATACCAAAATGAGCAAAACACGTGATTTATGTGAAAAATACTGTTTTGGCCAATTGCAGGACACTTGCGTTCAATATCTTCCAGATTTGTGATCAGATATGTATGAATGTTTGTAGCATTGACAAAAATAGTATTTTCTTATTAATTATGGAAGAAAGTAGTCTTTAAATTATTCTTTTAGCTCAAAATTTTTTTTAAGTTACCCCTACCCCTTATTTTTTAAAGAGAAAATACTCCATTTTTCCTCATTTTTTGCAGATTTAATGCTTTATAAAAAAAATTCAAGCGACTAACTTTTTTAGATATTTGGCAGATCAAAAGGAAATGGGTTGCTCATTCTAAAGCAGTCATAAAAACTGGGGGGTAGCGTGCTTGTTTTTTTGTCCCATTATCAAATGTGTTATTTTTCACTATTCTTGAGTCAAAAATCAAAATCGCTTCAATTACACCAAATATCTTAAAAACTTACCCAAAATGTAAAACAAATATCTTTGTTACATAATAGTTGCTTTATAATGAACTTAAAGAAGTTGTACAGCAAAAATGAACTAGCTGTAATGAACAATGGCGACACACTGACGATTTTAAATGATCAATCAAGCACAAAAATCATGAAATTTTGGCCGTTCCTGAAGGGGAAGAAATACACAGAAATGCTTATTTTCAAAATGGCCGCCATAATAGTCTTTTTAAAAAATTCGTCTAAAAAAAGTTCTACAAAATACAGACATCTAATTTTTTGCAATATTTTTGAGATGCATATTTGCTATCGAAATTGATAATAAATTGTTAGATATTACAAAAATTTCTCGCGTGAGACCAAAACGAGATTTCAACGTGATTGAAACCTCACAAGAGCAGATCCCTAACTAAGAAGTTATAAGGCTTGATTTGCGCTTCAAGTTTTGCCTTTAAGTGAATCTATAAAAGATTTTTACATTTACCATTTTAAGCCGACCATCAATGTAGTCCTGAATTACAATATCCATTTTACAAATGTACTATTCCATATAAGCTCAAACAGAATGGAGTTCAGCTTAGAGAGAAATGTATCATCTGGGTTTGGTAATGATATAAATAAATAATTAAGCTGCGAGATCAATATTGATTTAATTATGTTGATTTTACCAATTGGTGTTAATGTTCTCCTATTCCATGTTTTAATGAGAGTTCAGTTTTATTAGTTTTTTATCAAAGTTTAACTTAGGTATTTTGTGCAAGTTAACATGAAATTCAATTCCCAGAAGTGTGAAATGTTCTCAATCCCATTGTAAATCTAAGTTTGGAAGAAATGTATCTGAGCTGTATTTTTCACTCCCTATCCATACCACCTGAGTTTTAGATACATTCGTTTTGAAACCTGACATTCTTGCAAAAGAGCTAAGTTCCTTAATTGATTCTTGGAGTGACTGTTCTGAACCATCAAGAGCAAGTGCTGTATCATCCGCATATTGAGACAGAAGAATGGGACCGTGAATTACTAACATCAATACCTTTGATTTTATAACAGCCAGAATTTCTGCACAGAGAATAAAAATATATGGCGCAATAGGATCACCTTGACGACAGCCTCTTTTTATTGGAAAAAAATGACGATAAGTTCCCTCCCTGATTAATGGTAGCACTAGCGTTATTATGTAAAACTTAACCCAATTCGTTCTATATTTGGACCTCAGCGAAGGTGTTTAAAGTATTTGTTTTGTGAGTTAAGATGATCTTTTTAGTACAAATACCTCCCCAGTAATAGTATTACTCAATAGTATTATCATTAAAGTGTGCCAGTAATATCGTAAGTCGATTTAAACTCCTTGTTAGGTAAAAAAAAACTGTGATAAACTATCGGGTCCCTGTGTTTGATGTTTGATCTGAAACAATTACAACTGGTCCTTTTAAAATGTTACTGAATTGATAAGAACCTACTTTTTGATATGCATACCATAAACTTTATTTAAAGACGCATGTAAATGTATTTCATTGCTTAAATCAAATTGCTCACAAGTTATTAAAATATAACAAAGGGTCATTCTGCTTAGATTATACATATTTTATTACAACTAGATATTCAAACTTATCGAAGTCTCTTTTTTTTCAAATATATGAATACATACAATTATTTCATGAGGCAATTTACGCAATATAAAACATGTATACACTTTGTACTTTGGTTTTGGGATAGAATAATAGGGAGAAAAGAAATGACACAAAGTAGAGAAAAGTAAACGAGGACGAGAAAAATATATATATATTTTTTTCTATTTGTTTTGGTCTACAGTACATTAACATTTATCAATAAAAAAGTATACATTTTACAGAAAAAAATACATGTACATGTAATTTCATCAGAGAGAGTAAAAACTAAGAACACAACACTATATACATGTATTTTATTTAATTCAAACCCGCTGAACGTAATGCTCTTTTGCACTTTCCTATGTTATTTAGAGTCGCAATGTCGAAAAATTTAAATTCAAATCAGAAGAGGATTTCTAATTCGAAAGAAGTGAAAATAACATAACTATAATATTTATTTCTACTTTCACATAGGTTTAAGTGCATACTATACTAATGAATCAGAAGAAAAATGCAAAAAAAACCCAAAAAACTCTAATAACGAATTCTTAAGAGTGTGCATGAAATGCATTTTTATCGACATTTTTCGGTACTTGACAATATTCCGATCGAATAATCTAGATTTAATATTTCAAAATAGCATCAATGCAGGGGACAGAACGAATGAGAAACGTTTTAATTATCTCGTTAGGTCACATGCAGAGACGTTTCTGTGTGTAGTAAACACGTGTATGGCCAAAGTGAAAAAAGTCATCAATAAATCGATTCATGGAATTCCATAGGCCTAATTATTTTCTGATTTCCATAATTCATTTATGGAAATCAATAAATAATTATTGGATATCCAAAAATAATTATTGGATATCCAAAAATAATTATTGGATATCCAAAAATAGGTGATTTATTGATATCAGAAAATGAATTATGGATATCCATAAATGGGGATTTTTTCCACGTGGTCTGTTCACAATGGTTACTCATTTATTTTTTTTTGGTAAAAATGTATTTTTGGTTTACATTATGGCCTTATCGGTTTCTCAACACAATAAATCGCAAAATAGGCCTGAAACCATCAAACAATGGGCCTATATATACCTATTTCGTCAACTCTACACAGTCATCTATATTATTAGTCATGACACTAGGTATTAGACCATCGTATTGCCACGGGCGATAACTGTGACATTCTCATACCATCACCGGTAGACGTCGCTCAAATGACTAGCAGGAAGTCGCATGCTGTTTGTTTTCATATTGGACAGGTGCAAATCAACAACAAACAGTTTTAATCACAGGTGTACATGTATGAAGTAATAACATCTATCTTGGTAACAATATGGTCAACTCTTAAACACGGTCGGCATATTGGAATCAAGTGCTGTTTTCGATTGAAGGAATCGACTGTTGTAAGATATTCGAAGCGGGTGAATATTTGAGAAATGGTATCATTTCGTTCCAGTACGAGAATGGCTTGGGGAGTTACCGCGATCAGCTGTTTTGTTTAAAGGAGATCTATTTCAAATGTTCAACTACTGCACCGATGTGTTATTTGTCCTGTAACTGTGGCACTTGTTGGAGGGGGTAACACCTAGACAAGCCAACATGTCCTGGAATCCAACGCACGTTCAATTCACAGGTAAATTTTATATGCGTATATGTATTGTGTGTGTTGCATGCCTAAAACTGTAGTCGACGATGATGAATGACCTTATCCGTCTTTCACACCTCGTTCGTCTGTTGTTGACACGTCTGCATGTACTAGTAATCATCAACTATAAGTATTCATGTACATGATTACTTGTTAATCACAAAATGTGTTCAATGTACTCTGTGACCTACTTATACCATATATATAACACCTGTGGATTGTGTGTTTAATGCAAGTATATATACGTTGAAGGGGGTGTGTCTGATAAGTTGGAGGTTATCAAAGCTGACAGTGTAGGATTACATCCTATGATTAATGCAGTACGCCTTGAGATACAATTTAAGCTTGTGTTGAATCATTAAGCATGAAATTAATTAATCAAATATGTTAATGAATTCATTTATGAATTGATAAGATAAGTAGAAGAGTTAATTGATTAATATCTTATATTACAATGATTACAATGTTCTTATAACAGTATGCATGTTTATAATCTGTCAAAAATTCATAATTGATCATCACAGTTGGAATCGTAACTCGGAAAGCACAAACTGATTCCAACTGTCATTTCTTTCGTATATATGTAAAGTTTTTATAATTTAGTGTTTCTTGTAGTCTAATACTAGATGTTATTTGAGCATAGTAATTATATAAAGCTATATATGGAAAACAAGGTTGCAAAGCATAATAGGCATTATACAATGTATTTTATAATTAGAAAATTGTCCAATGAAATATAAAATTTTCAAGTAGAAACCACCCACTTAGATAGTGCACATGATGGAAAAAAATACCAGTTCCTAGCTAGAGTACAGTAGCTAATTACAATGTATAAGTAGGTCAAAAATTTAATCAAAAAGGTCTTGAGTGATTATTAGGAAATCATAAAAAAAGTTTTGTGGATAATGTTTTGGGAGGAATATACTATGCACACAATTACATTTTATCAGGGACGTATATGTGACACATATATACGTCCCTGATTTTATGTAAACTACATTCATGATACATGTATTTGATATTATGTACCTGGTATTTTGAAGTTAAAGAAAATCCATGCATTCTTATTAAGATCTAATATAATTGGATGCAAACATATTTATTATGAAAATGTTAAAATAAACAGGTAATTTTAAGAGTCTTGACAGCATTTTGAATTTCAGTCTGGGCATAAAGTGAAAGGTAGTAATTGTGACTGAGCACACTTTTAGTCAAAGATGTTTATAAAGCACCCTATATATATGGTCTAGCTGGATTATGTACAAGCATATGCCTGTACTTTTCAAAAGTGAAAAAGTATAATTGTCTCTCAGACTCTGAGGTCTCTGTTGTTTGACCCTGTGATACATGTATATATATATATATATATACCCTAGCCAGCTGTAGATCAAAAGAATTTAGAATCACTTTACATAACAATAAAAATTGATAGGCTTTTAAGTCGGGTGTCATTCGTTTGAAATCTTCAGAAGACTGGTATCGGTGCAGTGATTGGACAAGTTTTTGTTACCTGATCGAGACCAATCAAACTCATTATTTTCATGCCTTGATCTGTTTGCCATGATATACACATACAACATGTATATATATTCCCATGGTGACAATGAAGACTGAGTGGACCCTTCGATATCAAGGATGCTGCCTAAATGTACAGTTGTATCTCTTTGAATATATGTACAAATATATATATAAGCTTGTTCTTTGTTCAGTCTTTAAATTGCTCTTATTGGTATGTATATCATGATTGAGATAGCTAATTAAAATCACATCTAATTATTTCAGTGCTGCGGGGACGGAATCTATTGACGAAAGGCAAGGGAGGTAAGTGAATTATTTTTCTGCAAAGCAAATGTATATATATATAATCCTTTGACATGTTGACAACTTTTAAACATTTCTATGGGTAAATTAATATTGCACACGTAAAGAATTAAAAGCATAGATAAAATGTGTGTATCTAAATCTGAAGAGAAAAAATAATCATTGATACTAGGGAGTCTTTTGAGCTTTTCTTTCAGATGAAATTCTCATTTATTCATATGATATGTATGTTATACATTGTGTATATATGTTATAGCTTTCTCAGATGAACTTTTTCTTGTTTTTCCAGGAATAAAGCTGACAGATGTATTTGTTTCAATTGTTCTGGGCAAGGAAAAATTCCAAACATCTACTATCAAAAATGCTCTTAATCCAGAATGGTTTGAGCAATGTGATTTGTAAGTACAAACCAAGAAAAGCCAGTTGCTTTTTCGTGGATATGATATTTTTGACAATTTGCTTGGCATATACAGTAAGTACATGATCAAAAAAATTTGATCCGTGTATTAATATGATATATATTAGCATGAATAATGACAGTGACATAAATGACAACTCAGCCTACAATCGTACATCATATCAGCACAAAAGCTAACAAACACATTGTTTCATATTTTGTACAACAGTGTTTTTCACTTAATATCACTCCTGTTAATATTAAACATTCCTCTTTATATCATGTTTTCCATAAACACCATTTTCCCCTCTATAATAACCCATGTAAATTTATTTGGTTAATAATTGAATATCATATATTGAGGTGAAATCCTCTTAAATATTATGGGTTTTTTTTAAATCAATCACATAAAATATCCAGAAAATGATGTCATTTCTATTGATTTCAGATACAACTTGTACAAAATATTGAATATAAAAAAAAATAACCAGAAACGTTTTAATGAAATAGTGTTATCTATAGATTAAAACTTTTCATAATTATGTACAATGAATAGCTTACTTTTAGTTATGGAGATTGGCAATGAGCTAGATTTAGTGGAAAAACATGTTTCTCTTTATATCACATTAATGTTAATGTCATGTTTTTGTGTGACAAATGCAACATGATATAAAGAGGAACGCACTGTATCTCCAATGTTACACAATTTCAGTATGATTCTTTAAAAAAGATTGTGACGTTAACATGTATTTAAAGTGTGACACACTTACTTTTATCAGCAAAGCCTCCTACTGTCAGTCGTTCTGATATAGTTGCTAGAAATGCCTTTATGAAACTAATCATAACTTGACACATATATTGGTAAGTTGAACATGTGTACATTGATATCAGTTCAAGGGTGGGAACATGTGATACATTGATGTTAATAGATAAACCGAGAACACTTCAATAGTGCAATATGATACTGGTTGTGGCAATAATGTCATCATTTTATAAATCACGAATCATAAACTTAAGTTGCATATTTAGAATTATTTCCATTAGGGCATACCTGCGGAAATTAGGCACTACCAGGTACATTATCTTTAGTCGGATCTTAAACTTTAACTTTTCATTCCTGTGAACTCAATTTCCTTACTCATTGCGTAAAAATGATGAAAAAATTTAGACCTGCAAAAATAACCAGCTTCATACAATGTATATAATGTAACTATAGTTTGAGGTTTAAACATAAAACACCTATAAATATTATTATACATGTATTATAGTAATATACAGTACTGTAGAAGTACCATCTACATCATGAATATATATATTTATTTTAAATTCTTGTGGTCAAATAGTTTTGAATTTCAAGGTCACTATGTGTCAATTTCCAGAGAGCAGATCTGAATGTGGGAACTGACATTTGATGTCATCAGAATTAAATGTGAAAGTTTATACATGTATCAGAATTAAATGTGAAAGTTTATACATGTATCAGAATTAAATGTGAAAGTTTATACATGTATCAAGTTTACATCTCTGACAGCTTTGAATGATGGTTTATTACATGATAATGTTTTTGTTTTTGTCCCAGTTTGGAAGCTTCTTACAAACAACATTTTATCTATCTGAAATGTTGACATTTGAATTTTTTTTATTGGATTTTAATATATATAATAAACCAAACATTTCAGAGTTTTTAACGCTCACCATGTTTAAAGCCAACATGTGGGGGGGGGGGATTAATATAGGGAAATTGCCTGTTGTGGAGGTAAAAATGAAGTTTTTGAATGGATTCAGAAGGCTTTTAATACATTTGATATGTGCACTGATCGCAGCTAAACACACCAACAGTTGTTTTGTACCTAACTATTGCAGTTTCTTCAAACACTTTAACACAGTCTTGTAAAATGCTTGGTGTTTGGTAAATGTGTGCACAAAAAATGTCATTTTCTCTTTTTATAAACGCAGTTTTATATACCTGACAATTTATATAAATTCCTGCATCTGATTGAATATTGATTTACACTACGACGGCAAAATGAAATATTTTTTGAAATCATCGATGCTTTTGTGTACCAATGAAAGCTTAGGGTTTCGAAAGGAAGACGGTCTCATAAATAAGCCTTACTTGTCTTACGAAATAAATGGATTCGAAAATAAGACGGCTTTAAAAATAAGCCTGCCTTCAAAAATAAGCCTGGGATTCCTTACCAAAAAAAAGAAAATAAGCCAGGGCTTATTATCAAGATTTTAGGGTATATAACTAGTGGCAGTATTGCTTCAATATGTTTGTGATGTTGACATGACAATAAAGCACACGTGCACACTGTTTTATTTAGGATCAGAGATAGAAATAAATTGTGAACACAATGGGGAGGGATTTATGTTGACATAGGGGGGGAGGGGCAATGCATGAAAACTTACCTTTTTACCTCCACAACTGTCAATTTCACTATGTATATACATCCCCCATGTCAACAATATTGCACCCCCTAATGTTGGCTTTAACACAGTGACTCTGTCCAAAATATTTTTGCTGAATTTTAGGCAAGCAGTTTTTAAATAAAGATTCATGTTCTGCATGTCTATAACATTTAAATTACATGTATGTAATTGTGTTACAAACTGAAAATATTGCCTTGCATGCCTGTTTACTTAAATATATTTAAAGAGGATAAAACAATAAATATACGATTGGTGTTATAAGACAGAAACTGGATATGTACAGTATATAGGCACTGGTCCAACAGATGTACAGTATATATACTGGTCCAACATATGTACAGTATATATACTGGTCCAACATATGTACAGTATATAAGGACTGGTCCATCAGATGTACAGTATATAAGCACTGGTCCAACAGATGTACAGTATATAAGCACTGGTCCAACAGATGTACAGTATATAAGTACTGGTCCAACAGATGTACAGTATATAAGCACTTGTCCAACAGATGTACAGTATATATACTGGTCCAACATATGCACAGTATATAAGGACTGGTCCATCAGATGTACAGTATATAAGCACTGGTCCAACAGATGTACAGTATATAAGCACTGGACCATCAGATGTACAGTATATAAGCACTGGTCCATCAGATGTACAGTATATAAGCACTAGTCCAACAGATGTACAGTATATAATCACTGGTATAACAGATGTACAGTATATAAGCACTGGTCCAACAGATGTACAGTACTATATCAGGACTGGTCCAACAGATGTTCAGTATATAAGCACTGGTCCAACAGATGCACAGTATATAAGCACTGGTCCAACAGGTGTACAGTATATATTAGGCACTGGTCCAACAGATGTACAGTATATAAGCACTGGTCCAACAGATGTACAGTATATAAGCACTGGTCCAACAGATGTACAGTATATAAGCACTGGTCCAACAGATGTACAGTATATAAACACTGGTCCAACAGATGTACAGTATATATTAAACACTGGTCCAACAGATGTACAGTATATAAGCACTGGTCCAACAGGTGTACAGTATATATTAAGCACTGGTCCAACAGATGTACAGTATACATATGTATAAGCACTGGTCGGACAACAGATGTACATTATATGCACTGGTCCAACAGATGTACAGTATATAAGCACTGGTCCATCAGATGTACAGTATATAAGCACTGCATGGTCCATCAGATGTACAGTATATAAGCACTGGTCCATCAGATGTACAGTATATAAGCACTGGTCCAACAGATGTACAGTATATAAGCACTGGTCCATCAGATGTACAGTATTATAAGCACTGGTCCAACAGATGAACAGTATATAAGCACTGGTCCATCAGATGTACAGTATATAAGCACTGGTCCATCAGATGTACAGTATATAAGCACTGGTCCATCAGATGTAAGCTGATTTACTACCGGTCTGGTGATTTGTTTATTGTGTGTTACAAAATTTTAAAATAACAATAGAAAGCATTTCCTACCAACCTAGCGACCTACCCTGTTTTTCAAGCATGTAACCTGAAACAATATATTTTTTTTACCTTAATTAGTGTAAATTTACCATTGGCATAAATTTATGTACATTTTATATTTGAAATAGTTATACACTGTATATATATACAGAGCCACAAGTCATCATATCAATGACTAGTCCGAAGCGTTCTGACTCTATGATCTGCTTAAATATTTGGACGGCTAGTGGCTTGTAGAGTCAGAATTTGTCCTTACTTGAAAACTGGAAATTTTACAGACCTGCATGTGCACGGGTCAATGTTTAAGCTGTGTTTTCTGATATGAAACATTTCCGATCACATGCAAATAAGTTATCAATGGAAAGAACAGATATTTTTCACTAACTTACACATTTAACCAAGGTACTGGTAGTACGAAATGCTTAGGTGGAATTCTAGAGGATTACGCCTGGAAATGAGGGTATTCCAGGAGGAATTCGCCTAAGGTGGCAGGTTCATAGGTAGACTTTAGGTAGACCTAGAATCCGTCTAAATTCTACCCAAGCCTGAAGCAAAACTCTACCTAAAATTCTACTTCAAGTCTACCTAAAATCTACCTAACAACATCTTATAGTAGGAAAACCAAACGCAAAATCTCTATTTAGGTACACGTGGAAGTTTGTGGGAAAGTTTAACTCAAAATTTCTAGTTAGGTGGAATTTTGTACTTTATAAACATATGGGTCTGCAGTCCAGAATCCTCATCTCTGATTGGTCATTTTTAAATAACACTGTTACACAGGAAGTTGTGATATATTCAGCTCATTTCCTAGTTTTGGATGGTTGCATTGTGTGATAGATTATATTATGAAAACATTTGAACTGCTGACAAAATCATGGACACAAACAAGAGCAGCAAAATTAACACACTTCCATAGCACAACTGCAGGTTAGTATAAACAACCAGTACTGTTTATATGTTCATTTAATGTGACATGACCTGTATAACAGTGAGTGTTTCTTCAGTTCTTTTAGGTCAACTGATTAGTTTGGGAAGTTAAGTTTGGTTTTAGCAAATGTAATATAGATAAATGTACAAACAGCTGGGAATTGAAATGTGGCAAATATCAGACCAGGATCAAGTTGTTAACAAACTGCTATTTTGAATTTATTATGGGGCAATTTTCATTACTGAAATCATACCCAGAAATGTACATCACTCATCAGTTTAACTGCTCCACAAAAGATAAAGACTGGTATAAATTCAAAATAAATGAGATATGGTATTCATAAATATTATAACTGCATAGGTATTCATGTGTATATTATTGATTCCTTTTGGTCATATCCTGTATTAAAAAGGGGATATGTTACTAACAGATTCATTAGCTAAATACTATCAGGAACAGGAAGTTTATGTTTTTGTTTTACTTTGAATGAAATTTGAGTTGACATTAGGTAGAATTAAGGTAGAATTTTAGATGGAGATTAGGTAGATTTTAGGTAGAATTTAAGGTAGACTTTTATGTGTAGATTTTAGGTAGAATTTTAGGTAGATTATAAGTGGATCTTAGGTAGAGTTTTAGGTGGATTTTAGGTAGAATTTTAGGTGGATTCCTGCTAAACTAAATAAGGACTGTTTTCTGCAAGTTTTCCAAGTGTTTTCTGTCTAAAGCATCACTATATCTTTATGCAGAAATATTATGATGGAATCCACCTAAAATCCTGCTAAAAAGTCTATCTTGAATTTACTAGGAATCCACCCTGACATTTTCGTACAGGCGGGTCTTAATATTTTCTACAGAAACTATAGCTTTCTTCCACAGGGGCTTGGTTTCAAGATTTTGAGTGATATATGATAAAAAATCATTAAAAGATCGCTTAGTAATTAAGGTCAGTACACCCATAATTGATATCAACACGTTTTATCTGCTCTTTATACACATTCTTAAACCTTGTTAAAGTTGAGGGTATGGATCCCCCCACCCCCTGGAGGTACAGAGGATAACAGATGTTTTTATTATTTACTCGTGTGCATTAATGACGAGGATTAAACGCTATATATCACTAAAAATCCCGAAACCAAGCCCCCAATGTTTTCCTCCTTACAATATTAATCAAGACCTAGCTGACATATGTGTCCTTAAAATTTTGTAGCAATTAATACAATGTAAAATACAAATAAACCAAAATTAACAGGATGGATCTAGCTGGATTCTGATCAGTGTACCTTGTGCCTATGAAATCTGGCTGCTGCAGCATCCAAGGCCCCCTGAAAGGCCCAATATACGTTACTTTCGACAAAACTTGACGAAAATCAAGCCTAATAACTTATTATATTTATAGATTTAGATAAGATTAACTGATATCATCAATATTCAAGATGAATTCTTACCCGGTTACCGGTACAGCAGCAGTTGCGACACAGTATTTGTAAACACACGTCCATTTAGAACTGTCTTCTTCCTTTCAGTTTGTTGTTGAAGTTAATGTTGGCCCCACCTGAATTTCCTGAAGTTGCGTATATTTGGCCTTTAATTCATTATATTGTAATCATTCCAGATGTGTTTTAAACTATTCAGTTGACTCAGAGGGAGATCTTGAAGATAAGGGGATGCAATCCATGATGGAAAATGTTATTATGATAATGTGTACAAGTGATGAGCAGTCAATACTGTCAAACCTGTAAATAAGTCCATACTGCATGGATTTTCCCTTTTTTCCACACCCAGTTATATGTAGGAGTTGTTCCCCCTTAATGTTTTAGATCCATACTTGGGGGCATGGACCAGGACATCACCGTCACTGTGATGCATCGTGGGCTACTGTCGGACGATTTCATTGGCTATGCTGCCATTCCACTATCAGATTACAAAGTATTTGACCGGCCCAAAAGTCAGTAAGTAAGCAATTCAATACAAAATATATTAATATACAGGTATGTATAACATTCATAACAAAATTAACTTATGATGATAGTTTTTCTCAGTCAATTAAATGATGACACTTGTATTTTTCAGTCACAGTCTTGTTATTTTGTGACAGATTATTTCTTTTTTCATTTATTTCTTCAAATTAAAAACTTAACTAAACTGGACATAAGAATGTACTAAACAAAATAATTCAGTTCAAAATGAAATTAAAAACTTAAATGTTAAAAACCTATTAACAAACAATAACTGCTAAAAATCATTATGTCAAGTTGGTTCACACATGATTGGTGTTTATTATAGAAAAGACAAAGTTGTCTTTTTTCTTTCAAGCAGTCTCGAGATCTTTCTGATACTTTTTGAAGTTTCATTTGGACTTATATTACATTTCTATACCAGCCTCATATTTACATCTCATTTCTATCTCATTTCTGACATCAGGAGAAGTACTAATGTCGAAATGACTTTGATACCATTGTTGTCATAGTCATATGAATGCCATTTCATCTTCTTACGTTTCTAAAGGAAACAAAATTACAAAATTTATAATGATAAGTGCAATTTAAAACCTTTTCATCGTTTGTATTATAGATGGGTTAAGCTGCGAGGTAAGCCCCACAAACCACCCGACAGCAAGAATCGTGGAGAACTGGAGGTCAAGCTGACTTTTCAAGTTAAGAACAAAACCCAGGAAGACGCTGGGGCGACGCTTAAGAAGTTGTCATCTACTTCCTTAAAATCAATAGCATCAGCTGTCGGTAAGTTTCAGGATTCTGCATAACAGCAGACAAAAGTTGAATACGTTTTCAATACGTTTTATTAGGAACATTTGATAAGTATCGATTTTTTATGAATTGTTGTGCACAATGTTTGAAATACGTACATGGAGCGTTAAATTGAGAGTCTGTCATCAATTTTATTCCGCACTGGGGACGAGTGGTAAGGACGACCTCACTCGGCACCGAGGCATTGCCACTTGTCTGGACGAGTGTACGAGTACTAGATAGCATAGATATCGAAATGATTATTAAAGTATTAAAATATGATGAAATGGTGAAGCTCTGATATGTTTTGAGTACCCCTATGATCATTATCTGGTATGTTGTAATGCAAATTGGTTTCCTTTTTATTGAAGTTTTCTACATGTAACCAACTCTTTCTTGCTGGACACCTTATGATTATATTTATGCTTTTGTTAGTCTTCTTTTGATCTAATCATATAGTTATGCAGTTTTCTTTCTTAACTTTGACTGAAAGGGTCGTAAAAAGGGGGTAAGGTTTTATGATTCCCTTTTGATTCCTTTGAGGAGATCAAGTATGCCTAATATGTATTGTTGTTGTTTGTATGCTAGGTTTAAAAGTTGGTGACAAATTCAAAAGAAGCCGATCCTTCAGAGAATCTCAAAATTCTTTGCAACAGACGCCTGACAAGAGAAGAAACAGCTCGGCATTTACGTCAGAAGGAGGGCGCATACATGTATGTATATTAGGAAGATCAGTCAGTTATCATCAATTTGTTGAGTCAAATATATGGCTATATATTGACCTATTATATATTGACAGGTTAGGGCCAAAGTCAAAATTATTATCTCCCTTCAAGTGAATATCGAAGATATACACCGGAATAAAGGTACTTTTGTTGGTAAAATACACATAGATACATGTACTTGTATACAATTATGGAATTTCTATGATGGCAAAGATGATGTGATGGACCTGAAACAATTATGTCAACCGAGAAGCTGCAATTAAAATAATGTGTTCAGGAGGTTAATATATCAGATTTCTAACTACAAAATATACTGTAGTACACTATTTAAGTCTTCTTAATTTTAATAGATGCTCAACATCATGTTGTTGATTATATGAAGTGTGTATTAAATATAGTGATGTCACTATAACCGAACCCACAAAGTGAATACAGCCTTCTGTCTAAAAATAGTAACACTAATTGGTCAAAAATAAGAAAAATCAGCTGAAATCACTGTGATTTTGATTAATACAAATTATCTTTGATTACAGGTATATTATGTACTCTGTAGAGACATGTTTATATAACCTTAACTTATATATAACGCTAGTTAGACTCTTATATAATAACTGTATAATGTATATAATAATGTATATTTATATGCTGACAAACTTGTAGAATCTCAGTGCATGCAACACAAATACTAGATCCTTTTATTTGTGCATGAAGAAAATATCCATATATCAATATAACCTTGCTGTTTTTATGGATCACCTAATCACTATGACCCACTGTTGTGATCTGTTTTTGGTTGTGCTTTTTGTCCATGTACATTGTATGTATTGTTATGTATTTGTAATCATATATTGCTTCTTATCATATGAATCCTGACTTGTACGTACATCACTGCTGACTAATTTGCCGTTATTAGTACTTGTACCTCTCCCCCTGTACCTCTCCCCCTGTACCTCTCCCCTTCCCCTCTGTACCTCTCCCCCACCCCCTGTACCCCTCCCCCTGTACCTGTCCCCCACCCCTGTACCTGTCCCCCACCCCTGTACCTCTCCCCTCTGTACCTCTCCCCTTCCCCTCTGTACCTCTCCCCCACCCCATCTGTACCTCTCCCCCTGTACCTCTCCCCCAACCCTGTACCTCTCCCCTCTGTACCTCTCCCCTTCCCCTCTGTACCTCTCCCCCATCCCCTGTACCCCTCCCCCCTGTACCTCTCCCCCACCCCCTGTACCCCTCCCCCACCCCATCTGTACCCCTCCCCCTGTACCTCTCACCCACCCCTCTGTACCTCTCCCCCACCCCTCTGTACCTCTCCCCCACCCCTCTGTACCTTTCTCCCTGTATCTCTCCCCCACCCCATCTGTACCTCTTCCATCTGTACCTCTCCCCCTGTACCTCTCCCCCACCCCTCTGTACCTCTCCCCTACCCCTCTGTACCTCTCCCCCACCCACCCCTCTGTACCTCTCCCCACCCCTCTGAACCACTCCCCCACCCCCTGTACCTCTCCCCCACCCCATCGGTACCTCTCCCCCACCCTCTGTTCCTCTCCCCCTGTACCTCTCCCCCACCCCATCTGTACCTCTCCCAACTGTACCTCTCCCCCTGTACCCCTCCCCCTGTACCTCTCCCCCACCCCCTGTACCCCTCCCCCTGTACCTCTCCCCCACCCCATCTGTACCTCTCCCATCTGTACCTCTCCCCATGTACCTCTCCCCAAACCCTCTGTACCTCTCCCCCACCCCTCTGTACCTCTCTCCCTGTACCTCTCCCCTACCCCTCTGTACCTCTCCCCACCCCATCTGTACCTCTCCCCCACCCAACCCTCTGTACCTCTCCCTCTTTACCTCTCCCTCTGTACCTCTCCCCACCCCTCTGAACTACTCCCCCACCCCCTGTACCTCTCCCCCATCCCATCTGTACCTCTCCCCTACCCTCTGTTCCTCTCCCCATGTACCTCTCCCCCACCCCATCTGTACCTCTCCCCACCCCTCTGTTCCTCTCCCCCTTTACCTCTCCCCCAACCCCTGTACCTCTCCCCCACCCCATCTGTACCTCTCCCCCACCCCCTGTACCCCTCCCCTGTACCTCTCCCCCACCCCTGTACCTCTCCCCTCTGTACCTCTCCCCTTCCCCTCTGTTCCTCTCCCCCACCCCCTGTTCCCCTCCCCCTGTACCTCTCCCCCACCCCCTGTACCCCTCCCCCTGTACCTCTCCCCCACCCCATCTGTACCTCTCCCATCTGTACCTCACCCCCTGTACCTCTCCCCAAACCCTCTGTACCTCTTCTCCACCCCTCTGTACTTCTCTCCCTGTACCTCTCCCCTACCCCTCTGTACCTCTCCCCCACCCACCCCTCTGTACCTCTCCCTCTATACCTCTTCCACCCCTCTGAACCACTCCCCCACCCCCTGTACCTCTCCCCCACCACATCTGTACCTCTCCCCCACCCTCTGTTCCTCTCCCCCTGTGCCTCTCCTCCACCCCATCTGTACCTCTCCCCACCCCTCTGTTCCTCTCCCCCTGTACTTCTCCCCCACCCCTCTGAACCTCTCCCCCACCCCATCTGTACCTCTCCCCCACCCCATCTGTACCTCTCCCCCACCCTCTGTACCTCTCCCCCTTTACCTCTCCCCCACCTCCTGTACCTCTCCCCCACCCTCTGTACCTCTCCCCCACCCCCTTTACCTCTCCCCCTGTACCTCGATCTGCCCCATATATGGTGTCTATATAAAAAATTTTAACTTTGACCCATGAAGCAGAATGAAATATTGTAATCAAAATCTTTAGTCGCACTGAAATGTCTGTCATGTCCTTATTTATAAGTAAGGAAAACAGTTGATTTAAAGTTGTACAACTTGTTCTGTCATAAGCATAGAGCTTTTTCTATCATAAATTATTTTAAAGCAAATCAATTTGAGGTGCTAATTATGGCAAATACGGCTTATTTATGTTTTACATCACCAATGCTGTACCTAATTACCACTGCTATTTGTATACAAGATTTTGGAAAAGCAGTACAACAAATTAAGGTGAATATGTATCATAACATACTACATAAGTTAATTGATAAAGAATCCAAATCCAAGAGGAATATGACCTAGCTTATTAAATTTATCTGTTGACTATGTCATCATATATACACATATATACTGTATATATAAAATGTATGCTTGAGACCTATATATGGAAACCCTTTACTGTAAGATCATTTGTGTTGTAGCCTGGTTTTAAATGTCAGTATACCATTGTTTGTGTGAGTTACTAGAATAATGATAATTCTAACATGTTCGTTCACGCTAACTTTTTTGTTTAATCTTGATTGTGTTGTCTAGGCTAATAATCTTCCACCCTCCGTAACTAGCGATGGCTCCACGAATCTCAAGGGGGCAGTGCGATCTGCCTCTGTTGACGGCGCTAACTTCCCAGCAGTAGATATCCCCCCACCGCAGTGGGATGATTTATCGGTGGTCAGTATATTATGTCCAGAGTTGTCATGGTAACCTATTAAATACTACAGCAGAAGATAAGGGCCACTGTAGTAAGAAAAAATGTTGTCATGGTTATGTCAATTATTTGGAAGCAAACGCGAGAATTGTTTTGTGGTTGCATCATTACAATGGCATTTATATTGAAAAAGCTTGGTAAATGTTGATCTGTCATATGTCTTTATAGTGTTTTGTTTTCTATTAGAAAATATTATATATAAGGAATACATTCAGACATGTGAATACTGCATGGGGAAAGTGAATTAAATTCTTAACAATTTTTTTATAATTTCTTTTATTGTGTGTGTTGTTTTTTTTAAAATCAAATAACATCTTTTTTTTCTCTCCAGAAAAAAACAGTCAAATTAAACAACACTTTTTTCTTCAGAAAGCATTTCATCGGGCTACTACACTATTTTTGTACATTTCTACATTGAATAAATTTTTTAAAAAGTAAATATAATTTTCCTTAAACAAATATATACTGTACTTTGACATTGAATAAATTTGCAGTATGTTATAACAGTAGATCTGGTGTTTGGTTATCTACCCTTAATTGTAGCTTGTAGTGGCAATATTTTTAGTTATTAGAATAACACTTTGCATTTTTTTAACCCATATATTTTGTTTGCTTATAGACTAATAATTATCATCTTAATGCTTTTCTTGTGTATGTAACATTTTTCTGTTAACATTTTCTGAATGCTTGCTGTAGTGCTATTTTATATTTCAGCATGTAGGATAGAAGTTGGGCTTTACTGCATTATACTCACTGTGCATTTGATAAAACTTCTTTGCATTTATTTTCATTTTCAAAACACATTACAAAGAAAGGGGATCAAAGTAAGGCTTTTTGATATCATTAGTTTATTAGACTTTTAATTGTTGGCAATGGGGCAATTGATACCATAATCAATATGATTAATAATTAATACTGAAGTAACAGAATTTGAAGGAAGTGATGACCTAATATTTTTCGTTTCAATTTTTAATTAGTAAAGCATATATATATGCTAAATTAATATAACTTGAATGGAATTATCATTATTATAACTTTTATCAAAGAAAAACATTGTAAATTTCTGAAATTTGAGACAAGAAAGTGATGGAGCAGTAATTAAGTAGAATTATGTAATCTTCCTTAGTATCTGGGGACTTATGGCTGAGTGGGTACAATTGTATAAGCCAAATGACCTTCAATATTAATTCACTAGCCATCCACCACTGGGTCACAGGTTCGAGGCCTTTAAGGTCATTAAGATCTTGTATGTTAACATTCAGGCTTAGTCCAAGAGTAATTGATATTAAGTTGAAATATTTTGTTTCATTATTGTTGGTATATGCATAAAATTGCATTCAAAACAGTACTTAAGGATTGACATTGATCTATTTTTTATGTTATGGAGGTATAACACAAAAAACGGAGTATACTCTAAATAAACTTCGAGCGGTTTATGATGAGAGTACACTCCGGATTTTTGTGTTATAACCCCATAACATAAAAAAATAGATTCAAGTTAACTCTTAATTCTATTACAAATTAAAACGCTGCAGCATCAACCAATCAAAAGTGACGTTATAAACGGCAATGTCATTTTTTTATGTTATGGGCTGATAACATAACTTTTTAAACCAATGAAAATGCTTGTTTCAAACAAAATTAAATTATTATGCCGTATCTTGAACCCAAAACCCTTCAATCATTAGCCCAACGACTTTACACTATAGTCAAATGTGTTATCTAGCTTTCCTCTGCCAAAAAGTTCTCTGAATGTCCTCAAATAATCACATTATAGCTGCTAATAGGACCTAAAACACAAGCACACCAAATCAAACAGGAACAAGAAAAATAGCAAAACAATGAAAAAGGAAAGGAAACCGTAACTGCATTATGGTTAGCTTATGAGAACGTTACAGAAAACAGGAGTGCTACTTTCATAACAGCTTAAGAAATTTTGAGGTTGAAGCGAATAAATTAACATACTGCAAAACAAATTTCTGGGGTGCAGTACAGTAAAATCCCACCTACTCGAATCCTATTTACTCGAATACCCCTCTTTGGTCGAACAGTTTGGTCCTGACCAGGTTCGTACATATTCAACACACCTCAGATTACTTGAATACCATGTTAATTCCTGGAACTATTGATTGGGTCCCCACAAGTTCGAGTAAGTTGGGTTTTACTGTACACTGAGTTAATTGCTAATTTTGTGAATTTAAGAAAACTGGAATTTAAACACACTTACAATCATAAACTTGATAAGTATTACTCCTTCCATAAATTCCACACGTACAATAAAGGATCAGAACTTGGATAAAAAAACCATGGGTTTATATCGTCAACATACTTTTGTATTGAAATAAAATGTATCTAGTGTCACATGATTGTTTCAGAGCTATTTAAAGGTTATTTTTGTAATGTTTTTTTGACACGTTATATAACTGTAGGCGGAGAACATCATGCATCGGAGTCGTAGTATGGTACTCGATCGCCAGCGTGAACAAGAACAAAGTCCAGGTAGGCGTCCAAATGTCTGGGTCCTTTAAATGTTTGTTCTTGTGGAGATATGTCTGTAGTAGATCTAAAGCGTCGATCGTCGGCGACCAGATAGCTCAATTTGTTGAGCGTCGGTCTAGAAATCTGAATGTCCAGGGTTCGAACCCCGGTTTGGCAGTGCATTTTTCCCTATCCTGTTACATTTGGCGCCCAATAAAATGTACCCACATAAGGTGGTATAGCGTTTAGTGTGTGTCTTCGGGGTCCAAGACTGAGACTGTTAAAGGAGGGAGGAATGTAGCGGATCTAGACCAGGTCGATCGCCGGCGACCAGATAGGTCAATTGGTTGAGTGTCCGCCTAGAGTTCAGAAGGTCCTGAGTTCAAACCCTCACACAGGTCTTCCCGTGCATTTTTTCCTCTCCTGTTAATTACATGTCAATGTTGTTAGTATTTATGTGTCAAGATGGTGAACTTGAAATTGTTCTGTTGGTACTGAGGTAAAGGATAGTATATAATATTCATTATAAGCATAAATACTTGAATTTTCATTGAATAGAAACACCAAAATATTTTAGGGGCAATTACTGTAAACTTTAAATGGCAATTAATCCTTATGAAGACACGTTTTAGCTCTTCTAATTAAAAGGATGGATTACGAAAGTGTTGTGCATTATCAAAATTCAGTGATAAATTGATTATAAAGAAAAATAAATTCCTTTAATTTGTGAATTCTGAACATGTCAAGTTGACCCTCATGCCTATCAAATGACAACGTTTTCTGCATGTAATTGTTTGGTTTCAAATCTGTTGTAGCAGTCTTTTTAAATTGTAAAGTTACTTGTCATTTTGAGGGAGAAAATATCTTCAAAACTTAAAAGTTGTCGCATATAGATTCATGAAGCTCGAGCCACATTAAAAGTAAATCTGCTACAGTAGCAGAAATTAAGGATTATGCAAGAAGACAGATTTACATATCATTTGAATAATCAATATCAAGTTGTTTAAGCTTTTATATATTTTCGTATGTATGACAGCTGAAGTGGACATCAGAAGCAGTAGGTACAATCGACCAGGAAATCGCCAGTCCCTACCGCCATCTTATTGGGGAACACAGACTTTGCCCCATCCCCGGGGCAAACGCTATTCCATGGACAATGAAAACGGTGTTGCTGTGGTTACGAAATCTGTGGATGATCTAGATACCCCAGTATCCTCCCAGCCGGGATACCTGGAATCCATGTTCCGCAAAGAACGTGAGGTCTACAAAAGTATGCAAAAAGACAGTACAGATTCATCAGAAGGCGAGGCAGTATTGAAAAACAGAAGACCAAGCCGTAAAAGTGCTAAAGAATACATTTCTGATGAGAGACATTCTTCAGATTCCGACTCAGAGGGAGGTGTGAAAGAAATCGCACTTCCTCTTGTGAAGAAAAAGTCAGAATCTAAATCAAGGCCTGGCAACAGGCCGAGATCGGACTCTAAGGATAGTACTTCTAGTCATGTAAGTAAGTCAGAGGTTTTGGAAGAGCCGCCACCTTTGAGTAGAAATAACAGTAGTGAAGGGAGGATACTGACAGAAACCTCTTTCCCAGAGTCGAGTCCTGATCCGGTATATCATAACGGCAAGGATGATGATGCTAGTTCAGGATCAACTATCGAACCTCAAGAAACAGCTGACAATGATTTAGTTAACGGAGAAGAGGAAGATCCGGCAAAGTCTGCCCTAAATCGGCGAAAAATCACCCCGAAACAACAGTTTTCATTTGACAATTCCCCAGAGAAACCAGACGGAGTAAGAAGGAGGACGAAGAAGGACAGACTTCGACAGTTATACAAACAAGGTAATATGACAAGTAAGGGATCATTGATGAAACAGGGATAGGTACATTAAATGAAGTGAAATAACTTCTTTCTGAACTCCTCCTTTTTAGACTTTTGCTGAATAAGTGATCTTAATATCTTTCCCCAGTAATTAAGATATGAATTGTTTTATCTGTCAATAACATTTGTCTCTATTACAGGGGGCCGAAGATACACTGTACAAGGTCTACCTCCTCGTCATAAAGACGACTCATTAGCTGACCTTCGACCCCAATTCTCACGAGAGTTCACCATTATACCAGATGACCTCATAGCTGTTTACAAGAATATGACAAAAGAGGTAGGTTGTAATTGGACTGGTCAGGGGAATTCATTCCAGAATCCCCTCCTTAAAGATGTCACATGCCAATATAGAACATTGAAATAATAATAGAGATGATAAGCAGAAATATAATGTCAAATATAATCTTTTGTGGTTTTGGAATCAAGTCTTTTTGAATCTAGATTTTCTGGTGTGAAATTCTGCAATTTTCTGCATGGAACTTATTATTAGATGGAGTTTAATTTTGTGTGTCCAAATCAATTTTTGAAACCTGATTTTAATTTCATGTTTTTTGCCCAAGGGTCTTCATGTAAAATTGTTCCTTCCTTTGTTTCTATTATTTCACTAGCTTAATCAATTCTGAGTTCGGATTATGGTTTTGCTGAAGTTTCAGTATTCTCTGTTTTACCTTTGATATAGGGACTGTTTCGGTGGTTTCATGGTTTATTTTTGTGCATGTGTTTCAGGAGCTTATCCACTTGGTAATCACACACAAAGCCCAGCTGATCAGGAAAGACCAGTATGTCAAAGATATGGAGGACTACATAGACAATATGTTGGTCTGTGTCATGGAGACGAACCCTCGTCTACTCCAGCATAAAAATCGGTTCAAGTAATCTCAGTCTAGTCCAATCAACTCACTCAGATAAGTCATTATCGGTGTATACTGTATTAATAGCCCTTCAATTTCTTTGATTTTTTTTTAAAGTTATGATACTTGTTCTGTTTTGAGCATTTCATATTTTGGACAAAATTCCAAATAGTCTAAGCAAGATCATATCAAAAGCATTAATGGATTTACAAGGTATTGCTATCCTATATTTCACAGATCATTCATAGATATACAGTAAAACTTATCTTTTCCGGTCCCTGTCTATTTTGGCCTTACTGTTTGGTCCTAAAAATCATATAACTCACATCAAACCTCTACAAACTGAACCCCTGTGTAAACTGGTCACAAAATTTGGTCCCAATGATAGCCAGTTTACACAATTTGCACTGAAGTGAAAATGAAAAAAAAATGTGGTTCATTTTAAACTGATACCTATGTGTGAGTATAGTATAGTGCACAGTGAAAACAATTTGCATTTAATAAGTATATATGTATACGTGCTGTACTGTAAATATACATATTAAAGTTATAAACTGTAGTATAAGTATGAGCAGTATACAGATAATTATACTGTAGATACTGAAACATGAAACAAATATTATTTTCATACAGTAAATGTGAATCTGTACAGTAAATATAATAAACTACATGTACTTTGCAGTAAATATGAGCCATATACAGATAATTATACTGTAGATAGATATAACATACAGTAAATATTATTTGCAAATAGTAAAAATCATTTGCATACAGTAAATATGGGTGCTGTAGAGTAAATATAGTTAAGTGGTGTACAGTAAATATGAGCAGTGCAATGTGTTTGATGGTTGAGATTTATCATTGGAGTTTTATACAGGAGAGTTATTGCCCTTTGTTTTTTTTTTTTGAAATTCTCTTTCACAAGTCATGTTCTCCTGATTTTATTTGTATAAACATAAAACATATGATAGTGCAAAATGGTTGTGGAGGGCATCTGATTGACAGTTTTATGTGTCTTTGATTATTTAACTAAAGTAGGAGTCCTCAAAAGTCAGAGGATATAGTGAAATATGATTTTGTATAGAATCAAATGACACAATTCATTTTTTTTTTTTAATTCAATTCAAATGCTAATGTGAATTTCAGTGTTTGTAAAGTGTTAACAAAATATATAGGTTTTATAAGTAAAATATATCATGCCTCCATCTGTATAAGATTTTGTCTGATTGGATGATAATAAGCACTTGTCAACAAAACATTGTGTTAGCCCCACACTATTGTTTCCCTGGTCATACAGGATCTACTTTACCCGGACCTCCTCTTGCTTCAGAGCAACCCCACCAAGTTTTGGCAGCTAAAACGGTCTGTCGACCTTACCACACTTAGAAATGGAAAATTATTTATTTCAGCATACTAATATAATATTTATTGTCCTTGTTGACATGAGTCTTTGTATTCACCAATCGTTGAAGGGGCTATTTACAATCATAGGAGAATAAAATAATTATGTTACCCTACAACAAGGGTGATACATGTTTATAGAATCAAACCAATAGCTTGATGGGTTGATGTACTGAAAAGGTACCAGATAGGATTCTGTAGGTCGACCAGGACTAAATTATTTATTGACTCATTAACTCCAGAAATTTCATAATAAACTTTTCCAACCTATGAATTGGAGTCGTTCAAATGCATCTTCAAGAGGAAATGAGACAGGATGACCTTTAGTCCTCTTTTTGTTCAATCTGATAGAACTCCCATTTATTGTTTAAACGTGTCATTTTGATGTTTGCATAATAGTCTGTTTTGTTTAAAGCCAGTATTTGTTTTCTTTTCCTTTTGTATACATATTTAATATATCTGCTAGCTTTGGGTATATACATATCTGTTGATGCAGTTATTGTGAATCTTATTATATAAATTACTTGAGAACGATCTGAAATAATTTATGGGAAAGTTTTTGGTTGCTGTAAATACATATTTTATGTTATTCGACAGTTTAATTAAGCAAAAAACCGTTATTAATTACAGAACATGAAGTCAAAGATCATAACGGTATCAAGTTTGGATGCATGGTTTTGTTGATTCGCTTAATAATTTTCAGAAAGCTATTGTGAAAAAAGGCATTTAAAGATTTTTTGACATTGTCATGTATTGAATGAGCGTTGTTTTATAGATTGGACCAATACAATCTACTCCATAATTTGGGATTAGACAGAAAAATCACCTTTGATGAAACATCGGTAAATGTCCCGCCCTTTGCTTCTTAATAATAATTACAGTTAATTTGATGGCATGTTTCCATCAGGTACAATGAGTTATTTCCCTTATGGACAAATAAAGTTGATGAGACATCAAAGCATTGTTAATATGATGACATACCATTGTTTTGACTAAGGCCTCGTCCAGTCATCACCATAAGATAAGACAGAAGAATGACTCTCTGATCATAATGTAGAGTGTGCATTTCTCTGAGAAAAAGTGATGGGTACATGTATTACAATGTCAACGATCAGAAAAAAGTTCATTCTTCAATATTCTCCTGTATCAATTTTGCCTTCATATGTGAAAACTTTCCGTTTTACTCATGTACTCCAGGAGATGTATTTGAACTCTTCCAAGTCAAAAGTTAGAATGGTTCATTTATTAAATTCCAGGTATGAATGAGTTAATTTACTTAGTATAAGAGGTTGTGCTATATGTGTATTTATACTGCTTCAAACATAATATTTTACAATATGCATTCCACTTGAATTATCTTTTTTATTGTGAAATTGGTTGTGACGCGAGAGGATGAAGATCTTTGAGATATTATTATATGTACATATTCTAAATGTATGACTTTTATAAGGAGCAATTTCATTATTTGTATTTTTATTACGAATTAGTTTTGAAAATATTATCTTTATTTTTGTCACAAACACGAAACAGACACAATGATATGAGAAGGAAAGATCTATGTTCCAGTTTGGTGCAGAAGTATGAATAAGTTTGTATTGAAATATGTAAAACGTTTTTTGATGACTATTTATGATTTTAACGTTTTAAGATATTTTATTAGTACATTTTTCATCTTATCTATGCAGAAAAATCTTTTCTTGGCATTAGACCAAGAAAATGCAAAACTGTTTCCAGCTATTCTTGTGATAGTATATGAGAGGCTATATGTTCAGATGTGATCAAAATTATATTTTATATTTTTATTATCTCATGGTGTTTTCATCTTTTATAAGTATAAGAATGGTGATATAAGTAAGTATGACGCTATAAGTATATTGTATTTTGCTACTGAAATGAAAGTTACAAAGTAGGAAGTGACAAATTACAAATAGTTATTCCAACAAACGATTAATTATACAAATATTTTTCATATGTAGTACGAATTGTATGAGTTGATGTTTAAGTGTGTATGTTTTCACTCGGTACGTTTTGAGTCGGAGATATTATGATATTATTTACAAAAAAAAACCCAAAAGCATTAACAATCAGGCCATAGGATATTAGGGTATGTTGATAACACGGGCAAATGATAAATTTCATTTAGCTGAAGTTATTATCTTACATAATACCGCTTTATCACAACCTAATTTGTAGGTTGTCTAAAAGCACTCTTACCAATTATCATCATGGTTATATTTCAATGTCATGGAGAGTATACAACCGGTGCTGCCATTTCGGCAAACACTGCTTGTATTCTACAACTTGTCTCACTGTCCAACCACGTTCTCATTTACAGCTGAGTAGACGAATCAAGAGCAAAGTAATCTGCTCACAGATACAATACAGTGCCATGCAGTAATTCAAACCTGCAAACCATAATGCCTCCGATAGATGGACAATGACTTCTGATGCCAATTAATTAAATTTAATCTGTTTTGTCTCAACGTTAAAGATACTCGTTTTTATTCTTAAAGATATTTTTCATTCAAATTAATATCTAGGGAATCTTCATCAACGATGACATAGCATAGAACATCGTTACAAATGCGTTTCGTTTGTGTCCAGTCCAATTAGATAAAGCTTCATCATGTGACCATCAATAAACGATAGCATGACATGTATAAATATATAAATGAATTGCATTAGAATACATGGTTATATTTGGAAATTGGTGGGAATCTATAGTTACAGATATAATATTGTTGCGAAAGACAGTGTAATGTCACGTCTTGTCCAAAATATACTTTTGGAAAATCCATTTAAAAAATAAAATTTAGAGCAATTTGTCTAGTCTATGTCGTCAGCTGTAATGTTTAGTAGCAATACGTTCTGTGTATTTATTCATTACTTCATTTATCAGTGTATTACAAACAAACTCGAGCATAACAAGTTTAATGAATTATATTTTTTACATGTAAACAGATAAAAAAATCAGCATTTGTACATGTGGTTGCATGCTTTTGCGGAAAGTTGTTCTTGTGTCTCGCATGAAATCGTGTGCAAAATATTTTTTTCTCTCTTGTTTCCTATTCCTGAGCTCGTTTTTTTACAAACTTTAGTAGATGTGGTCACATACCGAGGCATATTGTATTTCGATAAATTATAAAGGTTCAAATGTGGTTACATAAAATCATAATCCGAACTCAAATTAAACTAGGGAGCTAGTATGATCCATACATTATCATAGTTACTTCTTAAAATTCCAAGTTTTGAAACCGTTAGCCTAATCATCATTGTTCCTCTTCCGGAAAAGTCACAGTAATTTTTTATTTAGATTTATCGGATAAAGTTAAAGATGAGAAGATCTTAAGTCACAGAGTAAACGCATTTGAAGTGTTGTCATGATATCCTCAGTATTTCAGGGGTGGGTCTTGAGACATGGAGTGAATACATCTTACGTATTGTCAAAATATTCTCGATATTCCAGTGTGGGTCTCGAGACATGGAGTGAATATATCTTCCGTATTGACAAAATATTCTCGATATTCCAGGGTGGGTCTCGAGATATAGAGTGAATATATCTTACGTATTGTCAAAATATTCTTGATATTCCAGGGTGGGTCTGAAGATATAGAGTGAAGACATTTTAATTTTTGACAAAGTATCCTCAATACTGCAGGGATTACGCTCAACCACATTCTGTGCAGACCTGGCATGGTGCATAGCACTATCAAAGGCTCAGTGGATGAAAATAAGACACGGTTAATCATTTAATATGCATATAAAGGACTCACACAACTAAATCAGCCTATCACGAAGTGTTTCATACGCTTGTAGTCCCTACTGAAAATTTGTTCCGGCTAAGTGATTCTGAGTAATTTAAATAGGTAATTGTTGACTTATTCTGCATTGAATGAAATCTGTAGATATCTAACTTTACAAAAATATATACTTTTGGTAGATTTTGATATGTGATGGCGGATTGATATGGGGTCAAAAGTCGGAGGGTGTTCCCGTCCCATTTCACTGGTTTGACATGTAAATTTCCGGTTGTCCGAAGCAGACGCCTGTAGCAAGCTAATATGCCAGTAAACCCCTCATAAAATGCCCCTTGAAGCCTTTGTCATGTATGTATCTGTAAATTTAGGCAGTTTTTACAAGTATTGTACTTCAAATATTAAAGTTATTAGCTAGAAAGCTTGGTAATAACATATAGTAAATTATTTAGTTGTGTGAGTCCTATAAACAATATTCCGGAATCTGTACTAGCTTTTAAGAATGGTGCTGATCATCTGTAATATTCAAAGGATAGATATCGGCCTAGCGATTGGATTTGTTTACCTTGGACTATGATGTACTTCAGATCTGCCATAATCTATTGAAGGGCGCTGACAGCATAATGAGGCAATCACCTGGATTATTGAGGATGAGACAAATATGGAATTTAATCTGGTTGCAGCAATGCTTAATGAAGGGATAGATAAGATATGATTGTACATATAGCTGACCCCCTTTAATCAGACCATAGCCGTAACTAAGGAGACATTCCGTTGAGAACGAAAATGGATATTGTTTAAAAAATGGAAATGCATTTTGAAAACTTTTTATAACGTTCTTGTTTTCAGTTAAAAAATTAAGTAATCTTCTTTGTTATCATTATCACTCGTGGTTTGGTGCGTAGTGCTGCTTCAATGTTTTGTTATTCACATTGTTCCAACAACCATTTTTGACGGAACAAGACAGTGGTATTAATTGTTACCTTTGATTTGGTTGGGAAACAAAGAGTTTCCTTCAAAGTTTTCAGCTAGATCCTTTAGATATCACAGCACATATTGGTTCAAATTCTCTCCGATTGTGACAAACAAAAAATCATGTTCTTGTAGTTGTTGTACTGTTATCATTATCGTAGCATCTTGATATTTAGAAGCCTTACAAATCGCGATATGGTTTCAAACAATTCCTTGTCCCTAGGTCATTTCATACTAGTGATTGATTTACACATTTGTACAGTACATGTACTATTAATATCGATTTGTATTCTCTCCAACTGGAGCTGGTTACCATTGTTATTATCGGAGTCCATATCATATTGCGTACACTTTAATTTGTCTATATGATGAATTTAGTTGCAAATGGATATTATGTTTGGTGCTACTCATGTTTTATGATACATTATACATTGAATGTGTTCTTTTTTGTGACGTTAATATCGCACGAATTACATTGAATTGAAAGAAAAAGAGTTATACTGAAATTTCATTGGCTGGAGGGGATTTAAAGTTCTCTGTACAACAAACTTTATATAATCTATACACAAATAAATCTGAAATAATTAAAACAAAATCATTTTGTTGATACATTACAAGTTATTAAATATTACTGTACTGTTGTATAGAATAAAGTCACTTTTTTCCTGATATAATATACATTTTTTTAGCTCACCTGGCCCGAAGGGCCAAGTGAGCTTATGTGATGGTGCAGCGTCCGTCGTCCGTCCGTCCGTCCGTCCTGCGTCCGTCAACTTTTTCCTTTAAACGACTTCTTCTAAAATACTGAAAGGCCTAGTGACATGAAATTTGTCTGGTAGCTTTCTTGGAAGGAGCTGAACAAAGTTTGCGAAAAAAAATCACTTTGACCTAGTTTCAAGGTCACAGGGGTCAAAAATGTCGAAACCTTCAAACAACTTCTTCTAAAATACCGTCAGGCATAGAGACCTCATATTTGACTGGTAGCTTCCTTGGATGAAGCCGAATAAAGTTTGCGAAAAGAAATGACCTTGACCCATATTCAAGGTCACAGTGAGGTTAAATCTATTTTAACCTTTAAACGACTTCTTCTAATAAACCAAAATCCCTAGAAGTATGATATTTGGCTGAAATGTTCCTTGGATGAAGCCCAACTAAGTTTGCGAAAAGAAATGACCTTGACCTATATTCAAGGTCACAAGGGTCAAATCTGTTAAAACCTTTAAACGACTTCTTCTGAAATATCAAAAACCCTAGAAACATGGTATTTGGCTGAAAGGTTCCTTGGATGAAACCAACAAACTTTGCTAAAAGAAATGACCTTGACTCATATTCAAGGTCACCGGGGTCAAATCTGTTAAAACCTTCAAACGACTTCTTCTGAAATACCAAAAGCCCTAGAAGCATGATATTTGGCTGAAATGTTTCTTGGATGAAGCCCGACAAAGTTTGCGAAAAGAAATGACCTTGACTTATATTCAAGGTCACCGGGGTCAAATCCTTTAAAACCTTTAAACGACTTTTTCTGAAATACCAAAACCCCTAGAAGCATGATATGTGGCTGAAATGTTTCTTGGATGAAGCCCAACAAAGTTTGCGAAAAGAAATTACCTTGACCTTTATTTAAGGTCACAAGGGTCAAATCTGTTAAAACCTTTAAACGACTTTTTCTGAAATACCAAAACCCCTAGAAGCATGATATGTGGCTGAAATGTTTCTTGGATGAAGCCCAACAAAGTTTGCGAAAAGAAATTACCTTGACCTTTATTCAAGGTCACAAGTGTCAAATCTATTAAAACCTTCAAACGACTTCTTCTGAAATACCAAAAGCCCTAGAAGCATGATATTTGGCTGAAATGTTACTTGGATGAAGCCCGATAAAGTTTGCGAAAAGAAATGACCTTGACTTATATTCAAGGTCACCGGGGTCAAATCTGTTAAAACCTTTAATCGACTTCTTCTGAAATACCAAAAGCCCTAGGAGCATGATATATGGCTGAAAGGATCCATGGATGAAGCCCGACAAAGTTTGCGAAAAGAAATGACCTTGACTTATATTCAAGGTCACCGGGGTCAAATCCTTTAAAACCTTTAAACGACTTTTTCTGAAATACCAAAACCCCTAGAAGCATGATATGTGGCTGAAATGTTTCTTGGATGAAGCCCAACAAAGTTTGCGAAAAGAAATTACCTTGACCTTTATTCAAGGTCACAAGGGTCAAATCTGTTAAAACCTTTAAACGACTTTTTCTGAAATACCAAAACCCCTAGAAGCATGATATGTGGCTGAAATGTTTCTTGGATGAAGCCCAACAAAGTTTGCGAAAAGAAATTACCTTGACCTTTATTCAAGGTCACAAGTGTCAAATCTATTAAAACCTTCAAACGACTTCTTCTGAAATACCAAAAGCCCTAGAAGCATGATATTTGGCTGAAATGTTACTTGGATGAAGCCCGATAAAGTTTGCGAAAAGAAATGACCTTGACTTATATTCAAGGTCACCGGGGTCAAATCTGTTAAAACCTTTAATCGACTTCTTCTGAAATACCAAAAGCCCTAGGAGCATGATATATGGCTGAAAGGATCCATGGATGAAGCCCGACAAAGTTTGCGAAAAGAAATGACCTTGACCTATATTCAAGGTCACAGGGGTCAAATCTGTTAAAACCTTTAAACGACTTTTTCTGAAATATCAAAATCCCTAGAAGCATGATATGTGGCTGAAATGTTCCTTGGATGAAGCCCAACAAAGTTTGCGAAAAGAAATGACCTTGACCTTTATTCAAGGTCACAAGGGTCAAATCTGTTAAAACCTTTAAACGACTTTTTCTGAAATACCAAAACCCCTAGAAGCATGATATGTGGCTGAAATGTTTCTTGGATGAAGCCCAACAAAGTTTGCGAAAAGAAATTACCTTGACCTTTATTCAAGGTCACAAGGGTCAAATCTATTAAAACCTTCAAACGACTTCTTCTGAAATACCAAAAGCCCTAGAAGCATGATATTTGGCTGAAATGTTACTTGGATGAAGCCCGACAAAGTTTGCGAAAAGAAATGACCTTGACTTATATTCAAGGTCACCGGGGTCAAATCTGTTAAAACCTTTAATCGACTTCTTCTGAAATACCAAAAGCCCTAGGAGCATGATATTTGGCTGAAAGGATCCATGGATGAAGCCCGACAAAGTTTGCGAAAAGAAATGACCTTGACCTATATTCAATGTCACAGGGGTCAAATCTGTTAAAACCTTTAAACGACTTTTTCTGAAATATCAAAATCCCTAGAAGCATGATATTTGGCTGAAATGTTCCTTGGATGAAGCCCAACAAAGTTTGCGAAAAGAAATGACATTGACCTTTATTCAAAGTCACAGGGGTCAAATCTATTAAAACCTTCAAACGACTTCTTCTGAAATACCAAAACCCCTAGAAGCATGATATTTGGCTGAAAGGTTCCTTGGATGAAGCCCGACAAAGTTTTGCGACAAGAAATGACCTTGACCTATATTCAAGGTCACCGGGGTCAAATCTGTTAAAACCTTTAAACGACTTCTTCTGAAATACCAAAAGCCCTAGAAGCATGATATTTGGCTGGAAGATTCCTTGTATGAAGCTTGACAAACTTTGGGAAGGAAAATGAGCCTGACCCATATAAAAGGTCACAGTGGTAAAATCGGTTTAAAGCTTTGAGCGACTTCTTCTGATAAACCCAAGTGCCTAGAGACATGATATTTGGCTGGTAGTGTCCTGGGATGAAGCCAAACAAAAATTTGAAAATGATAATGATGTTGTCTTATAAGGTCAAAGGGTTAAAATATGTTTAAATCTTAACATGTTCTTCTAAATGTCTTACAGTTAAAGATTTTAGGGGACATTAGGGTTACACTATAATATAAGTCAGAGATTGATACCAGGTGAGCGATGCAGGCCCATTGGGCCTCTTGTTATTATCAGTTTGACTTGGGTCTTAAATATCGCATACATATATTCAGGTTTTCATTTCAAAATATTTTATTAAATCAATATGATTTAAAGGGATTGAGCAACAGGCAAGGCCTATACATGCTCTCTCCCTGGAGGTACATTTATATATATAAAAGCAAAGATATAGATTAGTGCATTTCATTATGCATGTACAACACACAAACTACAAGCATGCATAAAAACATACATAAGTACAAACACATGCATGTGTACGTGCATACACTTCCATACGAACAAAAATACATGTACATGCATACGCATACACACATGCATACATACAGTCATAGATACGTATAAGTAAATATTCCTACATGCACCGCACACACATGCGCATACACACACGCACATATACACGCATGCACAGGTCGTGCATGCACACATATATGTACCCACGTATACACACATACATATGCATAGCCACATGCATGCATGTACACGTCGCACCAGCACACATACATTCATGCATGCATACACACTAGTATGACATATAAACACATGCGTGCATGCAAGATTCAAAATCTGTTAGTTGATTTAATGTATCTCTGAACAGACACTGAAAGCATAATTAATTTGATCATCCAGGTAAATGCATCCTATAGTCAGGATATTGATATTTGATGATAAATGTTCAAAAATGTTTTTAAAAAAAATCAGAGAATACGAAAGCGTCAAAATGTAATATTAAGGTGGAATTTTAAATGCATGTCTAGCTGAAGATGAGACAGACACATTATCATACATTGCCTTTGGGCTATATATCTTGGACAGTGTAGAGAGAAGTGGCTCATATTTCATAAACATAACCGCAGCTACATGAGGAATTATCAGTAAGATGGCCACTTAAAAGATCAGAATTCAATTGACTTGCTAAATTCCGTAGTTGACATATTATGTTAGAAGATCTGGTCCCATCATATTTAAAACAATTAGTAGAAATAGTATTAATATCTTCCTTAATAAGATAAGGAAGCATCTCGGGGTGTGGCGTGATGGGCAAGTTGTTTTTTTCAGTTCACTAATAGATTTTAAGCTATAATAGTTACATTCAGGTCTGTTCCACCAAGACATCATGCTAGGAAAAAAACTATTTAAATATGTATTAGATCTACAGATAGGTGGTTCAAAAATACGTTAATGTCTGATATGGTAGTTTCTAGATTCATTGCTGATGATGTGAGGTTCAATAATTTCAAACAAAGAATTTGGAGAAATATGATTCATAATTTTAAAAAAAAACCACTATGCTGTTGATTTTCTCTACGCTGCTTAAGAGTATCCCATCCAATTTCTTTATATTTTTTTCTATGACTAGTTCCCTCTTCTTAGACCTGTAACTATTCTTGCAGCATCTAGTTGTAGGGTTTTTCTTTCAGATATATCGACGATGTGTTGTCTATAAACAAACAAGAAGTTTGATTACCATGTCGATCGTATATACCCTTCTGAACTTGAAATAAAGGACACAACAGACTCTTCTACATCAGCCGCTTACCTCGATCTCTACTTAAACTACGACCAACATGGACAGCTTACTACTAAGCTATATGATAAACGTGATGATTTCAATTTTCCGATCGTTAACGTTCCATTTCTTGATAGTAACATCCCTGCTTCTCTAACCTATGGTGTTTACATGTCGTAGTTGACTCGGTATTCCAGGGCTTGCTCTAAATATCGGGATTTTCGTGATCGATGTCGACTGCTGACAAAAAAACTAACAACACAAGGATTCGAGAGATGCAGGTTGATCAGAACTATGGGAAAATTTTATGGTCGCCATCTTTGTCTCATTGAGAAATATTCTGTATCTTTAAGTGATATGAAGATGGACGTTTTTGAGTATGCTCATTAGTGTGTTTACTTGTTGTGATTGACAATGATACTCGGTTCTCATTTTGAGAACTTGATGTTTACTTGGATGTGACAAAGATTTACATGGCGGGTGTCGTCGATGAAGCAGAAGACGCTTACTCTTCCAGAACACCTGGTCTTATTCTCTTGTACTTTTGCAAGGGTCTCTATGTTCAACTTTCCTTTGCTCATATTTTGCCCCTGGTTTAATCGATTTTGAGTTTAGATTATGATTATGTTAACGCTTCGGTATTCTCTTATTTATATTCAAGAAGATCTAATTCAGATTGGATACAATTATTCCATTCAACACAAGCATACTCAAACTAGGCCGAATATATGACTTATATATAATTTCAAGAGATTTTCTATCCAGTCTGTACTTTAATGATATAAATATATTCATTTTCTTACATGCATTGTTATATATGAAGTTAATATGGTCAGACCATAAACCATGCCTGTTAAAGAAAATATCTAAATGTTTATTTTTCTTGCATTCCATCTGTGTTAAATTTGTTTGACATAAGAAGAGCGTCTGCTTTATTGAGATTAAATATTATACCCCATCTATGAGCCCAAATGGATATTCTATGGAGATCATATACAGGTTCGTATACTGTATACGTATATGTCGCATATATATGTTTCACAATGACTTTTGGACATACATAAATATTAAACATGTGTTTTGAGCATTCAATAGGTAATCCTATACATTTTTATGTGAATATTATTAGCCATTCAGTCCATTTAAATTGGAAACCTTATTTGAACATATTCATTTGTAAAAGTACACAACTTATATTTTACACGTATTCATTTGAACCCGTATATAGTATGTGTGAGAGCGGTAGTTTTTCAGGAAACTAGAAAACTGTTTCAGCTGGTGTTAAGTTGTAAACGAATATGTATCTCATAAAAATGTTGTCCTGAGTATTAACGAGTGACCCTTACTGCCAGTCATTCAATTCATTTGTTGTTTTTTCCTATGGCAAGTGCATTTTATTCAATAAAATCGCTTTATTAGAGCCATGGCATAATGTACATATACGAAACAACGTCTTTGAATTTATTTGAGAGAAAAAAAAATCAAACAAATTTTGAATATAATTTCGTGCAATCTGTCGCGAAAATACGTGATAACTAACCAGGCTATAAGAATTTTGTAGTAAAACAAGTGATTTTCAACTTTTTGTCCAGAATGTTTGGAGTTATATAGATGTTTTATTATGAAAACATCAAGGGGGTTTATGAAAAAATGTTATGAAACGTAACTGTTGACTACATATAATCGTAAACATTGGCAAAAAGCGAGTTGGTTGTTATAACGATTTACATTATATCGAGGTTAAACTGTGTTTATAAATTGGTCGCTTCTAGCTCCAGATGTCGAATCTTGAAATTCAAACTCTTTAGTCAAATATGAATATACGTAAATGTACATTTATATAAGTACTAGCTGTATTACCAGAGAGCAAATATGTTTTTATCTAATTCTTATTGATTAACAATTTCTGTTTTGCTCGACAAACTGCCCCTGCTTATCTGTCATAATGCCGTCATACTATCTAAATTATTCTTCTACAAGTCAAATTTATCTATCACCAAACATCTTGATTCTAATACTTCATTAACATTTGGTCGAATTATTACGAGGTTTTTACGGTTTAAGATCTGTCATTGCACTAAAGTGAAAGTGTTTTCAGAGTTAATTTAATTTGTGTGCGAACTGGTTGTGAAATTGAACTATTCATTATTATATTATTATTTTTGGAACAATAAATACTCATCTAATGACTCATCATTCATGTTTACTTGTTATATTTTTATTGATCGTTGTTTTAGATCTGTTAACTATACATTGCAATTTTTTCCACGTGACGAAAAAGAAAAATGTGTATGTACGAAAGTGTTTGTATTTGAATGACGCATAGATAATTAGTAGTAGTTTAGAAAAATTGTTACGACATCAGTATTGCTTCAAAACATCATCACTGTCGTACGTGAAAGGCGTCAAATAGATGTTACTTTTCCGACGGCGGTGGCGTCAACAATTTTCAAGTTTTGTGTTTCGCTTTGCTTTTGACAAAGCTAGCTCAACAAAAACTTAATCAATGATGTAGCATGGGTGGTAGAGCCTACTGTGCTTAAACTATTTCATTGATTCCTGCTTTTTAGGGGTACAAATATCAAGTTCCTGGACTTTGAAAAAAAATCAACGTTAAAGTTTTGCGTTTAGCTCTTGTATATTGGCTGTTTTTGACAAAGTATAAATACTAGAGTAACAGAAGTCGAGTAATATGCTTATCATTGGATGTTTACCTGAATACATTACACTCTTAAATAGTATTTCAACAATTTTTGAATTTTTGGGTAAAAACCTTAAATTAAGAAGAAACACAAGATTGTCTCTCACAAAGAATGAAAACTAAAGAGCAGCCAAACTTAGGGTATAGGTGTATCGTGAGATGTATACCTGAATGTGTTACACTCGTTAATAGAATTTCAACTATTTTTGTAATTTTGGGCTAAAAACCTCAAAAAGACTGGACTTTGAAGAAAAATCAATGTTTTTCACAAAATATGAAAACTAGAGCAGCCAAACTTTGATGATGAAGATGTACATTATTTAGGTTAATGTACAATCGCCACCTGTAGAAAATTTCTCATTAGCTCAACGGTAGAGCATAGGAGTTGATAGCTAGGGACGCAGGTCTGAGCCCCTGCTCCGGCACTATCTTTACCTCTATCTTTTCATCGTCCCAATACACGTTATAGTATGCAAAGACTCGGACCGGAGATAACGGCGATCTTTCCTCTCACGCTCCTGTTCATCGATACTAGGTTATATCAAAACAAATCTTCATTAGTAAACTGATATCTATAAGGATTGCTGCGATCTTGGTCGTATTGGTTAATTCTTAGGGCATGTTCCCGATTTACTAGATCATCGCCAAATCAGTGTAACGACAACAGAAAGGATATATTAGATCACCGACCAAATTTAATGAAAATAGTTAGGATTCAATAAATCCCCATCAGTTCACTGCAAACAGAAAGGATTAAAATAAATGTACCAGGGCCCCCTCAATTCACTGACAAAAGTGAGGATTTATTTAATCATGGCCCCTTACTAAATTCACTGAAATTAGTAAGGGGTTAATCTATCATGACTTAATTAGTTCACCGACACCAGTAAGGATTCAATAGATCTCCGTCCCTTCAGTTCACTGACACCAGTCAAGATTCAATAGATCACGACCCATTCAGTTCACTGACACCAGTCAAGATTCAATAGATCACGACTCATTCAGTTCACTGACACCAGGAAGGATTCAATAGATCACGACCCATTCAGTTCACTGACACCAGTCAAGATTCAATAGATCACGACCCATTCAGTTCACTGACACCAGTCAAGATTCAATAGATCACGACCTATTCAGTTCACTGACACCATGGGGGATTCAATAGATCACGACCCATTCAGTTCGCTGACACCAGGAGGGATTCAATAGATCACGACCCATTCAGTTCACTGACACCAGTCAATATTCAATAGATCACGACCCATTCAGTTCACTGACAGCAGTAAGGATTCAATAGATCACGACCCATTCAGTTCACTGACACCAGTCAAGATTCAATAGATCATGACCCATTCAGTTCACTGACACCAGGAAGGATTCAATAGATCACGACCCATTCAGTTCACTAACACCAGGAAGGATTCAATAGATCACGACCCATTCAGTTCACTAACACCAGGAAGGATTCAATAGATTTCCGTCCCCTTAATTCACAGACAACAGTGAGTATCTAACAGTTCACTTAAACCAGTCAGAAGTCTTCAAATCGGAGCCATATCAGTTCACTGATACATTTATCAGACTGAGTAAGGATCCCTCATTTTAAGAGATCACTAAACTGTCAGCAAACTATTATTATCACTACCATATCCGAACACCGATACTTGTGATGACGGGCCTATAAACTAATTATTATATTTTAGGAATAAGTATTCTTTTGTTGATATACACCACAGATGTAAGTGATTTATTAATTAAGAACAGTTGGCAGATTTCTAAATCGATGAAAACAAATTGACTTTGCCCTTTCGAACATAGATAAGTATGTGTGCCCAAGATGGAAAACCCAACGAGAGATTATTTGACTCGTGCCGTGACTGACCTATTTTATAATGTCTTACACGTATACGACCATGTCATAATGTAGTATCACATCTCCGTAATAAACCTAACAATGCGGTCATTGCTTCGGCCTACAATTGTATATTACAATGATACCATTGCACATCCATTGTTACTTATATAAATTTGAATTTTTGTCATTATTATTGTTATCATTTCGTTTAAAACTGTTCATTGATAGAGTTAGAAAAAATAAAAACCATTTTACAACGCGCTGAAAGATGTACTCTCTGAAAGGAATATTTGAGTGTCGATCGCGATAGTAGATAGGTTTATATAATACACGACTAATGCACACGTTTTCGCTTAAAAAATAGTTATCGCATACATACTTAATAAATTATATATATTTCCTCACAATATTTCAATGCCATTGAAACGTTGTGAGGAACTTTATATGATTTATTAACAACACATGAAATCAGTTTTTACTCCTTTGTTTAATTATAAATGCCTTACTCACAATTCAAATACACATCAACTTTGCATAATCAACAAAATACTGTTATGCATGTGATAACATGAATATCAAAATTGTGGAAATCTGCTTGTAAGTTTGATAACTGAAAACGGGTAGGGCGTCATATCTACAACGACAAATCTGGGCATGCGTATCTTTTTAGTTAAGCCAATCACAATATCCCGAATGGAAGCATGTACTTGGACTTCGACTTTTTAATTGGTATTTATTCAAATCCATCGGCCTCAAGTCACTCAGTGTTGAGCAGGTGCCTAACATACGTGTAGCTCTATATACGCCATGGGTTTCTCCGATTCCTCCATTCTGTTGAAGATTTCTGTTGTTGTGTTGGGTCTAGCGACAGTATCACATATAGTCGGTCTAGCGACTCCGCATTGGAGTTCCGCAAGTGGTAACGTTGCTGGTGTGACTATATCAAGCTCATATGGACTGTGGAAGTTTTGTTTGTCAGGAGGTGGAGATAGTGAATGTGATAGCTACCCCGATCGTAAGTGTCCATTACAGAAACAATAATTCGAGGTTCTTATAAACTGTAAATTTGGCCCTCGTTTCATTTTCGCCCTTTTTGTCAAACAATTTTTAAGACAAGGCAAACGTTTTCCTAAACATATGCCTGCATCTCATATTACATGTATAATGAGTATCCAAGTTTATGGCGAATTTAATGGGTTTTTTCATGAGAGGGCGACAATTTATCGTTTTATAGTAATAAATTATCATTACTCAGTAAATATATCGTCTTAAATTGATTTTCACATAATAAAGTATTTTGTAAATTTTTATTTGTACATTTACTCAATTTTGGATTTTATTCTTATGCTATTGTACTATTACATGAAAATATAATCAATAGAAAATCAATCCAATCATCCCTGAAATTCATTCCATTGTGATTTTTTTTATTTAGAAGAGTTTAGATATGTAATCAGCGATTCGGGTGGGAAGGGGGGGGGGGGGGGGGTAAGGTATCATACAATACAATACAATTTATAAATTGAAGCATCGTAGACAATATGGAGACGAGATCCTGCAAAAGAAAATATAAATTAGATTACCACAAGATACATTGTTTTAGTTGCTTAAATTTGTTTTCAAAATTGCGACAAAGAGATTCCAAATGTAATGTGAACTTGGTTGTTTACTTAAATACCTACGTCATAGCAATTTACATGCAATTAACATACGGTATCTAATATACAGTTATTTGCGGCAGTACCTCAATCTTTGTTATGATATAAATTTAATGTAATTCTTTCATTTTGAATTAACCTGCATTGATTGAACAACAATGTGTCAAAAGTCTTTGAGTGCACTTAATTCAAAATTACAAATTCGTTCTATGTCCATTAAAGCAATAGATTGAAACAAAAAAACAACAATATATTGTTTTATCTGTCTTTGTTATCCGAATTTTAATTAGGATATACTACCACTGTATTCTGATGTTATGGGACAGTGTATCGTGATTATCCGATTTGTTCGCTCTTTAGAATGCGTAGAGTTCGTAAAACGGCTATCCACGACAGTTTCATCACAATATATCGTTGCAAATTTTAAAAAACTGTAGGTATAAATACCGAGTCTTTGTTAATGTAGGCCAAATCTATTCATATTATTTTGATTAACCAATTAGATGTCGCTTTGCATGACTATACGCATTTATCATTCTCATTGTTATTAAAGTACAGTGTCTTTGTAATTAAGGTTTGTAAAACAATTTCATACGGTTTATCTTTGAAATGACATTTTCTTCATGTCTGATGTTTTGATGTCTTCATATAATATTTTTTTAAAGTTAAAAAATGGTTTTTCGTTTTTTTTCAAACAGCAATAACAAAAAACATTTCTTTGTTGAAAAACGTCATTTTTAGTCATTTGGTTATTAAAGAACATGTAATGTTTTTTTTCAGCGGAAGATTGGATAAAGACTTGTCGGGCATTTGCAATTATTGGCATGTTGACCGTTGTTGCTGCGGCCGTCCTTGCAGTGCTATGTACAGTTGCTCTTTCTAAGGAAACACATAAAATTGCCTTCATTCTTGCAACACTAGCAAGTTTCCTTGGAGGTTAGTGATTTTTACGTTTTACTTTGAAAATATCGCCCCACTACACTCTCGTCCGTTGCCGGTAAACTCCAACGTCAACCAACTTAATTTTGCCCTTCAGATTAGATTTCCCTGCTTTTTATGTTTGTTTACTGATGTTCACTAATAGGAGATAAAATATGTCTGTGAAAATGTCATCGTATACAGAAATATGTCTGTGAAAATGTCCACGTATACAGAAATATGTCTGTGAAAATGTCCTCGTATACAGAAATATATCTTTGAAAATGTCCTCGTATACAGAAATATGTCTGAAAATGTCCTCGTATACAGAAATATTTCTGTGAAAATGTCCTCGTATACAGAAATATTTCTGTCAAAATGTCTTCGTATACAGAAATATATCTGTGAGAATGTCCTCGTATACTATTAGTTACATGGTTTGTGAAGGTTAAATACGGGAATATATGAGGTCGGTGTAAAATCCGTGTAAAATCCGTATTTGGCCTCGGCCTTCGGCCTCGCCAAATACGGATTTTACACCGACCTAATATATTCCCGTATTCAACCTTCACACACCATGTAACGAATTTATCCTTTCACTAATTTATTTTCTATATTTAAGTCTAAGTGAAAATCTCAGTACACAAAACAAAAAAAACCGAAACAGACGGAAGCGTGAAAACCTAGTCTATATTAGCTGGCGTTCAACAAAAGAACATGTCTAGATGATTTATGGATGGCATTCCGCCCCCCCCCCCTCTTCATACTAAATCGCTAACTAAATAAGTATTCCCGTCTGAATAATGTTTGAAGACTCCTGTTTGAAGACTTACATTTTGCATTCCCCACCAAATCATAATCAATCGCAAATTAAATTATTTTGACAAGCCCCTGTGTCTCCGAATATAAGTAGGCGATTAAATAACTCAGATTAATAACTCAACGTACTGTTTGAAGCCAACGTACGGTCCCTTTTTCGTTTTAACAGCTCTTACACGTAAATTGGCCGTGAGTTCGTCAAACGTCGCTTCGGTATGCCGTTGTCGTCTCTAGACGGGAAATAACGTCACACACGTCACAGGCCTAATACGGGAACCGAGAGCGGCGAATACGGAAATGTATGGGGCAGTCACGTGACGTCTTTTAACCAATCGAATAATTACATTCTGACTAGTGGAAGGATAAAGAAATATATCTTTGAAAATGTCCTCGAATACAGAAATATGTCTGTGAAAATGTCCTCGTATACAAAAAAAATCGGTGTATATATAATCTATAAACAGTGTATCAGTATAAAAATTCACAAAATTTGAGATTGTTCTTACAAACAAATTTTGTGTTAGTTTTTTTCCCCTCTGATTCTTTCATTTGAGCTTTGAAGTACCCTTATACCGTAGCGCGTTGCTCAGCAATACTCCGCTTTTGTCTTCAATATTTGAAGGGGAGGTCTGCTAAGGGGAGGAAGGTGGTGCATGGGTTTTGTACCTAGGCTTGGAAATCTCGAAGTCATTAAAAGTGCTTGTTGCTATCACCTACTTAACGTTTAGCAATAACATGGTATTTCAGAGAGATAGCACCATAAAATTGGCAACATATGCGGGCTATGAAAAGGAAGCAAATACAACAACATGCCCTTCCTCCAGCACATATACACCAATATACCCTTCTTCCTTCATACTTACACAAATATATTCTTCTTCCAGCAAATATACACTAACATACCCTTTCACCAACATACATTCACCAACCAACTTTTCTTTTAACACATATACAGCAATGCACCCTTCTTCCTACATACATACACAAATATATTCTTCCTCCAGCATTATACACCAGCATACCCTTCCTCCAACTTGCACACACCAACATACTCTTCATCCAGCACACATATACCTGCATACTCTTCCTCAAGCATTATACACCAACATACTCTTCCTCCAGCAACATAACAAACATACTGTTCATCCAGCACATATACCCCAACATACTCTTCATCGAGCAACCTACACCAACTTACTCTTCCTCCAGCAACATACACCAACATACTCTTCCTCCAGCAACATACACCAACATGCTCTTCCTCCAGCAACATACACCAACATACTCTTCATCCAGCACACACACACCAACATACTCTTCATCCAGCACACATACACCAACATACTCTTCCTCCAGCACACATACACCAACATACTCTTCATCCAGCAACATACACCAACATACTCTTCCTCCAGCAACATAACAAACATACTGTTCACCCAGCACACATACACCAACATACTCTTCATCCAGCACATATACACCAACATACTCTTCCTCCAGCAACATAACAAACATACTCTTCCTCCAGCAACATAACAAACATACTCTTACTCCAGCAACATAACAAACATACTCTTCCTCCAGCAACATAACAAACATACTCTTCATCCAGCAACATAACAAACATACTCTTCCTCCAGCAACATAACAAACATACTCTTCATCCAGCACACATACACCAACATACTCTTCCTCCAGCAACATAACAAACATACTCTTCCTCCAGCAATATAACAAACATACTTTTCATCCAGCAACATAACAAACATACTTTTCCTCCAGCAACATAACAAACATACTCTTCCTCCAGCAACATAACAAACATACTCTTCCTCCAGCAACATACACCAACATACTCTTCCTCCAGCACACATACACCAACATACTCTTCCTCCAGCAACATACACCAACATACTCTTCCTCTAGCAACATACACCAACATACTCTTCCTCCAGCAACATACACCAACATACTTTTCATCCAGCAACATACACCAACATACTCTTCCTCCAGCAACATAACAAACATACTCTTCCTCCAGCAACATAACAAACATACTCTTCCTCCAGCAACATAACAAACATACTCTTCCTCCAGCAACATACACCAACATACTCTTCCTCCAGCAACATAACAAACATACTCTTCCTCCAGCAACATAACAAACATACTCTCCCTCCAGCAACATAACAAACATACTCTTCATCCAGCAACATACACCAAAATACTCTTCCTCCAGCAACATACACCAACATACTCTTCCTCCAGCATCATAACAAACATACTCTTCATCCAGCACACATTCAGCAACATACTCTTCACCCAGCACACATACACCAACATACTCTTCCTCCAGCAACATAACAAACATACTCTTTCTCCAGCAACATAACAAACATACTCTTCCTCCAGCAACATAACAAACATACTCTTCCTCCAGCAACATATAAAACATACTCTTCCTCCAGCAACATAACAAACATACTGTTCACCCAGCACACATACACCAACATACTCTTCCTCCAGCAACATAACAAACATACTCTTCCTCCAGCAACATAATAAACATACTCTTCCTCCAGCAACATAACAAACATACTCTTCCTCCAGCAACATACACCAACATACTCTACCTCCAGCAACATACACCAACATACTCTTCCTCCAGCAACATAACAAACATACTCTTCCTCCAGAAACATACACCAACATACTCTTCCTCCAGCAACATACACCAACATACTCTTCCTCTAGCAACATACACCAACATACTCTTCCTCCAGCAACATACACCAACATACTCTTCCTCCAGCAACATACACCAACATACTCTTCCGCCAGCAACATACACCAACATACTCTTCATCCAGCACATATACACCAACATACTCTACATCCAGCAACATACACCAACATACTCTTCATCCAGCACATATACACCAACATACTCTTCACTCAGCCGTATACACCAGCATACTCTTCATCCAGCAACATACACCAACATACTCTTCCTCCAGCAACATACACCAACATACTTTTCCTCCAGCAACATACACCAACATACTCTTCCCCCAGCAACATTACAAACATACTGTTCACCCAGCACATATACACCAACATACTCTTCATCCAGCAACATACACCAACATACTCTTCATCCAGCACATATACACCAACATACTCTTCATCCAGCAACATACACCAACATACTCTTCATCCAGCACATATACACCAACATACTCTTCATCCAGCAACATACACCAACATACTCTTCATCCAGCACATATACACCAACATACTCTTCATCCAGCCGTATACACCAACATACTCTTCATCCAGCACATATACACCTCCAACACATATACTCCAACATACTCTTCATCCAGCAAATATACACCAACACACTCCTTCCTATGAAACATACACTGACACAACTTCCCCTCACGCACAGCACTTACTTGTTGTGATTGACAATGATGACTCGGTCCTCATTTTGATGATTGATGCTTAGATGATACCATGAGTTACATGGTGGGTGTTGTCGATGAAGCAGAAGACGCTTACTCTTTTGGAATGCTTGGTCTTATTCTCTTGTACCTTTACGAGGGTCTCCATGTAAATCTTTTCTTGGTTTCTATTTTGCCTCTAGTTTAATGGTGTTTGAGTTCGGATTATGGTTTTAATGACGCTTTGATATTATCTTATACACAAACATACTTTTCACCCAGCACAAATGCACCAACATACCCTTCATCCAGCTAATATACACCAGCATATTAATCCTCCAGCACACATACCCAAACCTACCCTTCATCTAATAAATGAACACCAATGTATTCCTCCTCAAGCACACATATTCTAATATACCCTTCCTCGAACACACTGACGCGGAGGCACGTCATTAAATCGACACAAACTGTAATGAAAAAAGTAAAACCAATTACAAAAACTTAACATCCGTTAATTATTATGTCCCTTAGAGTGCAGACTCTGCTGGTGGATTTTTTAGTCCCCGAGGTTTACTGGAGCCTCCATAGCCACAGTTAATCTCATTTGAGTTGTGGCACGGTACATAATATACACATTTTCGTAGTACACGATTTGAAATTATACAGAACTAGTTTAATTTTACTTCTAAATTCATAAATTAAAGGGGTTTTACGCACCTGATTCCTACCTTTTGGCCTCTACCATCACTGAATAGTCCTAGGAGGACGAAACAGCTGTATGATGCAGTTTAATTCATTTTTTTGGCATACTGTATCTATTACTAAATTTAAGAGGTGCAGCATATGTGTGTGTAACGTCATCTTTGCTACATATGTTACATTAACTGTATGGAGACAAAAATTAAGAATTGCAAAGCTTATAATGTGGAAATTGCTTAATGCCAAACTAAATTCCTATTATTGTAATTAAGCTTGCATGTCTACCATAAGGCAATTGGTACGAACTTAATTCAAAATTAATCAAGTATTGCATGTATATGTGGAATAAACTGCTTCCTATATATTTGTTAGTATTCTCTTCTGGTAGGAAGGTATGCTCAGTGTAAAGAGTATACACGTTTAATGGTTGTGTAATATAATTTATTGGTTGTGCAAAATAATCTTCATTTTTAGACAGTATTTATACCTACTCCACATAAAACTCAACTCAAACATATAGAATTGAAAATGCGGAAGCCGGTTAGTGCCACATGAAGTAAACTTTTTATGTCGTAGTTACGACTAAGTATGTCGTAATTACGACTTAGCTATCTCGTAATTGCGACTTAGTATGTCGTACTTACGACTTTACTATCTCGTAACTACGACTTAGTTATCTCGTAATTACGACTTAGTATGTCGTAATTACGACTTAGTTATCTCGTAATTACGACTTAGTTTGTCGTAATTACGACTTAACTATCTCGTAATTACGACTTAGTATGTCGGCATTACGATTAAGTTATATCTCGTAGTTTGGTCAGTACGGAAGCCGGTTAGTGCCACATGAAGTAAATTTGTATGTCGTAATTACGACTTAGTTATCTCGTAATTACGACTTAGCTATCTCGTAATTAGGACTTAGTTATCTCGAAATTACGACATACTAAGTCGTAATTACGACTTAACTATCTCGAAATTACGACTTAGTTTTCTCGTAATTACGACTTAACTATCTCGTAATTACGACTTAGTTATCTCATAATTACGACTTGGTATGTCGTAATTACGACTTCTTATCTCGTAATTACGACATACTAAGTCGTAATTACGACTTATCTATCTCGAAATTACGACTTAGTTATCTCGCAATTACGACTTAACTATCTCGTAATTACGACTTAACTATCTCGAAATTACGACTTAGTTATCTCGTAATTACGACTTATGTATCTGGTTATTATGACTTATGGAATATCTCATATGCAGCAATGCTCAATATCGTAGACACTCTAATCTCTATGTAATAAACTAACTTACCTTAAATTAACGACAGCAAATACTCCAAGACACCCGTTCCAATGAAAACACAGCATTATACAGAAACAATAATAATGATAATATTTATTCAGGTAAAAGGAACAATTAAATACATAAAAACTTTTGAATTTAAAATATTACAGATGGTAATTATAATCACAGATTTTGACTTGAATTCCTTGGGATAGCCCATATAAAGCCTTAACTTTATTGTACTCATGAAGCGTAAACTTTTACTGTATTTTATTTAAGCTGCAAGTATCATCTTGTCCGCCATCATCTGGGCTGCAAAAACCACCGACTTGGGAAACGGAATAAAAATCAGCTGGTCGTTTGCGTTTTCCATCGTTGGCGGTGTTCTGGCTGGAATAGGTGGGATGTTGGTCGCCTGTGACACTTGTAAGGGCTAACTCCAGCTGTATATTCGTAAATTAATTGTTTTTATCTTCATTATGATCAGCATGATTCTGTATTTCCATTTTCAACATGTTACTTGCTGTAAAAATACATTTGATATCGTGCACTTTTAAATGTGTGAGAACAAAATGTTAACGTCAATCGCACTATGAATAAAAACAAATATTTTTTTTTTTTTACTTTTTCAGCATGTTTAAAATAGCATATCTCGGATAATCATCATATTTTACACTAATCAAATCGCATTTCTTTGTAACTATATACACTTAATAGGTAACACTGGAAACATGTAAAACGAAATCAAATGAATAATTGCTTTGATTGGCTAAACTACTCCAAGAGTCAGTCGGTTACTTTTACATTCATATACGGTATTGAATGTAAAACTTAAAACCAGTGATTGGGATTAAATGTAATGCAATATATGTCATTTGACATGTATTACAATTTTATTATATTCAATATTATCTGTTGGCTACAATATACAGTTTGATACATAATTAGTTTTTCAATAAAATTATAAGTAATAGCAATAGTTTATTTCTTTTTCTTTTTCTATGTTGATCAATTTTGAAACACGTTGTTGAAAAACAATGTTGATACTTGCGAATGTTCTAATTGTAAGCAGTTCACAAGCGCTACCTTGCAATAATCAAATTACACTTTGCAATCCTAGAAAAATGAAGATTGCTTAAAACAATTGACACATCATTTTTTTTTTAACTTCCGTTATTACGTGTTTTCTTTTTAAATGTGAGAACATATTTGAAGTCCCCAGTTGTGCCCTTTTGATTTTTTGACTGATTAGAAAAACAAAAAACAGACCGCCATCCTGAATTTAAACATTTACAATTTGTTATTCATGTAGTTTTTTTTTGTGAGAAGTAGGTACATGTATAAATAGATCTTTCTCAAATTGCATATATAGTTTCCTCTTAGTCTTTATAAAGTCTAGCTGTGCTATTTTGATTTTCGGGCCGATCAGAAAAATCAAAATGGCTGGCCAACGGCCATATTGGAAATTTATCTCACAGACTACCATCTTTCAGTTAATAATGCCTTTTCTTAAGAAGAAAAAAAAATGGAAAAAAATCCAACTTTTTAACAACAAATGAAGATATGGTTGGCACCAATATCCTTCTGGGACCTATTGTTTAATGTTCATACTATGTATTGGCATACGTTAGTATCTCTGTTGCACGGGAAAATCTTTATCCGACGTCTTAAATGTTTATAAGACTTGTAGTTTATATATGTTCTAAAGTTAATGGAGGATGTCGCATTTAGTTTTCTACATACGACATCATATCTTAAATCTTTTATGAGATATACATATGTATGATATAGAATTAAATGAAACGAAATGTTTAAATTGCTACATTGCATCCGTTTTCATTAATTGTCCTTTTTGAGGTTGGTTTGATATGTCTACTTCATGATGCAAACTGTTATTACCTTACAAACATACATTTTATTATCAAAACAAACCAGTATATGTCGTTTCAACTTTGATCTGCCATTGCTCCCGTAATTTATCGCCATCTTGCATTTCCAACTGGATCTCGGGTGTGATTTTGTGCTTTGTTCCAAGTGTTGCAGGGAAGATTTATGAAATAAAGCTTCATTTTGTATCTAACAAACTAATACCATTTATTTCAATACAGATATAAAAAGAAACACATTCGCTTCCCTGTTAATTGATCAATATTGATTTCGAAATAAAAAAAAAAGAAGATATTTTTAGTCAAATTGGTAAAGCACTGCACTAAATTGTAAATGTACCTTGAAAACCATCGTCAATCTAAACAATTTGCGTGTTACCTAACCCCTATTCTGAAACCTTCTGTTATCGAAACCATACAACAACATCACTTCAATAGCTGTTGAAAAATACATACTTTTGTTAGAAGTTTTAGCGTTTCAGACTTTCAGTACTTTGATTTTGATTTTATACCTGATACAGTCAATCGTTCTAGTTGATGAGTATGTCGAATGTGACCTAGGTGAACGAAATATAAAGGCTGCTTGAAATAGCAAAACACATTGATCCGATAACTCTTTCACTCTATCTCTAACAACAACAAAAAAAACAGGGGGAAAAAGTGAAAAAAAAATTCAGAAACCAAAATTGATTAAACTATAGACAAACTGCGAACAAAGGAAAATTACATGGAAACCCCCGAAATAGTACAGGGCTTCCCAAAAACCGTGTCCCCACTTTGTATGGTCATATCTTTCCCCACAAGATAATTACAAATTATCAATTGCATTTTAGAGAATAGGTATTCATGATTTGTTTCCACTGCGACACAAAATAATGATGATGTCATTATTGCTTTTATGATGCCATTGTCGACATTATTTTTACAAGATTTGCGACAAAAAGGCTGTGCACATTGATGTGGTGACACTTTATTTTGAAAATGGAAATAGTCATTACTAGAACATAAATCACTTCGAACAAATATATTTAAAATATGTCTGACGTTCATCCCATTATGGGAGAAATAGGAAAATCCCTATTGACACGTGTAAAATTCTTGTCAGAAACTTTAGAGACAGGATGGAGCTTGTGATTGACAAATAGGAAAATCCCTATTGACACGTGTAAAATTCTTGTCAGAAACTTTAGAGACAGGATGGAGCTTGTGATTGACAAATAGGAAAATCCCTATTGACACGTGCAAAATTGTTGTCAGAAACTTTAGAGACAGGATGGAGCTTGTGATTGACAAATAGGAAAATCCCTATTGACACGTGCAAAATTGTTGTCAGAAACTTTAGAGACAGGATGGAGCTTGTGATTGACAAATAGGAAAATCCCTATTGACACGTGCAAAATTGTTGTCAGAAACTTTAGAGACAGGATGGAGCTTGTGATTGACAAATAGGAAAATCCCTATTGACACGTGTTAAATTGTTGTCAGAAACTTTAGAGACAGAATGGAGCTTGTGATTGACAAATAGGAAAATCCCTATTGACACGTGCAAAATTGTTGTCAGAAACTTTAGAGACAGGATGGAGCTTGTGATTGACAAAAAAGGAGAACATCTTAAACACATCATAAAATGACGTTATTTGTTTCGTAGTTGGTCGAAATGACGTTACATGGCATTTTTAAAGTCTGCTTTAATGTGGCAATACTGCTAGGACATTGAAAGTTTTATTGAAAATAACAACCCATTAAAAGTCTAATGTTTGACATATTTTCATGATAAACGTTTTGTTGTTTTTATAATGTCGAAGATTAGGGACAGGTTTTTTTGAACACCCTGTGCAAGTGAATAAGGCCGGATGTTTCTAAAAGGTAAGCGTTTTACATCGATGATATCCGTAATCTGGGTCATATTAAAGTAAAAATCATGTCCTCTATGAACTAAGACATTATTCTCAATCACAACAAGAAGGCATACTAGTAAGCATATTTAAAAATAAAAACATGATATAACAAAACATTACCAAAGTGGTCCCCATAAACTAGCTTACGCATGTTTGGCCTTTCTAACTAATATTGGTATGATTTGTTTAGTGTGTCCAGTTTGCACGAGCAATAAATGGAAACCATTGAAAAGTTCATATGACGAGATATGAATGAAGAAAGCACATACTTAAAATAAACTAAGGAGATTGATTCACACGAGCTACGGTCAACATTTAAATTGGAGATATCGTACCATACTAACTGATTATATTTGTGAAGGTCATGTGACATGAAAGATTCACCAAGGCGACTGGGTTTCTCTAAATGGGTGAATACGTACGGTGTCACCTGTCCGACAAGGTGGCTTATATTTAGATCAATCCGCGAGCTAACAATCTAGTCAACCGTACACTGATATGATAAGTACAGCTATACCTGATTACTATATGAATGTGTCTGTGCGTGAGAGGACGGAATGCAGAAATGTTTCGTGATGACGTAACACACACATATGCTGCACCTTTAAAATTTAGTAATAGATACAGTATGGCGAAAAAATGAATTAAACTGCATCATACAGCTGTTTCGTCCTCCTATGACTCTTCAGTGATGGAAGGGGCCAAAAGGTGGGAATCCAAAGAAAAAAGAACAAAGAAAAGATTTACACAGATACCCTTGAAAAAAACACAAGAAAATAAGACCAGGTGTTCCAGAAGAGAAAGTGCATCCTGCCTCTTCGACGAAACCTGCAATTGAAATCTTGGTCACATCAAAGGAAACGTCAAAGAAGTCACAAAAGTTAGAACCGAATCACAACAAGAAAACATACTAATGAGCTTATCAAAAAAAGCCGACATATGTCACGAAAATCTCATAACAGTAAACTTTTTAAATAACGCATCAACTGCGACATGTAAATATGTTTATGAGAAGTATATGATATGCTCTTTTTAATAAAGGGGAAGTTCACGATCGAAAAATCGCAATCGTCACGTTTATTGAATCGCATAGTAGTAAGCTGCCAGTGTTAGGTATAAGCTTTTTTTCTGTATCTAACTACTGAGCATTATACTTCAATACATAACCCTGCCATATGTATTTATATATAGCATTTGATCAATTCAGTGTTAAGCTACAAAACATAACTGCAAATAAGAATTTATATGTATTTGTACAACTCAAGAGTCAAACCGCAATGCATAACAATGCGATAGGAAGTAGTAAATTTATCTAAATTCTGATTGTTTATTAACTGTACATACATAACACTGCAATATTAATTTTTATTACATTTTTTGCCAGTGAAATATAGAAAATTATCAAACTGATAAAACTTATATTTTCACTGCAGTGATGAGCAGTGAAAATATAAGATTTTGCCGTGAAAATATAAGATTTTGCAGTGAAAATATAAGGCTTTTTCAGTGTAACGTGAAAAAGTGACCCAACAATAAAATACCACCCGGGTCATTATTCTACGTTGCAAAAGTTACCCGGGTCGTTATTTAACAGTAGAAATCGTACACGGCCATCTGTAGAAAAATGACCCCATTCGATTTTTTCGTAATTCGTCCCGTGAAAAAGTGACCCGCCGTAGCTTTCAACGGTGGGTAGTTTTCAACTGGGTCATTTTTTTCACATAACACCGAAACTTTTGTATGAGTTGTTCCCCTTGATCGGATCTTGGAGGCTCGCCATTGTTGTCGTCTGCTAGAACTTTTCTCTTGGGGAAAGATGGTCTTGACGAAATGGCATCAATAGTACATATTGATAGGAACTGCTGCAGGATTAAATATGAAATGAATTGAAAGATGAGAATGGTTCAACTTTTCCGATCAGCTTATCCCAATCAGCTGTGTACTGGACCCGATCGGTTGTGATTTCGACGGATTACAGTAGACTTAGCTCCTTTGCAGTAGGCAAGTAGACCAAGAAAAAAATAATGAAAGTATCTTAGTCCTCTTTCGAAATGTAATAAAAAGAAAATTCAATGGTTTGCCGTTTAATATCAAATATATTTCACTTGTATGGCAGATTTTTTTTTTATATTTTCACTCGTGCTACGCACTCGTGAAAATATAAAAAAAACCTGCCATACTCGTGAAATATATTCGATATTAAACGACAAACCATTGAATATCCTCTATATATATTTCTAACTACTTTGTTGATTTACCATATTTAACACTACCAGAGGAATTTTTATATATATATTTACACATGTAATCACTTTATACTAATACTGCTATATGGATTTTTTTTATCTCTGATGACTGATTGTTGAATTAAAATACATAAAAACTGCCATATTCATTTATATATATATAACTACTGAATGTTGAATTACAATTACATAACACCGAGAGAGGACTTGTATATATATATATCTAATTACTGATGAATTACACTGCCATAGGAATTTATCTCTGTCTAAATACTGCGTGTTGAATGACAATATATAAGACTACAATAGTAATGTATATATCTCAAACTACTTAGTTTTGCATTGCAATGTATAACACTGCACTACAACGTTTTATATATTATCTAATTACTGAGTGTTAAATTACAACACATAACACTGTCATGAGCATTTAAAAATCTCAAATTATTGAGTGTTAAAGTGCAAAGCATAACACTGCATTAATGCTTATTGTGCCTCTTAGTTTCCAGCTACAACATGCTACACTAGTCTGCTATACTCTAGGGGCTCAACCCGAGTTGTTTGCAGGTATATGTATATGGGGAAACCCTATTTTATATGGTAGTGTAGGTTCTTAGCTTCAACAAAAAGGGTTCTCTTTTTGAATCCCTATAGATTTTCCCCAGCATATCCCCAAACGTTTCCTGTTGGGCAAAAACAAAACGTACTTGCCATATCTCGGGCATTTCTTGAAATATTTTGACAAACTTTCTTTTTTTATATAGTGGTATTTTAGGCACGGGTCACATTTAAAACCATCAAAAAAATATGTGAAGTCTCTATCAAGTGATTTAAATGTCAATAAAAGGAATTGAAACATATTTCCACACATTTACTCATCAATAAAATAGAATGAAAAGAGATTTTGAAATGTTATTTGGTATGTTAATTCATCATGAAAAAAATGCAGGTCAAATTGACGATATAACAATACTTTGAAACGTTAGGCTGATTTAAATTGAGAATTTTTTAATTATTTAGGGCATGACCAAACGCGAAACATTGTCGTATTCCAGTCAAATTTTTGTAAGATTTTCGTAAGAGTTCGTTCTCTTCGACAAATTCCCATTAAACGTTTTAGTATAATATTTACTGAGATCAGGTTGCGTTTAGACGCTACGGCTGTTGTTAGAATGTAGAGAGTTTAACATATACTGCAATCACTAGGTTTTTATATTCATGATTGTCATTTGTCAATATGTGATGTAAGATTAGAACTATTCAAAACAAGTATTTATCCTACGTGGCAGAAAACACGTTTCAGGGAATTGTCTCTTAGATATAGAACCTATGTCTCCCTTTATCGGAAATGAATTGGAAACCGGTTTCGTTTTGACATTATCATTATTAAAACAGAAGCAACATTAGCTCATTTAGTTTGTATGTAACAAATCCTGTTTATCGATAAAATGTTGCTGTTATCATTACTTATTAATTATCAGTTAAGAATAGCTCATACGTTCGAAATTATTTTACAATTGCTAATACCAAATTGATATTAATTTACTATAATGATTTGTTTATTATAGTTATAGATAATTATATACAGTGTATCATATGAAAAACAAAGATCAACATATTGTACTAACAGTCATATTGTGTGTCCTTAATTTCTGAAAATGAAATAATACTATAATAGAAGGTATATTGATTTTATTAAAAGTCCTGAGTCTGAATTCGGCTTAAGAGAAAATCTCAACCTGATTGTAGTGGACTCTAAACAAACGATATCGGCCTAACGGGAAGGGCTACTTCTTTTACCACAGATAACAGGGTTAGTCTCATACAGCGCTAATCTTTGTTATCACAGTTCAATGTTTGGAAGTGTCACCTTGATATGTGTGCTTAGTCGACACTTGTCAAAACTCACTAAAGGTGGGTGGGTTCCTATTTTCAGAAAATCATACTATTTTTTCTACTTTTCGTTTCCCATTTACATTTTTAAAAGCAGAAAAAAGTGCGAAAGAACAAATTTCAAAACATGTTACTTAACATCCACATGTACTTTTAAATTTGCGATAACACCATACCATCTATCAGATAATCAGCTTTAAAATCTAATTGTTGGGATTACACTAACACACACGAGAATAACAACTTTATAACTTACAAAGAATGTAGAATAATATACGATCGAGCCAAATAATGCATTAGACTGAATCAAAAAGCTGTTTCGTATGTTTTTGTCTCAAATAAATGAAGCCCTTCAATGCATATTGCTGATGTTTATGTTGATCTTTTTAATATTACAAAAAAAAGCTTGAATAGCTGCCAATCGCATGACATCTGAACTATTTGAAAGCCTGAACATTACAGGAAATGATGTTCCCATGGTATTGTTGATAATTATGATGACTTTAATAATCTATATGCAATTTGTAACAAAGAAATCAATTTTTCACTCCCACGGCTCATTTAAATATCACGTCTCTGATCCTAGTTTGACCTCTCGATGTATACATAACCTCTCGGTGTATACATACATTCATGTATAACCTCGAGTTCTCGGTGCTTCACACTCGTATACGGATCGCGGTATATCCCAGACATATCGCTAACAGGTGCGTGTGTGCTGTCATGCAATTTCTATTAAACTTTGATTATATAATCGCTCCATAGCCAATCATCCTGATTTTGATTTGATTTCAATGATATATTACCTTATACATTTGCGTAAACCAAAAGACTTATCAGTACATAGCAATTGACACGATATAAGTTATTTAGTAAATTCGCGATATTCTGTATGACATATTTACATACCATTATTTTTTTCAAGCTTATTAAAGATATCGTAATAGGCCATCGTTCTTTCAGAGCAACAATTTGACTGTTAACTGTGACTTTTTTATGTCAAATTGGATAGTTCGAACTTTAACTTGAAAGGAGACAGATGTTTGCGAATTCGTTAATTTTTTTCGAATATATTACAATGATTCATTCTCCTTCCTCCGAATGATAATGTTAACCTTGAGTTTTTTTTATTGTGTTAAAAACTTCTTCAGTCATTTTCTCAAATTGTGTGTGTAGGTTTTCGTTTGTGCTTAGTTATGTCCGTTTGATTTCATACTGGTCAGTAAAAACAAATGACGGAAAAGCGGCCATCTTTGATTTAGATATTAAAAGATTGTTAACTAATTGACAACTACTAGAGGGATCTTTCTCATATTCCATATGTAGGTAACCCTTGGTCCCCAGTTGTGCCCTTTTGATTTTTTGACTGATTAGAAAAACAAAAAACAGACCGCCATCCTGAATTTTAACATTTACAATTTGTTATTCATGTAGTTTTTTTGTGAGAAGTAGGTACATGTATAAATAGATCTTTCTCAAATTGCATATATAGTTTCCTCTTGGTCTTTATAAAGTCTAGCTGTGCTATTTTGATTTTCGGGCCGATCAGAAAAATCAAAATGGCTGGCCAACGGCCATATTGGAAATTTATCTCACAGACTACCATCTTTCAGTTAATAATGCCTTTTCTTAAGAAGAAAAAAAATGGGAAAAAATCCAACTTTTTAACAACAAATGAAGATATGGTTGGCACCAATATCCTTCTGGGACCTATTGTTTAATGTTCATACTATGTATTGGCATACGTTAGTATCTCTGATGCACGGGAAATTCTTTATCCGACGTCTTAAATGTTTATAAGACTTGTAGTTTATATATGTTCTAAAGTTAATGGAGGATGTCGCATTTAGTTTTCTACATACGACATCATATCTTAAATCTTTTATGAGATATACATGTACATATGTATGATATAGAATGAAATGAAACGAAATGTTTAAATTGCTACATTGCATCCGTTTTCATTAATTGTCCTTTTTGAGGTTGGTTTGATATGTCTACTTCATGATGCAAACTGTTATTACCTTACAAACATTCATTTTATTATTAAAACAAACCAGTATATGTCGTTTCAACTTTGATCTGCCATTGCTCCCTTAATTAATCGCCATCTTGCATTTCCAACTGGATCTCGGGTGTGATTTTGTACTTTGTTCCAAGTGTTGCAGGGAAGATTTATGAAATAAAGCTTCGTTTTGTATCTAACAAACTAATACCATTTATTTCAATACAGATATAAAAAGAAACACATTCGCTTCCCTGTTAATTGATCAATATTGATTTCGAAATAAAAAAAAAAGAAGATATTTTTAGTCAAATTGGTAAAGCACTGCACTAAATTGTAAATGTACCTTGAAAACCATCGTCAATCTAAACAATTTGCGTGTTACCTAACCCCTATTCTGAAACCTTCTGTTATCGAAACCATACAACAACATCACTTCAATAACTGTTGAAAAATACATACTTAGAAGTTTTAGCGTTTCAGAACTTTCAGTACTTTGGTTTTGATTTTATACCTGATACAGTCAATCGTTCTAGTTGATGAGTATGTCGAATGTGAACTAGGTGAACGAAATATAAAGGCTGCTTGAAATAGCAAAACACATTGATCTGATAACTCTTTCACTCTATCTATAGCAACAACATAAAAAACAGGGGGAAAAAGTGAAAAAAAAATCAAAAACCAAAATTGATTAAACTATAGACAAACTGCGAACAAAGGAAAATTACATGGAAACCCCCGAAATAGTACAGGGCTTCCCAAAAACCGTGTCCCCACTTTGTATGGTCATATCTTTCCCCACAAGATAATTACAAATTATCAATTGCATTTGAGAGAATAGGTATTCATGATTTGTTTCCACTGCGACACAAAATAATGATGATGTCACTATTGCTTTTATGATGCCATTGTCGACATTATTTCTGCATGATTTGCGACAAAAAGGCTGTGCACATTGATGTGGTGACACTTTATCTTGAAAATGGAAATAGTCATTACTAGAACATAAATCACTTTGAACAAATATATTTAGAATATGTTTGACGTTCATCCCATTATGGGAGAAATAGGAAAATCCCTATTGACACGTGTAAAATTGTTGTCAGAAACTTTAGAGACAGGATGGAGCTTGTGATTGACAAATAGGAAAATCCCTATTGACACGTGTAACATTGTTGTCAGAAACTTTAGAGACAGGATGGAGCTTGTGATTGACAAATAGGAAAATCCCTATTGACACGTGTAAAATTGTTGTCAGAAACTTTAGAGACAGGATGGAGCTTGTGATTGACAAATAGGAAAATCCCTATTGATACGTGCAAAATTGTTGTCAGAAACTTTAGAGACAGGATGGAGCTTGTGATTGACAAATAGGAAAATCCCTATTGACACGTGCAAAATTGTTGTCAGAAACTTTAGAGACAGGATGGAGCTTGTGATTGACAAATAGGAAAATCCCTATTGACACGTGTAAAATTGTTGTCAGAAACTTTAGAGACAGGATGGAGCTTGTGATTGACAAATAGGAAAATCCCTATTGACACGTGCAAAATTGTTTTCAGAAACTTTAGAGACAGGATGGAGCTTGTGATTGACAAATAGGAAAATCCCTATTGACACGTGCAAAATTGTTGTCAGAAACTTTAGAGACAGGATGGAGCTTGTGATTGACAAAAAAGGAGAACATCTTAAACATAAAATGACGTTATTTGTTTCGTAGTTGGTCGAAATGACGTTACATGGCATTTTTTAAATTCTGCTTTAATGTGGCAATACTTCTAGGACATTGAAAGTTTTATTGAAAATAACAACCCATTAAAAGTCTATGAAAGAACTCTTTAATCTAATGTTTGACATATTTTCATGATAAACGTTTTGTTGTTTTATAATGTCGAAGATTAGGGACAGGTTTTTTTGAACACCCTGTGCAAGTGAATAAGGCCGGATGTTTCTAAAAGGTAAGCGTTTTACATCGATGATATCCGTAATCTGGGTCACATAAAAGTAAAAGTCATGTCCTCTATGAACTAAGACATTATTCTCAATCACAACAAGAAGGCATACTAGTAAGCATATTTAAAAATAAAAACATGATATAACAAAACATTACCAAAGTGGTCCCCATAAACTAGCTTACGCATGTTTGGCCTTTCTAACTAATATTGCTATGATTTGTTTAGTGTGTCCAGTTTGCACGAGCAATACCTGGGAACCATTGAAAAGTTCATATGACGAGATATGAATGAAGAAAGCACATACTTAAAATAAACTAAGGAGATGGATTCACACGAGCTACGGTCAACATTTAAATTGGAGATATCGTACCATACTAACTGATTATATTTGTGAAGGTCATGTGACATGAAAGATTCACCAAGACGACTGGGTTTCTCTAAATGGGTGAATACGTACGGTGTCACCTGTCCGACAAGGTGGCTTATATTTAGATTAATCCGCGAGCTAACAATCTAGTCAACCGTACACTGATATGATAGTACATCTATACCTGATTACTATATGAATGTGTCTGTGCGTGAGAGGACGGAATGCAGAAATGTTTCCGTCCGTACGTGTTTGTTCACACCTTTGAAATACCCTGATAGTTACTTTGTGTGTCTGAAGAGAATTAACTATGCCCTCATTGACTCAAACACAAAACATGAATGAATATAGGGCCACTGAAAATGTCGAATTGTATTGATTTGTCTAATAAATCTACTATACGGGTTATTGCAATATTACCAAATACGGTTGTTACTGCAACACATCTTAACATACGCAGTATATTTTTATATAGCGTACCATGTTAGATAACACTATTTTATCGCATGAAGCTTTGGAGAATATTGGAAAACTAAATATGCATATACATCAACACGGAATGAAGGTAACTTATAAACCGACTGGTCTTACATTGCACATGTAAATAAAACTATCTTGTTTTCATAAGAGGGTTCCATAAATATAATTATAGTGTAACAAGAATAAAAACGGCTTGCATCAATCTGTATTATAACTCAAAATAGTCCTATGATATAAATATTTTGGGGGAACAGAAAGGAGAGGAAAGTAGGGGTATGGTGTATAAGAGAGAGGGAATGGGGATAGTAAGATATAACGTACTTATATAGGAAAATAGTTATAATGTAATGCTATTTTAGTAATGCTTTTTAGTAATGCAGGTGATCATGTTTCTGTTGCTTAAGTAAACAGCATGACGATATTACATCAAGCGTAAGTCTACTGAGGTTGCCCATCAAAGACTGGTATTCCTAACGGGTAATGCTTATTTTGACTTATTAAAGTTTCATGTCATATATAAAGGTATAAATATAAACCGGTAATCTAAACCGGATCGGTTAACAACAAAGAAAAAAGCTACAGCAAACATAACGCACCTTTTTTAATAATAGATACAATATGCCGAAAAAATGAATTATATCGAATCATAAGCTGTTTCGTCCTTCTAGAACTCGTCAGTGATGCTAGGGGCCACGATAGATCCATTAAGTATACAAGATTAAGAACTCTACTTCTGTATGCAAACATTAAAAACATTAAAATGCTTGTGCCTACAAGCATTGAACGATAAAACATATTAATCGACTGAGCAGGAGTGTTATTGGAGTGTTATTGGAGTGTTATTGTGGAGTGATTGGAGTATTATTGTGGAGCGATTGGAGTATTGTTGGAGATATTTTGGAGATTTATGGGAGAGTTATTGGAGTGTTATTGTGGAGTTATTGGAATATTGTTGGAGATGTATTGGAGATATATGGGAGAGTTATTGGAGTGTTATTGTGGAGTTATTGGAATATTGTTGGAGATGTATTGGAGATATATGGGAGAGTTATTGGAGTGTTATTGTGGAGTGATTGGAGTATTGTTGGAGATATTTTGGAGATTTATGGGAGAGTTATTGGAGTGTTATTGTGGAGTGATTGGAGTATTGTTGGAGATATTTGGAGATTTATGGGAGAGTTATTGGAGAGTTATTTTGGAGTTATTGGAGTATTGTTGGAGATATTTTGGAGATTTATGGGAGAGTTATTGGAGTGTTATTGTGGAGTGATTGGAGTATTGTTGGAGATATTTTGGAGATTTATGGGAGAGTTATTGGAGTGTTATTGTGGAGTGATTGGAGTATTGTTGGAGATATTTTGGAGATTTATGGGAGAGTTATTGGAGTGTTATTGTGGAGTTATTGGAATATTGTTGGAGATGTATTGGAGATATATGGGAGAGTTATTGGAGTGTTATTGTGGAGTGATTGGAGTATTGTTGGAGATATATTGGAGATATATGGGAGAGTTATTGGGTTTGTTATTGGAGTGTTATTAGAGAGTTATTGTGGTGTTATTGGAGTATTGTTGGAGATACATTGGAGATTTATGGGAGAGCTATTGGGAGTGTTATAGGAGTGTTATTGCGGTGTTATTGCGGTGTTATTGGAGTAATGTTTGAGTGTTATTGGAGATTTATTGGAGAGTTGTTGGAGTGGTATTGCGGTGTTATAGGAGTATCGTTGGAGGTATATTGAAGATTTATGGGAGAGTTATTTGGGTGTTATTAAAGTATTGATGGAGTGTTATTTTGGTGTTATTTGAGTATTGTTGGAGATATATTAGAGATTTATGGAAGAGTTATTTGGAGTGTTATTGGAGTGTTATTAGATTCGAAGTATACAGGTTTTGTTTTCATTCAACATAATATAATATAAGGATAATTTAAAGATACAACGGCACTGCCACAAATTGACATACGTATAACACAACACTAATGATGCACCTTTTAAATTGTGTAACAAATACACTAGGCCGAAAAACACAAAATACACTGCATCATACAGCATGTTTCGTCCTACGTATGTCAATTTGTGGCAGTGCCGTTGTATCTTTAAATTATTTTCGTTTTGTTTCTCCAGAAACGGTAGCTTTACGTTAAAGTGAAACTGAAACTAGCATTATGTTCCGGCTAATCTATCTCTTGTTTCTATTCAAGAAAACGGGTTACACAAACACTGATACGCATGTACGATACTCAGAATAAGATAAATGTACCTGTTTCTACCACAATACCCTCTGTTATTCCACTCTCAGACCATTGTATAAACGTGATGACTGTTGAATAAATATATGTTATATACCACTAGTGGAATATGACCTTCTGGATTGTTGATTGTTTGAGAAGTTGAACTTTGACCGGAAATGTGGATTGTTGACGACGTCATCGATTGTTGACGTCGTCACAACTTGGCAGGAATGTATTCGAGATGATGTGATTTCCCGCAAATCTGCGATTCACTCCAGAAAACAACACTGCAACTGCCGACCAAAAATCATTGTGATAGAAACAGGTCACACGACTCGTGGTTATTGGATATTGAATTTATTTCACTCGAGTTAATTATTTTTTTTAAAGTTACAAAAGAACCTCGCTAAAGCTAGTGTCTTTTGTAACTTTTAAAAAATAATTAACTCGAGTGAAATAAATTCCATATCCAATAACCACTCGTTGTGTAACCTCTATATATCAAACTTTCCACTGTAATGTGTGAACCTTGACTCTAGATAGTGCTATAAATACCAGTATCAACGACTGTATCCCACGTTCCCCACTTTTTAAAAACACATATGGGGAAGAATGTTGTTAGAAGGATTATAGTCTGTTTCTGATTAATTTTGGTAGTATTTACCTATGTTTTTACCTGTGTTGCTACCTGTGTTTCTACCTGTGTATTAATCAGTGGTAAACCTCTAAATATATATAGATATTTATCTTAAATGTGCTGATATGATAAGATGAAGTGTATTGATTTATTTTATGATCCATTTGCACTTTAAATAATTAAATAAATAGTTTTCAAATGGAAATGTACTTTGTCATTGTAACATTTAAGACTTCAATATGATCAAATAAGAATGAGATTTAACAGATCATAACTTCTACATCAATCATATTTAACTTGATAAATCCATTTTAATTTATAACTTGGCTTTCTGATATTGATCTCAAACAAAGCATCATACCATGACTTTAATACAAATTATTTCTTTTTATCAAGGGGTAGGGGTATGGTGTATAAGAGAGAGGGAATGGGGGTAGTGAGATATAACGTACAGGAAAATAGTTATAATGTAATGCTATTTTAGTAATGCTTTTTAGTAACGCAGGTGATCATGTTTCTGTTGCTTAAGTAAACAGCATGACGATATTAAATCAAGCGTAAGTCTACTGAGGTTGCCCATCAAAGACTGGTATTCCTAAAGGGTAATGATTGTTTTGACTTATTAAAGTTTCATGTCATATATAAAGGTATAAATACGAACCGGTAATCTAAACCGGATCGGTTAGAAACAACGCAGACAAAAGCTACAGCAAACATAACGCACCTTTTTTAATAATAGATACAATATGCCGAAAAAATGAATTATATCGAATCATAAGCTGTTTCGTCCTTCTAGAACTCGTCAGTGATGCTAGGGGCCACGATAGATCCATTTAGTATACAAGATTAAGAACTCTACTTCTTTATGCAAACATTAAAAACATTAAAATGCTTGTGACTACAAGCATTGAACGATAAAACATATTAGTTGACTGAGCAGGAGTGTTATTGACGTGTTATTGACGTGTTATTGGAGTTATTTTGGAGATATATGGGAGAGTTACTGGGGTGTTATTAGAGAGTTATTGTGATGTTATTGGAGTATTGTTGGAGATACATTGGATATTTATGGGAGAGTTATTGGTAGTGTTATTGGAGTGTTATTTCGGTGTTATTTCGGTTTTATTAGAGTATTGTTGGAGTGTAATTGTGGTGTTATTGGAGTATTGTTGGAGATATATTGGAGATTAATGGGATAGTTATTGGGAGTGTTATAGGAGTGTTATTGGAGTGTTATTGCGGTGTTATTGGAGTAATGTTGGAATGTTATTGGAGAGCTGTTGGGAGTGTTTTTGTAGTGTTATTGGAGAGTAATTGGAATATTGTTGGAGTGGTATTGCGGTGTTATTAGAGTATTGTTTGAGTGTTATTGTGGTGTTATTGGAGTATTGTTGGAGTGTTATTGTGGTGCTATTGGAGTATTGTTGGAGTGATACTGCGGTGGCATTGGAGTATTGTTGGAGTGATATTGCAGTGTTATAAGAGTATTGTTTGAGTGTTATTGTGGTGTTATTGGAGTATTGTTTGAGCGTTATTGTGGTGTTATTGGAGTATTGTTGGAGTGTTATTGTGGTGTTATTGGAGTATTGTTGGAGTGTTATTGTGGTGTTATTGGAGTATTGTTGGAGTGATATTGCAGTGTTATAAGAGTATTGTTTGAGTGTTATTGTGGTGTTATTGGAGTATTGTTTGAGTGTTATTGTGGAGTTATTGGAGTATTGTTGGAGATATATTGGCGATTTATTGGAGAGTTGTTGGGAGTGTTATTGGAGTGTTATTGCGGTGTTATAGGAGTGTTGTTGGAGGTATATTGGACATTTATGGGATAGTTATTGGGAGTGTTATTGGAGTATTGTTTGAGTTATATTGAAGATTTACGAGAGAGTTATTGGAGTGTTATTAGGGTGTTATTGCGGTGTTATTGGAGAGTATTGTTGGAGTGTTATTGCGGTGTTATTGGAGTATTGTTGGAGTGTTTTTGCGGTGTTATTTGAGTATTGTTGGAGGGGTATTGCGGTGTTATTGGAGTATTGTTGAAGTGTTATTGCGGTGTTATTGGATTATTGTTGGAGTGTAATTGCGATGTTATAAGAGTATTGTTGGAGTTATATTGAAGATTTACGGGAGAGTTATTGGGAGTGCTATTGGAGAGTTATTGGAGTATTGTTGGAGTGTTATTGCGGTGTTATTTGAGTATCGTTGGAGATACATTGGAGAGTTATTGGATTTGTTATTAGTTTCGAAGTGTAACCCTGGTAAATACTAGCTGCAATATACCGCTCGGCTAGAGAGATCTTCTCTTTAGCTCGATCGGTTGAGCGTAAGACTAGTAGCCAGAGGTTCCGGGTTCGACTCCTAGCAGAGTCATTGAATAAATAATGACCTCTGTTACATATGGCGCCCACGTAGGGACCCGGAAATGACATACACAAGGGATACTTGTAAAGGAATCCCTATGACCCCCGGAAAACTCGGGACAAGTTCTTTCCTTGAGGGGGAGTATGTAACCCTGGTAAATACTAGCTGCAATATACCGCTCGGCTAGAGAGATCTTCTCTTTAGCTCGATCGGTTGAGCGTAAGACTAGTAGCCAGAGGTTCCGGGTTCGACTCCTAGCAGAGTCATTGAATAAATAATGACCTCTGTTACAGAAGTATACACGTTTTGTTTTCATTCAACATGGAGTGTTATTGCGGTGTTATTGGAGTATTGTTGGAGTGTTATTGCGGTGTTATTGGAGTATTGTTGGAGTTGTATTGCGGTGTTATTGGAGTATTGTTGAAGTTGTTTTGCGGTGTTGTTTGAGTATTGTTGGAGATGCGTTGGAGATTGATTGGAGAGTTATTGGGTTTGTTATTGGAGTGTTATTAGTTTCCAAGTATACACGTTTTTTTTTCATTCAACATGGAGTGTTATTGCGGTGTTATTGGAGTATTGTTGGAGTGTTATTGCGGTGTTATTGGAGTATTGTTGAAGTTGTATTGCGGTGTTATTTGAGTATTGTTGGAGTGTTATTGCGGTGTTATAGGAGTATTGTTTGAGGTATATTGGATATTTATGGGAGAGTTATTGGGAGTGTTATTGGAGTGTTATTTCGGTGTTATTGTGGTGTTATTAGAGTATTGTTTGAGTGTTATTGTGGTGTTATTGGAGTATTGTTGGAGTGTTATTGCGGTGTTATTGGAGTATTGTTGGAGTGTTATTGCGGTGTTATTGGAGTATTGTTGGAGTGTTATTGCGGTGTTATTGGAGTATTGTTGGAGTGTTATTGCGGTGTTATTGGAGTATTGTTGGAGTGTTATTGTGGTGTTATTTGAGTATTGTTGGAGTGTTATTGCGGTGTTATTGGAGTATTGTTGGAGTGTTATTGCGGTGTTATTGGAGTATTGTTGGAGTGTTATTGCGGTGTTATTTGAGTATTGTTGGAGTGTTATTGCGGTGTTATTTGAGTATTGTTGGAGTGTTATTGCGGTGTTATTTGAGTATTGTTGGAGTGTTATTGCGGTGTTATTGGAGTATTGTTGGAGTGTTATCGCGGTGTTATTGGAGTATTGTTGGAGTGTTATTGCGGTGTTATTTGAGTATTGTTGGAGTGTTATTGCGGTGTTATTTGAGTATTGTTGGAGTGTTATTGCGGTGTTATTTGAGTATTGTTGGAGTGTTATTGCGGTGTTATTTGAGTATTGTTGGAGTGTTATTGCGGTGTTATTGGAGTATTGTTGGAGTGTTATCGCGGTGTTATTGGAGTATTGTTGGAGTTGTATTGCGGTGTTATTGGAGTATTGTTGGAGTTGTATTGCGGTGTTATTTGAGTATTGTTGGAGTTGTATTGCGGTGTTATTGGAGTATTGTTGAAGTTGTTTTGCGGTGTTATTCGAGTATTGTTTGAGATGCATTGGAGATTGATTGGAGAGTTATTGGGTTTGTTATTGGAGTGTTATTAGTTTCGAAGTATACACGTTTTTTTTCATTCAACATGGAGTGTTATTGCGGTGTTATTGGAGTATTGTTGGAGTGTTATTGCGGTGTTACTGGAGTATTGTTGAAGTTGTATTGCGGTGTTATTTGAGTATTGTTGGAGAGGTATTGCGGTGTTATAGGAGTATTGTTGGAGGTATATTGGAGATCTATGGGATTGTTATTGGGAGTGTTATTGGAGTATTGTTTGAGTTATATTGAAGATTTACGGGTGAGTTATTGGAGTGTTATTAGGGTGCTATTGCGGTGTTATTGGAGTATTATGGAGTGTTATTGCGGTGTTATTGGAGTATTGTTGGAGTGTTATTGCGGTGTTATTGGAGTATTGTTGAAGTATTATTGCGGTGTTATTGGAGTATTGTTGGAGTGTTATTGCGATATTATAAGAGTATTATTGGAGTTATATTGAAGATTTACGGGAGAGTTATTGGGAGTGCTATTGGAGAGTTATTGCGGTGTTATTTGAGTATTGTTGGAGTGTTATTGCGGTGTTATTTGAGTATTGTTGGAGTGTTATTGCGGTGTTATTTGAGTATTGTTGGAGATACATTGGAGATTTCTTTGAGAGTTATTGGGTTTGTTATTGGAGTGTTATTAGTTTCGAAGTATACAAGTTTTGTTTTAATTCAACATGGGGTGCTATTAAGGTGTTATTGGAGTATTGTTGGAGTTGTATTGCGGTGTTATTTGAGTATTGTTGGAGTTGTATTGCGGTTTTATCTAAGCATTGTTGGAGTGGTATTGCGGTGTTATTAGAGTATTGTTTGAGTTAAATTGGAGATTTATGGGAGAGTTATTGGGAGTGTTATGGGAGTGTTATTGGAGTGTTATTGCGGTGGCATTGGAGTATTGTTGGAGGTATATTGGAGATTTATTGGAGAGTTATTGGGTTTGTTATTGGAGTGTTATTAGTTTCGAAGTATACACGTTTTGTTTTCATTCAACATGGAGTGTTATTGCGGTGTTATTGGAGTATTGTTGGAGTGTTATTGCGGTGTTATTGGAGTATTGTTGGAGTATTATTGCGGTGTTATTGGATTAATGTTGAAGTTGTATTGCGGTGTTCTTTGAGTATTGTTGGAGATGCATTGGAGATTAATTGGAGAGTTATTGGGTTTGTTATTGGAGTGTTATTAGTTTCGAACTATACACGGTTTTTTTCATTCAACATGGAGTGTTATTGCGGTGTTATTGGAGTATTGTTGGAGTGTTATTGCGGTGTTATAGGAGTATTGTTTGAGGTATATTGGAGATTTATGGGAGAGTTATTGGGAGTGTTGTTAGTGTTATTGGAGATTTATGGGAGAGTTAAACAATACTCAAATAACACCGCAATAACACTCCAACAATACTCCAATAACACGACAAAAACACTCCCAATAACTCTCCCATAAATCTCCAATAAAATTGGGAGTGTTTTTGTCGTGTAATTGGAGTGTTATTGGGGTATTGTTGGAGTGTTATTGCGGTGTTATTGGAGTATTGTTGAAGTTGTATTGCGGTGTTATTTGAGTATTGTTAGAGTGATATTGCAGTGTTATAAGAGTATTGTTTGAGGTATATTGGAGATTTATGGGAGAGTTATTGGGAGTGTTATTGGAGTGTTATTAGGGTGTTATTGCGGTGTTATTGTAGTGTTTTTTGAGTATTGTTTGAGAAACATTGGAGATTTATTGGAGAGTTATTGGGTTTGTTATTGGAGTGTTATTAGTTTCGAAGTATACAAGTTTTGTTTTCATTCAACATGGAGTGTTATCGCGGTGTTATTGGAGTATTGTTGGAGTGTTATTGCGGTGTTATTGGAGTACTGTTGGAGTGTTATTGCGGTGTTATTGGAGTATTGTTTGAGGTATATTGGAGATTTATGGAAGAGTTATTTGGAGTGTTATTGGAGTGTTATTTTCATTCAACATAATATCATATAAGGATAAACACCGTATAACACAACACTAATGATGCACCTTTTAAATTGTGTAACAAATACACTAGGCCGAAAAACACAAAAACACTGCATCATACAGCATGTTTCGTCCTACGTATGTCAATTCGTGGCAGTGCCGTTGTATCTTTAAAATATTTTCGTTTTTTTTCCAGAAACGGTAGCTTTATGTTAAAGTGAAACTGAAACTAGCATTATGTTCCGGCTAATCTATCTCTTGTTTCTATTCAAGAAAACGGGTTATCAAACTTTCCACTGTAATGTGTGAACCTTGACTCTAGATAGTGCTATAAATACAAGTATCAAATTCAAATTTCAAATTCATTTTATTCACTTTAAGCTTTTACAGCTTATCAGTACATGAATGTTATAGACAATACATATAATTACATTGGCAGGCACTGCACTACAACAGTGGATATTGAACAAGTTAGACTTTCACAGAGAATGGACAAAATCATTTTACATAAAGTTTATCATCAAATCAAGGTTTTTCTTAATTGAATTGCATCATATATATATTTACTTAACATGGTCAATTCCTTCAAATTTTTTGAACTTAAAAGTTTAATCAGTTTGAAAACGACGGTTTTTTCCAGTAGTACATTTTTATACGACTCATTCTGAAATCTTGAAAAGTTGGACAAGTTAGCAAAAAATGGTATTCATCCTCTATATCGCCATATTTGCAGACACTGCAAGTACGTTCATGTCTATTGATATTTCGATATCGACCTGTTTCAATATGTAGCGTGTGTGCTGATAAACGCATCTTAGTCAGAGCAATTCTATTACGCTTTGGGATATATTTACATAAATAATGCTGCAATGTTATGTCATCAACTAAATGTCTATACAAGTGACAATTCGAGGAGTTCTCTAATATTTTAAACATTTCTTGTCGTGCATTATCAAAAAGTCTCTGCTTAATAACTGGCAGGGCTGCAGATATACTTAAATTTCTTTGATTTAACCACATTTCACCTAATCCATTTGAAAAAAGTTTATATTTCACAAATGTTACCCAATTAAAGACACTTTTCCTTTTTGGCATGTTCATGAGCTCCTCATAAGCAGCTTTAAGGACACAGTTTTAGTATTTAATAGCTTGAACCAATATTTGATTACATTATATTGCTGTGTATATATAATTGGAAATCTACCCAATTCAAAATATACCATATTATTACATGTGGATTTCTTGACATGCAAGATCATTTTTACAAAATTCCAAATGAACCTTCTCAATATCTATACCTAGACGAGCCCCATACTTCAGAGGCATAACACAGTATACTTGTAACATATGTGTCAAACAGTTTGACTAAAGTACAACAATTTAAATTCATATTTCTACATTTCGTATACAATGCGAATACAGCCTTTCGACCTTGCCCTGATAGTTGCTTTTGTACAACATTGAATTTATTATTTGATTTAAATAAAATTTCAAGATAAGTAAACTGTTCCACAACTTCTAATTTCTTCCCATCAAAAAACCATACCTCATCATATTGTAACCGGCCTCTATTTCTAAAGACGACAATTTTTGTTTTGTCAGTATTTACAGTCAGTTTCCATGAATTTGCATAAACAAATAATCTGTTCAACATATTCTGTAGGTCCTCTGCTGAATCAGCTAGGAGCACCAAATCGTCCGCATACATTAATAGAAAGAGACTAAGTTCTCCAAATTCATATGGCTTAATACCGATAATAATAAAATCATTTTCAAAGTCGTTTACGTACATTGAAAACATTATTGGGGATAAAATTTCCCCTTGGGCGAGGCCCAGATTATTAACAAAAAAATTGGAACATCTTCCATTAGTTGAAATACATGTCTTGAATTTTTGTACATCGCTTTCAAGATTAATAACAGCTTCCCTTGAATTCCTAGTTTAGATAATTTGTACCACAATTTGCAACGACCAATAGAGTCAAACGTCGTCACAACGTGGCGGGAATGTATTCGAGATGATGTGATTTCCCGCAAATCTGCGATTCACTCCAGAAAACAACACTGAAACTGCCGACCAAAAATCATTGTGGTAGAAACAGGTCACACGACTCGCGGTTATTGGATATTGAATTTATTTCACTCGAGTTAATTACTTTTTTTAAAGTTACAAAAGACACTCGCTAAAGCTGGTGTCTTTTGTAACTTTTAAAAAATAATTAACTCGAGTGAAATAAATTCCATATCCAATAACCACTCGTTGTGTAACCTCTATATATCAAACTTTCCACTGTAATGTGTGAACCTTGACTCTAGATAGTGCTATAAATACAAGTATCAACGACTGTATCCCACGTTCCCCACTTTTTAAAAACACATATGGGGAAGAATGTTGTTAGAAGGATTATAGTCTGTTTCTGATTAATTTTGGTAGTATTTACCTGTGTTTCTACCTGTGTTTCTACCTGTGTTTTAATCAGTGGTAAACCTCTAAATATATATAGATATTTATCTTAAATGTGCTGATATGATTAGATGAAGTGTATTAATTTATTTTATGATTCATTTGCACTTTAAATAATTAAATAAATAGTTTTCAAATGGAAATGTACTTTGTCATTGTAACATTTAAGACTTCAATATGATCAAATAAGAATGAGATTTAACAGATCATAAATTCTACATCAATCATATTTAACTTGATAAATCCAGTTTAATTTATAACTTGGCTTTCTGATATTGATCTCAAACAAAGCATCATAACATGACTTTAATACAAATTATTTCTTTTTAACAACTTTAACCAATATTTCATGATATTTTTTTACGCTGTACATGTATGATATCTACCCGTTTCAAAGCACACCATAGAACTATGAACAGTTTACTTCACATTCAATAGTTCATAAAAAGAAGATGCACAGTTTCGATTTTTGGTGCTAGATGATGACCCTACACCTCACAACCATAATTAAATATACATATTACATACATGTCAAATAGTAATATTTTTGTTTCAATATTAAACATGCAATCCTTAATTAAAACTGATCGATGATCTCAATGTTTCTATCATGTAATTTCCAATATCCATTCGGTAAATTATTCGCTTGTAACTGAAGAACATGTAATTGTCTAAATTCCGACATGGATACTTCACGTGCGTGTGTATGAACTTAAGGTAGTTTTCAAACTGATAATTATGTTTGGATTTTGTATGTTCTTGAATTGTATATGAATTTTCTCACGATAACGTCATTAGCATATTGAAATGTATTATAAATTTTATTTTAATTATGTTGACTGTGGTCTCCGACATCTTGCATAAAGCTAAATGATTTAATATGTATGTATATTTTAATCCTATATGCTGTTGCATACGGAATAAGCAAAATTGAAATTGAAATTGTTTTTTTTCTGTATTCACAGTTAAACTCCATTTTTCAGTATAAACCGGCAAACAAATAAGCATATTTTGAAGATCTTCAACATCTTCTGAAAATAAAACAGAATTATCAGCGTATACTATAAGAAATGAATTTAATAGTTGTAATTGATAATTCTGGTAATTATGCTTTTAATATCATTTACAAAAAGAGAAAACAGCATGGGCGATAATTAAAAGCCTCCCCTTGCCAAAGTCTGACATATATAGAATATGTACAAGATTTTGTATTTTCATTAAATGACTTAATTACATTCAACAACTAACCTCAAATTCCGCTTTTCCATATTTTAAGCCAAAGTTTGTCATGAGTTTTGTCACTATCGAATGCTTTAGTTTAATCGACGAATACACAATACAGCTTTTTATTTTGTTCAAAACTATTTGTAATTTGTAATTAAACTATGGAATGCACATATTGCAACTAACTAATGAACTTTAAGTTAAAAGTAAAGATATACTATTTGATAATTTATAATGCAATATGTAAATTTAAAATGTTTGAAATATTGAATTAAATATGATATGTAATCGGTATGTACAAGTATTTAAATGGTTTACTATATCAACGCATGTGCTTACATATATGTTATATTGAATGAAAGATACTTAATTTAACTTTAATGGATGTAATATGTAATAATGTTAATTAATAAGATTAAATGAATGGAGTAGAGTAAAATTATAAAATATTTCACTCGTGTATTCATGTACATTGTATAGATATATACTATAGTCTATAGACACAGGTACCTTGCATACAGGTAACTTTTATACAGGTAAGTTACCTAGTATGAAACAGACTATGATTGGTTTGCCATTGTTCTCCTATATCAACACTTTCCTTTGTTATATAGAAAGTGGGGGACGCGGGAACCCCCCGTATCAACTGTACCCGGACCGGATGTCTGAACCCCCCGTATCAACTGTACCCGGACTGGATGTCTGAACCCCTCGTATCAACTGTACCCGGACCGGATGTCTGAACCCCCCGTATCAACTGTACCCGGACCGGATGTCTGAACCCCCCGTATCAACTGTACCCGGACCGGATGTCTGGACCCCCCGTATCAACTGTACCCGGACCGGATGTCTGAACCTCCCGTATCAACTGTATCCGGACCGGATGTCTGAACCCCCCGTATCAACTGTACCCTGACCGGATGTCTGAACCCCCCGTATCAACTGTACCCGGACCGGATGTCTGGACCCCCCGTATCAACTGTACCCGGACCGGATGTCTGGACCCCCCGTATCAACTGTACCCGGACCGGATGTCTGGACCCCCCGTATCAACTGTACCCGGACCGGATGTCTGGACCCCCCGTATCAACTGTACCCGGACCGGATGTCTGGACCCCCCGTATCAACTGTACCCGGACCGGATGTCTGGACCCCCCGTATCAACTGTACCCGGACCGGATGTCTGGACCCCCCGTATCAACTGTACCCGGACCGGATGTCTGGACCCCCCGTATCAACTGTACCCGGACCGGATGCCTGGAGACTTTGACTACAACTCACAGTGACTTTCTCCGACTCCACTGCTCTCTCTTAAATTTCCAGCATTTACAATAGGAATACAATAAGAAGTTTTAGAATGTATAGAATAAACTTTGTGTTTTTTGAGTACAGATACAATGTATTTTCATAAGTTCATTTTTTGAATTTATGACTTTTATTACTATGCATTGAATAATTCTTTTGATAAAAAATCTCCAAAAAAAGAAAGATAAAAATGAACAAATAAATAAATAAGAACAAATACCCTGGTGCCATTCTCTCTTGTCTCAATCATTTGGTAATCAAAGTTAAAGTATAATTCTTTGATACATATTGTTTATAATTTGTAATTTTGCTGTTAACATGAAAAAAATAAAATAGAAACATTATCCAGTAATTCTTTCGAAAACCAGTTTGATTTTATAATTCGTACCCCTTTAAAGATCGGTTATTGATACAATGTAACTAATTTTATTATCAGAACATAATTTATTTGATTTGTGAAGCTCAAGAGCACTTACAACTTCCTCCTTGCTTAAAACATTTGGTTGAAACCATCTAAGTTAAATAAAAAAATATCGGCCAGTATTAAACAAATATAGTTGTTTATTACACTCAAATTTAGAGTGAACAAATTATTCATTATTTCTATATATAATTTACATTCGTAATTTCGGACTTAAATAGTATGTAATCAAATTCCGTGATTTAATGTAAAAACAAAGACATACAATGTATATGTGTTATATACGTCTCTGATTAAAACAAAATAATAGTATAATTATGTTTTTGGTAAAATTGTTTATGAAGTTTTTTTTTCATCTTTTGTTCAGTCACAAAGTATCTTTTTCATTTATTTTTTTTAATTGCAAAGTATCTTTTATTGTTGTTGGCTTAGTTTAACTTGGAAATAAAAGAACAGATGATTTATACTTGTCAATATATTGAAACAGACTATACTCAGATTTGTCCAGGTAAATACAGGTAATGTTGTTTTAAGATGTTGGCTGAGTGGGAATGAACCTCGAAGACAGCTGTTGTGGTATTTCCTTTGGCATTGGTTCTACATATTGTAGGAATAGCAAATCTTAATTGGACTACCAGCAGTGTTTTCGATCTCCCTCATTATATTATCTTTAACTCATTGCAGTTGGTCATTACCATTTAGAGGTAGAAGTACAGGGACAGACTCAATCTCAGAGGTCAATACCAGATGTAACTCAGAAGGATGTATAAGAACAAATATATCAGTTGAATTTATCAATGATAATATACAAGTATCGACCGTTTTATAGGTGAATACGAGGATTTATCGATTTGGAAAAGGGTAATATCGCTTTCGTTGATTGATAAATTCTCGTATTCACCTAAAAAAGGTCGATACCTCTTCTTATTATATATTTATCTCCGTTAAAACCTTTCGCATTTTTCTTTCGGATTTCGATGAAGATCTAAAACTTGCTCAGAATTTCAGCCTGATCATTTACCGGAATCTGTCGGAAGTCCGTTTCCGTGCTCCTTTCTGCTTCAAAACAGCAGAGGACAGTATTGATGTTTCCGTTGCTATTCTAGTATTCTTGGCATCCTTTTCGTTAACAGCCTAATAGCTATATTCTCCTCGGAAATACTTCAAAATCTTCTTCTGTTTGTAATAACATAGGTGAAGCATCTCTGCCGTCTGCCATATTTACACAATACGGAGTAAATTTTTACTGACTTCTGATTGGTCAATATTCCACAGTAGGTGTTTTTAATTCAGTTATTAACCTGCGAGGCGGGGTTTTTGGATTTCAATATTAACCTCTCGTACAGTCTTCCGTTATTGCAGGGTGATATCGCATTTTACATTTTATTTTGACCTGCGCGGGCTGTTTAGACCAATCAGCATTGAGTAGATAACGAAGTTATATAATAATACAGATAACCATCTATATACTGCTTTATACCACCTACCGGTAATATGGTTATCCCAATACCATGGGCTGATGGTGTGAGCAGAAGTTGAGAACGACTTGAGACCGACTTTTCCCTTTTCTTCCAACACCTGGGAAGTAGAAACGTATTTTCTCAAAACAGATCGTCTTTAGATCGTCGATAGATGACTTCGTTACACCGGAAAAAGTATCCCAACAAAAGTTATCCACGTAAGAAAATAGTTCGTCAAAAAAATATCAATAAAAACTAATGAAAAATAAAATTAAGAATAAAAACACCATTTCAAGCGTAAATATTCATGATAGATAATCAATGACGATATTTTTGTTTTCAAATTATTTTCAGCACAGGGTATTCCACCGGGCAAATCTCCTGTTGGTGTACGTTTGCCACAGACAGATTGTAAATGATGACCCTAGCCTGGACGTCGTTTCAAAACTATGCTGTTTAGTTTCTTAGATGAAGAAATATATATGGTAGTTGTATAAAGATGATAAACAGTTTATTACACATGATTTTCGGGTTTTGTCGTGAGAACAATGTTCTCATCGCGCGCACGTGGATAAAATCGAGAGGTTACCGCGTATAAAACTATTATAATTGATCTGTCAGAAACTGTTGGCAGTAAACACCTGTGTAAGTCAGCTCGAGGCTGACTCAGATATTGATATTTTTGCCACATTATACCGACAATACGTGAACCAGTCGTTCTATTCCAATAATGCTGAGCGACAAGCCGAGAGAAACTACCCTTGTTCCCAGTGTAAAAGAATGTCGTTTACGTCACACGTGTACTGGATTCTACGATGGCCGATAGCGGCCGTCAAAACACTCCCACTAGTACATTGTAATAGTGTTTTGCCATGACACTTTGTCAATTCACTACGTGACAGTCTACACATTGGAAGATGTGTAAACTGTCATGACACTTTTTCAATTCACTCGGAGCAGTTTACAACTTTACTTTCACAATATAAACATTAGGGAGGAGGTAATTCAGGAGAGAGTAGGATTATGTTACAACAGCTTAGAAGAATGCCTTACGCATGATAACTGGCGATAGGGCAGGCTAATTCATTATAACAAAATGGGTATGTCGCGCGTATTACATTTTGAGGAAACCCTAAAAAGACAACCATAATCAATGCGAGCTGAATAGTGGATAAAAAACTTTTATGTTTATTATAAAAACAGATAATACCAAAGCGTCACCAAAACCATAACCCGATAAATAATTTGTATGTTTATTATACTGAGTCTATATATGTGTATATATTTAATATTTGATCAAACATCGGCCTTTGTCAAAATTTATCGTTATGAATAGTTCATAAGGAGTACATAACTACAATTTGAGGCGATATCATAAAAATATACCATTGCCCCTTATCCTCTGCTGTTAAAAATAAGTTAAAGAACAAACATTTAGTTGACTTGCAGGAAATTTATCATGATTAATGAACAATTCGTTTGCTGTTGATAAAGACTTTAGCATAGGCGTTAATATTTTACACATACTCTGTCAGAAGTCTGATTGTATTCACTGCCCTAAACCCAAGATGTCATTGGAAATAAATGAAGGTGCCCTGTCGTCTTGTACGAATTGAACAAATATGACATATATATATAAGACACAGTATAATAATAACTATTACCAACACGGGCAACTTACCACTAAGCTGTATGATAAACGTGACGAGTTCGATTTTCCTATCATGAACTTTCCCTCTCTTGAAACATGTAGTAACATCTCTGCTTCTCCATCCTAAGATGTTATTCTAGGGCTTGCTCTGAATATCGAGATTTTCGTAATAGATGTCATCTGCTGACTAACAAACTTGCGGCACAGGGATTCGAGAGATGCAGGTTGATGAAGACTATAGGGTCAAGTTTTATGGTCGCCATCTTGATCACATCGAGACATTTTCTGTATCTTTGTGTGATATGAAGATGGATGTTTTTGAGTTTGCTTATCAGTGGGCTAACTTGTTGTGATTGACAATGATGACTCGGTTCCCATTTTGAGAATTGATGCTTACTTGGATGTGACCAAGATTTACACGTCGATGAACCAGAAGACGCTTACTCTTCCCGAACACCTGGTCTTATTATCTTGTACTTTTACGAGGGTCGCCATGTAAGTCTTTACTTTTGTAACAAAAACCTGCCAAATCTTTTAATTTCACTTTCAGATATATCAACAATGTGTTGTCTCTAAACAGCAAGAAGTTTGCTGACCACGTCGATCGTATATATCCTTCTGAACTTGAAATAAGAGACACAACAGACTCTTCTACATCAGCTGCTTATCTCGATCTCTACTTAAACTACGACCAGCATGGACAGCTTACTACTAAGCTATACGATAAACGTGATGATTTCAATTTTCCAATCGTAAATTTTCCATTTCTTAACAGTAACATCCCTGCTTCTCCAACCTATGGTGTTTACAGGTTGCAGTTGATTCGATATTCTAGCTTGCTCTAGGTATCTTGATTTTCGTGATTGATGTCGACTATTGACAATCAAACTAACAACACAAGGATTCGAGAGATGCAACTTGATCAGAACTAAAGGCACATTTTATGTTCGCCATCTTTGTCTCATTGATAAATGTTCTGCATCTTTCAGTGATATGAAGATGGACGTTTTTGAGCATGATCATTAGTGTGTTTACTTTTGATTGACAATGGTACTCAGTTCTCGTTCCGAGAACTTATTGTTTACTTGGATGTGACAAAGATTTACAAGGCGGGTGTCGTCGATGAAGCATAAGACGCTTACTCCTCAGAAACACCTGGTCTTATTCTCTTGTGCTTTTACGAGAGTCTCCATGTAAATCCCCCCCCCCCCTATTTTGCCTATAGTTTAATCGATTTCGAGTTCGGGTTATGGTTTTGGTGACGCTTTGGTATTATCTGTTTTTTATAATAAACATAAACGTTTTTTATCCACTATTCAGCTCGCATTGATTATGGTTGTCTTTTTAGGGTTTCCTCAAAATGTAATACGCGCGACATACCCATTTTGTTATAATGAATTAGCCTGCCCTATCGCCAGTTATCATGCGTAAGGCATTCTTCTAAGCTGTTGTAACATAATCCTACTCTCTCCTGAATTACCTCCTCCCTAATGTTTATATTGTGAAAGTAAAGTTGTAAACTGCTCCGAGTGAATTGAAAAAGTGTCATGACAGTTTACACATCTTCCAATGTGTAGACTGTCACGTAGTGAATTGACAAAGTGTCATGGCAAAACACTATTACTAGTGGGAGTGTTTTGACGGCCGCTATCGGCCATCGTAGGATTCCCCACACGAGTGTACACTGTTACAACCCAGGTTCGGGGATTCAGGCTTCTATTGGGACCTTACTTCGTTATCGTTATAATAAAATATCAATGATAGATGCCAAAAGGTTTTGTAAATATATAATGGATATTTATTTGGGTATATTACACATATATATATATATAACATGCAACATCAATCTGTATACTCAAGATATGTGTTCTAATAGTATCTGCCTGCCTACAAGTACAACGTAGACTTGATTAATGACCTGCCAAGCTTCCCTCGATCACCAGTCTAGCTAGGTACCTGTAGCTAGCCCCTACACACATTACGCATACCTTAGCACTGCCTCGCCCATGTCACTACAGGTGTATACACTACTTGTAGCTATAGGGAGAGAGGGGATCTAAAACTCACCCTATAGAGTAACCTTAGAGAGGAGAGGAACAGCCAAATGAAGGCTTTAGGGAGAGGGAACAGCCAAATGGAAGCTTAAGGGAGGGTGAACAGCCAAATGGAGGCTTTAGGGAGGGGGAACAGCCAAATGGAGGCTTTAGAGGGGGAACAGCCAAATGGAGGCTTTAGAGAGGGGAACAGTCAAATGGAGGCTTTAGAGAGGGGAACAGCCAAATGGAGGCTTTAGGGAGGGGGAACAGCCAAATGGAGGCTTTAGAGAGGGGAACAGCCAAATGGAGGCTTTAGAGAGGGGAACAGCCAAATGAAGTCTTTCGGGATGGGGACAGCCAAATGGAGGCTTTAGAGAGGGGAACAGTCAAATGGAGACTTTAGAGAGGGGAACAGCCAAATGGAGGCTTTTGGGAGGGGAACAGCCAAATGGGGGCTTTAGAGAGGGGGAACAGCCAAATGGAGGCTTTAGGGAGGGGGAACAGCCAAATGGAGGCTTTCGAGAGGGGGACAGCCAAATGGAGGCTTTTGGGAGGGGGACAGCCAAATGGAGGCTTTAGAGAGGGGAACAGTCAAATAGAGGTTTTAGGGAGGTAAGGTGGAGTCACAGCTACATTTGTACATGGAATCATCGACTCGCTGGAACTGTAAGGGACAAGGCCTTTTATACCCCAACCCAGGGAAAACCAACTCCTACACAAAAGGTACCTGTCATTATCCGATGAAAAGGGGGTTTACTCCCTAACTTTGGTTTACCCTAAATCGGAGTGCCCGTATGAGAGCTAACTTCCATTCATAATAGTACATGCTACCAATATACTAGTACGAGGGGTGTTTCAAAAATAATGTCACTTGCATCGGTGCTCATATAGCGGAAGTGCTTTTGTTCATTTTAATTTGCTCTGCCCTTCAAAATACTCTCCGCCAGCCAGAACACACCTTTTTAGCCGGTCAATCCATTTTTGGAAACATTTTTCATACTCTTCAATGGGTACACCCATCAGACACTGATAACCTTTTCGGCGCCAAATTACCTTTTTAACATATTGGCCCAGCGCCAAATATTAATTACTAATTAACGGAATTTTAATTAACAATGTATGTTTTTTTCTTATTTGTTGGTACAGGGACATGCTACTTGGTGGATATAAAGTTCAGATGATGTTTTACCAAATGCATCTCATCACAGGTCATTTAAGGTCAATCAAGGTCATGTAACCTTGGCGGCGATCTTGGATTTTCATAATTTGATAAAATTGTTGATTTTACAGCTATATTTCTTTTTTTTTTCATTTATCTGTAGGTTTCAATCTATATTATGAGTGTCTGTATATATATCTACTGATATAATGAAGAATATAAGTGGTGGCAGGCATATATTACAATAGGAAATAAAGTTACCAAAACATGTAATTCTGACATAATATATATATTTATTGCTAAATATAGATTTATGCTTAACACTTTATAGCATTGTTTTAGTTGGTGTAGGAACATGCTACTTGATGGATATAAAGTTCAAATGAAGCTAGCGCTGTACCTTTTGGACATTGTTCACATTCAGTCAAGGTCATGCAACTCTGGCAGCCATCTTGGATTTCCAAAATTTTATGAAAATCTTAAGATTGTTGTTTTCAAATGTCGACTATAGTCGACTTTGGCGCTCGTCCTCGCTGTCGACAAAAGTCGACTTTGCCGCCGAAAGAGCAGATCCAAGGGCATTTCTCGAATTGTATCTCCTTCCAGATAAATAATAATTAAGTTTGTGAAAGAGAAAATAGTCGCAGGGGGCCAAGTCTGGCGAATACGGAGGGTGCGGAAGAACGGTAACCTTCTCTGACTCCAAAAAGTCAGTCATAATACGTGCCTTGTGAGCGGGTGCATTATCATGCAAATGTCGGACATACTTAAGTCCTGTTTTGTGGCGGCGACTTTTGTAGTAGTTCTTCAACTTTCTCAGAACAACGTTTTATAGAACTTGCCTGTGACCGTTCTGCCTATTGGCACCGGGATTTGAATAGCTGGACCCTTATTAGTGAAAAAAATAGCATACAAAACCTTCTTTACCGTTCGTATTCGTTTGGCAATACTTGGGCGTCCGGCGTTTTTAGTGGCCAATATTCGGTTACAAACAGTCCTGTGAGACATTTGGCCCTTCCTATAAATGTCACACACCTCGCGGTGAATATCTACAGCCTTTATGCCGAGTAATGACCTACCTTTTATATAGGCCCTAATTTTAAGAACATTTTCAGCTCGTTTTCCTGTCATTTTGTGTCTAGTCTAACGAATAGGCTATGAAACGATGTACACTGTACCGAGGCCAGTGAACGTGTGGACGAGATATTTACCTGTGTCACGAGCTAGTGATCACTCAATCGACACGAGGTGGTTTGGTGCATAAATTGCACGATTTCCGCGAAATAAAGCACAGATGACATTATTTATGGAACACCCCTCGTATATACAGTTATGTCGTAACTAAAAGATACAATCCTTTACACCAGTAAAACTTTGCTATATGTCTCGGCCTTTGGACAGAACTCATAGTCTTCCTAACAGGGACGAACGCTCAACTAAAGACCAAAAGTGAGGTTGTGTCAAGGGAGAAATAAGGAAGTAGAAAGTCGCTTAAAAAGAAGAGAGAAAAGATAAAATACAAAATCTAATCGTCTTGTCTTTTACGATTATGCAATCGGGGCAGCATTTACAATTCTTTCGCCCTACCTGCTTAACCCAATATAAAGGGCAATTATAGAATTATAGAAATGTACTTTTTCATTATACCCTCTTGGGGGGGGGGGGGGGGGGGTATATTGAAATGACTGTCTGTCCGGATATTATTGTGTCAGGTGTAACCTAACAAGTACTAAAGCAATATTTCCCAAACTTGGCATACTACAACCCTATGATATTAGGTTGTGCCCTTTCGCTTTTCGTGAAATTTTGACAACATTTGGTAGATGTGTGCCCCTTTTTGTAGGTGCTTTTATGGGATATCGTGTCAAGTAGATCTCCCCTCTCTCATTCATTATATTGTTTATATTCCGGATCCCTTTAGTCTCGCCTGGCGTAGTGATACAATTGACAGAAATAAATAGTTCAAAGTTGACGCCATTGAAAATACAGTTGTGTGGTTTGTGTTCCCCCGGTCAAGACACCACAATCTCCATCCCCCTCTCCCTACTTCTCTCCCATCTCTATCCCGCTCTCTGCCTTCTTCTCCCCATCTCCTACTCCCTCTACTCTCTCTTTTATATTTTAGATAGGTGTCATATGTATTTGAAGGCAATGAAAGAGATTTTTTGGTTTCACAAGGATATAAGTCTCTAAAAATGACTGGTGACTGGGCAGCGTTTATCAAATCATCTAAATGTCGATATGAAAGCAAAACGGTAATAATTATCCATATTGCATGAAGCCTACTCGAACATTAAAATTGCTGTTCCATCCATATATTTACATTTTTTGCTACATATTGTTTAATCTCATATATTTCTTCTTAAACAATTCATGTAGTTAATGCGTTTTGTATATGTGTCGTTCTCTAAACCGCATTTGCGGAATAATATCAGTGTGATCTTGAAGCGAAGCGACATGGCTCTCAATAACCGATATATATATAAAAAAAATTCAATCGCGTGCTGGGTCACGACTGTTCTGCTTTCATACTCAAATTAAATGTATATCTGTTTGTAACACTCATACACTGGGTTGTAATGCAAATGTGAATCAAAATAGGTTTGTTAATTAATTGCTATAAAACCAGAGTTATTCACATATATCAGTATTCTTTGAGGCGACCTTACTCATAAATCCAAAACCAACGAGTTTCGTTATTCAGCTGCTGAGGCCAATGTATAGATCTACACTGCTACTAGTATTGTAATATCACATTGGTCTAAACATGTCTGTTGCTTTAAAGGAACTATATTACCGTATGTTTTATAGGAATGAAACAAGCATTTAGTGCAAGAATGGCTTAATTAAATCGACCAAAATAAAACGCAAGGATTACTTTACGGAAGCATAATAAGAGTAGGGAAATAGTCAGAAGAGAAAATAACTGCCCCACAGTTTGTAGGTCACATACTTCTTCTTAGTCCAGTCACAATAGGGTTTAACAGCCGGTACACACAAAAAAGCTTTGATTTTAATACATGAAAAACTCTTCTAGTCCTCTGCTCATGAAAAGCCTGTGTGATTAAATTTGAAAGAGTGTTTTTTATTTCCCTTTATAATATTTCCGGTTCCATTAAAACGGTATGATTTAATTATATTGCTGAAGTGAAAGACCTTTTCACACACAGGAAATTGTATAACATAATGCAAATGTCCTTTACTTTAAACCAGAAACATTAAAACGGAATAAAACTCATTTAAATACGTTGTTAAGGCTACGTGTGTCTGAGGTAAACGGCTTCAATGTCGGGGGAAAAAGAAATGATATATGCCATCATGTATTAAAAACTGCCATTCATACCTGGATTGGTTCCATGTGTATACATATACATGTATAGCCCTTTTGCAAAACACGAGTAAGCTCCCCTTAATCACAGACGGCGCTGTTATACTGTCACTTCTGGGAAGTGTTTGCCAAACAATATGGCCGACAACAAAGACAATTACCTAACGGATGATGAAGTACATGTAAGTGCTTTAAAAGTGCCTGGATTGAAACAATATCTTAGAAAACATTGACAGTTCATTAGTGGAAATAAGTCGAACCTGATTGAAAGGGCTAAAGGAATAAGGAAACTTAACCTAAGTGATGTTACTAATGTGCAGTGTGAAGACGATACCGGTCATAGTCAACGGTACAGAGAAAAACTTACAACACCTCTAGGTGAAGTCATACCTGAACCTTCATCCATTAAAAATTGGTCGAGTGATGTGACATTAATACCAAAATTTTCAAGCAGTCAAACATATAACTATCTTGTTCTTGAAATGAAAGCGACGAGGCAATATCGCTCGAAAGTTTATTTTGAAGACCGACACGTTCATTCCGTCGAATTTAATCGTATTAACGGTGAATGTAGTCATTGTCTGGTGAGATGTAAAGTCATCCCGTCGCTGCCAACTTCAAACAAAAAAGAAAATCCCGACCACACTGTATGGATTGTTTATCTAAAGTGTCGAGCAAAATCCATTCGGCAAACTGTGATTGTACTGCTGGGTAAGTACTGGTTTTATAACAGATAAACACATTGTTTTGAATACACATCATTTAGTAATGAACCTCAAAAGATGATCAAATATTTCTTTTATTAAGTTTATCTGCACTGTACATGTGTATAATGATATAATCAAATATAGAAATATAATATTTGAGATGCTGCTTCATGATGATATATGCATGCTTTAATTAATCTATAATGGCCATGCATCTGTCTAATAGTTAGTGCTGTCAAAAATTACATTTAATCGCTGGAACTGAAATACATGATCATCAGATCATAATATAAGATGGCTCAATTAACACTACATTGAATTTTAATGTAAGATGGCTGAATTGACACTACATTGAATTTTAAATCTATTAACATCTGCTGTCGTCTTTTGATTTATGTACTGTTGTTTATATGGGATTTTTGTTTTCTTTACTTCAGTAACGGCGAGGCCTGCAACCACATCTCAGCATTGTTGTACACTTTGGAAGACATTACAACAAGGAAAGCAGATGGAACCTTGTCGTCCACTTCGAAAAAGTGTAATTGGAATAATCCTCGGAAAAGGAAGTTGAGTCCAAAAAAAGTGCAATACTTAAATTTCAGTAAATTAAAAATCAGTGAAGGCCAAGAGACACCTACAGTTCATAGTTCAGCCACAAGTTCATTTAAACAGACAATAGATGTTGAACGTATGAGAAAAAAATGGTTTCTGCAAATTCAGATGCTGCCTGGTTGACATTTTTCGAAAACGAAAGTGATCAAAAGGAGGAAGAAATTGTTCCAACTCTGTGTGATGTTGACTACATGTATTGTGACAGAATCAGTTTAGAAAGCACAATGGTGAAGGGATATATGATTGACAAACTAAACAGTATGTGTGTTGGTGAGAAAAGTGCAATAGTTATTGAAGAAATAACAAGAGGACAAGAAAAAAATTCAAAATGGAAAAGTGCAAAGAAGCAAAGACTTACATCTTCTAATTTTGGAAAAGTTTGCAAGTTAAAACCAGACACTAAACCAGACAATACTTTGAAGGATTTATTGGGTTACCGTGATGGTTTTACAAACAAACATTGCGCATGGGGAATAAAACATGAACCAGCAGCACGACGTATGTATGCTAACTCGGTCAAATCAGAGAAAATTAATGTGAAAACCTGTGGATTGATTGTAAATCCCAAGTACCCTCACCTTGGGGTAAGTCCGGATGGTCTTGTGCTCACTCCAGGAGATGAAGATGATAATGGCCTGCTAGAAATGAAATGCCCTTCTTCAAACAAATGGAAAGGGCCTGTTTCCAAAATGGCCCCTTCTCTGATTCAAATTTCCTGTTGGTGGTGCATTGCCCATGCTGTTGTGGTCACAAATCTATAAAGTATAAAGATTTAGGTCACTTGGTTTGTTTTTTATAGCTCCTCAAAGTTGCACCTTTCAGAAGCTGTCTAAGTGTTGATAAAATGTGCATGTTATGTAAAATATTAATGAAAATCTAATCAAATGATAGTCACCGTAAAGAATACATTCATGGCATGATTGTGACAAAAAATCATGTTTCCATCGCGCCATTTGGCTGTTTTATGGAAGAAATAATCTCAAATGTGCCATTTTCGATGATAACATTTTAGACACAAAAACTGTGTTTTTTAGAGAATACACCCTTTTATGGGCGTTGGATGCAAACCAATTTTTATCCTATCAAACAGTACGTAATATGCTATTGATGAGAGGAAAAATCATCAAAATGTAAGTGGTGGAACATTTTCAAATCTTGGGTTGAATTAGCCTATGGTTGAATTGCCGATTTTCGATTTCTTTAGAAAATTAACAAAAACACGAGAGTATTTGCTCGGTATGTTGAGAATATGTACACAGATATGAAAAAAAGTGGGAGAAACTCTTTTTCATGAATGAAATCCAAGATGGCTACTTCATAAGTCCCCGTGGTCGAAGACATTGGCTGACAAATAGACAGAACAACACACAAAATGTGTTCCTTGTGATTTTGGTTGGTTTTTGCATTTACGAGAGTGTTCATAGCTACGGGCGATTGTATAATACCTATATTTATAAGTTTGGTTAGTCACATGGTAACGGGGATCTTTCATATCGAGCCCCAAACATACTTTCGACATATGCACTATGTTGCCGCATGGAAAACTATTTCAAGTTTTGTCGGAATTTATTAACCTGTGGTTGTAATGGTCGAGGGTTTTCCAGCGCCCTGTAATACCCAAGGTACAATTGTAGTACAAGATACTGGAGATGTGCGCACACATTCCCATCGTTCTCTCTCCAACTGGGCACTGGCAGTAGTAGTCTTTTATTGGGGCCTCATCATCGAGTGAAACGGTGAACTGTACCGAAACGTTATATTTCGTTTGGCTTTTGTATCGCGAATGTATTTGACATCGGAGAAGGTCTGGGGAGTGCTGGTAAAGCCACACCTCATAGTCTCCGTCATCACTTAAATGTTCGGCGATGTAACCAGGAGCCAGATATATCTGATACGTTCCACACGTAATGGTTCTCAAGTAATCGAGATCGAGACGGGGAAACAGTACGGAAGATGCATCCATCTTGACAAACTCGGACCTTGCCCGTCTAGATAGATCCGGATCTGTCTTGACTCTCTGACCTAAACCATTCGGTGTTGTCAAACGGTCCTTCATACGTTCAGCCATTAGCCTATCTTTGGCATCTCTCTCTGGAGATCTCTGGTAGATCGGTCCTCTATAACCATTCAGACAGGCTGTGACGGTTCGAAGCAAAGCCTCGATGACATTCATAAAGCTGTTAGACACCAATTGCGTTCGGAAGAACGTCCAGTGTTTCAGATGACCATGAAAGGATTCCACAATACACCTCGATTAGGTGATAGTTCTGTCAAGATTTGCTTGGACGTCAGAATATAGTCTTTGACCTGTTTCAGGTATGACGGCATGCTAGCATTGAGGCTAGAGGCTTCGAGAACTGGTAGGACATCTCTAAAACCTCGGTCAACGACAACATTGTCATCTGGATGTAGCCAAGTAACTAGCTTGTCCATGACATCTTTTGTAATTGTAGCTTCATTTTCGCTGCCAGTGAATGGTCCTACTGTGTCCAGAATGTAGCCATCTGGTAAGGCGATGCTCATGAATTTGAGATAGTTTCTCTTCTTCTGGCTACAGTAGGATATCCCCTGGAGCGTGTGGTTTCTGGATATGAATATAGGTGCCATCTAATATGGCAGTGGCTTTATCTCCAAAAAATGCTTCTGAAATAACAGTATTGTGCCCGAGCAACTGTTCTCTTGTCAAGTGATCCGGACCTAGAAATTGTGGGTCTATCGATGTGTCTAATGCCTGTACTATGGAGTGGAAAGTTTTGGACACACTTGACTTGGAAATTCCAAAAGAACACTGACTCCAGGAAATGTCGGTTTTCAGTTTTACCCAGAACAGTAGTAGAGCATCGTGTGTAGTCTTGGTATATATACCAGATGAAAGATATGGGGAACAGTGCGAGTGGATTTCGAGGAACTGATCTTTGGACCAACCTGTCCAGGCCATGCATGCCGAGTCATCAAGAGAAGAAAAGCTTATTGCAAACGCAGACTGGTTCTGTGAAAGGGCGTGCGACACTTCTAGGAGGTCATGAATGATTTCGGACGATTTTGATGGTAACTGAGATTCCAAGGAACCTCTACCATCAAGGACTACCTCTATAGAAGGATCTAAGTCGTTACCAATAAGGTGAATGGAGCAGACGCGGGATGAGGTGGGACACCACAGATTGTGTGAATAGATCAGGTGATGTCTTTGATTTTGTTCCATTTATTGCAAAGGTAACAAGACAGAGACAGCATTTTTTGTGTGAAGATGATCCATTCAAAAGATCATGAAGGGTCAGCAACGGCAGGATATGGGACGGGGAGTCGTCTTCTTCCTCTATTTCCTGGTTCTCCTCGGTTTCAGGTTCAGGCTGATTTTTGTTCCGAAGATACTTCATGTAGCACTTCTGGCAAATGAGTGCTTGTTCCTTTGCTGACATCAATCCTTGTTGCACCAGATTATCTAGGAGCCATTTATATTGTGGACTATTTACATTGCGTGCACTTCTGTTCTTATTGCCACTACGTTTCTTGAAGTATAGTTGACAGCCTTCTCCAACACATTTACCCTCCATCTTGAAACAATAACGATTGGTTTATGAAGCGTCGATAAAGTAACAAAATAGCAAGCCACCGATGATTGCTGTAAACAGCTAATATTTAGTAGTGTGGAACAATAATGCGAAAATGTGTGATAATAACGAATTGATTGATTACTTAGAACAAAATAAAGTATTTCATATGGATAATCTATCTAATCGATGTGGCGTGGTCGGCAGGCACAAAGAAAGTGAAACAAGCCAGGGTCCCAACCCTGACAGAGCCACAACGCTTTGGAGATGGGACAATAAAACAAGGAAAGTGAGACAAGAATAGCTCGCGTCGAGTCAATGATTCCGTAAACGTAAAGACAAAGACAAGAAGATACGGATAAATGTTTAAGGTCACACGATCAGAAAATTCAGAAGAGGACAACTTGAGATAGAAAAGTATTCATGTATCAGGGTGTCCTCAGTGTAAATCTTTATATCGATACTGTTTATTTAGTCGTTAGATATCACAAAACTGTCATGAAAATATTCGCTCTGATATTCAATATAAAATTTTGTATATAATAAGCTATATAATAGGGTTTCAGACAAGGTTGTTACTCATTTCCCCTTTTCTTTCAATTTACAACCACATTCAGGCGGCGATATGAGAACGTTCCACCACATGAAATTAGCTGATTTTTGGTACTCATATGAAACAAGTTAAGCTCTATCCGATTTTGTGATGGAAATTTGCATCCAAAACTATATAACGGGAGAAAATTGCAATTTTATGGCATTTTTTTTCCTAATTGTGTCTCTGCAAGTGCACTTTCATCCGAGAATTTTTTTTTTTTTATGTTTTATGAATAAACAAGATGTTTTGCAAATATTTATCAAAAAATGTATACTATGTTGCTAATTACAATTTCGAGATAACCTTCTTTTATTTACGACCTTATGTCTTTAAAGCTCAAAATGACAACTTTATAAAAATACATTTTTACTGAAATTATGAAACCTGGGTGTCGGAAAGGTGTAAAATTATTCTTCGGAAAAGAAAAAAACTGTAGTTGAGCTAGATAAGAAATTATACGGAGGCAGGCTCCTATGGAGAATTAACATTACTGTAAACAGGCCCTTTAACCATCCACGTGAATGTGCAAAAGACAAGGATTTTTTCTGTTGTATTGACGAGAATAATGATATTCACCTGAAAACTTCCCATCATTATTATTATCAGGTGCAGGGTCAAATGATGATAGCTGAAAAAGAATGGTGTGCTTTTGTCGTGTGGACATTAAAAGGATGGACTGTGGAAACTATTTTTCATGACCAGAAATTCTGTGATTCCATGCTGTTGTAATTGAATTCGTTTTACTTAAGGAACATTCTTCTTGAAATGTTTAGCGAAAGGATCAAAAGAGGTCTGCCACTTTATACATAGATTTAATTTAACGCTACATGCCAGACAGTCTGAACTGATAAGCTTAAAATTAGGTTACATTTATGTATATGATGAACTGAATTGTATCTACGTACAAATGTATACGTACATTTTATGTACTACGTAAATGAAAAAAGAAAAATTGATCATGGTACATTTTGTATATCCAAATTTCAACATTTATTTTGGAATTAAAATGACAAAATCACAATACAGCTCCATAATGTTGAAAATTAATTATGTACCTGACAGTTTTTGTAATATTGATTATTGATCAATTTCATAACATATTGATGAAATGAAAGTATTAACAATTAAGTATCATTGATTGTTTGAGTTATTTGTTTGTTAAAGTGATCAATCAGTAACCAATAAATCAGAAGTTGATGAGCTTGGAAGAAAACCTTTTCATCATCAATTGTAAGTTCTCGATTGGTTTGTGAAATATCAATTTTTATATTCAACTACAATTCACCACAAGTATATGGGAAAAAGCTTGAAATATGATCAAGTGCTCATTCAAAAAATTGTTTAAAGTATGTACTGTATTATGAATAATAACTGACCTCCAAGTGCATGTAACAACTGAAAACAGATAATTTATAACAATAACTGTAAAATATTCAACTACAATTTTGTATGTTAAAATTTTCAAGATAACTTTATCGATAGTCGAGGAATTTTATTTAATGTTGCATATTTCAAACAGGACAAGGTTACAATGTAACTGACTGTAGTGGTATAACGTATTCTCGCAACAACGTAGTAAAAATTTAACAGCAACACAGTACATGTATACATATATATATATATCACACATACATTTAGATATAGTTAGAATATATATCACACATACATACATATATAATTATATAAATGTCTATGATGTATTGATAATCTTTTGGTTAGGTTTATTTCGTTTAACCTTTTAACAACTTAAACCAATGTCATTAAAGGATGTGCCCAGTTTTGGTGGTAGAGGAAAGCATATGAGTACTCTGAGAAAAACCAGTGCCACAGGCCAGGCCTTAAAATTGTGGCCTAGCTATAGCTAGTCAGTGGTAGAATGTCAAGCCTTCTTATTAGCATTAGGTCGTATGATCAAAACTGTATAGATTTCTTGGCTGACATATAATTATATAAACTGTCTAAAATAATTTAACCTTTAACTAATATTCCATAAAAAAAAAAATATTAAAAATTCACATGTAAATATGGTAAATATTATTAGTTCATTTGATTAATATGATATTTGTAAACCTTTGTTAGCTCGGCTTTAATAACATGTGCTAAAACATGTTTTTGTACGTTTTTGTGACAATTTACTTTCGTATAAGAGGTGCCTGAAAATTTGTCAGTTTTACACATACTTTCCAAATAGCCGATGCCTGATGAACCATAGTAATTGGTACATTAGCCTGTAAAATTCTATAATTCTTTATCCTTTCCATCTGTCTTTCCACATGTATTCTCAGGTTAGCAATGTTCCTCGTTACTTCTACCTCGCGTCTTGAGAGTTGTTTGCGGCTCCTTTTAAATGGTGGTATAATTAATTCCACCCCTTTTGGTGTGGTTAAGTCAGATATTAAAAATCCTTTATCAGCCATGATGGCATCGCCTGGTTCACACAAGTCAACCAACCCACTTAATTTAGTTATTTGTTTTGTCACTGATACTACCATTATATAAATCTGAAACAAAAGTACAAGCACCAGCAGGACTTATTCCTATTATAGATTTATATGTCATATGGGATTTGTAATCACTGTATAACATGGATTTCAAGGATAAAGATCTTGGAGTTTCTGTCTTAATTTCAGTACAGTCTATACTAACACGACACTTTGGATATTTCACTTTGAAGCATTCTGGCATTGTGTTGTCAATTATATTCCGGGATGGCCACTGGACGAACACAGATAATTGTACATTTAAATATTCAATCCACCTATTGAAGACACGACAACATGTTGATGGTGACACTTTAAATCTATATGCTAAATCTTCTAGTAACAAACTAAGACGTAGTCTCATAAGCACCAGGAGGAATTCATCTATTAGTCTGAGGGCATATGGACGTCCACTGGTCTGTTTAAACTGTTCATCGTGTTCAAACTCGTCAAACAATGCATTAAAAGTAGTTGCATGTGGAATACTTGTGTAAAACAATATATCATCATCAGAATTTTCAATATCTTCATAAGTTAGTAAGGGGAGATCAACTTGTGTACCTACACTACAGAACGATTTAGTTTCAGTTTGAGTAATAGTATCACACATTTTAATATCTTTTCTATCTCCTGTTTGTGTTGAGGAACAAATGACATCTGGTGATGTCATGGTGGATTGATTACGTGTTGTCGAAACATCATGAATTGTCACTAGACCACAGTAATCATTCAAACGCAAAGAATTATCCAATCTGCTTGAAGAGCTGTTAAATATGACATCTTCAGTGATTTCACCTTCAGGTTCATTGGACTCGACCAGCAACTGTTCTTCAACTGTACCATCAAAGTTTTCATCCTGAATAGTTGTATCAAGGTGCTGTAAAAATATGAAATAATCTTTTAAAGATTTCTTTTTTTTGCATAACAATTATTACCACTTGAGATCTGTCTCATCATTTGGTTAATGTTTAAATACTTGCATTCCTAAAACTTTTGAGGGTGTGATTTACACATGAATATTCTTCTCATAGCCTCATGATCATATACATGTACATGTGTATGCTAATGTTCATAATACACAAAATATTATTGCATTGTCCGTTTTAGATTATGTGATAACATATATTTATATAAAAAGTACAATGCACATTCATTTATATTATTTTATTAAGGCATTTAGAAAGTAGACCTGTTGGTAGGATGCTATCGAGACAAAAATATCATATATTGCACCAACCAGGGACGTAAATTAAAATGTACATCCCAGATATAACGTATCCCAAGTTTAAGTAATCAGTATGCAGTTAAATTAACACTCGTAAAATAATAGAATCAAAAGAATTTTACCAATAAAATAGCCAATATCATGAATGATGACGGTCAGCATCTTTCAGTTTCACTCCTACAGTACCATCTAGGCCTACCTTATTAATATCATGCATCGATCAACGTAAATTACGACAAAATAAACCTGGCAATTTATTACTATTGAACCTAAACAACTTACCGATATCTTAAATGTTTTCGTTGGGAATATAGAAGGCAGAGTATGAAGCGGTGTTGGTCCTGTTTTACCGTCAAAATGGTCAGAGCAAAGTCTTGTGCTATCGTAGCTCTTAAACTTGAAGTAGGCTCGTACCAAGCTGCATCCAGACTCTTCTTAATCTCTGGTCGGACGGGAATCTATGCAGTTTAATCTTTCTGCTGCCATCCCATTTGTTAGAATGATTGCTACATATACAACAATATCGCTGGTTTGTCGGCATCGTCTCAGTCGAACTGACACAGAAGCTGTCATCAGCTGTCAAACTCCCCAACAACCGTACAAACACTTCCCGGAAATCATGTTGTTCATGCGCGCATGCGCATAAACTGCTAATCGGACAGCATATCAAGGGAGACAAACAACCTTTTGCAAAAGGACCTAACCGGGACAAAATTGCAACATAATTTATTTTCATATTTTTGGAATGGCAGATACCTATACTGTAACAGAAAAAAAGTCTACCAAAATTTACCTTTGGAAAATCACCTTTTTTCGCACTAATTGGGATCAAGAAATAAGCATAATTGCTCAATGGTGCAACTTTAAAGTGAAATGTTTAATTCTTAATTTTTTTAATATTTAACTAATAACTACATTGTACAACTAGTTTATGTTTAATACAAACAACTAAATTAAATCGATAGAAATTATTGCATCAAGAAATAATGTACAGTCAAAAGTCACTAAAAAGCACCTGAATGTTGAACGTACAAGCTTTTTTGCATTTTTTAGACAAAAGAAAATAGAAAAAAATATTATAAGTATCATTGCAAGATATGAATTAATCCATTAAGATATTATATATGTATTAAACTTTCTTATATGAGACATTTTGCTTTCATACAGTTTGTTTTTTTTAATCTTGAAAGTTGGCTGCGAGGCCAATTTTGAACGGTTTCAGCGTCAATATTGAACGATTTCTCAATTTATGCAACCTTTAACAGACTTTGATTCCATTTCAGCAGACGTATATACATTACGTTTATAGACAGACTTTGGCTCTACTTCATCAGACGTGTATGCATTACGTTTATACACAGACTTTGGCTCTACTTCATCAGACGTATATACATTACGTTTATACACAGACTTTGACCCTATTTCATCAGACATGTATACATTACGTTTATACACAGACTTTGACTCTATTTCATCAGACGTGTATACATTACGTTTATACACAGACTTTGACTCCATTTCATCAGACGTGTATACATTACGTTTATACACAGACTTTGACTCTACTTCATCAGACGTGTATACATTACGTTTATACACAGACTTTGACTCCATTTCATCAGACGTGTATACATTACGTTTATACACAGACTTTGGCTCTACTTCATCAGACGAGTATACATTACGTTTATACATAGACTTTGACTCCATTTCACCAAACGTGTATACATTACGTTTATATACAGACTTTGGCTCTACTTCATCAGACGTATATACATTACGTTTATACACAGTCTTTGGCTCTATTTCATCAGACGTGTATACATTACGTTTATATACAGACTTTGGCTCTACTTCATCAGACGTGTATACATTACGTTTATACACAGACTTTGGCTCTACTTCATCAGACGTGTATGCATTACGTTTATACACAGACTTTGGCTCTACTTCATCAGACGTATATACATTACGTTTATACAAAGACTTTGACCCTATTTCATCAGACGTGTATGCATTACGTTTATACACAGACTTTGACTTTATTTCATCAGACGTGTATACATTACGTTTATACACAGACTTTGACTTTATTTCATCAGACGTGTATACATTACGTATATACACAGACTTTGGCTCTACTTCATCAGACGTGTATACATTACGTATATACACAGACTTACGCTCTACTTCATCAGACATGTATACATTACGTTTATAGACAGACTTTGGCTCTACTTCATCAGACGTGTATGCATTACGTTTATACATAGACTTTGACTCCATTTCATCAGACGTATATACATTACGTTTATACACAGACTTTGGCTCTACTTCATCAGACGTATATACATTACGTTTATACACAGACTTTGACCCTATTTCATCAGACGTGTATACAACGTTTATACACAGACTTTGGCCCTATTTCATCAGACGTGTATACATTACGTTTATACACAGACTTAAGCTCCATTTCATCAGACGTGTATACATTACGTTTATACATAGACTTTGGCTCTACTTCATCAGACATGTATACATTACGTTTATAGACAGACTTTGGCTCTACTTCTTCAGACGTGTATACAGTACGTTTATACATAGACTTTGACTCCATTTCACCAAACGTGTATACATTACGTTTATATACAGACTTTAGCTCTACTTCATCAGACGTGTATACATTACGTTTATACACAGACGTTGGCTCTACTTCATCAGGCGTGTATACATTACGTATATACACAGACTTAGGCTCCATTTCATCAGACGTGTATATATTACGTTGATACACAGACTTTGGCTCTACTTCATCAGACGTGTATACATTACGTTTATACACAGACTTTGGCTCTATTTCATCAGACGTGTATACATTACGTTGATACACAGACTTTGTCCCTATTTCATCAGACGTGTATACATTACGTTTATACACAGACTTAGGCTCCATTTCATCAGACGTGTATGCATTACCTTTATACATAGACTTTGGCTCTACTTCATCAGACATGTATACATTACGTTTATACACAGAATTTGGCTCCACTTCATCAGACGTGTATGCATTACGTTTATACATAGACTTAGGCTCCATTTCATCAGACGTGTATACATTACGTTTATACATAGACTTTGGCTCTACTTCATCAGACATGTATACATTACGTTTATACACAGACTTTGGCCCTATTTCATCAGACGTGTATACATTACGTTTATACACATACTTTGGCCCTATTTCATCAGACGTGTATACATTACGTTTATACACAGACTTAGGCTCCATTTCATCAGACGTGTATACATTACGTTTATACATAGACTTTGGCTCTACTTCATCAGACGTATATACATTACGTTTATAGACAGACTTTGGCCCTATTTCATCAGACGTGTATACATTACGTTTATACACAGACTTAGGCTCCATTTCATCAGACGTGTATACATTACGTTTATACACAGACTTTGACTCCATTCATCAGACGTTTATACATTACGTTTATAGACAGACTTTGGCCCTATTTCATCAGACGTGTATACATTACGTATATACACAGACTTTGACTCCATTTCATCAGACGTATATACATTACGTTTATAGACAGACTTTGGCCCTATTTCATCAGACGTGTATACATTACGTTTATACACAGAATTTGGCTCTACTTCATCAGACGTGTATACATTACGTTTATACACAGACTTTGACTCCATTTCATCAGACGTGTATACATTACGTTTATACACAGACTTTGGCTCTACTTCATCAGACATGTATACATTACGTTTATACACAGACTTTGGCCCTATTTCATCAGACGTGTATACATTACGTTTATACATAGACTTTGGCTCTATTTCATCAGACGTGTATACATTACGTTTATAGATAGACTTTGGCTCTACTTCATCAGACGTGTATACATTACGTATATACACAGACTTAGGCTCCATTTCATCAGACGTGTATACATTACGTTTATACAAAGACTTTGACCCTACTTCATCAGACGTGTATACATTACGTTGATACACAGATTTTGGCTCTACTTCATCAGACGTGTATACATTACGTTTATACACATACTTTGGCCCTATTTCATCAGACGTGTATACATTACGTTTATACACAGACTTAGGCTCCATTTCATCAGGCGTGTATACATTACGTTTATACATAGACTTTGGCTCTACTTCATCAGACGTATATACATTACGTTTATAGACAGACTTTGGCCCTATTTCATCAGACGTGTATACATTACGTTTATACACAGACTTAGGCTCCATTTCATCAGACGTGTATACATTACGTTTATACACAGACTTTGACTCCATTTCATCAGACGTATATACATTACGTTTATAGACAGACTTTGGCCCTATTTCATCAGACGTGTATACATTACGTTTATACACAGAATTTGGCTCTACTTCATCAGACGTGTATACATTACGTTTATACACAGACTTTGACTCCATTTCATCAGACGTGTATACATTACGTTGATACACAGACTTTGACTCCATTTCATCAGACGTGTATACATTACGTTTATACACAGACTTTGGCTCTATTTCATCAGACGTGTATACATTACGTTTATAGATAGACTTTGGCTCTACTTCATCAGACATGTATACATTACGTTTATACACAGACTTTGGCCCTATTTCATCAGACGTGTATACATTACGTTTATACATAGACTTTGGCTCTATTTCATCAGACGTGTATACATTACGTTTATAGATAGACTTTGGCTCTACTTCATCAGACGTGTATACATTACGTATATACACAGACTTAGGCTCCATTTCATCAGACGTGTATACATTACGTTTATACAAAGACTTTGACCCTACTTCATCAGACGTGTATACATTACGTTGATACACAGATTTTGGCTCTACTTCATCAGACGTGTATACATTACGTTTATACACAGACTTTGGCCCTATTTCATCAGACGTGTATACATTACGTTTATACACAGACATTGGCCCTACAATGTATTTCATCAGACGTGTATACATTACGTTAATACATGGACTTTGACTCTACTTCATCAGACGTGTATACATTACGTTTATAGACAGACTTTGGCTCCATTTCATCAGACGTGTATACATTATGCGTGTTAAATGTCGTGTCAAAACTGTCACGTGGTGTGATCAGCACTATTCCCGAACAACGGACATTGAATAATGGAACAGAAGGAGTGGTATCGCACAACGCACCAGAACCTGCTTGCGTCCATCGTGCATACGTCGTGCACACATCGTTCACCCATGGTGCGCACAACGGGGCGATCTAAATATCGTGCGTTTATGTGTGCGATTAGAATCGCACACACGCACGATTTGGTACAATTTTTCGATAGATATTACGGAATGAAAAACATATGGAACCCTCTTTTCCAAAAAACTATTTAAATTCGCATCATATTTATTGGGATTATGTCAATTTAACAATATACAGTAAACAGTATTACAGTGATCATGAGACAACCAAGTGCGGGTTTAGCTACCAGGTAACAGAATATGTAAACAACATGCCAGAATTGTACCTGTCCCGTATGCGGCGATACGCTACGACAGCCATTACCGAGCGACCGTTATGAAAACAAACTGGACTCTAAGAATTAGTTATTTGGAAAACCCTCCCCTCCCCAACACTTTATCTGTGTTTTCACACCTAGGCAAGCGTTGTAAATGCCCCGGGCCAGAGACATCTACATATATTGTCCATGTACAGGTGCAGGTTATAACTTGGTAAAACTGGCAATATTAACTTGAATGAGAACTTGTCAATATGAGTTGAAAGTTTACATACATGTGTCTATTCGGTTTGTTTAAAAAACTACAGAAAGATTTTTACTAATTTTAAGAAATATATAGATAGAACTATCAGCTAATGTAAATAGTTATAATATAGAAATATGTTTAAAACAACTAGCGCGAAACCGTATATATTGTTAAACCATTACTAAATTTACATCAACCACGATTGTCATCGCATAATGTTAGTCTATCGTGCGCCCACATGTGCGTTAGAAATAATCGCCCAGGATCGCATCGTTCGCGCATCGTGCATACACTGTTCGCCCATCGTGCGGCCATCGCACATCGTGTAACGTTGTGCGATCCGACAACTATATATCTGGTGCATGTAGTACAGACAGCGTGTAACGTTGTGCGATCCCACAACTATATATCTGGTACATGTAGTACAGACATCGTGTAACGTTGTGCGATCCCACAACTGTATATCTGGTACATGTAGTACAGACAGCGTGTAACGTTGTGCGATCCCACAACTGTATATCTGGTACATGTAGTACAGACAGCGTGTTACGTTGTGCGATCCCACAACTATATATCTGGTACATGTAGTACAGACAGCGTGTAACGTTGTGCGATCCCACAACTGTATATCTGGTACATGTAGTACAGACAGCGTGTAACGTTGTGCGATCCCACAACTATATATCTGGTACATGTAGTACAGACAGCGTGTAACGTTGTGCGATCCCACAACTATATATCTGGTACATGTAGTACAGACAGCGTGTAACGTTGTGCGATCCCACAACTGTATATCTGGTACATGTAGTACAGACAGCGTGTAACGTTGTGCGATCCCACAACTATATATCTGGTACATGTAGTACAGACAGCGTGTAACGTTGTGCGATCCCACAACTGTATATCTGGTACATGTAGTACAGACATCGTGTAACGTTGTGCGATCCCACAACTATATATCTGGTACATGTAGAACAGACAGCGTGTAACGTTGTGCGATCCCACAACTATATATCTGGTACATGTAGTACAGACATCGTGTAACGTTGTGCGATCCCACAACTATATATCTGGTACATGTAGAACAGACAGCGTGTAACGTTGTGCGATCCCACAACTATATATCTGGTACATGTAGTACAGACAGCGTGTAACGTTGTGCGATCCCACAACTATATATCTGGTACATGTAGAACAGACAGCGTGTAACGTTGTGCGATCCCACAACTATATATCTGGTACATGTAGTACAGACATCGTGTAACGTTGTGCGATCCCACAACTATATATCTGGTACATGTAGTACAGACAGCGTGTAACGTTGTGCGATCCCACAACTATATATCTGGTACATGTAGTACAGACAGCGTGTAACGTTGTGCGATCCCACAACTGTATATCTGGTACATGTAGTACAGACATCGTGTAACGTTGTGCGATCCCACAACTATATATCTGGTACATGTAGAACAGACAGCGTGTAACGTTGTGCGATCCCACAACTATATATCTGGTACATGTAGTACAGACAGCGTGTAACGTTGTGCGATCCCACAACTATATATCTGGTACATGTAGAACAGACAGCGTGTAACGTTGTGCGATCCCACAACTATATATCTGGTACATGTAGTACAGACATCGTGTAACGTTGTGCGATCCCACAACAATATATCTGGTACATGTAGTACACACAGCTTGTACATTAAAAAACTAAAATTAAGGTTTTCGCGGGATGCCCCTTTAATATAAAACATCATCGTTGGCGAAGAAAACTAAGTCAAATAAGTTACGGGTCGCAACAAATGCATAAATAAAAATAACAATTCACGTTTTCATTAAATATCTTTTTTGAGTTATTTTTAAAGGGTTTTGTTTTCTCCATTAGAATTTATAGTTTACAAATTATTAACTGAAGAAGTGAATGTAAGTCAACAGAACAACGTTGAAGATCATAATTTTCAAACAGATAGATTTTACAGTGAAAATAAAAACATTTTCAAGATCTTTTGATGTTTTTGTATCACATTTACCCGAAAGAGGAGACGCACATATTACCATCTTGTTTAGACCAGATGAGAGAAGAAAATAAGTTCCAACAATTTACTCTCATGCCATATCAGTTTTTTTGGGGAATAATGAAAAAATATTCAAGCTGATAAGAAAAAGTAATGTTGAAATGAATAAAGTCATGAACTTTCCTTTATACAGAGGTATATAAGATATACGTATTTGACATGTCTTAAAATGACAAGATCTTTTCAGCATTTAATGGATTTTATATGTAATTTTACTCAACCAACCCTTGATGAATAGTAATCTACTGTTTCCTGATCAGTACCTGCAGGTCGACAAATACCTTAACATCCAAGGATCACTCTCAACACTTATCGCCTATTTCAAGAAATACTGAATACATGATATACCCCCACCCTTAACAGGTGTTCTGCTCAAGTCTCAACGTGTAGCCTGTTGTCATGCCACACGGATTGTTTGCTTTAAACCTACTCTTTATTCATTTCTATTCAGCTTTAAATATATATTGAAAGGATTGATAAATTGATATTGATTTTTGCAACAGTTTTCAGAAATGAAAACCGACCATTAATCGGAACCCATGATACTTTCAGTTTTTCTTACGCTATGCTACCATTACAGAATACTGTTTACAGTAAGGTTAGAAAGAAAAAGGCAAGGTGACGTATTTGTTAAATTCCAGAATTATCTACTGTAAGGCGATCAGTAGGGGGTCTCTATCGTTGTCTGTGTACTGATAGGGACATGAGTAAAGATTCTCTATCGTTATCTGTGTACTGATAGGGGCGTGAGTAGAGGGTCTCTATCGTTGTCTGTGTACTGATAGGGACGTGAGTAGAGGGTATCTTTCGTTGTCTGTGTACTGATAGGGACGTGAGTAGAGGGTATCTATCGTTGTCTGTGTACTGATAGGGACGTGAGTAGAGGGTCTCTATCGTTGTCCGAGTACTGATAGGGAGGTGAGTAGAGGGTATCTTTCGTTGTCCGAGTACTGATAGGGAGGTGAGTAGAGGGTCTCTATCGTTGTCTGTGTACTGATAGAGAGGTGAGTAGAGGGTCACTATCGTTGTCTGTGTACTGATAGGAAGGTAAGTAGAGGGTCTCTATCGTTGTCTGTGTACTGATAGGAACGTGAGTAGAGGGTCTGTATCGTTGTCTGTGTACTGATAGGGCCGTGATAAGAGGGCCTCTATCGTTGTCTGTGTACTGATAGGAACGTGAATGGAGGGTCTCTATCATTGTCTGTGTACTGATAGGGACGTGAGTAGAGGGTCTCTATCGTTGTGTGTGTACTGATAGGGACGTGAGTAGAGGGTCTCTATCGTTGTCCGAGTACTGATAGAGAGGTGAGTAGAGGGTATCTTTCGTTGTCTGTGTACTGATAGGGAGGTGAGTAGAGGGTCTCTATCGTTGTCTGTGTACTGATAGGGTCGTGATAAGAGGGTCTCTATCGTTGTCTGTGTACTGATAGAGAGGTGAGTAGAGGATCACTATCGTTGTCTGTGTACTGATAGGAACGTGAGTAGAGGGTCTCTATCGTTGTCTGTGTACTGATAGAATCGTGATTAGAGGGTCTCTATCGTTGTCTGTGTACTGATAGGGACGTGAGTAGAGGGTCTCTATCGTTGTCTGTGTACTGATAGGGTCGTGAGTAGTGGGTCTCTATCGTTGTCTGTGTACTGATAGGGACGTGAGTAGAGGGTATCTTTCGTTGTCTGTGTACTGATAGAGACGTGAGTAGAGGGTCTTTATCGTTGTCTGTGTACTGATAGGGAGGTGAGTAGAGGGTCTCTATCGTTGGGTGTGTACTGATAGGGTCGTGAATAGAGGGTCTCTATCGTTGTCTGTGTACTGATAGGGACGTGAGTAGAGGGTATCTTTCGTTGTCTGTGTACTGATAGGGAGGTGAGTAGAGGGTCTCTATCGTTGTCTGTGTACTGATAGGGTCGTGAGTAGAGGGTCTCTATCGTTGTCTGTGTACTGATAGGTAGGTGAGAAGAGGGTCTCTGTCGTTGTCTGTGTACTGATAGGTAGGTAAGTAGAGGGTCTCTATCGTTGTGTGTGTACTGATAGGGACGTGAGTAGAGGGTCTCTATCGTTGTGTGTGTACTGATAGGGACGTGATTAGAGGGTCTCTATCGTTGTCCGAGTACTGATAGGGACGTGAGTAGAGGGTCTCTATCGTTGTCTGTTTACTGATAGTGACGTGAGTAGAGGGTCTCTATCATTGTCTGTGTACTGATAAGGACATGAGTAGAGGGTCTCTATCGTTGTCTGTGTACTGATAGGGTCGTGAGTAGAGGGTCTCTATCGTTGTCTGTGTACTGATAGGGACGTGAGTAGAGGGTATCTATCATTCTCTGTGTACTGATAGGGAGGTGAGTAGAGGGTCTCTATCGTTGTCTGTGTACTGATAGTGACGTGAGTAGAGGGTCTCTATCATTGTCTGTGTACTGATGGGACATGAGTAGAGGGTCTCTATCGTTGTCTGTGTACTGATTGGGACGTGAGTAGAGGGTCTCTATCGTTGTCTGGGTACTGATAGGGTCGTGAGTAGAGGGTCTCTATCGTTGTCTGTGTACTGATAGGGACGTGAGTAGAGGGTCTCTATCGTTGTCTGTGTATTGATAGGGACGTCAGTTGAGGGTTTCTATCGTTGTCTGTGCACTGATAGGGGCGTGAGTAGAGGGTCTCTATCGTTGTCTGTGTACTGATAGGAACGTGAGTAGAGGGTCTCTATCGTTGTCTGTGTACTGATATGGAGGTAAGTAGAGGCTCTGTATCGTTGTCCGTGTACTGATAGGGGGATAAGTAGATGGTCTCTATCGTTGTCTGTGTACTGATAGGGACGTGAGTAGAGGGTTTCTATCGTTGTCTGTGTACTGATAGGGACGCGAGTAGAGGGTCTTTATCGTTGTCTGTGTACTGATAGAGACGTGAGTAGAGGGTCTCTATCGTTGTCTGTGTACTGATAGGGACGTGAATTGATGGTCTCTATCGTTGTCTGTGTACTGATAGGGACATGAGTAGAGGGTCTCTATCGTTGTCTGTGTACTGATTGGGACGTGAGTAGAGGGTCTCTATCGTTGTCTGGGTACTGATAGGGTCGTGAGTAGAGGGTCTCTATCGTTGTCTGTGAACTGATAGGGACGTGAGTAGAGGGTATCTATCGTTGTCTGTGTATTGATAGGGACGTCAGTTGAGGGTTTCTATCGTTGTCTGTGCACTGATAGGGGCGTGAGTAGAGGGTCTCTATCGTTGTCTGTGGACTGATAGGGACGTGAGTAGAGGGTCTCTATCGTTGTCTGTGTATTGATAGGGACGTCAGTTGAGGGTTTCTATCGTTGTCCGTGTACTGATAGTGGGATAAGTAGATGGTCTCTATCGTTGTCTGTGTACTGATAGGAACGTGAGTAGAGGGTCTCTATCGTTGTCTGTGTACTGATAGGGACGCGAGTAGAGGGTCTCTATCGTTGTCTGTGTACTGATAGAGACGTGAGTAGAGGGTCTCTATCGTTGTCTGTGTACTGATAGGGACGTGAATTGATGGTCTCTATCGTTGTCTGTGTACTGATAGGAACGTGAGTAGAGGGTCTCTATCGTTGTCTGTGTACTGATAGAGACGTGAGTAGAGGGTCTCTATCGTTGTCTGTGTACTGATAGTGACGTGAGTAGAGGGTCTCTATCATTGTCTGTGTACTGATAGGGACATGAGTAGAGGGTATCTTTCGTTGTCTGTGTACTGATAGGGACGTGAATAGAGGGTCTCTTTCGTTGTCTGTGTACTCATAGGGACGTGAGTAGAGGGTATCTTTTGTTGCCTGTGTACTGATAGTGACGTAAGTAGAGGGTCTCTATCGTTGTCTGTGTACTGATAGGGACGTGAGTAGAGGGTATCTTTCGTTGTCTGTGTACTGATAGGGAGGTAAGTAGAGGGTATCTATCGTTGTCTGTGTACTAATAGGGACGTGAGTAGAAGGTATCTTTCGTTGTGTGTGTACTGATAGGGAGGTGAGAAGAGGGTCTCTATCGTTGTCTGTTTACTGATAGTGACGTGAGTAGAGGGTCTCTATCATTGTCTGTGTACTGATAAGGACATGAGTAGAGGGCCTCTATCGTTGTCTGTGTACTGATTGGGACGTGAGTAGAGGGTCTCTATCGTTGTCTGTGTACTGATAGGGTCGTGAGTAGAGGGTCTCTATCGTTGTCTGTGTACTGATAGGTAGGTGAGAAGAGGGTCTCTGTCGTTGTCTGTGTACTGATAGGTAGGTAAGTAGAGGGTCTCTATCGTTGTGTGTGTACTGATAGGGACGTGAGTAGAGGGTCTCTATCGTTGTGTGTGTACTGATAGGGACGTGATTAGAGGGTCTCTATCGTTGTCCGAGTACTGATAGGGACGTGAGTAGAGGGTCTCTATCGTTGTCTGTTTACTGATAGTGACGTGAGTAGAGGGTCTCTATCATTGTCTGTGTACTGATAAGGACATGAGTAGAGGGTCTCTATCGTTGTCTGTGTACTGATAGGGTCGTGAGTAGAGGGTCTCTATCGTTGTCTGTGTACTGATAGGGACGTGAGTAGAGGGTATCTATCATTCTCTGTGTACTGATAGGGACGTGAGTAGAGGGTCTCTATCGTTGTCTGTGTACTGATAGTGACGTGAGTAGAGGGTCTCTATCATTGTCTGTGTACTGATAGGGACATGAGTAGAGGGTCTCTATCGTTGTCTGTGTACTGATTGGGACGTGAGTAGAGGGTCTCTATCGTTGTGTGTGTACTGATAGGGTCGTGAGTAGAGGGTCTCTATCGTTGTCTGTGTACTGATAGGGACGTGAGTAGAGGGTATCTATCATTGTCTGTGTACTGATAGGGACGTGAGTAGAGGGTCTCTATCGTTGTCTGTGCACTGATAGGGACGTGATTAGAGGGTCTCTATCATTGTCTGTGAACTGATAGGGACGTGAGTAGAGGGTCTCTATCGTTGTCTGTGTATTGATAGGGACGTCAGTTGAGGGTTTCTATCGTTGTCTGTGCACTGATAGGGGCGTGAGTAGAGGGTCTCTATCGTTGTCTGTGTACTGATAGGAACGTGAGTAGAGGGTCTCTATCGTTGTCTGTGTACTGATATGGAGGTAAGTAGAGGCTCTGTATCGTTGTCTGTGTACTGATAGGGGGATAAGTAGATGGTCTCTATCGTTGTCTGTGTACTGATAGGGACGTGAGTAGAGGGTCTCTATCATTGTCTGTGTACTGATAGGGACATGAGTAGAGGGTCTCTATCGTTGTCTGTGTACTGATTGGGACGTGAGTAGAGGGTCTCTATCGTTGTCTGGGTACTGATAGGGTCGTGAGTAGAGGGTCTCTATCGTTGTCTGTGAACTGATAGGGACGTGAGTAGAGGGTATCTATCGTTGTCTGTGTATTGATAGGGACGTCAGTTGAGGGTTTCTATCGTTGTCTGTGCACTGATAGGGGCGTGAGTAGAGGGTCTCTATCGTTGTCTGTGAACTGATAGGGACGTGAGTAGAGGGTCTCTATCGTTGTCTGTGTATTGATAGGGACGTCAGTTGAGGGTTTCTATCGTTGTCCGTGTACTGATAGTGGGATAAGTAGATGGTCTCTATCGTTGTCTGTGTACTGATAGGAACGTGAGTAGAGGGTCTCTATCGTTGTCTGTGTACTGATAGGGACGCGAGTAGAGGGTCTCTATCGTTGTCTGTGTACTGATAGGGACGTGAATTGATGGTCTCTATCGTTGTCTGTGTACTGATAGGAACGTGAGTAGAGGGTCTCTATCGTTGTCTGTGTACTGATAGGGACGTGAGTAGAGGGTCTCTATCGTTGTCTGTGTACTGATAGTGACGTGAGTAGAGGGTCTCTATCATTGTCTGTGTACTGATAGGGACATGAGTAGAGGGTATCTTTCGTTGTCTGTGTACTGATAGGGACGTGAGTAGAGGGTCTCTATCGTTGTCTGTGTACTCATAGGGACGTGAGTAGAGGGTATCTTTTGTTGCCTGTGTACTGATAGTGACGTGAGTAGAGGGTCTCTATCGTTGTCTGTGTACTGATAGGGACGTGAGTAGAGGGTATCTTTCGTTGTCTGTGTACTGATAGGGAGGTAAGTAGAGGGTATCTATCGTTGTCTGTGTACTAATAGGGACGTGAGTAGAAGGTATCTTTCGTTGTGTGTGTACTGATAGGGAGGTGAGTAGAGGGTCTCTATCGTTGTCTGTTTACTGATAGTGACGTGAGTAGAGGGTCTCTGTCGTTGTCTGTGTACTGATAGGGTCGTAAGTAGAGGGTCTCTATCGTTGTCTGTGTACTGATAGGGACGTGAGTAGAGAGTATCCATCATTCTCTGTTTACTGATAGGGAGGTGAGTAGAGGGTCTCTATCGTTGTCTGTGTACTGATAGGGACGTGAGTAGAGAGTATCTATCATTCTCTGTGTAATGATAGGGAGATGAGTAGAGGGTCTCTGTCGTTGTCTGTGCACTGATAGGGACGTGATTAGAGGGTCTCTATCATTGTCTGTGAACTGATAGGGACATGAGTAGAGGGTCTCTATCGTTGTCTGTGTATTGATAGGGACGTCAGTTGAGGGTTTCTATCGTTGTCTGTGTACTGATAGGGACGTGATTAGAGGGTCTCTAACATTGTCTGTGAACTGATAGGGACGTGAGTAGAGGGTCTCTATCGTTGTCTGTGTACTGATAGGGACGTGAGTAGAGGGTCTCTATCGTTGTCTGTGTACTGATAGGGACGTGAGTAGAGGGTCTCTATCATTGTCTGTGTACTGATAGGGCCGTGATTAGAGGGTCTCTATCGTTGTCTGTGTACTTATAGGGCCGTGATTAGAGGGTCTCTATCGTTGTCTGTGTACTGATAGGGCCGTGATTAGAGGGTCTCTATCGTTGTCTGTGTACTGATAGGGCCGTGATTAGAGGGTCTCTATCGTTGTCTGTGTACTGATAGGGACGTGAGTAGAGGGTCTCTATCATTGTCTGTGTACTGATAGGGACGTGAATAAAGGGTCTCTATCGTTGTCCGAGTACTGATAGGGATGTGAGTAGAGGGTCTCTATCGTTGTCCGAGTACTGATAGGGACGTGAGTAGAGGGTCTCTATCGTTGTCTGTGTACTGATAGGAACGTGAGTAGATGGTCTCTATCATTGTCTGTGTACTGAAAGGGCCGTGAGTAGAGGGTCTCTATCGTTGTCTGTGTACTGATAGGGAGGTAAGTAGATGGTCTCTATCGTTGTCTGTGTACTTATAGGGCCGTGAGTAGAGGGTCTCTATCGTTGTCTGTGTACTGATAGGGCCGTGATTAGAGGGTCTCTATCGTTGTCTGTGTACTGATAGGGACGTGAGTAGAGGGTCTCTATCATTGTCTGTGTACTGATAGGGACGTGAATAAAGGGTCTCTATCGTTGTCCGAGTACTGATAGGGATGTGAGTAGAGGGTCTCTATCGTTGTCCGAGTACTGATAGGGACGTGAGTAGAGGGTCTCTATCGTTGTCTGTGTACTGATAGGAACGTGAGTAGATGGTCTCTATCATTGTCTGTGTACTGAAAGGGCCGTGAGTAGAGGGTCTCTATCGTTGTCTGTGTACTGATAGGGAGGTAAGTAGATGGTCTCTATCGTTGTCTGTGTACTTATAGGGCCGTGAGTAGAGGGTCTCTATCGTTGTCTGGGTACTGATAGGGACGTGAGTAGAGGGTCTCTATCGTTGTCTGTGTACTGATAGGGACGTGAGTAGAGGGTCTCTATCGTTGTCTGGGTACTGATAGGGACGTGAGTAGAGGGTCTCTATCGTTGTCTGTGTACTGATAGGGACGTGAGTAGAGGGTCTCTATCGTTGTCTGTGTACTGACAGGGACGTGATTAGAGGGTCTCTATCATTGTCTGTGTACTGATAGGTACGTGAGTAGAGGGTCTCCATCATTGTCTGTGTACTGATAGGGACGTGAATTGATGGTCTCTATCGTTGTCTGTGTACTGATAGGTACGTGAGTAGAGGGTCTCTATCGTTGTCTGTGTACTGATAGGGACGTGATTAGAGGGTCTCTATCGTTGTCTGTGTACTGACAGGGACGTGATTAGAGGGTCTCTATCATTGTCTGTGTACTGATAGGGACGTGAGTAGAGGGTCTCTATCGTTGTCTGTGTACTGATAGGGACATGAGTAGAGGGTCTCTATCGTTGTCTGTGTACTGATAGGGACGTGAGTAGAGGGTCTCTATCGTTGTCTGTGTACTGATAGTGACGTGAGTAGAGGGTCTCTATCATTGTCTGTGTACTGATAGGGACATGAGTAGAGGGTCTCTATCGTTGTCTGTGTACTCATAGGGACGTGAGTAGAGGGTATCTTTTGTTGCCTGTGTACTGATAGTGACGTGAGTAGAGGGTCTCTATCGTTGTCTGTGTACTGATAGGGAGGTGAGTAGAGGGTCTCTATCATTGTCTGTGTACTGATAGGGACGTGAGTAGAGGGTCTCTATCGTTGTCTGGGTACTGATAGGGACGTGAGTAGAGGGTCTCTATCGTTGTCTGTGTACTGATAGGGACGTGAGTAGAGGGTCTCTATCGTTGTCTGTGTACTGACAGGGACGTGAGTAGAGGGTCTCTATCATTGTCTGTGTACTGATAGGGAGGTGAGTAGAGGGTCTCTATCGTTGTCTGTGTACTGATAGGGACGTGAGTAGAGGGTCTCTATCATTGTCTGTGTACTGATAGGGCCGTGAGTAGAGGGTCTCTATCATTGTCTGTGTACTGATAGGGACGTGAGTAGAGGGTCTCTATCATTGTCTGTGTACTGATAGTGACGTGAGTAGAGGGTCTCTATCATTGTCTGTGTACTGATAGGGCCGTGAGTAGAGGGTCTCTATCATTGTCTGTGTACTGATAGTGACGTGAGTAGAGGGTCTCTATCGTTGTCTGTGTACTGATAGGGACGTGAGTAGAGGGTCTCTATCGTTGTCTGTGTACTGATAGGGACGTGAGTAGAGGGTCTCTATCATTGTCTGTGTACTGATAGGGAGGTGAGTAGAGGGTCTCTATCATTGTCTGTGTACTGATAGGGCCGTGATTAGAGGGTCTCTATCATTGCCTGTGTACTGATAGTAACGTGAGTAGAGGGTCTCTATCGTTGTCTGTGTACTGATAGGGACGTGAGTAGAGGGTCTCTATCATTGTCTGTGTACTGATAGGGAGGTGAGTAGAGGGTCTCTATCATTGTCTGTGTACTGATAAGGCCGTGATTAGAGGGTCTCTATCATTGTCCGAGTACTGATAGGGACGTGAGTAGAGGGTATCTATCATTCTCTGTGTACTGATAGGGTCGTGAGTAGAGGGTCTCTATCGTTGTCTGTGAACTGATAGGGTCGTGAGTAGAGGGTCTCTATCGTTGTCTGTGTACTGATAGGGTCGTGAGTAGAGGGTCTCTATCGTTGTCTGTGTACTGATAGGGACGTGAGTAGAGGGTCTCTATCGTTGTCTGTGTACTGATAGTGACGTGAGTAGAGGGTCTCTATCATTGTCTGTGTACTGATAGGGACATGAGTAGAGGGTCTCTATCGTTGTCTGTGTACTGATTGGGACGTGAGTAGAGGGTCTCTATCGTTGTCTGTGTACTGATAGGGTCGTGAGTAGAGGGTCTCTATCGTTGTCTGTGTACTGATAGGGACGTGAGTAGAGGGTATCTATCATTCTCTGTGTACTGATAGGGAGGTGAGTAGAGGGTCTCTGTCGTTGTCTGTGCACTGATAAGGACGTGATTAGAGGGTCTCTATCATTGTCTGTGAACTGATAGGGACGTGAGTAGAGGGTCTCTATCGTTGTCTGTGTATTGATAGGGACGTCAGTTGAGGGTTTCTATCGTTGTCTGTGTACTGATAGGAACGTGAGTAGAGGGTCTCTATCGTTGTCTGTGTACTGATAGGGACGTGAGTAGAGGGTCTCTATCGTTGTCTGTGTACTGATAGTGACGTGAGTAGAGGGTCTCTATCATTGTCTGTGTACTGATAAGGACATGAGTAGAGGGTCTCTATCGTTGTCTGTGTACTCATAGGGACGTGAGTAGAGGGTATCTTTCGTTGCCTGTGTACTGATAGGGACGTGAGTAGAGGGTCTCTATCGTTGTCTGTGTACTGATAGGGACGTGAGTAGATGGTCTCTATCATAGTCTGTGTACTAATAGGGCCGTGATTAGAGGGTCTCTATCGTTGTCTGTGTACTGATAGGGACGTGAGTAGAGGGTCTCTATCATTGTCTGTGAACTGATAGGGACGTGAGTAGAGGGTCTCTATCGTTGTCTGTGTATTGATAGGGACGTCAGTGGAGGGTTTCTATCGTTGTCTGTGTACTGATAGGGACGTGAGTAGAGGGTCTCTATCGTTGTCTGTGTACTGATATGGACGTGAGTAGAGGGTCTCTATCGTTGTCTGTGTACTGATAGGGACGTGATTAGAGGGTCTCTATCATTGTCTGTGAACTGATAGGGACGTGAGTAGAGGGTCTCTATCGTTGTCTGTGTATTGATAGGGACGTCAGTTGAGGGTTTCTATCGTTGTCTGTGCACTGATAGGGGCGTGAGTAGAGGGTCTCTATCGTTGTCTGTGTACTGATAGGAACGTGAGTAGAGGATCTCTATCGTTGTCTGTGTACTGATATGGAGGTAAGTAGAGGGTCTCTATCGCTGTCCGTGTACTGATAGTGGGATAAGTAGATGGTCTCTATCGTTGTCTGTGTACTGATAGGGACGTGAGTAGAGGGTCTGTATCGTTGTCTGTGTACTGATAGGGACGTGAGTAGAGGGTCTCTATCGTTGTGTGTGTACTGATAGGGACATGAGTAGAGGGTCTCTATCGTTGTCTGTGTACTGATAGGGTCGTGAGTAGAGGGTCTCTATCGTTGTCTGTGTACTGATAGAGACGTGAGTAGAGGGTCTATATCGTTGTCTGTGTATTGATAGGGACGTTAGTTGAGGGTTTCTATCGTTGTCTGTGCACTGATAGGGGCGTGAGTAGAGGGTCTCTATCGTTGTCTGTGTACTGATAGGAACGTGAGTAGAGGGTCTCTATCGTTGTCTCTATACTGGTATGGAGGTAAGTAGAAGGTCTGTATCGTTGTCCGTGTACTAATAGGGGGATAAGTAGATGGTCTCTATCGTTGTCTGTGTACTGATATGGACGTGAGTAGACGGTCTCTATCATTGTCTGTGTACTGATAGGGACGTGAGTAGAGGGTCTCTATCGTTGTCTGTATACTGATAGGGACGTGAGTAGAGGGTCTCTATCGTTGTCTGTGTACTGATAGGGACGTGAGTAGAGGGTCTCTATCGTTATCCGAGTACTGATAGGGACGTGAGTAGAGGGTCTCTATCGTTGTCCGAGTACTGATAGGGACGTGAGTAGAGGTTCTCTATCGTTGTCCGAGTACTGATAGGGACGTGAGTAGACGGTCTCTATCGTTGTCTGTGTACTGATAGGGACGTGAGTAGAGGGTCTCTATCGTTTTTCGAGTACTGATAGGGACGTGAGTAGAGGGTCTCTATCGTTGTCCGAGTACTGATAGGGACGTTAGTAGAGGGTCTCTATCATTGTCTGTGTACTGATAGGGACGTGAGTAGAGGGTCTCTATCGTTGTCCGAGTACTTATAGGGACGTGAGTAGACGGTCTCTATCATTGTCTGTGTACTGATAGGGACGTGAGTAGAGGGTCTCTATCGTTGTCCGAATCCTGATAGGAACGTGAGTAGAGGGACTCTATCGTTGTCCGAGTACTTATAGGGACGTGAGTAGACGGTCTCTATCGTTGTCTGTGTACTGATAGGGCCGTGATAAGAGGGCCTCTATCGTTGTCTTTGTACTGATAGGAACGTGAATGGAGGGTCTCTATCATTGTCTGTGTACTGATAGGGACGTGAGTAGAGGGTCTCTATCGTTGTGTGTGTACTGATAGGGACGTGAGTAGAGGGTCTCTATCGTTGTCTGTGTACTGATAGGGTCGTGAGTAGAGGGTCTCTATAGTTGTCTGTGTACTGATAGGGACGTGATTAGAGGGTCTCTATCGTTGTCTGTTTACTGATAGGGACGTGAGTAGAGGGTCTCTGTCGTTGTCTGTGTACTGATAGGGACGTGAGCAGAGGGTCTCTATCATTGTCTGTGTACTGATAGGGACGTGAGTAGAGGGTCTCTATCGTTGTCTGTGTACTGATAGGGACGTCAGTTGATGGTTTCTATCGTTGTCTGTGCACTGATAGGGGCGTGAGTAGAGGGTCTCTATCGTTGTCTGTGTACTGATAGGGACGTGAGTAGAGGGTCTCTATCGTTGGCCGAGTACTGATAGGGAGATAAGTAGAGGGTCTCAATCGTTGTCTGTGTACTGATAGGGGCGTGATTAGACGGTCTCTATCATTGTCTGTGTACTGATAGGGACGTGAGTAGAGGGTATCTTTCGTTGTCTGTGTACTGATAGGGACGTGAGTAGAGGGTCTCTATCGTTGTCTGTGTACTGATAGGGACGTGAGTAGAGGGTCTCTATCGTTGTCTGTGTACTGATAGGGACGTGATTAGAGGGTCTCTATCGTTGTCTGTGTACTGAAAGGGTCGTGAGTAGAGGGTCTCTATCGTTGTTTGAGTACTGATAGGGACGTGAGTAGAGGGTCTCTATTGTTGTCCGAATCCTGATAGGGACGTGAGTAGAGGGTCTCTATCGTTTTTCGAGTTCTGATAGGGACGTGAGTAGAGGGTCTCTATCGTTGTCCGAGTACTGATAGGGACGTTAGTAGAGGGTCTCTATCGTTGTCCGAGTACTGATAGGGACGTGAGTAAAGGGTCTCTATTGTTGTCCGAGAACTTATAGGGACGTGAGTAGAGGTTCTCTATCGTTTTTCGAGTACTGATAGGGACGTGAGTAGAGGGTCTCTATCGTTGTCCGAGTACTGATAAGGACGTTAGTAGAGGGTCTCTATCGTTGTCCGAGAACTTATAGGGACGTGGGTAAAGGGTCTCTATCGTTGTCCGAGAACTTATAGGGACGTGAGTAGAGGGTATCTATCGTTGTCTGTGTACTGATAGGGAGGTGAGTAAAGGGTCTCTATCGTTGTCTGTGTACTGAAAGGGACGTGAGCAGAGGGTCTCTATCGTTGTCCGAGTACTGATAGGGACGTGAGTAAAGGGTCTCTATCGTTGTCCAAGTACTGATAGGGACGTGAGTAGAGGGTCTCTATCGTTGTCTGTGTACTGATAGGGACGTGAGTAGAGGGTCTTTATCGTTGTCTGTGTACTGATAGGGACGTGATTAGAGGTTCTCTATCGTTGTCTCTGTACTGATAGGGTCGTGAGTAGAGGGTCTCTATCGTTGTCTGTGTACTGATAGGGATGTGAGTAGAGTGTCTCTGTCGTTGTCTGTATACTGATTGGGACGTGAGTAAAGGGTCTCTATCATTGTCTGTGTACTGATAGGGACGTGAGTAGAGGGTCTCTATCGTTGTCTGTGTAATGATTGGTACGTCAGTTGAGGGTTTCTATCGTTGTCTGTGCACTGATAGGGGCGTGAGTAGAGGGTCTCTATCGTTGTGTGTGTACTGATAGGGACGTGAGTAGAGGGTCTCTATCGTTGTCTGTGTACTGATAGGGAGGTGAGTAGAGGGTCTCTATCGTTGTCTGTGTACTGATAGAGATGTCAGTTGAGGGTTTCTATCGTTGTCTGTGCACTGATAGGGGCGTGAGTAGAGGGTATCTATTGATGTCTGTGTACAGATAGGGACGTGAGTAGAGGGTCTCTATCGTTGTCCGAGTACTGATAGGGACGTGAGTAGAGGGTCTCTATCGTTGTCTGAGAACTGATAGTGACGTGATTAGACGGTCTCATCATTGTCTGTGTACTGATAGGGAGGTGAGTAGAGGGTTCCTATCGTTGTCTGTGTACTGATAGGGACGTGAGTAGAGGGTCTCTATCGTTGTCTGTGTACTGATAGGGTCGTGAGTAGAGGGTCTCTATCGTTGTCCGAGTACTGATAGGGACGTGAGTAGAGGGTCTCTATCGTTGTCCGAATCCTGATATGGACGTGAGTAGAGGGTCTCTATCGTTATCCGAGTACTGATAGGGACGTGAGTAGAGGGTCTCTATCGTTGTCCGAGTACTGATAGGGACGTGAGTAGAGGTTCTCTATCGTTGTCCGAGTACTGATAAGGACGTGAGTAAAGGGTCTCTATCGTTGTCCGAGTATTGATAGGGACGTGAGTAGAGGGTCTCTATCGTTGTCCGAGTACTGATAGGGACGTGAGTAGAGGGTCTCTATTGTTGTCCGAGTACTGATAGGGACGTGAGTAGACGGTCTCTATCATTGTCTGTGTACTGATAGGGACGTGAGTAGAGAGTCTCTATCGTTGTCCGAGTACTTATAGGGACGTGAGTAGACGGTCTCTATCATTGTCTGTGTACTGATAGGGACGTGAGTAAAGGGTCTCTATCGTTGTCCGAATCCTGATAGGGACGTGAGTAGAGGGTCTCTATCGTTGTCCGAGTACTTATAGGGACGTGAGTAGACGGTCTCTATCGTTGTCTGAGTACTGATAGGGCCGTGATAAGAGGGTCTCTATCGTTGTCTGTGTACTGATAGGAACGTGAACGGAGGGTCTCTATCATTGTCTGTGTACTGATAGGGACGTGAGTAGAGGGTCTCCATCGTTGTGTGTGTACTGATAGGGAGGTGAGTAGAGGCTCTCTTTCGTTGTCTGTGTACTGATAGGGACGTGAGTAGAGGGTCTCTATAGTTGTCTGTGTACTGATAGGGACGTGATTAGAGGGTCTCTATCGTTGTCTGTGTACTGATAGGGACGTGAGTAGAGGGTCTCTATCGTTGTCTGTGTACTGATAGGGACGTGAGTAGAGGGTCTCTGTCGTTGTCTGTGTACTGATAGGGACGTGAGCAGAGGTTCTCTATCATTGTCTGTGTACTGATAGGGACGTGAGTAGAGGGTCTCTATCGTTGTCTGTGTACTGAGAGGGACGTCAGTTGAGGGTTTCTATCGTTGTCTGTGCATTGATAGGGGCGTGAGTAGAGGGTATCTATCGTTGTCTGTGTACTGATAGGGACGTGAGTAGAGGGTCTCTATCGTTGTCCGAGTACTGATAGGGAGATAAGTAGAGGGTCTCTATCGTTGTCTGTGTACTGATAGGGACGTTATTAGACGGTCTCTATCGTTGTCTGTGTACTGATAGGGACGTGAGTAGAGGGTATCTTTCGTTGTTTGTGTACTGATAGGGACGTGAGTAGAGGGTCTCTATCGTTGTCTCTGTACTGATAGGGAGGTGAGTAGAGGGTCTCTATCGTTGTCTGTGTACTGATAGGGACGTGATTAGAGGGTCTCTATCGTTGTCTGTGTACTGATAGGGTCGTGAGTAGAGGGTCTCTATCCTTGTTTGAGTACTGATAGGGACGTGAGTAGAGGGTCTCTATCGTTGTCCGAGTACTGATAGGGACGTGAGCAAAGGGTCTCTATCGTTGTCCGAGAACTGATAGAGACGTGAGTAGAGGGTCTCTATCGTTTTTCGAGTACTGATAGGGACGTGAGTAGAGGGTCTCTATCGTTGTCCGAGTACTGATAGGGACGTTAATAGAGGGTCTCTATCGTTGTCCGAGAACTTATAGGGACGTGAGTAAGGGGTCTCTATCGTTGTCCGAGAACTTATAGGGACGTGAGTAGAGGGTCTCTATCGTTGTCTGTGTACTCATAGGGAGGTGAGTAAAGGGTCTCTATCGTTGTCTGTGTACTGAAAGGGACGTGAGCAGAGGGTCTCTATCGTTGTCCGAGTACTGATAGGGACGTGAGTAGAGGGTCTCTATCGTTGTCCAAGTACTAATAGGGACGTGAGTAGAGGGTCTCTATCGTTGTCTGTGTACTGATAGGGACGTGAGTAGAGGGTCTCTATCGTTGTCCGAGTACTGATAGGGACGTGAGTAGAGGGTCTCTATTGTTGTCCGAGTACTGATAGGGACGTGAGTAGACGGTCTCTATCATTGTCTGTGTACTGATAGGGACGTGAGTAGAGAGTCTCTATCGTTGTCCGAGTACTTATAGGGACGTGAGTAGACGGTCTCTATCATTGTCTGTGTACTGATAGGGACGTGAGTAAAGGGTCTCTATCGTTGTCCGAATCCTGATAGGGACGTGAGTAGAGGGTCTCTATCGTTGTCCGAGTACTTATAGGGACGTGAGTAGACGGTCTCTATCGTTGTCTGAGTACTGATAGGGCCGTGATAAGAGGGTCTCTATCATTGTCTGTGTACTGATAGGGACGTGAGTAGAGGGTCTCTATCGTTGTCTGTGTACTGATAGGGACGTGAGTAGAGGGTCTCCATCGTTGTGTGTGTACTGATAGGGAGGTGAGTAGAGGCTCTCTTTCGTTGTCTGTGTACTGATAGGGACGTGAGTAGAGGGTCTCTATAGTTGTCTGTGTACTGATAGGGACGTGATTAGAGGGTCTCTATCGTTGTCTGTGTACTGATAGGGACGTGAGTAGAGGGTCTCTATCGTTGTCTGTGTACTGATAGGGACGTGAGTAGAGGGTCTCTGTCGTTGTCTGTGTACTGATATGGACGTGAGCAGAGGTTCTCTATCATTGTCTGTGTACTGATAGGGACGTGAGTAGAGGGTCTCTATCGTTGTCTGTGTACTGATAGGGACGTCAGTTGAGGGTTTCTATCGTTGTCTGTGCATTGATAGGGGCGTGAGTAGAGGGTATCTATCGTTGTCTGTGTACTGATAGGGACGTGAGTAGAGGGTCTCTATCGTTGTCCGAGTACTGATAGGGAGATAAGTAGAGGGTCTCTATCGTTGTCTGTGTACTGATAGGGACGTTATTAGACGGTCTCTATCGTTGTCTGTGTACTGATAGGGACGTGAGTAGAGGGTATCTTTCGTTGTTTGTGTACTGATAGGGACGTGAGTAGAGGGTCTCTATCGTTGTCTCTGTACTGATAGGGAGGTGAGTAGAGGGTCTCTATCGTTGTCTGTGTACTGATAGGGACGTGATTAGAGGGTCTCTATCGTTGTCTGTGTACTGATAGGGTCGTGAGTAGAGGGTCTCTATCCTTGTTTGAGTACTGATAGGGACGTGAGTAGAGGGTCTCTATCGTTGTCCGAGGACTGATAGGGACGTGAGCAAAGGGTCTCTATCGTTGTCCGAGAACTGATAGAGACGTGAGTAGAGGGTCTCTATCGTTTTTCGAGTACTGATAGGGACGTGAGTAGAGGGTCTCTATCGTTGTCCGAGTACTGATAGGGACGTTAATAGAGGGTCTCTATCGTTGTCCGAGAACTTATAGGGACGTGAGTAAGGGGTCTCTATCGTTGTCCGAGAACTTATAGGGACGTGAGTAGAGGGTCTCTATCGTTGTCTGTGTACTCATAGGGAGGTGAGTAAAGGGTCTCTATCGTTGTCTGTGTACTGAAAGGGACGTGAGCAGAGGGTCTCTATCGTTGTCCGAGTACTGATAGGGACGTGAGTAGAGGGTCTCTATCGTTGTCCAAGTACTAATAGGGACGTGAGTAGAGGGTCTCTATCGTTGTCTGTGTACTGATAGGGACGTGAGTAGAGGGTCTTTATCGTTGTCTGTGTACTGATAGGGACGTGATTAGAGTGTCTCTATCGTTGTCTCTGTACTGATAGGGTCGTGAGTAGAGGGTCTCTATCGTTGTCTGTGTACTGATAGGGACGTGAGTAGAGGGTCTCTGTCGTTGTCTGTGTACTGATAGGGACGTGAGTAGAGGGTCTCTATCGTTGTCCGAGTACTGATAGGGAGATAAGTAGAGGGTCTCTATCGTTGTCTGTGTACTGATAGGGACGTTATTAGACGGTCTCTATCGTTGTCTGTGTACTGATAGGGACGTGAGTAGAGGGTATCTTTCGTTGTCTGTGTATTGATAGGGACGTGAGTAGAGGGTCTCTATCGTTGTCTGTGTACTGATAGGGTCGTGAGTAGAGGGTCTCTATCGTTGTCCGAGTACTGATAGGGACGTGAGTAGAGGGTCTCTATCGTTGTCCGAATCCTGATAGGGACGTGAGTAGAGGGTCTCTATCGTTATCCGAGTACTGATAGGGACGTGAGTAGAGGGTCTCTATCGTTGTCCGAGTACTGATAGGGACGTGAGTAGAGGTTCTCTATCGTTGTCCGAGTACTGATAAGGACGTGAGTAAAGGGTCTCTATCGTTGTCCGAGTATTGATAGGGACGTGAGTAGAGGGTCTCTATCGTTGTCTGAGTACTGATAGGGACGTGAGTAGAGGGTCTCTATTGTTGTCCGAGTACTGATAGGGACGTGAGTAGACGGTCTCTATCATTGTCTGTGTACTGATAGGGACGTGAGTAGAGAGTCTCTATCGCTGTCCGAGTACTTATAGGGACGTGAGTAGACGGTCTCTATCATTGTCTGTGTACTGATAGGGACGTGAGTAAAGGGTCTCTATCGTTGTCCGAATCCTGATAGGGACGTGAGTAGAGGGTCTCTATCGTTGTCCGAGTACTTATAGGGACGTGAGTAGACGGTCTCTATCGTTGTCTGAGTACTGATAGGGCCGTGATAAGAGGGTCTCTATCGTTGTCTGTGTACTGATAGGAACGTGAACGGAGGGTCTCTATCATTCTCTGTGTACTGATAGGGGCGTGAGTAGAGGGTCTCTATCGTTGTGTGTGTACTGATAGGGAGGTGAGTAGAGGCTCTCTTTCGTTGTCTGTGTACTGATAGGGACGTGAGTAGAGGGTCTCTATAGTTGTCTGTGTACTGATAGGGACGTGATTAGAGGGTCTCTATCGTTGTCTGTGTACTGATAGGGACGTGAGTAGAGGGTCTCTATCGTTGTCTGTGTACTGATAGGGACGTGAGTAGAGGGTCTCTGTCGTTGTCTGTGTACTGATAGGGACGTGAGCAGAGGTTCTCTATCATTGTCTGTGTACTGATAGGGACGTGAGTAGAGGGTCTCTATCGTTGTCTGTGTACTGATAGGGACGTCAGTTGAGGGTTTCTATCGTTGTCTGTGCATTGATAGGGGCGTGAGTAGAGGGTATCTATCGTTGTCTGTGTACTGATAGTGACGTGAGTAGAGGGTCTCTATCGTTGTCCGAGTACTGATAGGGAGATAAGTAGAGGGTCTCTATCGTTGTCTGTGTACTGATAGGGACGTTATTAGACGGTCTCTATCGTTGTCTGTGTACTGATAGGGACGTGAGTAGAGGGTATCTTTCGTTGTTTGTGTACTGATAGGGACGTGAGTAGAGGGTCTCTATCGTTGTCTCTGTACTGATAGGGAGGTGAGTAGAGGGTCTCTATCGTTGTCTGTGTACTGATAGGGACGTGATTAGAGGGTCTCTATCGTTGTCTGTGTACTGATAGGGTCGTGAGTAGAGGGTCTCTATCCTTGTTTGAGTACTGATAGGGACGTGAGTAGAGGGTCTCTATCGTTGTCCGAGTACTGATAGGGACGTGAGTAGAGGGTTTCTATCGTTGTCCGAGTACTGATAGGGACGTGCGCAAAGGGTCTCTATCGTTGTCCGAGAACTGATAGAGACGTGAGTAGAGGGTCTCTATCGTTTTTCGAGTACTGATAGGGACGTTAGTAGAGGGTCTCTATCGTTGTCCGAGTACTGATAGGGACGTTAATAGAGGGTCTCTATCGTTGTCCGAGAACTTATAGGGACGTGAGTAAGGGGTCTCTATCGTTGTCCGAGAACTTATAGGGACGTGAGTAGAGGGTCTCTATCGTTGTCTGTGTACTCATAGGGAGGTGAGTAAAGGGTCTCTATCGTTGTCTGTGTACTGAAAGGGACGTGAGCAGAGGGTCTCTATCGTTGTCCGAGTACTGATAGGGACGTGAGTAGAGGGTCTCTATCGTTGTCCAAGTACTAATAGGGACGTGAGTAGAGGGTCTCTATCGTTGTCTGTGTACTGATAGGGACGTGAGTAGAGGGTCTTTATCGTTGTCTGTGTACTGATAGGGACGTGATTAGAGTGTCTCTATCGTTGTCTCTGTACTGATAGGGTCGTGAGTAGAGGGTCTCTATCGTTGTCTGTGTACTGATAGGGACGTGAGTAGAGGGTCTCTGTCGTTGTCTGTGTACTGATAGGGACGTGAGTAGAGGGTCTCTATCGTTGTCCGAGTACTGATAGGGAGATAAGTAGAGGGTCTCTATCGTTGTCTGTGTACTGATAGGGACGTTATTAGACGGTCTCTATCGTTGTCTGTGTACTGATAGGGACGTGAGTAGAGGGTATCTTTCGTTGTTTGTGTACTGATAGGGACGTGAGTAGAGGGTCTCTATCGTTGTCTCTGTACTGATAGGGACGTGAGTAGAGGGTCTCTATCGTTGTCCGAGTACTGATAGGGACGTGAGTAGAGGTTCTCTATCGTTGTCCGAGTACTGATAGGGACGTGAGTAAAGGGTCTCTATCGTTGTCCGAGTATTGATAGGGACGTGAGTAGAGGGTCTCTATCGTTGTCCGAGTACTGATAGGGACGTGAGTAGAGGGTCTCTATTGTTGTCCGAGTACTGATAGGGACGTGAGTAGACGGTCTCTATCATTGTCTGCGTACTGATAGGGACGTGAGTAGAGAGTCTCTATCGTTGTCCGAGAACTTATAGGGACGTGAGTAGACGGTCTCTATCATTGTCTGTGTACTGATAGGGACGTGAGTAGAGGGTCTCTATCGTTGTCCGAATCCTGATAGGGACGTGAGTAGAGGGTCTCTATCGTTGTCCGAGTACTTATAGGGACGCGAGTAGACGGTCTCTATCGTTGTCTGTGTACTGATAGGAACGTGAACGGAGGGTCTCTATCATTGTCTGTGTACTGATAGGGACGTGAGTAGAGGGTCTCTATCGTTGTGTGTGTACTGATAGGGAGGTGAGTAGAGGCTCTCTTTCGTTGTCTGTGTACTGATAGGGACGTGAGTAGAGGGTCTCTATCATTGTCTGTGTACTGATAGGGACGTGAGTAGAGGGTCTCTATCGTTGTCTGTGTACTGATAGGGACGTGAGTAGAGGGTCTCTATCGTTGTCTGTGTACTGATAGGGACGTGAGTAGAGGGTCTCTATAGTTGTCTGTGTACTGATAGGGACGTGATTAGAGGGTCTCTATCGTTGTCTGTGTACTGATAGGGACGTGAGTAGAGGGTCTGTATCGTTGTCCGTGTACTGATAGGGACGTGAGTAGAGGGTCTCTGTCGTTGTCTGTGTACTGATAGGGACGTCAGTTGAGGGTTTCTATCGTTGTCTGTGCATTGATAGGGGCGTGAGTAGAGGGTATCTATCGTTGTCTGTGTACTGATAGGGACGTGAGTAGAGGGTCTCTATCGTTGTCCGAGTACTGATAGGGAGATAAGTAGAGGGTCTCTATCGTTGTCTGTGTACTGATAGGGACGTTATTAGACGGTCTCTATCGTTGTCTGTGTACTGATAGGGACGTGAGTAGAGGGTATCTTTCGTTGTTTGTGTACTGATAGGGACGTGAGTAGAGGGTCTCTATCGTTGTCTCTGTACTGATAGGGAGGTGAGTAGAGGGTCTCTATCGTTGTCTGTGTACTGATAGGGACGTGATTAGAGGGTCTCTATCGTTGTCTGTGTACTGATAGGGTCGTGAGTAGAGGGTCTCTATCGTTGTTTGAGTACTGATAGGGACGTGAGTAGAGGGTCTCTATCGTTGTCCGAGTACTGATAGGGACGTGAGTAGAGGGTCTCTATCGTTGTCCGAGTACTGATAGGGACGTGAGCAAAGGGTCTCTATCGTTGTCCGAGAACTGATAGGGACGTGAGTAGAGTGTCTCTATCGTTTTTCGAGTACTGATAGGGACGTTAGTAGAGGGTCTCTATCGTTGTCCGAGTACTGATAGGGACGTTAATAGAGGGTCTCTATCGTTGTCCGAGAACTTATAGGGACGTGAGTAAAGGTCTCTATCGTTGTCCGAGAACTTATAGGGACGTGAGTAGAGGGTCTCTATCGTTGTCTGTGTACTCATAGGGAGGTGAGTAAAGGGTCTCTATCGTTGTCTGTGTACTGAAAGGGACGTGAGTAGAGGGTCTCTATCGTTGTCTGTGTACTGATAGGGACGTGAGTAGAGGGTCTCTATCGTTGTCTGTGTACTCATAGGGAGGTGAGTAAAGGGTCTCTATCGTTGTCTGTGTACTGAAAGGGACGTGAGCAGAGGGTCTCTATCGTTGTCCGAGTACTGATAGGGACGTGAGTTGAGGGTCTCTATCGTTGTCCAAGTACTGATAGGGACGTGAGTAGAGGGTCTCTATCGTTGTCTGTGTACTGATAGGGACGTGAGTAGAGGGTCTTTATCGTTGTCTGTGTACTGATAGGGACGTGATTAGAGTGTCTCTATCGTTGTCTCTGTACTGATAGGGTCGTGAGTAGAGGGTCTCTATCGTTGTCTGTGTACTGATAGGGACGTGAGTAGAGGGTCTCTGTCGTTGTCTGTGTACTGATAGGGACGTGAGTAGAGGGTCTCTATCGTTGTCCGAGTACTGATAGGGACGTTAATAGAGGGTCTCTATCGTTGTCCGAGAACTTATAGGGACGTGAGTAGAGGGTCTCTATCGTTGTCCGAGAACTTATAGGGACGTGAGTAGAGGGTCTCTATCGTTGTCTGTGTACTGATAGGGACGTGAGTAGAGGGTCTCTGTCGTTGTCTGTGTACTGATAGGGACGTGAGTAGAGGGTCTCTATCGTTGTCCGAGTACTGATAGGGAGATAAGTAGAGGGTCTCTATCGTTGTCTGTGTACTGATAGGGACGTTATTAGACGGTCTCTATCGTTGTCTGTGTACTGATAGGGACGTGAGTAGAGGGTATCTTTCGTTGTCTGTGTATTGATAGGGACGTGAGTAGAGGGTCTCTATCGTTGTCTGTGTACTGATAGGGTCGTGAGTAGAGGGTCTCTATCGTTGTCCGAGTACTGATAGGGACGTGAGTAGAGGGTCTCTATCGTTGTCCGAATCCTGATAGGGACGTGAGTAGAGGGTCTCTATCGTTATCCGAGTACTGATAGGGACGTGAGTAGAGGGTCTCTATCGTTGTCCGAGTACTGATAGGGACGTGAGTAGAGGTTCTCTATCGTTGTCCGAGTACTGATAAGGACGTGAGTAAAGGGTCTCTATCGTTGTCCGAGTATTGATAGGGACGTGAGTAGAGGGTCTCTATCGTTGTCTGAGTACTGATAGGGACGTGAGTAGAGGGTCTCTATTGTTGTCCGAGTACTGATAGGGACGTGAGTAGACGGTCTCTATCATTGTCTGTGTACTGATAGGGACGTGAGTAGAGAGTCTCTATCGCTGTCCGAGTACTTATAGGGACGTGAGTAGACGGTCTCTATCATTGTCTGTGTACTGATAGGGACGTGAGTAAAGGGTCTCTATCGTTGTCCGAATCCTGATAGGGACGTGAGTAGAGGGTCTCTATCGTTGTCCGAGTACTTATAGGGACGTGAGTAGACGGTCTCTATCGTTGTCTGAGTACTGATAGGGCCGTGATAAGAGGGTCTCTATCGTTGTCTGTGTACTGATAGGAACGTGAACGGAGGGTCTCTATCATTGTCTGTGTACTGATAGGGGCGTGAGTAGAGGGTCTCTATCGTTGTGTGTGTACTGATAGGGAGGTGAGTAGAGGCTCTCTTTCGTTGTCTGTGTACTGATAGGGACGTGAGTAGAGGGTCTCTATAGTTGTCTGTGTACTGATAGGGACGTGATTAGAGGGTCTCTATCGTTGTCTGTGTACTGATAGGGACGTGAGTAGAGGGTCTCTATCGTTGTCTGTGTACTGATAGGGACGTGAGTAGAGGGTCTCTGTCGTTGTCTGTGTACTGATAGGGACGTGAGCAGAGGTTCTCTATCATTGTCTGTGTACTGATAGGGACGTGAGTAGAGGGTCTCTATCGTTGTCTGTGTACTGATAGGGACGTCAGTTGAGGGTTTCTATCGTTGTCTGTGCATTGATAGGGGCGTGAGTAGAGGGTATCTATCGTTGTCTGTGTACTGATAGTGACGTGAGTAGAGGGTCTCTATCGTTGTCCGAGTACTGATAGGGAGATAAGTAGAGGGTCTCTATCGTTGTCTGTGTACTGATAGGGACGTTATTAGACGGTCTCTATCGTTGTCTGTGTACTGATAGGGACGTGAGTAGAGGGTATCTTTCGTTGTTTGTGTACTGATAGGGACGTGAGTAGAGGGTCTCTATCGTTGTCTCTGTACTGATAGGGAGGTGAGTAGAGGGTCTCTATCGTTGTCTGTGTACTGATAGGGACGTGATTAGAGGGTCTCTATCGTTGTCTGTGTACTGATAGGGTCGTGAGTAGAGGGTCTCTATCCTTGTTTGAGTACTGATAGGGACGTGAGTAGAGGGTCTCTATCGTTGTCCGAGTACTGATAGGGACGTGAGTAGAGGGTTTCTATCGTTGTCCGAGTACTGATAGGGACGTGCGCAAAGGGTCTCTATCGTTGTCCGAGAACTGATAGAGACGTGAGTAGAGGGTCTCTATCGTTTTTCGAGTACTGATAGGGACGTTAGTAGAGGGTCTCTATCGTTGTCCGAGTACTGATAGGGACGTTAATAGAGGGTCTCTATCGTTGTCCGAGAACTTATAGGGACGTGAGTAAGGGGTCTCTATCGTTGTCCGAGAACTTATAGGGACGTGAGTAGAGGGTCTCTATCGTTGTCTGTGTACTCATAGGGAGGTGAGTAAAGGGTCTCTATCGTTGTCTGTGTACTGAAAGGGACGTGAGCAGAGGGTCTCTATCGTTGTCCGAGTACTGATAGGGACGTGAGTAGAGGGTCTCTATCGTTGTCCAAGTACTAATAGGGACGTGAGTAGAGGGTCTCTATCGTTGTCTGTGTACTGATAGGGACGTGAGTAGAGGGTCTTTATCGTTGTCTGTGTACTGATAGGGACGTGATTAGAGTGTCTCTATCGTTGTCTCTGTACTGATAGGGTCGTGAGTAGAGGGTCTCTATCGTTGTCTGTGTACTGATAGGGACGTGAGTAGAGGGTCTCTGTCGTTGTCTGTGTACTGATAGGGACGTGAGTAGAGGGTCTCTATCGTTGTCCGAGTACTGATAGGGAGATAAGTAGAGGGTCTCTATCGTTGTCTGTGTACTGATAGGGACGTTATTAGACGGTCTCTATCGTTGTCTGTGTACTGATAGGGACGTGAGTAGAGGGTATCTTTCGTTGTTTGTGTACTGATAGGGACGTGAGTAGAGGGTCTCTATCGTTGTCTCTGTACTGATAGGGACGTGAGTAGAGGGTCTCTATCGTTGTCCGAGTACTGATAGGGACGTGAGTAGAGGTTCTCTATCGTTGTCCGAGTACTGATAGGGACGTGAGTAAAGGGTCTCTATCGTTGTCCGAGTATTGATAGGGACGTGAGTAGAGGGTCTCTATCGTTGTCCGAGTACTGATAGGGACGTGAGTAGAGGGTCTCTATTGTTGTCCGAGTACTGATAGGGACGTGAGTAGACGGTCTCTATCATTGTCTGCGTACTGATAGGGACGTGAGTAGAGAGTCTCTATCGTTGTCCGAGAACTTATAGGGACGTGAGTAGACGGTCTCTATCATTGTCTGTGTACTGATAGGGACGTGAGTAGAGGGTCTCTATCGTTGTCCGAATCCTGATAGGGACGTGAGTAGAGGGTCTCTATCGTTGTCCGAGTACTTATAGGGACGCGAGTAGACGGTCTCTATCGTTGTCTGTGTACTGATAGGAACGTGAACGGAGGGTCTCTATCATTGTCTGTGTACTGATAGGGACGTGAGTAGAGGGTCTCTATCGTTGTGTGTGTACTGATAGGGAGGTGAGTAGAGGCTCTCTTTCGTTGTCTGTGTACTGATAGGGACGTGAGTAGAGGGTCTCTATCATTGTCTGTGTACTGATAGGGACGTGAGTAGAGGGTCTCTATCGTTGTCTGTGTACTGATAGGGACGTGAGTAGAGGGTCTCTATCGTTGTCTGTGTACTGATAGGGACGTGAGTAGAGGGTCTCTATAGTTGTCTGTGTACTGATAGGGACGTGATTAGAGGGTCTCTATCGTTGTCTGTGTACTGATAGGGACGTGAGTAGAGGGTCTGTATCGTTGTCCGTGTACTGATAGGGACGTGAGTAGAGGGTCTCTGTCGTTGTCTGTGTACTGATAGGGACGTCAGTTGAGGGTTTCTATCGTTGTCTGTGCATTGATAGGGGCGTGAGTAGAGGGTATCTATCGTTGTCTGTGTACTGATAGGGACGTGAGTAGAGGGTCTCTATCGTTGTCCGAGTACTGATAGGGAGATAAGTAGAGGGTCTCTATCGTTGTCTGTGTACTGATAGGGACGTTATTAGACGGTCTCTATCGTTGTCTGTGTACTGATAGGGACGTGAGTAGAGGGTATCTTTCGTTGTTTGTGTACTGATAGGGACGTGAGTAGAGGGTCTCTATCGTTGTCTCTGTACTGATAGGGAGGTGAGTAGAGGGTCTCTATCGTTGTCTGTGTACTGATAGGGACGTGATTAGAGGGTCTCTATCGTTGTCTGTGTACTGATAGGGTCGTGAGTAGAGGGTCTCTATCGTTGTTTGAGTACTGATAGGGACGTGAGTAGAGGGTCTCTATCGTTGTCCGAGTACTGATAGGGACGTGAGTAGAGGGTCTCTATCGTTGTCCGAGTACTGATAGGGACGTGAGCAAAGGGTCTCTATCGTTGTCCGAGAACTGATAGGGACGTGAGTAGAGTGTCTCTATCGTTTTTCGAGTACTGATAGGGACGTTAGTAGAGGGTCTCTATCGTTGTCCGAGTACTGATAGGGACGTTAATAGAGGGTCTCTATCGTTGTCCGAGAACTTATAGGGACGTGAGTAAAGGTCTCTATCGTTGTCCGAGAACTTATAGGGACGTGAGTAGAGGGTCTCTATCGTTGTCTGTGTACTCATAGGGAGGTGAGTAAAGGGTCTCTATCGTTGTCTGTGTACTGAAAGGGACGTGAGTAGAGGGTCTCTATCGTTGTCTGTGTACTGATAGGGACGTGAGTAGAGGGTCTCTATCGTTGTCTGTGTACTCATAGGGAGGTGAGTAAAGGGTCTCTATCGTTGTCTGTGTACTGAAAGGGACGTGAGCAGAGGGTCTCTATCGTTGTCCGAGTACTGATAGGGACGTGAGTTGAGGGTCTCTATCGTTGTCCAAGTACTGATAGGGACGTGAGTAGAGGGTCTCTATCGTTGTCTGTGTACTGATAGGGACGTGAGTAGAGGGTCTTTATCGTTGTCTGTGTACTGATAGGGACGTGATTAGAGTGTCTCTATCGTTGTCTCTGTACTGATAGGGTCGTGAGTAGAGGGTCTCTATCGTTGTCTGTGTACTGATAGGGACGTGAGTAGAGGGTCTCTGTCGTTGTCTGTGTACTGATAGGGACGTGAGTAGAGGGTCTCTATCGTTGTCCGAGTACTGATAGGGACGTTAATAGAGGGTCTCTATCGTTGTCCGAGAACTTATAGGGACGTGAGTAGAGGGTCTCTATCGTTGTCCGAGAACTTATAGGGACGTGAGTAGAGGGTCTCTATCGTTGTCTGTGTACTCATAGGGAGGTGAGTAAAGGGTCTCTATCGTTGTCTGTGTACTGAAAGGGACGTGAGCAGAGGGTCTCTATCGTTGTCCGAGTACTGATAGGGACGTGAGTAGAGGGTCTCTATCGTTGTCCAAGTACTGATAGGGACGTGAGTAGAGGGTCTCTATCGTTGTCTGTGTACTGATAGGGACGTGAGTAGAGGGTCTTTATCGTTGTCTGTGTACTGATAGGGACGTGATTAGAGTGTCTCTATCGTTGTCTCTGTACTGATAGGGTCGTGAGTAGAGGGTCTCTATCGTTGTCTGTGTACTGATAGGGACGTGAGTAGAGGGTCTCTGTCGTTGTCTGTGTACTGATAGGGACGTGAGTAGAGGGTCTCTATCGTTGTCCGAGTACTGATAGGGAGATAAGTAGAGGGTCTCTATCGTTGTCTGTGTACTGATAGGGACGTGAGTAGAGGGTATCTTTCGTTGTTTGTGTACTGATAGGGACGTGAGTAGAGGGTCTCTATCGTTGTCTCTGTACTGATAGGGAGGTGAGTAGAGGGTCTCTATCGTTGTCCGAGTACTGATAGGGACGTTAATAGAGGGTCTCTATCGTTGTCCGAGAACTTATAGGGACGTGAGTAAGGGGTCTATATCGTTGTCCGAGAACTGATAAGGACGTGAGTAGAGGGTCTCTATCGTTGTCTGTGTACTCATAGGGAGGTGAGTAAAGGGTCTCTATCGTTGTCTGTGTACTGAAAGGGACGTCAGTTGAGGGTTTCTATCGTTGTCTGTGCACTGATAGGGGCGTGAGTAGAGGATCTCTATCGTTGTCTGTGTACTGATAGGGACGTGAGTAGAGCGTCTCTATCGTTGTCCGAGTACTGATAGGGAGATAAGTAGAGGGTCTCTATCGTTGTCCGAGTACTGATAGGGACGTGAGTAGAGGGTCTCTATCGTTGTCCAAATCCCGATAGGGACGTGATTAGACGGTCTCTATCATTGTCTGTGTACTGATAGGGACGTGAGTAGAGGGTCCCTATCGTTGTCTGTGTACTGATAGAGACGTGAGTAGAGGGTCTCTATCGTTGTCTGTGTACTGATAGGGACGTGAGTAGAGGGTCTCTATCGTTGTCGTTGTACTGATAGGGTCGTGAGTAGAGGGTCTCTATCGTTGGTTGAGTACTGATAGGGACGTGAGTAGAGGGTCTCTATCGTTGTCCGAATCCTGATAGGGACGTGAGTAGAGGGTCTCTATCGTTTTTCGAGTACTGATAGGGAAGTGAGTAGAGGGTCCCTATCGTTATCCGATTACTGATAGGGACGTTAGTAAAGGGTCTCTATCGTTGTCCGAGTACTGATAGGAACGTGAGTAAAGGGTATCTATCGTTGTCCGAGTACTGATAGGGACGTGAGTAGAGGGTCTCTATCGTTGTCCGAGTACTGATAGGGACGTGAGTAGAGGGTCTCTATCGTTGTCTGTGTACTGATAGGGACGTGAGTAGAGGGTCTCTATCGTTGTCTGTGTACTGATAGGGACGTGATTAAAGGGTCTCTATCGTTGTCTGTGTACTGATAGGGTCGTGAGTAGAGGGTCTCTATCGTTGTCTGTGTACTGATAGGGACGTGAGTAGAGGGTCTCTGTCGTTGTCTGTGTACTGATAGGGACGTCAGTTGAGGGTTTCTATCGTTGTCTGTGTACTGATAGGGACGTGAGTAGAGGGTCTCTATCGTTGTCCGAGTACTGATAGGGAGATAAGTAGAGGGTCTCTATCGTTGTCTGTGTACTGATAGGGACGTGATTAGTCGGTCTCATCATTGTCTGTGTACTGATAGGGACGTGAGTAGAGGGTCCCTATCGTTGTCTGTGTACTGATAGGGAGGTGAGTAGAGGGTCTCTATCGTTGTCTGTGTACTGATAGGGAGGTAAGTAGAGGGTCTCTATCGTTGTCTGTGTACTGATAGGGACGTGAGTAGAGGGTCTGTATCGTTGTCTGTGTACTGATAGGGACGTGAGTAGAGGGTCTCTATCGTTGTGTGTGTACTGATAGGGACATGAGTAGAGGGTCTCTATCGTTGTCTGTGTACTGATAGGGTCGTGAGTAGAGGGTCTCTATCGTTGTCTGTGTACTGATAGGGACGTGAGTAGAAGGTCTTTGTCGTTGTCTGTGTACTGATAGGGACGTGAGTAGAGGGTCTCTATCGTTGTCTGTGTACTGATAGGGACGTGATTAGAGGGTCTCTATCGTTGTGTGTGTACTGATAGGGACGTGAGTAGAGGGTCTCTATCGTTGTCTGTGTACTGATAGGGTCGTGAGTAGAGGGTATCTTTCGTTGTCTGTGTACTGATAGGGACGTGAGTAGAGGGTCCCTATCGTTGTCTGTGTACTGATAGGGAGGTGAGTAGAGGGTCTCTATCGTTGTCTGTGTACTGATAGGGAGGTAAGTAGAGGGTCTCTATCGTTGTCTGTGTACTGATAGGGACGTGAGTAGAGGGTCTGTATCGTTGTCTGTGTACTGATTGGGCCGTGATAAGAGGGTCTCTATCGTTGTCTGTGTACTGATAGGGACGTGAGTAGAGGGTCCCTATCGTTGTCTGTGTACTGATAGGGAGGTGAGTAGAGGGTCTCTATCGTTGTCTGTGTACTGATAGGGAGGTAAGTAGAGGGTCTCTATCGTTGTCTGTGTACTGATAGGGACGTGAGTAGAGGGTCTGTATCGTTGTCTGTGTACTGATAGGGACGTGAGTAGAATGTCTCTATCGTTGTCTGTGTACTGATAGGGACGTGAGTAGAGGGTCTCTATCGTTGTCTGTGTACTGATAGGGACATGATTAGAGGGTCTCTATCATTGTCTGTGTACTGATAGGGACGTGAGTAGGGATCTCTATCGTTGTCTGTGTACTGATAAGGTCGTGAGTAGAGATTAATTTCGTTCAAATTCTGTTCCTTTTTGTGGGAAATGGTTTTGCCTCGAATTTCTATTAAAAGTATTTCTAAAAAAAGTTGATAATTCATCGTAAATTGTATTTCAGAATCGGGATATTGTGAATGTTTTCTACATAATACACTGTATTTTGTTTGTGTACTAATATAGGTTGTTTAGTGAAGATGTTAATGTCATTGTTACAATATCTATGCTGAAATCAATAATAAATAAAATATAGATAACACACATTTTATTCTTACAATCACAGGTGAATATTGATGATGGTTTGATTCCTTTATCAAGATTTGTCATTACTTATTCGTACAAAATGTGATATTAAGCCCATAAATGGTAGAAAAATAAATATAACACGACATTTTAAAATAATAGTTTACAGAAGAAATCATCTGATCAAATTACACTTCTATATAGTATAGCTGTAATTGACATGTCAAAAAACAGCACATGTATTCTAATGATCACATCGAAGAAGGCACCAAGGTACGAGTTATTTACTCCATACTAAATGAAATCTATAAAACCTGATAAAATTAGCAGTCAACACTGTAAAATAAAACGTTCTGCATATATTTGCTTCCTAAAGTGTGTATTCCGCCAGAAATCATAGTCAATAATTGGTGGTCTGGCAGAGGTCAATTGCCACCAACACTCCACCTATTCCGGCCAAAACCCCGCCAGCGATGGACAAACCAAAGGACCAGCTTAGGTCCAGCTGACTGTATCCTAATTCGTCGACCTTCGCGCTCCATATGATGGCGGCTATGATGATACTTGCAGCTTAAAAGAAATAAAATTACATAAGTAATGATTGTATATATGTATATTCATTTTAAAATCTCAAACAACAACTTCAATTGGTTGTTTGTACAAGAGGGGTTCAACACAATAGTGTATTTCAGGGTCATTACAACAAGTTCAACTGGAAATGCAGTCGGCAATTATTACAATACAACTTTTTGAAGGGATTTTGCCCGCTATTTTGGGAAAGGGCCCCTGAGCAAATATGGGGGTTGAGGGCAACAAATGCTCGGTTGGACCAGAAGACAAACTGTTGCCCAAGCCGAATGCAACAGTTTGTAATGAGGGTCCAACAGTTGATATGTTGCCAAAAATCCTAGTCGACAACTGTTTTGTTATCACTCCACAACTATGACGTCATAATTGTTTTGTGACGTTATAGTGGGCAACGGCACTTTTAACAGTTACTTCCGTCCGCTGACTAAACATTCGGTGGTTGGCTTTTAAAATCGGGTCAGTCCCACCATTAGTACAATTTTGAATCCTGGGCACCTAAGGATGCTTCCTGCTAAATAAGGTTGATTTCCTATCAGTGGTTATGAAGAAGTCATTGATATCAATATAGCTAAATAATTCTTAATGGCCCACCCCTCAGCCCCCTCGGGGGGGGGGGGGGGTCAGGTCAGTCCCACTATTAGTAGTATTTTGAATCCTGGGCACCTATGCATGCTTCCTGTCATATTAGGTTGATTTCCTATCAGTGGTTATGGGGAAGAAGTCGTTTATACAATTGTTGACGGACGACGGACGGACGCCAAGATATGGCATAAGATCCCCTCGGTCCTTCGGACCAGGTGAGCTAATAAGAATAATCATGTAATACAAATATTCGATTCAACTTTATGACAATACAAAATGTAAACCGTCCGTCAAGGTTTTCAAAAAAAAAATGTGTTTTTATAATTTTTTTTTCACGCAACAGCAGTTGTGCAACATTATTAATGCGCCGATTGGCAGTTTATGAGATGGTTATGCCCAACTACTGTTGGTAAGGTTATATAGTGACGTCACATAATGTTATATAGGGATTGAAAGTCATTTTTCTTACTTTCATAGTGCTATGTAAGGTCAGCCGTTACATCCATATTTAGCATGAAGGCCTAGCGGGCTTCATTCAATATGGATGCAACGGCTGACCTTTCATAGCACTATGAAAGTTAAAAAAATGACTTTCAATCCATATATTTACATTTTGCTATAGAAAAATTGCTTAACCTCATTTATATTTTTTTCCAATTAATAGTTTATTACCTGCGTTTGTGTATGTGTCGTCATTTTAACGACAATGGCGGAACAGTTTAGCTTGAATAAAATTGGCGCCAATGATAATAATTAGTCATTTGAGCGTTTGACGCAAGGGCAATCTCCATGTTATTCGAAGCGGCGCGACAAGACTCTCATTTAACAAGCTTGATCTATGACGTCATAATTAAACCACGTGCTACGTCTCGAGAACCATTGCTTTCATACTTTTATGAAAGGCATTTTTGCTGGTAATCTTCATAAAGTGAGTTGCAGCGCAAATGTAAATATAGAGTGGTAAATAAAATGTATAGATATTAGAACCATAGGTAAGGACGCACTTAGGTCATAAGTACTCATTACAAAAGCTCGTAAAGTAGGAATCAAATTTATAATTGTCCTGAAAATGTACGATTTACATAATATAAACATTTATGTCTTTGGATAAATACTATTTGGTAGTAAATGGCTGCAATTTAAGTACATGTGTACCTAATTTGCAACAAATATCATAAATCATGCTTTGCGGGGGCGAGATTAGTTATGAAACATAACAACATGATACAAGAAAAAAATACTTGTATTACTCTTTTAAAATCTTAATTTAGATAATAATATACCTTATATTTCTTACAAACAAATACGTTACTGACCTCCGATGAAGGCTGTTACAGCGGCACAGATGTAGGCGATCTTGTGTGTGGCTTTAGACAGTACTACCGTGCACAACACGGCCAATATGGCTGCGCAGCAAACAGCTAGCATACCGATGATGGCAAAGGCGCGACATGCTTTCACCCAATCATCAACTGGAAGAACAAGGGAAAAACACTTAGGCTATTAAATAAAAAGAACATTGTTTCTCGCTTACGCGTTTCTATGTGTTGCCACCGACGTCTGTGTAGGACCACAGAAGAGTTCCAATGGCACTGGTAACAATTTGGACCATTATTTCTATTCGATTCCGTATAGTAAAATGTTCGCACAGTTCATCAATGATGTGAGATGACTGAATGTGAGGAAGGCTATACAGATGTATTTTTGTGTTGACGCTTTGTGGTGTGCGGCCTTAAAATTCCACTTGTGGTTAGGCATTCGCAAAACAAAGTTATGTTGTTTGTAGCTTAGGCATTCGGCACCATTTGAATGTGACGTTACATCATTCAAGCCTATATATGGGAATCGGCCCCGAGTTTCGGGGGACACACTCCAGAGAGTACGGAGTCCCCTGAGCAAGTTGGCAGATGACATATGGGTTCTACAAATACACTTACACGGGGTCCGAGCTGTAGTCACTGTAAGTAGGCCTAGGCCGAATAGTGACCCCCCCTCCCCAAATATTGTCCGATGTGTTGAAGATAATATTAGCCTAATGTTACATTTGTACAACAAAACATTCAAATCTATATATCCACTTGGACATTGATCTGACATGGTATTTCATTTCACTATTTCTTATTATTGAAACCAAAATATTTTATTTATGCAATAAACCATCGCGACCAAGGGTCATGAAGGATAGGATTTAGAATGATGCATTCACCATTTTTACGTCCATCTACATTCACTTTCAAAACATCCCCCTTAAAAACATTAGGACTAATATCAGAAGTACATGTACATAGCGTACAGGCTTTGGGACAGGTTAATTTGCCTTCTATTAATAAAAATACGGACTATTTTGGAGACGATATGTTCATAGAAAACAATGTCAACAAATGACAAATGTTTGTCGACGGGGTGTTCAATGTGCACTGTTTGAACAAAATATCCATGTTTTAAGAACAAGCGGTAAATCGCCAACCCTCGGCAGGGGAAATACTTCATTAAATGAATGATTTCCTTTTTGGTGGTAAGTCATATAGTAGTCAGTGCCAGGGTATGTTGACCATATTTGAGGAAGTATGATTCACATTAGGTGCACGTATTACTCTAGAGAAAACGGAGGTCCGACCACCTGTATAAACAAAAAAATCAGGACATTTAAAAATTCACTTAATTCTTGCCGGGCCGAAAAGGAGTGCCTTACCTGAAAGGGTGGTTTTCAAAAATATTTTCATAACATTCAATGGTATTTCAGTATTTAATGACCCATTCTGGATATCAAATTCTGACAAAGAACTTTTCACATAATTTGACATCACAGCAAAAAAAATGGAAATGATTTTGGAACGTATTTTAATGGTTGTTGGGCGTATGACCAGATTTATGGTTTGAGCTATGAAACACCAGGCGGGGACATAACAACGCTCAAGTTATTTCCCTTGGTGATGACGATGTATATTTATGGTGACAGAAAACGCAATAAGGAAATATTATATATCTCAGTGATAACCAGTCTGGTAGCAATAGTAAACAAGATGACAACAAAATCAGCACATTGTGTTAGCGATGTTAAGGCTTTTCGTGTTACGTTGTAAACACCTCAACGCAGTGTTCAAGGCGGCACACATACCTGGTTGTTTGAATATAACAACTGATATTCTCAACTTTGTGTTCAAGGCGGAACACATACCTGGTTGTTTGAATGTAACAACTGATAGTCTGTCACGTTTACAGCTGAAAAACTCCAGCCACTGGCACCACAGGCAGAATCCTAACCAGTGCCGATCACCACAGGCAGAATCCTAACCAGTGCCGATCCCCATAGGCAGAATCCTAACCAGTGCCGATCACCACAGACAGAATCCTAACCAGTGCCGATCCCCACAGGCAGAATCCTAACCAGTGCCGATCCCCACAGGCAGAATCCTAACCAGTGCCGATCACCACAGACAGAATCCTAACCAGTGCCGATCACCACAGGCAGAATCCTAACCAGTGCCGATCCCCACAGACAGAATCCTAACCAGTGCCGATCACCACAGACAGAATCCTAACCAGTGCCGATCACCACAGACAGAATCCTAACCAGTGCCGATCACCACAGACAGAATCCTAACCAGTGCCGATCATCACTTACAGAATCCTAACCAGTGCCGATCACCACAGACAGAATCCTAAACAGTGCCGATCACCACAGACAGAATCCTAAACAGTGCCGATCCCCACAGACAGAATCCTAAACAGTGCCGATCCCCACAGACAGAATCCTAACCAGTGCCGATCACCACAGACAGAATCCTAACCAGTGCCGATCACCACAAACAGAATCTTAACCAGTGCCGATCCCCACAGACAGAATCCTAACCAGTGCCGATCAACACAGACAGAATCCTAACCAGTGCCGATCACCACAGACAGAATCCTAACCAGTGACGATCACCACAGACAGAATCCTAACCAGTGCCGATCCCCACAGGCAGAATCCTAAACAGTGCCGATCACCAGAATCCTAACCAGTGCCGATCACCACAGACAGAATCCTAACCAGTGCCGATCACCACAGACAGAATCCTAACCAGTGCCGATCACCACAGACAGAATCCTAAACAGTGCCGATCACCACAGACAGAATCCTAACCAGTGCCGATCCCCACAGACAGAATCCTAACCAGTGCCGATCCCCACAGCAGAATCCTAACCAGTGCCGATCACCACAGGCAGAATCCTAACCAGTGACGATCCCCACAGGCAGAATCTTAATCAGTGCCGATCACCACAGACAAAATCCTAACCAGTGCCGATCACCAGAATCCTAACCAGTGCCGATCACCAGAATCCTAACCAGTGCCGATCCCCACAGAAAGAATCCTAACCAGTGCCGATCACCACAGACAGAATCCTAACCAGTGCCGATCACCAGAATCCTAACCAGTGCCGATCACAAGAATCCTAACCAGTGCCGATCACCACAGACAGAATCCTAACCAGTGCCGATCCCCAGAATCCTAACCAGTGCCGATCACCACAGACAGAATCCTAACCAGTGCCGATCACCACAGACATAATCCTAAACAGTTCCGATCACCACAGACAGAATCCTAAACAGTGCCGATCACCACAGGCAGAATCTTAACCAGTGCCGATCACCAGAATCCTAACCAGTGCCGATCACCAGAATCCTAACCAGTGCCGATCACCACAGACAGAATCCTAACCAGTGCCGATCCCCACAGGCAGAATCCTAACCAGTGCCGATCACCACAGACGGAATCCTAACCAGTGCCGATCAACACAGACAGAATCCTAACCAGTGCCGATCCCCACAGGCAGAATCCTAACCAGTGCCGATCCCCACAGGCAGAATCCTAACCAGTGCCGATCACCACAGACAGAATCCTAACCAGTGCCGATCACCACAGACAGAATCCTAACCAGTGCCGATCAACACAGACAGAATCCTAACCAGTGCCGATCCCCACAGGCAGAATCCTAACCAGTGCCGATCCCCACAGGCAGAATTCTAACCAGTGCCGATCCCCACAGGCAGAATCCTAACCAGTGCCGATCCCCACAGGCAGAATCCTAACCAGTGCCGATCCCCACAGGCAGAATCCTAACAAGTGCCAATCACTACAGACGGAATCCTAACCAGTGCCGATCAACACAGACAGAATCCTAACCAGTGCCGATCCCCACAGGCAGAATCCTTACCAGTGCCGATCCCCACAGGCAGAATCCTTACCAGTGCCGATCACCAGAATCCTAACCAGTGCCAATCCCCACAGACAGAATTCTAACCAGTGCCGATCACCAGAATCCTAACCAGTGCCGATCACCAGAATCCTAACCAGTGCCGATCCCCACAGACAGAATTCTAACCAGTGCCGATCACCACAGACAGAATCCTAACCAGTACCGATCACCAGAATCCTAACCAGTGCCGATCACCACAGACAGAATCCTAACCAGTGCCGATCACCACAGACAGAATCCTAACCAGTGACGATCCCCACAGACAGAATCCTAACCAGTGCCGATCACCAGAATCCTAACCAGTGCCGATCACCAGAATCCTAACCAGTGCTGATCCCCACAGACAGAATCCTAACCAGTACCGATCACCAGAATCCTAACCAGTACCGATAACCAGAATTCTAACCAGTTCCGATCACCACAGACAGAATCCTAACCAGTGCCGATCACCACAGACAGAATCCTAACCAGTGCCGATCACCACAGACAGAATCCTAACCAGTGCCGATCACCACAGACAGAATCCTAACCAGTGCCGATCACCACAGACAGAATCCTAACCAGTGCCGATCACCACAGACAGAATCCTAACCAGTGCCGATCACCACAGACAGAATCCTAACCAGTACCGATCACCAGAATCCTAACCAGTGCCGATCACCAGAATCCTAACCAGTGCCGATCCCCACAGACAGAATCCTAACCAGTGCCGATCACCCCAGATAGAATCCTAACCAGTGCCGATCACCACAGACAGAATCCTAACCAGTGCCGATCACCACAGACAGAATCCTAACCAGTGCCGATCACCACAGACAGAATCCTAACCAGTGCCGATCACCACAGACAGAATCCTAACCAGTGCAGATCACCACAAACAGAATCCTAAACAGTGCCGATCACCACAGGCAGAATCCTAACCAGCGCCAATCCCCAGAATCCTAACCAGTGCCGATCACCACAGACAGAATCCTAACCAGTGCCGATCCCCACAGGCAGAATCCTAAACAGTGCCGATCACCACAGACAGAATCCTAACCAGTGCCGATCACCACAGACAGAATCCTAACCAGTGCCGATCACCACAGACAGAATCCTAACCAGTGCCGATCACCACAGACAGAATCTTAACCAGTGCCGATCACCACAGGCAGAATCTTAACCAGTGCCGATCCCCACAGGCAGAATCCTAACCAGTGCCGATCCCCAGAGTCCTAACCAGTGCCGATCACCACAGACAGTATCCTAACCAGTGCCGTTCACCAGAATCCTAACCAGTGCCGATCCCCACAGACAGAATCCTAACCAGTGCCGTTCACCAGAATCCTAACCAGTGCCGATCACCAGAATCCTAACCAGTGCCGATCACCAGAAGCCTAACCAGTGCCGATCCCCACAGATAGAATCCTAACCAGTGCCGATCACCACAGACAGAATCCCAACCAGTGCCGATCACCAGAATTCTAACCAGTGCCGATCACCACAGACAGAATCCTAACCAGTGCCGATCACCACAGACAGAATCCTAACCAGTGCCGATCCCCACAGACAGAATCCTAACCAGTGCCGATCACCAGAATCCTAACCAGTGCCGATCACCAGAATCCTAACCAGTGCCGATCCCCACAGACAGAATCCTAACCAGTACCGATCACCAGTACCGATAACCAGAATTCTAACAAGTGCCGATCACCACAGACAGAATCCTAACCAGTGCCGATCACCACAGACAGAATCCTAACCAGTGCCGATCACCAGAATCCTAACCAGTGCCGATCACCACAGACAGAATCCTAACCAGTGCCGATCACCACAGACAGAATCCTAACCAGTGCCGATCACCACAGACAGAATCCTAACCAGTGCCGATCACCAGAATCCTAACCAGTGCCGATCACCAGAATCCTAACCAGTGCCGATCCCCACAGACAGAATCCTAACCAGTACCGATCACCAGTACCGATAACCAGAATTCTAACAAGTGCCGATCACCACAGACAGAATCCTAACCAGTGCCGATCACCACAGACAGAATCCTAACCAGTGCCGATCACCAGAATCCTAACCAGTGCCGATCACCACAGACAGAATCCTAACCAGTGCCGATCACCACAGACAGAATCCTAACCAGTGCCGATCACCACAGACAGAATCCTAACCAGTGCCGATCCCCACAGACAGAATCCTAACCAGTGCCGATCACCACAGACAGAATCCTAACCAGTGCCGATCACCACAGACAGAATCCTAACCAGTGCCGATCACCACAGACAGAATCCTAACCAGTGCCGATCATCACAGACAGAATCCTAACCAGTGCCGATCACTACAGACAGAATCCTAACCAGTACCGATCACCACAGACAGAATCCTAACCAGTGCCGATCCCCACAGGCAGAATCTTAACCAGTGCCGATCCCCACAGGCAGAATCCTAACCAGTGCCGATCCCCAGAGTCCTAACCAGTGCCGATCACCACAGACAGAATCCTAACCAGTGCCGATCACCACAGACAGAATCCTAACCAGTGCCGATCACCACAGACAGAATCTTAACCAGTGCCGATCACCACAGACATAATCCTAACCAGTGCCGATCACCATAAACAGAATCCTAACCAGTGCCGATCCCCAGAATCCTAAACAATGCCGATCACCACAGACAGAATCCTAACCAGTGCCGATCACCACAGACAGAATCCTAACCAGTGCCGATCACCAGAATCCTAACCAGTGCCGATCACCACAGACAGAATCCTAACCAGTGCCGATCACCACAGACAGAATCCTAACCAGTGCCGATCACCACAGACAGAATCCTAACCAGTGCCGATCCCCACAGACAGAATCCTAACCAGTGCCGATCACCACAGACAGAATCCTAACCAGTGCCGATCACCACAGACAGAATCCTAACCAGTGCCGATCCCCACAGACAGAATCCTAACCAGTGCCGATCATCACAGACAGAATCCTAACCAGTGCCGATCACTACAGACAGAATCCTAACCAGTGCCGATCACCACAGACAGAATCCTAACCAGTGCCGATCCCCACAGGCAGAATCCTAAACAGTGCCGATCACCACAGACAGAATCCTAACCAGTGCCGATCACCACAGACAGAATCCTAACCAGTGCCGATCACCACAGACAGAATCTTAACCAGTGTCGATCACCACAGGCAGAATCTTAACCAGTGCCGATCCCCACAGGCAGAATCCTAACCAGTGCCGATCCCCAGAGTCCTAACCAGTGCCGATCACCACAGACAGAATCCTAACCAGTGCCGATCCCCAGAGTCCTAACCAGTGCCGATCACCACAGACAGAATCCTAACCAGTGCCGATCACCACAGGCAGAATCCTAACCAGTGCCGATCCCCAGAGTCCTAACCAGTGCCGATCACCACAGACAGAATCCTAACCAGTGCCGATCACCACAGACAGAATCCTAACCAGTGCCGATCACCACAGACAGAATCTTAACCAGTGCCGATCACCACAGACATAATCCTAACCAGTGCCGATCACCATAGACAGAATCATAACCAGTGCCGATCCCCAGAATCCTAAACAATGCCGATCACCACAGACAGAATCCTAACCAGTACCGATCACCACAGACAGAATCCTAACCAATGCCGATCACCACAGACAGAATCCTAACCAATGCCGATCACCACAGACAGAATTCTAACCAGTGCCGATCACCACAGACAGAATCCTAACCAGTGCCGATCCCCAGAATCCTAACCAGTGCCGATCACCACAGACAGAATCCTAACCAGTGCCGATCACCACAGACAGAATCCTAACCAGTGCCGATCCCCACATGGCTATGGTCCATTTGTCAGATGAAATTGGACGATTTTCAAGCTATATAGAATCTTTATTTATTTTGCAATGATTATGAACCAAGCTATCCAACTTATATTAATCACTCTTGTTGGCCCGGATGTAAACGCGCGAGGGGTCCTGTTGTTGGGAGGAAACAGGATTACCCGGTCGGGCAGGTGACCCCATACCTTTTCACGTCCGGTCGGGGAATCGAACACAATTGGCCGGTGCCGCTATCAGTGCTGCCCAGCTTTTTAAAATCTAGTTGTGAGACCCTATTATCAAGGGCAGCATCTTGTTAGCATTGTCAGGTTAGTTCCACAGGCACTTGTGGCCAGTTTTGTGTACAGTATATTAATTTTCAAATACCCCAATGAGAAAATAATAGCAAAGTTTCAGCTGTGCCCGATAGTCTATTTTCTTGCGAAATTTAAGCGCTTGACGTATCAAGCTGAAAGATTGCTTTTATTTTCATTAGGGTATTAGAAAATAAATAACACAATAGGAAAATTTGAAACTTTTATTTTTATATATGTTTTATTTTTTAATTATTCATATTTTGCTAAGTTATATATATATACGGTTATTCTCCTGGCCACAAGTGCCTGTGGGTTTCTCCAGGTTGGAGAAGGTTACACAATTATTTGCTAAGACTATACCCTGGAAGTATATGCGGTGGAGACTTGTAGGACAAGGCTAATTTTATTTAGGTACAGTGTACATGCAGACTCTGCCAAGGTTTAATCCTGGGGAAGGTTAGTAGCATCTTCGATATCCAGGGGTTACGATCACCTATTCTCTCTACACCCCTGGAATATGTCATGGCAAAATGAAGGTACGTTCTGTTGCAACGCAATTTGTAATACCGCCGTAACTTTTTATATTGCAATTCGCGTTGATCGTATAACGCAATTCGTAATACCGCTGCAAAATGTACTACCTCCGAAATGCAATGTTATATTGCAAAGAAGAAACACAATCTATATGTTGTGTATTTAAAACATCAGTTATCTAACATTTTACAGTTGAAACGGAAATGTAAAAAGTGAAACACGGATATTCAAACTCCAGAACGTATACGATTAAAGTATTACATTTCGTGTTGATCGAATAACGCGATTTGCAATATTACAAATTGGGGCGGTATCACAAATTGCGTTATTCGATCAACGTGAATTGTAATATTACAAATTGCGTTGCACAACGTTCAAGTAAAAATAGAACCTGTCCAATCGCTGTGATGCATGCCTGTCCTTTGAAGATTACAAAGGAGCCGCAACCGACTTCGAAGCCTGTCCTTTTTTTACCGTTATGTGACCATGTATTCGTTTGATGTGCATCAAAGGATCGAACAGTCTTCACCATATGGGAGCGACACCGGATATTGGTACTAAGCGAAGCGGTGGAAGATGTTAGACAGAGTGTACCAGGGGTATGATTTCGGGATATCATTACATTTTTAAGGATCATTCATGAAGCAGGTTTGATGTGTTTATTCATAACGAATTCCGTCGTCAGCACAACCAAAAATAATAACGATTTAGTGGCAAATCTTCCATTTATCTAAAGAAACGTACCATCTAGTACCGGCAAATATTGGGTCTGTAAACTTCGAACCCCGCTTGAACATTCATTTTCCGCTAGATCCTTGCGTATTTTGATGTTACTGTTCCAGTATTATATCATTTAAACTACATTGTACATTATTCCTGGTGTTATTTCGAATTGACGTCAAAATCGCAAAGAAAAGTTTTTTGAAAGCGTACGGCGGCTTGAAGAATGTTGTAAAAAGGGTGTACGGCATATTGGTGCCGTCGTGTACGGCATATTGATTTGACTTGAAACAAAAATGTCATGAAAACCATATAATTTTGCATCCCTAGATCAATGTAAATGATTTTATTAGTTCACTAGTGATTCTTCATCGCGAGGATCTTTCAATTTGCACTGTTTTCGGTTTACGTTCGAAGTAGGACCTACGTAAATTTTCCAGTCGGTAGCTGTGAGAATATCGATAAGACTTCGTGTAGTTCCAGCCTACTCTAAAGTCTTATATTGTAAGATTACGCTGTGATACCTTCGAATGAGGTTGACATGAGATGAAAATCAATTGGTAATAATAATGTTGACATAATACGATCTTGACTGCTACAGTGTAGGCCTTTATAGAAACAAACCCAGTAAGTTCAAGAATACATATATATGTTCGTGTATGGTCAATAAGATATTGCGTTAATACATATGTATTTGAACGGGACGGACATTGAAAATGATCCTTTTCTACATTTTAGACGTGCGCTCCATGATATACATATAACTACCCAACGCATAGAATAGGACGACTTGGCTTTCTCCATTGTACCAGCCAAGGGTTCCGATCCGCAAGATGAGTGTGCGGATCGTAACCCTTGGCTAGCGAAGATGTGTACACCCACAAAATGTCGATCTTTATCAAAGTTATACAGTCGATATGGATACAGTAAATTAAATGTCTGACGGGTGACATGGGTATTCGTCTGCCATCCTTATTGTATTCATACCGAAAGTCTGCTACGACTTGGTAATAGTTCGATGCTTATATTTGTATTCATAGAGATTTTTTAACTGCAACTAATGATGCGTTTTTGCCGCTTATCATCAAATGAACATTTACTGTTTACCTTAATTTAATTCACATATTGGGCTTATGTCTTTGATGACTTATGTATACGATGTCATGTTTAAGTTGTTAAATTAATGACTTAATGAAAATTATTTATCAAGACGCCGTACATCTTTGAGACGGATAACATCAAGCAGTCGTACACACTACCTCCAAGCCGCCGTGCACTATCAAAAAACTTCTTTTTACGATTTTGATGTCAATTCGATATGATACTTTGAATAATGTACAATGTGGTTTAAATGTGATAATACTGGAACAGTAACGACAAAATACGCAAAAATCTAGCTGAAAATAAATGTTTTAGCGGGGTTTGAAGTTGACAGACCCAATATTTGCCGGTACTAGATGGCATGTTTTTTTTAGATATATGGAAGATAGGCCACTTAATCGTTATTATTTTTAGTTGTGCTGACGGCGGAATTCGTTTTGAATCAACATATCAAACCTGCTTCATGTATGATCCTTACAAATGCAATAATATCCCGAAATCATACCCCTGGTACACTCTGTCTAACATCTTCCACCGCTTCGCTTAGTACCAATATCCGGTGTCGTGGTCTTCTTCCTCATCAAAAAAAGTAGCGCACAGGGAGCCTTCATTTTGCTATGACACATTCCAGGAGTGTAGAGAGCGTAGGAGATCGTAACCCTTGGATATCGATGATGGTTAATTAGCTGATGTGTCCGGTACCTGTCTGTAGATCATAGTGGTGTACATCACAGTATTTGTAGTACTTACCAGTGCACGTACTCTAGTAAATTATAGATAATTATTTTGAGTAAAATTCTAACTTGCTTTTAGATTACCTGTGATTGTAAATGTCTGCTCGACACTTTTGTTGAGAACAAGTATCATTAAATAGACTGTGGCCATTTAATCCAAACTAGGCGTGTTTGTTGTCATTACAGAAAACAAGAGGCCCATGAATATTTATAACAATACATTGTAGCATATCTGGGAGTGGAAAAAATGAATTTTTGAAATTATGTCAATTTGACCCTTTTAGGCCCCACCCCTCAGGCACCTGGGGGTCAGTCAGTGTCAATATGTGCGTACTACTCAAAAGTCATGTCATATTGATAATATCAACCAAATTTGCATCATTTCTTATGGCAATTAAACAAATAATGCAAAAAAATGTGTTTTTTTTTCTGCCAATATACTATAGTAAACTTAACCCCCTCCACAGCGGGAGATGCAAGACCCCAGAGTCATGAAATTCACAATTTTGGTAAAGAACCTTAAAACCAATCCATCTATGAAGAGTATTTGATTCCAGCATATCTGGGAGAAGAGAAGAAGATTTTTGAAATTTTTGTCAATTTGACCCTTTTTGGCCCCGCCCTCCAGCCCCTGGGGGTCAACTAGGGCCAACATGTACATACCATCAAAGTGTCATCCCATGCTGATAATTTGATACAAGTAAGAATGAATTCCAATTCAAATCCAACAAATAATAGTCAAAAATGTGATTTCCCTATATAAACTATGGTAAAGTTTACCCCCTTCCCAGGGGCAAACATGAGACCCCAGGGTCATAAAATTCACAATTTTGGTAAAGCACCTTAAGACCCTTCCATCTATGAAGAGTATTTGATTCTACCATATCTAAGAGTAGAGAAGAAGATTTTTGAAATTTTTGTAAATTTGACCCTTTTTGGCCCTGCCCCGCAGGCCCCTGGGGGTCAACTAGGGCCAACATGTACATAACATCAAAGTGTCATCCCATGCTGATAATTTGATACAAGTAAGAATGAATTCCAATACAAATCCAACAAATAATAGTCAAAAATGTGATTTCCCTATATAAACTATAGTAAAGTTTACCCCCTCCCCAGGGGCAAACATGAGACCCCAGGGTCATGACATTCACAATTTTGGTAAAGCACCTTAAGACCCTTCCATCTATGAAGAGTATTTGATTCTACCATATCTAAGAGTAGAGAAGAAGATTTTTGAAATTTTTGTCAATTTGACCCTTTTTGGCCCCGCCCTCCAGCCCCTGGGGGTCAACTAGGGCCAACATGCACATACCATCAAAGTGTCATCCCATGCTGATAATTTGATACAAGTAAGAATGAATTCCAATACAAATCCAACAAATAATAGTCAAAAATGTGATTTCCCTATATAAACTATAGTAAAGTTTACCCCCTCCCCAGGGGCAAACATGAGACCCCAGGGTCATGACATTCACAATTTTGGTAAAGCACCTTAAGACCCTTCCATCTATGAAGAGTATTTGATTCTACCATATCTGAGAGTAGAGAAGAAGATTTTTGAAATTTTTGTCAATTTGACCCTTTTTGGCCCCGCCCTCCAGCCCCTGGGGGTCAACTAGGGCCAACATTCACATACCATCAAAGTGTCATCCCATGCTGATAATTTGATACAAGTAAGAATGAATTCCAATACAAATCCAACAAGTAATAGTCAAAAATGTGATTTCCCTATATAAACTATAGTAAAGTTTACCCCCTCCCCAGGGGCAAACATGAGACCCCAGGGTCATGACATTCACAATTTTGGTAAAACACCTTAAGACCCTTCCATCTATGAAGAGTATTTGATTCTACCATATCTGAGAGTAGAGAAGAAGATTTTTGAAATTTTTGTCAATTTGACCCTTTTTGGCCCCGCCCTCCAGCCCCTGGGGGTCAACTAGGGCCAATATGCACATACCATCAAAGTGTCATCCCATGCTGATAATTTGATACAAGAAAGAATGAATTCCAATACAAATCCAATGCCCCTGGGGGGTGGGGACCATATAATTCACAATTTTGGTTCACCCTCAGCCATGGAAGCTTCCTGTAAAATTTCATTGAATTTGGTTTAGCGGTTTTGGAGAAGAAGTCGAAAATGTAAAAAGTTTACGGACGCACGACGCACGACGCACGACGGACGACGACGGACAAAAGGCGATTAGAATAGGTCACTTGAGACTTCGTCTCAGGTGACCTAAAAATCATTAAATAAATGGGTTCTGTCCCCATGCCGATACATACCAGTCTGAGGCAGTCTCTAGCAATGGTGAAAGTATTGCAGTTACTACTCCCTACTTATACATTTTATAAAAGTTAAGTATCTGTACATTTTATTGATGCAAAAATATGTCATTGGTTCCTCGATAAACTTCCTCAGTTGCCCAGGAATTAGCTGGAACTTATTTTATGTAGGAAATACAAACGTATGAAACACTTGTTGATTGGACGATTTAGTTGTGCGAGTGTGGTAGAACTTTAAATTGGCAAAAGATCCGGATTATCGCAAGGAGGCTTTCATGAAAATAACGCATCCATGTCGCATACAACTGGAAACCGCCCTTAAATGACCCTCGGCCTGGCTGTTAATACATTCGTAGGACGTTAAACATAATCAAACCAAACCATCCTTAATTCAGTATTGAGAACCTGACCCTCCTGCCGCCGCTATAATAAGGGACGGAATTAAATTATTAAGCTTAATACAATGCACATTGGAGTTAATACTGCACCCCATTTTTGTAGCTCATTTCTGTATGCAAACATTTATTCACATTGTTGAAACTTCAACATTCCGATGACGTCTTTTGTTTACATGTTCTGCGCTGTGTTTGCATAGGGAAATACGAAGTTGACTGTCTGTGTTTTCAACGTTTTAATTACTGATTTCATCGTGCCTATTCAACGACACGGGATAGTTCCGAAATTACGAACCAGCATTAATAAATAACTCCTTAAAATGGTTGGCGTAAATTCATGCCCTTTCAGTCAATCACCCGAGGTGCTGGGACCAACCTCCGGCTATGGGAAATAGTTTACCAGGTTGGTCCCAACACTGACTGAAAGGGCATGAATTAACTGTTTAATGTACTTTTGAAAAAAAATCATGTGCACATTTTCAATTCTTTTCCCCAACTCAACATTTAACTAACCTATGAACAAATCTATTAAATGTCTTAAGAATGAGCGTCACTGTACAATGTTTCAGTGTTCAATCCAGGATTTGCACAAAGTGGGCCCACAGTGTTAAAGAATGGGGACCATTTTAAATTAAAGGGGGGCCACAGAAAATTGTAATTACATAATATATCTAAAAAAAAAAATTGCTGTATAATTTGTCCTTCTGAAATAAATCATCCCGCTAACACCTGACAAGGCATTCAAATAGTCATGTGATGACTGATGTCTTTTAAGAGGTGAGGTGTGCTAGTTTTTGCAATCATCATTAGATATGTAACTTTTTGAAGTCTGACTTTAGACTTTATACATATTTCACATCTTATTCCTGATTTGGTATCATATTGAAAAAAAATATCCTAGCATAAACTATGTTTGAAATTTACGGGGTTTTTTTCAGAGTCATATAAGCCTGTTTCTTTCCATTCGATTTCCCCGAAATTTTCCTTACTTGCTTAAAATTTGCATTGCTGTTCTTTTTCATAAAGTCACTGACTTGTTTTACTTTCCCACCTCAAGTATTCAGATATTTTGTTCTCATATCGAAACTACATTGAAACCATGCTTCGTTGACAACAAAGTACGTTTCCAAATCTGAATCACCGAAACGTTTGTTTTACATGGGATCATGAAACTGACTATAAGCTTCGTTATGAACCTGCGTCTCCACTTCCCGTGTAAACACTACGCAGATAAGTTGATCACGGAATGAGTTGGAAACTAATAAATCTTTGCCTATTCAGTAAATTTTATGGCAGAAACAAGAATTAAGCACTTCACAAATGGTAATCCCATTGCGCCGGCGTGTGTTCAAATTGCGCCTTTGTTTTTACAAAGGGGTCATTGGCGCAATCTGGATTGAACATGGCAATATTTAGGTGTATTCATCAATTTAACGTGTACCTTTAGTCAGTGTTTTTGCTATCTCAGTGCAAGTTGAAGAATTCACTTCAAAATGATTGTCACTGTAGAATTGTTAAGGCGTAATTCATTGTTTTTACACGTACTTGTGATCTGCGTTTCAGTTTTGATTTGAAAAATAGCAGAGAATACCAAACTCAAAATGTCAACAGACGCATAATCCGAACTCAAAATCGATTAAACTACAATACACGGACACCCTCGTAAAAGTACAAGAAAATAGACCAGGTGGTTCCGGAAGAGTAAGCGGCTTCTTCGACACCTGCAATGCATCACGGTGGGGAATCACGTTGTCTACAGTTGGTGAGTAACACGAATATAAAATGACGGTCGCCAGTGTTGAAGGTGAAAACAGAGGTAAGACACTGAAAATACTCATTACGTAAGCATTCCATAGTGCCGAGCATATACCAAACTGAATTCTTGACATATTGATACTTAATTTGTGCTTGAGCGGTCCGTAGTTTTCTGTAACATTCTGACCAAAGTTTTGAACCAGAGCGATTCTCCTCGAACGAGGGGTAGTGGTTTACACGAACATTGTCCATTTCGTAAGTTTTCTTTGTCTAGACAAGAATTTGGGCTACAAACTGATCGTTGCAGAAAGCGAGAACTGCATTGCGGTGATGAGTAAACACGAACTGTTGGAAGAAAGTTTTGGTACCAGGTATTTAGCGAGCAAAACATAAGCATGTTTGACCTGCCATATTACTTTATTAAGTATTTTGGTGGCGAAGGAGACAGATTTCAAAGCTGACAAATTATCGTGTCAGCATAAGCCATTTGTCGCAAGACGTGTTCAGTTTTGGAAGCACCCAGAATAGCCAGTACTATATCACTTCACAAGCGTAAAAGGTCTGTTCTTACACCACTGTCAGTAACAAAGGGACGCAAAAGTGCTAGCACAAAGGTTGGTAGATATCAACATGATAACCTGATCATAGTGTGGTCAAACCAAAAGTATACCATGAGTTAGCTCCGGAAAAATCACCAACCTCGCTTATTCAACAACTGCCTAGATATAGATGAAGTGCCGTTATCCTTCTTCCATATGTAGGACCAGACTCACAGAAGTGAATGCTGTAAGCCCATGGAGGTGGCCTGTACTAAACTTCAAAACACATTTTTTTTTTATATATTTGTTGTTGTGTTTTCATATAAGATCAAAACAGTGGGTAATTATGGAGGGTTGTGTCTAGCCAGGGCAGACCGAAAAGGTAGTTGTATTATGTTTTGTTGGTGGATATTTGGTTTAATTTATGGGCACCTCTTATTCTATCACCTGATGTTATATGTGAAGTTGGATCGATAGCCAACACTGCTTATAAGTAGAATAGTTTTTATACAACATGAGAAGTTAAGCTTTTGTTCTTCGATGGGCTAGGGGTTCCAAGCTAAGATAGGTTATCTTGTTGGTAACACAGTCATACGCTCTAGATCTGTATTTGTTGGACGGGCATCCCTTCGTTGAACCTTTTTAATTGATAGGATAGGATATATAAGAGTCTTAGCATGGGATACGTTTTTCAGGTATAGTCGTACAAGTGTGGTGTATGGTGGTGTATATAACTGTTTTTAATGTTCCGGTACATGATGACATGTTGCGCCTAAGGAAGCCTAGTGTCTTGTTGGCTTTGTTTGTGATGTTTGACACAGTGACCTGAGAATTTGTTACAGCTAGTTTTGGGGTGTATAGATTTGGGGGGGGGGGGGGGTGTTAAGAAAAATTTCGATAAAAATGCCCTTTCAATGGTCACAAAAGCTAAAGGATGGAAAGCTTTCTAGATCGAAAAATCGACCGCACCTACCTTTCTTGCATCAAAAATCACATTTCTGGTTGAGGTACGAATAAACTCTCGGTACCATTGGAAAGATGGATAATTTTTATTTTATAAACCTCCTAAATGCAAGTTAAATCTATCCTCTTTCCGCAGAAATAATCTCCATTTCCTCCAAAAACACGCTAAACTTCCGTGTCTCAAATTTTCGGCAGCTTACCGGCCACTCGTCACATATTCATTGAGGTTGACGTCACCCAGCGTACTGGTCTTTTGCTGTCATTGGATCCAATGGCAGCGTAAGGCCTCCGCGTGCAGTGACGTCAACCTCAATGAATATGTAACGATCTGGAAAGCTTTCCACCCTTTAGCTTTTATGACCATCGAGGGGGCATTTTTATCGAACATTGATCTTAAAGAGGCATCAAGTTAAAACTATATTTCTTATGCTTTTTTAGAATTATTGTATATATTAAGTAAACGTATTTATCTTGTGGGAAATCAATGGGTGATTTACGCTGAAATATGTTCTCAAAAACTTTAATTAATTATTAAAAGAGGGGAATCACTATTTGTTGATCAACGATTTGGACATGTAATTTTTTTGCGTCACATATGATAACGCATGCGCATTAAAAGCTACATCGGTAAACAAAACATGGCTTTCAGCGTGACCTACATGTAACTACCAAGCGAAAAGTTGCCGAATGCATGTAATGGTCAAACAATAACGCAAGGATTATATTACGGAAGCATAATGAGGGATGGAAAGTATTCAAGGAAGAAACTAACTGCCCCACTGTTTGCATGTTACAGTTTTCTTCTGTCTGACCGCGCGGCCGAGAGTACAAACAGCTTTGATTTGGTTTTGGGGCCTCCCAAGGGATAACTCTTTCATTCCTCTGTTACATGAAATGCGTATGTAAAACTTAAAGCTTGTTTTGTAATAAAACCTGTATACTATTCCAGTAAAACGGATTATTGAATTATATTGCTGGAGATAAAGACCTTTTCTGATATACAAGATAAAACGAATCGGGGAGGGGGGTCTTTTGTTTACGTTGTAAAAAGCCGGTCTAGGTGTGACTGAGGTTAGAGTGTATATGACTTCAATTTGGACAAACTGAATATATTTATGTCATCATGCGCGAAAAAATTGCTTTTCATACCTAATCTATAAAATACGGAAGGTACAAATATTATCGGGTATGGACCCCGGTATTGAATTTGATACGGATCAGAATATATGCATAACCGAAGTCATTAATTAAAAAAATCTATATACATGTATGTCCCATGCCTGGAGTTGTGTTGAAAATGTCAACGAACCATTTAAAATTAATTTACAAAAAGAAAAAAAAAGTAAAATGAAATCGACGTTATCATAATATATTGAAATGGATTAAGTATTGGACAATCATACATGCAAGTTTCTCGACAAGTTCCTTTGATATACATGTATTCCACATTTTCAGTTTGTGGTGCGTCATATGAGTGCACGGACTTATGTGATATATAATTGTAAGTGTTAACGTACATGTATGCTGACGCTGAAAGTTGGATAGATTTTAGAAGAATATATAAATATTCTGAAAACAAAATCTTCAAGACATTGAGTTGTAAAAAAATGGAATCATTTCATTTTTGTACTTTTCAATGCATGCACACCTTTTATTCTATGAGGATTCGTGAATCTAACTTTTACAGAAATTATAAGGTTTGCCCTATGGTTGTCATCGTCGGTAACCCACATGACACTGCCTTTAGACGTAAGAGTGCAGTGTCATGTGGGTTTCTGAAAATGCATGGTTGTATATATCCCGTACCCATTTGTACCGGTCTCAGTCAGGTACTGGTGTCGATAAATGATGCAGAGCTGCCGACATGTATTTCTTCATATAAATATCGTGTGTAATTAACGTCTGATTATTAATGTAAATGTGATTCAATACATGTATACACAGACTTTGTCTCTGTTTCATCATCGGACGTATATACAGTACACGTCCCCTCTTGGGCCCCTTCGTCAAATTGACCGAGAACGCTGTCACTTGACGCGTGATCATCGCTATTTTTATCGGGCTTTCCCGAGGAATGCAATTTTGCAAGTAGCTAATAAAGACATTTTGAGTGGACTTTTAATATCGGAATTACAGGAAAATGTAAATAGAAGTGCAGACAGCATATACATTCAAGAACTTCACTGTAGGTTTTCCCGGGATACCCCTTTAACCCCCCCCCCCCCCCCCCCCAAACTAGCTGTAACAAATTCTAAGGTCTCTGTGATGTTTGGTATGTAGCCAGGTACACATGTTCCTTAGACCAGGCCTATATTAATGCATAACCTATTCTATTCAAATACACATACCGGTAGTACCCCGGTGACACAATTAATTAAAACATACAGCAGACCGCAGTAGACATATTTTCCAGTGTTACTCAATCTAAAGGTTTTATGAAAAATACTTTATTGAGAATGAAACTCCTGTAGCCTAGCCTTAGCACATGTCCTGAAGTGAGAATGTAAAATTGTACAGTATAAATTGGGTTGACATTTTTGGGTGAAATAATTATATACAATGTACTATATATACTGCTACAGTAAGATTGCCTTCATTTTGCAGCATATCTACCTTGATTTTTTTCGATCTGTTAGTCTTATTTGTGCACGATATACTTACCACTATTTCCCGAGGAATCGCCTCAGTGATTTGTAAACAAAAACTAAACAAAGCCTCGTTTTCGACTTTCGAATGATGGAAATTATTAGCGATGTAACTGGTGTCGATGGCACATCTGAGCACTGACACGATATAAAGCCGAGTTGTCGACTTCCTAGATAATTATCACGGCATTAGTATCTCGGCAAATAAAGTAATAAGTCGACATATGTTTCGGTTTATGTCGACATATTTTTGTATGATGTTGATTTGTTAGATTAGGGGAAAATTTATGCCAAAATACTATTATATAAACCCAAATATTAATAAAATGAAAGGACTGTTTACAATATGTAACCTACGGTTAATGAAAAGAATAAGCATATTTCCTGGAAAACTACAAATGATTCTTACAAACAATTGAGATGAAATAGTTATTGTATGTATAGAAATAATCAGTGATTTACAATGAAGGTACATTTGGTGTACTATGAAATGATGTTGAGTATGTCCATGTGTGATCTACTCTCTTTGTCCTGATATTGTATTGATATTGTTTGACCTCTTGTTACACAGTCAAGTGTGTCAGAGTGAAATAAAGAACCTTGAATCTCGAGTCATTTGTAATGGCGACTTTAATAGGCAAGTCGATGGCACATTCAAGCACAGTGACCTTAGAATTTGTTACAGCTAGTTTTAGACCTAAAATAGGATGTTTAAGAGTAATTTTACACATTTTGGGGGTTAAGATTAATTTTCGATAAAAATGCCCCCTCAATGGTCCATTGAGGGGGCATTTTTATCGAAATTTGATCTTGTTAGAGAAGGTAGATTTTACTCATATTTAAGTCGTAAGTCGACATACTTACTTTTTATCCAGAGATATTTTATTTGAAAGGCTGTACTTCGGTTTAGAAACGACACCTTCAATTTACATCCACGAGTCAGATCAAAGTGTGCAGATATGTTTGTAAACAAATGTCACATTTGCATGAATTGTACGATTAAGGATTTCCTTATTAATTAAAAACGCATGGAAAACATTGGGTTTTGTCAAAATGTCGGTATGAATAGTTCACAAGGATAACAGAACTACAATTAAAGGCCCAATATACGTAACTTCAGTAAATTTTTCGTGATTCTGAAAAATTATGAAAAAAAAAAACTATTAACAAGAAACTCTTGACAGAAATATCCAAAGAACTGAAAATAATTCAGGTTCTTGTTGAAGGTGTGGCCCACTTCAACAACAAATTGAAGGTAGAAGACGGTTCAAAATGGACGCGTGTTTACAAATACCGATTTTCAACTACTGCTGTACCGGTAACCGCGTAAGAATTCATCTTGAATATTGATGATATCAGTTAATCTTAACTAAATCTATAAATATAAAAAGTTAATAGGCTTGATTTTCGCTTCAAGTTTTGCCGAAAGTTACGTATATTGGGCCTTTAAAATATATTTAGTGATATTGTAAAAATGTTAACATTGAAATTTTACTAAATTGCCCCTTTTACCACCATGCGTGGGCTATGTTTAGTCTGAGTAATGATGGATCACAGACACTTAAAACGGTCAGGTTAAGTAGGCAGGTCCATTAGCGATTACAAAAGGAAAGTATAAACTTGTGTGACAAACGATAAGATGTAAGCTATCAGCAACGCGGGAATTGTGGTCACGTATTCGATTATTACGAAATGATGTGGGTAGAAGACCATGAACCATTTTTTATTTTTATGAAACTAAATAAATAGTGTTATTCACTTCTTCGCTCGAGATAAACTGATAAAGCCAACCTATTTCAGTCCTCAAAATTAATGACAAAACATAACACGTTTAGCGATATATGAGTTCCCCCATGAACCCCTAAGGAGATGATTTCAAGCGCTTATAGGTACATGTACTGATGTAGATACGAAGAAATGTATATTACTTATAGATATCCCAAATTAATTGCTTTCAATCTCTTATTTTCACATACTAACTTACATATTGATTTGACCACAATTGACTCGATGCTTCTGTCGAATTATGTATAATTAAAGGATACTAACTGTATGAAGTTTAAGATACTTTTTAGTAATATATGAAACCATGCAGTGGTTCTCTTTGTGAGATATTGTAAACGTACTCATGTTGGCGCACTCAAATCATAGTGCAAAACGGAATATACACTGATCAATGAAAAGCAAAATACAAAAACTGTAATTTGAACAATTATAAGTTAGCGGGAGGGTTTCAAAGCGAAGATCGTAACAGATGAACATCGCTATAATATGTAGGTTTTCGGTGTTTTAAGATGATGTACATTGTAATCATATACATACTATACATAATTGTTAATGATTGCTTAGGCCAGAATATGTATACATACATACCTAACGGGTAGCTTATGCATTCGCTTATTCCAGTCTGTTCACCACAAAATTTCCAGAACCCGAGTGAGACACTTGCGCTCACACCTCCGGCCGAAGCACTGTAAGAACTCCAGTTTGGTGTCGCTAATCCGACGATATGTAGAATCAAGGCCAGAGGAAGGAGGATGAGGGCTACCTTTAAGAAAACGGAGGAATCAGAAAATCCCATGATGAATTCGAGTTCACTTCTATCGGCGTCTGTTCCCCTAATGAACTTAACGGACGCCGACAAATCTCTAGTTATTCCTTAATGATTCGTTGCGTGGTGACAAAAGCAAGTCTCTGATTGGTTTGATTAAAACAGCAAACATGCGCATTGCATCTTTTTAAAGATTTACCTGTTTTCTGAAACTGAGGATACAGACGCATTTTGCGGAAACTATGTAAGTTTCACTTTCGCTTGCTCGTGGCCAATCGGGAACCGTCGGCACTTTCCGTAAACGAGAAAATACCTCGGGAGTAACTAGGTTGCCGCCATATTGTTATCTCATTTACCATAACAGGACCTACATTTCGAGATCATGCTTTTTGTAAACAAAGATGGCTGCCTCCATGTGTGGAACATGTGCATGCCACGATTCTGTTTGAAAGGACGCATTTTGAGTAAATATTCCGCGTTAACGAGTTTGAAATGTGCGTGTTTTATACTGTATTTACCTGACATAATGTTGACGTTATTCAGACGGCTTTAGGCCTATAAATAAATTCACTGATCGGGTTCTGTTGATAATCACAGAGCAGTTTGAAATTTTGATGTACTGTAAACAACATAATGATACACGTGTATCAGCTTTGTTTATGGTTATACACGTGTTTGATCTGATGTTAGTAGAGTTATTAAACTTCTAGCTTATGATATGGATTATAGAGGCTTTCAGTTTGCATCAATTACATTGCTGTTCAAAAATATTGCCAAGACTTTCAAATAGGCTACATATGTTCAGTTTATGTATGTATTTCCTATCATATTTGATTCTGAATATAGGTAGCTAAAGCATGTAGTCTTTAAATGATGTTTTTTACCAAAGTTAAAAGTTAATCATTAACATAATTGTGAATTGTAAATTTAACTAATTTGTAAGAAATGTCACCAATTCAGAATTAATTTAAATCAATCAAATTTGTAAAATTCAGTAGAGATGTAAACAATACAGACATACATGTGCATGAATACAAGAAAAGGAAACACATTATATAACATGAGCCGTCCTGATCAGAGTAAATCATTATGATATATAGTTAGATTCCATCTTTAGAGAATTAAAAAATATTAACTAAAGGCATTTTAAAACTTAAGAATAGAAAACATTCAACTCCATTTGGTAGAGTATAATCAATAACTCAGGAATTTAAATCTAAAGTTTCATCATCTTTTCATTGCCTGTATTAGAAAATATATTTTGTTTAAATTGTCATACCGGGAAATAAAAAAAAAACATTGATAACTTTATTTTTGTCCTCTAACTGTCATGATATATACCTTGGCTGGTAATAGTTTATAATTATCACACAGTGTCAGTGTTACTATATTTGACACTCATCAACAGATTAACAAGAAGCAACTATGGTGCCTGGATTCAGTGTAGGCTAGGACCTATATTTTAATTTGGGAGACTTTTTAATTTAATGATGAGTTGATGCAGCATTATATTTATGCAAAATGCCATTTGAGATTTTGACTAAAGTAATAAGCTATAATGGTTCCAATACATGTACAGACAGCATTTTACATATAAAGATATTAGTTCCATGACTAGCAGACATAATACATGCACCTGCCAGTCATGAAACTAATATTTTTTTTATATACTAAAGTATTTTAACCATTGACTGCACAGAAAAAAAAACATTTGAATGGTATTATATGGGAAAAAATTACAACAAACCAGTATTAACTACAGCAGTACTTGCACCAGCTTCGAATAAATGAAAGATTTCATTTGTGAAATATAAAGTTCAATTATAATAAAGAATTTAGCTTGTGTCTATTACTCGCACTCACTGACATGAGTTACAGACAGCATCTCTTCAGTACCTGCCGGGTAGTTTTAGACATAATATTTACTTATTTTCAATATCAAATGAATGCTGTATGTCACACAGTCTTGTGGTTCTTTCAGTTCTGGTTACATGCAAGTCACTTATTACGGGGTTTTCTCTGGGAACCTCAAATTTGATATATTATTATGGCCATGACTTGGTTTGCACCGTTTATTCACAATTTCACATCTAGCAAATGCATGATAACATTAAACCACTTGATATCATTCAATTGAATTGCTTTGTACTCAAATAAATTTAATTTTAACTTAATTAGACAAACTTTACAGTAAAATTAAAACACATCTTGATACCAGCAGTAGTCAATACTTCAGACAGACTCGTAATAAACTTCAGTAAGTATTTTCATTGATATTTATTGGTAGTTTGTTTTTTAAGTCCTGACTGAATTTTTTTCTTTATTTTGACTGTTGAGCATCACAGGAGTTTGTATGATGAATGATGACGGTCACAATGAATAAATTGAGTCAAGATTTATATAGATCTTATATTGACTCGTTGCTAGTTATTTTACAAACCCCTATCTTGGGACAAATTCAATGTTTGAAGGAAAGTATTTCATGTCTCAGTTTTAAGCAACATGACCAGCTTCACCCATGCAAGGCCCTTAGCTACCATTCAAATCCATAAAAACCCTTAATACAAATATGTGTCTGTATATTGTCTAGCTTTCAAATTTTCTCACTATGCTATCTACTAGGCATTTATCTTTATCAAGGCCAGTTTCTTGTAATGAGAGCATAACACTGGAGTGGTCATTATGACGTCATTACGATTGTGACGTCATTATCATAACGTTGGAAATAGCCGGCCGATACTGGCTGTTCGCTGTTCCATTTATTAGAAATCTATCTTAAATTTTCAGAGCAAATGTAGAATATAAACATAAATTTATTATCAAAACCAATAGAAAAATGTAAATATAAGCTTATATATCATAAGCTTATACTTATATATTTTAAGTTGATGATTGTTTTAAATAGAAGTTGTGGTTTGATATTCCTATGAATGAATTATCACCTTTTAATAGTTGACATTGGGGATGATCTTCAAGACAAGCTCATTAAACATAAATATATAAAATTATATGTGAAAGAATGCAGTAGCGTACCAGACAATTTGGATAAGGACAACTTAGCTACAAATACAGCTGTGTCTGAAATACTGATACTAATATCTGGCCGTCTATGTCCCGTCATCAGAAGCAATGTTATAATCGCCCAATATCGGTTACAACACTATGTTTGCAATATAATTAAATTACTACAATGTTTACAACTGTACAGTGTTTGTCAATATTGTCAGGTTTTTAGTGTGTTTTGTAAATAACTGCGATGTGTCAGCTGGTAAAAACGTGTGTTTCCAGAAAATCCCCACCTAAGCGACGCAGCCATATCTTATTCAAATCTGTATCTCCTTAAATCATGTTGAAATTGGGATTTTAATAATTCGCAATTTCCAAACACGCTTCAAACTCCGCCATGACAGTTGTGGTTACCGGCGACTAACTCGTTGATCCTTACACCGGAAAGCCTTTTTGGACAAAATTCGTCTGTATTCCTCCGCCTTCTACTCCCGAGGTATTTTCTCGTTTACGGAAAGTGCCGACGGTTCCCGATTGACTCGTGGCTGCATTGTCACCGCTCATCCGTGACAGAAAAGTAACAAATAAGAGAAATACGGTCACATTTCAATGTTTATACCACTATCTCTGGTCATCATCATACACAAATGGCTGAAGTGGTGTTTTTCTACACAGGATATACAGCTCACATGCCTTCAACAAAGCGTAGGGGTGATTACATGACTATTCAACCACAGATAAATCGTCACAGCTGCATGTGGTTTTAAACCTGACCTAATATGTTAAGAGAAAATTTACAATTAAAGGCCTTTATAACCATTGATGGGGTATTTTTATCGAAAATTGATCTAAACACGCCCCACCCCCCACCCCCACCCCCACCCCCACACCAAACGTGTAAAATTACTCTAAACACTCTAGTTTAGGTTCAAAACTAGCTGTTACAAGTTTATTTTCAATTCTTTGGATTTTTCTGTCAAAAGTTTCTTGTTAGTTACCGCTCAGGTTTATTTCGTTTTACACTTTTTTTGCATGGTAATCAACTGGATTTTTTCAGAATATTTCAGAATCACGCAAAATTTCTATTGGGCAACCATTACGAAGCGTAACTGAAGTGTAATGATGAAACAGTTCATGTGGTTAGTCATTATATGTACGCTGAAATTTAAAATGCCTTCTTGAATGGATTTATGACAGAATACGACATTCCAAATGACAAGCTTAAAACCACAGGGACCTGCGAATTTGTTACAGCTAGTTTTTGACCTGTACTAACCTAAACGTTGTTAAGAGTAATTTTACATTTTTGTTTTTTTTTGGGGGGGGGGGGGGTAGATCAATTTTCGATAAAAATGCCTTTATGGCCATTGAGGGGGCATTTTTATCGAAAATAGATCTTCGCAAAAGTGTAAAAAATACTCTAAACACCTTAGTTTAGGTCCAAAACTAGCTGTTACAAATTCTCAGGTACCTGTCCTTAGAATAAGTGTGACCAGGACATCTGTAACTCGTGTACGTTCATGGCCATGACCCTCACATTAAAGCTTATATACGGACACCTGTATTCAAATTAACCATATGTGCAAGTGTTCAAGGTCAGTAAATGACACTAAGGAAGAATTTAGACATTATGTACTTCTTTTTAAAACTGCAGATAAACAAAGTGTTACCTGATTTTTCTTTTCTTATACTGTCAGCTGTACCCAAATTAATAGACAGGCTATACCCTTAACCCTTAGCCCTTAAGTTTTTATGAATAATTTCTCTACTTAATTTAACTACTAGCTTCCGGGACGGCATGCATTAGGCCTGCAGCTGTCGGTGGTGTAGCAAATATATTTTGAAAGTGTATGGTATTGATGGGGGGGGGGGGGGGGTGCAGGGGCGAACTTACCTTGTGGGGTATTGGGACGAAGCCTCCCCTCTTAAGGTATCACAGGTTTTAAGTGATCAAAAACGAGCTTTCGTGCATTAATAAACAAAACCAACTAACATGCGAGAGCATAACCACCTTGTTTCGCTGAATTTGAAATTGATAAAAAAACAAAATACAACGATTGTCCGTCAGTTTTTACATGACTTTATTTATACTGCTACATATCATTAGTGATCTAGGTTACATAAAGGTAAATCAAACCTAATAAAAGACGGAGAATAATATGTTGGTTGGTTTTGCTTATTTTGTTTAACGTCCTATTAAAAGCCAAGGTCATTTAAGGACGTGCCAGGTTTTGGAGGTGGAGGAAAACCGGAGTACCCGCTGAAAAACCACCAACCTACGGTCAGTACCTGACAACTTCCCCACGTGGGATTCGAACTCGCAACCCATGGGTGGAGGACTAGTGGTAGAATGTCGGAATGTCGAACCACTCGGTCACCGCATAAAAGCATACATGATTGCTACGCCACTGGCTGTGTTTTATTCAGTGCATATTCTTAAGCTGTCAGGTAGTGAAATGGTGCATCAAAAGGCTTGTGTCACGGAAAATAAAACTACCTTGGATTCCAAGTAACTTTTTTGAATAAAAAAAGTGATAACACAATTAATATAAAAACTTTACACTCTGTGTAAAGTTTGAATTAAAACTGACAAGTACAACATTATTTATAAATGGAAACAATAATGCGTTCTAATCTTAGTAATTTATTTCATGACAGGACATGTATAATACTTATCTTAGCGGCAAACTATAATCGTGTTTCAGGTTCATGCGTTCTAATCTTAGTAATTTATTTCATGACAAGATACAATACTTATCTACAATCTTGTTTCATGTCAAAAGATAACATCAAGGACGACAACTCCGCGCATCTATTGCAGCTACATGTATGTTGAACAAATCGGAGACTTAACATACATTCAAATTTACATGTACTATGGCATTGATTTTAGAACATATGATAAGTGGGCCACGTCCTTCTAATCTCTATTTATCTAGATACATAGATTTTTTTTTAGAGAATACCGAAGCGTTAATTTGTTCTGAAAATAGTAAAATTTTGAAGGGGTAAATTCGAGATACAATATTTTTATATGAAGGATATTTTTTTCGGAAAATGAACCAGCATACGTGGTCTTTGTCAAAAATCAAGAAATGTTTCAGATACAATATCAGATCTGAATTTGTAGAAATCAATGAAAAACTGTCAAAATTTTACCAATGTTGTGGTTGCGTGACGTTAGATAGATCTTTCCGTACTCGAGGTGTCGATCCACGTTAGACCTCGCTGGCCTGTTTTCCTAGCATGAGAATAAAGGATAGGTTTATTTAATCAACAATCATTAATTAGTTTCCTTGGTTGGTGCTATCACTCTAGTTTGACTTTTCTTCCAGATTTATGTTTTTCATTTAGGCCTATTGCATGGGGTTTTTTTTTCATCCTAAAAAGCATCTGTGCACTATGCGTGCAGAACGGTAAGAACGGGCAGCTAGCATTTTCACCATACTATACTGTCTTATATCAAAGGATTTCTTAAAATCTAGACATTTAAAATTGACAGTATGGTTTAATTTATCAAGGACTTAGATAGCAATCTAATTATGTATTCATCTGAACAGATTAGATTTAGTTTGTTCAACTCCCCAATTTCGGTACATGTACAGTATAATACCTCAAACAAAGTTAAATGTTCCCGTCAGGAGTCAGTAAATAAACTATAAACTCATATAGCTGTTCCTGAAGTTTATATATATATATGATATGATAATATTGATCCATTGAATCTAATTTTTCATATAAAAAATGAAATGTCAAACGAAACTTACTTTTAAGCTCTACAATGTTACATTATACTTTTCAGGATAATAGTTAATTTGTTTTATTTTTATTTGCATTTTAAGCATTAAATCAGATGTTCCAATGAAAATTGTATCATCCGTGTTTTTTCAGATTCCAATTCACAAAAAAAAAAGTTTAAAGAATGTGCAGGAATATCTACAGTATCATAGTTATTTCATGCACTTATATTACACTTTTTCATTCCTAAGTTCCAAACAGGGCTCCTTATGCATCAACAAACACATTCTTAGTTAAGAACGTTCTCAAATATTTAAGAATTTCTTCGAGATACACCAATTTGAGAAATTCTCAACTAAATACGTACTTAGCTTAAGAACGGAAAGTTAAGAATTGAGAATTAAGAAGTTTCGAGATTCCGGGGCCAGGTGTTCCGGAACCTTAACTACAAACCGTCACTGCTTTGAGTCAACTCATACTAATCATGCAGGACAGCAGGCACACTTTGTACGCTGTACCTGCAGGGCAACATAGTGATTAACGATATCGATTTGTTTAAACATCACCCATTGTTTGAAATGAATATTGATTCTACGAAGTATATAATTATTATTATATACTGGGGGACCCTTACCGTTTAAGAAACGCACCTTTTCGTTCTTTTTTTAAAATACCGTTCATTTCTTTAACTTTTGTGTTCATTTTCCGGGTTACCGTTCTCGTTTCACGATGCACAGTTTATTTTTCAAATCAGGGTTTACTTTTGGGGTTCGTGTGTTGATTGTTCCTTTACCTTGTTCATTATTGAAAAGGAGCGTTCATATTTTAAATTGGGAGTTTATTGTTCCCGATCACTGATTAAGATCACCGTTTAATATTCCCGCTCACCGTTTACTGATTACGATCACCGTTTACTGTTCAGAATCCTTGTTCATTTTAAAATTGAGTGTTTACGTTTAAGGGAATTGTGTTCATGTTTCAATAACCGGTGTTCATTTTTCAAAACCGTTTAGTTTTCGTGGACGAGCGTTCGATTCCTCCAGTGCCTTTTGTTCTGACCAGTCCTTTCATGTCTGCCGACCCGGCTACGCTCCCGTCCACCTTACCTAATCCGGGCAGTGTCAATCGACACCGTCAAACTTACCTGTGGTCTGTCAGAGCTCTCAACCGTGACGTACAGTACTTCCTGCAGCCCGAATCCATTGGGTGATGGGGATTAACTTTGGTCAGAAAATAGGCCTACAGTGTACAGTAACTTGTACGATGTTCAATGCCGGAAATATAATCGACAAACGTATCGTAACAGAAACGCTTCTCGAATTCGGCGAACGGAAAAGAAATAACGCTATCAAATATATCCGAAGCCTAACTGTCTGTAATCCCCGGGAAACAAACATTTGTAATGAACTGGACGACTGTAAAAAAAATGAATCTCATAAGAACATTCTCCATTCATCTATAGAATACCATTACGTTTCGTCAATGCCGTGGTTTCGTGATGGTTCTACCCCAAAATAGACAGTGTACCTGATAAGCAGGTGTCGATCAGTTCCACCACGGAAAGAGAGAAGTACTAGTCCGTGGTTCCACTAGATTACACGATTCTACTTCGAACAATGCAAGATTATTGCATCTTTATGATTATTCACATTAACATTATCTGTTTTTTCGTGTATACCATGTCAAAAGTTATCAGAACTTACCGATCAACATTTATTCTTAACCCGTGACATCTACCGGGACTGACAATTTCATCTGTCTGTACATAGTGAATGATTGGTTGGTTTGAAATGTCAATCACACCTGAACACAGTAGTCCTCGTGACATAATGGGCGGAGCTTACGCAACACATCGCATCCTGTGACTGAACAAGATATCAATTTATATTTGTGTGTAAAAATAACGACGGCCACATTGCGTAATGACAAAAAATATATGTATACTATTAATAATAAGTGGCAGTCTGCAGTTGATTTACATCATTATTTTAGCTATAACGTTGACTTCGATTACATGTACTCAGAGACGTTTAAAGCCAGATGTGTTATATACGTCTCTGATGTACTTATTTCCTGTTATTTCGTACGTATAAATCGGAAACGGAAAGTATCACCAGAGACGTATAAAGCCAGAGATTGGCAACTCTCTCTCTTTCTCTTACCGGAGCTCACCCGTGTCGGGCGGACTATGCGGAATCCATCAATTTCATTGCTACGGTCTATGATATTGTTAGAGAAGTTCCGAAATGCAAAAATTACGGCTGCCATAGGCGGCATTGCAAATCTTGTTATCTTAATAAAAAAAAATCAAATTATATGCTTTCATTTTCCCTAGAAGATCTATTTCAACATATTTTGATTACTATTATTGTTATTATTTGTTGTTTTTCACTTCAACTCCATAAAATAATGACTATGCAGTTAAAATATGAAAATTTACCGTGATTTACTGTATAAAGAAAATAGGCAAGAGTGTTCTTTAAACTTCTTTTTTTCTAGACGGTCAATTTTAAATCTGTTTGGTTATTTGTATTTTATAATATGTTTCATATCAGTCTTTTATGGTTCAGCTTCGGGAAATAACTGCAAAATTACTTAATTCATCTGAGAATATATATACGTCTCTGGTATCACTTAATCGTAACTGTCGTCAACGATTATAGGTAATTCCTGGATTTGTTGTAGTTTGTTGAAAAATATACAATTTAATATTCTAAGGTCCAGTTTGTGTTTAAAGCTTTTACAATACGAAATACACTTATACTAGAATCATATGAACTAACAGCGTCTTTGAAAGTGAACTGTAATGTAAGCTTTGTTTGATATACATGTATCCGTATTTCTTTACGGGTGGTAAAAAATTTTTAAATTATATACCAAAAATATACAGGCACGTACAGAATATCGTCCAACGAAAGGCTGTCAGGCCTCAATAACGGACGTACAAACATCGAAATCACTACTTGGTTTTATTTTCTAATACATGTACTACAGTTTATATTTTGTATATATATACAGGGACGTACACAAAATATAAACAGTAGTATATGTTTTTTGGGGATTTTTTTAATGTGCCTGGGAAGAGCCAGTGCCGGTCGCTTGATTTGTTCCATAGATCTGTTAACGTAATTTATAATACAAGCTGACGAAAGTTCAAAATGACTGAGGATTTGATCACGAGATTTTTTTACGTGACTTAATTGGTAAGCAAATCTATATTTCATCAGTACGTCTTGAAATGTTCCAATAATCACTATCTACACCAGGCATATCTGTATCTCTAAGTTGATCTTGCAATGCCAGCATTCCATACCACATTATACTATAAACTGCATTTCTTACGTTTATAAAATGTATAACAAATGCAACAAGAATTCGGATACAACTGTTGAAAACTTCATTTGTGTTCAATATACGCAAGCTTCCGTATTCTATGCGTAATTATACGTCCGTCTCTGGTAATTATGTACTGAGATTCGTTATTCGTTTCTAACTGTACTGGTAACGACAAGGACTTGGAAAGATAATTTTATCCCGTGCTGTCGACGATAATAATTGTACACTGAAGTACACAAATGAACATAGCTCATTCCCCCCTGATCTTTCATAGTGAACTTTTCCAACATTTCAATCAGACCAGTTCAAGTGTGTCTTCATGAGTGAATGAGTTAAGGGTCGACAAAGTTACGACATCATATGGTAATAATTACAATCAGGTTTCGCCACACCTGTACGGGATATACACCCCCAGGGTAAGTTTCACACTTGTTTCCTGGGGTTGTTAAAACTGTGTGAACGAACAATGGCGGCGATGTAGTGAGACGTGTTTGATCGGTCCGTAATACTTTCGACGTTTTCTGGTCGTTTTACATTAGAAGTTGGTCCAGGATTGAGTGATAAAGTTTGGAACAGTATGGGTGCTAAGTATAATGTCGAAATTCTGAAATTTCTTGCGTATTTCTTGGACTTGAGGCATGTTTTGTGAAGTTCATTCATGTCGATGCTATGTTATTGTGTGTAATGAACCATGACCATGTATTGAACACCGAAGTACAGTGCCCAGGGCCAAAATTTCGTCACGCTCTATTGCATCATACAGTGTTATATGACTGATGCCGTTGACAAGGACGCGGACTGTTTATCAACTGTTCTCGCACAAGCTAGGCAAGTCATCTTCGAGGATACGGTTTCGGACATTATGGCCTCTCCAAGTAACACTCCCCTCCATGACAACGCTATTGCTGATTTCATGCATAATTTTGACATTAGAATAAAGGCAACTGAAATACAAGTTAAGGACTAGGTACAGGACAATTCAATATGGCGCAGGTGTTTTTACCAAAACTTGTTATTTTATTAAATACTGCAAAATACATGACCAAAATAGACTACAAAGTACATTTTGTGATGGAGAATCGATAATTTCAACCATATTTTGGTATGTTTGGTGGTTTTTCTGATATTTTGTGTTATATGTCAAAAAACGCGTGCACGTTTGCAGAATACTGCGAAAGAAAATAAAAACAATGAATATCATTTTTTGTTACTTTAATATACACAGAATGATAGACGAGCCTTCGATTTTTGAATAAATCTCTCTTTCAATTGAAAACCGCAGAATAAGAGAATGTACTCGTCACATGAATGGCAATTTATGTACATTCTGAACAACGCTCACATCTGGATCAAATTTTTAAAATTTCCATCGCCGATCGACAAATTTATGTGGCACGCCGCATAGCCAAAACAAAAATCTTACCGTCTGCGGTATGACGAGTTATGACATTGTGTCAGATCTCTTAAATCAAACATCTTCCCGTTGCATGTAGCGAAATATACTACCCTGTCCTCCATTTTGCACTATTTACTTTTTTAGATATTCATACGCCTGACTTTGAGGCATGGTGAAACATCGACAAAATTAACAATTGAATTGGATTCAAGCATGCAGTAAAGGTAAATGTTACTTGGTATATCATCACAAAGCAAAAACTGCCCATTCCTATCACGATAAATTGTTTTTAGCGATTGCCAGTTTTATATTTTTGGGCGAATGTATAGCACGTGAAAAGATGTTGTTCGGCTCTTCCGGCAGTGTTTTTTTTAGGTAATTTAATGATTTTGAAAGAACTGTCAACAAAGTTTAATTTGTGTTGTAAAAATTCTGATGGAATTCGTATATATAATACACTTCCGCGTGGATCGGACAGTATTAACTCACTGATTATACCGATTCGTTCTCGGCTTCGCACCTGTCAAACATCGCTAGCGTAAATTGTTGCCATCGTAAACATGTGTGGCAGTTGAGGCACATTGGTATCAAAATACATTTCTCAAACTTAATTAGTAATTAGGTAACCGTATCGTAAATGTAAATTACGTTATGTTGGTGTTATTATTTTTATTTTATACATTTATTTGACACGAAACTTACATTTACATGACAAATGACCTATTTAATATAAAATAATGCCCCTATATTGCCCCCACGAGATACAGGTAACTACTTTTACCTGAACTGAAAACAGCATGCAATGGACGACATTTTTTAGAGGGGGTACCAGTGTATTTCTCCCCGATACTCTGATTTACAGACTAATATCAAACTTTAAACACTGGGTTATCATTCTATGAACATTGCAGTAGCTTTGTATTATTTTTTTGAAAAGTTTCAAATAACTATATGAAAATTATTTGCGCACTCCCATCTGGATATTATTTACTGAATATTTTTTTCCTAAGTACAGATGTTTTTAATTTTGGGGGCTTAACTGCATTTTATATCAATATTTAACATAATGGGATAAAGGTTATGCCATGTATTGGAAGAAAACATTAAAATTTCAATATTACCATTTTCATCCAGGTAACAACCAATATGGCTGTACCTAGTCCTTAAAGGGGCATCCCGCGAAAGTAAGCTTTTTTCATATTTTTTTTCAAAATATTACATACACATATCGAGTGGGTATTCTTATGGACTACGACGATCGGATTCCGCTGACATGTATTTATAAAATAAATAATTTCAAAATAACTAGTGGAATACCAAACCGTCTGGCCAGACGTTCTGAATGGGATTTCCACCTACCAACGCATGCGCAGCGAGCGCCGTTTCCATTGTAAACACTCTATCTGTTATTACCGTTACACCACGATAAGGCCTAACTACTAAGCGAAAAGTTGCCGAATGGTCAAAATATGACACAAGACTGCGTTACGGAATCATATTGAGAGATGGGAAGTATTCTAAGGAAAAAAGACCTGCTCTATTGTGTGTATGTTACATATTTCTTCTGTATAACGGTAACATGCACAAATAAAGCTTTGATTTGGTTTTGAGGCTACCCAAGGGGAAACTGTTTCAGTCTTCTGTTGCATAAAATGCGTGTGTAATATTAAACTTAAAAGTTTGTTTTATAATATTCTCTTTATAAAATCTTATGTTCCAGTAAAACAGTATGATTGATCCATATTGCTGGATAGAAAGACATTTTCAAATACTTATATACCATAACAGAAAAAAGTCGTTTGATTACGTTGTAAAACGGGACGTGCGACCGAGGTACATACGGCTTCAATTTGGACAAAAGGAATATAAAAATTTGTTTTCACGCGTAAAAAAAAGTGATATTCATACTTAATCTATAAATTAGTGAAGGTACAAATATCATTGGGTTGCGACCCCGGTATTGAATTTGATACGAAAATATATACATAACTGGAAAAGAAAATAAAAAAAAAATCCAAAGTTAGACAACATATACTTATATGTATATTCCATTCCTGCAGGTTTTTTTTAAGTCACCGTCCCTTTACAAGACGACAAAAAAGATGTTAAAAGAAAGCGGAAATATCATAACATATTCATAACGTGTAGTTATAAGTGTTTCAACAGTTCCAAATCTGATATACATGTAGTCATGCTTGTAGTGTGTCGTTATATGAGTGTGTGGACTTAAATATTCGCATTCCGTGATACGTATTAACGTGTGAAGACGCTGAAAGTTGGATAGATTTTAAATGAACATGAATGTACTTTGTATATATAGTCTGAAAAAAAAATCCTCAAGACATTGAGTTGTAAAAAAAAATCGCAAACATTTTATGTCATTTTATTTTCGAACTTTTCAATGCATGCTACATACATTTTATGAAATCATCTGAAAAGTTGATTCGTGAATATTACCTTTTACATAAATTAAGGTTTGTACCATGGCCGTATTCCGTACCCTTGTGTACCGGTCTCGGTCAGGTAAATATAATATAGATAATTCCTGGTGTCGATCGATATATAGTGCCGATATGCCGACAATTATTCTTCATTTGAATATCGGTATGTGTGCAATTGATGTCTAATTTCAATGTGAATGTGATTCAATAAGTTTATACACTGACTTTGTCTCTGTTTCATCAGCCGTATACATTACGCGTCCCCTCCCGTTTGGCCCCTTCCGTCAAACTGAGCAGGAAACTTGCCGCACACCTGTCACGTTGCGTCATCCCCGCTATTTTTATCTGGGCTTTCCCGAGGAATGCGATTTTGCAAGTGGTCATTATAGACATTTTGAGTGGACTTTTGAATTTGGGAATAACAGGAAAGTATAATTAGTAGTGCAGACGCCATGTACATTCAAGAAAAGGCATTTAGGCTTTCGCGGGATGCCCCTTTAAGAAGATAGACGATGTCCAATCATCGTTATTGTGGCTATCGGCGAGAGTTCAAGAGGTTGAGGTCAAGGTCAGTGATGTGACCAAGGTTACTCAAGAGCTGAAGGACAGTAATCAGTTTATTAGCGATATGTACGAGCGTATCAGTATTTCTGTTGATAAAAACAAGGAGGAAATTGGTAAAGTAAGCGCCAAGCTTACCAGCAGTCTTGACAAAGCTGTCGGGGTTACAGAGGACATCAGGCTCCAGAATATCGCACTAAAGGAGGTGGTTACTGATATGCAGTGCAGGTCTATGAAATGTAATCTAGTGTTCAACGGCTTACAGGAAACCCGAGGTGAGGATACAGAAGCTTTAATTCGGCAGTTTATTGCCAACGAGCTCTGGATAGATGACATCCAGGAATTAGGAAATGTTCACCGATTTGGTAAACGTCGAGGTAACAAGCCTCGCCCTATAGTCGCGCGCTTTCTCTACCAGAGTCAACATGATGAAGTTCTGAGACTCGCTTTCCGCCTGAAAGGCAAACTGTTCGGAATTCACGAGCAGTTCCTCCCAGTCATTGAGGAGGTTAGGAGGAAGCTTTATCCTATAGCCAAGGAAAAGCGGAAGAGGGGGTACAAAGTAAGACTTGTACGCGACAAAATGTTTGTGGATGGTGTGCTGTACACTGGTGACGACAGTCCTCATAGGATGGAATCGCCTGGTCAGTCCGTTGAACCCCGCAACACGGACGATAGTCGTCAAAAGAGATCGCGCCAGCGGTGTGTTCTCCGAACGCCAACATTTTTTATAACAATAGGTAGGTGTTGTTTTTGAGAACAATGGGAAGTCAATTATATACTGTTTCATATAAACTGACCTTTTCACCTTACCTGTGATTTACCTGTGAACTCACATTACCTGAGAATTAACTGTGGACAGTCAGCACTACAAATGCATTAAATTATACAATTAGTTTTCAAAAAACAAGGATACAGATATAAAGAAATAAAAAGGAAATTATCAAATGAGTAATCAGCACTTAATTGTATATAAGATACAATCCAGAGGTAACCGTATATTGAAGAAATAAAGAGAAATATAGAAAATTATTCAATAAAGTTATTAGTCTTAAATTGTTAAAAAATTGTTTTAGTTTTCTAGGAATTCTGATGATATCTAATAGAAGTGCGGGGATTTCATAAAGCGCCTAATATTGAAAAAACGGCATATACATTTTTGCAAGAGAATTTAGGGGTTAAGAAAAGTACGCAAAATACCATGATTCATGAATAAGAAAGACTTCCATTTATTATTTTTCGAAAGTTTATTATTTTCAAATATTTGCTTAAAGTTAAAAACTCAGACAATTGCATGTTACGATGAAATGGTTAAAAATTGCACTGAGTGGACATGCAGATAGTATAAGAAACAAATTGTTCAGAATAGGTTTAGGATATGTGTATCAAACAGAAAATACAGAAAATGAAGGTAAAGCATTAATCACTATCTAATATAGAATGACAGATATTTTTCAACAATGTATTGACTATGTAAATGTGTCATCAAAATGTTCACTTCGAAAATTCATTAGTGGTAATTGTTGTGTTAAACCGTATTTAACAAAACCTATTTGTTTAAAAAGAAAAAGTAAAAATCAGATTGTCGTCTCATAAACTTAACATTGAAACGGATTAGTTTCATCTAATATATCAAATTAATACAATGTGTACGTATTGCGACAGAGGGCAGTACCATTTTGTAATAAAAAGCAGTCAATATGAAAAACGTTTCATCAAACTATATTACCATAGAAACCCTAATACGGAAAAAAATGTAAAAATTTTAAAAATCAGGATCTTTCGAATTCAGGTAAATTTATTGTCCTCTGTAACAAAAGACGATTGAATACATTATAATTTAGTGAAATACCTCTCTACACTATCGCTATGATTGTGTCTTGTGGTCTTTGCGTGTCTGAACTATATTGGGTTGTACATGTATCTATTTGTATTTTGCACTGTATATATGTACTTGTATTTATCTTGTGCTGATAAACCGTAAGGTTTAAGGTAATAAATGAATTGAATGGTCAATGAGCTTACATAATGAAAACAATAACTTTGATTAACTAAACCTCACTTTCTAAGGGTATTAAATTATTGAGTAAGTTGGTATTTAATAAGTCATACATATCCAAGCAAAAATGTACTAATTAAAATGAAGTAATTAAGTTTTGATATTAATTGGCATTAAGACCTTATAAAAATCAAATCATCAAAACCTAGTAAATTAATCACCTATTAAATACAAAAATATTTTTACAACAGTATCTTTTAAAAGTAAGAATTACATTCATGAAATAATTCAATGGTGAATTACAAAGTTTTATTTTTTTTACTAAAGAATTATCATTGAATTTTAATTGATAATCACAAATCTTATAATAGTAACATTATTTATTACTTACACAGTTTAATATTTCCGATTAAAAAAGTATCATGAAGATAATTTTATAATATATTTTTGTAATACTTGTGCCTGAGCACCAACAGGTACCTTTTACAGGTAAATTTACCTGTTGGAACAGAGACTATACTTTAAAGAAAAAGACTATAATCCCTATCACAACAAACTACCCTGTAGGCAAATTAAAAATGTTGGCGTTCAGAGATACACCCGCGCCAGCCATCCACTCCCAATGGAGCAGGACTATCAACTTCCGGTTGTCCGCCGCCACGTAGACCCAGATTTGATATTGTTCAGGATAAGCAAGGTGCGTGTGCGGGATCTGATAAAGAACATACCTACGCCAAAGCTGTTTCCGAATAGGACTTGCAGGAGAACATATCCCAAATCAAGATATGTTCTTGGAACGTTCACAGAGGCATAGACAATAAAATCATAGATGATAATTTCCTAAATGTGTTTCATGAATCAGATATTGTTTTTCTTAGTGAGTGTTGGGTGAACGATCTAGATAATGTCAATGCCAAGGGTTTCGACTGTTTCCCACCTTTCAAAAGACGTAAATGTAAAGGGGGTGGTATGTTATGTTTATTTAAACCATGGTTGAAAGTTCATATAACCCTGAAAGAGGTAGTACCGGATAGCATTTTGTGGATTAAGCTAGATGGTAAGCTATTTTTTGATAATATCGATACATATCTCTGTTTTGTATATCTGCCACCTGAAAGGGCAACATTTTATGACAGTTATGATGTTAATCTTTTTGATCTATTGGAAAATGGAATCGCCGAGTATAGCTGCATGAGTAAAGTTTTCATCACGGGTGATCTTAACAGTAGAACAGGCAGGGACCCCGACTTTATTCCATTTGATATTTTGCATGACAGTTTACATCAGGTTATAGATAATGTGATACCTTGTGAAGACAAAGTTGGTGAAAGTGTTCGCCAGTCGGAAGATTCTTTTGTTAACCAATTTGGGCGTCGTCTTTTAGAAATGTGTAAGGCTACTGGTTTCCGAATTTTAAATGGTCGGGCAATCGGTGACATTGAAGGAAAAATTACGTTCTTTAATGCTTTAGGTACAAGTACAATTGATTATGTACTGGCTCATAGCAATTATTTAGATCAGATTCAGAATTGTATTGTTGGAGCTTTTAATGAATATTCTGACCACGCGCCGTTATTTTGCACCTTAAAAGCAAATACTCAAATTTGTTATTGCTGTAACAAGAGTAATAATTTTACTACTGTTAACTCTGTAGTATGGACAGAAGAATCAAGGATGAATTCGGCTTTTTCTATGCATGAAAATGGGGCACTTATTGCAAATTCATTGAATGCATTAGAGAATACTGCAGAAAGCATTGATAAATGCTGGGAAGAAATTGTTAACACTATTCACTCTATTTTTGATCAATTTTGTTCTTGCGAGAAACGTATACGTAATTGTAACTGTTCTTGTCATCAGAAATCCAGAGGTGAAATCAAGGAACCTGACATGCTTTAAAGAGTAACTGTAGTGCAAAACCATCTTTTGTGTATGGAAAGATTGGTAAATAGTTAGTGAGATAATTCTCACGAAATTTTTTTTTTGTAAAAATTACGAAGTTTTGACCATTTTTCTAAATTTCACACCTGAACGCAAATCAGAAAATCCCCGATTTTGCCATACGACCGGAAGTGACGTCACAACGGTGACCGCACTGATAGACTTGTGTAGTCATTATATTAAAATTATATAAATCGTATCACGACTTGTTATTTGTATAGAGTCTTCTATTCAAGAATATGACACTTATTATATATCAAGGTTGTAGTGAGTTCATTAATGACCCTACTGATAATTCCAAGGTGTTGCATGCCCCAGGGGGCCGTAATTAGTGGTGAGGGGGTCGGGAGTTCCATAGGTGTGCGGCACACGTGGTCATGATCACTCGACCATAAATCAATAACCGCCGGACTCGCTAACATGATTAATCTGTCAATAGATTGTCAACTAGACATATTTGACAAAGCTGTTAAACCTATTGTTTTATATGGATGTGAAGTGTGGGGTTTCTGTAACTATAAACTTTTTGAACGTTTACATCATAAATTTTGCAAACACATACTAAATGTTAAAACATCAACCCCGAATTTTATGAAATACGGAGGACTTGGAAAGTTTCCGCTAAATATTAATGTAAAAGTAAGAATGGTTGGATTCTGGGCTAAACTAATGAAAAACCGGAACACACTAAGTTATAAAATGCTTGCAATTTTATCTAATTATGAATTTACATGGTTAAAATATGTGAAAAGTATATTTGAAGAATGTAATTTGATGCATATCTTCAACAAACAAGAGTTTCCTAGTATACATTGGCTAAAGAGTACCATATTTTATAAATTGAAAGGAAATTTTATATTAAACTGTAGAAATGAAATTTATACCTCCCCGAAAGGAATTAATTATAGAATCTATAAAAATGAACTTTGCTTAGAAAAGTACTTACTAGAACTCCCTCCGAAATTAGCCAAGGAGTATTGTAAATTTAGAACATGTAATACCAAACTTCCAATTGAAACTGGTAGGTGGTCAAATATACCACGTGAGTATTTATGTAATTTAAGTGAAATTGGCGACGAATTTCATTATTTATTTAATTGTAAGCAAAAAACAATCTTCAATAGTAGACAAAAATATATGTCCAGATACTATTATTTCAGACCAAACGCATTTAAATTTCATACATTGTTCAATTACGTAACGCAACATGAATTGATATCATTGGCTAAATTTATTACTGATATTAATATTGAAATCAATTTACAACAATGATGTCCATCCTGTCCATCAATGTATTAATGTCACCCATTTGTATATATGTATTCTCTACACTGTATTGTTTATGAGAAATAAAACAATTGAATATTGAATATAATATTGGTAATTATTATTTTGCGGAAAGACTTCAAAACATGCACTTGATATGATTTGGTATTAATTTTCTAATATTTTATTTCATATAACACCGCTAAAACGGCGTATGTATTCACTGATGGTCACGCTGAATGCATGCACATATCAGCAGGAACTGATCGTAACACCTTTTAAAATGCACGCTGATAAAATTTTAAGGCATGTCGGTCGGCTGTATAAATACAAAACTACCTAGAAACAACCTCAAACAAACAGATAAGGAAAAGGATATTTGTGTTACTTTAGACCACGGACTTAGATATAATCTAATTCCGTGTATAGACTCGGACCTTCGAAAACCATGTATTTTATTGGACTTCAGAGAAGAACAGTTAGTAACGTCATATAGAACGACAAGACCAGCCTTTTTATACGTACAATACGATGTACGTATATTGGAAAATAAAAATTTATAACTTTTATCAATTCTTTCGACCTGTATAAACTGTTTTGACGGGTATCACATTTCGACTTCTTTTATCCTTATATATGTTTGAGAAATTATAGGTGTGTATAAAAGTTAACAGCTTTCTATCCATTGATAATTTATTTATGTCTATGCAGTATAAAAAAAAACATTTCAAATCGTGAATATTGTAAAATAAATAGAATATGAGCGAAATCCTGATGTTACCTGTCTTCAGGCATATACATCGAAATAGAAATCAAGACAATGTATTTCGAATTCTGTTTCAGAAAAAATAAGATTAGATCTTTGAAAACCCCTGTGTTTTACTGACAAGAAATGAACATGGAACATCTTTTGAAAATAAGATGAGAAGATTACTTAATTGGTTTTAATCACAGGCACTTGTGGCCATATTTTATTTTAATTATCATATTTCGCTATGTTATCTATATATTTAGATGGCTATTCTCCTGGCCACAAGTGCCTTTGGTTTTAATCCGCATTTTATTCATTTATGTTCAAAATAAAATATGAAAAAACTGTGATACAGACATACCAGGGACGTATATGTGCATATACGTCCCTGAGACATATCAAGCAAGTTTTCAACAAAACTTTTCTCGTTGAATAGAAGAGTCAAACTCGAAATTAAAAAAAAGTGTCATATACAGTTTGAGTTGACGGTGGGTTACGGAGATTTCAAAAGATACACGTGCACTCGATAGTCTATGTTCCAGTCGAGATCTACATGTAACTACAGATTTAGAGTATACATTTTGAAGTTATAAAGAGGGGATAATAACCGCAACATACTCAACTATTACAATTTAGTTAACTTTGATAGCCCCCCCCCCCCCCCACCGCCCCACCCTCTCCAATGTTAATTACTTGCTATTTGAGTAACAAGTTACGTGTGAAGTTATCGAACTGACCAGGTAGATTATCCCGCTAATCTGATTACGTAATATAATGGACACTAACATGAGATTTACAATATTCAAAGGTATTATTATAAGAGTCACTCTTGAATCATTGGATAAATGATATGTATAACTGACATTATAAATGACACAGAGTATTACAATATGATAGCGCATATATATATGGGTCCATTAAAATGAATTTGAACAATCAATAAACACTATATTTATGAAAGAATCAAAATAAAGTTATTTCAATGACGATTTCAGATTATTCTCCCGACCCCCATATTATGGTACGTCCCTTAATTTCATTGTATAATATATTTTGAATCATTAATCAACCAGACGTACATATTACTATTATATATAGAGAGACATAGGACCCAATTTCTTGTGTTCCCGTTGTGACGTCAGCAATACGTGTGCACAACTTTTAGCGGTTCGCGGTGCGCTTAATTAGCGTGTGGCAAAACCTGTAAAAAAACCAAACTTCAACCTGTCGTAACTTTGCAACCGGTCGGCCGATTTCGATGCGGTTTTCGATAATGTATTAATGCCGACACATCGAGTCTGATCATTTCAGTTTCTATTTGCACTACAGTTACTAATATAATCTATAAGTAGAACTGTTTCCAATAGAAACAATTTAGTTTGCCAGAAAAAGAAATACAAATCATACGAGGCGAGGATGAAAAGATCTTATCTCCTGAATGAAGGCAATATGTTAGACATTTTGAGAAAAAATGGCCCGAAAGCTTTTTATAGTAATTTTTCTAGACGTAAGATTTGTAATACAGGAAATGTTGATTTAAATGGTTTTTTTTATCAATATTTTAAAGATATTGACAATATATCAGCTGATTGTTCTACCATCGATGATGCACAAGTGGAAGTTGATAATGATTACATTTACCCTGAGCTGGATGACGATTTCGTTCTTGATGAAATATTAATTGTAATAAAAGGGTCATCCAAAGGTAAAGCTGCCGGCTTAGACAATGTCATTAATGAATATTTAATTGGGTATATTGATATTTTTGCACCTGTTTTACAAAAACTATTTAATACCATATTACAAGTAGGATCCCTAAATCTTGGTCAGAAGGTGTAATTATACCTTTGCACAAAAAGGGTGATAAAAACGAAGTAAACAACTATAGAGGAATCACGTTGATAAGTCATATAGCCAAGTTGTTTACCTCACTTTTGGATAAAAGAATGTTGAATTGGAGCGAAAGTGAGAGTGTAATTACGGATGCTCAATTCGGTTTTAAGCCCGGGAGTGGTACCAGGGATGCTATATTTGTACTTAATGCCTAGATTTCTGAAACTTTACAAAATAACATTAGACTTTATTGCTTTTTTGTAGATTATAGAAAAGCATTTGATAGTATTTCACATGATAAATTGTGGTGTAAGTTATGGAAATCGGGTGTAAGAGGACGGTTACTTAATGTTATAAAATCTATATACGAGAATGTTAAGTCTTGTGTAAAGCTTCATGGTAAATTATCTTCTATGTACGACTTCAATAGTTCAATAGTTCATTTTATTACCGTGGGCCATTCGGCCCATAAGCGGAAGTAACAACATGTGATTTAATTGGATAACATGCATCATACAACATACACTCTATCTAATCTTTGTTATTAAGAAATACAGGCAACATACTTATATAATAATGCTAATAATTACACTTTGGCTTTGTTGGCTTCATATAAATATCTTGCTAATTTACGAATTTCGCTAATATTGTTAACACATAGTAGTTGAATCAGTTTGCACATTGACGGTTTGCGCCAGTAAAAAGGTTTTATGTATATTTTTCTTAAAGCATGAAAACTTTTGCATATTAAGATGAAATGGTACTCATCTTCTACATTTTGATGACAGTTAGCACAAAGTCTTTGTTCTCTTGGTATTTTATTATATCTGCCTGTCTCGACAGCTAATTTATGAGCAGACAGACGTAATTTAGTAAGACAGATTCGATATTTCACAGGTATATACTTGGTCAAATAAAACTGTATAGTAAAATTATCAGCCAAATATTTATAAAGTACGCATTTTGACGAGGTTTCAAGTGAACCTCTGAGATATTGCTGATGCTGATCAAAAATTCTTTGTTTTATCAGTAAAAGTACGTTTTTACAATTATAAGAATGGTGTTCCCATACATCACCAAAGCCAAGAGAAAAAAGACATTGTTTAACATGGCGAGCCCAGTTGAAACAATTCCCAGTATTGTTTTGACATAAATAGGAGTAGGCAGTTTTTAAAATACAATTGTTCGAGTTCATTAAGTTGAACCAGTACTTAATCATTCTATATTTTCTAATACATTCCAATGGGTATCGCCCAAGTTCAAAATAAACCATGGCATTGCAAGTCGATTTTTTAACTTTAAGAATATTTTTACAAAACATTAGATGTACTCTTTCAATGTCCATCGCCTTAGATGATCCCCAAACTTCACAAGCGTAATTCATTATGCTACAAACATATGTATCAAACAGATTCAATAGGGTTGTGCAATAAAAACTCATATTGGAACAACTGGAAAGGAGCGCAAACATAGCCTTCCGACCTTGGTCAGCTAATTGTTTTTGTAAATCGTTAAATTTATTATTATATTTTAACTTAACTCCAAAATAGCTGAAAAAGTCAACAATTTCTACTGCTTTACCATTATATGACCAGGTTTCATTCTCTTTTATGTGACCCCCATTTCTAAATACTACTATTTTTGTTTTTTCTGTATTTACAGTTAATTTCCACTTGATTGAATAGTCATACAGATTATCTAAAAGACTCTGCAATCCTTCCACTGTTTCAGAAAATATAACAAGATCATCTGCATACATAAGGAGAAATAAGGATAATTCCCCGAAGTCGTAAGCTGTAGCACCTTTTTCAATAAAAGAAGTTTCGAAGTCGGAAACAAAAAGTGAAAACAAAAGAGGTGATAAAATTTCCCCTTGCATTAAACCAACATTGTTTTCAAAGTAATTAGAATGTTTACCCTTAAGCGAAACGCAGGATTTGACCGACTTATAAAGCGACTTAATTACCTGTAAAAGTTTACCTCGAATGCCAAGCCGAGACAACTTACGCCATAAACTTAATCTATCTACAAAGTCAAACGCTTTTTTGAAATCTACAAAACAACAGTACAAACGTTTCTTAGAAGATAACGTTTTGGTTATAATTGAATGTATAGCATAAATAGCATCAATAGTGCTCACTCCAGGCCGGAAACCGAATTGAGCATCGGTTAAAATTTCGTATTTTGTACAGACATCATATAGGCGCTTATTTAGAACAGAAGTGAACAGTTTACAGAGACAACTAATCAAACTAATTCCACGAAAATTATTTGGATCGTTACAAGTTCCTTTCTTGTGAACAGGAATAATTATAGCTGATGCCCAATTAGTGGGGAAACAACCAGCAGCAAATATATTGTTAAACAACATCGTCAACACTGGCATAAGCAAATCTTCGCAATATATAAAACATTCATTAAAGAGGCATCACGTTAAAACTATATTTTTTTATGCTTATTTAGAATTATTGTATATATGAATTAAATGTATACTCTTGTGGAAAATTAATGGGCGATTTACGCTGAAATATGTTCTCAAAAATTTTAATTAATAATTAAAAAAGGGAATCACTATTCGTTGATAAACGATTTGGACATGCAAATTTTTTGCATCACATATAATAACGCATGCGCATAACAAGCTAAATCGGTAAACAAAAAATGGCGATCCGCGTGACCTACATGTAACTACCAAGCGAAAAGTGGCCGAATGGTCAAATTTTAACGTAAGGATTATATTACGGAAGCATAATGAGGGATGGGAAGTATTCAAGGGAGAGACTAACAGCCCAATTGTTTGCATTGTTACAGTTTTCTTCTGGATAGCCGGTGACACAGTTTTGATTTGGTTTTGGGGCTTCCCAAGGGATAACTCTTTCATTCCTCTGTTACATGAAATGCGTGTGTAAAATTTGAAAGCATGTGTTGTAATATTCCCTTTATAATATTCCAGTAAAACGGCATTATTGAATTATATTGCTGAAGAGAAAGACCTTTTCACATACAAGAAAAACCGTATGGGGGGGGGTTACGTTATAAAACGCCGGTATCCCGGGCGATTGAGTTTAATGTATACAGATTCAATTTGGACAAAATGAATAAACTTATGTCATCATGTGCGGATAAAAAATTCTTGTCATACCTAATCTATAAAATACGGATTGTACAAATATTATCGGGTTTGGACCCCGGTATTAAATTTGATATGAATCAAAATATATGCATTATATAAGTGAAGTCATTAATTCATAAAAAAAAAAATCATATACATGTATGTCCCATGTCTGCAGTTGTGTTGAAAATGCTAACGAACCTTTAAATTTACATAAAAAAGTAAAATGAATCATAACATATATAAATGGATTAAGTATTGGACAATTATCTTCTCGACAAGTTCCAAATTTTATATATATATTATACATGTATTCTACATGTTTAGTGCGTGGTGCGTCATATGAGTGCACGGACTTCTGTGATACATATATAATTGTAAGTGTTAAAGTATGTTGACGCTGAAAGTTGGATAGATTTTAGATGAATATATAGAAAGTCTGAAAAAAAATCTTCAAGACATCGAGTTGTATAAAAAAAAATCGGAATCATTTCATTTTATTTTTGCACTTTTCAATGCATGCACACCTTTTGTGAAATGGTTCTAAATGCGGATTCGTGAAGATAACTTTTTACAGAAATTAAGGTTTGCCCTATGGTTGTCATCGTCGGAAACCCACATGACACTTAAACGTACAATGTAAGATAGTGCAGTGTCGTATTGGTTTCTGACAATGCATGGCTAACGGTCTCAGTCAGGTACTGGTGTCGATAAATGATGCAGAGATGCCGACATAAATTTCTTCATATGAATATCGTGTGTAATTAACGTCTGATTATTAATGTGAATATGATTCAATAAATTGATACACGGACTTATTCTCGAAGCTGTAATTTGACGGTTGATATAAAAAAACAAAAATAGTTGTTTTCAGGAAAAGTAAACGATTGTTTCCAGACGTTTGGACGTTTGGACGTTTGGACGTTTGATGGTAAAGCTATAGAAGTGGTAGATCAATTTTGTTATTTGGGGTTGGTTTTTAGCGCTAAAACTACGAGTAGTTTTTGCGTCTATTGCTGCCACTATTCTGTGACCTTTGACCATGTCATTTTTTCCCTTCCCGCTCCAGAAAAGCTTGAATTGCTACCAATCGTAAGATATCTGAACTATTTGAAAGCCTTAACCTAACAGGAAATGATGTTCCCATGGTACTGTTAATAACTATGATGACTTTAATAATATATATGTGATTTGTAACAAAGAAATCAGTTTTTCACTCCCATGGCTCATTTAAATATTACGTCTCTGCTCATGACCTGACCTCTCGTGTATACATTCGTACTATACCTCTCTGTGCTTTACACTGGTATACGGATCGTGGAATGAACTGACATGGCGTACTTTGCTGTTAAACTTTGATTATATAATCGCGCCATAGCCAAATAGCCTGATTTTGATTTCAATGATATATTACCTTATACATGTGCATAAATCAAAATGCTTGAGTAAGCTGTCGGTCGGAAGTATTAATTCGTAACTATGATAACGTTATTTAACGTTTTATCCCCTGATTGTCACTAACGTTGTGATATAGTATATACGTGTATACTGAATGCACAAGCTTGATCGATTTTCTTACTTAATATTGTACTGAGTATACAATTTTTAATGAGACATTATCAGAACCTGCATAATTAATGTACATATGAATTGGCAAAACACTTGATTTATTGAAAATAGCACTTATACTTTTATATGGCGAGCAAAAGCTCGTGGTTTCATAATTACGTCCTCTGTGCTTCACATATCACTATACATTGTAGGTTCACATTTTTGTTTTAACGAAACTTTATCAGAACCTGTAAAGTGTACATAGTAATTGACTCAATATAAGTTATTTAGTAGAAATAACACTTATATTATTTCTCTGGTGTGCAAAAACCTTTATGGTGTAAATTACCGTTATTATGTGTGGCCATACTAGATAGGTCACGGCCATCATACATGTAATTTCCCCTGCTTTATATATATATGAACTTGATAATTGATAATTAGGCCTAGAGCTGTAAGTGAATATGACATGTTTGCATACCATTACGTTTCTCCAGCTTGGTAAAGATATTGTAATAGGCCGTCGTTCGATCTTTTGGAAAAACAATTTGACTGTTTACTGTGATATTTTATGACATATTGGATAGTTCGAACTATCATTTGTAACGAGAGATACATGTATGTTTGCGAATCCTTTTATTTTTTATCTAATACCCCCATCACACTTAGACAAAGACCACGAAGACCGCACTGCGTCCTTAAAATTTCGAGAAACGCAGCGGGGTCGTGGCGAAAATGGAGAATTTTGCAGTTGTCACGTTCATATTACGCCCTCATTACGTCCTTGCTGGGTTCTTACTACGTCCTACATGTTTCCACTAAGACCTTATCTCGCGCATGTTCGCGAGTGCACCACGCTCTATGGGTTCTTAATACGCTCTTACTACGTCCAAAAAGATCTTTCTACGCGTGCATTACGTAATTACTACGTTCTCTCTGCGTTTGCCCGTTCCCTATAAATACAACTTGACTTGTTTCTTTTTTCCATTCCCCTGCAATACTGTACTTGTCACCAGATGCTAAGTGGCGTAAAGTAATGGCAAGTTTCAGACCTGCTTCAAGCGCCTTCCTGAAGCGGGTATCCATTTTATGACATCTAGGGCCAACTCTATTCAGCAGTTCATCAAACATTTCAGGAGGCATCCTCAGGAAGTTCAAGAACGAATGTTGGTCTTCTACTCTTAACTCCGTCATTAGTCGATCATAATAGCCAAATTATAGTCTTCTTTCAACAGAAAGCCAAGGACGAACCCAAAAAAGCCTAGGTTGTCTTTTATTCCTTCTTCGCCTTCTTCGCAGCACCAAAAGTGCGGCCTGTGCATCAATAAAAACCTGTTGTCCTTGAATCAGAGCAAGGTGCATAAGAAGTTCTTGATAACTTGTTACCATCTTCTTTTGTATTTTGAACGAAAATGATAATGAATTAAACTTGAATTGAGTATTTATACAGCCGATCCTCTGGATGTGGTTTTGACGTGGTGGTAACCTGTGACAGACGTGTCGTAAACTTAATGAACACCGTAAGAACGTACTGGAAACCTAACGTGGTCATCAACAACGTGGTATTGGCGTACCTTGGTCATTGTACAAGCGTAGAGAGGTCGCAATAAGAACTACATTGACGTAGCAAGAACGCACTGACAACGCTATGAGAACGTAATACAATCCTTTCCATCAGCGCTACGCTTCCACTGCGTCAATGAAGTTCTCATTGGGTTTTGGTTACGTCATTACCACGTCAATACGCCTGGTACAGCGTCCCTGTTACGTTCTTACTACGTCCTGATTGGACCACGTCCTCGCTACGTTTTTTTTTTAACATGCTCAAAGTTTGTTCACGTCCTCCAGGTCCATGAAGACCATAACACGTCCTTATCGGTTTCTATTGAGTCTTTACTACGTTGTACAAGTTCTTTCTGCGTTCGCATTGCGTTCTTCATTTTTTTCCAGGACGTGGTTGGACGTAGTGGAAACGTGACCTAGTGTGATGGGGGTATAATATCCATTTTGCTAACTACCAGCAGCGTATATTTCAATGATTCAATCACCTTCCTCCGAACGATAATGTTAACCTGAAGTTGTTTTTATTATGTTAAAAACTTCTTCAGTCAGTTTCTCAAATTGCATATGTAGGTTTCACGTTGTGCTTAGTTATGCCCGTTTGATATCATACTGATCAGTAAAAACAAAATTGGCGGAAATGCTGCCATCTTTGATTTAGGCATTGAAATTGACAACTACTAGAGGGATCTTTCTAATATTTCATATGTAGGTTCCCTTGGTCCCTACTGTTGTGCCCTTTTGATTTTGTAACTGACCAGAAAAACAAAATGGCTGAAAAGCAGCCATCTTGGACTTTGACATTGAAATCACTATTTCTTAGAGAAGTAATGGATGGATATTTCTCAAATTCCGTATGTAGTTTCACTTTCGTGCCTAGTTGTGCCCGTTGAGAGATTTTGAGACTGATCAGATAAACAAAATGTCTGACAGATTGCCATCCTGAATTTTGATAATTAGGGTTAGAGATGTAAGTGAAGTGGATCTTTCTCAAACTTCATATGTATGTTCCTCTTGGTCCTTATAGTTGTGCTATTTTGCTTTTAGGGCCGATCAGAAAAACAAAATGGCCGACGGACGGCCATCTTGAAATTTAAGCTCATAGTCTACCATTTTCAATTAATAATGCCTTTTCTTAAAAAGAAAAAAGGGAAAAGATCCCACTTTTTATTTTGTGTCTAACACACTAATACCGTTTATTTAGATGCATATATATAAATAAACACATTCGCTTCCGTGTAAATGGATCAATGTTCATTTGTAATAAAAATTGATATTTTAGTTAAATTATTAAAGCACTGCACTTAATTGTACATGTAGCTTGAATTAGTACAATCTAAACAACCTGCGTGCTATTGGGTTTACTATTAATACTTACTTAATCCCTATTCTGAAACTTTCTGATATCGAAACATAGTAACCCATACAACAAAAACACTTCAATAGCTGTCGAAATATACATACTATTGTTTGAGGTTTTAGCGTTTCAGTACTTTCAGTACTTTGATTAATTATAATGGTAAATTTACTATTGCGTTAAATAAGATAGCTGTGCAGGGTAGGAAAGCCAATTTTCTTCTTAATCGATAAGCAAAACGTTTTATGCTGAATAAAAAGACAAAATAATCTTTATTTGATACTTATATATCATGTATTGTAAGTTACGGCTGTGAAGTATGGGGGTATAGTCCTGCACCGCAGATTGAAAAAATACATTTATTATTTTTGAAAACCTTACTGGGTGTCAAGAAAACAGTAATCAATGCCATGGTGTATTTTGAACTTGGTCGTTACCCTCTGTATATACAGCGTAGGATTGCTATTGTTAAGTATTGGCTAAAATTATTAAAGACCGGTAACTCTGTTTTGAAAGCCTGTTACGATGAGCTTTTATATCTTTATAACAGGAAACCTAATTGTAAAACAAATTGGATTTATCATCTGAGACTTGATTTGTGTACGTTGGGTTTTGGAGATGTTTGGTTGGCACAATGTGTACCAAATGAGAAATATTTTTTGTTATTATATGTACAGCGTGTAAAAGATACTTATATTCAGGAGATGAGAAACACTTTCGAAACATCGTCAAAATGTTTGTTGTATAAACACATTGTTGACCGTTTCGACTTACAATGGTATTTTACGAAGCCTCTATTAAGGAAATATAAATGTATCCTTGCGAAATATAGATTGCAGGCACACAATCTTCAAATAGAGACAGGTAGATACAGAGCAGTACCTCGAAGCCAGAGATTGTGTACTTTATGTAATCTTGGAGATGTAGAGGATGAGTCTCATTTTATTCTTATTTGTCCTGTATTTTTAGAATTAAGAGTATCGTATATCAAACCATATTATCGTATTCACCCTTCAGTGTTTAAGTTAATAGAATTACTTTCTGTCAGAAATTTTAAACTCATTAGAAATCAATGTAAGTATTTGACTCAAGCAACTGCTAAAAGAAGCCGATTACTATGAAGATGATTGACCAAAGGCTTGTTATGATATACTAAATAAAAATCGTTTGCTATTTGTCATTGATGTATAGTATATATTTATTATATTTTTTCCAGTGAAATATCGAAAATTATTCATTCTATAAAAGTGATATTTTTCACTAGTGAAAATATCACTTTTTTATTTGACCGATCAGAAAGCTGTTTACAAACGACGTTTGGGAAAATCAAAAACTGCCACTGTAGATTTTCATATAAAAATGTAATAAACAAAATATCTAACAGTGACTTCAGTGATACCAAGCATATTTCACTCGTGCCTCTAATATTTTGATATTTTTAAGGTATTAAAGTGTTGGCCCCACTCGTGAAGTACGTTTGGTGTCGCTGGGGACACTGTTAGATATCCTCTATATATGTAGTTAAAGGGGCATCCCGCGAAAGTAAGCTTTTTTTCATAATTTTTTTCAAAATATTACATACACATATCGAGTGGGTATTCTTATGGACTGCGACGATCGGATTTTGCATATATATATTCATAAAATAAATAATTTCAAAATAACTAGTGGAATTCCAGAACGTCTGGCTAGACTTTTTGGTTTGGGATTTCCACCTACCAACGCATGCGCAGCGAGCGCCACTTCGATTGTAAACACTCTATCTGCTATTACCGTTACACCACGATAAGGCCTAACTACTAAGCGAAAAGTTGCCGAATGGTCAAAATATGACACAAGATTGTGTTACGGAATCATATTGAGAGATGGGAAGTATTGAAAGGAGAAACTACCTGCTCTATTGTGTGTATGTTACATATTTCTTCTGGGTAACGGTAACATGCACAAATAAAGCTTTGATTTGGTTTTGAGGCTACCCAAGGGGAAACTGTTTTAGTCTTCTGTTGCATAAAATGCGTGTGTAATATGAAACTTAAAAGTGTGTTTATAATATTCCCTTTATAAAATCTTATGTTCCAGGAAAACAGTATGATCTAATTATATTGCTGGATAGAAAGACATTTTCAAATACAATATATACCATAACAGAAAAAAGTCGTTTGATTACGTTGTAAAACGGGACGTGCGACCGAGGTACATACGGCTTCAATTTGGACAAAAGGAATAAAAAAAAAATATATGTTTTCACGCGTAAAAAAGGTGATATTCATACTTAATCTATAAATTAGTGAAGGTACAAATATCATTGGGTTGCGACCCCGGTATTGAATTTGATACGAAAATATATACATAACGGGGGGAAAAAATTAAAAAAACAACAAAGTTATACAACATATACCTATATGTATATTCCATTCCTGCATTTTTTTTTTTTAAAAGTCACCGTCCCTTTACAAGACGACAAAAAAGATATAAAAAGAAAGCGGAATTATCATAACATGTTCATAACGGTTAGTTTTAAGTGTTTTAACAGTTCCAAATCTGATATACATGTAGTCATGCTTAGTGTGTGGTGCGTTATATGAGTGTATGGACTTAAATGTTCGCATTCCATGATACGTGTTAACGTGTGAAGACGCTGAAAGTTGGCTAGATTTTAAATGAGTATGAATGTATCTTGTATATATAAAGAAAGTTTGAAAAAAAATCCCCAAGACATTGAGTTGTAAAAATAATAGCAAACATTTCATGTCATTTTATTTTCGTATTTTTCAATGCATGCTACATACATTTTATGAAATCATCTGAAAAGTTGGGTTCGTGAATATTACCTTTTACAAAAATTAAGGTTTGTACCATGGCCGTATTCCGTACCCATGTGTACCGGCCTCGGTCAGGTAAATATAATATAGATAATTCCTGGTGTCGATATATGGTGCCGATATGCCGACAATTATTCTTCATTTGAATATCGGTATGTGTGCAATTGATGTCTATTTTTAATGCGAATGTGATTCAATAAGTTTATACACGGACTTTGTCTCTGTTTCATCAGCCGTATACATTACGCGTCCCCTCCCGTGTGGCCCCTTCCGTCAAACCGATCAGGAAACTTGCGGCACACCTGTCACGTTGCGTCATTCCCGCTATTTTTATCTGGGCTTTCCCGAGGAATGCGATTTTGCAAGTGGTCAAAATAGACATTTTGAGTGGACTTTGAATATGGGAATAACAGGAAAGTATAATTAGTAGTGCAGACGCCATGTATATTCAAGAACAGACATTTAGGCTTTCGCGGGATGCCCCTTTAAGGCCAATCTTTAGGTTAAAAATGTGTGATTTAATTGAAACTTGTTATTTTCTTGAAAGCTAATTAGATAATCAGGTACAGACTTTAACATTTTTTCCACATCTTTTCACTGGTTAACTTTATAAGTATTAAGTTTGAACGTATGGACTTGATTTGTTGTATACATGTATGTTCTCCGCCATTGTACTATATATTTGTAATGTATTGTTCGATATGTATAGTTTTGTATGCCTATATGCAATGTGCTTTTGGTAATAAACTGAATTGAATTGAATTGAATTGTTGATATTGTCCATTGTGTGTGTCAAACTGTTTTGATTGACAGGTTGTTATGCACAGGTGACCCCCCCCCTCCTCCCACACCACTTTCTGTTAAATGCAAAGTTTTACGATCTTAAGCGACTAAAGCCGAAAACTACGGTCAACAGTTAATTGTACTGTACCCGTATAAAACAATTTACTATTGTGTGTATTGTCTGATAAAATGTGTGATGGTACGGGGCTCAGAAAAGAGTTCAATTCTAGCCATTTCCCGTGTTTTGTTGCAATTTTGCTGTTAAAAAAAAGATTTTTTTTAAATGGTACACAAGAAAACATTTGGATTAAAATACGCGTATCTTATGATTAATTTTTTTTTTAATTCATCATAATTTTTTTTATTGTGTATAGAGCATTTCGTATCTGCGAGATGAAATAATAACTGGAAACGATTATGGAGATTTGATCTTTTGACAACAGACACCTGAGAATTTGTTACAGTTAGTGTTGGCCCTTTAGCCGGTGTTCAGAGTATTTTATCGAAAATTGATCTAAACCTCTCAAACATATAAAAAAATAGGTCTAAAACTAGCTGTAACAAAACGGCTTTACAGTTCCATCACTAATGCTAAAGCACGTTATCCTACCTTGAAGTCGAATGTGTATCGCTATTGTAATCCAGGTCATCCGAGGTTAACTTTACGGTTCACTGAAGATGTGAACTTCATCCGCCATTTTTCAAGTTTACATATTTTCGGAATCCATCTAGACTTTCGCACTACTCATGTAGACCGACAAACTCCGAACAGTTGCACTGGACACGCAAGTGCCCACCTACTGTTTTTCATGCAAAACCTCGGATTCTAGACAGCCTAGTGAGCTTTATCATGCGTGTAGCGGGATATAATTGGTATCGGCTGAAAGATAAAAGTTTCACCTTTAAAATGAGGCATGCATGTACAAAATTGGACTTCATTCAGTGACGAAAACAAGCTTAGAGTGAAAATCTGACAATCATTTCATAGTGACATAGGTCCGTGCCTAGCCCCTGTGGCCGCAGCCGGTAAAAAATCAAACGCTTTTTACCCTCTTGTAGAATATGGACTAGTCAATTAAGTCAGGTATGGGCCAAGTATTCTGTATTTTAGGGTTGAAAGCATGACTCCAAATTCTTGAGTGCCGTGTTTGTTTTGTGCATTTGTCAAGATCGAAGGCGAACGGGACACATGACTTTCACTATGATAGCGAATGATTGGAGAACATACGTTTTTTTTTTCGTTAACTGTTTCCTAATATTTCCTTTCAAACAATGTTTTTGAAAAACCAAAATATTTTGGCACGGACGTAAGTAAATTAGCTATCTTATTCCGTGCGTTTGGCTTACGCAGGGACGTATGTGTCCCTGGCTTATGTAATGCAAATCATCGGCGGATTTTGCCATTGAAAATATCAGGTGATAACTCCGAGGGGCTTTAATCCTCTCCTCTCTTGCGTATATATCATATATATATCATGACACTGTATAATGAAGTGCATACTAAAAGTAATTTGATTCGCTAGTATTTTAATCTCGGTTCTGCACAATAAAACGTAGTAAGCCATATATGTATAAATTCGTACAAAGAATAAAGTGTTTCACTTGCATTTTAATTGTAAATATATGGATTCGGGCTGCAGGAAGTACTGTACGTCACGGTTGAGAGCTCTGACAGACCACAGGTAAGTTTGACGATGTCGATTGACACTGCCAGGATTAGGTAAGGTGGACGGGAGCGTAGCCGGTCGGCAGGCATGAAAGGACTAGTCAGAACAAAAGGCACTGGAGGAATTGAACGCTCGTCCACGAAAACTAAACGGTTTTGAAAAATGAACACCGGTTATTGAAAAAAGAACACAGCTCCCTTAACGTAAACACTCAATTTTAAAATGAACAAGGATTCTGAACAGTAAACGGTGATCGTAATCAGTAAACGGTGAGCGGGAATATCAAACAGTGATCGTAATCAGTAAACGGTGATCGAGAAAAATAAACTCCCAATTTAAAATATGAACGCCCCTTTTCAATAATGAACAAGGTAAAGGAACAATCAACACACGAACCCCAAAAGTAAACCCGGATTTGAAAAAATAAACTGTGCACCATGGAACGAGAACGGTAACCCAGAAAATGAACACAAAAATTAAAGAAATGAACGGTATTTGAAAAAAGAACGAACAAAATGCGTTTTTTAAACGGTAAGGGTCCCCCAGTGATATATATATATAGTTTTATAAGCTCCTACTTATTGGGACCATGATCAATCTTATCCTCGAATTCTTGGGTCTTGGGGAACTTTATTGGGTCTTTACCTCTTTATTGGGTCAAGACCCAATTAATATTGGACCCAATACATTTGTATGGCTCAATCGTTTTTCTAGCGCGGGAAAAATAAAATAAGCTTATGTTTTAAAACCAATATATTGGGTCCTCGTTTTCGCGAATATGCAAAACCCGCTATTTCACATCACTCCAGAATATATATATATTGCAAGTGACCAATCAGAGCACAGAGGAGCGCCGCAACTCGGATATACTCGTTAGTTTATGTTCAGGTTGTCACCATCCGGAACGCTTCGGTGGTTTAGATGAGTGCCAGCTGCAGGAATATCTAGGTCACACTGTTTCGGCCGCAGTTGGAGTGTTGACATTTATAAGTCGTATGTGTACTTAATATCCTTTATTCTATTGCTCTAGATAATGCAATTGCATTCTGCTTGTTTCATATTTTGAATCACTTTAGCAATATTTTGCTGTATCAGTCCAAGACGAAATGCGAGTAGGCCTACGTACGCGTGCCGTACGACCAGGCATGGCTGCAGCGCACCGTTTTAGGCCTAGGTTAACCTGTACTTGAGTGGAGAGTTGAGACTGTTCAAGTCTTTCCATTGCAGCGCTAGGCCTATTTTGTATCGGATTGACTTATGATATCGTAATATTATATTAGGTCTTCAGTTTTTATCAAAACGTTTGATCGGATCAAGATGTCTTGGATCTGTACTGTACTGTAGGCCTACTGCAAATATTGTACCTGTGTATTGGGTCTTGTAAATTTGTATATTGCTTTATTGGGTCATTTGATTTTCCGTAGCTTTGGTACATTTTTAATTTTTTTTTTTAATTCCACTCAATGTTTTGAAATAAATATGTCCTGCTAAATCTTGTGCAGTACTTTATCTGAAATAAATTTATTTTAAAACATTTTGTAATGGTTGCAATTGGCCATAATGCTAATTGATACTTGCACATAATATTTTTCATTGTTGCCAACTTGGGCATATATTCTTATAATTTTGTAAATTGTAGTGCTTATAATTATCTTGATAATCATTCAGAAACAACACCAAATAACATTTATTGTCCAAAATGTTTTTTGAGTGATAATTCTAGCATTTCAAATTAATCATCGGCTGGAAAATATTAAGTAAAAAAAATTGCTCGCTCACTCTCATTTTCCAAAGAACAATTTATCAAATTGGTATGACCTCATTTGATATACAATGTATATGTACATCATATTACAATCAAATGTTGACCATTGACATCAGTATTCACTGTCTAAGACGTTAGCCGCTAGTCATGCCTATGACTAGTCAATTATTTGGTTCACAATAGTGGAAAGTCCTTGAATTTCCATATATTTGTAATGATAAGCCACTGCACTTTGCTTGTCTGGACTAGTACTTGAAAATGTTTATGTCACAGACTGTTTTCTATTTCAATTTGCGGTGAGGGATTTTTCCAGAATTTGCTAAATGTATCACAAACAGAAAATTCTGTTAATATTTAATATAATTACATGTATTATTATGTTTTTGGAACTTTTCTTTTAGAAATATACCTTTATCAGATTATCACAGATTTCATAGTAATTACATCATTAATATGTGCAGATGTTGTCTTTTTTTATAATGGAATTGCATACAGTAGTACAGTATAAACACAATAAATTAAATTGTATTGAATCCTCTTATAGAAATGTCATTGTGGAAGTCCAGGAGGACATGTACCGATCATAGTGATGGTAGTACTAGTACTGACAGTGGATCCCCTGACATGCATGTAGCAGAATATTGATGAGCAGCGCAACTTTACAGTAAAATTTATAGACACATGTATAGGTAAGTAGATACAGCATACAGTTTTAATTAAATGGAATTTGAATTTTGAAAACAATTCCAATTGTTTATCATCCAGAAAGAAGACTAAATCTACTTTAAGATGGGTGATAACCGTCGGTGATAGTGTAGTAGAATAATCCAAAAATTGAAATAGAATTGAAATGTGACACATTTTATATACAAACCGGAAATGTATGACTTCTGGAGATATTGCGGAAGATTGTCGAGGTGTCACGATCGCTAACAAGTCGAGGGGGTCATGTGACAAACAGCACATGTTTGCGCGATCCGTGTAAACAATAGGAATCAGAACCAGAGGTAATGTGCCTACTGATATCCAACAACCAAACCAACACCTGTTGATATATAGACCTACACGCGGTACCCGGTGTATACTGATGTACACATGTATGTACATCTGTATGGGTCTAAAATTTACCATGTGCAATTCATATGGAGCTGAAAACTGCCCCTCTGCTAAAATAGACTACATGTTGCTCAAATGATATTGATACATAAATTTCACTTGACAAAATATAAAATAAGAATGTGTTGATGGAGGATTATTTAAATACAAAATAAGAATGTGTTGATGGAGGATTATTTAAATACAAAATAAGAATGTGTTGATGGAGGATTGACCGAGAACTCTTAAGTGAGAGGCCTACGCAATTTGTAAACAGTAGCATGTACCATGTACATGTACTCACGAGAATAGGTTATGAACTTTCGGACTTGTTCGGCAAGAAGCGTTTCCACAATATGTCGGTCGGTTCAACACAGAGGCATATTTACAACAACAAATTTCATTTGCTGATTTACCAATATAAACATCGGATATATTTAAATTTTAACCATATTTGTTGATGAGATCACTATCACGCCTTTCATTAAAGTGAATTTGAATAAATAAAGTAATTAAATTTATTCAAATAAAAACTTTATATCAAACTTTATATTTACTTACAAAACCGAATATAATTTAGAAATGCTTGATTTTCGGAAAGACAGAAAATACTTTAATCATGTAATTGTTAGGTTGGTATTAGCCATTAACTTGTATTACTAGTTTTGGTACAAAGGATGTCGGATAAGAACTCAATTTAGATGTCTAACAGAAAAATTCCTTTCTATACAAAATTATAAAAGTGTTTTTACAGCTATTAAGTTCAGCATTCTGAACAGTATTGATTTGTATAAATCAAAGAAACTGACAGTCGCGTATGTTTGGTACCTGTTGACACCTCGGTGTGTTTCAATGGGCGATAATTAAGCTAGGCATTCTTTTAGGCGTTACGCATACGGCAGATTTACGTAGAGCAAATTATGACAGGTATGGGACGCTTGTCATGCGCAGTAAATTCAACGTAAATACCTAACAAGAATTCTTTTTGATTGGCTGAAATATAAGAAATTGTAATTTGATTGGTTAATCAAACTTCTCATCGTTTTGGGGTATACCAGAGTTTCCAAGGTAGAGCTGCGTCACTCTTAACGCAGCATTTGACAAATAAAGTAAAGTATTGGAAACTCAAAGAAATCTCTTTGTATACTTCAGGTGAGTCAAGTTTACTTTAATATTTTTCTTACTTGTATATATTTTTTATTATTTGATCTCGAGTAGTTCAAATAGATATTTTTAGTGACTGACAAATTATAGAAATAATTCTATATTAACCATGTCTGAGTCGATGAAAAAAAAATTGTTCTTATTATTTTCTGATTAATATCTACTTGTAAATAATCTTTTTACTTTGATTATTTTATTGTTCGTTTTTACGTTTCTATTCGGAAATTCTAATTCCTCTCCGGAATCGTTTCTAATTTTATATGTACATGTTATATTTCCGGATCGGTTGTCGCGAGGATTTAGAAGAAAACAAATCTTTAATATTTTGCAAGAATTTGGCTCAAGAATATCCATCAACAATTATAAGGGAGTATAACATTCAAAAATAATGTTTTAATTACGTTTACTCATAAGTACAAATGTATATGGTATGTCACCCGAGAACTAGCCACAGGCTGGGGGGTCAGAGTGAGCGTTGTGAATATTCTGTATTGTAACGTAACTTGATGAACGCTCCCTCGAAATAAATTTTAGATATTTATCTCATAACATCTAAGCGTTATGCATTTATGTATGTCCATTTATTAGCAGTTTAGGCATGCTCGAGGCTCATCCTTTGCGTAGTCAAGAATCGTCAGAAATTGCTAGGGTCTTGTACAAAGAGATTTTTACAAGGTATGGTTGTCCTACAACACTTGTTTCAGATCGAGGCAAGAACTTCATGGGTAAGTTGATCTCAGCTTTGTGTGAGTTGTTCAATGTAGGTCGGTCACATACTAGTTCTTACCATCCACAAACAAATTCTGTTGTTGAAAGAACAAACAGCACTTTAGCAGCGAATTTGAGAGCATGTTGTGATGGAGATCAGACTACTTGGCCAGACAAGTTACCAGGTATTATGATGGCCTATAGAATGACACCTAGTACAGAGGCCTCAGAATTCTCACCATTTTACATTTCATTTGGTATGGAGATGAGAATGGTTGTTGATACTGAACTTATACCCAAGGACTCTGTTGGTAGAAATCAGAAACAGGTATTACATGAGATAATAGAAAATATCAAGTTAGCTGAAAAGATGGCAAAGGAGAATATACAGCTCAGGAAAGCTAAGCTGAAACATGACTATGACAAAAAGGCAAAAGACCCAGACTTCCAAGTGGGCGATAGAGTACTACTCTCTGACCCACACGTAAAGAAAGGTGAGTCCTCCAAACTTCATATAAAGTATAAAGGTCCTTACACTATTGTAAGTTTAGGACCTAATTATACTTATAAGCTCAGGAACAATGCAACAGGTAAGTTGGTAGAATCCCTCATCAATGCTACACGACTTAAGCATTTCCTTGAGTTAGATCACAAACTTAGGGCTCGTCAGGAAGATGTCATACAGCAAAACCCACCCGTGGTTCCCATAGATCCACCCATAGTTCCACCCATAGATCCTTCCAATCTCAGGATAACCCGCTTGACTTTTCTCAACCAGCTTCTCAACATGATAGATCTCAAGAAGAATATCCTATAGAGAAGATTCTAGGTAGTAGAGTTAGGGCAGGTGTACAACAATTTAGAGTAAAATGGTTGGGATACCCTGGTACAGAGTGGATACCTAGTACAAATATAAGACCAGAAGTTGTTGAGGAATATAATCAAACATATACTAAGACGGGACGTAGACGAAAAAGGACTTTCTTTCGAAGATAGATCTCTTGACACAGTTTAGAAATTTAATACAAGGTCATTAATCTCTTACACTTACTTTACTCAAAGCATGCATATTCATAGGTACACTATATATCTTTTATTTTTGTTAAACAAAAATAAGACTGGGTTATAATACAATTTCATCCACATGTGAAAATATGTAGGCTACCAGAAGTAACTACTTGTATAAGCATTCTTTGATTTTGGTATATCAAACATGTTATTTTTCTAATAGTCTAATTAAATTACTGTTAGGATAATCAGTAATTTCTTACCTTATGATAACTCATTTATCATATTTTGTAACCTTTAAAAAGGTGTACATGTAATATATGACTTAGTGACTGTGTCATCACCACACTGCCTCTTAGTCTGTATAATTGGTTTTAGATATAACCAGTATAATAAACATAGTTATGTAGAGATAAGTGTAGCTCCAGAAAGATTTCCTGAAATTATGGCATTATTATTGACAGATATCTGTTTACTTTCCGCAGAAATCCTTTGTGGAAGTGCATATATCATTTTTGGAAATATTTTGATCTTACCTAATTTTTGGCACTTTTATTTTTCTTGCCTGTAATTCCTAGGGATGTTAGTTGAAATCTATTTCTTTTTCTCATTTGAGTTCTTCAATAGTGCTAGGGTGAATTGCAATAGCCCATGGTTTTTACTAGCAACCATATGACTACAGGTAAAACCGGTATAAAAATAATAAATACATGGAAACATCAGTAGATTAAAGACCTTTTCCATCTCTTTGTAGGTAAACCAATCAAGGCAAATGGGAATGTGGAAGGAAAGCCATATGATAGGATAAAAGAACTCTTCAATTATGGTGTTACGTTTCATGACAAAGGCACCTTATATCCATCAGGAAATCATTGGAAACACTTCTTTGAGATAGAGTTACAAACTTTTCCATTTGTCTCTGAAACACCTTCACCCTGTTCTAACTGTCCATGGTACACTGAGGCGATGGTTGAAATCCTAGCCTTACACAGACAGACAGCAGTCGATGTAGGAACAATTTTGGGTGAAATTAAGACAATGTTACCTCACCACTCCTTAGTGAGGTTACCAATTTCAAGGAAGCGAAGATCATTTTTACCATTTATAGGATCCATAGCAAAAACATTGTTCGGAACAGCCACAAGTTCAGATTTAACCAGTCTTTCCAGAAATGTAGCTTTGATAAGAGCAAATCAGCAAAAAATGGCTAAAGCTACATCTCATCAAATTGATTTCTTCACTGCTGCAATCAGGAATTTTGACTCTAGAATTGATACAGTTTTCCAAGGTATAACTGACAATCATGAGGCTATTGAGAAGTTAGGATACAATTTTAATAATTCTCTTATATCTAGTCAGGTAGCTCAGGCAAAGTTATTAGCAGCAATGACTAAACAAACTCGATTGACGTTAAGGATTTTAACTAGATTTGAGGAATTATTAATAGGTACTTTAGCGACAATTCAAGGAAAGTTGTCTCCCTTGCTAATACCTCATCATACCTTAAGTAGTGTGTTATCACATATACAAAGAAATATTCAGTCCCACGGATTTTACTTAACACATTCTCATCCATCATTTTATTACAAACATGCAAAATTCACTATTTTTCGCAGGTTTTCAAACATACTAATTTCTGTACAATTTCCAATCACCACCATCACATTACAACTTTTTCAAATTACTACATTCCCCATTCCCCTTAATGAAACCACAAATCATGGTACACAACTACAAAGCATAAATAATCACTTATTATTATCTGAAGATTCCAAATTATATAGTGAAATATCTTCTGAAGATTTACAGGCCTGTTCACAGAGTAATCATATTTGGCACTGTGATCAACATATCATCTTAAGAAATGATACACATAGGTCATGCTTGTTCAGTCTTTTCCATGAAAACAAAACAGATATTGAGGCTAATTGTGTTTTTCATTTTGTTCAGGACATTATTCGACCCACAATTATTCAACTGAATCACAGTCATTTTGTTTTGATTAATGTCTCAGACATTACTCTGACTTGTGAGAATGGTAAAACAGTTGAAAAAGGTTGCTCCTTTTGTATTATAGCTATTCCATGCAAGTGTTCTTTAACAAGCTCTTCTATGTACTTAGATCCATATTGGAATAGATGTGACCACAATAACACTGATGTTATTTCTAAAGTTCATGGAGTTAACCTAATACTTCTTCAGCAATTTTTCAATAACTCTTTGAAAGACATCAAACCCAATTCAACTTTTTCCCAAACATTAGACATACAATTACCACATTTTAAGCTTTTTACACACAATTTCACAAATATAGTAGAATCTGAACACAAAGCTAAACTAGACTTGAAGAAGGTTGCCATAGCTGCAAAAGAGAATAAAGTCATTTTTCAGAGATTATCAGAATCAATGTTAGATTACCAATCTAACTTATCTCAGGGCATAGATTTTCCCTCGATTTTATCTTATATCTCAGCAGCATTAGCTGTTCTTAGTCTACTAGCTTTTACATTTTTATTCTTGAAGTACAGAGCTTTAATTACAACTGTTGCACTGTTGTCAAGGGCTAATAATGTACACAGCTACATACTGCCGCCCGTTTTTCATTATACTACACCATCTACAGTTACTACAACCACAGACTCAATGGACCTTACACCACACATCTACTCTACTTCAGAAGTACTCGGTACTTTATCACTTATCATTATATTAGTACTTGTTCTCTACAAGTTCTTCAAGAAAGATAAATTCAAACTGGTTCTTGAACTCACAAACAACCAGGACACGGTTCTAATACCAGTAGTCAGACTACCATATGCGCATGATAGTTTAACCTTCGTGACATCTTCTTCATTGTCAGATTTCAAGGTCACATATGGTGTCAGGTCATTTTTGGATATTGATTGGGCAAATTGCTCAATAAACGATAAAAGTTTTGGTAGAAAATTCAGTATTCCTCCAAAGATATTCTTGAATCCTCTGTTAGCATACAGAACTAAAAGAATAATTAGTACAACATTTACAGCTTTGTTATACAAACAGTTAGGAAGAGTTATGTACCCTGTCATTATAACATCCCCTACTCAGACAACAGGTGTCAGTACCAAACTCTATCCAGACATAGATACAGGTTGAATATTTGTTATTTCTGCGTTCCGGCATTATATCCCAATAACTAGAAAGGCATCGACATAAATGTATATAGATTTTGTACATAGTATCATGATTTTATTTCTTTTCAATTTTTATATTCATTATTAATCATGGAAATATTTGAACATTTTTGTTTTCTGCACTGGTACGAATATCACTAGTTTATTAACTTGGCCATCATGAATCTCTGGACAATCAACCGAGAATTACGACACTGGAGTGCATTAATTCATGCTCATTTATGAAAGAGCAACTTATTACTGTGAATGTCTAATATGGGACATTGTGCATACAACAAGTATTCTCTGGATTACTATGATGTGCCTGGATGGACCATTCTCTACCAGTGGAGTGATCATCTGATTCTGTGAGATACAGCAGCTCAAACCTACCGGACTAATGCTATACTCTACAATGGATCAGTGCAATTTCTCAGGGATTGTGACTTTTGTGCATTTTTATTGGTTCCTTGGATATTACTTCATGTTTCATTTTGTGATGTACAATGTATTTTGATATGTATGGTGTATCACACCACATTTATTTTTTGCTTTTCATAAAATTTGCACATTTTCCAAAATGTCAGATTCGTATGGATATGTTTATGTACAGTTTACTTAGAAAAAAAAACCATGTAAATTGTTATAAGGGTTTCTTCGGTGATTCTGAAGTCTGAAGTATACAAAGAGATTTCTTTGAGTTTCCAATACTTTACTTTATTTGTCAAATGCTGCGTTAAGAGTGACGCAGAATAAAATTTACAATTAAGATTACAATATGTCAAGCATGCCTAAACTACTAATAAATGGACATACATAAATGCATAACGCTTAGATGTTATGAGATAAATATCTAAAATTTATTTCGAGGGAGCGTTCATCAAGTTACGTTACAATACAGAATATTCACAACGCTCACTCTGACCCCCCAGCCTGTGGCTAGTTCTCGGGTGACATACCATATACATTTGTACTTATGAGTAAACGTAATTAAAACATTATTTTTGAATGTTATACTCCCTTATAATTGTTGATGGATATTCTTGAGCCAAATTCTTGCAAAATATTAAAGATTTGTTTTCTTCTAAATCCTCGCGACAACCGATCCGGAAATATAACATGTACATATAAAATAAGAAACGATTCCGGAGAGGAATTAGAATTTCCGAATAGAAACGTAAAAACGAACAATAAAATAATCAAAGTAAAAAGATTATTTACAAGTAGATATTAATCAGAAAATAATAAGAACAATTTTTTTTTTCATCGACTCAGACATGGTTAATATAAAATTATTTCTATAATTTGTCAGTCACTAAAAATATCTATTTGAACTACTCGAGATCAAATAATAAAAAATATATACAAGTAAGAAAAATATTAAAGTAAACTTGACTCACCTGAAGTATACAAAGAGATTTCTTTGAGTTTCCAATACTTTACTTTATTTGTCAAATGCTGCGTTAAGAGTGACGCAGCTCTACCTTGGAAACTCTGGTATACCCCAAAACGATGAGAATTTTGATTAACCAATCAAATTACAATTTCTTATATTTCAGCCAATCAAAAAGAATTCTTGTTAGGTATTTACGTTGAATTTACTGCGCATGACAAGCGTCCCATACCTGTCATAATTTGCTCTACGTAAATCTGCCGTATGCGTAACGCCTAAAAGAATGCCTAGCTTAATTATCGCCCATTGAAACACACCGAGGTGTCAACAGGTACCAAACATACGCGACTGTCAGTTTCTTTGATTTATACAAATCAATACTGTTCAGAATGCTGAACTTAATAGCTGTAAAAACACTTTTATAATTTTGTATAGAAAGGAATTTTTCTGTTAGACATCTAAATTGAGTTCTTATCCGACATCCTTTGTACCAAAACTAGTAATACAAGTTAATGGCTAATACCAACCTAACAATTACATGATTAAAGTATTTTCTGTCTTTCCGAAAATCAAGCATTTCTAAATTATATTCGGTTTTGTAAGTGAATATAAAGTTTGATATAAAGTTTTTATTTGAATAAATTTAATTACTTTATTTATTCAAATTCACTTTAATGAAAGGCGTGATATCACTATAAGCGCTGGATTTTCACATAAATTTTCACCGACCGTTACATTTATTGGGCCTTCAATTATCAATCATTAATTTTGTTATATGTTTTGAAGCAAAGCCATTAGTAAAGTCTTGTGAATTTGTTTCAGACTTGGCATGTTCAGTTTTAAGCAATGTACAAAAAATTAACAAAATATAAGCTGAAAAAGAAGACATTCCTGACTTAGTTCACATCTCAGTGGACACCAAAATATAATATAAAGCAAAATCAAATTAAGCTCCTTTAGAATAAAAAGATGTATCAAATTTTGTTATATAGTTTCTTACTTGTAGTTGTGACAAAGAGTTGTCGCATGACCATTAAGAATGATAAGTGATCATAAGAGTTTTATAGTTGTATTGTGCATATTATGCATATATATTGTGGATGCGCAAATTCATCAATGTGCTAATCTATTTATATTAGGCATTGCGCTAAAATAAATACGTTACCTTCTTAAATAGTTTACCTCTTTATAAAGCCTCTTTATCTGATCTTGCTCGATCAATCTGATGAAAATCATCTCTTGATCTCGGCGCTGTTCTGTAAACCTCTCTGCTGCGTCAAGATCTGAGGACATCCCATATGGGGTCATGTTCAGATGGCTTTTTGCATAAGCCAATCAAAATACTACTTTCAGAATCTGAAATGTGGATTTTAGAGGAGACAAAGCCTGCATTGTAGTATACATTTAGTTGTTTCTTTATCAAAAAGTAAATGTTAAATAATGTCACGAAATGACTTGCTGCAAGATGACAGTGTCATTGGACAATTATTTTATAGTCAAGGTAAGAGTCGACAAAGGTCATCTGAACGTGACCTCGATCATGAAATGTCCATTTGATTCTCTTTTGTCACGCCTTCGAAGCAAGTCCAGGTCGACAAAACTAAGTATTGCTTTTCTGACAGTTGCGAAGGCGGTGTCAACATTTGCGTTAAAATTAACTTTTGACAGTGTCTGATTGAATTGATGAAACTTTGTTAGGTTACTGATACCAACATAATGAACACCTATAAATTATGGTTTGGAAGAAATCGGTTTTCAGGTTCACCTATTTTGGGGTGAAAAACTGTGAATTTTGAGAATTTGCCTAAAAGTCCAATTTAAAGAGTCTTATTGCAGTCCGATTGTATTGAAACTTGTTGAAACTACTAACACAATCATACTGAACATCCATTTATGATTTAGAGGAAAACCAATTTTCAGGTTCACATATTTTTGGGTAAAAGACAGTGAATTTGGAGAAATTACTCTGAACACCTAGCCATAGTTTTGAGACCCAGAAACTGCAGATTTTGCCCACATGATATATAAGAACATTAAACTCGTATCAAGGTTGTATGATGGCACATTGTTCTCCATGGGAGATAGATATTTCTCCCATACTTCACAGGTGAATTCCTGTTTTAGGTAGGGGAATGATATATCTGTCTTTTGATCAGGTAGGAAAAAGACCGCTGGCACACGCTAGCGTCATCAATACATGCAGTGTTACCATGTTGCACATTGTTCATAACATTTTGTGATGATGGTGTAGTGCAAATGCTAATATATAAATAATATGTATCCTTTGCTTAAAGGATTTGTGCAACGAAAAAAGAAAATTTTATATTTGGTAAAAGTCATGTTTTAAAACCATATTCGAACAACCAATCTTGCAAGCGTGGTCTGGTTACTTTGTGGTGACACGATTATTAGGTCATTTTCACCGACCTCTAAATTATGCATATTTTGTGACCCAGAACGAGGCCACTCCCCCTGTGACGTCATCTTAGTCCGGGAAAATCAAGCTATCGCCATATTACACTGTTTGCTTACATAAACCTTGTATATGTATAACGTGTATAACAGCAAATATTGTTGTGATAGTTACATACTGATACATACATTACGTACAATATACTTTTTAAAACGAAAGTCCATGCATACTTTTAACTTTTATTGGCCAAAATGGTGTTTTGTGGGACATTTTAATGCTAATTTCGTTTGTCATCCCGAAGAATATAGTAGACAAGAGATCGACACCCTGTCGAAACATTACAAATCACGGGCTTGCCATTCACAGGGGATTGGTGATCTGTACACAAGCGTGACACTAATTAGTTGATTGGTCAGTGAATTCACCTTGATAAGACAGGTAGATGGTAACATTTTACCTTTATACTGCTATATATACTGACATCAGTCAGGACGACGAAACTCGTACCAGAGTCATAAAAACGATACACACATACACCAGGCAACCAACTTTATATTTATACCAACTTGACGAAAAAAAAACAGAATTAATGTTTATCTCCAAATTATTTTCGCATTTTACGATACGTGTAAAATAGTATGTAATCGGGGCTTAATTTGTACTTGTACTCTGTGTATTGAAAATTCCTTGTAGAAGATTCCGAAAATAGGATGAAATGTAAATCAAACATTATTTCATCTATTTTTTTTTATTGTTCAAATATATCACGGAATTGGATTAGATTTTGCTATCTAGGTCCGTGGTTGTATGTTTATATGTGGGTTATAGAAAGCAGAGACGTATAAAGCAAATAACCGAATAATAACATTTAAGGAAATTCTTTATTTATTTTTTTGTGGTGGGGGGTCGATCGGAACGTCCAGGGTGTCTATATCCGAGTTACAATAATAAACATTTTCTTCATATTAGATATTAAATAAATTCTTCAGCTTCATCTTTGCTAGTTACCTTATTTGCAAATAAGCCATGCAAATTACCCCTGAGGTCATCACAGGTGTGAAATGACTTACCTGAGATATCAAAGGGACGCGCGGCGGCCGGTAGATGTAAAAAAGACGATCGGTACATGCAGTTATAATCTGATACATCTGGTCAATTAACACACTAGGAAAGGTATACAATAGATTGACACCCTGTAAATTATCTCATATAATAATTAAATGTACATTGCGATGTACATTATTTCGCCCACTATACTTATATTTTGCAGACACTGGAAAATTATGAATTAGGAAAAAAAAACGTCGCTAGTGCAATCGTTGCGATGGATAGGTAAAAACTGTCACCGACATGGAACTTAATAAAGAAGAGATATTTCCTTCTTCAAATTCCCAAATTATCCCACGCAGAGATCGATACGGGAATACTATCGAAAGTCCGGGTTTTCTGAGGCAAATATTAGATGGGAATGTTCCATACCACAAATAAAATATCTGAGCTGACGTAAAATAAATGAAAATAAGTACTTTCATATTAGCATTTAATTAGCGTGATCCCGACCTTGTAATTTAATTCCGTAAAAAGACATGATACATATTATAATTCCCTGTCATAATTGTACCGTATTAATATATACATCATGTAATATATAATGTATATTTATGGGGTCCTGATTTCGTTTGTTCGTGTTTAAACCGAATACATATAGAATTCACAATAGCATTTTTAGATAGTTAGATTATATTTCACATTTTTTCGAGTCGAAGTAGCATATGCGTGTTGACAATGTTTTCTATGCTGATGTCGCTTTCCCTGGTATGTCTACTTGTCCGTCTCTGAAAGCGACAAATAATTCTGTAGCTCTATAAACATGTTTTTTTTATGTGGATAAAATATCAAGGTAAACTCTAATACCAACTACATCACTATATATATCTGGCATGCTGAATGTTGCCAAAATTACAGTATTTTAGGTCGGTAATCAGCGGACCTAATATAAGAATGTAACCAGGTAAGGTTAGATTGAGGAGTCCTTGGACTAAGATGACGTCACGCGATCACGTGACCGACGAACTCAATATCTCTAGTTTCGCTTGAGAGGTCCAAGGCGTATGACCCGAATTTCGTGTCAATGCAAGAAAACCAGACCCCGCGCGATCGTCAGGGCATGTTATTATGGTTTTACAATAATACTTTTATCAAATATAAAATTTTCATTTTTCGTTGCACAAATCCTTTAAACGTATGGGAAAAAATAATCAAAAATGGATCTGCAAAGTAGATGGGGATATCTCAACTCTCGTAAAGTTCCATATGTTGACCTATTATGATCGCCTTTTGTACGGCGTCGTAAACAAATTACATTTTCTTTCACCACACAACCACATCCTTTAAAAAAATGATGGGGTAGGTGATTTTTAGCTGATCTGGACCAAAGGTCCGATGAACTTATGCCATACTGTGGCGTCCGTCCGTCCAAAAAAATGCTTTAAATTGCTACTTGTCATAAAGCACTAAATGGATTTTAACCAAAGGGGAACAGATATATTTTGTATAAATGGTGGTTCTGACCCCGATTTTTGCCAGATGGGCGGGGCTCAATTGCGGAAATTGAAGTAATTGCTTGAAATCACTACTAGTCTTAAATCCATTAATGGATTTGAATCAAATTGCGTTAGAAACATCCTTGCATAAATAGTGACTCTAGCTCTGACCCCCATGGGGCCAAATAGTGGAAATACATCTAGAGGTAATTCCTTTAAATCGCTACTGTTCATAAAGTTATGAATGGATTCAAACCGAATTTGGTCTTGTTTTATTTTCATTCAACTAAAACAAGGCCATACAATTAGAGGCTTTTATTACGCTAAGGCATTTCTACACCTACAGCGTATTGCAGCCAGTCAGAAACCGGAAACATTTTTTTCCTTTCCGCCTACGATGACCTCTGGCGGACGTTATTGGCTTTAATCTGACATGAAATCTATTATAATATCGTAATTCATACAAACCTGACAACAACTAGGTGCACACATTAATCCGTTGTGTGAGCTAGACCTATCTACCATAAACCTTCCTTTCCATGTTAGTTTATTTTAATGTGTACCGTATATCTACAAAACCAAAAAATCGTTGTATCCACTTGCATACCAGTGGCGCAACTTCCGGTTGAGGTGCCAATATAAAATTCACGTATTGGATAATGAGAAATGAAAGACCCTTATGTAATTTTTGTCGAATTATAAAATTAATTTGCGAAGTAGCTTTTTAATGTCTTTTTATGAAATAGGCAGTTGAAAACTTTTATTCAATTCGTGAATCTCCGACTTCTAAAAATACCCATGATGCAACCGGATGTTTACCTTCATCGCCATTACTGATCGACTGCTGTTTCCTCGAAAGCCTCCAACATATCCATTATCATCTTGTCTAGTTAATACCATCGGCAATAACAAGTGTAAGTATGCGTTTCTGGAATGTTTCATCTATCATTGTTTGTACATTGTTATGATTCTTTGCCTTGCATTTTGACAAAACAGTGGTTTTCATTATTTGTTTTGATGTTGAATCAACAGCCCGCGACGTCAATACACAGATCGAGTAAATTAAATATTTGCCATAATTGAGTATTCGTTTATATGATGAAGATGCGATAACGTTTGCATGAAATTTCAATAAAGATTGGGAAGAACGAGGGTGTCAATTAACACCCAAGTCCGGGAATGAATTTAATAAAGATTGGGATTAAGCCCGGTTGGGGTATTTACCGGAATGGACCGGAATGAACTTGAATTACCGAAAATTGAGGGAATTGACATGAAAAGGGCATTATTTTTATCCAGAAAGTTTTAGAATTCATTTTTCAAAATTACGCAATTCTTGCCACGACTTTCGTTACCGCAATGGAGTGCAAACACATCTTTATTGACATTTTTCCAAGAGAATGGACCCAAATATGCCTTCAATATAGGCTTCATTATCACCAACTTATTGGTACATATTCAAATTCATCTCTATATCATTCCATATATGACAGATCATGAAAGCCAGGTTGTAGCTACATATGTATGTTGCTCTGTGCACATTCTCATTGAGATTGATGTCTTTAGGTTTGCAAGGAATATTGAAGTTTGGTCTCACTAGTTCAATTAAATTAAATATTCCTATATCAAAATACTCAAATGCTTTCTAACAAAGATTCATTACATGATATCAGACAATTGTGTAATTTGGCTATATAATTTCATTATCAATGGTATTTGTTTAAGGGTGGGGATTGGAACTAAATTATGTAAGCATTATTTTGTCCCCACCCCTTAGACTGAGGGGGAGGGGTGTGTGAACCTGTCAATTTGTAAAAATGATTTTTGCATGACCAAATGCTAAGTCCCATTATATGGTGGTTAAAACATGTTCAAATAATGCAGACAACTTATTAAGGGGTAAAACAAAACCCCACAACAAACAGTCAAATCGTTGCTCAACAACAACAGCGCTATTTCTTGGGACATACTGGATATTTCATACGTAGGTTCCCTGTAGGTGCCTAGTTCTGCACGGTCCATTTTTGACAGATCCGTAAAACCAATGTGGCCATCTTGGATTTGTGAGTAATAGTTTCCAATTGTTATTTCTTGAGAAGCACTGGATGGATCATTCTCAAATATCATATGCACAGTGCTTAGTTGTGCATGGTCCATTTTCGGACAGGTCTGTATACATGTATGTGGATCAAACACCTGGTCAATTACTTCTTTTTTAGCAGTTGTAAATTTAAAGGTCACATATCAATTCAGTTATGAATCAGCGTTGGTGACCAGGCCGCAATTACATAATCACATTTTACACAGAAATATGCAGATGCTCATCTAGACCAAAGAGACGTTTGGCTCACTGGGGCACATTCCTTACCTGTTGGTGTTAAAAGCTTTGTACTGATCACAAAAACAATTATTGCCATGTAAATTAGACTCTTTCTTATGATGTTTCCTTTCACATCAATTTGATTTTGCTATATTTGTAAGAAATACAGTCTCTTTTAATTCAAGATGGATATATACTGTTTTTTCATGTGTATTTTGTCACCAAGCACAATATAAAATGTAATCATACACAAAATATGTCAATTTAGAAATAACATGTTTCTTGCACTTTAGGAAAGGACAAATCCCACTGTTTTTATGTAAGATTGCTCACTCACATTTATTACATGATTTGTCATGTTTACCGCACATAAATGCTTGTTTGTGAAACGTGTGGGGGACTATAATGTCCTCGTTGCAATTGTCTGTCCACTGAAGTCTGTCAGCACTATCACAAGCTAGAGCTAGAGAGTTATTAAGTTTGTAACCAAATTATGTAGCCTAATACTGAAGAAGTTTTTAGTTTTTGAAATGTTTAATTTCTTGTTTTAAAGTTAATAAGGAAATTACATCAATCAAGATTGTGTGACAGTTATGTCGCATGATGTAAACCATCGTTATATTACTAACCAGTAAATCTACATGATATTAAATCAAAAGCATTTAATTTACAGGTGACAACAGCCATGGAACTACATTGAGAAGGAGCGACAACAAAATGTATACAGAATTGCTAAATGGGCAGTTTAAAAAATCCACAACCAGCCATGGAACTACATTAGAAAGAGAGCTGCAACAAAATGTAATACAAAAATGCGAATTGGACAGTTTAAAAAATCAACAACGGTGTATAAATCTTTCAACAAACTTAATGATTTATAATTCTACTATACTTTCAATCCAGGAAAGTGTTAAATAATGTGCCAATTTCATACTTGAACAAATTAACAGATAATGAAAGTGACCTGCATTCTTGAGATGATCTTGAGAAATTGACAGATTTTGACCTGAAAAGAAAGCTCTAATTTTTACGGTTAGTATATTTGTTAAATGATGTATTGATGGTATTTATTGCTGAATTTGAAAATAAAGTGTATTGTTCATCATGTATTGATGTATGTTGTTTGTTTCTTGAAAGTAACAGCCATTCATCTGAAAATATTAATTCTAAAACTTGGTCATTATGCATCTTAATTAAAAATAATGATTATGAAAAAATATAACTATTTGCTGCTGAATGTTGCAATTCAGACTTGATATAGCATTTGGAGGGATGACGAGCCGAGGTTGACTGGTGGCTGTGAAAAGAACACTACTGATAAAAATAGGTGGCTACTGAAAATCACACTTGGCATTTTTTTAGCCCACTATCATTAAATGGTGGGCTTATCAAATCATGCTGTGTCCGTCCTTAAACAATTCTTGTTATCACTATTTTTGGGAAAGTTCTGGATGGATCATTCTCAAATTTCATTTGTTGGTTCCCCTTGCTGCCTTGTTTTGCATGTTCCATTTTTGGACAAATACGATAAACAATATGGCCGCCAGGTGGCCATCTTGGATTTGTGAGTAAAAGTTTGTTATTACTATTTCTTGACCATTCTCAAATTTCATTTGTTGGTTCCCATTGATGCTTAGTTTTGCATATTTAATTTACTGACAAATCTGATAAACAATATGGTCGCCAGGTTGTCATTTTTGATTTGTCGAGAGTAATAGTTTGTTATTTCTGACTACTGGATGGATCTTTCTCTAATTTCATTTGAGGGTTCCCCTTGATGCCTCGTTATATATACAATTGCTGAGCATAAAGAGACGGTCTCAAATATAATTTTAGATTTAAACCCATGGTCTGCAACACCCTTGCAGACTTGACTCTTTAGTCACAACTTTTAAACGGCTGAGATTCACACCCCAAAACTATATATACGATCGTTGAGCATAAAGAGACAATCACAGATATGATTTTAGATCCATCTTTCTAAAAATGAAAAAAAAATTCATTGATGATGGGCACCAAGATCCCTCTTGGATCTCTTGGTTTTTTTAGGGTTCACTCAGGGTGAGCCCTGTATCACTAACATGAAGATTCATACAAACCATACATTGACTAGCTGCACAAATGAATTTGTTATGTGAACTATCATATTCTCTTTTGGTAATTTCTGATTGTTTGATTTATAATGCCGTGAAACTGGCAACTATAAAACTCTTTGGGGGGGGGGGGGGGGGGGGGGGGGGGCTGACTTTTCAATGAACACTGAGTTTTGACCGACCATTCTGACTTTTACCGACAACTCTCTACTTTTCCATCGTGGTCGATGAAAAGTCAACTTTTGCTAATCTTGAATACCATTGAATTTCTATTATATATGTTTACTGTGTACTCCATCCAAAATATCATATCAATACTGTTTTATCGCCTTAGCTTCCAGTACTTTCAGTACTTTGATTGACTTTAAAACTGATGAGGGAGGGCTTAGAAACAAGAAACTAATTTCATTTGGCCTTATATATATATATATTTACTTAATCATAATAATTATATAATCAAAGTTTTATTGCCAACCTGATATCTTTCCTAATATCTCACTATCCTGAATCCCGATATCATCAAATTTTCATGTTGTTACCATGGACTGTAATAGGCGGGTAAAGCAGCAGTTGTACATTTATTCAACTGATTGTTGAGACTCAATTGTGCTCTTGTACTATTTCAGAATTGTCTGCAGTCGAGCATATTCTGCACGGAGAAGATGAGGTTAATGGAGAATTCAAAGGTACCCAGTCAATTAGACAACTGCAGGCATCTGATGAAGAAGGTACCCTATCCAATAGATTTGTTTTTGATATGCAAGATGAGGAAATCTGACATCCTATTATTACTAGATTTGTTTGGCACTTTTGTTCAATTCTTTGAATGATGAAGTAATTTTTCCAACGGCTCTATCTTTCATAATTTTGTTTCGCAAAGACCCTTTCTACCTGTACTAACGAGTATTACACACTCTCCCCACACATACTTTATGAACAAACAGAGTTTTTCTTTCAATGCATATGCTATATGTTTCTTTAATACACAAAATCAAATAGCATCATCACTGTAACACATGAAATGGTCATTAAGAATTGCATTATGCATTATTTTTGTGTGTTGACAATTTGTGATAGATATCTATAGCACATATTTTATTTTTGAAAGATTTTGATGGATCTTCAAGCATTGTGGAGAGCCTGGTGCAGAGTACTAGTGAACCCCATAAACGAAGTACAGGTATTTTTCTTTAGCGTCAAAAATTGTTTAATGATTTATATATGTTGATTATATAATTAGTCATACGCAGATCAGCGACTGATATAACCGGAGGACGCATGGTCTGTTGCAACATGAAGACTGTATGTCTGTATATGTAGATTGTGTTTATTACACTGGGTTTTCCATAATAGGAGACTTGAGGCCAAATTGACTGTCTACTATATGCTAGTATTTCACATTTTCTAATACATTTGTATGTAAAATGTATCAAATTTGACCTGCTAAAGTGACCCAACTGTCATGTTGGTAAAACAATTAGAGGAAACCCTGATTACTATACCACTTAATTTTTAGCATCATCAAATATGAGATCTAATGTCACATTTCTGTTTAATTTGTTTGAATTAAGGATTTGAAACCCATCATGATGCATGCATGCTTTACTGCTGTATTTTCGTGTTGTCTATCGACCATGTTGCAGGTGTGGTGTGAGTTATATTCCAACATGCCGAAGTATCATTGATACTGGCATCTATTGCACGTACATAATAATACATGTATGTACATGGTTTATCATTAAATGATCACATGTACAGCAAAAACATTTTTATTTCATAGTTTGCAGAAAACCAATTTATTAGATGTTGTTGTAAACAGTAATTATTGTTTCTTTGAAGGAGAAAACAAAATACGTGCCACCACAAGAACCAGGACATAGGAAGAAAATAACTGCCTGAAGAAAAAGTTCAAATTTTATTTTGCTGGTGTCAAGAAAAGCATCCATGATGCGGACATGGTGGATGCTCAAAACCTGTGTCCATCTCTTTGCCTTCGGACATTGGCCCAAATAAGGTCAAAACGTAATAACATAAAACTGGGGAAATCAAATTTAAATAGGAGATGAGAATAAATTCATGTTTTATTAGCCCACCATCTGATGATGGTTGGCTATTCAAATCACCCTGCGTCCGTGGTCCATCCTTAAACAATTTTTGTTACCGTTATAACTTAAGAAGTACTAGATGGATCTTTATCAAATTTCATATGCAGGTTGCTCTTTTGTGCTGTTTTGATTTTAGGACTTATTGGAAAACAAATGTCTGACAGGCGGCTATTTTGGATTTTGACAATGAAAAGTTTTTACCCTTAAATTTTGAGAAGTACTGGATGGATCTTCCTCAAATTTCATATGCTGGTTCCCAATGTTGCCTAGTTGTGTTGTATTGATTTTGGGACTGATCTGAAAAACAACATGGCTGACAGACGGCCATCTTGGATTTTGACAATGAAATATTGTTACCGTTATATCTTGAGAAGTACCATTGGATCATTCTCAAGTTTCATATGTAAGTTCCCATTGGTGCTTAGTTGTTTATGGCCATTTTTTGACAGATCCGATAAACATTATGGCCGACATGCATCCATCTGGGATTTGTGAGTAATAGTTTGTTATCACTATTTCTTGAGATTTACTGGATTGATCATTCTCAAATTAATTTTCAAGGGAAATAATTGGAAAATATTCATCTTTCTAAGAATGAATGAAAAATCATCAAAATTGAAATGTTTCTTTACTTTTTAGTGCTGCATTTAGAAACTCAAATTTTCTTTAATCAGCTTATGAAATAATTTATTATGTCATTATTTCATTGGATTTGAATTTCAGGTTCTGATAAAATTTTCTCCAACATTCACTGTAGATAATGTCAGCATTTTGTTTGGATTGCTACCTTTGGTCCGGTGACATGCTGTTTATGTTGGTATTAATTGCGTGTTTAACGGTGCGGTGAAGTTATTTTCAGGTTCTATGTTAAAAATATTATTATAGATTAATACACATTCAAAACTTCAATATGTCTTTTATCAAGAATGTTGTTTCTTTTTGAATGATTTGTTGATACACTGACATCATCAGTGACATGTCATAAATGTTTTGAAAGTTAGAAGTAAATTCTTGTTACCAGGTACAAGTGAAATTTGAGTATTTTCCTTTTTTAATCTATCAAGTACCACAAGGTTCCTAATAGATTCTCTGAATAATACCTTGTGTTCATGTCATATGTTATTTGGATTTCTTGTACATTCTCTTACCACTTGTATATTATTGTGCTATCTTTGAAGTGATTGCTATCATTGGCTGTCATTTACATCTTTTCCTTAAGATAGTGTGTTCTGAAGTTGCAATTGGTACAATGGAAAATGATTGTGTGTATGTGGTGATTAATGATGTAGATGAGAAATAATAGATGATGTTGATTTAGAAGGAACTAATTGTTTTTGGTTGCTAGGTAAAACAATTGTGCCAAAATTTGTCAAAATTAGCCAAATATTCACAATGCATACTATATACTATATACAATGTCAATAGTGCCATTAATGGTTACATGGTAACTGTACAGTGGATGAAACACTAGATACATTTTATTTTAGGTGTATCAGGGGTATATTCTTTGGATTTTGTGGACCAAATAGGGTCAAACAGTCTCATCGTTTTTTTTTGTTTTTTGTTGCATGTTTGTTTTGAGACGGATGGAAAAACATATCGTGCAGGTTTCTGTTGAAATTGCGTTATGCAGATTTCATTTTGGAAGTTTGATATTGCGATTTTTTTAAAGAAATTACAATACACATCTTTCTCAAATTTCATATGCAGGCTCCCTTTCCTGTTTTTATTGGCCCTACAGATAGGGAAGAGAAGCAAACCGGTCAATCTGTCTTTAGAAATCTTTTGGTTGGCACCAATATAGGACCGTGTGTTGGTATTTTAATGCATTAAATATGTTAACTATCATTGTTTGAAATACTGATTCAGAATAAATTTGCTGAAAACAATTTTGTTGTTGTTATATTTGAAGTATAGCATGTTGACCGTGGACTCAAAACATCAGAAGGTGGACATTGGTGTCGTAGGGGGACATGTGTAGACGCCCATGTGCTGCTTATGTATTGTCCAAGTGTATCCATGTGGTGCTAGTACTTATATAACCAATTAATGACCTTAAGACATTAATTATTGATATAAGCGAGAACTTTGCCAGCAAACAGCAATATGGTATGTTTCCTGCAATGCTCTGTCATTTATTCCAACAATACTTAATATTTACAATGCACAGCCATGCCACCTTATTCTGATATAGCTCAATTCAAACTAATAAAAATGGTTCTTTGTCAACAATTGTGTAATATTGGTCACTGTGAGTTTGGATAGCGATATCTATGGTGTTTTGTATTACTCCTGGTTTATATTGTGGCTTTGCTGTGCAAATGTAAATATAGTGTATTCTATGATATACATAGGCAAGCCAGGACGAAAAGGTGTGTTGTATGGCCAACCACATCTCGGTAATGGCTGTCGTAGCGTATCGCCGGACACGGGACAGGTAAAATTCTGGCATGTTGTTTACATATTCTGTTACCTGGTAGCTAAACCCGCACTTGGCTGTCTCATGATCACTGTAATACTGTTTACTGTATATTGTTAAATTGACATAATCCCAATAAATATGATGCGAATTTAAATAGTTTTGAGAAAGGAGGGTTCCATATGTTTTTCATGCCGTAATATGTATCGACCAATTGTACCAAATCGTGCGTGTGTGCGATTCTAATCGCACACATAAACGCACGATATTTAGATCGCCCCGTTGTGCGCACCATGGGTGAACGATGTGTGCACGATGCACGCACGCAGTTTCTTGTGCGTTGTGCGATACCACAACCGTACGTACATGTATCAGGCCAATTAGGGATGAGGGGAGCTTTGATTACACATAAGCGCATGATTAGACACTACTGTGTTTGCTATGTACAATAACAATAATGTTCGAAACATTGCATATTGCAGTAAATCAAATCGATCTACACAAGTGAATAGCTTTTATTAACTTAATCATCAAATTCAACCTTATTGCTACGAGCAATGAATTTAATGGAATTTTTTCAAACCCTAAAGCGGCGCGAAGCGCCGCCGTGGTTTGATCGAATGGGACAAACAGCAGCTGTGAAAAAGTTGTGGATAGCACGCCGCAGATTCGTATTTTTATTTTCCGGAAATAAGTAAATGAAAGTGAAAGTTCAGTGCTACCAAATGTACGACATGTCAGTGTCAGTGGCGTAGAAAATGGCTATTCTTATAATGGAAGGCAAATGATTAATGTATGCATAACTTACTCTTCATTCGTTTATCAAAATGTTTGTATCTTTGTTGTCTTATAGTTTGTCTTCCGCGATTTCCTGCCATTACTTCATATATAAAAATGGGTTGCCAGAACACAACACCGACACCGGGGCTAAAATAACCTGTTACTGAACATTTAGGTCGGTTAGATGTCTCAAAACACTTAAGGCCGTATACGGTCTACACAACAAAAATAGCAAGATTCATAGGTATTCATGTTTAGATTCTTGAACTTATGAAATAATTATATTAGAATTCTCTGTTTGAAGAAAACATCTTGACCGCAGTGGAGATATACAAACTATTCCAAATATGCTAATCTAGCGTGACTGCAGTGAGAAACCCGTTCAAAATGGCGCTATGCGTCAAGCGTGTACGTCATTATAACCTGGCGTCACAAATTACGCTACACATTCTTTTGCGCTTTTGTGATGAAGGCATGATGGTGCTCTTTACTAGGCGTGAACAAAATAAAGAATAAAATGGAAATGTCTTGGTTTTCAGTACTTTTCACCCTAAATACGACATATATATATATGTGGCAGACTAACATAAGTCGGAAGTAAAAACCCGAGATGATCCGAGAGAGTATGACGTAATATTTTCAAAAATTCCGCGGAATTCAAAATATTGTGTTTCGGGTTTTTACATCCGTCGTATGCATTAAATCATCTGCCCTTGCTCGCGTTTACTGTCACTGGGGGCCCTTATCGACATCTTTCTTAAATCTTCACTGAAAGGCTGCCGTGAGCGTAGCCTAAATTGTGTTTGAAACAAAGCGCCAAAGCTAAATAACGAAAGACAAAAATTTCGTTTTTGCGCTTTGGCGGGTTTTCGTCTTTCGTTATTTCGTTTTTTCGCTTGGCGTTATTTCGTGGGCGCCAAAGCGAAAAGACGAAATGTCATATATAAGCCACCATATCTAGCAGTATTCCAAAAATTATCTTTATTCGTAGACCTATCAAATTTATAAGTGGATCAAGAACTACGTAGAAAGAATTTATCCCTGATATCTGGTCCTATCTAACCCAAATATGAACTCTCAAGCTACACACAGACGTTCATTCATTGATCAATGTGCGGGATTCCTATCCAGGAACGAATGGAATGTCTTAGTGAAGCGTGTTATCCGGAAACAAAAAGTGCTACATTGTATATAGATTTTCAAGCATAAATCAGGATTCAAAAAAAGTATAAAGTAAGATTCATTTTTTGGGATGTCTGCAGTTCTTCCTTCAAAAGAGTTTCCCTCACTTAATCCATGACCATTATAAGGAAAATGCAACATAATTTGACTATCGGCACCATCCAGGAGATACAGAACATATACACGTCGACGTCCATGAAAAAACCCCTTCCCAGTCTATACCTACTGAACACCTTTATTAAATCAAATTTAGGGAAATTAGGGTTCAGAATATCTGCATCACGAAATAATCAACACAGCTGTTGTTATTGCTATCAACGAATAAACGTAAGCAATAGTTCCTACATTCTAGAATAGTTGAGGACAAACTCAACTCGACTGCAGTTAACGTAGTTTATAAGTTTAATACTATCACATTAAAGTTTTATGGGATGTTAAATTTGTCCACAGGAAAAACAGATCTTACTGAAAACACTTAATTAGCACAATATTTCGACTAGAGTTCTACAGGGTTCAAAGTTCATGCATTAGCTAAAGGAAATTAACAAAAATTCCCAACTTCAATTGGCCATATCTTTGAAATAAATACATGTAATTGAATTATACCTGAGATGTATCAAATCAATGGCATTACTAAGTTACAACATTTGACAAACTTTCAATAAAACTGATCAAAGTATTGGTGAGTCACTGCCATTACACAAAAACCTGTGTATATTTACCTGACTACCACAGGGACCTGAGACTTTGTTACAGTTAGTTGTGGCCCTAAACTACGGTGTTTAGAGTAATTTTACACTTTTCGGGGGTTTAGATCAATTTCCGATAAAAGTGGCCCCTCAATGGTCATAAAGGCTGAATCATAAAAATATATAGATATAAACAAACATCAACTAGCAATTACTCTAAACACCATGGTTTCGGTTTAAAAATTAGCTGTAACAAATTCTCAGGTCCCTTTGCTGATTACAATGGCATTCAAATTGTTTGCTAAAATAACTCTACACCCGATCCATAACTTTCCTATGCACACTGTAGTTTCAGTGAAATAAGTTCACAGGCATAGTAAGGGTTGAACGGACAAATCAGAGGTTCAGTTTTTGTCAGTTTCGAGTTACAAAGTGCGAGTTGCGAGTTGGAAAGTGCAAGTTGCGAGTTGAAAAGTGCGAGTTGCAAGTTTAAAGTGCGAGTTGCGAGTTGAAAAGTTCGAGTTGCGAGTTGAAAAGTGTGAGTTGCGAGTTAAAAAGTGCGAGTTGCAAGTTTAAAGTGCGAGTTGCGAGTTACAAAATGCGAGTTGAAAAGTTCGAGTTGCGAGTTGAAAAGTGCGAGTTGCAAGTTTAAAGTACGAGTTGCAAGTAACAAAGTACGAGTTGCGAGTTGAAACGTGCGAGTTGCGAGTTGAAAAGTGCGAGTTGCAAGTAACAAAGTACGAGTTGCGAGTTGGAAAGTGCGAGTTGCGAGTTGGAAAGTGTGAGTTGCAAGTTTAAAGTGCGAGTTGCAAGTAACAAAGTGCGAGTTGGAAAGTGCGAGTTGCGAGTTGAAAAGTGCGAGTTGCGGGTTGGCAATGCGAGTTGCGAGTTGAAAAGTGCGAGTTGCAAGTTAAAAGTGCGAGTTGCGCGTTGGAACGAGTTGGAAAGTGCGAGTTGCGAGTTGAAAAGTGCGAGTTGCGGGTTGGCAATGCGAGTTGGGAGTTGAAAAGTGCGAGTTGCAAGTTTAAAGTGCGGGTTGCGAGTTGAAAAGTGCGAGTTGCGAGTTGCAAGATCAAGAAATTTTTCGTTGAATAGTACATGTATTACTGTTGATTGTAAATAAAATTCAATGCTCTATTCTGAAAATGTTAACTGTACACTTTATAATTCAAGGGACTTGTAGGACTAATTATTCCAGCCAGTCAATAAAGTTTGAAATGTTATAGATACTATACATACACTATTACATCCATATAGAATTGTAGGTGTGATAATAAACTAGTAAAATATAACCTTCTGTGTTGTTGGGATTAGCTAAATGCTGTTAAAGGTTTAATAGGTTTTAGAAGTATTTATATCAAAGATTCCCCTTGGTATGTATTGCACTGAATAAGAGGTTCCCGTACACTTACTTGATTTATACATGTAGTATAATTGGGGTAGAGGGTTTTGGCGGTGAGGGGAGGGGTTCCATGAGTGAGGCTACGTTTCTACTCTCATACAAATTTGTTAGCTTGTTTTAGTTTCATACATAATTTCGTTTTACTATTTGTATAATTTATTTTATAAAGTGGACCCGCGATAATCCGGACACCTTTGTTCTCAGTCCGAACCGACCGGATTACGAGTTTCCCGGACTGCCGAATTTTATTTACTAAGTCAAAAAATGTGTCGCGCAAGAGTTATTTCCCCTGACTATATATACTGCGGGACGTTTACATGATATTGCAGGAATAAATTTGGGTCCTTTTGTGAATATATTATTTACATATGGTTTCTTATATGATTATTGTTTTCTTTTACGTTTTTTTCTCCACAATTGGAAATTAACGCTTTTTATTAAAGACTATTTAAAGTGAAAGTTGCCATATTTTCAATTCCAACGTTACGGGATTGGCTTCCAAGCAATATGCTTGTTTACATTAAATCTAAATTCCCTTATTGTTCAGTGTTAATTATGTTACTAATGTTAAATCCCGGCATTACATGTTCATGTATTTGTAATAGATAAATTATCATATCTTGATTACGTATGTTAGTGCATGAATTCGTGATAACTACGAAATGACAACATGTGTTTATACAAAAAGCTGCCGTATATGAAATTACTATCATATATAATTTATGTCAAGTTCATAAAAGAAGACCTGTCTATACTGTGTTTAAATTCCTTTATAACTGTATTTAATGTACACTGTATGAAGCTAAAATTAAATCTCTTTGGCATACATCTTTGAATATGTTAAATTATCAGACAATCCTGACCTAGGACGTGCGAGTATGGGCTAAAATTGAATATTTGCATCATCAATTATATAACGCGTTATTCCTTAACAAGTGTTAAAATGAACGGTGGTAAATGTATGTTTCATAACAGAATTATAATCATAATTATTTTGATCGGACAATTTGACACAACAACATACTGTTACGGAATTGATTATGAACAAAACACATTAAACGTAATTCAACTTGCGAGTTGCTAAGTGCGAGTTTCATATAACAAATTGCAATTTACAAAGTACGAGTTGCGAGTTGGAAAGTGCGAATAGCGAGTGGAAAAGTGCGTGTTGCGAGTTGGAAAGTGCGAGTTACGAGTTGCAAGATCACAAAATTTTATATTATAAAAGATTTAGATTGTAAATAAAATTTAATTATTATTCCTGAAAAAAGCTTATAATTGTTGATAATACAAGAAACTTGTCATTAGATTTTGTGTGATTTGGCCACTTCATAGACCTGGTTGGCCGGTATATATGGTTATACACATATGTGCCGGGATGAGAGGTTTGTTCAAACGAATAAGCTTGACTTGTTCAAAGTCACAGGGTTCTAATGTGTTAATATCTTAAGCAATAATCAGCACAATTATATTATATATTAGTCAGATGACCGTACAGGCCCATAGACCTCTTGTATCAAAGTGTTTTTTTTTACATGAAATAGGTGCCCACACACTTTCTTGACTGATGCTATATTTGTATATGATGCTTTTCGTGGCGGGGGAAAGGGAATGAAATGAGGCTACATTTCTACATTCGTACTCTCCAGCATGATGTCCACATAGTATATTACAATATAGTATAACAAACTGGTAAAATATTTGTTTCGGCACACGTAAACTAATGACATGGATCAATTAAGTAATTAATCAGGACCGTTTGTCAGGTGTGTAGCAATTAGATAATCAAATTATAATACACTAATGTTACATTTGTATGACAATGTACACGTTCCTGTCAGCGATGTGACCGTCACATTTGTATGACAATGTACACGTTCCTGTCAGCGATGTGACCGTCACATTTGTATGACAATGTACACGTTCCTGTCAGCGATGGGACCGTCACATTTGTATGACAATGTACACGTTCCTGTCAGCGATGTGACCGTCACATTTGTATGACAATGTACTCGTTCCTGTCAGCGATGGGACCGTCACATTTGTTTGACAATGTACACGTTCCTGTCAGCGATGTGACCGTCACATTTGTATGACAATGTACTCGTTCCTGTCAGCGATGTGACCGTCACATTTGTTTGACAATGTACACGTTCCTGTCAGCGATGGGACCGTCACATTTGTATGACAATGTACACGTTCCTGTCAGCGATGTGACCGTCACATTTGTATGACAATGTACACGTTCCTGTCAGCGATGTGACCGTCACATTTGTATGACAATGTACACGTTCCTGTCAGCGATGTGACCGTCACATTTGTATGACAATGTACACGTTCCTGTCAGCGATGTGACCGTCACATTTGTATGACAATGTACATGTTCCTGTCAGCGAATCTCGTTTCAAAATTTCATAATGTTATTGTCAATGCAACATATATATATATGATTATTTTATACAGTAGTTAAACACGGTACAATTACGACAGGGAATTGGTACCTTCACCATCAGCTCGACACCACTAAGTGTAGTTACGTATTAAATAGTTATTATTATAGTATTAACAAATCGATAAGAAACAAAGTCATGCCTATACATGGATACTGCACTTGTACATTCCCCAAACATCACCTAATTTTGCAACAGAAATGCATCTAAAACACCATTGCTAACAAAACTTAAGGATATTTTTTCATGATCGTTGTTTACCCTGAATATGGCGGTTTTGATTGTCGCCTTGTTTGGTCGGGGCCCTCCCAATGGTTAAATAGACAGGATGTTTGCTATGCCGTTTTGCGGTGTATAATTATCAAGTACGGAATATTTCATCTGAATGTATATATTTTCAATTCTAGTCGAATTTTGATAAAAATGTTGGTTGACTGCAATGTCCCTTTCAAGGGTGCATCAGTTATGCAAATATCTAGATTTCCTTAAGATGATATCAATGAATTCAGCTTTAAGAAAAAAACATTTTAATCGGTTTATTTAAATAACATCTAACAAGCAAAAAGGAAGCAACCGGAATCTGCTAAGCAGTCCTGATACACAAATACCACACCTTCTATTATCTCAATGCGTTGCTATGAATACAAATGACATGCAAAAGTAGTGTTCGTCGAGAGGTTGTTTGCAAACTAATTTCTCGATTATGTAAATCACTTCAAAAAATGTGAAACTTCAAAAAATTGAACAGAACTGGATGTCTAGGTACAATGTAGAGCTATGTAAATAGTCTATACGGTAACTGGGCTGTACTTGCTCCAGTGCGCTGTATATTTTCCTATTTATAGTATACTAGTAACGTGGATATAACCACAGGGACCTGATAACTTATTTCAGCTACATGTAGTTTATGACCCAAACTAAGGTGTTAAGGTAAAACCTTTCTATAGAAATACCCGCCCCCCCCCCCCCCCCCCCAAACAAAATAACCTAATAACTTGGTTCAGATCCAAAACGAGCTGTAACTAATTATCAGGCCCCTGTGGATATAACATTTGGTCATTTAATCAATTATCGAGTAGCTAAGAATAATAATGCGACACTAATCTAACTAAAGTGGAACAAAACACATGTGTTTTATTCTCTTGATTTTAAGAAAGTTCTTCAATGTTGGGAAAAATACGTTCCGATTTCGTTGTTTCGAGTTTTTGGCAAAGCACGGTTGTTAACTATAGAGGTTACTATTTTACTAGGATAACTATTTACATGTGTTTAATAAATCAGATATAAACATGATAAAATAAACACTGCAAGGACTATATCAGTATCAAATTGAAAACGGAAACAAAAATACGAATAATGTTCTGCAACAACAACTTAGCTATACTGAAATAGGATTCTAACCATGAACCACGGGTACTCGAATCTGGACCCGGCTCCCTTAATCCCGCCCTGATACATGTACATATATATCTAGAGTAATAGACTAGTGTAAAGTGGGCGGGGTCAAGGTTCAAGCGACAATGATTGCAACCTTGAATCTGACATATTAATCATTTTGTTGCTACTACATAAATAATGTAACAAATCAACTTCACGTACATGTACATGATATGCCTTTGCCGTAGTCGCGGTATTTTTTAAAAATATTTTTCCTAACAAAATCAAAGGGAGATTACCCTTTGAAAAAAGAAACAGTGGACGTCTCTAATGTTTTGTTCGCAGTGTTCCTTAATTAATAAAGCCATTAGTTGAACACACTGTTTGTTCCCTATCTAGGGCATACGTATGTAGCTGGCGCGGTATTCTCACGTAATGATGTGATTAAACTAATGAAACCTTAATTTATAATTATAAGCCAGCGCCACGCTTGTAGTTATCAACAGCAACACTATACACTGTACATCTGTCCTGTCAATACGGCTACATACCGCCGTCTGTTTGGTATGTGTTATTCAAATTAGCCTAAATTTCAGCACAGCGAGTCTTTATCGTAGGCCATAAAAAACAACCATAATGTGATAATGACGACTAATACATGTATTTCAAAATATACAATGTAAACTGGACCGACCTTAGACGCGACAGTAACTGCCCCCCTCCCCACCACCATTTGCAAATGGGACAAGGACACGTAAACATGATGTCCCGTACCCGGTACACACCAATAAACACTTTTGTTATCATTTCGTTTGAGGATATCCGCTGACACAGATTTACCGGTTGAGCTGTCGTTGACCCCCTCCATTTATGGGGATATAACGGCCGGTAGTCAGGACAAAGCTTCAGCAAGTAAACTAACGGGGATCATACGAGTGTGAGCAAATGTGCGGCTGTTTATATCTATGTGTTTACAAAATATTATCGTAATTTAATTTACAACACGCGTGCTAGTGATACATATAACACAGAAGGGGTATACCGAGCACATTGAGCGAACGGGACTGTTGGCATCCTCCCGTTCACAAACAAAAAAACAACAGCTTTCTTTAAAAAAAAAAAGCCCCAGCTGAACAGGTAAACACGACAATCTACTAGAGGAGGAAGCGACACCCCGTAGCATCTGAGCGCCGAAGAAACATGGGGAAGCTTAATACCTGTTTGTCTGTGACCAAAGACAACCTGTTGGTGGTGACGACCCTCATAGGGGTCGGGGTTGGGTTCGGAGTCGGGTTTGGAGTTCGTGCAACCAACCCCACGGATGATGATTTGATGTGGCTAGGTAAGTCATATTGTAACTCAATTCACTATATGGCATGTCAAAAGGGGTATACAATGCCATATAGCGTCCCTGTTCCTTGATTGAAAATAATTTATCCCCACTAATGGAAATATTAGCATTATATGGTTTAATGATTGTTTAACAATTACTTTAGATTATTATTCTATTTCGTAAATCTTTTATGCAATGTTTTAAATTTCAATTCTTTTCTGTTGAACTTGTGCATTGATTAGCTATCGAAAAGATGTTATTTCAACATTAAATGTGGTAATCTAAATTTGCAAAAGGGTCGTCATGCGAATTCACACGAAATTTAATGTCTTGCTAAAATGGAGTTAATAACAGAAGACATCATACTCTCATGAAACGCAATTTATTTTTGCATAGATGTATGTATCGAAATGACTCCATTCAGATTTGTATAATTATATGTGCGAGTGAATATGGGCCCACTCATCTCGATTTAGAATTGATCTGTTTTGTAAAAAGAACAGAGGAACAGTCGACGTCACGAGCTTATTAAAAATGCAAGACAAACCTATTACGCATTGGTGTTAATTGATACAAAAACATGTTTTTTTAGATTAACAGAATAAACATTGACCATATCATGCTTATCATTGTAATTAGCATGCATGTTAATGTTTATTGTCGTTTACAGGTATCATTGGTGAGCTGTATCTCCGGGTGCTGAAAATGATGATTGTACCTCTCATCGTAACATCGGTGATTGCAGGTAAATATAAATATTAGATAGCTCTTATGTTTGTTCCCTTTTATCTGATTAATTTATACCCCCACAAGTTCTCAAAAGTTTCTCAAATATTTCATTCATTAATACATGCAACATATTTACATCATAGCCATAAAAGATTCTTATTTATATGTATTTTTGCAGTAATATGGATATATCATGTATAGGTCCGTCTGCCAGTTTGCATGTCGTGGTGTATAATGTGTAATCGATGCAGATTATGTCATTGTATGGTGTACATAGATGTGTATAGAGTAACATTCCTTACATAGTTTTACATCGTACAGCAGTTTCGTTTATATATATATAGGATTATACATAATTGCATAGTATTATGGTTACAGTACTACATGTATGATTTAAGCATGAAATAATGGGCAGAGTGCCATTTTCCCATCTCTTGTATTGATTTACAGTCAAACCTGTCTACAAAGGACACCCAGGGGACAGAGCAAAAGAGTCCTTTATATAGAGGTTAATTATATAGTGAATTGCACTGTGTTAGAATGATTAGTCTGTCCTTTATAGACAGGTGTCCTTTATATAGAGATTAATTATATAGTAAATTACACGGTATGGGAATGATGAGTCTGTCCTTTATATAGAGATTAATTATATAGTAAATTACACTGTGTGGGAATGATGAGTCTGTCCTTTATAGACAGGTGTCCTTTATATAGAGATTAATTATATAGTGAATTGCACTGTGTGGGAATGATGAGTTTGTTCTTTATAGACAGGTGTCCTTTATACAGAGGTTAATTATATAGTAAATTACACTGTCTTAGAATGATAAGTCTGTCCTTTATAGACAGGTGTCCTTTATATAGAGGTTAATTATATAGTGAATTGCACTGTGTGGGAATGATGAGTCTGTTCTTTATAGACAGGTGTCCTTTATACAGAGGTTAATTATATAGTAAATTACACTGTCTTAGAATGATTAGTCTGTCCTATATAGACAGGTGTCCTTTATATAGAGGTTAATTATATAGTGAATTGCACTGTGTTAGAATGATGAGTCTGTCCTTTATAGACAGGTGTCCTTTATACAGAGGTTAATTATATAGTAAATTGCACTGTGTGTGGGCATTGAGTCTGTCATTTATAGACAGGTGTCCTTTATATAGAGATCAATTATATAGTAAATTACACTGTGTTAGAATGATGAGTCTGTCCTTTATAGACAGGTGTCCTTTATATAGAGGTTAATTATATAGTAAATTACACTGTGTGGGAATGATGAGTCTGTCCTTTATAAACAGGTGTCCTTTATATAAAGGTTTATTGTATAGTAAATTGCACTGTGTGTGGGAATGATGAGTCTGTTCTTTATAGACAGGTGTCCTTTATATAGAGATTAGTTGTATAGTAAATTACACTGTGTGGGAATGATGAGTCTGTCCTTTATAGACAGGTGTCCTTTATATAAAGGTTAATTATATAGTAAATTACACTGTGTGGGAATGATGAATCTGTCCTTTATAGACAGGTGTCCTTTATATAGAGATTAATTATATAGTAAATTACACTGTATGGGAATGCTGAGTCTGGCCTTTATAGAAAGGTGTCCTTTATATAGAGGTTAATTATATAGTGAATTGTACAGTGTGGGAATGATGAGTCTGTCCTTTATAGACCGGTGTCATTTATATAAAGGTTAATTATATAGTAAATTACACTGTGTGGGAATGATGAGTCTGTCCTTTATAAACAGGTGTCCTTTATATAAAGGTTTATTGTATAGTAAATTGCACTGTGTGTGGGAATGATGAGTCTGTTCTTTATAGACAGGTGTCCTTTATATAGAGATTAATTATAGTGAATTGCACTGTGTTAGAATGATGAGTCTGTCTTTTATAGACAGGTGTCTTTTATATAAAGGTTAATTATATAGTAAATTGTACAGTGTGGGAAAGATGAGTCTGTTCTTTATAGACAGGTGTCATTTATATAAAGGTTAATTATATGGTAATTTACACTGTGTAGGAATGATGAGTCTGTCCTTTATAGACAGGTGACCTTTATATAGAGATTAATTATATAGTAAATAACACTGTGTGGAAATGATGAGTCTGTCCTTTTTAGACAGGTGTCCTTTATATAAAGGTTAATTATATAGTGAATTACACTGTGTTGGAATGATGAGTCTGTCCTTTATAAACAGGTGTCCTATATATAAAGGTTTATTGTATAGTAAATTGCACTGTGTGTGGGAACGATGAGTCTGTCCTTTATAGACAGGTGTCCTGTATATAGAGATTAATTAGATAGAAAATTACACTGTGTGGGAATGATGAGTCTGTCCTTTATAGACCGGTGTCCTTTATATAGAGATTAATTATATAGTAAATTACACTGTGTGGGAATGATGAGTCTGTCCTTTATAGACAGGTGTTCTTTATATAGAGATTAATTATATAGTTAATTATACTGTGTTCGAATGATTAGTCTGTCTTTTGTAGACAGGTGTCCTTTATATAGAGGTGTCCTTTATGACAGGTTTGACTGTGATTCGTAGTTTTTGAAGCAAGGATTTTGTAATTTCGGGAATACGGAAAGTGGTTGATTTGAGGACAGAAGCACTGGATGGGGAAGGGGGGGGGGGGGGGGGGTTGAGGAGGGGAGGGATGGAATACCATATTGAAGAAGGACATTTTAGTCAAAGAAAAGCAAATATGATCGATTATTGAGGGCGGGAACATATAAAGGAATGGCGAAGGAGGGAAGGATGTTTAACCAGAATATGTTAAAGGAACTCTGGAGAGTACATGGAATATAGGTGCTTGGGCACGATTTGTTGAGCAAAATTGAGGAGAAACGATACATAGTATATCGTAGTTCCAAACAGGACACACGATATCGTGATATTTGATTTGTATGAATTTGTGTGGAAAATTGCACGCACATTTGAAGATAAAACTTATTTTACTTGTGTTGTGTTTCCTTTCGAACTCTTGTTGCCCGCTGTTACCCATGAAAAATACTCATTTCCGCTCTCAAGATAAGCACGAAAAGGGTTTAAATTGAAGATCATCGTATTGCACTGTTATCTTTTAATTTAGTCCATGCGATAAACTTCACTGAGTATTTTTATATATCTTATTTCCGGCCGTGATTTCAGTCATTCGAGTGTAAAGATTTAACGGCGATTACAAGTATGGTCAACTTGACTAAATTGTTTCATGTATTTAGCGCAATACATAAAACAAGCTAACTTTTATCCCTTTGTGTCATTACGGCCCCAGGTACCACTACCCAGAAATATAAATACTCATTGAATTCTTTTCTTACGCTTACAATTTACTGCTCGGCTAGAGAGATCTTCTCTTTAGCTCGATCAGGTACATTGTAAGCGTAAGAATATTAAACCAGTCTCGGGCTCGATACCGGCTGAGGCATTAAAAGAAATATCGACCTCTGTTGCATCAGGGCACGTCACTTTATTGTATATAAACTGAAGAAGGTCAATAGAGAAATCTGATTCCCCCCACTTATTATTATATCACTTATTCATTTAGTTAATTTTTACAAGTTCTAAATAAATCTGATATATATTCAGCAATTTAGCGATACCTTCGTTCAATTCAAAACTTCGTTAGTTTTATAAAAGAAATTCCCATTTCATTTAAATGTTGATTTAAATATATTTTATTCCAGTTTGCGATAGGATTAGACACATAGGTGTTTCCCAACTTACATATGCATGAAGTCTTCTCCAAGAAATCGTTTACACAAAGTCATGTCAATAAACGAATACTCGGTAGAAGACATTCGATACTTTTCGCATAATCTTACTTAAAGTATATAGTTCGTTTGTTTTGAAGTTCATTATTGATAAAGAATTATGCATATCAGTATTTCAATTTCAGTTTATGATAACTTTAGTTCATTTAAATATGAATTTTCCATTTAGACATATCGATAACTCTGTTATATTTAATAATTTTATTACATTTATTTCCAACACTTCCTACCCCCTCTTTGAATACTGAATAAAGTTGTTAACATGACTTTTCTGAAAGAGGCGTATTTACAATGTACATAAGCTAACAAAGCTTTAGATACATCAACCTTAGAAAGATAGATTTCTGGCTTTATGTTACAAAATTACAAAAGTTACAAAACGCCGCTCGATATGGTGGTTTACATATGACATTTCGTCTTTTCGCTTTGGCGCCCGCGAAAAAACGAAAATACGAAAACACGCGTAACGTCACGACGTAAAGAGCGTGTTACATGTGTTAAACTGACACACCTTAATAACAAACGATTTAACCATTGTTGAAACGGCAAGGAACACAATTGGTACATAGCCATTGAATTCATCCCCAAACAGTGATAAATATACTGTGTTAGACCAATTTGCATGCACGACACGATTACTGTGTTTTACAAGCAACACTCCGATGTAGAGCACGTCAATATGGTTAACGTTGAAATCGCTTATGTCTCGATATTTTTCTTATGAGACGTTTGAGGCTTCTGTATCTGATTCAGCTTAGAGGCGAAAAATTGGTTAACGCGTGCACTTTATAGGGGATGGGGGAGGGGTCTTGAGTTCATCATTTCACAAGGCAAGTTCACAACACTAAAGACTTCCGAAGTCTCCTCGGTTGCCGGCGGGGGTATCGTGGTTAGTTTTCGTCAAACCTAGGATTTGAAGTTGGTGTTTTGTTTTGGTTACTGTAAATGTTTATATAAACAGTAATATACTTATGCTGTTTAGTCTACATTTCTGGTCTTCGCTGACAGAGTAACCGGTCACGCTAATGTTTTCTTTTGTCCCTTTTGAGTGCGATAATATCCACACAAACGTTTACTTTATAAGTCAGTTTTCGTGATAGTTTATGGTAGGTATAGTATGAACATTACTTTTTTCTAGCTAGATGATTTCAACTTATATAAAATCACTTTTGTAGTCGTGTCGGTTTATCTAATACCCTTTTTCGTTTGATCGGGGAACTATTGCAGTTTTCTAGCAAAAGAATACTTTCTCAAAATACATACCCTGTATTTATGTTACTTTGTTTCAGGAACGGCCACCTTGGACCCTAAATCGAACGGAAAGATAAGCATGGTGTCCATTGCGTACCTCGTCTTCACAAATTTCCTTGGGTCTTTTATTGGCTGCATCATGGCAGTGATGATAAGACCAGGTATTTTATAATTTGTATACAAAAAAAAACTCAGAACGAACTGGAATTGCAGGTTAAATGGGTTTAAAGATGGAATATGGGGGATATGTTTGGTACACAATTAGCTAAACTTTATGTAAACCTGGTAAATGCTAGCTGCAATATTCCGCTTGGCTAGAGAGATCTTCTCTTAAATCGATCTCTTGAGGGTAATGCTATGGTCACAAAGATCGGCCGGTATCCGGGGATAGGGGGTAATCGGGAGTACACCGCTGGTTTTGGCCATTTTTCCGACATCGGACAACACCGGTCAAAATTTGTCACACATCATTTACATAAATGGCACCGTCCGGAGGTCGTGCGGAGGCCGTCCGAAGACCGTCTGGTAATCGTACGGCGTCTGTTTCCAAAGAGAATTTTTTGGGGGCCGGCGAGGCAGTGAATACCGACCGAACATCTAATGCTAATCAGCCGATTATCCTATGATGTCCGGGCGATAACCGGCCGATTATCCTATAATGTCCGGGCGATAACCGGACTATTATCCTATGATGTCCGGGCGATAACCGGACTATTATCCTATGATGTCCGGGCGATAACCGGACTATTATCCTATGATGTCCGGGCGATAACCGGCCTATTATCCTATGATGTCTGGGCGATAACCAGCCTATTATCCTATGATGTCCGGGCGATAACCGGCCTATTATGGTTCAAAAAAGAACCCAACCCTTGAAATAAAATACATTTCTTTTATTATTACTGTTTGGCGTAAGTGGTCACGGCTTTACACAACTTTGGGCTACCACAGCTGGTGCCCTAATTATAATAGTTATCAATACAATAGTAAGATGGAGAAAATATCTCCTTATATAAACAATAAACAATGTTCCTTTAAATCCAAACTTAATATTTGAATGAACCAGATTATTTGTTATATTTCTTTTTGCAACTGTAAGTTAAATTGTCCATGAACTTAACTGCAATGATGTTTTACACCTGACCCCGAAAACGAAGATCAAGTGCATAATTAATTAACTAAATTATCACTATCAAAGTTTTTTTCTGCGCATCGCCTCCATATCACAACATGGTCTCTGATTCTCCTCCCTTGGTACAGCCGTGCCGTTGTGGAAGTATTGACATTTGAACATGACATATGAGTCCGACACGATTTGTACTCCTCCAATTCTAGAAGAGTTCTTCTGGGCGCGCGATTTGAACTCTTCCGTTTCCAGAAGCTCTTCTGACTCTTCCGCGGCAAAGTTAGAAGACCCAGAAGAAAACATGGCGGACACAGTATACAAATGCTCAGAATGCAATGTCCACTTCTACACTCTCTCAGCATTTGATGCACATGATTGTGCAGGTAAGTTGTATTTTATGAATGTTATGTCACTAAAGATTTAAGCGGACTAGGGACCTAATATTAGACTGATATTAGAGCCAGGATCGTCGTAGCGGCCTTTATGCACTTCAGCCTTCAGGCACGTGCCCGCACAAAACTTTATTATGTTACAATTAAAATATTATTTAACTTTCACTAAAAGTTGTATTTAATACATTGTGTATCAAGGGAAATTTAAACTATAAGATCATTTAATGATTTATTAACACATTTTCTGATTTCATAAGATCAAATTCGACCAGAATGTCAGCATATCGTTTCGACCAAGCCCAAGCAATTTAAGCATGTTTTTTTTTTTAAACAGACAAATGATAATATACATGTACAGTTACGTGCCATAAGTCTTTCAATTTTTTTTATTTTGCTATACATTCTTTGCATTTCCAACTTTTTTCAATGAATTTTCCCGACTTCGTTTCGGAATCATTTTTAATGAAATTTTGTGTACTTATAGAGAATTGTTTACTCTTTCATCTCATAATATTTTCACTGTTTTCCGTTATGCATAATTAGAGAAATCATAATTTATTTACAACATCCAATTTTCGGCACGCCATTTTGACGTCATTTTGGTAACGTTATATAGAGAAATGGCGTCACACGGAAATTAGCAGTGTAGATAATTCTGTATAGCTCCATGAATACACAACGGAAAATTAAATAACTATTATGAGAAGAAACCTGGTATATTTCTGTACCAAATGACAAAAAATTGTCAAAATCCATCCATAAACGAAGTCAGGAAAATTCATTGAAAAAAGTTGGAAATACAAAGAATATATAGCAAAAAAAAAAAATTGAAAGACTTATGGCACGTAACTGTATATGTGCAATGAAAGGGGAGGCAGGGTCGAAGAGGCATTACTTCTAATTATATTATAAAGTGCGTCATTGCTAACACCTCCATCCCTAACATACATTAATTAGTAAAAGGTGTGTCGCCTAACTTCCTCGCCCCTAAAATCTTTGTTTCCCATTTCCTTATATTTACGTAACCATCAAAATCATGAAAGTACTAGTAACTACCCACCCAAAAGATATTTCAATTACATTATAAGGTGGATCATGTCACTCACATGTATTTGCGGACTAGGCCTAGATCTAGTTCTTAATTATAACGTTAAAACTTTTTGTATTTTTAAAATTTATGTCTCCAATTTCAGGACCAGAAGCTGTGGAAGGTTCATCAAATTCAAACATCGCCACATCCATCAGCAGTACACCCATGGCCAACAACATTTGGAACGACACAAAAACAAGAGAGTTGTTGGCTGAGTATAAAAACATGCAAGACCGATTCCATAACCCAGCTTTTAAAAACAAAAGGTTATGGGAGGAAATGACAAACTTTATAAACGCCACGACAAACTCTAATTTTGTCAGTACACAGGTGGAAGGGAAATGGAAAACAGTATTGGCCCGTTACCGCCGCTTCAAAGACTGCCAAAAGCAGACTGGGGCAGAAAGAAAAACCTACGAGTATGAAGCAGAAATGGATGATATAATTGGTGAAAACCATTCAACAACTCCTACATTTCTGTTTGCATCATCAGCACCAGAAACCTCGTCATCGTCAACTGCAGCTGCATCAGCGTTGATTGGGTCAGACAGCGACGTCGACACATCCCCTGAGCAAGGTACAAAACGCAAAGAAACAAATGAAAAGAAAAAGGAAAAGAAAAGGAAAAGTGTGTCAGGTGCATCACAAATGATCTCCTTTTTGGAGAAGTATACGGAATCAGTTGATGAATCCCGTAAACGACAGGAAAGGAGGCATGAAGAACAAATGAATTTACTAAAGGATATGACAAATGCAATCACCAAACTTGTTGAAAAAAAATGAAAAAAATGATAAAGTTTAATATGAGTTTGTATACATATGTTAACACGTTTAACGAATTACCCTTGTATGCGAAGTAGAGCGACTAGTAAAATATCTCCAGTGAATCTAAATTGCCTGCAGTTGTAGTGTAGGATATAAATTCATGCTATTTTCGTCTATCTCTAATGTCGAATGTATTAAACTTATAGTCTAGATCTGTACTTAAATACTGTACTTGCATTATACTCCGACTGTTATAGTGAAAAAAACAACAACATTAATTTCAGGTCCCTGTGATGAAACCATTATGTACACTTCAGGAAGCGAGTACGATACTGATGCTACTATACCCTTTGATCAGGAACTATTTGAGCAAGAAGTTTGACTAGAAATTCTAGTGCTCACTGACATTTAATATGTTTAATGTTACAAATTTACAACTCATATGATACATGATGTTTATTTTTTTCGTTCATTTTCTGTTTATGAACAAAATCATGCTAGTCAATGGTGCTATTTTATTTGCAGGGTCGAAGCAGACCAATTTAATCTGTTATTGTTATTTCAATGTTTCTTTATTCCTTTTATATTCCCGCTTTACAAAAGTGGGTATTCATGATGTCCGTCTATTCGTACATCATTCCATTGATTTGTCCGACTTGCATGTACACCATTAATAAGTCACTGCAAGCTATTTTGACCTGTGGCCGCGATATTAGCAAAAAACTGTTTTCTAGAGCATACTTCATTATTATACGTAGGATCCACAAAACTTCTAACCTAACCAGACATAAGTCACAGCGACCCATATTTTAACCCTGGATAGCGAAATTGGTTGTCGAAGAATATCCCCTCTAACAAACAACATGAAAATAATAAAAAGGGGTATATATAATGATGTTCTGCTCAATATTACATCTAGTCTAATTCAATTTTCCATATTTTAAATGTTTTTTTTTAATATTTATTTTTGTAACTCATGATCAGGTGACCATTATGGCCCATGGGCCTCTTGTTTTATACCTAATTTTGATCAGAGGTTGGAGACTGCAGTGTATATGTTGCCTTGTTGTTCCATACTTGCCAATTTTCCCCATTTCGGAGGGAGACTCCTGATTTTTACCTTCATTTTAAGCAAAATTGATCAGCAAAACTTTTTTATTATTCAAAATTTTAAGATTCTATTCATCCACAAAACAGCAATATGAAAGATGTCGTTTTAAGCTATTAGTTTGTCAATAGGGGTTATATGAATGAGTTTTCAGTAGGGCTTGCGATTTTGAATATGTAAATCTCCCCCATGAGAATTAAAGTTGGCAAGTATGTTTTTCATGTGTTGGCATATGTACTATATACACAGGCATCCATAATAGTCCCCGTTTGAAAGGCTTACTCAAACATTTTTTATTCATTTACTGTTAATGTTGTATATAATTACACTTCATTTTGTTATGGTTTATTGAACATGTTGGAAATGAAAGTTGAGAATAAATTTATAATACATATTCAGGTTGTCTTTATTTTAAAGGGCACATGTATACATATATTTATACATATATATAGCATTCTTGATACCAGGCGATCAATTGCAAGCTACATGTATATATCATGTATGTCCTGTTCACTTGGCCACACCCCACTGCAATCATAGTTAACAATTTCCTTTGATTTTGTCAAATGTAATTATAAACACTTGCAATACTTGTGCAATACTATTGATAGAACTGTCTGGGAATTGTAACTCAGAGATTTGAAAGTTGTCTGGTTATCAAGATACGCTTGATATTTCCTTCTGCTTCATCTGCGGGAGGATTAAAAGCGGGAGCTACAATAACTGGTACATTATTTTCATAATATTCCTCCAATTCATCATCTTCAATGATGCAGATGTTGTGCAAAACACATGCTGCCACAATACATTTCACAATGTACTCTATGTCATTCATCCGAATATGTTGTAGACGTCTAAACCTTCCTTTCAACATACCAAATGAATGTTCTATCACTGTTCTTGTGCTGCAGAGACACTTGTTGAACATCTTCTCTGCATTAGTGAGTCTGCCATTGTCACGATAAGGTTTCATTAAGTTCCTGGAAATGGGGTAAGCCCCATCACCTATTATGTGGTTCTGGCCACAGAGGGCTGCCTGGTTTTGACCGATGGGTGAATTTCTGAACACTCTGGCATCATGTAGCCTACCAGGCCACCCGCAATATATGTCTGTGAAGACACGGTCATATTTACACACAGCTTGTAGAATGACTGAGTGAAAACTCTTACGATTTACATAATCACTCTCATGTTCACTTGGTGGAGTAATAGCAATATGTGTACCATCAACGGCTCCTAAAATCCCAGGGAAGCCTTTCAGTTGTTCAAATGATGTCATAATATCCAGTTTTTCAATAGCACTTGGCCACACCACAAATTTTCTACAAAGTGTCTCGCTGAATACATTGAGTAGCCTGCGGTTGTGCGTAACAAATGTAGATTCTTGAACGTTGAATCGATCTGCAATGGACTTGATATTTTCCTGGGACCCAATATACCAAAGGGACATAAGAAGATCCTTTTCCAATGGAATTTGAGGTCTGCCAGCCCCCTTCTGACTCATGGCAAGCTCAGGACAATCCATTAAACATCTTAAGACAAACTGAAAAGTTTCTCGGGAAAGTCTAAAAAAGCTCTTGAACTGATCAGGTAGATAGTTATCAACAACATCAACATAGCCACATATTTTCACTCGATCATCCCGGATTCTGAAAGAAAAAGTAAAATGATTTTATTATACTATTATTATAGTAATAATATAAATTATATACAGTACCTTTCTAGTGGGAAAAATGCAGTGTTACAACACTTAATGAATAATGATACAATTTTACAATTCACACTTTTGGTAAAACATGTAAAAAGGCAAACATTTTCTATATAATTTTACTTATTAATGTAACTGGTTAAGTGGTTTTACATGTTTGTTAACGCTCTTTCAGAATTTGATTCTATGATAAGATAGATCTGCCATCACAGTGACCTTATTGGGTATAATATATACGAGACACATTTTTGGAACTTCTTTGCCACTTTTTTTTGACAACACTACAGTACAGTACCTATTAGGATTACCAACATAAAGTAGTAATCATGCCATAGTACATTACTAATTTGATTACATATGATCAAATTGCTATTTAGCATATATCTTAACATAAATAAATGCTCAAATATTTTTTTTGTAAACAACTGATTTTTTAAGCGGACTTGACATCAGATTTAACCGATTTTATTATCTCCCTTGATTTTTACGAGCTGAAATGAAAGATATATTGACAAGTGGAGTAGTTATGCTTGTACGTATGACTTACAAAGTGGCACCTGCGACCGTTAGAACGACTATATCTGTCTCATTGAATGCACTGTCCACTTCCTGGCCCTCAATCAGCAGAATTGACGAAAGTGCTACGCCAACACCCGTCAACACACTCGTCACATCCGCCATGTTGTCTTCCGAATACACACGATTTGTTAACTCGGAAGACCTCTTCTCAGAAGAACGGAAGAGAACAAATCGTGTCGGGCTCAAGACCCCGGAAACGAAGGAAATGAGTCACTTGTATGTTGTTTCACTCTGGTACATGTATTCCGATGTACTGTGGTTTAAACCTGACGCCAAGTTCCGAATCACCATCCTGAATAAAATTGAGAAAAGAAACCCAGCAGTATCCAATTCAACTTAGAATTAAAGGGAATGGGTGGGTGGGAAAGAAATATCTTTGCAGTAAAATACAAAATATCAGATTGAACTCACCGACCACCTTGCTCCAACGATTGTTAAATTGAAAGTGAACCAAAATGAGGCCGAAACAAGGGACATCACTCCAATCTCTTAATATATGTCACGTAGGCCAATTTTTGTCATGTAGGCCAAATATTTTTTTTGTCATGTAGGCCAACAAGGTAATCGGTAACGTAAAAGGGGAGATAACCCCTATTGTTCACTAACACTTTTTGCCCATAAATCGGTTTATTGATGAACCAATAAACTTGATTATCCTATGATGTCCGGGCGATAACCGGTCTATTCACCGGACATCGTACGAATATCGCCCGAGTATCCTACGGACAACGAACGATGTGTTGTCTTTTGTGTAGAAACGCGCTATAATGTTGTACACGGCTTGCTTGCTTGCTTACGAGTTTAACGCCGATACACACACCGAATTACATCGGTGTTTCGTCCGGCATGAGGGAAGTTGCCTTCCCTCAGGGGAGTGGGGGGACGAAGTCGCTTATCTATTCCTATTTTATGGTTATTTTTTGATTACTTTGAAAGCGACTTCGGGTTCGAATGTTAATGTGAATATTGATGTCAGTCACTAGCCGTATCCGATCAAGATGTCTGGCGTGGCGTAGTCGTAGGTGTCGGCAGGGTGATCGGGAAATTTGAAATGTGCCGGAAATAAAACTTATAGATATGTTACTAGTTTACGTCACCCTGGGTCCTATGACCTTTAACCTTTACCTACCTATTAAATTTTGGTTGTTTTATTATGTTTTGGTGTCCATTGAAACTTCCTATTAAAGAGTAACTGTAGTGCAAATAGAAACTGAAATGATCAGACTCGTTGTGTCGGCATTAATACATTGTCGAAAACCGCATCGAAATCGGCCGACCGGTTACAAAGTTACGACAGGTTGAAGTTTGGTTTTTTACCTGTTTTGCCACACGCTAATTAAGCGCACCGCGAACCGCTAAAAGTTGTGCACACGTATTGCTGACGTCACAACGAGAACACAAAAAATTGGGTCCTATGTCTCTCTATATATAATAGTAACATGTACGTCTGGTTGATTGATGATTCAAAATGTATTATACAATGAAATTAAGGGACGTACCATAATATGGGGGTCGGGAGAATAATCTGAAATCGTCATTGAAATAACTTTATTTTGATTCTTTCATAAATATAGTGTTTATTGATTGTTCAAATTCATTTTAATGGACCCATATATATATGCGCTATCATATTGTAATAGTTTGTGTCATTTATAATGTCAGTTATACATTCATTTATCCAATGATTCAAGAGTGACTCTTATAATAATACCTTTGAATATTGTAAATCTCATGTTAGTGTCCATTATATTACGTAATCAGATTAGCGGGATAATCTATGTGGTCAGTTCAATGACTTCACACGTAACTTGTTACTCAAATACCAAGTTATTAACATTGGAGGGGGGGGGGGGGGGCTATCAAAGTTAACTAAATTGTAATAGTTGAGTATGTTGCGGTTATTATCCCCTCTTTATAACTTAAAAATGTGTACTCTAAATCTCGAGTGCACGTGTATCTTTTGAAATCTCCGTAACCCACCGTCAACTCACACAGTATATGACACTTTTTTTAATTTCGAGTTTGACTCTTCTATTCAACGAGAAAAGTTCTGTTGAAAACTTGCTTGATATATCTCAGGGACGTATATGCACATATATGTTTTTTAACATAAATGAATAAAATGCGGATTAAAATCACAGGCACTTGTGGCCAGGAGAATAGCCATCTAAATATATAGATAACATAGCGAAATATGATAATTAAAATAAAATATAAAAACTGAATTTTCAAATTTTCTTTTTATGTTATTAATCATCTAAAACCGTATTGAGAATAATTGCCAAATTTCAGCTTGATACGTCAAGCAGTTTAATTTAACAAAAAATCGACTATCAGACACTCTTTTTTTGTGAAATTTAACCGCTTGGCGTATCTTGCTGGTCTTGTCGTTCTATATGACGGTACTAACTGTTCTTCTTTGAAGTCCAATAAGATATATGGTTTTCGAAGTTCCGAGTCTATACACGGAATTAGATAATATCGAAGTCCGTGGTCTAAAGCAACACAAATATCCTTTTCCTTATCTGTTTGTTTGAGGTTGTTTCTAGGTAGTTTTGTATTTATATAGCCGACCGACATGCATTAAAAATTTTCAGCGTGCATTTTAAAAGGTATTACGATCAGTTCTTGCTGATATGTGCATGCAATCAACGTGACCATCAGTGAATACACACGCCGTTTTAGCGGTGATATGAAAAAATTAATACCTAATCATATCAAGTGCATGTTTTGAAGTCTTTCCGCAAAGTAATAACCTGTTAATAATGTTAGCGAGTCCGGCGGTTATTGATTTATGGTCGAGTGATCATGACCACATGTGCCGCACACCTGTGGAACTCCCGGCTGTATCCCACCTTCCCCACTTTTTAAAAAAACATATGGGGGAGAATGTTGTTAGAAGGATTATAGTCTGTTTCTGAATAATTTTGGAATTATTTACCTGTATTTAACTGTGTTCTTACCTGAGTTTTCACCTGTGTTTTAATCAGTGATGAACCTCTATATCTTAGGTTCACCATATCTTATATGGATATATATGTTTTATTATACATTTGCAAATACATTTGCACTTTAAATAAATAAATATTGAAAACAATATTTTTCAAATGGAAATTTTGTTTATCAATGTAATATATGTTTATCATATAAGACTAAAATATGATATAATAAAAATTGGAGTCTGTTGTTTAACAAATCATTATTAATAAAAAATCTTATAGATGCTCTACATATTTTATACCTATTATAAAACTTATTAATAGACTCTAAGAATCCAAGCTCTCACTCCCATCCGAGATGATGATGAGTGTTGCATCTAACAAAATCTAGCATATGATGGTTACATGTATAGTGTGAAGAACAACAAAGGCGAAAGGACCTACTGGAACTGTGTTGTTGCCACCTGTCCTGTTACATTGACTACATTCAATGATATTCCTGTACGATTCGGTCAACGCCAGCACACCCATCCTTCGGATAATGCCGACGTCATTGCGAAAGAGATAATGGGGAATATACAAAACAGATCCAAATCGAAGATTACACCAATTACAACGAGGAAGTGACCAAGCTTCGGACAGACGAGTGTGGAATGATTTCAGCGAGAGGATTGTTCAGCGACTACCAACCTTCTATGCCATGCACAGTAGCCTTTATCGATCACGACTGACACAGACACCGAAGTTACCAATGACCCTCAGAGACATTGACCTTGACGGTATTTGGACCAAGACGACTGCCGCGGAACAGTTCCTACTCTTTCATGATGGAGACGATTCGCCTATCATCAGCTTTGCAACTACAGACAACTTATTTGACCTTGCCAATGCGGATAACTTATTCTGTGATGGAACTTTCTTCACGTGCCCCAAGCTGTTTTACCAGATCTACACCATTCATGGACTTATTGACGGAAAGATGTACCCACTAGTCTACACACTTCTACCAGGCAAGACCCAGCAGCTGTACACCCGTTTCCTAACACGACTGAAAGCAACTATGACTTCAACATGCCTCTCAACCCAACAACAGTATTCGTTGACTTCGAAACTGCCGCACACAACGCCCTTCGTCAAGTTTTCCCGGGAGTGACCATCAGGGGATGTTTTTCCACTTTACCCAATGTATATTTGTATTTGAGTGTATGAGTGAAAGATACTTAAATACTATAATGTAAGTGTTTCTATATGTGTAACCTATAATATGTCAAAAACCTGAACAAGTTTTGATATAATTGTATGAATAAAATAAACCTAATTTTACTGCAATGTATGTAATATGAAATAGTATTAATAATTGTGTATTTCTCTATGTGTAACATTAATGAAGTATCAATAACCAGAACACATTTTGATATAATTGTAGTTGTTAAATATGAATGATATATACTAAATTGTACTTTATTTTGTGTAATATGAAAATGATATTAATTAATAAATTAATTAAAGAAATGAATAGTTGAAAATTAAAAATAAATGTTTTTCTGATGTAATCATGTGTTAAGTCTTAAATTGCTGTTAAAATAATAAGTAATAAGTATAGATATAAATCAAAGTATTTTTCACTATATACTATATACTACATATAGGCTGTATAGTCATATACAGGTAAAATGACACAGGTAACTTTCACACAGGTAACTTTTACACAGGTAAGTTACCTAGTATGAAACAGACTATAATTGGTTTGCCATTGTTCTCTTATATCAACACTTTACTTTGGTATATAAAAAGTGGGGAAGGTGGGAACCCCCCGAACTCCCGACCCCCCTCACCACTAATTACGGCCCCCTGGGGCATACAACACCTTGGAATTATCAGTAGGGTCATTAATGAACTCTATACAACCTTGATGTATAATAAGTGTCATATTCTTGGATAGAAGACCCTATACAAATAACAAGTCGTGATACGATTCATATAATTTTAATATAATGACTACACAAGTCTATCAGTGCGGTCACCGTTGTGACGTCACTTCCGATCGTATGGCAAAATCGGGGATTTCCTGATTTGCGTTCAGGCGTGAAATTTAGCAAAATGGTCAAAACTTCGTAATTTTTACAACAAAAAAATGTTCGTGAGAATTATCTCACTTACTATTTATCAATCTTTCCATACACAAAAAATGGTTTTGCACTACAGTTATTCTTTAAAATGATTATTGTTATACTAGCCCTATCTTATCCCTAACCTCAGTGCCGGCGTTAACGCGCCTACTCTTACGACAATACATAGAGGGATCTTTAGCGTGCAGGTTGGATATTCCTACACGGGACACCGTTTAAAGTCCTATCCGATGGACTGAGTGCAGGTTTGTTGCAACGCATTTTGTAATACCGCTGCAATTTGTAATATTACAATTCGCGTTGATCAAATAACGCAGTTTGAATACCGCCGCAATTTGTAATATTACAAATTGCGGCGGTATTACAAATTGCGTTGCAACACAGGTGCGTATGTGGCATGCAGGTGATAATTGATTTATTTTTGGTGTCCATTAATGAAACCTGTTCTCTTCCTTCATTTCCTTTTATTTCTGTACAATGTCATCCTTCTAAAGTAACTTTCTCGGGCTTTCTCCTTGTGTCTTTTCATCTTAGCTCACGTTTTTTTTGTTAGATTGTGAGAAGGGTGGTGCTTGACTTTGACTTTGACTTTAAACATATTTTATAAACCAAAGGATTTGGCACAAGTTATAGCAACTTCTGAAGCCATCTCCTTACAACATCTTGGCAAAACAACAGATGACAATATAGACTGTTAGTTTCAATACATTTGTAAGAGACTAATTTGTTAAGCACATATAAATCATTTGTTATAAAGTTAATATCATTTTGCACTTGATAAAATACGTCACAATTTAAATCCAAAGCCATATTTTCGTTACCAAACTGTAGTAAGTTTAACGATATATGCATATTTAAACTATGTAAATGATTTAAAAGTTCAGTACGAGCATTGGAGTAAGTCTGGCATTCAAAGAAAAAGTGATAGGCATTCTCGCAAAGGTAGCCACAATTTATACAATTTGAGTCCTGGACCAGATTTGCACGGTAAAGATCATGTTTGAGAGCACTGCATTCGTGTCTAAGTCTAGTATGAAGAATATTAAGTTTTCTGTCTCCAAGTAAGTAGTAAGGGGGTACTGAAAATGGTAAGTCTGGAACTAAAGCGGACTTGAAAGAAGAGAGAGTCATGGATCTAATACCATCGCCAAGAGTATTCCACATCCTCAAAGAAGAAGGCAGGAAAGATAGATTCGTAAGAGATAGTTTGAAGTTGGGAATTCTGTAATTTTCATTATTTCTAAGGCCGCCTCTACTTTCTCCATCGGAAGGAGGAAGTAAATTTGTTACGTAGTTTGGAGTGTAGTGCCTATCCATTTTATAAATTAATTGTAGTTTTCTTCTTGTTCTTCTATCTGAAAGTAGTTTGATACCTGTTTCTGTATATAATGATTCATTTCTAGCATATGCTGGTAACCCTGTAATTATTCTAGCTGCTTCACGCTGAGCCTTCTCCAACCTTTCTTAATCACTTACAGTACATCCATCCCAAGCTTCACATGCATATTCTAAAACTGGTAGTATATAAGTTTTATAATTTTTTAAGAGAGCATCCCGCTTCAATAGATACTTAAGTTTTCGCAAAATGTTTACTTTTTTCATTACCGACTTATATACTTCATTAACATGATCAACCCAGTTTGCATCTGAATTCAAAGTAACTCCGAGGTGTCTATGCATATTACTACTAAAATGTAGAAAATGCCCATCAAAAATCAGTTCAAAATCTTCATCAATATCACTTGAATTTGATATGAACATTACTTCAGTCTTATTTGGATTGAAAGTAACAAGCCAAATATTAGCCCATTATTTAAAGATTTCAGGTCTCTATTTAAAACTGATTGTATTTCTAGACAGGAAGATGAAGAGACTTTTAAACAAGTATCATCCGCAAAGAGACGTGTTGGTGATTCTAGTATTTCGGCGATATCGTTTATATATATTAGGAAAAACAGAGGTCCAAGAATTGAACCTTGAGGAACACCAGCATGTATCGAGCCAAAATGTACACGGCGACTGACGGGGGTTTATATAGTCCGGCCGTTGCCCGGCCAATGTCCGGTTCTAGCCGGCGGCTGACCGGCCGATGTCTGTAACATATCTGGTCCACACCGGTTCAAGCCGATCGGACATCGGTGGTTACTTTCCAATGTGTAAACAGACATCGGCCGGATATCGGCCCATGTCCAGTCCCAAAAATTTCTCCTCTGAGGCTACACACACCGACCGATTACCGGTGTCCATGTCCGGCCGGGGACTAGGACAAAATAGCTAAAAATCATGCCGGGAGTACATCCTAAGCCTAATCGGAAGTGGTTGTGACCAAAGCACAAGACTAGTAGCCAAAGGTTCCGGGTTAGACTCCTAGCGGAGGCATTTACAATAAATAATGACCTCTGTTACATATAAACAGCAATTCAATAGCCATGATAAAACACTATATTTAAGTATGTGTTTTAATGTTTGCGAAATGCTGGTGTTAGTGTATGCTAGATGTGAATGCCGAAATGTCAGATCTGCCTGTATGCTCCCTGGGTAGTTGAGAAATGTCAGTTCTGGCTGTATGCTCCCTGGGTAGTTGAGAAATGTCAGTTCTGGCTGTATGCTCCCTGGGTAGTTGAGAAATGTCAGATCTGCCTGTATGCTCCCTGGGTAGTTGAGAAATGTCAGTTCTGGCTGTATGCTCCCTGGGTAGTTGAGAAATGTCAGATCTGGCTGTATGCTCCCTGTGTAGTTGAGAAATGTCAGTTCTGGCTGTATGCTCCCTGTGTAGTTGAGAAATGTCAGTTCTGGCTGTATGCTCCCTGTGTAGTTGAGAAATGTCAGTTCTGGCTGTATGCTCCCTGTGTACATGTAGTTGAGAAATGTCAGATCTGGCTGTATGCTCCCTGTGTAGTTGAGAAATGTCAGTTCTGGCTGTATGCTCCCTGGGTACAAATGTAGTTGAGAAATGTCAGATCTGGCTGTATGCTCCCTGGGTAGTTGAGAAATGTCAGATATGGCTGTATGCTCCCTGTGTAGTTGAGAAATGTCAGTTCTGGCTGTATGCTCCCTGGGTCGTTGACAAATGTCAGATCTGGCTTTATGCTCCCTGGGTAGTTGAGAAATGTCAGATCTGGCTGTATGCTCCCTTTGTAGTCGAGAAATGTCAGTTCTGGCTGTATGCTCCCTGGGTCGTTGACAAATGTCAGATCTGGCTGTATGCTCCCTGGGTAGTTAAGAAATGTCAGATCTGGCTGTATGCTCCCTGTGTAGTTGAAAAAAATGTCAGTTCTGGCTGTATGCCCCCTGTGTAGTTGAGAAATGTCAGATCTGGCTGTATGCTCCCGGGTAGTTGAGAAATATCAGTTCTGGCTGTATGCTCCCCGGGTAGTTGAGAAATGTCAGATCTGGCTGTATGCTCCCTGTGTAGTTGAGAAATGTCAGTTCTGGCTGTATGCTCCCTGTGTAGTTGAGAAATGTCAGTTCTGGCTGTATGCTCCCTGTGTAGTTGAGAAATGTCAGTTCTGGCTGTATGCTCCCTGTGTAGTTGAGAAATGTCAGTTCTGGCTGTATGCTCCCTGTGTAGTTGAGAAATGTCAGTTCTGGCTGTATGCTCCCTGTGTACATGTAGTTGAGAAATGTCAGATCTGGCTGTATGCTCCCTGTGTAGTTGAGAAATGTCAGTTCTGGCTGTATGCTCCCTGGGTACAAATGTAGTTGAGAAATGTCAGATCTGGCTGTATGCTCCCTGGGTAGTTGAGAAATGTCAGATATGGCTGTATGCTCCCTGTGTAGTTGAGAAATGTCAGTTCTGGCTGTATGCTCCCTGGGTCGTTGACAAATGTCAGATCTGGCTTTATGCTCCCTGGGTAGTTGAGAAATGTCAGATCTGGCTGTATGCTCCCTTTGTAGTCGAGAAATGTCAGTTCTGGCTGTATGCTCCCTGGGTCGTTGACAAATGTCAGATCTGGCTGTATGCTCCCTGGGTAGTTAAGAAATGTCAGATCTGGCTGTATGCTCCCTGTGTAGTTGAAAAAAATGTCAGTTCTGGCTGTATGCCCCCTGTGTAGTTGAGAAATGTCAGATCTGGCTGTATGCTCCCGGGTAGTTGAGAAATATCAGTTCTGGCTGTATGCTCCCCGGGTAGTTGAGAAATGTCAGATCTGGTTGTAAGCTCCCTGGATAGTTGAGAAATGTCAGATCTGGCTGTATGCTCCCTGGGTAGTTGAGAAATGTCAGATCTGGCTGTATGCTCCATTTGTAGTTGAGAAATGTCAGTTCTGGCTGTATGCTTCCTGTGTAGTTGAGAAATGTCAGTTCTGGCTGTATGCTCCCTGTGTAGTTGAGAAATGTCAGTTCTGGCTGTATGCTCCCTGTGTAGTTGAGAAATGTCAGTTCTGGCTGTATGCTCCCTGTGTAGTTGAGAAATGTCAGATCTGGCTGTATGCTCCCTGGGTACAAATGTAGTTGAGAAATGTCAGTTCTGGCTGTATGCTCCCTGGGTCGTTGACAAATGTCAGATCTGGCTGTATGCTCCCTGGGTAGTTGAGAAATGTCAGATCTGGCTGTATGCTCCCTTTGTAGTCGAGAAATGTCAGTTCTGGCTGTATGCTCCCTGGGTCGTTGACAAATGTCAGATCTGGCTGTATGCTCCCTGGGTAGTTGAGAAATGTCAGATCTGGCTGTATGCTCCCTGTGTAGTTGAAAAATGTCAGTTCTGGCTGTATGCCCCCTGTGTAGTTGAGAAATGTCAGATCTGGCTGTATGCTCCCTGGGTAGTTGAGAAATATCAGTTCTGGCTGTATGCTCCCCGGGTAGTTGAGAAATGTCAGATCTGGTTGTAAGCTCCCTGGATAGTTGAGAAATGTCAGATCTGGCTGTATGCTCCCTGGGTAGTTGAGAAATGTCAGATCTGGCTGTATGCTCCATTTGTAGTTGAGAAATGTCAGTTCTGGCTGTATGCTTCCTGTGTAGTTGAGAAATGTCAGTTCTGGCTGTATGCTCCCTGTGTAGTTGAGAAATGTCAGTTCTGGCTGTATGCTCCCTGTGTAGTTGAGAAATGTCAGTTCTGGCTGTATGCTCCCTGTGTAGTTGAGAAATGTCAGATCTGGCTGTATGCTCCCTGGGTACAAATGTAGTTGAGAAATGTCAGTTCTGGCTGTATGCTCCCTGGGTCGTTGACAAATGTCAGATCTGACTGTATGCTCCCTGGGTAGTTGAGAAATGTCAGATCTGGCTGTATGCTCCCTTTGTAGTCGAGAAATGTCAGTTCTGGCTGTATGCTCCCTGGGTCGTTGACAAATGTCAGATCTGGCTGTATGCTCCCTGGGTAGTTGAGAAATGTCAGATCTGGCTGTATGCTCCCTGTGTAGTTGAAAAATGTCAGTTCTGGCTGTATGCCCCCTGTGTAGTTGAGAAATGTCAGATCTGGCTGTATGCTCCCTGGGTAGTTGAGAAATATCAGTTCTGGCTGTATGCTCCCCGGGTAGTTGAGACATGTCAGATCTGGCTGTATGCTTCCAGGGTAGTTGAAAAATGTCAGATCTGGCTGTATGCTCCCTGGGTAGTTGAGATATGTCAGATCTGGTTGTATGCTCCCTGGGTAGTTGAGAAATGTCAGATCTGGCTGTATGCTCCCTGGGTAGTTGAGAAATGTCAGATCTGGCTGTATGCTTCCTGGGTAGTTTAGAAATGTCAGATCTGGCTGTATGCTCCCTGGGTAGTTGAGAAATGTCAGTTTTGGCTGTATGCTTCCTGTGTAGTTGAGAAATGTCAGTTCTGGCTGTATGCTCCCTGGATAGTTGAGAAATGTCAGATCTGGCTGTATGCTCCCTGTGTATTTGAGAAATGTCAGTTCTGGCTGTATGCTCCCTGTGTAGTTGAGACATGTCAGATCTGGCTGTATGCTCCCTGGGTAGTTGAGAAATGTCAGATCTGGCTGTATGCTCCATTTGTAGTTGAGAAATGTCAGTTCTGGCTGTATGCTCCCTGTGTAGTTGAGACATGTCATATCTGGCTGTATGCTCCCTGGGTAGTTGAGAAATGTCAGATCTGGCTGTATGCTCCATTTGTAGTTGAGAAATGTCAGTTCTGGCTGTATGCTCCCTGTGTAGTTGAGACATGTCAGATCTGGCTGTATGCTCCCTGGGTAGTTGAGATATGTCAGATCTGGTTGTATGCTCCCTGGGTAGTTGAGAAATGTCAGATCTGGCTGTATGCTCCCTGGGTAGTTGAGACATGTCAGATCTGGCTGTATGCTCCCTGGGTAGTTGAGAAATGTCAGATCTGGCTGTATGCTCCATTTGTAGTTGAGAAATGTCAGTTCTGGCTGTATGCTTCCTGTGTAGTTGAGAAATGTCAGTTCTGGCTGTATGCTCCCTGGGTAGTTGAGAAATGTCAGATCTGGCTGTATGCTCCCTGTGTAGTTGAGAAATGTCAGTTCTGGCTGTATGCTCCCTGGGTAGTTAAGAAATGTCAGATCTGGCTGTATGCTCCATTTGTAGTTGAGAAATGTCAGTTCTGGCTCACAGGTACTTGTGGCCAGAATAATAACACCTATATACAGTTGTGGGATCGCACAACGTTACACGATGTGCGGTGGGCGCACGAAGGGCGAACGGTGTATGCACGATGTGCGAACGATGCGATCCTGGGCGATTATTTCTAACGCACATGTGGGCGCACGATAGACTAACATTGTGCGATGACAATCGTGGTTGATGTAAATTTAGAAATGGTTTAACAATATATACGGTTTCGCGCTAGTTGTTTTAAACATATTTCTATATTTTAACTATTTACATTAGCTGATAGTTCTATCTATATATTTCTAAAAATTAATGATAGTCTTTCTGTAGTTTTAGAAACAAACCAAATAGACACATGTATGTAAACTTTCAACTCATATTGACAAGTTCTCATTCAAGTAAATATTGCCAGTTTTACCAAGTTATAAACTGTACCTGTACATGGCCAATATATGTAGATATCTCTGGCCCGGGGCACTTACAACACTCGCCTAGGTGTGAAAACACAGGTAAAGTGTTGGGGAGGGGAGGGTTTTTCAAATAACTGATTATAAGAGTCCAGTTTGTTTTCATATAACGGTCGCTCGGTAATGGCTGTCGTAGCGTATCGCCGCACACGGGACAGGTAACACTACGGCATGTTATTTACATATTCTGATACCTGGTAGCTTAACCCGCACTTGACTGTCTTATGATCACTGTAATACTGTTACTGTATATTGTTAAATTGACATAATCCCAATAAATATGATGCGAATTTAAATAGTTTTTGGACAAGAGGGTTCCATATGTTTTTCATTCCGTAATATGTATCGACCAGTTGTACCAAATCGTGCGTGTGTGCGAATTAATCGCACACATAAACGCACGATCTTTAGATCGCCCGGTTGTGCGCACCATGGGCGAACGATGTGTGCACGATGTATGCACGATGCACGCACTCAGTTTTTGGTGCGTTGTGCGATACCACAACTGTATATAATATATAGAAAATAGCGAATTTGAAAAAAAATAAAATAAAATATATAAACTAAAGGACTGTGTGTGGTAAGGGCCATATTTGGCCTAACAAAATAATGATGCAAGTCATACATCATTTTGATAGTTATAATGTGTTGTTTGGAAATAAACCATTTTTGGGATGGTCCGTAACCATGGTAACACATAGCAACAGGCAAAAATAACCAGTATTTTAACCTATCTTGAAGCCTGTTTATCTTAAATTATTTACTGAAATGCAATGAAATACAGTCAATTATTATGAATGGAATGCATTTAATGATTATCAATAAAGTCAAGAAGAAAAAGATTGAATTTCATCATATTTTAATCCCATAGCAACGGTAAACACGTTAGCAACGCACACTAATCGATGGTTTTCACAAGCATTAGCACTGGTAATATCAAATAACATATTCCAAAAGTGTTAAAATGTCAGATAATATCAGGTTGATTGTTGACTAAAACTAAAAGTCAGAAGTGAAAAAAAAGACAAAGCAACAAAAACTGAGCCTTAGCAACCACTTAATATAGTCATCAAAATAGCAGATTTTGATAAATGATTGAGAATAAGGTATATAGAACAGACAGTAGAATTTTATTATTTGGATTACATTATACCAGTATTAACTTTTAACATTATGGGTGGTAGATAAGAACATTTATTAATAAGAGGTTTCATTCACTTCACAACAAACACAGGAACACTTTAGTCTCATATGAAAAAAACCCAGTAAATACCTATATATATTGTTAATATACACAGGTATTTACCGCTTATTCATCATATAAGAACATATAACCTCTGTGTATCAAATAAGGCACATCCTTATCAATACAATATATAGTACTTTAAAGCACCATACCATAAACATCATCCTTACTGCACATGTACAACACACAAATCATTTTCATTATCAATTAATGAGTTTCACTATTCCGCAATGACCAAAATCATTCTTTGGCAACTAACAAATCAATTTACAGTAAACAAAGTATATAAGTGATTGTTTGTTTATGAGTTACAGAGTGTTCATAATAAATAGGCCTATAAACTATTTACGCCTTAGGTTGATGATGATGATGATGATGATGATGATGATGATGAGGTTGGTATCTAAATAAACGAACATACTAAGTATTGCTGAAGCAATACATATGTTCCCTATCGGCCCCCGCAAGCTGTTAAGATGCATGATTTATTTGTAAAAATTTACCTTTGTATGACATTGCCTCTAAATAACCCTACCAATTTCAGTTGGCATTCTTAAGGCCATGAATGCCATTGACTGATTGTTGACGTCATCATTACTATGACATCATAATTGTTACGTTGGGTACCATTGACCATCCCCGGGTGATGGCTGTTCTTTTCAATGAACAAGCATACACGACAAATACATTGTTTTAGCAAAATGATGATATACAAAAAGGGCAACTGATTTTTCTATGAGATGAACAAATGGTAAAGAATGGTAAATATAAGTATTGAATTGCTTTTAGTTGACATTCATAGGCAATAGTAATTCCAGCTGGACATAGGGAAATCCAACATGAAGCGCATTACATGAAGCGCTAATGCGCTTCACTGATTAGCGCTTCACTAAATTTGCCTCTATCCAGTTGGCATTTATATTGCCTATGAATGCCAACTGAAAGTAGTTCACAGTTCATTGCTTATATACATTACCACCCTAAAACTTGAACCTTGTACTTGAAGATATTTTGATTCTTTATAATATAAGAAGTTTGATGAAAATCCACCAAGAAACAAAGCCAGTAGACTGCTGACAGTGTTTTTCTATAAATAGGAACAGTGACCTTGACTTTGACCTGACAACCTTAAAACTCAAAATTGTCCCAAGATATTTTAATCTTTTACAAGTATGTGAAGTTTACTGAATATCTATGTAAGAATGAAGTCGTTAGAGTGCTGATAAACTTCAGTTGACAGACAGAAGGCAAGGAAAACTATAGTCCCCCCAGTGAACCGTTTGGGGAATAATGTTACAATGACAAGACTTATCAGCAGAACTAGCCATGGACATAATAAAAATATATACTTCATGCAATTAATAGCATGACCTTATTTTGGACATAAGAAGATCTCACTTAATGTAAGTGAATACACTACACCTGAAGTAAAACTTGTAATTCAGGTATATTTTGATAGAAAGTAAGACATCACTCCTCACAACAGTCATCCCATGGAATATCACCAGCATCTTCCACGTACTGTCCAACATCTCTGGTTTTGATCGCTGGATTTTCCTGCCATCTTTTCCAACCAAGATACCAAATCACACTGGCTATGTGGGCACAACACCCAACCACCCTTGCACCAACTTTACATGTACAGTACCAACCTAAAATATACAAAATGTAAAATAAATATAAAAGTACACACAAGCATTAAAATATCAATAAATCATTAAGAATTGTGATTTTCAATTAATGATTGAATGAACGAGCAAACAAGCGATGGGTATTGTTTTTAAGCAACGTCCTATCAACAGCTAAGGTCAATTAAGGACGTCACGGCCTTCCGGTGTATGTACCGTAATTAATGCGAGTGCTTGTGTATGTGTGTCTATATGGAAAGCTGTTGTATGTTTGTGGTAGTGTGGAACTGATGCTGACTTTAGAGTGCCACACACTGAAAGTACTACTGATGAAGGCCCCCAGTAGAACAATCAGCCCAGTCACATTATACTGACAACAGGCAAACCCACAATGCTGAGCCTCAAGCGGGGAATGGCAACTTCCATTTTTTGAGACTCTGGCAAGTCTCGGCCAGGGGAGAGAACCCAAAGCCTTCCTCACAGGAGCGAACACTCAATTATTGGCCAAAAGAAATGCAGTAGCAAGTGAGTGAAACAGCGAGTTGAATGATTCAGGGAGAAAAGGTGAGCCATTGGTTTATACATTTTATTTGTACTCACCTTTTATAGGTTCGTCTGATGAAGGCATGAACTTGATCCATAAGTTGTGCTTTGTACTATTGGTGTGCCTAGATTGCATTTTGAGTTGAATGAGTCCTTCACATTCAGTATACAGCATGAGTTCATAGTGTCCATCATCATCTAAGTGTTCCTAAGTGTAGTATGGGGCTTGCTTCAATTGATAAACTCGAAGGGTAATATCTCTGATGACATCAAGATCAATTCTAGGAAAATCATGAAGATCTGTGACATCCAATTTCTTGAAAACAACCCTCTTTTTTAACAATTCATGTTCCACCAGATACTCCTGAAGCTTGTTGGATTCCCTGGATCTTTCCAGCATCTTTGCAGCTAGTTCACCTGTTGCTGGATCATGGTTACCGATGGGTGGCCTGAAAGCGTTGCATAAAGCACATGTTATAGATGCAAAATCCCTTATGCATGGTATCAGAGTGTTGGGTACAACTTTGTCCAGAAGCTTAAACTGTTTTATCCTCCCATTGACACTTTCAAGAATCCATCTAACTTTGGTCACCAGACGAGACAGGTTTGATTCTTCTGTTGAGTGCTGTTTGGTTCCTTTCTTTAAAAAAGCTGGCATCTCAACACTAAAGCCTTCCTCCTTGAGGAATGAAACACTGTCACGGAAACCTCTGTCGACGATTAGCTTGTCATCTTGCTGCAACCATTCTTTGATGTTTTTCTTGTTACAGGTGACAATCTGCTTTGTTATTTGGACATCATTGTTTGTAAAGTTGGAAAAGTAGGGACCCATGGCACTGATTATGTATCCATCTGTTGCCCCAATCATCATCAACTTAACAAGTGGCCGGCCCTTGTGCATGCTGTAAGATCTGCGCTGGAAGGAAAAGTCGGAGCTCTTCTGAATGTAAATATAAGTACCATCCAACACAATGACAGCTTGATTTTCTGCATTCGTAAACAGCTTCTTTGCAATGGGAGTGGTGTGGTTGTTGGAGATGTCATCATGGCTCACATGTTGGAATCCTAAATATTTAGGTACAAAAATTTTCATCAGTTCTTCTTTTACAGCATGAACAATCCTCTGGATTTGGTGCATCGACAAAGAAAATAAAGTTGCAAGGAGAACATTAGGGAAACCTGTTTTTAATTTTACTAAAAACACTCCAAGACATGTCCTTACAGATCTATATTCATTGTTTCGTAGAGATGTCAAGTGCTGCAGTAGTTGGGAGAACTGTTGTCTGCTGATGGCCGTGAGATTCATATAGTCATCAAAGGATAATGCTGATGGAACGTCAAAATTAATCCCACGATTAGTGTTTTTAAGTGTTGTTCTGATTTCTTGTAAAAATGTACTCAATTCAGTCCTGGAAAATTCTGAAAACTCTCTGATGGCATTGACATATGAAAGGGCCTCATTAGTGAAATATCCATCAAGCAAGTGGAAGGAACAACATCTACTATCTGAGCAAATGAACACACCACCATCAATAAATGCTTGTGATTGGGCACTGGTAGGAACAGTTACCAGGTGATTCCTGTGGCCATGTGGTTTCCTGCAAATGACACATCTGCTGTGTCCTTTTGGTGTGGATGACAGACCCTGGATACTTATTGACCTGGGACTTCTAAAACAGGACTTACTGGTTATGGCTGGAGTATATTGCTGGGGCTCTTCCAAATCATCAGGGTTTTGTTGCTGTTGTTTAAAGCAAGCCAGTCTGCATCTATTACATATCACACTGTTTATTTCAACTGGTCTCTTTATAAACTCTGAAACCCTATTCACCGTATCCTCTTGGATTGTGCGCCTATGTTTCTTGTTGGTGCGCTTTCCACATACGCAGCAGTTATGGAATTTCGGCATCCTAAAAAGATATAATATAAATATATATTACACAATGTTTTGTAATATTCAGAGACAAAATTTCAATATTTAATGAACATGTTTGAATAATGATTGAAATGCTGTCGAAACTAAAATCTTTTGTCGATTATTATAACAAACAAAATGTACATGCTTTTTTTGTTCATCGTGTCAATAATTTAATGCAAAAACAGAAACTTATTGATTGTTAATTATTTCAATCATTTGAAAATAAGGAACCTTAACTTTAAATACAATTGCTTTAAAATTCTTAATTTAAAGTAAAATAGCTTCATGTCATCTGTTAATGTTTTCAACATCTGCATTGTAATAATAGGCTGATGGTGAATTACACTGTAACCTGTTTCGGATTTTTTTTCATGTCATTATTTTATTGATACAGGCTGTTTATATTAATACATGAGTATTAGTGTAAGTATTAATTAAAAGGAGAATAATTGATCTACATTTAGGTCAATGCAGGCAGCATAAATCTCAAATGTTTCAATACACCGTTAAACAAATAAATGTGTAATACTTAAATGATCTGGTCTTGTCTGATCCGGCCCGATCCGGTATATAGCCGGACCGCAAGTTTTCACTCACCTGAAGTCTAAAAATAGAACACACAGCAGAGCTGATTTTACAAATCGTTGGTGGTCTTTACGATCTATTTGAATTACTTTTCATTTATCATTATGTTATATAGTGGGTATTGCTTTCATAAATATTTCTTTTCGCTATTTCGTTCTAAACTGAGATGCATATGCTGCCTGCTGGTCTACACATCTTTGCTTACCGTGGTCGTCTGCTCATCTAGGTAGGACAAACCATACACCGTAAATGTTTACGATAGGGCTTGTACTTTCGAATTAGCGTTTAACAAATTTGTCCATGAAATAATGTGGGTGAATACCAGACCAACAGTTAATTATAATGACATTTGAATGATTTCGAAAGATCTCTATAACGCCGCACAGTAGGCCTACTGTAGATCTAGAATAGACAGGTAAATTATAAACCAGACATGCATGGAATCAACTGCTACGCTGTACTGTGCTTATTTGGCGTTTAAATTTCAACACGGGCTATTTGTTGTTTCATATAGATATCATTAATATGCTTACCTGCCGATTACTAACCTATGCAATCAATTATTGCATATTGATAATTCATTAAGGACTAGGTACAGCCATTTTGGTTGTTACCTAGATGAAAATGGTAATATTGAAATTTTAATGTTTCCTTCCAATACATGGCATAAGCTTTATCCCATTATGTTAAATATTGATATAAAATGCAGTTAAGCCCCCAAAATAAAAACAAATCTGTACTTAGGAAAAAAATATTCAGTAAATAATATCGAAATGGGAGTGCGCAAATATGTTTCATATAGTTATTTGAAGCATTTCAAAAAAATAATACAAAGTTACTGCAATGTTCATAGAATGATAACCCAGTGTTAAAATTTCGATATTATTCTGTAAATCAGAGTATCAGGGAGAAATACACTGGTACCCCCTCTAAAAAATGTCGTCCATTGCATGCTGTTTTCAGTTCAGGTAAAGGTAGTTACCTGTATCTCGTGGGGGCAATATAGGGGCAGTATTTTATATTGAATAGGTCATTTGTCATGTAAATGTAAGTTTCGTGTCAAAAAAAAGGTATAAAATTTACATAATAACACCGACATAACGTAATTTACATTTACGATACGGTTACCTAATTACTAATTAAGTTTGAGAAATGTATTTTGATACCAATGTGCCTCAACTGCCACACATGTTTACGATGGCAACAATTTACGCTAGCGATGTTTGACAGGTGCGAAGCCGAGAACGAATCGGTATAATCTGTGAGTTAATACTGTCCGATCCACGCGGAAGTGTATAATATATACGAATTCCATCAGAATTTATACAACACAAATTAAAGTTTGTTGACAGTTCTTTCAAAATCATTAAATTACCTAAAAAAAAACACTGCCGGAAGAGCCGGACAACATCTTTTCACGTGCTATACATTCGCCCAAAAATGGAAAACTGGCAATCGCTAAAAACAATTTATCGTGATAGGAACGGGCAGTTTTTGCTTTGTGACGATATACCAAGTAACATTTACCTTTACTGCATGCTTGAATCCAATTAAATTGTTAATTTTGTCGATGTTTCACCATGCCTCTAAGTAAGGCGTATGAATATCTAAAACAGTAAATAGTTCAAAATGGAGGACATTGGATAATTTTTCGCTACATGCTACGGGAAGATGTTTGATTTAAGAGATCTGACATAATGTCATAACTCGTCATACCACAGACGGTAAGATTTTTGTTTTGGCTATGCGGCGTGCCACATAAATTTGCCGATCGTCGATGGAAATTTTAAAAATTTGATCCAGATGTAATCGGTGTCCTGAATGTACGTAAATTGCCATTCATGTGACGAGTACGTTCTCTTATTCTGCGGTTTTCAATTGAAAGAGAGATTTATTCAAAAATCGAAGGCTCGTCTATCATTCTGTGTATATTAAAGTAACAAAAAATGATATTCATTGTTTTTATTATCTGTCGCAGTATTCTGCAAACGTACACGCGTTTTTAGACATATAACATCAAATATCAGAAAAACCACCAAACGTACCAAAATATGGTTGAAATTATCGATTCTCCATCACAAAATGTACTTTGTGGTCTATTTTGGTAATGTATTTTGCAGTATTTAATAAAATAACAAGTTTTGGTAAAAACACCTCCGCCATATTGAATTGTCCTGTACCTAGTCCTTAAGATCAGCTGATTATTTGTTTTGATCCTGCTTAGCTGTCCGCTGCTCATCGGAACACCTCGCGGCACACAGGCTTGCTCGATTGAGTTTAATTTGCCGTTAACCGGCAGCCGAAAATAGGCTAGCCAGGCATGTTATATTTACTATTTAGTTGTGCAAAACTTATAGGGCTGGATCTATTCGGCGTAGCTTTCACCTAGTCAGTCGCCACTACAAGTTTTATAAATCGAGTATAACATGTTTTTAACATTGACCCGCCGACTCGATAGCCGGCTACATTATTGAGAATGAATCGAATACTCCTGTTCATGGAATTCCGAGTGATGTCCTGAACCGGCCCAAAAAGACACCGAAATTTTACAACAGATTTCCTTTTTTATAGATATGAGCACAAACGAGTACCTCTTAGATATTCCAACAAAGCAAAACTTATTATAATTTCTTTCATCTCTATAAATATCTAAGAGGTACTCACTTGTGCTGATATATTTTCATACAATTTTGTTGTGAAAAAACAGCTAAAATCAAGACATGCGCAAAAATGGTAGTTTTGAATTGGTCCATACGTGCATCAAATGGATGAATATATTAAAAAAATCATATTTTCTGATTCCAGACAAATACCTTATTTAAGTGAAGTATCAGTTTTTTATTTGTTTTAAAACTTTTTTTTTTTTTTTAAAATATGCATATTTCTGGCCTTACCACATATAGTCCTTTTCCAATGTTTTTATCATCTAAAACCATAATGAAAATAACTGCCAAATTTCAGCTTGATACAGTTGTGGGATCGCACAACGTTACACGATGTGCGATGGGCGCACGATGGGCGAACGGTGTATGCACGATGTGCGAACGATGCGATCCTGGGCGATTATTTCTAACGCACATGTGGGCGCACGATAGACTAACATTGTGTGATGACAATCGTGTTTGATGTAAATTTAGAATTGGTTTAACAATATATACTGTTTCGCGCTGTTGTTTTAAACATATTTCTATATTTTAACTATTTACATTAGCTGATAGTTCTATCTATATATTTCTAAAAATTAATAATAGTGTTTCTGTAGTTTTAGAAACAAACCAAATAGACACATGTATGTCAACTTTCAACTCATATTGACAAGTTCTCATTCAAGTAAATATTGCCAGTTTTACCAAGTTATAAACTGTACCTGTACATGGCCAATATATGTAGATATCTCTGGCCCGGGGCACTTACAACACTCGCCTAGGTGTGAAAACACAGGTAAAGTGTTGGGGAGGGGAGGGTTTTCAAATAACTGATTATAAGAGTCCAGTTTGTTTTCATAACGGTCGCTCGGTAATGGCTGTCGTAGCGTATCGCCGCACACGGGACAGGTAAAACTCCGGCATGTTATTTACTTACAGGGGCGTAGCTGCCATGTAAGCACATAAGACCGTGCATGCACATCATTTTCAAATGTATGTGTATTAAAGTCGAGAAATTTCATTTTTAAAACTCGACTGATATTGTAACTCTTTTTTTTTTTGTCGAATCGTCAGATTAACAGACCAGGTTGCAACAAGTTTGTTAGCTATAAATACTTAGACCGTCTTTTTTTATAATCATGTCATATAAGGTTTTAGTAAATCTCCATTAGATTTAATATAAAAAATGGCCTTTTAATCATTCGAAGAGTAATAAAAGAAGGGTCATTTTTTACGTAATTTTCGGGCAGTTTAAATAAAATGTCACCAATTATACATTATAATGAAAATTCCCTTGACTTAGATTTTCCCGTTACTTCTCTAATGCTTTTCTATGGAAAGTTTTAAGTAAAGGAATTTCCTTTTGTTGACAAACGTTCGTGAAACTAGGCCTGTTGGAATTGTACAAAACTATGCTTAAGAAAACAAGCATCATTTCTTACACCCTAAGTTGTATTAATCGCATATTAACATATACTTACATGTACATCATGGAAGTAAAACATACTGTATTCTATTTCCGCATTTATGATTTGTATAATGATAGGCCAGACAATGATTATTCAAACAAGTCCAAAAACTGGCACTATTTGAAGTCCAAATGTGATTTTCCCCAGAAGCCCCCCCCCCCCCCCCCCATCTCCCGAAAAGTAAACGTCGCGGGGCTTGCACATCAAAATACCCCCAGCTACGCCCCTGACATATTCTGATACCTGGTAGCTTAACCCGCACTTGGCTGTCTTATGATCACTGTAATACTGTTTACTGTATATTGTTAAATTGATATAATCCCAATAAATATGATTCGAATTTAAATAGTTTTTGGACAAGTGGGTTCCATATGTTTTTCATTCCGTAATATGTATCGACCAATTGTACCAAATCGTGCGTGTGTGCGATTTAATCGCACACATAAACGCACGATCTTTAGATCGCCCGGTTGTGCGCACCATGGGCGAACGATGTGTGCACGATGTATGTACGATGCACGCACTCAGTTTTTGGTGCGTTGTGCGATACCACAACTGTACGTCAAGCAGTTAAATTCCACAAAAAAACGAATATCAGACACTGAAAAAAGAGAAGGTATGCAACTCCGTGGCAGAAAATACCTCGACCACGTTACAAAGCAGTCATAAAAACTTACTTTCTGTTCATACTAGAGAAACACAAACAGCTTCCATCACTTCCCTATATATTTCCCTTTCTAAAAAGCTATACTGATCCACACTTTTATTTATCGATCGCAAGCGCGGAGTCTCAACATCTCAGAAACCCCCGAAATTTTCGATATAGGAATTACCTGTGACGGAAGTGGATTCCGAACAGCAGTAGACTTATAGAAAAGCCAGAAAGGTCTCGATGTTCGTTTTTGCGCCAAAATACAGACATCGTTTTTGCGTCAATTTAAAAACTTTTGTTTTAAATGATTTCCGACGATGGCAGCATCGGATTTCACTACTAAACACATTAGGATGGTTTAATGGTAAGATAAACTTAAGTCGTTTGTATACTAATGATTTGTGAAATATTTTAACATTTTAGAAGTACACAAATATAATCAGGGTAGTCTCCCCTTAGACGTTAGCAGTGACTTCCGTCACAGGTAATTCCAATATCGAAGATTTCGGGGGTTTTCTGAGATGTTACGACTCCTGGCTCGCAATCGATAAATAAAAGTGTGGATCATTATAGCTTTTTAGAAAGGGGAATATATTGGAAATGAATGGAAGCTGTTCGTTTTTCTCTAGTAAGATCAGAAAGTAAGTTTTTATGACTGTTTTGTAACGTGGTCGAGGTATTTTCTGCCACGGAGTTGCATACCTTCTCTCTTTTCAGTGTGTGATAGTCGATTTTTGTGTGAAAAACCGCTTGACGTATCTAGTTGAAATTTGGCAGTTATTTTCATTATGGTTTTAGATGATTAATAACATAAAAAGAAAATTGGAAAATTTAGTTTATATATTTTATTTAATTTTTTCAAATTTCGCTATATTGTATATGTTATATATATGGTCATTCTCCTGGCCACAAGTGCCTGTGTTCTGGCTGTATGCTCCCTGGGTAGTTGAGAAAGATATTGGCTGTTTGCAAAGGCCATATAACCATAGATAATGCATTATGAACCACAGAGAAACAGGAACATAGGTGTTGATTACTTGGTAGATGTATATAAGAACAACGATGTACATGCACATCTTAAATATAGATACACATTGGCGTTGATATCAACGAATACTTTTATTTCCTCTTTTTCGTTTTTAAATATCCCAATTTGGGTTTTTTTGTTTTTTTAATCTTTCTGTTAACATTAGTTACATCATGTATTTACATCTAACCAGTTGTATTATCGCCGAATCTGATTTTTATTGTTTATTATTTTTTGTTTGGTACCCGCTGCCCGACACCCTACCTATCAGTACCCAATAGTGGAATGTTCCGTGTCTTCGGGTCAGACAGGCACAGGGTCACTTTAAAATCAGCTGTTGTTTTGTGTATCAAACGGGTGATGTTTGGAAGTGACATCTAAAGATGACTCGAAATTTTTCCTTCATCTATAATTGGAATACTTTAGAAAATTTGAACACCTGTGGTGCATGCTTGTCGGTTTAGTACAGTAACCAATGAACCATGGATATGATAATTTGCATAGCATGTAAACAAGCCGTGACTGCTCTCTTATGTATCTCGTACGTGCGCGGGTATGCATGTGTGCCCTTCTAACGAGTCTATGTCTTTTGGCAAACCAGTTTTACAATTGATGGCTTGTTTTTTTCTGTTTTCTGTAAAGAATCTTAAGCAATCTTCCTTGAGGCATTACTGTCATTCCGTTGATGTGTTAGGTTTTATATTCTCTTCGCAGAAAGAGAAATATATGTCATACAATGCCTGATGCCATACATTTCACTACTTATTAATAGACTATACTATGTGTTTGGCTGGGTTAAACGGGTATGGGGCTATTATACTATTAGCCGATACATTATGTGTCTTGATAAAGTTTTTTTTTTTTTTTAGATGTAGAATTCGATTATCCGGTGCTTGATTGAATACTTATGAACATTCATGCATTAGAAGTCGCGTTAAAATTTCATTTGGGTCAGTAATTCTATTATTTCTTAATCTACAAAAGAAAGCTATTACCTCTATAATTCTATCATAATCGTTACATTCTAAAACGTGATCATCCATATGTCATAAGCTAAATTCAGTCAAGTGTGGGGTCGTTCATATTATTAGTTAAGCGAATGATTGATGTTCAATTTAAAAATATCTTGCTGACCTCTGTCCTTACCCTTTTATCATAACCTATAATATATGAACTACTGTCTTTCCTGTTATTTCTTTATCCAATTTTCTATCCTTGTCTTCAACCCCTCTTTAAACTTCTTAACCAACCTTCTATGTATTATGATGAAGCGATATGATTTCCATTTGGTGGCGTACATGTACAGAACAGTTCTTGAATGTTCCATCCGAGCACGTAAACGATCTCTACACCTACCGATAGGTGTAACATAAATGCCTGATTGTCTTGGTCTCTATCGTGCTCGGATTGGTCTATTCTATCACTGCATCACAACCTGTGTCAATGGGTGTTACTACTTAACTGATTCTCTCTGCTTAGACATTTTATTTTCAATTATACTTGTTACAATCTACGCTAACGTTAATAATATATATAATCGTGTTATTGTCGTGAAAAGTCGTGTCCCGGTCGAGGCGCAGAGTGTTGGCTCTTTCTCTCTCGTTATGTTGTGTATACTCATCCTTGCAGAAATATCCTTATTACTCTCTGGTGATATTGAAACCAATCCAGGTCCAGGGTCTGATCCTGACCTGTCTTCTGAATCATCATGCTCATATGTTTCCAATGATGAGATTGAACATACTCATTTTTCATTTGTGCATCTTAACGTTCAAAGCTTAAAACACAAGGTCGATGTCTTATTTAGTGAATTATACAATATTGATATCTTATCATTTACCGAAACCTGGCTCAGCCCAAATGATGATATTAACGAGCTCAATTTCTGGGTTTGCCGAACCCTTCTCCCACTTCAGGACTGGTCGATTAGGTGGTGGTGTTTCTGTTTATGTAAACAACATTATTGTGGCTACACGTCGAACTGATCTAGAAGTTCCCCTTATCGAATGTGTCTGGCTACAGCTTGTCATAGGGAGCAGAAAAATCCTTTATGGCACATTTTATAGACCCCCGAATTCACCTGTATCTACATGGGATCATATAAGTCATTCCTTTGATCAGGCATTTAATACCGGGATAGCTGATATCATAATCACAGGTGATTTTAATGCAAATTTACTTGGTCACAATAACAATACTGTTCATCTACGTACATTAATTACAAACTTTAACTTATCCCAGTTAATAAACGAGCCAACCTTTTATACAGAAACAACGTCCTCTTTGTTAGATATAATATGTACAAGCGTTAATTGGGAAATGTTACGTTGGTGAAAGTTTTCTCGACCAGCCATTAAGGTATCACTGTCCGGTTTATGCATCACTTAATTTTGAGAAGCCTAAAACATTTAGTTTTAAAAGAAATATCTGGCTGTTTGATTTAGGGGATTACGATTCCTACCGGAAAAAGCTCAATGATATTAACTGGGACAACGTTATTGATACAAAAGATTTGAATAAGAGTGTAGACAATTTTAATAGTGTTATTATTGATACCGCTAAACAGTGTGTTCCCCATAAGTTAATACAGCTGTAACAGTTGGATCTAAGAATCCACCATGGATGTCTAATGAAATTCGAAAACTAATTCGTAAAAGGAAAAAAATGCATCGTTTGGCAAAACGATCTTCATCTGACACAGATTGGTCAAACTTCAAACGAATTCGGAATAAATGTGTAAATGCGGTAAGGCGCGCTAAAATCTATTATTTCGAGAAACTTTGTAAAAAACTTGATATTAAAAAAAACTTAAGTTCCAAAGAGTGGTGGAAAATAGTAAACAAGTTTATGTCTAACTCAGACAAAAAATGTTTCATCCCTCCTATATCTGAAAATAACAAAGTATTGTCTGACGATTCAGATAAGGCTAGTGCGTTTAATGCATTTTTTAATTCCCAATCGATTGTAGATGACTCTGACGCATTTTTACCTCCACATTTAAAGAATCACAATTTTAAAATTTCTAATATTACCATATCTGTGCAAGATATTGTTGATGTCATTACAGTCCTTGATTGTTTGAAAGCTATTGGTCCTGACCTAATTAATCCACGTTTACTCAAAGAAGCCGTCAGAATCCTTAGTGTTCCCCTCAAAACAATCTTTAATCTCTCAATTACTAATGGTCATTTCCCGCAGTTATGGAAACAGGCTAATGTCACACCCGTCTATAAAAAGGGGGATCGTTCATTACTCAGTAACTATCGTCCTATTTCACTTCTATCAATCGTTGGAAAGATAATGGAAAGATGTGTTTTTAAGTACGTTTATAATTTTATTATTAACCACTCTCTGTTGACTCCATGTCAATCTGGTTTTAGGTCAGGAGATTCCACTGTCAACCAGTTATTGTCCATAACAAACGATATTTATTCCGCACTAGATAAGGGAAAAGAAGTCCGTATGGTTTTTTGTGACATAAGCAATGCCTTCGACAGAGTCTGGCATCAAGGCCTATTACGCAAATTATTAAACTTTGGTATTGGGGGCAAATTGCTTAGTTGGTTCGAAAATTATTTACATGATCGTAAACAAAGAGTGGTTATTAATGGTAAGTTCTCTGGATGGACTAAAGTTAATGCTGGGGTACCCCAGGGTTCGATTCTGGGTCCGCTTCTTTTCCTTATTTTTATTAATGATATAGTTGACAATATTAATGTAATTATTAAACTTTTCGCTGATGACACGTCATTATACCTAATTGTTGATGTACCTGCTGTCTGTGCAAATGTTCTTAATGATAATCTTACAAAACTCCAGAACTGGTCTGATGTTTGGCTTGTTAAATTTAACCAATCAAAAACTGAAACAATGATAATAAGCAAGAAAAGAAACAAATCCAATCACCCCCCTTTATTAATGAACGATATTCCTCTTCAACAGGTAAATACCCATAGACACCTTGGCGTTGAACTTTCTGAAAATGGAGGATGCGAGAGCCATATTGAAACTATAATTAAAAAAGCAAATAAAAAGTTAGGTTTATTGAGAAAGATGAAATTTAAAGTAAACAGAAAGTCATTACAGACTATGTACTTTTCTTTCATAAGACCAGTTCTGGAATACGCTAGTATCGTTTGGGATAATATGACGGTAAACCAATCCAATATGTTAGAAAGTATCCAATTAGAAGCGGCTAGAATTGCAACTGGGGGAACCAAACTAGCAAGCATTGATAGACTTTATAGAGAAACTGGTTGGCCAAGCCTTTCCACCAGACGAAAACATAGTAAGATTATCCAATTTCATAAAATAGTCCACGATCTAACACCCTCCTACCTCACTGATCTACTTCCACCTCGTCAGTCTGATATGCATAGCCACAACACAAGAGAAACAGGGAACTTTCGTCCAGTTGCGTGTATGACACGATTATACAAAGATTGATTTCTACCTTCGGCTTTTAATCTTTGGAATTCCTTGCCTTCGCATGTAAAAAATACTCCATCACTCTATACCTTAAAAAACTACTTAAATAGTCTGATTCCCGATATTCCCGATTACTATTTCAATGGCCCAAGACTAGGACAAATTCATCATTCCAGATTACGAATGAAATGCAGTTCACTTAATGACCACCTTTTCAGGAAAAATCTAATTGCAAGTCCTATCTGTAGTTGTGGTATCGGAAACGAAACAAGTGAGCATTTCCTTCTATTCTGCTCCAATTTTACAGGGTGTCAGCATCTTTTTCTTGCTCAGCATCTTCCTGTTGAATCTGTAGACGTCCTCCTGTTTGGAGATATATCTTTACCACGTGCGGAAAATGAAGCTATATTTGATAGTGTCCAAATGTTTATATTGAGAACTAAACGTTTTGATCATTAAGAGAAAGTTACTTCTAACAAGTTATTTAATACTCATTAAATGATCATTAAACAAAACATTTGAAATAGTTTTCATTATATATATATATATATATATATACATATACATAATGTCTTCGTAGGTTTATTTCCATGTTGTATATAACACCTATGCGTCACTGTAAATGGAATTGTATACCACTTATCATGGTGCTTTAAATCCACCCACATAATTCATAATTCGATTCCTTCCTATATCCTTCATTCTATTTACTTTCTTGTTCTAAATTTTTTTCTCTTCTTTCCCCTAGTTTTCCATATCTGATCAGTTGCTGCCTGCTTGTTTAAGTTCTTAAGGAGACGGATTTATATAAGTTTCAAACGTTTTTCTGAATCCTTGTTGTATAAAATGTATGTTATGAAATGTCATTGTGAAATAAAATACAGTTTAAACCAGATATCCCAATCTTGTTCCATTGTTCTTTATCTGGTAGGAAAACTAATTGGAATACCAGAAAGTTTTAATTATGCAAACATTTATGCATTTTTCCACAGGTGTCGGATTGTCGAATTCGGACTCCGGTAAGACGCTAGAAACAGTCACTATGGAAACACAGGATATATTTGCAGATCTGTTAAGGTGTGTCTGTAATATAATTACTGGCTTTCTATCATACCGTATAGCGGGAAATTTTAGCGAGGCTTTGATTTGGCGATTTGGTGGGTCCGTATATAGATCGCCAAAATTTAACCCGTCAAATTTTAACACCGCCAATAAAAAAATACGCGGAAATTTCACTTTCAGCAAAAATTTCTGTTCCGGCCATCATTGTCCTTCGATAACTCGGATAACTCCCGAGAGTAACGAATGGTGCGTATTGTTGTTGGGATAATACACACCAAATTAAACAACATGGATAGGATATATGCACAAAACATAATTATCTATACATACCAGTAGAAATAAATATGCTTAACGCCAAATTATAACCCTAAATTTTAACTAGCCAAAATTTAACTTTCAGTTTTTATGACCAAATCGCCATTTTTTATGAACGCTTAAATATCATGCTTTACGGTATTTTTACAGTGCTACTAATATTTGACTTAAATGGTCTACTTGTAATTGTGGTTGAGATATATTTACATTTTTTAAAAATATATTCCTTTCTTTTACGTTACCAACAAACTTCTTGGCGCAGTTGTTTAAAAGATGGTTAGCTTAATCACCTTTTTACAGCATTTAATATTTTTGTCAATTAACAAGTTCAAATCCTACAATTGCATGTAAATAAACCTCCGGAATACATGATATATGTTAAGTTGTAAGTAATTCATTGGTTTCATTTTTCGAGTTACTTGAGAATCAAACTTTGCTTTCATCATTGATTAAGCTGAAGTAATTTTATTAAAGATTGTTGTCGGTTTTGTTTTATAAATACAAGCTTCGATTTATTTATGATGCGCATCAAGTTACAAATATTTTACAAATACATTGCTGTTTTGTTACATTTGTATGATGTGTTTCACGAATGAATCGAAAAGTACACGCCATTTGTTTGCGGTTTAATATATTTTGAACAAGTCACAAGTTTTGTAAACGTTTTTGGGGGTAACATGTAGTTTTAGTTATATCACGTTGCTTGAAATCAAAGGAACTTAACCACGGATATCATTGACATCGTTTTACTGCATTTCCGAAGTTAATGGTTACAGAATAGTTAAAAGCCATCAGAACATATTGTTTCTTAATGATAGGAAAGCTAATCAATTGGTTAGGTACTGCTAGGTCTTTAATTTATCTATTTGTATAAGTCTATACATATTTTGCAATAAAATGAATCGGTTTTGTTAATTGTCATTAACCATATCCAGATTAACTCAGATATTGACCTTTCAAGTGTTATTTGCTATATTCAAAATGTTAACATCTGTAACAAGGATGCATTGGGAAAAACACTTAAATTAATGTTTATATTACCAGATCCAACATCCTCGATATCAAGTGGTTACGATCACCTTCGCTCTCTACACCCCTGATATATGTCAAGGCAAAACTGAAGGTTCCATGTGCGCCACCTTGTTGATCAGATAAGAAGATTGGTTCGACCCTTTTATGTTCATCAAAAGAATTTCATGGTCACGTAACGGTAAAAAGTGACAGGCTTTGAAGTTGGTTGCGACTCATTTGTAATCGTCAAAGGATAAGCATGCAGCCTGACGATTGGACAGTTTTGTTTACCTGAGCTATGCCATCAGTTTTGCCATGACAAATTATAGAGGTGTAAAGAGCGTAGGTGAACGTAACCCCTTGCTATCGAGGATGCATATCGAAAGGAACCCCATATATCTTGAGTATAAATCATTTCCTGTACATTTTGTGTTATTCGTCAGTTATTCGCTGCCAATGATAAAAGGTGCAGTACAATCGGATTTATGAGCTTGTAATTAAATTTGATGTACTGATTATACTTTATAAATCACGAACATATATTTAGATCTGATCTGTAGCTTTAGGGATAACGATTTACATAACACCATTTCACTGTGGTAACCAGTTAAAATGTGCTGGGCCGAAAAATTGGAAATCGCTTTCGTTGAAGATGTTACTGTTGTTCATATATAATCTTGGTCGCATATCCGCGAATATAACTTTTATATTGTAATCCCCAAAAATATAAAATATGCAACCAGATCTACCTAAGACAGTCGTCTTAGGTAGTCCATAACAATTCGTACCTTTCATGAATAAAGTTTGATTTATAACCCAATATCAAATAGCAAGCGATAGTTGGAATGAATATATACATATACATGACATATACATGACATTGTATACTCATGTTTTCCTCTTCCTTTGAGGTGTATAAGCTGTAACCTACTACTTGTCTCGAGACATATTTCATATGAACTACATTGCATGCAATTGTCTCCAATCTCATTGAGGTTTATATCTCACAATCCCGCAAATAGAGTTTGTTTTGAAATGGATGCTTTTTGTATCAAAGACAGATTTGTGAGTTCTAGATTTCATGCTGAGTGCGCCAAAGTTTCGAAAAAATAAGATCCCGTTTCGGTGCATAATATTTTAATAGTGTCCTCGTCACATTTTCATTTCTGAATATGTATTATTATATGTCTTAATTCACTTGTATTAGTAATTGGACAACTGGCAAAGTACAGCTCTTGAAAAGAGATATGGAAAAATGGAAGGATTATTATAAAATTAGCTGTATTTGAATCGACAATAGGTTTGCTGGAGCCTCCATAGCCACAGTTTATCTCATTTGAGTAGTGGCACGGTACATAATATACATATTTTCGTAGTACACGATTAAATTATACAGAGCTAGTTTAATTGTACTTTTAAATTCATGAATTAAAGGGGTTTTATGCACCTTACCCTTCTGCTTCTACAATAGTTTAGAAATTTTGGATTCCTACCCTTTGGCCCCTAGCATCACTGAAGAGACCTAGTAGGACGAAACAGCTGTATGGTGCAGTTTAATTCATTTTTTCGGCATACTGTATCTATTACTAAATTTAAAAGGTGCAGCATATGTGTGTTACGTCATCCTTAATTAGTTATATTCATAGTTTATATATCGAATTCCTTATTATAAAACAATTCTCGAATTGTAATAAAGCAAACATGTAATTCAGTTACAAATAAATTGAGTGCGTAATAATAAATCCACTGGTCTGTAAGGTATTTACATTGATTTTAATGAACGATTGGCTTCTTTTTCAGGAACCTGATTCCAAGCAACTTGATACAAGCTACATTTCAACAGGTAATTCGGAATACTTTAGATATTCAAATGTGGTGCAGTCCTACTACACAATTAGAATGCCATGGTGTCAACAAACCAATAATCCCAACTCAAAATCGAACTGGGGCAAAATATAAACAAAAGAAACATTTACATGGATTAGTTTGGTTTTGTTTATTTTTTTCTGCGTCCTATTAACAGCCAGGGTCATTTAAGGACGTTCCAGGTTTTGGAGGTGGAGGGAAGCCGGAGTACCCCGAGAAAAACCACCGACCAACTGCCCCACATGAGTCGTGGAGGGCTAGTGGTAGAATATCGGGACACCTTAACTACTCGGCCCATACATGGGCCCATATTTACATGAGCCCCTAGTAAAAGTATAAGTGAATAAGACCAGGTGATCCGGAAGACGATACCTGTCATGTACTGTAAATCTCGGTCACATCCAGGTAAACGTTAACCGCATGTATATGTATCCTTTTTTGCGATAATTTGATTGTTTCCTTAATATTCATTTCAGACTCAGACGAAGTATGATGTCGAGACAGTTCTCAGAAACATGACAATCAACGGAACGGTCATCACACGAGAGTTTAAAGAGATCACTGGGAAATATATCGGCTCCGCTGGCTCCTCCAATATACTTGGTAATAAACGTACTAGCATAGTTTAGTTGAATTGGGTAGGTAATAAACATACTAGCATAGTTTAGTTGAATTGGGTAGGTAATAAACATACTAGCATAGTTTAGTTGAATTGGGTAGGTAATAAACATACTAGCATAGTTAAGTTAAATTGGGTAGGTAATAAACATACTAGCATAGTTAAGTTAAATTGGGTAGAATACATGTTTTGCCAAAGTCTAACCTGTCACATAGTCCTCAATTCCATGTGTTGGAAGCATTGGTGAGGTACTTCAATCAATTGCTTAATATTCTGTATCTTTGCGTTTGCTTTCTTGTTGTGATTGACAATGATGACTCGGTTCTCATTTTGAGGATTGATGCTTTCTTGGATGCGACAAAGATTTACATGGCGGGTGTCGTCGATGAAGTAGAAGCCTACTCTTCCGGAACAACTGGTCTTATTTTGTTGTACTTTAACGAGGGTCTCCATGTACAGCTTTCCTTGGTTCATATTTTAGTTCATATTATGGTTGTTGATACTTTGGCATTATCTCTTTTTCACCAGATGATGGGCTATTCAAATCACCATGCGTTCGTAGTACGTGGTTGTCCGTTGTCAGTCGTCCGTCGTCCGTCCTTAAACAATTTTTGGTACCTTTATATCTTGAAAAGCACTGGAAAGACCTCTCAAATTTCATATGCAGGTTCCCATTGGTGCCTAGCTGTGCTGTATTGATTTTTGGACTGATCAGAAAAGCAAAATGACTGACAGGTGGCTATCTTGGATTTTGACAATGAATATTTGTTACCTTTATATCTTGAAAAGTACTAGATAGATCTTTCCAAATTTTCACATGCATGTTCCACTTGGTGCCATTGGGACTGATACGAAAAAATGGCTGACAGACGGTTAACTTGGATTTTGACACTGAATAGTTTTTAAGAAATACAAGATGGATTTGAAATATAGAACTGATAAGAAAAACAGAACTCCTCACAAGAGATCTTCTTTCAACAATAATTAATTTTCAAGAAAAATTCATAGAAGATAATGTAACACACACATGCTGCTCCTTTTAAAATTAGTAATAAATTAGATTTAGTAATAGATACATTATGCCGACAAAAAAACAAAACAAACTGCATACGGCTGTTTCGTCCTTCTGTGACTCGTCAATGATGCTAGGGGCCAAAAGATAGGAATCCAAAATTTCTAAACTAATGTAGAAGCAGATTGGTCATCTGCGTAAAACCTCTTTAATTTATGAATTTAGAAGTAAATGAACTAGTTCTGTATAATTTCAAAGCGTGTACTACGAAAATGGGTATATTATGTACCTTCCACTACTCGAATGAGATAAAATGTGGCTATGGCCCCGAGGCTCCAGAACTGAGATTAAATATTGTACATAAATGAAAGTTAAAATAAAAAGGTGAAAAATCCATCTTTCTAAGAATGAATGAAAAAGCATCGATGGTAGGCGCCATGATACTTCTTGGATCTCTTACATTGTTCTTAGACAAAATGACTAAATAAAGTAAAATGTAGGGCGTGCGAATGTTTGTAACAGGCGACTGGGATATACTTTATCTTTCAAAAAAACGTTCTCCTTACTAATGTCTCCCTTGGGACTGCCTTTTATTTGACCGTTAATTGAGCGTGCCGTGCGAGGAAGCCTATGGTACATTTATGTATCTCTGTCCCCTAGCCGAGACATACCAAAATCTCAAACAATCGTTATTAATGTTTGATGCTAACCATTGTGGGAGTAGAACAATAGGTCCACCCGGTGTCAGTATTATGTGACCGGATGGGTTATTTTAGGGGGGGGGGGGGCTACAACAGTATACTACAGTGTGGTAGTACTTTTGATCGAGATAAAATCCACACACACACACACACGCACCCACACCCACACACACACACACACACCACACACAAACATACATCAAAAGACCGTTATTAATTGGCATTAGCTGTTACTAGGACGTTAAATCAATCAGTCCAAATCAAATATTAAGTTCTTCTATTAGAACAATGGGATAGGGCCTTCCTCCCATTAGATTTCATCAAAGCTATTATTGTGTTTTGTAATCAAAGGGCTCATTATCGCCAGTACACTGTTCGGTGTAGCAACAGGGGCTGTACGAGAGGCCGGCATGCCGTTCGGTGCTTTCTTCACTTCCGCTACTGACGTCATCATGCAAATACTCAAATGGATCATACGGTTAGTTGAAAAGCATATCTTACGGTCAGTATGACAAATTGATCATATGGTTAGTATGACGAGGTATGTTGTAAGGAATCAGATAACATTAAAGGGTTTTGGCCAATATTTTGAAAATCTTGTAAAAAGTGATGAAACTTGTAGCACATTTCAATAAATACTGATTAGCCCTTCAACGAGCATTCGATTTTGTCCCGGGATCTAGATATTGACAGTCAAAGTTGACCGCTCCCGACTGGCGAGAATTTTAATGAGCTGACCGGTCACGTGGTACATGTGACGTCATTGAAGCACAACTGACCGACTCAGGTAAACTGATCAGTGGTACATAGACGAAGAAAGCTTAGTAGAAAAACGCCTATTGAATTCGACATGTAAGTCAATCTTGATTGTTGTTTAATTCTTTTGATTAATGAATAAAAGATCTTGAAAAAATATAGGTATGTACTTGTGAACTTAAGAAAGGAAATAGGAAATGCCGTTTAAAAACATCGTAATGTTAGTGTGTATTACACATCCGCCTCTTGCTAACAATAGCTAACAAAGGACCACGGAACTAAAAAGTCTGTGAACGGACATTATGATTTTCCAGACACGTTACATATTGGTTTTATAGATAGTTTATGAATACAGTTGCAACAGACACGCATAGAGCGGTTATGAGTATATTACCGGACGGAGCCATTTTCTTGAAATATCATTTTTTTTTTAAAAATATTGTATTGAATTTGTGACTTTATTTAGCTCGAATTGTATTAAAACACCATACAATGCTGATCGATTCATGAATCTGTATTCCAAGTTGTACCCACAACATGTTAAATTCGCAAACATCAAATCTTTCTTGATTGCATATAAAGAGTGAGGTAATATACTCCGTGTTTGATCTTGGTGATAATAATATATACAAGTATATGGTAATAGTAAAGCACGTAAAACAGAATGAAAAAACTTTCGTTCATTCAAATATTTGAACTGTGCACGTAAACAAACAATTTCTGCCTAGTATCAATAAAGTTGACATTGTCACAAATAGATGTGAAAACATGACAGTCTGAATTATTTGTGTTAAATTGAAATATTATTTAAAATGTGCAAAAATTAAAGGCTCTTTCCAACTTTTTTATTTCACTTGATTCAGTAACACACCAGTCTATTTGTGTGGAATAATTAAATAGTTTCCAAGGATAAAGTCTGTGGTCATGAAAAAAAAAACAAATAACATACGCTAATGAGTACTTAAACATATTAGAAAAGTGTTTTCCTGCGATTACTGTATACGTTGTTACAACATCTCTAAGTCACCCAGTTTTGGGTTGAAGTGGTTGCAGTTTGAAATAATTACTCTAAATCCTAGCGCAGAAAAATACTGCGTCATATTCTTTAAATTGTTCTTAAACAGAAACAGTAGTCTAAATATACGTGAGATTCAAACACGATAAATAAATGAATTTTGTTAGACTCACTCTAGTTGGTGATATTCATTTTAACTAGGTTTCAAATCATTGGACGAGTTTAAATCTGGTTTTTCATACAGTATTTATAAATAAGATCTGGATAAGTTTTGGTTTATATCATTAAGTGGAAGTGTGTCACATTAACTCATCTACAATTCTTGGATCAGCCCCTGAGAATATATCATAAATCCAGGGACACATATATGTCTTTGAAAAATCCAATAACCAAATGTTTATGTTGATATTTTAAAATATGCAATTATTAAAATAAAAACGCCATAGTATCAGCATCACCATTTTCACTAATATAATAAAACTTAAAAATTCAGAAATTTAAAATTTAAGAACATCGTATGTTTGTGATACATATACAGTTTAACCTGATTAACATCTTCAGGTTTTGCCAATGTTACTAGCCTAATGTTAAATACTGATAATATAGAGTTATATTCTGTTGAAAACGCCTATAGATTCTTTAAAAAAAAATTCTTCCGACACTGGGGACGGCTAAGGATAAAAAGAATAATCTCATATACGTCCCGGATAATTATAAGATCAAGAATGCCCTTCGAATTCACGGCCATAACATTCACACCTCTTGGTAATTACAGGGTAATTAGTACACCTGTCACAGCTCACAGGTAGCAGGGACGTATATACGCTTTATACGTCTCTGCAGGTAGGTACCACAAATGCTCTTTGGCTAGTATATGTATAACAGGTAAGGCTACAGGTAACTTACATAGCTGTAAAATCAGATTGTGTAAATTGTATCACTGTCTCTAAGCTTGGAGTTGCTGAGACGTCACGGACTAGATTCGAATTTAATGCAGTTCATGCAAAAATCGGAATTAGATCAGTTTAATTTTTTTGACAAGATGATAAATGACGATTGATTATTTTACCCACACAACATATATTAGTTGATGTCATTACTTAAACCAAGGAATAAGATAGGAAGTCCATACTTACACTTGCAGATAAGACATAAATATGTAATTGGAGTATCAGAATAGGTACATGTATCGGATACGTTGTGCCTCAATGACGTCACACATCACGTGACCTAGAATCCCGGTCAAAATATGCATATTCACTAGGCTGATACAAATGGGTCGTCACCTGCCTGTCCATTTTCCAGTCACCAAAGGAGACGGGGTATCGGTCACTACACGTATTGTAGCATCAAATGAGATTGACATATGAAATTATGAAAAATCGTGACCAAAACCCTTTAACATGTGTTTTAATAAGGAATGGATGAGATGATATGTTTTTAAGAAAGGACTACTTAGATCGTGATAAAAGAAGCATTTTCAGAATTATGCACCTGCACACCATCATACTGAAGTTAATGTTTAACGATTAAAATATCTTCTGTATAAAAGTTTGGTATTCGAAAAACAAGATAAATATTGTGGAAAAGAAGTTTATGATGCCAAATAGTTAGTTTTGTTTTATTTAATGTTGTTAAACTGTTACACTGAAGCTAAACAATTATAATGATATCTATTGATTAATCCGAACGAAGGAATTCTAACAGTTGGAATTCTCACTCTATCTTGTAGAACGACACCTTTCGGTGTGGCGAGTTTAGTTGCGAAGACGATAGCAAGCACAGAGAATATCCAGGAGGACTTTCGACGTCTAGGGGTGTACGCGGCCACAGTGATTGCGTCCCTTCTCATCTGTAGTATCGTACTCGTCCCCATAGCCTATAGTCTCATCACCAAAAAGCAGCCCTTCCGGTTCTTGTTCAGCGTCGTCAATGTTCTCATGATTGGATTTGCCACCTCAAGCTCGTACGTTCACGCTTTATTAAAATTAATAGAATTAGGGGTGTGGCAGAATAATCTCCAACTAAAAAAGTAATATGATTGGTCGTCTAACCCGAGGTTCTGCCGAGGGCTAGACAATCAAGAATATGATCCCGAGGGTGAAAGATTTCTCTGGCAGAACATCAAGGTAGGGGATGATTATTTGTCTTTTATCTTTTTGTGCCTTTAACGAAAGTATCAATGCAACACCATGCTGACGTGGCTTGATTGAATTATTGACCTGGCGTGATGGTATTGTTGTCGTGACGTCATTACATTTTTGTCAGCTCGTGTTATCTGTAATACAATAAGGGGGTGATAGAGAAATATTGAAATTTAAAACAGGAGAAAATCAGTGATTGAATAGGAGAATAGGAGGTCATCTTCTTTATTATACGGCCAGCAACACACTTTACTTCATGTGTTTGTAAAGATAGATAGAGGGGCAGAGAGGGAAATTTATCCTTAAACGAAAACATTTACCTGGGTAGATAAGTAGTGCTCCTTGAAAGATGAACGTGCACCACATATTTGCAATACATTGTTTCTGTGAAATTTTGTTCTTTGGAACTGTTCAGTGGTAGATACATGACATGGAGGGACGCTTCAAAATCAACGAATCTAAAGCTATATCGGCCGGAACCATACACATAATAAATTATGATGATGACCGGTTTGTCGAGTATCTTGCAGTTGAAATACAAGCTATGTTCCAATCAATCACCTATAATCATTTTTGTATTGTTTACAGAGCAATAGCCATACCCGAATCGCTTAAATCTCTTGAGGATGCCAATAGAATCGACAGGAGAGTCACAAGATTTGTAGTACCGCTGTCAGCCACACTGGGGCGTTGTGGCAGTAGCGTGTATATTGCAGCGACGTGCATATTTCTTATGCAACTTACAGAAACCGAAACTGATGCAAGCAAAGTTATTCTTGTTATGTAAGTAAACCAAGTTTAAGTTATTCCTGGATAACTAAGATACACCGCCATATTTTCTAGGCCATATGCCTCTTTGACCAGTCCCGTATTGCATTGATAGTGACGTACTATTCACTGCTACCTTGTATGATATTCACTGATAGTAACACTATTCACTGCTACCTTGTATGATGTTCACTGATAGTGACGTACTATTCACTGCTACCTTGTATGATGTTCACTGATAGTGACGTACTATTCACTGCTACCTTGTATGATATTCACTGATAGTAACACTATTCACTGCTACCTTGTATGATATTCACTGATAGTAACACTATTCACTGCTACCTTGTATGATGTTCACTGATAGTGACGTACTATTCACTGCTACCTTGTACGATGTTCACTGATAGTGACGTACTATTCACTGCTACCTTGTATGATATTCACTGATAGTAACACTATTCACTGCTACCTTGTATGATGTTCACTGATAGTGACGTACTATTCACTGCTACCTTGTATGATATTCACTGATAGTGACGTACTATTCACTGCTACCTAGTATGATGTTCATTGATAGTGACATACTATTCACTGCTACCTTGTATGATATTCACTGATAGTAACGTACTATTCACTGCTACCCTGTATGATATTCACTGATAGTGACGTACTATTCAATGCTACCTTGTATGATGTTAACTGATAGTAACGTAATATTCAGTGGTACCTTGTATGATGTTAACTGATAGTAACGTAATATTCAGTGCTACCTTGTATGATATTCACTGAGAGTAACGAAATATTCACTGCTACCTTGTATGATGTTTACTGATAGTAACGTAATATTCAGTGCTACCTTGTATGATATTCACTAATAGTAACGAAATATTCACGGCTACATTGTACGATGTTCACTGATCGTAACGAAATAGTCACTGCTACCTTGTATGATATTCACTGATAGTAACGCAATATTCACTGCTACCTTGTATGATATTCACTGATAGTAACGAAATATTCACTGCTACCTTGTTTGATGCTCACTGATAGTAACGTGATATTTTTGTTCTACTGTTTCGGATTTTCACTTGTTCTACTGTGTAAAATGTGGTGAATCCTGGTATGTATGACTTGGCCTCATATATTAAATTCGAGTTGCTTCCCCTATGACCAGTATTATTTCGAATTTAATATGACCTGATGTCTAATCCGTACGACATATTGACACACAATCCATAAATTAAACTTGAAACTATTAACAAAAAATGAAACTTTATATAACGAGATTATAGAAAATAGAATTTTATCTAAGACAAATATCTGCTGACATAGATGAATAGAATGATCGAATCTAGAAGCTACAACCCGCAGCTACTGCGTGACCTATACATACATGCTATTTGTTAATTATGTTTCAGTATTCTGCTAAAGTATAACACTATTCCCAAAGATCTAATAATATATTGAGTTAGTTCTCTCCCACTGCAAGTGTTGTTTATATAACTATAGCAAAAACACTTGAAGTTGACCAGGTGGCTAAGCTGGTTAATTAGATGGTCTAGCAATCTTGGGTCTACGGTAATACTGCTCTAGCTTGATGAATCTTACCAACTTTTTAAGCACACATATCACTATTGAAGAATGTATTTTGATGATTCCAATTTTATCAGTTTTTCGTTACTTCCGCTAAGCTTTGGTTTCCTTTTTCTGAAAGGATTAATGAAAGGTATTGTCATGCCAGCAAAAACAAATAGTTTCTTAAGTATAGTTACATTAGATTGTACTTTGCCTGATATTAGGGTTGGGGTTAAGGTTGCTTTAGTCAAGTTTGTAGTGGTGCTCATTAACTTTATTTACAGCGTTCTTACAACGTGTTCATCCCTGGCCATCCCGTCCGTGACCGGGGCCAGTCTGGTGACTGTTATCATCTTGATGACCGCTCTAGGGCTACCGGTGGAGACAGCATCTCTGTTGTTCACGCTTGAATGGCTTCTGTAAGTATAAGCACTATATCAGTTTCGATTTTATTTGGTAGTTGACTGACGTCCAAATGACAAGTGCAGTAATTTCCTCTATATATGCAGTGTATACGTGCTTGTATGTACGTGAGCTGGAGACAACCTCAGGTACGTTTAATAAATATTTAACCTATTAAAAAACACCAGAGAGTACCGACGCATTAACAACACTCAAAATCAATTAGACTAGGGACAAAATATGAACAATGAAGTGATTCACACGGATATAATTGAAAAAGTACAAGATAATAAGACAAGGTGTTCCGGAAAAGTAAGCGTCTTCTGCTGCAGCAAACATGTAAAGCAAGGTCACATCCAAGGAATTGTCAGGTCTTCAATGTGATTACAACAAGTGGACATGCTAATTTGTATATAAAAAACGGCCACCTTTATATCATGCAAGGATGCATAATGTTTTTAATAATGAGACCATACCAAATTATTTCGTCTACCATGAATAGCACAATACTTTTAATTAATGGTATCATTGCTCCGTTGTTTAACACTGGTTGTTTGATAAGAGAATTGGTCTGTATAATAAATGATCATGACACCACAGCAGTTTAAATCACTCATGAAATGTGGTATGAATTTTAACTATAAACATTTTTTTATTTGTATCAAGCGGTAAGATTAACAATAATGATTAACATTTTGATATATATCAGTTTGAATGTAATATATACAAAGTGATATACACACTGAGTGTGAAATCAATCACAAATTGAAAACGGTTCTTATTTCCAATTACATTCTGTATAGATAAAAAAGAATCATGGTTAATAAACACAAACCAAATAATTCTTAGACTCGAATAAAGCGTTCTGTCTGATAACCCTGCTCAGCTATTGTTGTTGTCATAAATTGTTAATTATAAAAACTAAGCACTCTTTAGAAATTATTTTGGTAACAGTGGCACATCATATATCAGTTTTTCTTCCCTAAACCATAGAAACAAATACCCAATAATTAATTCCTGGAAGCGATTCATCATGAATATTTCACGCATCACGTCTGCTCACTCAACTGGAACAGCAGCGTTCACGATTTCTCTATCGCGGAGCAGATCGAGCCATTTTTTAGTCTAGCACTTCCGACTGTTGTGCTTTACCACAGAAGAAAAAAAAACAAGAACCACGCAGTGTCATGTACTGTAGACAAGAAAATATCTTGCTAGTTAGGGCTATTAAACATTTCATATACATTTCCTAATCTGCCAGAAAACAAAAGAATGTTTCACCTAAACTAATTAAGAAATCACCTATTAATGTGTTTATTAAACATTTTGATTTTCAAATTTAAAACATGTTTATGTACAATTTGACTGATCTAATAACGGATTCTTTTTTACAAACCAATACGCAACGTCAATTGCCGTATTGTGAAGTCAAAATTTTCGCGCCATTTTCGAATTTTTTTTTTCATAGAGGTATGAAAAGAAAATCTCAACCAATCAGTAAGCCACATTCTGCATACAACCAATGGAAACTTAATTATTCTGCTATGAATTCAGTAAAACATACAATTAAAAGATGTTTTGTTTTTCAAATTAATATAATATCAAAGATATGCTTTTCATTCTTTGTACGGTCGTTACAATTAAACAAATAAATGCAACTCCAAATTCATTATTTTAACAAAAATTATGCTTTCCTTTTCTTTTATGTTTAGTTTTCTACCCATTGTAACATTTCCTTTAGATGGAGGGTACTAATTCACTGGTTTTGTAGGGTGGTTTATTTAGGGTTTGTTTTTTAAATGGCCATGGCTGTTATCATTATAGTAATCCCTTCATTGGGAATCGAAACAAAAATATACAGGTATGTTTTACATTTTTACGAGAATTAAATCATGGAATACCTTAACGCCAGCAAAACCATAATCTGAACACAAAATTATTTATACTAGGATCAAAATATGAACAAAGGAGAGATTTACACGGAGACCGTTGAAAAAGTAAAAAAAAAAAAATATATATATATATATTACCATGTATACCAAAGCGGTAAGCGTTTTCTGATTCAGCGACGACATCCGCCATGTAAATATATAGGTAACGTCAAAGTAAAGTCATGTCCTCAAAGATAGAACAAAACTCCATTCTCTATCACACTAGGTAGGTATTCTTAGAAAATAAACTACATTATTTGACTGGCAATTTGAACAAAAGATGGTTCAAAGACGTAACTTGTTTCAAAATAATAATATATAATCTGTGCAAAATTGCAGGAAATGTTCCAATCGTACACATATATTGCAACCATGCCACAAAATGTCGGGAAAACTTCCGTAAACATTGCAGTCGGCGAATTCCATAAAAACATTGCACTAGAAGTGTATTAGTTAAAAGAGGGATTTAAAAATCAGGGACTTTTATCTCTGTCGTTCTATAAACATTATAAGTATTTAACCAACGGAATAAAGGGGGATATCAGGGAAAACTAGAGGGCCACAACATATCATCAGAACTAAAAATCGATTAAACACCAGACAATTATAAGCAAAGGAAAGATGTACACATAGACCCTAGAACACGTACAAGGGAATTAGACCAGGTGTTCCGGAAGGTTAACGTCATCTGCTTCATCTACAACACCCGCCATGAAAACATGTTATCGTTATTAGTATGTCAACACAAAGTAACGAGATAACACGAGACCAGAATCAAGAAGGATCAGGCAGAGAGACGGTTAGTTGTACGTTAACGTAAATTCGGCGTATGTACATAAGCAGACCTTTATTAAGAGTGCCCCGTATTACCTCCTACAATCCATGTAGTTCTGATCTAGATGTTGTCCAAGGTCATAAATACAAAAAGACTATCGTACTAAACGTAATAAACAAATGAAAATATGCACTGAAAACTGATTTTACTAAAATTACGCTATTTTTGTTATACCATTTATGAAAAGAAAGTCATACAATTAAGGACTTCTACAATTAACAAACTTCAACCATTTACTCTGCTATGAAAGATACTTAAACAACCAATAAGTCGTTACTTCTGTATCGTCAAAGAAAACTTTGAAACAAAAACAGACAAGTCTCTGACCCTGTTTATAAATACTTAATCACATTATATTTCAGTTTGCAAACAATTTTTTTTTCATACCACAATGAAACTAAAAAAAATGTCATCAATGCTTAGAAGGATTAACATTTTCTTGACCAGTACGCTGTATCATACATGTAGAACATTTCGATGTAAGATTTCTGAATTTCTGCAGTTGGAAAATTTTGATTGAATAAAAGTGTTGTCATTTCTATTTCAAATTGAAATGATATATTTTGTACTATAAAATAAGTCAGATCAGACATACATGTATTTTTTTCAGTTTGGTGAATATTGTATGTGCAACAAGAAACTACCTCAGCATTATGACGTTTTAGCGTATGTTTTCTGATAAAGGCAAATCGGTAAATTATACAGAAATTCTTTCTCTTAAAATTTTTCTGTTTTGAGTTTTGAAAAAGTCATTATACTTTTAAATGTTCCGAATTCAGGTAATATTTTATTCTTCAATGAGAGTTTAAACATACCAGAAAAATAAGATTGGTTATAATATGAAGCCAAATATGTTCTTTATGCATAACTTACAAGGGCGTAGCAAGCACTTCAGGTTCGTAGAAACACAAGGAGTTAGAACAAAAAATTGTTTTGTTTGTTGGCGTATTAGCGTAAAGATAATGCACCGTAAGGACTTCGACCTTTCCCCTTTTTTAGTATGTGAAATAAACACGAGGAAATTACAAATACACGACACGATATGCAGGCGTCTGTAATTAAAAAAAACTGTTCGACAGGAAAGCACCGGTGAAGCCACAGGTAGACAAAATACAAAACATGGTCATTAGTATTGCCTGTAATAGCTGTCATGAAGTGTTGTATGGTTTATTTTCTGAAAAGGTGTTGTTTTCCTATGGACAATAATGTTCATTAAGGATTTTTGCATATGTTAAAAATCCTATATTAACTTTGTAAAAAGCGAAAATAAAAACAAAATGATAAAGGCGTTGTTGACCGTTATCTTACATTGCCCTATACTGCGGTTATTCCCAGCAATTTCCTGTGTTCTTGAATTTTTGTATGTAAATATTTGTACTTTCAGGGATCGTTTGCGCACTCTCGCCAATTTGATAGTCCAAGCTCTGGGGTCAGTGGGCACCTATAAAGCGTGTCGGTCAGCCCTGCCATTTCAGCCGCGGCCTAGCGTGACCCTAAGTGAGGGATACCAAGGACCATTCCCACGTCAGCAGTCAACTGTTTCTGCTTCCGGTTTACCAAAGGAGGAAAATGAAGATTTCAAACAGGTCACAGAGAATAATGGTTACAATGAGTTGACTACAAATATTTGACATTGTATACTTAGGTATACGTTTGTTATTCAATTATCTTTAGTGCTACATTTACCAAAAAAGCATCATTTGTACATTCCTTTTATATCAATTATCATTATTTGTACATTCCGTTTACATAAAAATGTAATACTATATGCCTGATTGCTGTGTAAATTAACCACTTTGCTCGAAGAACCCGGAGAAAATCTACGTGATCGAAAAGGTGACCCCATACCTTGCGGGGAATATGTAGCAAAACCAGTCGTTGTTTTACTTTGAAATTGTATCGTAAAAGTGTACATGTATATATCCTAACAATCAAAAACCAGAAGAAAGAAAACATATTTGATAAATTAATACTTTTACTACTATTGCGACTACAATTTGTCGTACGAAAGGTTTAAGGGTAATAAATGGCTAGATATTTCGATTTAATTTTTAATCAAAAGTAAAACAAATGGAGATGATATTTTACTCCAGAGCTTTAAAAAACTCATAATAAACAACACTCGTATAGAAGAACGCCAACAACACAAAAATGAAACCCAAAGTCTTGCCTTTAAACCTTCACATACAGAAATACCTATTCTATCCGGTCTATTGGGTCATCATTTATGTCTTCCTATTGATGACCGTTTGGCTGATTGAGATTTATGCTGATTAACGCCCTTCCAGCTGGGGGTGTCGCTATGTATTTATGCGTATAAGGGTTCCGGGGACAGGGTATCTCGATGTGTTTGTCTCCTTTAAGCTTGTGTTAGCGCTGGTCAAATGCCGACTGAAGAAATGTATAACCAGTACTTACACAGACCAACTCACTGTTCGGAAATTTACTGCCATTTGACGCATGTACATGTACTGTATACTGTTCTGAATTCATTTAATGAAATTTCAGTCATTGGTCTTAACCTAACACAATATACTGTATTACATTTCTTTTTTGTGAGTCTGTACATAAATTGACGATTGAAATCTTAACAAGCTCTTTTGTAATACCAATATATACATACAATGTATTTGTAAAAAGCTTTCAAATATTTCGACACTTTTTAATTTTCTATTTCTTTTTTTTCTATTTCTAAATTTGAACATTATAGCAGTTTCTAGACCTGTAGCTATGTACCATGGGCATGTAAACTCATAAGCAATTTCATGTACGTTGATAGTTCGCAAATAAATGTGATGTGAAATAGAAATTGATTTTTTGTTATATCTAAACTATATCAAATGAAGGATTTTGGTCTACATCATGATAAAATGTTGTTTTTCGAAAATCGGCATTGCTTATTCAGAATCTGGGATGCCTAGTGCCAATGTCATTATAGGAATTGATAATAATCTTCGTTTCTGTTACATATTTTATATCAATACCTTTGCAGCGTCTCTTTTGTTTGACTTCTTGTTAAATATCAACGCAAAAAAAGGAATAAATAAAAACACTTTAGATATTGCCTCCAAAAGTAATATCAATAAGAATAACGGAACAAATATCAGGGTAAAAGTGTTTTAAAGATACAGAGTAATCCAGATTAACTCTTACTATCAGTTAGCGTATACACACTGTAAATTGGCTCCGCGAAATGATTGCAGTATGCGCCGCTCATCCTCCAGAACAATAACTATCTGATGGCAGTCATTATTTGGTTCATTCAACATCCTGAAGCATTGAACGCACTTGGGATAAAAAATCTTTTTATGAATCGCATGGATAGTGGTAAGCTTGTTATTGTTCGTCTGCATACCGACCGTTGTAGGTAAAGAAGTGTATTCAAAATAGTAAAAGAAGAAAAGAAGAAGATGACAAAATGTTCACTGTAGTTTTTAAATTATCGAATGTATCGATATAGATTCACTGGGACTATAATCTATTAGCAACAGCAGCGATTGTGGTTGTTATCGTAGCAACCCACCTCGAATGTTTTTTCCCTTTGAAGAGCATTTAAACATTACAAATGAAGTAAATATAAAGATTGTACCTCATATTGACTGTGTATACGATAGTACACCCGCAGTTGGCAACGGACATATTCTGTGGTGCGCAACGGTGAGAGCAGGGTGAAAGAATATATATGCATTGCGAAAAATGAACCCCAGAGCCATATTATGGCGGCACGACATAAGCTTTGATGAATACTTTTGTAACAAACATAATAATAAAAACGAAATGGAGATCTAAAATTTACTGCGTCAACAGTCCGGGGTTTTACACTGATCTCACCGTTTTTTATGTTTCAAGGATTTCATCATCAATTACATTGTATATAACTTAGAAATTGGAGAAGACTGCTTTACTCATTTTCGGCAAATGAAATGTTCATAGGTAAGTATGTAACTCACCAAACGTAATGTTGGCCCACCAGATGATAAGATAGCATGCTGTTCTGTTTGCCTATTCCTTCATTCATATATTGCCGTATGTCTTGGGTAATTTTATGACCTGTCGTATTACTAAATATTTATATATTTTCACAGCGCAAACAGTAACACGTCAATTGTGAATAATAGACGAAAAGTAGCAGGGAGTTCTTATTAACACATAATCTATTCAATTATGTCAACTGCTGACGAACAAACTTACGGCAAAGGGATTCGAGAGATGCAGGTTGATGAAGACTATGGGCAAGTTTTATGGTCGCCATCTTGATCTCATCGAGGAATATTCTGTATCTTTGTGTGATATGAAGATGGACGTTTTTGAGTTTGCTTGTTAGTGTGTTTAATTGTTGTGATGACAATGATGACTCGGTTCTCATTTTGAGGTTTGGTGCTTACTTAGATGTGACCAAGATTTACATGGCGGGTGTCATCGATGAAGCAGAAGACGCTTACTCTTCCGGGACACCTGTTCTTATTCTCTTGTGCTTTTACGAGAGTCTCCATGTAAATCTTTCATTTGTTCCTATTTTGCCCCTAGTTTAATCGATTTTGAGTTCGGATTATGGTTTTGTTGACGCTTTGGGATTCTCTGATGTTTTTTTTATAACAGCTATACGTTTTTAATATTGGATAAAGATTAACGGGAGCGTGGAAATTAATCCAGGACCAGGACCTGGCCCAGCAGTCGGAAGCAAAACTGATATGCGTCAAACGAGACTAAATTCGGCATCGTTTGCTGGTAGTAGACAGGACAAGGGAGATAATGACGAAAGTGAAGTCATGAGAACTCTCCTAGAAATGAAAACAGAAATGGCAGTTTTCATGGCGGACATTCGCAGTGGTCTCAGCGAGCTCCAACACAAAATAGACAGAGTCGAGAGTAAACTGGACGACAGAATAACAGACTTACATGAAGAGACTTCCAACATCAAAGATGAGGTACAGGCATTTTCCAGGAAGACTCGTGATCACGAAAGAGAAGCCAGAAAGAGAAATATTATCATACATGGTACAACAGAAAGCGAACGTGAAGATTTCACTGAAACTGAAACGAAAGTGAAAGAGGTGTTCAGAAATAAACTGAATTTAAACGGTAACGAAGTCGACAGTATGCTTTTTGAAAGTGTCCACCGCATTGGGAAGAAAGGAAAAAACAACAGGCCGATTCGAGTGGCCTTCGTCAGGTTTACAGACAAGGTTAAAGTGATGTCGAGTGCGAAAGCTCTGCCCCGCGGTGACTTCCGGATTTCGGAAAACTTTCCGATCGATGTGAAAGAAGAACGGAGAAAATTAAGCCCATTCTTTGTAAAAGCGCGAGATGAAGGTGCAAAAGTGTCGATGCGCTATGACAAGATAATGATAGACGGCAAACTTTTCAAATATGACGCTGAATCAGATAATATTGTTCCTGTCTCCCAACAAGGTGCTAGGTAGGGATATGGTCAAGGCCCACAGTTTGAACATTCTTTTGAGGTTGCAGCAAACTTTTTAGACAAAGTATGTCTGAAGTGCATAACATGGAACATTGAAGGCTTACGGTATAAGTTAAACAATCACTATTATGAACTCTGTGAAGTAATTAAAGATGTTGACATTCTTGCATTTGTAGAAACTTTCCAGAAAATTCCAAATGAATTCACAAACCTTTTTAATGACTATACTGTGTTTGAAAGTATGAGAAAGGTAGATGTACTCAAAACCTCTGGAGGGGTGGCAGTGTTTATTAAATCTAAACTTTGTCCATATGTGACACATGTAATGACTGATAAATATGAAGAGATGGTATGGTTAAAGTTAGATATAAAACAGATTGGTGCTAGCTCGGATATTATTATAGGGTTTGTTTATATACCCCCTGAAGGGTCAATATTTTATCATAACAAAAACACTGGCAATGGTATCGGCACCTTAGAGAGTGCTGTTAACGAGGTGAAAGATAAATATATTGGCTATGATGTTGTTATAGCAGGTGATCTTAACGCTAGATCTGGCACACTGAGAGACTTTATAATGGATGATTCTACCTCACATATACCTGGTTTAGAGTGTGTCTATACAAATACTAAAAGTGATATTAGCATTCGTAACAATGTGGACTCAAAGTTGAATAATTATGGCTATGAATTAGTTGAAATGTGTGCTATACATGACATGATCATCGCTAATGGTCGCTTACATAACGATGTTGAAGGAAATCTTACATATATAAGTGGAACAGGAGGTAGTCTAATAGACTATGAGCTTGTGGATGTGTCATTGTTTAGTTGTGTTGCAAGTCTAGATATTGTAGCTTGTGATATATCAAAACATTTTCCAATAAGTTTTGATCTGAAATTGTTCAACTACACTATAGACAATACACAATCTTCAGGCACATGTTTAAATCCATATAATAGATTGAAATGGAACCCTGAAAAGTCAGACAGGTTTAGAACTATGGTTAACAGTTATGTCTTTAAAGACAAGCTGGATACTTTATTGTCTGAAGAGTTTACTTTTGTTGATGATCTTACAGACAAAATTACCTTGCTATTATGTGATGTTGGAAATAGGTCAGAAATGAAATGTGGGACCAAGAATACATTTTCGGCATTCCAAAATGCTGTATGGTTTGACGCAGAATGTGTTGATTTGAAACATCGCAAATGTACTTTACTAAATGATTTTCGTGTCACAAATGACTCTGATATATTGGATAAATATATAGATGCAAAAAAACTGTATCGGTCAACATGTCGAAGGAAAGGGAGTGATTTTGAGAAAACCGTGGCAGAGGAAATTGTTACATCGGCTACAAATAAAAATTCTGCGGTCTTCTGGAACAAAGTGAAATCAGTTCTTAAACGTGGAACAGTGTACATCACAAACAACATAAACCCTGACGCTTGGGTAAATTACTTCAAAGATTTGCTTAACCCTTCTACATCATCAGGAGACAGAACAGTTTTTGATGAAGAAGTCACAAGTTTTGTGCATACTCATAATCACCAGTGTGAGGAATGTTACATAGCTGATGGTTCCTCTCCATTAAATGATGACATTACTGAGGATGAAGTGAAATATGCGGTCCATAGTCTTAAAAACAACAAATCGCCAGGCGAGGACGCGATTCCAGGAGAATTCTACAAACAAACACTACACTTAGGTATGAGTAGGGTGCTGCAAAAACTATTCAACCTTATTCTACAAACAGGCAAGTTTCCCAGGAACTGGCATACTGGTATTATTATCCCACTCTATAAGAAAGGGGACATAAACAATACCGGGAATTACCGCGGTATCTCACTATTAAGTGTAATGAGTAAAGTATTCACCAAAGTCTTGTGTACTAGGTTAACTGAATGGTCAGAAATTAACAGTAAACTAACCGAAGAGCAGGCCGGCTTCCGTAAAGGCTATTCTACTATCGACCAGATATTTAATCTTCAAGCGTTGATCCAAAAGTTCCTATCTAAGAAAGGAAATGTGTTCTATTGTGCATTTATTGACTTCGCTAAAGCGTTTGACTGTGTAGATCACGAGAAACTGTTTTATGCCTTGATACAACAAAATGTTCATGGCCGTATCATCAAAGTTTTACAGGACATGTATAACAACGTTAAAGCAGAAGTGAAACTATCTGATGGTCTATCTGAAACATTCAGTTGCAACTGTGGAGTGAGGCAAGGTTGTATTTTGAGCCCCTGGTTGTTTGCAATGTACATAAATGAGCTCTCTGGCATGCTTAACGAGGAATGTGTAAACCGGACAGGCATTTATATTTCAAATGTGTTCAGAAACATTACATATCTGTTATTTGCAGACGATCTCGTTCTACTAAGTGACACAGTGGTAGGATTACAGAGAAAGCTCAATACACTATCCAAGTACTGCAAAAAATGGAACATGAAAGTAAACCTGGACAAAACCAACGTGGTAGTTTTTAAAAATGGTGGTCACCTTTCAGCTCGTGAAAAATGGATATATAACGGTAAGACTGTATCAACTGTGAACTATTACAAATATCTAGGCATTATATTTTCATGCCGCTTGAAGTGGAGTAAAGCATGTAAAACGCTTGCTCAACAAGCATCAAAAGCTCTCAACATGGTGAAGAGCTGCCTTGTGAAACTTGGAAAAAGGGATCCAAATGTGGCATTTAAATTATTCGACGCCATGATTGCTCCGATACTCTTATATGGTGCTGAGGTGTGGGGTACACACTACCAAAAAGACATAGAATCAGTTCACATTAAGTTCTGTAAGTGGTTACTGTGTACTGGTAACAATACAAACAACAACATAGCACTTGGGGAGTGTGGACGTCATGAACTGTGTGTGAATTACTTATGTAAACCGATCAAATATTTGCTGCGTTTGTTCAAAATGGAAAATAGTCGTCTTCCAAAACAATGTTACACTATGCTTTATAACTTGGACCAAAATGGTAAATCATCGTGGTGTACCGAGGTTAAACAGTTACTTTTCTCCAATGGATTTGGTGAAGTATGGCTAAGTCAAGGTGTTGGTGATGAAGTCACATTCATGAAAGCGTTTAAGCAACGAATTCGGGATATAAACCTTCAACAAAGGTCGGAATACATTCACAACTCGCCTAAATGTGAATTTTACTCCAAGATCAAACTAAATCCCATCGCTGAACCTTTTCTTAGTGAACTATCATTTACATTACGGTATGCCCTCCTTAACATCCGATGTTCTACACATAGACTAGAACTGGAAATGGGCAGGAAATCGTCGATTCCACGTGAGGAGAGAACTTGTAAATTATGCAACCTAAACGAGTTTGAAGATGAACTGCACTTTTTGCTAAAATGTCCCATCCTAAGAGACATTAGAATTAACTTTCTACCACGCTGGAGTATTGTCAATCCAACACTCAACAACCTAGTCAAGCTTCTTAGGTCAAGAGATACTGTCCTGCTCAGAAAGATTGCAATTTTCATTAAAAAGGCAAATGATGTCAGAATAGAAATGTTGCAAGTATGAATTGATATGATAAACAAATACAATGATCATGAACGTATGTACAAGGTTATAGATTACTTATTGAAATCTTATAAAAATGTCAAATAGAATTTATGTCATCTTGGTATACTAAAATACTATAAATATAGAATTGAATACCTTATGAATTTGATGTCAAAATATGTTGAAATGGTACTGTGGGCTGGAGGCCTTTCGTGCAAATAAAAACCATTATTATTATTATTATTATTAAAGATTAACATATTTGATAATGATCTAGACTTGATTCACGTTTTAATATCTCGCTTATCAATCAATTATAGCTAAACAAATATAACCCAGGATATAGTGATATCAATAGAAAGGCTTAAGTTTTATTTAACACGTCACGCTGAATGAAATATTATATAAATTCAACGAATATACAAAAGATGAGAACGAAACCTTACTGGAACTTCCCATCGAGGTAAGCAGGTTAATACATTCAAAATTGTGCAGGGAAAAACCACGTCTTATGGATGGCTAGGTGTCTGTGCTATTACCATCTATGTCATAGAAAAAATAGCATGTCCACATAACTGAAACAGGGGTATTTAGGAGACAATATAAGACGTGTGTAAGATGATATAATTAAATAAATTGACTTACATAATATTGCAAATTTAAATGAAACCTTTTCATACACAACAAAATTAAAGCTTCTTTTGCTGACGAGATAAAATATTTACGGAAATATGTCAAATTGTTAATGTGTTGTCAAAGTTGAACTATTTTGTGGATGTCTATATATTTTTAATGGTTACTGTACATGTACAAACGTGCACGTTAACGAAATAGTATATATTACTAACGTATATTCCAATGACTTTAATAATGGCAGTGCGTGTAAGTAAATAAATCACATGACAAAGTCTACTTTACCGAGATAAATTGCGTGATGCATAATTAAACTGAAATATTAACTTGATTAACATTTCTTTTTAAAATTAATCACATGTAAAAAGTTATTTTAGTCGTGTTGATGTTTGCCTTTTTTTATTTTCGGCTTGCGATGTAAATGTCAGTACTGTGGTGTGCTCCAGTATTCAAAAATCCAATATACTGTTCATGCAGTAAATGTTAGATCTCCATTTCATTTTTATTAATATGTTTGTTACAAAAGTATTCATCAAAGCTTATGTCGTGCCGCCATAATATGGCTCTGGAGTTCATTTTTCGCAACTCATATGTATCCTTTCACACTGCTCTCACCGATGAACTCGAAAGTTACCGGCATCCGCTTTATCCCACGTCCAGGAAGTTATGAGAATAAAACGGTTATATTGTGTATTGGCAATGTCACTTGTCATCGCCAAAGCGGCAGGCAGAACGGATGACAGATTACTTTATAGCTCACGAGTGCCAAAAAATCTCAGTTGCGTCGTAACGGTGTGTGAGGAAACACGTCCAGTCCGGATACACCATCATGGGCCCGCGTTGGTGTTGACAGTCGCGAATCCCAGCTCAGCGCCATTTCTAACATGGAATTATTAGTTCGGATTATCACATAAAGCCGGCACAATGACAGTGGCCCAAGTGTTGCCCATAGTTACCCTGTACGCTTCCATTTTCTGTCCGAACAAGCAGCCCATGGGCAATAATGGTGGGAGGGACTATCTGGAACGGACGGGGCCGGAAACATGGGAGATCAAATGTTGCCCTCAGGGCTGGGGGTTCGTCCACCGGAGATGCACATGTATTCCTATATCAGGATTGCCAGGTAAGTATTTATGCTTAAATTATGTTATGATAAGTATATGAGATATTGTTTTAACCTACAGAGAAAGGGCCTACTTTTAGCAGGCATCGTTCCTTTAATATCTCGTTTTCTCATCCATCATTTTGATTACAAAGCAATGACACACTTTTGACCTTCTAAAACAAGTATAAGTTATCTCGACTTACAAGACTGGTTTTTTATTCCGTTGTCTATTTTATCTGATATGTGTACGTAACTTAGTTCTGCATCTCACTGTAACAAATTTCTCCCGTTTTATCACAGAAGTCTGTAAGGTTGTATAAACACAACATGTAGATATGTGTTCATACGACCAGACGTTTCTTTTCGTTAATGATTTATTATATTAGAACATTTTAATTGATGTATTAAGACGAAGCGTTATATTTACTTGCCTATTTACTATGTGAATTATGTCCGGGTTTCACGCCGATGGATACGTTTTGCATTTACGGTTATTTTTCGTAAGGATATTATGTCGGCGATAGTTGAGATAAATCTTCTATCCTCTACAAGACAAAAATATAATCATAGGAAGTTTTGTACAGTATACGACAAAATATTAACATTTGCAAGGCAAAGCCACTATATAAATGTATCCAGGGAGGCATGCATTTTAAGTAAATAACACTCAGCACGTAGCGATTACGACGTCATTACTTTCGCGTCATTTCACCGTCAAAATGGCTGTTCCATATTTTGATTTTCGATGTCGATAATGAAAAATTTATCATAGTTTATATCACATTAAAATCAGTTTAAGTACATGAATAGGAAATGTTGATTTTAGAATTGATTTGTCTTGCTATGTTTTTAATGTCCTTATGAATGACAGGCAAACATATCATATTGCGCTATCGCACAACTCGATAAAATGTTTTCCTACAAAGCTATGACATTTATATAGACCATAAAGACCATATCAAGGCTTAAATGAAAATTAAATCTTGCGTAAAATTTACCGCAATGCATTAAAATATACATAGTAAGTATTGTATCGAAACGTGCACATTCAATATGATATTGAAATGTATAAACGTTGTATAGCAATGAAACGTATGTTTCATATACCGTACTATATTAGCATATTTTGTTTAGTATTAGAATACAAATATTTCTAAAAAATTCAAATGCAAATGTGTGTCAGAATCGGAAAGTGTATTTTTCTGTAGAAACTTGCAATTTTATATTTTCAGCACAGTATACCGTCTATAAGGGCAAATTTTGGTCGGCTTTAATTTGTCAAACATCATATTAACATCTGAGGCCATTTTAGGTTATGTAATTGCTATTCAAATTGCACGGTATGTTTAGTTTTGGAATATAAATACTTTTCGCAGTATGTAAAGAAAGCTTAGCCTAAATTTATCTAAACACGCAGGGTTGGGGATGGTGGTGGCTGGCGCTGGGTTGGGGGGTATTGGTGGATATCATTCTTAACTTCAATCTTAAACATTATTATATATAGCTAATAATATATTTTCGTTTTTCTATTTATAATGCAATCATACAAAACAGAGCAGCATGAAAAATCATAAAAGTATTTTTAAGCAGTAACCCCGTATAAAAAGTATATATAGTGGGAATCAGAAAGCTTAGTGGGACCGTAAATTCGTGGTTGATAAATAGCCACTAAAGAATTGATGAGTAGGAAACATTGAAATAAATATGAAACAAAGTCTCGACGAAATTAAAACACCGCAAAAATTTAGTTCTTATGGATGTCATTTTGGAGGATGTTTCATATATTACTGTAATAATACTAATCAGCTTGATGAGCTAACATTGCTTAAAACCATTTATCAAAAAACACAAGGACAGTTAGAAATTAATCGTGATACGCAAACCTAACTAATTCCTTAATATTTGGAGACGCGTATTGTTCTGTTTTGCAATAAGACATTGTTTCAATCATTTTTTATGAACCATATTAATACAGTGCTTAACTACAAACACCGTTGCCCGAAACCAAGAATATTTAAGCTTCATCTCTGTTATCAATTATTGAAATATTCGGGCGGTTCAGAAGTAATTTTTGCAGTGAATAATATAAATATGCAAGAAGCCTTGCAAGCTTGACGATGAGTGTACACAGATATGATGCACAAGCGATCATAAAAACCTCATTATGCCGTTGCTAGGTCCCTGTCTATCGACCTTCTATGATTTACAGGTGTAACTGCTGTATTTGAGTAACGTCCGACAGGTTGATTGTCATGGCTGACCCAAATTAGTCAGTTTCTCCTCAAATCAGCAATTTCTCGGCCAGATGACATTCGGTTTTACCTTTTCTATTCCATCGGATATGGGCAGTTGTCACGAACATGAGCGTTCTTGTCCTAGGTGAACTTGAAAATGGACGATTTCCTTCTGTATGTAAAGTACATACATCCTTGATCTAAATAGAGAGACAGTCTCCTTCCATTTGGCAAATGATTAGGGCTCTCTGTACACATCACGTTTTAATGATATGCAAATGATGTAATATACTGTAAGAGATCCTTTTCACGCACCACTATTTTCATTTTGTAATTAAATAAATATGTATGGTTTGAAACTCCTAACAAATATATCTATATACAACTTTATGACAAGAAGGCAGACTCTAATTTTATTTTCCAATACATGTATGACATTACCCTACAGAATCAGATTTCCTGCAACCATGTAAAGATATTGGATACATTTCTGATATATTAAACGTTCCAAGCTACTACTTTTAGAAGCCGCTGCAAGTGTATCTGATACAGTTATTTATAAAGAAAACACGGAGAAATGATGCAATATTTCAAAGCTATAAACAAACGTATTAGCAACTCATTTGTATGTAAAAGTTATTAGTTGTTGCAATGAAAAGAGACAATAACATAAGAAACACTCATAGAACACTCCATATATAATGTTCATGCATTCTGTTCATCTAGTTCCCTTTGTATAACTACAGATTAATAGACGCAAACAATAGGGAAAGACGCAAATGTGTGAGAGAGGAAAGATAAACTGGTTAAAGTGCCAGGTGGGTAGATGAAGGTGACAGTTAATAGGTAGTTTCCCGCTCAATATTAATAAATTATCTAATGAATGATCGGTTGTCGTGGTGGATAGCGCACAAACTTGTTAACCAGTACTTACAGGTTTCGACTTTCCTAGTGAACTTTAATAAGTATACCCACTTTGCAAAATCTCATTGGTTTTACAAGATATGTCGGTGCCCTCAATTATGAAAAACCCTTGAATTACTAGTTTTCTTAAGTTGTAAAATAGTTTAAAATATACAGAAAAGCTACATGTCTAGTAATATGGGGAAGATTATAGAACACTAACCTAAATGAAGCATTATAAAACTATATTTTGCTTGTAGGTTACGGCCATCATCTTGGGAATGGAATGTATGGAGTCAAGCCATTCATGGGGAATGGTCCGGGAATCCCGTTCTCACCTGAGGATCTACATGGCCAAGTGAACATGAGAACATCTTCCGGTGCAGATCTGTATCATACCATTAATCATAATACATTTCAACTTGTAGACTTTATAAAAGATCACCGTGCTGAACAAAATTTGAATTCCAATCGAAGAAATGCTTTCCTTCTTCGAGCACACAGACTGAGACTTCAAAAAAATTTGAGACAAAAACAATTATTTTCAAGACGGAGGGTCAATAGTGATCTGTCGTTAAATGGTAAACATCTTGTACCTATAAGACATTCACAGCCAAATGAAAAAGGAAAGTTAATTGCAGTAACAACGCAACGGAAGGAAAATTCGAGGCCTAGGTCGGATAATAGTCAAAATGCAAATGTTCTTGTTGATAGGCAAAACGCAGTCTTTACAAACACATTAGATAGTCATGCTGTATTAGGGAATAACAATCCCGATGGAACACAATGGGTTCCTGATAATTCACAAACGTTTTCGGGTGGTTCTCTTGCCGGAAATGTCTTCCCCGTGAATAGTGTGACCAATAGTGGAAGTGTTTTAAGTTCTACGGCCAGTAGAAATAACGCAGGACCTGCGGTTAACAGACTCGACACGTTTGCTCCTTCACAATCACAGTTTGGTGCAGGTGGATCTCTCCCAGGCAACGGAAATGGTAACTTACGGAACAGTATTCGAGAAAACTCAACACCAGTAGCACACGGACCTATTGGACTCGGAGGTCAACGAACAAACGAGATGTCTACAGGTATAGGGGCGGGACTGAAATCTGGAAAAAGCAGAGGTGAACGTTTAAATTCAATAAAAAATGGTGGCAGAGTTGGTTCTTCTAGTAATATTAAGATTAATTCAAATAATGGCATTGATTCATTCGGTGGAGGACAATTCATGAATTCTCTTCAAGCTAATAATTTTGGTTTAGATAGTCCAAATGGTGATTTCAGTGGAAACATACATATTGATTCAACTAGCGGCAGGAATTTGAATTTAAACAATGGTGGAGTATTCGTTGATCCTTCCCCAACCGATGCAACATTAGGGCCGAATTTCAATTTGAACGGAGCTAGGCCTCAAAGTGGAAAAGGTAAAACATTCGATATAAGTCGCGATGGAATCATCGCAAATCATCTCCCAATTGACAATCAATTTGTACCGAAACCAATTGGTGGCGGTAAATCTGTGAATACTCGCTCACAGTCGACGATTGAGATGAACTCTAACTTTAAAGATCGGGCATCTAGCGTTTCTGATACACCATGGGGTGGTGGGAATTCATTAGGTGGCGATTTCGGCATGGACCCACTTCAATCGGTAATGGGTAGCGCAAACAGATTTACCTTAAACTCGCAAGATCCCGGTTTCTTTCCAGATTCTGGTTCCAACGTGTTTGATCAAAGCAATACATTTGATCTAGCTGGATCAATAATAAACAAAGATACCTCAAATAAAAAAAACGGCGGTATTTCTTCAAATGGGATCGGCCTAGATCTATCATCCATGCCTGGAGCCGAGTTATTTTCTTCTCTGATGAAAAATGGAGTTGGTTTTGGGGAAGTAGGTGGTAATATTATTCCTGACAATAACATGGATCTTACTACTGGACAACAGCAAACCTTTCCTCAATTTCCTGGTGGTGTTAATAATGGATTACGTCAAAACTCTGATACGACACAGTCTCTGATTGATCAACTCATAGCTTTAAACACAGCAAACAATATGCTTGAATCTAGATCTAACATTAACAGTGGCTTAGGGGATTTGTCAATTATCAATAGCCTGGGCAAATCTCTAGGTTTGAACGGAAATGACTTGTCCGTTGGAATTGCTGATGGTATTACGTCCTCTCCCTTTGATAATACTATACCTACGGAACCTTCAATGATGAATAATGCAATGTTGCTGGCCGATACAAGAATCCTAGAGAGCCCGACATCTCTTCCACCGAGGTTAGTTACAGAAACAATTCTTTTGGACACTCAGGATCCGCTGATCAAAACAGATACCTCAAATAGACAGGTCACTGTTGATATAACCAGTGGTTCAGTTGGAGGAGCCGTCAATAATGGTGTATCAACAGCTAGGACTTCAGGTAGGGGACTTGTAGTTGATGGAATTCCAAGTGAGCTCTTAGCCGAAAGTTTCATAGACAATATGGGTGTCGGAAAGGTCAGAGGAGAGAGCATTGGCGGGACAGATTTTGGTGTTGTAAACAGCGGGATAGTAGGAGTTGGTTTATTGGGCGATGGCTCAAACAAAGGAGGAAGCATGAGCGAAAAACGTCCACCTGGATCACATTTATTAGGCTTAAACATCGGTGGTAATAAAGCGGATGTTCCAGGTGGTACAAAGATACTGTTTGATGGCTCCGCAAGAGCTCAAAAGCAAATAGCAATATCACCGGGCTCTGCAATAATCACAAACCAAATAGTTAAGCCAGTTGGCATATCCGGTTCCCATACATCTGTAGGATCTACAGTAACAAGAAGTCAGTCCGGATTTGGTGTGGTCGACTTACAAAGTGTTCCTCAAATAGTACAACGTCCCACGAATGAACAATCTGCCATTGAGACTTCCATCAATCAGATATTGACGATCTCTGCAGCCGAGACCGCCATTGCAAAGGCCTCTAAAACATCAACATCGCAACAGGAAAGAACGGTTTCTGAAGCAAATATTGGAGGGAGGTTCGTTAGTCAGACTGCATTGGAACTCTCATCCATCCGTTCCAAGGACAATTCGCTATCATCAGGTAAATATCTTTTAATGTGACAGCAGTGGAATTTGAGAGTAACGTTGCGTTATACACGCATTCGGAACAATTGTCCCAATTATTGCCTGTCATGCAAAGTAAACGGTATTGCATGAGAGAAACTGCTTTGTACTTACTTATGTCGGGATCCTATGTGGCACACATGGGACAAGTTCCATTATTCCCTTTTTTCTGTTTTAGTAGTAGTATTATGAGTTACGTAATATAACATATCACTTTTGTAATAGAATATCAATCATTTAAATAATATGTAAATGAAACACAATAAACAGGAGATATAGTGTTTATATAATTAGAATATATATGATTGAGTACATTTACCAATATCATTTTAAGCGTATCACTGAATTCTGAAGATTTTCAACAGAATGCCACTTTATTTAAAAGGAATACAAATGAAGTTATATTCCTTAAGCAATAAAGTAGTGCGTACTACACTTATTATGAAAAAATAATATACATTCAAGGGTAATATTTTATTATAATGCTAAAAATGCATAGACACAAAGACTTAGTAACTAATATATATAATGATGATAACGTGATCTATGTCGTACATATTTACTGTTACATTAAATAAACATGATCAGGTTTGTCTCTTTCAGGCTATGATTGAAGGCCTATTTTGAAATTAACTGTTGTCCTTGGCATTGCTAGTGTTTCTCCCACAATCACCCTGTATCATTTAGACAGAGAAATCTAAACCTTCGGGATAAAATTTACATGATTAATCCCTCGTGATGAAATTCATAAATCTTACCCTCGGGTTGAGAATTTTCTACTCTACATCCCACAGGGGTGATATAGTGTATTATATTAATCACTCACTCACTACTTATAGTTTTGTTCAAAAATATTGCAAGAAAACGTTTTATTGTTGCTTGTCGCCATATTTTTCAAATTTTTGTTTTTATTTTTACTTGGTGAAAAGACGTCTGTCTCGGATGTACAATGGATGGCGGATTGGGATACATACGTCATCCCTCCAGGTGTGACCAGTTTGTCGTCTGCTATCCGGATCGGTCTGGTCACTTTAAACCACGAGTTCAGGACTGTCCTTACGGCCAGTTCTGGAGTAATATTGATGTCACTTGTAAACCTTCCAAAGACGTCAACTGTGAAAACGGTGAGAGAAACGAATCACAGCAATATGTGATATATATATATATATATAGTTAAATTATGTAACATTATTTTGTGATGTTATATATTGTTCTGAACGGCGCGTTCTCACAACTTCAACTTGAAAAATGTTCATACTTTAGTTCCATGTTTTGTTCAGTCACACACGTTTCTAAAAATTCGGCTGATGATATGAAATTACAGATTAACTGTCCTGAAAATTAAAGAAAGATTTGTTATATAAATTTTGTTCCCGAAAAGTATGTTACGCGAAAATGAGTTTTCTGTAACTTCCTTTTAATATCCACTCCTTAATATCATTCATTACTTCACCCTTTCCATTACATGGTGTTGTTTATTTTATCATTTTTTTTTATAATTCCTTATTCATTTCAGCAACCTCTTATTTTTATTATTGGATATTTTCTTGTTTTTCTGTGAAGCGATTTATTGCAGTTTATATTATTATGAAGTTATACCTAAAATAATCCGAACTATTGGTAGCATCAACTACTTAGTTGTTATATTTTTTGAGTTAATACCAATTGCTTAACTGATAGTACCAGACATATTTTGCGTCGTAAACGACCATGCTACATACATAGAAACAAACGGAAGCTTTTCTTGAAAGTTATGTTCTTTTGTAACGAGAATTAAGATAATGTGCGCTTCTATCCACAATTAACGTCATAAACATATTTCTTAATCAGTAATAAAAATGCATAGGTGATAATAGTATAATACGACTGTTTGTACATGGGATACGTTGACAGTATGATAGACTACACGATTATATATTTCTATGTCGTTATATTTTTTTCGTTGTTTATTGGATGCTTTTTTATCATCAGTATATAGAAACCTAATCCCTATACTAACGTACCGTTCCATATAAGACAGAAATACTCCCCCACAACAACATAATTATGTTGTTATTCCAATAAACGCAACACTTAGGGCATCCCTATGAACTTGACCTAGATGGTCAAGGTATCTGTTCTTTGGGTCAGTAATGGTGAGAGTAACATCATGTTATTTGACATTTTCCCCTCTACGATGTGTCAATGTGGGTTCATAGAACGTGAGAACTTGTATAAAAATGGCAGAGTCATATACCTAGACGAGACATATTTACGTTAGGGCGTACAATTAAACAACTATTCAGAAACGCAATGCTTTCGACCACGAACGAACGTCCTAAAACTGGCATACCAGGCTTAGGCCTATACCTTTAGCACATTATAAAGTGCAGTGTCAACTTGAATACTTTTGATACATTAAACATTATGCATAGGGAATGTTTTATATACCAGGCCAATGCTATTGGCTGCGGCAAAAATATAATTTGTAACTTGCAATGCTGTCTCTGGCTTTTGTTTTGTCTTGATCGAAAAGTTCATATCTCTTTTGATGATTTTTGTGATATTTACATGCCGCTCTACTTTGATTTCTCTTGTCTATATATTGAGGTAGTTAAATTGATGGATATCTCAAATTTCTTTTATGGGTATATTCTTCCTTGGTATTTCCTATGACGTCTAGTTATAATCTATTAGTGGCTTTGCACTTGTTAGATCATTAGCAAATATCGAATTTATCAATTAATCTTGTTTATGATTAATCGGTAAACATCTATTTTCATGACTTTTTTATTTATCTCTTTTTATACAGATTTCTGCAAAAAGCTTGCCGACAGGTTCCAATACTCACACTCGACCAACTGTGTCGCCTATTGGCAGTGTCAGGCCGGTCACTCGGTCATAAGGTGTTGTCCGGAGGGTCAAACCTTTGTCCAAGGAGAGGGATGTATCTACAGCTCTGTATGTGCAGACAGATGTCCAGTTAGTAGCACGTTACAGTTCATGTGGCAAGGTAATTTGGATATTATATAATGTTACCATTCTTACATCAGAATAACGAAATATGTATATTTGTTTCTTTAAATTAATTGCATTTTTACACAAAGTTTTAATGCAACAAAATAAGGGTAGGTATTTAACCAATATCAATGTTTTAATGATCAACCATAATTAATTTTACACATCAATAGATGAGTTTTGAAGCGATAAATTTGTTTTAAGATTTTTATACTCAACGATGAGTTACAATCTTATTAGGTCAACAAATAAATGATATCTATCAAAATATCGTGCCTGATTATTTTCATCTTTGCTTTACAATGATTTGACCGTTTCTATTACTTATTTAGCTCAAGCAAACAGAGAAACATACAAACTAAATTTCCTGCGAATAACAGTGATGCACTTGTAGCTAGCAATTATCGCACAGCAAGGAAACATCTGTTTTCAATAATAGTAAATTGATGAGGTGCCGCAATGTTTAAGATAAATACTATTCGCTAAATAGATATTGACATGTTTACTGCACTGAGACTAGAGGGGTCTACTTGGCCCTATATATGTTATATCGGAATAGCATAAATTTGGACATTGTGTCGTCGACATGCGTATGACGTGATACTAATTTAAACATGTCAATATAAGTATTGGATATATTTTTGATATTTATTGGTGTCCAACATATATCGGCTTACCTACATATTCAACAAGGTGCACTTACACGAAACTTTCAATATGTAGGTACATTTTATCATTCAATGTATAGTATGCACCAATAAAAGTAAACAATTTGACAGTCAATTTTATCTGACGGATACAATGTAAATATAGGCCCCAAAACGTGAGTAGCAAACTTGATGTGCTATCTCATTTTTTCGTTTTACTGTTATTTTGTTGTCCCCGAGATTCCATCATTTAGAAAGAACATTTATGACTAGTTTACACCCAAATAAGAACTTAATTGATTTAATACTCCATTTAATTATGAATTCGTGGATGAAGTTTACCTACAAAACAATTTAAAAAAGCAACACAAAAAAACCTCACACAAAAAGAAGTTTTTCATAGTATCTATTTCTTTCAGTGGACAATATAAAGATGATCCGATGGCTTTCTTGTATACATTACTCATCCATTGGGATATTTTTTAATATAATTTACCTACCCTCATTTTACAGTAAATTGTAACAAACGACCAGTTACGTCTGATGTGACAGCCTACGAGAAGAAGATTTCTTCGGGATGGGTTTCCGAGAAGTGCAATGTCGGACAAATTTACAAAGGAGAGATTTGTGACTGTATTCCAGCAGACATGGGGAATCCAACATATTCGTTTAAAGGAGGCGAGTTACAGCAGTATTCAAATACTGCTTGAATATATCATTGCTTATACTTATTATCAGTACAGTAGAACATTGCTATCTCGAATTTGAAAGGACCCTAGGAAAACCATCCGAGCATTCGAGTCATGTCAGTTTAAATGATAGTGTCCATCTTGTTCGGGACCGATCGACAAAAGACTTCGAAATAAACAGGGCCATCGAATTATACCAATTCGAGATAACGAGGCTCTACTGTATCATGCCAATGATATCAATTTAAAGACTAGTAGTAAATATACGATTGAAAGCTACACCTGTCCCTAGCTTGCATTTGAGTATTAAGTACTTTTTTGATATTATTCGGATAAGTTTTAATCAATTCTATCAACAAAAGACAGGCATACTTACGAACATTCTTGTTATTTTTATGTGATTATTGGTATCATTTATACATACTGTCATGTTTTTTATTGTATTTATAATTCATAATTATAGTTACATTTCTTTTCCCCTTCAGTGTGTAAACCGGAAGTGTTCCTACCTTTTGACACTGACTTCAGAGATTATTCCGGAAGTAATACATTTATAAGAACTGAAAACGTGACACTTTCAAATGGCGCCGCATGCTTTGATGGCACATCTGTTATTTCCATGCCTAAATTTGCTAATATGGATTTCGGTAAAACAGTTTTTATGAAAATCAGATACAAACAAATGGACCTGAAGATTGCCACAGAAGCACTCCTGTACAATGGAGATTGTGAGGAGATACCGACGTTAGTTGTTGGTACCAACCCATCGGGAAACTCATTCTCGGTGAAAACTAACACAGGAGCTTTTCAAACGGCATGGGTACCATCTTCGGTAAGTACAAACTCGATGTTTCATGAGTCAGTGTAGAAGGACTGTAAGGTCGCCATCGTCATCAGATATCATACTATCGGAAGGATGTTTTACCTAAATAGAGGCATCTTCTTGAATCACATTAGCTGTTAAACAAATTTAAACAAAAACAAAATAATTTCCCCCACCAAAACAACTACACGTGACAAGAACTGAAGATATTTTGACATTTCGTCCGTCCACCCGATTGTCTGTTAATCAGACTGATAAACAGTGACCTTAAATCTTTGTCAGGGTTATTTCTGAAATAATTAAATACAAACTCACAGGGTGTATGCATGTACAGTATTGTGCTGATCTAAAAGTTGATAAATGTATCAAACATTCATATTGAAGATTGTATCAATGATAGCCGTCCATTGTAATGTATTCATATTGTAAAGGCAAATGTTAAGAGTGTAACATTATTTGGTACGTGGCGTCATCAATTTCATTGGTGTCTACACTTGATTTGGTCCTCAAAAACTGTTCGCAATAGCTAAATATAGTCCAAGCATTGTACAAAAATGTACATATAAGTAAAGAACGTTTCAGCATATGTTGTAACAGTGCCATAACACCAATTGTTTTTACTGACAAACTTACATAAGCCCTACCGGGCTCAAACATGCATTGTTTATTTGGTAGATGAATGTTTTTTTCAAAATATCCATTTTATATTTACTTTAAGTTTTAGGCATGCTGTACTATACACATTTTGGTAGTACACGATTTGAAATTATACTTAACTAGTTTAATTTTACTTTAAACTTAATAAATTAAAGGGGTTTTACGCACCTGATTCTTCCGCTTCTACATTAGTTTAGACATTTTGGATTCCCAGCTTTTGGCCCCTAGCATCACTGAAGAGTCCTGGGAGGTCGGAACGGCTGTATGATGCAATTCATTTTTTCGACATGGTGTGTTTATTACTAAGTATTTTAAAAGGTGCAGCTTATGTATGTATTATGTCATCTTTGACGAACTACTAATGGAGATTTGCCTTAACATGGTTCTTGCTGATTTATAGTGGACTAATATAATTATAACCTATTACAAATTACGTTACACACCCATATGCTGTACCTTTCAAATTTAGTAATAGATACACTATGCCGAAAAAATGAATTAAACTGTTTCGTCCTGCTAGGACTCTTCAGTGATGCTAGGGGCAAAAAGGTGGGAATCCACGATTTCTAAACGATTTAGAAGCAGAAGGGTCGCGTGCGTAAAAACCATATTAAAGCTCACATTGGAATTTGTAGGTGTTCTTTCCTCGAATCAAACCATCTTTTGTTTTAAATTGTTAAGCATAACATTATCTTTACTGTGCGATTGTTTATAACTTCATGAAAATGTTGCAAATCTTGCAATATTAACATTTCCTTAAGGTTTCTACATTTACTTAACTGTTATGATTCCTAGGTTCAACCATCCGATTGGCGAGACGTTATAATATCCATCAGTAATGGCCGGCTGGAGGGTCAGTCTGGCAGCAGTGCTCGGGATATCGACGTTTCAGGTAAGTTGACGATTATATCGCACATAGACGACAGTACTGGGGTTAGATACAAACTTGTATATATTTACAGCATTATTGTATCGCATCACTTCGTAAGATATGTGCACAATCTGCGAAGAAAAAAACTTGAATTGTATGATAATTTCATGCAAACATTTGTTCGAATGATGTAGGAACGTGATTTAACAATAGGAAATGATGTAATCTGAGGAATTGTTTAAACATATGTACAGTTGTGTTTGTAAATTCAAAAGGTGCAGCACAGGTATGTGGGTTAGGTTTAATTTGCAAGTATATTTCTATATTTTAGACACGTTTCTCTTCTGCACATCTGTTTTACAAACATTGTAAACTTGAACATAATTTTCTTGACGAGAGACTAATAAATTCAGCGATTATTATTCTTTATATTTAACCATCCGAATTGTTTTTATTTCGTTGGTTTATCAAACACGTATACCATATCACAAGGTTGTGCAAAGAGAAGCGCACAACAGGGCAAATTATTTTTAAATCGCACAGTGTTTACAGTGTGTGCACAATGCATGAATAGTGTGTGCGCAGGCTATCGTTGTTACTGTGTGCTCCAACACAGCTGTAAGTTAAAAACTTGTATGGTATAGTATACCTAGAAAAAACAGAATCCACTTAACAAGTCAACAGTATACTAATTTCAGTTTTAGTGACAAAATAACAATAACATGTACAAGTGATGCAGGTATAACAGTAGCCGGACTGTTCTGTTTCTTGCCAATTAAAATAAAATCATTGATCATATGCAACACTTCATAAGTACAACTAATCTGTGTTCAGAAAAAAAAAACAGGATCTACGTCAAACTTCTTTGTATGAGGAGTATGAACAAGCTCGAATATGAGACCAATTGTAGTGTTGCGATGATATTGTGTTGGTGACGTGACATATCTTAGAGAACATGATTGTGAAAAGTATCCTTTGTTTTAAAACATGTTAATATACTTATGGTGTCGATTTTACCATTTAAACTTGCTTTGTTGAATAAACAATGACTGTTAAAGAGGTTACATAACGAGTGGTTGTTGAATATGGAATTTATTACACTCGAGTTAATTGATTTTTAGGAAGTGTATTTCGTATCTTTTAAAAAATAACTAACGAGAGTGAAATAAATTCCATATCCAATAACCACGAGTCGTGTGACGTGTTACTACAACAACATTAAGTCGACAGTTATCAGCGTTGTTTTTTTAATGAACTGCGAGTATTTGCGCGAAAACACATAATCTCGTATATATTCCCGTCAAATTGCAACGACGTCAACAATCAGCACATTGAATTGAACCACGTGATTTCCAGTCAAACGCTCAACCAATTAAAAGTTCGGAAGGTCATATTCCACTAGTGGTATATCGGTATTAGTTATCCAGCAGTCAACACGTTTATGCAATGGTCTGTGGTTTATTACAAAACATGAACAATTGTCTCTTTTCAAAATAACCGTATATTCACTGCAATGTAAAGGCTTTAACCTTCACTATGCTAGATACTAATAACATTATATGTATCACAAATAACATCTTGAAAATACAATTAAAATTTCGTCATAAAGTAAATATTGGGTTATAGTTATTAATAATATAAAAAAGTATAACCAACATCCACGTTATCATAGTGCAGGCAATGAGGACGTATAGGATATATAGTTGATCCCTTAAACACTGTACTTGAATTGCATTATATTTCATTTTCTTTCAATACAAAGAGCTGGTAAAAACAAACTACTGCTTCTTTTGAAATAAAGTCTATTAAAACTATGTATGGTTAACTGTTATCCTATTTGAAGACCATGCACAATACGACTAGTATCCAATTTTTAGTTTTGGCTCATATAGCCTCAATGGATATCTAAATTCCCTGCGATGGCTTTGATATCTTTCATCCAGCCTCTTGTCATGTCAAAATTGAAGTCTGTGTTTATTATCTATACTTAAAATTCTTTGCTAAGCATACAACGCATATAGTAAGATTGATACACTATATGCAAAATACACGAAGACAGATTTGACATGTGAAGCATATGGAATACATTAAAACAGGTAATCTATAACACTTTACATGGTTTCTATGTTAATGGTCTTCACATATATACGTTTTAAGTGGCTGATACATTACAATACTTCTGTTTACATATCATCGTTTTATATTTGATGATTTGATAACGACGTACATTTTTTCTTGAATATTAAACTGATCATACATGAATAATAAACATAATTGAGACATATTAATATACCAAAGTTTAAAATAAATAATATAAGCAACCATTTTAGCACATTTTTGAAATTTCGATATATTGCTAAATGAGCCATGCACAAACATCTTATTGATATTTCGAGTTGGTTTTGTACCGTCATATTTGCATTGTATAATCATCATCATGTAAAAATAAAGAAGAGAATATCGAAGCGTTAACATAATCATAATCCAAACTCAAAATCGATTAAACCAGGGGCACAATATGAACAAAGAAAGATTTACATGGAGACCCTTGCAAAAGCACAAGAGAATAAAACCAGGTGTTCCGGAAGAGTAATCGTCTTCAGCTTCATCGTCATCGACGACATCCGCCATGTAAATCCATGGATTTTGTGTCGTATGGTCCACATGTATTTCAGCTCAGTATAGTCACACTCCTATATATAATTGTATGCTGTTCTCATTGTACGACAAGTGAGGTATAAATCCAAACCTAGCTCAGGCTCTGGTACACCGCAGTGTATGTATGTTAGTCTGACTTTCTGAAAACAAAAATATAAAATATACCTGTATACATGTGTCCAATACATGTCTGTCGCGGTTTATTTATCACTTTATCTCAAGTTATTAATTTACCGAAAACAACGTGGACAGTCGATGGTTATTATAAAGGCATTGCGTACGTCCTGATTCTAATTAATCTTTATCACTAAACAGAGTTTTAGACATGATTGACAGTAAACATTATTGTAAATACATGTATATTAATTGACAATCTTTTAATTATGCAAATAAGAAATCAGTATGACCGGCAATAACTGGTACATACCTGCTGTACAAGCTCATTTAGCATTAGACTCAAATCACCGAGCAATGTCATCAATACCAAATTCCAAGTCTGAGTTAAGTGGTGTGGAAGAGGAAATTTCACAAAAAATTACAAGCTCATGGCGAAGGTTATAAAGGGTCATTTTTCATTTTCTTTAAATACAACAAACTGGTCATTTTCCCAGTATCTTCATCCAATGCCTAAGACGTTATAGTTTACTCTATGATAGAATATTCCATAAGTCATTTATGGAAAAAAAAACCGTTTTGAACCTTTTTATTATCTTTTGTGGTTTTGTAGAACGCATTCAACTTGCATTTGTATGATAAATATAAAAATCGGTAAACCACTTTAGCATAGGACAAATCTGAATTAATTTGTTTAATATAAATATGCTTATTATTAAAATGTTTCTGTAATTGACGGTTCTAAGATATTGATTTTTTTGGTTAAGTAAATGAATAAAAATAATCAATTTAACATACTCAGGACAAAAATTATGCGTGGTTAATGTCATAAAAGGATGAAATAATTTCTGAATATATTTATTTGCATTTTTGTCTTTTTTATTCAAGTGTATAATCGGCAAAGAACAGATGCTAAACATAATTAAACATATTTTGCATGAGTTATAAGTATCAACTCTTTTGGAAGATTAATTGTCTATTTTTTCACTGACGGAATTTATGAGAATAAGCAACTTAAAAGCACTATTGCATGGAAGATGTTAACAATTTGTTGAAAATTAAAAACTCACATATTTAAGTCAATGGACGTATTTACTATTGAAAGGTAATATTGTTAATTGTTAATTTTCAGGTAAAACTAAGCATAAAAGAAAAACAAATACAAAGCAAACAAAACAATGATGAAAGTATTCTCAACGATATTTCTTTTGTGTTCCAAACAAAAAACATATTTATTTTCAATGAAATCAAATCGTCATTACTTGATGATATTCGGCATTGAATTGGACAAAAATTAATATACAGCAAACAGCAAACAGAAATGAATGTCACTGAGAAGGCCCAATGATATTCTGACGCATATATTTATGGTGCTTGAGTGTTAGGATAGCCTCATTAATCATTATTTCATGTATACGACTGTCCGAAGTATGTCCATCGGTAGCTGAACACAAAATCTGACCACTTCACCGGTGACAGACGCATCGTGTACACTATATATCATTTGTCATGTAGCTCTCACCTGGTCAATTCGGTCAAGACATATTGCCTCCGGCCACACGGCAATATCTCACATAGCATTTCATATAATCAATATTTCTAATGAGAAGATACAAATATGTGACTGGCGAAATGTAAGATAGTCTCATTCATTTTTTTTTAAAAAGTTTCTGGAATAAAAAATGAGCATCCACATTAACGATATGCGAAAGTAAACACTATCTAGGCTGTAATGAAATGATATTTAAATGTATTTTGCATAAAATGTAACTATATTTGTTAGTACGAATACTGCATAGTGTATGTGGTTTATGTCACAATATTATGCAACTCTTTCCCTCATATTATATCATGTCTCTATTGAGGTGACACAAAAGCGAATTGCTTGTTCTATAGTTGAAGCAATCCATCACAGAGATATATGAGTTTATGTTAATGACATAATGACATATGCTGATTTAGTTTTGACATTTATTGCAAAAGTGATAATGAAATCAACAACCAAACGGAATTTCTGAAATATTAAGCTAAAAATAAAAAACGGTAATACATAACGTACAAAAATATACATTCTCACCTGTTCCCTGTAATTTAAAATGCCATTAGGTTAACTGTTAAATAAAATATCATATAATTAAATAATTTTATCTAATTTTCATATTTGTTGCTTTATCTGTTACAGTCGTTATTGTTTCAATCTTTATATTGCTGAGACTTCAAACCGAAATCTAACTCTACGATACGTGTTCCAGAGTTTCTTGTTATCTAATCTATTTGTTATGGAGGACATGTAGCACAACTAATTCCCGCAATCGTTCACTGATATTCATGAAGAAAGATAAGTAGGTGGTTAATATGTAAACTTTCTTAAAAACAGGAAACTCAACTATGTTGGAGGAGCCAGCACTTAACGAAAAAGAGATATTCAGAATGGCTATATGTTTTAATACTTATAGGGGGAATAGCCAGATCTCATTGTGGAATCAAACTTGGATGGGGAAAGAAGTTTAAGAATTTTGTTGGATGCATTGACGAGGTAGGTGTCGTAACAATTGCAAGTGGAATATTATCTTTTTAGTAGAACATTCTAGTACAGATAAATACAAATTGGTACCGCTTCGTAATGATATTTTTCAATTAACCATTTGTTCGTAATAAACATTTGGATAACAGTTTAAAATGTGTATAATACTGAGCTTGTCTCAAGGAAAGCACTGGACTTAAATGTGCTACTTTTGAACAAGATCCCTTTTCTTTTAGTACATTAAGCAATGAACTGACCATAACTTTAAAGGTATAATGTTAAACTCTTGCTTAACTAGTAAATATACCATCATTTTTCATTAATAGTGATTGTAATTTTCTTTAGAAACTACAACTTTACTGTTTGTTTGGTAATAATTTGGTTCTATGTCGTAGTGTCATGTGCTTAAATAAGTTCCATGAAATCAATGTATATTTGTAGATTTTTCCCGTTGTTAATTTATCCAGTTGTTTACAAATAGTGAACTTAAGTTTTTATTGTAGGTTTCAATTTACCGGTGTATTCCGAATACAAGAATGGCGTTGGACGGGTCCAGTATTACAATTTGAACAATTGAAACATCATAACATTTGACTTCATTTAAAGAAATACGTATAATTTAAAACATGTCATGTCATCTGACAACAATATTTGTGTGATAAATATTTTTTTCAATCACACGAAAATGTCTCGATACAATATTGTGTTTTCATTGTTATTAAGCATGTTGCTTACATGATGTTTGTCGTACATTGTAATACACCAACAAAGACGAAAGTTGTTATTAGCATCTTATCACTTTTGTTTCAGTCTTTTCCCAATTCTAATAAGGAATCAGGAAAGCAAGGTTTATTTTATATCTAAATTCTTCTGACAATATAGAAGTAATGTCATTGTATTGTTTTACTTGGTATTATATATTAACTTTCTGCTAGACAATACCGATATTTTGCAATACCTCACATAAGCAAAGAGCTAAGAAGATTTTCAGCAATAAGACAGTCAGATGTTTGCTGTACGTAAACATTTACTGATGTATGATAAATATACGTTTTAACGCGTTGTCGCCCTTTACGCCAGTTTTGATTAAAAAGTGGATGAAATCTTGCACCATTTCAACGATACCCTTTATTGACCGCGTTTCATTTTGTTTCTGTGATGCCTTTGCAAAGAACACCTTCTCATCAACTTAGCGATGTACAGAGTCAGCAGAAGTGTGCCTGTCTGGGAATACTATATATTGAAACCATTACTGTAGATGATTTCCGTCCTCTTGCGTTCTTTCACCAATATATCGAACAACATGATTTGCATATAAATTAGATGTGAAAGACAGATAACACTGAGCGCATTTGAAGTTTCATTGGTTGAAAATGGTTCTGGGCACAATTTACAATTAATAATTTTTGTACCGGAAAATATCTTTATTGTGAAATTGTTAAAATCGCCATTACCATAATCCTAGTCGCAGAAACAAATGTTGATCTGTTAATATTCTGTTTGTTCACATTTGAGAATAGATTGATTATCACCAAGATGCAAAGTCAATATCTAATGACGATTTTTTTTGCTGCCGTCAATGTTCATTATGACGTACTTGTCTCGTCCTTGCTATTTTAAATACGCCTATCCACCGATGTAATAATATAACATATGGTTCAATGACCTGAGATGGTCTAACTGATTACCTGAGAGGATGAGTTCATGAAAAAATTGTTCGTTATTTTTAGTGTTTGCTAATTGACAATTCATTTCCATTTTTAAAGAATCATTTTAATGGGAAATAATATGTGTTCATGTGGGCATTGAATCAATCACGAATCATAAAGTTCTTTATTCGAAAAACCACAACTAAGTGAAATATCGTTTCCCGATGATGATACATGAATATAAAAAAAGGCGATTTTTAACATACATTTGTAACTGAGTTTCATTTAAAATAAAGCGTATACCACAAGTGTTTATATAGTAATTCATTGAATGACCAGGCCTTATTCAATTTGTCATCAATAGCAATTTGTTTTATAGGACTGTAACAACATTTGCTAAAACATGCTTTGCTTAAATGAATAAACATCGGTTACATCAATACTTCATGAAGCCCGGCTTCATGGTTAATATGAATGCAACCGTTTTGCATTTCATACCGGCATGGAAAAAAATGCCGTTCAATTCATTTATTTATATTTTAACAGATTTTTAAAATTCATTTACAATTTCTTGAAAACTTTTGCAAACAACTGCATTTGTTTTTGTATCGTCCTTTAAACGACATTGACGGAGCAGCCCTGATTTGAATCAAACTGGCGCCAATAGTTAACCGTAGTCATTTGAGCGTTTGAAGCTGGGTCGTTCTCCATGTAATCTGAAGCGGAGTGACAAGACTCACATTCAGCAAAATCAATATCTTACGTCGTAAGTAATTCATTTGAATGAATGTATTCATGTTATATTCATAGTCTATTGCTTGTTGTTTTCGGTTGAAATATGCCTTTCTGTTACTGTTATACAATTATGAAGGATCCCACTAGTTTCACTATGTTTTTTGTAAACAATCGTTTCTACTTTTCATTTAGTTATAATTCATCAGTAAGAAATTTAGCACGAGAACATAAGTGCAGGGGTTGAATCATAGTGCTGGGGATTATTTTTGATATCAAGTTTTACTTTCGGAACATTTTATTCTCTTAACTATCCTTATAAATGTTCCCGAAAGAATGCTTATCTTTTCAGATCTGGATTATCATAGCCATTGACATGTTGGTTAACAGTTTTCAATATAGTTTGTGGTAGTGGTACAAAGATCATTTAGTGACCCTATTTTGATGTTACACATGAAAAGAGTCCCGACATTATCAATATCATCATATATGCAATGCAGTGAGCAGTTTGTAAGTAAATAAGAAGCAATTTGTTTTTAAATACACATCAAACGATCTCATATAACTTTCTGATATTAGACCTCAAAGACCTATTGCATTGATTTTCAGGTACCGTTTTGGTTGGGACTATCTATGATCAATTTGAAATATTATTAATGTATATCATTCGTATATGTCCAGTAATGTATCCTGAATTGTAATGAACATTTGGACTTATTGTTTTTGGCAATATCTATATCAATTTTAAAAAGAAAAAAAACAAAAACAAACTGAAGTATTGAAGGGATATGACGATCGTACAATGCGTTCTGGGTTCGAGTCTTTATATTGTTAACGTATTTCCATGTCAACGAATCCAATCGAGCAAAACTATGATCAACAAATCTTTACCTGCTGATGGTCCATGTGAAAAGCATTAATTCAAATATATAGACTGACCGATAATTAATGCATTTTAAAATAAATGAATTTTTGCGCTGATTTTAAGAATTGTTATCTTAATTTGTAGACGTAGTTGATTATAAATGACAAATAAAGATGATGTTTTTCTTATACAACAGATTGTTTGTCTTCTTTCTTTAGTATTTGTCTTTGTTTTAACAGCTACATAGTAAGAACTATATGAATCATTGCATTGGAATTTTCGTATTTTTCCACATTATAAACAAAATTACAAACGATTGTGTACATCGGCATAGGTTGCAATATTGCAGTTTTTATATAAGGTATTAAAACACAACTCGACACAACGAAGAAAACAGTTCATAAGGACTACATGTACAATCTAACGTTACAAATAAGGCGGAACCAATACTACACCTTAGCATAGCCAATAAAGACGTGTACCAGCACGAATACCTAATGTGTCAAAGAAGGGGGGAGACCGCTACTATAGCTTGCAAAGAAAGATGACTTCTCTCATATCTCGCCATGTTGGATGGAGTTTGCCCATGTAAGAAAGCTATGTAAGAAAAATCTATCTTACATAGCATTTCACGCTACGTGACGTCACAATGGCTCAACAATGACTTGACGTCACGAATACGGTAAACTCTGATACCGGAAAGAGAAAAGAACGGCGTGATAAAATTAGACCTTTCACAAAATATTAACCATAAACACCAGGAAGAGGAGATTAATTTTTCTGCGCAAACTTGTTTGAAAATATAGGGTATGCTTAAACTCGCTGTCTAATTCGTTTTCGTCAAAAAAGCTCAAGGAAAAAGTTGAAATTTCAAAATGGCAGCCTGTTTAGACATATTTTCATGGTTTTTGAGCTTATTCGGGTAGTTGATATGAGAGAAAAAGACTCTTTCATTATGTGTGTATGTAGGATAGGGATATTCCACCCTCGGGATCACAAAATGTGAAGCCTCGGGTTTCACCACATTTTGTGACCCCTCGGGTGGAATATCCCTATCCTACATACACGCATATGAAAGAGTCTTATAATCTTACAAGTTAAGAGTTATACCAATACTACAATTTAACAAGCTAAGAGTTACACCAATAGTACAATCTAACAAGTTAAGAGTTATACAAATAGTACAATCAAACAAGTTAAGAGTTATACAAATAATACAATCTAACATAACGAGATTTATACCAATACTACAATCTAAGAAGTTAATAGTTATACCAATAGTACAATCTAAAAAGCTAAGAGTTATACCAAAACTACAATCTAACATAACGAGAGTTATACCAATACTACAATATAACAAGCTAAGATGTATACCAATGCTACAATCTAGCATATCAAGATAAATACCAATACTACAATCTAGCATATCAAGAGATATACCAATGCTACAATATAACAAGCTAATATTTATACTAATGCTACAATCTAGCATATACAGGAGTTATACTAATACTACAATCAAATATAAACAAGAGTTATACCAAAACTACAATCTAACATAACAAGAGTTATATCAATGATACTATTTATAACACGAGTTATATCTATACTAAAAGCAATCTGAAAGTGAGTTATATTAATACTAGAAGCTAACATAACAAGAGTTATATCAATGATACTATTTATAACACCAGTTATATCTATACTAAAAGCAAACTGAAAGTGAGTTATACTAATACTAGAAGCTAACATAACAAGTTTTATACCAATACTACAATCTAATATAACATTGTTTTGCTCGTAAACACACCGTGGGTCTTATATTAAATATGTTTATTAAGTTTAGTGTTACTTTGATCAATGTCAAGTTATCATCTACGAGTGTTTGTGTATGTGCTGGTATCAGTATTTCCTCATTGTTTTAGTGTGGATCTTTTGTGAGAATTATAGTGATGTCGCACTGAAATACTTAACTTAAAGCAGTAAACAAAGTATCCAACCCGGTCACATTATACTGATAATTGGTGAAACACCCAGCGCAACATCCAACCCGGTCACATTATACTGATATTTGGTGAAACACCCAGCGCAACATCCAACCCTGGTCACATTATAAATGTAATGATAATTGGTGAAACACCCAGCGCAGCATCCAACCCGGTCACATTATACTGATATTTGGTGAAACACCCAGCGCAGCATCCAACCCGGTCACATTATACTGATATTTGGTGAAACACCCAGCGCAGCATCCAACCCAGTCATATTATACTGATATTTGGTGAAACACCCAGCGCAGCATCCAACCCTGGTCACATTATAAATGTAATGATAATTGGTGAAACACCCAGCGCAGTATCCAACCCGGTCACATTATACTGATATTTGGTGAAACACCCAGCGCAGCATCCAATCCGGTAACATTATACTGATAATTGGTGAAACACCCAGCGCAGCATCCAACCCTGGTCACATTATACTGATATTTGGTGAAACACCCAGCGCAACATCCAACCCTGGTCACATTATAAATGTAATGATAATTGGTGAAACACCCAGCGCAGCATCCAACCCGGTCACATTATACTGATATTTGGTGAAACACCCAGCGCAGCATCCAACCCGGTCACATTATACTGATAATTGGTGAAACACCCAGCGCAGCATCCAACCCAGTCACATTATACTGATATTTGGTGAAACACCCAGCGCAACATCCAACCCTGGTCACATTATAAATGTAATGATAATTAGTGAAACACCCAGCGCAGCATCCAACCCGGTCACATTATACTGATATTTGGTGAAACACCCAGCGCAGCATCCAATCCGGTCACATTATACTGATAATTGGTGAAACACCCAGCGCAACATCCAACCCGGTCACATTATACTGATATTTGGTGAAACACCCAGCGCAGCATCCAACCCGGTCACATTATACTGATAATTGATGAAACACCCAGCGCAACATCCAACCCAGTCACATTATACTGATATTTGGTGAAACACCCAGCGCAGCATCCAACCCGGTCACATTATACTGATTATTGGTGAAACAACCAGCGCAACATCCAACCCTGGTCACATTATAAATATAATGATAATTGGTGAAACACCCAGCGCAGCATCCAACCCTGGTCACATTATAAATGTAATGATAATTGGTGAAACACCCAGCGCAGTATCCAACCCGGTCACATTATACTGATATTTGGTGAAACACCCAGCGCAGCATCCAATCCGGTCACATTATACTGATAATTGGTGAAACACCCAGCGCAGCATCCAACCCGGTCACATTATACTGATATTTGGTGAAACACCCAGCGCAGCATCCAATCCGGTCACATTATACTGATAATTGGTGAAACACCCAGCGCAACATCCAACCCTGGTCACATTATACTGATTATTGGTGAAACACCTAGCGCAGCATCCAACCCGGTCACATTATACTGATAATTGGTGAAACACCCAGCGCAGCATCCAACCCGGTCACATTATAAATGTACTGATAATTAGTGAAACACCCAGCGCAACATCCAACCCGGTCACATTATACTGACAATGGGTGTAATACCATACAAAACATCCACTGCGGTCACATTATACTGACAATGGGTGAACCAACCAGCACAGCATTCCATCTGGTCATTTATACTAACATGGGGTGAAACGCCCAGCACAAAATCCCATCCGGTCATATTATACTGACAATGGCTGAAACAACCAGCACAACATCCCATCTGGTCATATTATACTGACAATGGCTGAAACAACCAGCACAACATCCCATCCGGTCATATTATACTGACAATGGCTGAAACACCCAGCACACATCCCATCTGGTCATATTTTACTGACAATGGATTTATTATCCTAAATGCTGTATACAAATCAGAAAAAAACAACAACTACAAATTGAACAGTTAATCTATCGTTTTAACCCGATGAAGCTATCTGGTCAGCGGAAGCGATCTTTTATACTACATATTTGTTTTTGTTTAATATATCCATTAATGACTGCATATATTGATTGGTATTTCATCATATTAAAAGCCAAGTGAAAAGTCAGAGCTTTATGTTAGGAATATCTATCAAGCAAAAAGTTAAATAGCCAGTGCCTTGACTGTTAACCGCTCAAAACAACACACAGATGAAAGCAACAGTTGTCATTATGGTGGGTGTCATCGGCGAAGCAAAAGACGTTTACTCTTCTGAAACATCTTTTTAAAATTTTATTTCATTTTTTTTTCAATGGTTTCCCTGTTAATATTTCCTTTGTTAATGATTGTCCTTATCTGGTAGGTAAGTCGCGTTCAGGTTGGATTAGAGTTTTGTTGATGCTTCAATGTTTTGTTTTTATTTCCTTTGTCACTAAGCCTCGTTTACTGAATCAGGAGAATCAGCTTTCGATATTTGCAAGGACAATGTCGAAGAAACAATACAATACATGTGCCATCCAAGAATATGATAACACAACAAACTGCAAGTATATAATAACAAGAACAATCCAAAAGTGCTTGAATGAAGGACTACAAGAAAGTAATGAAAGTCAATAATCAATCTGGGTTTGGAAAGAAGGCTTCTTGATGAACATATAAAGTCATATTAAGGACGCGGGATTCGGGTCAACAAGTGATCTGTTCCCCTGAGTGCAAGTTGATGAAAGGAAAGGGACGTGTTTGAAAGCTTTTTTAAACTTAACTTTACATTCCTTTTTGTTTTCGAAAATCTAGTATGATGTGAATGTATGTTTAACCGATGAATATAAGAATGTGTATTTAGAAAAACTAAAATACAATAATAATATGCGTTTAGAAGAAATAATTAAAACATAAGCTTACATAATGATAATAATTAGCTCGTGTTTGGACCAAATACATTTTCTGAAGGCAAATGTTATTCTAAGAAAAAAAATCAAGATCTCAGTTGTGTTAATTAACTTGAAAGTACCTAAAACGGCATTATTCGCTAAATTTGGTGCTCGTCTGCTCAATTTCGCCGCCGCCATTCGACTAATTATAGGAATCTCAACATGGTACGACATGAAACATTTTCTATAATTTTTTAACCTTAACAGTTTAGATTATTAAACAATAACATATTTATTTAATATCAAGGTTTATTACTTTGCACATGAGTACCATAGTTATATTTTTATTATCGTTTTCTATGTTAAAAAAACATTTCTTATGTTTTCTTGCGAATCGGCACGAAACCGAGAGCAGGATAGTGGTCATATGATTAGAAAAAAATGACGTGATTGCTCGTATAAAAATAGAACCGGAAGCGCAAATGTCAGGTAGCCGCGGTAAACAAATATTGGCTGACGAAAACAGAGTCACAAGACTAGACAAGAAAAAAGCTGAAAGAGACTATTGAAAGATCGAGACAGATGCAACTGATCAACAAAAAGAAATACGACACCATCAAAAAACACGAAGAGCGTGGTTTGACGGACGAAGTGTGGTTGAGTTGACAGTGCTTTCGGAAAACAAAAACGTACAGCCGATACGTATATGTTCTTCATTCACGTACACTGTAAGATTATGTTCGGTAAAGCTTGTTAAAACATATTCTTACATAATAATAATAATTAGCTCGTGTTTGGACCAATTTCTAAATGAAATACATTTTCTGAAGGCAAATGTTATTCTAAGAACGAAAATCAAGGTCTCAGTTGTGTCCATTAACCGGAAAATACCTTAAAATGGCATTTGTCGCTAAATTTGGTACTCGTCTGCTCAATTTCGCCGCCGCCATTCGACTAATTATAGGAATCTCAACATGGTACGACATGAAACATTTTCCATAATGGTTTTTTTAACCTTAACAGTTTAGATTATCAAACAATAACATATTTATTTAACATCAAGTTTTGTCACTTAGCACATGAGTGCTATAGTTATATTTTAATTATCGTTTTCTATGTTAAAAAAATATTTCTTATGTTTTCTTGCGAATCGGCACGGACCCGGGAGCAGGATAGTGGTCACATGATTGGGAAAAATCACGTGATTTCTCGTATATAAATAGAACCGGTATAGAATAAGTCAGGTGGTCGCGGTAAACAGATATTGGCTGACGAAAACAGAGTCACAAGACTAGACAAGAAAGAAGCTGAAAGAGACTATTGAATGATCGGAACAGATGCATCTAATCAACAACAAGAAATACGACGACAGATGCATCTGATTAACAAAAGAAATACGACACCATCAAAGAAGACGAAGAGCATGGCTTGACAGACAAAGTGTGGTTGAGTTGACAGTGCTTTCGGAAAACTAAAACGTACAGTTGATACGTATACGTTCTTCATTCACGTACACTGTAAGATTATGTTCGGTAAAGCTTGTTAAAACATAATCTTACATAATAATAATAATTAGCTCGTGATTGGACAAAATTCCAAATGAAATACATTTTCTGAAGGCAAATGTGATTCTAAGAAGAAAAATCAAGGTCTCGGTTGTGTTAAATAACCAGAAAGTACCTTAAAACGGCATTTCCCGCTAAATTTGGCCCATTTCTGCTCAATTTCGCTGCCGCCATTCGACTAATTATAGGAATATCAACATGGTACGAAATCAAACATTTTCTACATTTTTTAAAACCTTAATTGTTTGGACTATTAAACAACAATATATTGTATTCATATCAGGATTTATTCTTTAACATACTGATGCTTTAGTTATATTTTTATTATCTTTTTAAATATTGAAAAAAACATTTCTTATTATTTTTTTGCGAATCGGCACTGAACGCGGGAACAAGTAATGGTGACGTATATCGGAAAAGTGACGTGATTGCTCGTATAAAAATAGAACCGGAAGCACATGTCATATCAAGTAGCCGCGGTAAACAAATATGGCAGCCAGAGGAAACCAGAGTCGCATCAGGCTCAAAGGAAGACTAGCCAACTCGGAACAGATGCATCGGATCAACAAAAAGAAACACGACACCCATCAAAGAAGACCAAGACCATGATTTGACGGACGAAGCGATGTGTGGTTGCATTGAGTTGACAGTACTTTTCGGGAAAACAAACTGCAAAAGTTTTGTTGGCGAGATAATTTACGGTAGGCCTATATCAATGCAAGTTACCTACGTTCATAACATGTCCGTGCAGTGTGTGTCAGCAACTTGGACCCCACAGGAAAAAGAACTTTAAACTAAAGTTTTGACACCGATTCAACAGTGTATCTTCATGTAGGTAGGTAGGCCTAACAAACTAATGATACTATAACAATACTTAAATAATATGTAAACGGATTATCCGTGATGGAGAGCGCAGCTATAGGCCTACATGTACATGTACCACAGGGACCTGAAAATTTGTTACAGCGAATTTAAACTAGTTTTGGACTTAAACTAGATGTTCAGTCTAATTTTACTCTTCTGGTTGGGGTTACATTTGTGTGCATTTATAGGAGGTTTCTAAAATAAAAAAAAATATCCATCTTTCCAATGGTATCAAGCGTTTTTTCATACCTCAACTAAAAATATGATTTTTGATGAAAGAAATGTAGGAGGGTCGCTTTTTCGACATCGGTGTCTTTCAACCCTTAGCCTTTACAACCATTTAAGCCTGAGGGAGCATTAACGATGGTACAAAAATAGATCTAAACCTCCCAAAAGTGTAAAATTACTTTTAACACCTTAGTTAAGGTCCAAAACTGGCTGTAACAAATTATCAGGTCCCTGTGATATGTACGGTATTAGCCTTACTAGGCAGTTTGTACGAAAAATCTTATGAGAGTACATTAAAGTGTAATCAGGTTTGGAATAGAGCGTATTCTGACACGAATCTTCATTTCAACATCAGTTACTCATCCCTTATTTTCTATCATATTTTCCTTTATAATGATGATATGATGATGTAACATTTTTCCTGTGACAATTGAAATTAAATCTTCCCATTGTTCCCAGTTTAAATACACAAATGAACAAACTGCATACATGCAGTTGTTATGGTCCATATATAAGAGGAACGATTTAACCCTATATATTCAAACAACAGAAAAAAAACAATGCATTTAATTCATTTGACCCAATATTTCGCTGTCTTTGCAAATGACCTGCATATTTTTTTGAGTTGACTGGAAATTGAATAGGCCTAACTGTTACATAATCAATTTGCGTAATTGTGGTCAAAATATTTCTAGGTCCAGCATTATTTTTAGTTTTTCTTATTGAACCAATAGCATTGAATGGGTTTGGGATGATTTTATTTTAACCATGATCACTCTACGTGATGACTTTGCATTTTTTTAAAAAATGATATGTCCTTTAGGTTAGACTCTATATAGGCCTAGTTATTTAAGAAGTTGTGTCTAGCAGGCCCAATCTCTGTAATGTACATGTTGTCCCGATGCATGGATGTTAAAGACCAGCCTGTAACGCAGAATTATAATTACCGTTCCTTTCAAGGGTCAATTATAAATACACGAGTCAGAAATTTCTCATAGCCCACCCTTTTACCGCACATTATTATTATTGGCTTCAATACATTTATTTTCTTAAAGTTGAATTTTATTGCAGATATGCATAAAATGTTTACAAGTATAAAATGGCGGGAGACTGTGTTTATGAATACTCCTTAACATTTTATAAATACATTTTATTGTAATATGTCCCTGTGACTGATAAGGGGTAGTTTTAGTTGTTGGAGTCCTGGAGTTAACAAAATAAAAGGAGATTACTTATATTGTTTAAATTTCAGGTCTTATTGGTGTCAACACTGGAAAGATTGTGGACTTTGACTTGAGAACAAGAAGCTGAAGTGTGTGCCAGTATCATCTTGGAAGGTCCGAGACAGTTTCAAAACATTAATGCAATGTTAATTGGACAGGTTTGTAGAGTTAGTCGAAATTGTATATAGATCATTTTGCGTATCTATAAAACTGACTTGTACGAGTCCATTCACTCTTAGTTTACTCTTATTACCATGAGACTGTGAAAAACTTTTTATTTTAATTCAACTATATACAGAAATGTACAGTTAAACCAGCTGTCTAAACCCAAAGTCACTGGGACCAAAACTATTAGTCTGTTGTTTAAACAATTGACAGTTTGTATTAGAGGTAATATAGGTATAAGTTCTTAGAACTTGGCCATATATTAAACAGGAATTCCTATTACACAGCAGCCAGTTTAGTCAATGTCAAGTGGTAGGGTAAGGCTATTTGATAATTTTGCCTACTTTTGATCAATACCACTTACAGTGTACCCTCGTTATACCGCCACCTTTCGTCCACAGCAATTATGGCGGTATAACGAGGGTGGCGATAGTATCAAATTATGAAAATTATAACCATGAATTAAATTGCATAATAGATTGCATTTCCAACATTTTATTAAAAACGAGCTAAGTACTATATATCGTAATATATCGTCATATAGATCTATGTTGGCACAAATTTATATCTGAAACTAGTTATTGATCTGATTTTGCCGCATGCCATTCCAAATGGAACACTAAAGAGTTCCTCGATCTCCAAAAACAGAACAATATGGCGTTATCGTCGAGTGAAATATATAGCGATTCGGGACGTTGTATTTTAAAGGGTATGGCGGATGGCGGTATGTGAAGGTAGCGAACTTAACGAGGGTTTATACAGGAGAGAAATCCGTTCTAGAGGTCTAGGTGGCGGTATGCGAGGGTGGCGGTAGATTTGGGTGGCAATGGTCGAGGGTACACTGTATTTTCTCATATTTTTTTTTTTTTGTATCAAAAAGGAGAAAATGGAAATTCATAAATTATTTCCAACTCTATATATATAACATAATGACTTTCTACAGGTTTTATGATTGGACCAAGTCTTTGGAAACAAGAGTATCTTCTGCTGGGATGCAAAAGAATGAAGGATACAGTTGGCTGAACAAGGTAAGTGTTAGCTTCACAAATACCCTAAATTTAGTGCAATATCTCAAAAAAGTTGTCTTTGTATAATGTATATCTTAAATTTGTTGTACGATTTGTATTTATTTTTATACTGACTGATCATGTATAATGTTTATCTGAAATTTGTTGTATGATTTGTATTTATTTTTATACTGACTGATCATGACCTGAGCCAAAATTTCATTTGTAACTTTCTGATAAAATTTGTCTTAATTTTACAAGATAAACACTTCATATTTTGTCAAGAGAAATGTCAAGGTCATAACTTCTCTTTAGGTAAGGGTCAAGATCTATATGAAGATTAAAGTTTAGTGTTCTACAAACATATTTTGGGTCCATATACATTTGCTAAGTACTTGTAAAGCTGTCTATTATCAATTTTGTATATGTATATATGTGAAAATTTGGAAACTATATGTTGACAATATTTTTTTCTCAGGTGAATGAAAAGCCTTGCTTTCTCCTGGAAGTGTAACTAAATCATATGGGGTACACAGGGACTGGATTAGGAATAACACCAGTGCTTTGAAGTCTACATTTTCTTAAAAACAAAAATGCATCTCAATAAAGGTAAACAATATGCAATTCAGATAAACTTGATCCAGGGATATTCTCCATGATATCCGAAGCAAAGCAAGCTTAAAAGACTCTCATTGGACAATGTTAATGCAATGATGTCATCAATAGAGTTACGTCAGAAGAGATTTCGCTTTCATACTCAAATGAAAAGCATTTCTGCTGTTATTGTTCATATATTGAGTTTCAGTGCAAATAGTACATAATTTTTAGTATAGGAATACACTATATACATTTGTAATTGCATATTATGTTTGAAAATTTTATAATGTAGGTCTGTGCCATATTTCAAGGTTAAGGTTAAACTAAAATTAATCATTTTAAATGAAAGGAAGTCTTCTTGTATTATTTGCGGATTCCGAAAAATAAATACTTTACGACTGATAATTGGATTTTTTCTTTGTGAATATTGCATTTTGTGTGAACAGAGAGATAATTAGATTGAATTACCTCCCTTGTATACAAAGAAACGGGTCACATGCTACAGAGGACACCTAAATGTATATATATATGCAAAACGTTTGAAAAAAAAACATTGATAAGAATTGTTTTGCTTGAATCACCCAGCTTCTCCTTTGAAGGGGATTTTCTTTCAATGTTCTGCTTAAGACTCATAAATCAGGAGAAACGTTGACATATTTCTGAGAAATACAATGTTTACATGATTTTTATGCCCCTGTCATGAAATGGGAGGAGGGGGGCTGGCATATAGTGTATCCATGTCCGTCCCGTCCAATGGTAATGTAACCAGCTTATTTAAATAACTACTAATCCGATTGTCATCAAACTTCTTATGTGTAATAATTAAGCATTTACAACTAATTTCATATGGGGGAAGGGGGCATTTATGTCTCAGTCATTTCTAATTATGAGGCTTGGTTTATTTTGTCCTATTTACAGCCAGGTCAGTTTTGGAGGTGGAGGAAAGCGTGAGTACCCCAAGTAAAAACCACTGACCTACGGTCAGTACCTGGCAACTGCCTCGCATTGGTTTTGAACTCGTAAGTTCTCAGAGTTGGAGGGCTAGTGGTAGAATATCGGAACACCTTTAACCACTCGGCCACCACAAGGACTAGTTAAACCCATTGGTACAAATATATAGCACCACTGTGTCATGATAAACCGGAAAGAGTAATTGACATGTCAAACTAGCAAAATTATCTCGGAATGAAGTCATCTACCAAGAAATAAATTTTATCCTTAATGTTACAGGTTGCAGGGGGGGTTGTGTAGAAGTACAAGTACTTTTCCTAGTCATCTGTCTGCCCACTGAAGTTTGTCAGCACTTCTTTCTTTCTTTCATAAATTTCCATCAAACTTGAGTGTGGAATTTATATACACCCGTCAAAAGTGGTGGGATGTATTATGGTATGGCGTTGTCCGTCCGTTCGTCGTAAACTTTTATTTGTCCGGAGATCTCCTCCTACAGTGTTCAACCGATTTCTTTAAAACTTGCTAGGCCTGACCACCATGACATTAAAGGCACAATATACGTAACTTTCGGCAAAAACTTGAAGCGAAAATCAAGCCTAATATCTTATTATATTTATAGATTTAGTTAGGATTAACTGATATCAGCAATACTCAAGATGAATTCCTACGCGGTTACCGGTACAGCAGCAGTTGAAACACAGTATTTGTAAACACGCGTCTATTTCTAGCTGTCTTCTACCTTCGGTTTGTTGTTGAAGTGGGCCCCACCTGAACTATTTTCAATTCTTTGGATTTTTTTGTCAAGATTTTCTTGTAAGTTACCACTCAGGTTTACATCGTTTTAGACTTATTTTTGCATGGGTATCAACTGGATTTTTTTTCATAATTTTTCAAAATCTCGAAAACTTTCCTGAAGTTACGTATATTGGGCCTTTAAGTTGTGTTTTCTTGATTTACAGTTTGATTTGACAATTTTCACTAGAGTTATGGCCCTGTGGGACATAATTTCGTCCATTATGTAGAAAACGTCAGAACTTTTTTGTGTTTTTTTTTTCAATTCCTCTAAAATTTTGATATGGTACTTCGAAAAGCTATAACATTTACATCTATTACAGGTTTTGTTGAGTTATTTCAACTTTTCGCGTAACAGCATTTCATAGTTTAATATAGGCGTTATGTAGACAATGCATTTCTGTCGTAAGCTGTTATTTGTCTGGAGATCTCTTCCTACAGTTTCCAATTGATATCTTTCAAATTCGCAAAGCTTTATCATCATGACATGAAGTTGTGTTTCCTGAAAGACAGTTTGATTTGACAATATTTACTAGAGTTATGGCCCTTTGGAACTTGTATCTGATGTAATTTGGGGCATTATGTAGAAACTTTTTTTTTGTGTTTACATACCATTATACTTCCGATATGGTACGACATGCGTATCATGCCTCTGCTCATGGTGCTCTTGTTCGCTTAGTCAGCCTCCAAACTGTTAGCAGTGTGGGAATGTTTGTGCTGTCAGACTTCTGTTTAGCAATGTGACATATACTATCCACTGTAGAAATTGAATGATATCAAATATTTTTTCGCGTGTGGATACAATGTACATCTGGGAAAATTTATTGGCAGCAATATAAGCGAAAATTTCCAAACCACGAAGTATTTCACTTTTACAGTACTAGCACAAAATCAAAATATCTTAAGGGTTGTAAGGTCAAGGTCACAGTTGCTATTTTTAGAAATTCATTGTCAGCACTCTAGTGGCTTCATATAGGGATTGAAAGTCATGTTTTTAACTTTCATAGCGCTATGAAAGGTCAGCCGTTACATCCATATTGAATGAAGCCCGCTAGGGCTTCATGTTAAATATGGATGGTAACGGCTGACCTTTCATAGCACTATGAAAGTTAAAAAAATGACTTTCAATCCATATATTTACATTTTTACTATAGAATAATTGCTTAACCTCATTTATATATGTTCCAATTAATAGTTTATAACCTGCGTTTGTATATTTGTCGTCATTTTAACGACATTGGTGGAACAGTCCAGCTTGAATAAAATTGGCGCCAATGATAAAAATTAGTCATTTGAGCGTTTGACGCAAGGGCAATCTCCATGTTATTCGAAGCGGCGCGACAAGACTCTCATTGAACAAGCTTGATCTTTGACGTCATAATTAAACCACGTGCCACGTCTCGAGAACCATTGCTTTCATACTTTCATATAGTGCGTTGCAGCGCAAATGTAAATATATCTTCATGGATGTCATCAAACTACACATACTAATACAAAATCAAAATAACATTGATGAGTTCGAGTTATAGGGTTATCAGGTCAAGGTCAAGTTCACTGTGGCTATTTTTAGAAAAAAATTGTCAGCACTCGAATGGTTTTTCTTTACTTAATGGATTTCCATCAAACCACACAATCTTATAAATACAAAGTTAAACTTCTTTGACAAGTTGAAAGTTTAAGTTTCAGGATTGTCGGGTCAAGGTCACTGTTGCTTTTTTTAGACAATTATTGTCATCACTGTAGCAGCTTTGTTTCTTCATGGATTTCACCAACTTCACACACATGTAGAGAATTAACATGTCTTGGACAAGTTCAAGTTTCAAAGGTTGTTTGGTCAAGGTAAATCAAAATCGGCATACACATATTGCATATATCGGCCTATTTTATATGTGGAATGGTTCAGAATGCAGGCAATTTGAGGAACAAAAAGAGTCCAGTGGCTCTGCGATTCTGTTTCATCATTTTAATGCCAACTCATGAACTTGTCTATCAAACTTATTCACCTAGATTTCTACTTATGTTACTACACACAAACTTCGAAACTGGTTTGTGCAAGTGTATTTAAAGGCGATACTATTATAGCTGATTGAACCGAAATGAAAATTTGTAAATTCCGGAATATTCGAAAAGTGAATGAACCATATCTAGAGGTTAAAATTGGTAACATTCCATTAAATGTTATGTTTTCTCAACTGATGAGATAACCGGACACACAGATAACATGCTATCCCATCATTCCACTCCCAGTTTGAAGTAATGCCGAACAGCGTTTCTTGCATTAGTGTTTAGTTTAGCTACCTTCAGCTCATACGTTCATCATTCCAGTACACTGTAAGATTATGCTCGGAAAAGCTTGTAAACAAATAATGATAATAATAACAATAAGTCAACGTTCTTTATGTTACAGAATGGTTTCATGTTTCACTAGTTATTTAACGTTGCAAACAGCTTCAACACTGCACCACATACTTACTGATATTAGGAGAGGTCTAATAACGCGTCCAACCTAGTTTACTATAGTAACATCTATATTATCTGAAATCATAACGATTAATGACTCCATATGCTGTTAAAGTCATTGCTTAAGTTGCTCACGGCACACGCACGCTAAACCGATGTGTTTGATCTCTACGCCATGCTTTAGTATTTTGATATTCTAGGCAATGTTCTAGTAACAACTTATGATGGAAGGGGGGTAACTCCCAATTTGCTCAGAATAAGGTTGATTGCATTTCCTGTTTACCAAAATTATCCGAAGTGTTGGCCAAGATATGGATACATGTACAAAACAAACCCCCCCCTCGAAAATAAATTAGCAATGGGTGTATGCATTTTCGAACAACATAAAACTATTGGTTGTTTTTGGTATTTGTGTAATGTTTACAATATACCTCCGTGCATGGTTTGAAAGTTGTCGTCTGCGACGGTTGATGTACTTGTAATGAAATTAAAAAAGTCAATTAAATAATGTATATAAAAAGTATGTAGATTTCAATAGCTAGAAAAAATGACATCTTTCTTAGACGACAACCACTTTTCATCGATGTCCATTTGAACAGGAGGTGATGATGCGTGCATATGTCTTTATAAAGCTAACAGGTCTTTAACTGCATTGGAGGTGTGTATAAGTCACATGCCATCGGCAAGGTCCTGTTTTATAGGGTCATCGATCACCTCCTGCGCAGAGTTGTATCTGCATAAAGTTAGTAAATGTACCGTGCAGGCAGTCTGAATACAATACTTTTTATCGTAATATTATCATGCGAAAATGTTGGTAACAACTGTGAAAGAACGATAATTCAGGAGTGATAAGTAAAACTAAATAAAAGAGTAAATACATGTATCATCCATAACTTGATATCTCTCGGTTGACCCTGAAACTATATAGTTTTACGACATTGCACTTAATTTTAAGTTATTACAATGGAAATTTCATAAATATAACATGTAGATTTTTGGTTTAATTCAAATATCTTATTTCAATAATCTATGCCAAGTAATATTTTTTTTCAAATATAAAACTTTAATTTATTTAAGTTTCAATACTGTACAACATTATTTTATAAAACAGTTTTATCAAATAAATATTTCACTCGTCTTAATACGAGTAAACGTTTTTTATAAGCAAATATTGATTGATTACGCAATGTCATAGAGACATACTAATTCTTCACATATTAGGTTATGGCCTGAGTTGCCCGTGGTGATATCCCTCACGTATCACCGCTAATCTTGTTGATATCGTGTTTATATTAATATTGCTTGACATCATGACGATATATACACTGACAGATAGTAATACTAGTCAGTGCTATGCATTGCTCTGTATTGATATATAATGGTACTACACATCAACATTGTCAGATATTATGCCTCTATTAAGATCGACTAACATAGTTATTGCAATAGCATTTCGTCATATTAGTACTTTGTCAACATTGACTCAAATCATTACTCTATTATCAGTGCCTCATATCAGTATTATGTAAATATTGCCTCACATCATTACAATACCAAAATTACCTCCTATAAAAACTATATGAACATTGCCCCATATCAAAACTATATCAACATTGCCTCATATCAAAAATATGTCTACATTGCCTCATATCAAAACTATATCAACATTGCTTCATATCAAACCTATATCAGCCTTGCCTCATATCAATACTATATCAGCATTGCCTCATATCAAAACTATATCAACATTTCCTCATAATAATTAAGGATTAACTATCTATTTTGTTTAGGTTATCGGGGGATAACTACAATCGAAAACGGGTAAATTCAATAACCGGCGAAGCCGGTTATGTATAATTTACCCGTTTTCAATTGTAGTTAACCCCCGATAACCTAAACAAAATAGAAAGTTAATCCTTATATTTACAGTATCTTTCTGTGAAATGTTCGTAACTATTTTGTTCATTATAGTCAAATCTTCTGACAGAGATTTCATTTCAAAACTAATAAACGTGGGAATGTTTCAATAAATGTAACAGCATGAAATTTGCCAGCTCCGCCTACGTTAATTGTTGGTGACGTCACACAATTGTGTTTCAAACTGTAGGATTTGCATACTCCGCCCACATGAATTGTTGTCGACGTCATAGAAATTTGTCACGTGTTTGACAACAGTTATGCAGTGATAATGATATTCAGTTGAGTAATGGTTATCGAGTGAATGTCAGTGTAGACTGTAAATATAACTAAATCAACGTTGCCTCATATCAAAACTATATCAATATTGCTTCATAGCAAAACTATAACAACATTGCCTCATATCAAACCTATATCAACATTGCCTCATATCAGAACTATATCAGCATTAACTCATATCAAAACTATATCAACATTGCCTCATAATAAAACTAAATCAACGTTGCCTCATATCAACACTATATCAACATTGCCTCATATCAGAACTATATCAGCATTAACTCATATCAACACTATATCAACATTGCCTCATAATAAAACTAAATCAACGTTGCCTCATATCAACACTATATCAACATTGCCTCATATCAGAACTATAACAACTTGCCTCATATCAGAACTATATCAACATTGCCTCATATCAGAACTATATCAGCATTAACTCAAATCAGAACTATAACAACATTGCCTCATATCAGAACTATATCAGCATTAACTCATATCAGAACCATAACAACATTGCCTCATATCAAAACTATATCAGCATTAACTCATATCAAAACTATATCAGCATTGCCTCATAATAAAACTAAATCAACGTTGCCTCATATCAACACTATATCAACATTGCCTCATATCATAACTATATCAGCATTAACTCATATCAAAACTATATCAGCATTAACTCATATCAGAACTATATCAACATCGCCTCATATCAGAACTATATCAACATTGCCTCATATCAGAACTATATCAACATTGCCTCATATCAGAACTATAACAACATTGCCTCATATCAACACTATAACAACATTGCCTCATATCAGAACTATATCAGCATTAACTCATATCAGAACTATATCAACATTGCCTCATATCAGAACTATAACAACATTGCCTCATATCAACACTATATCAACATTGCCTCATATCAAAACTATATCAACATTGCCTCATATCAGAACTATATCAGCATTAACTCATATCAGAACTATAACAACATTGCCTCATATCAACACTATATCAACATTGCCTCATATCAAAACTATATCAACATTGCCTCATATCAGAACTATATCAGCATTAACTCATATCAAAACTATATCAACATTGCCTCATATCAGAACTATATCAGCATTAACTCATATCAGAACTATATCAGCATTAACTCATATCAGAACTATAACAACATTGCCTCATATCAGAACTATATCAGCATTAACTCATATCAGAACTAAATCAACATTGCCTCATATCAGAACTATATCAGCATTAACTCATATCAAAACTATATCAACATTGCCTCATATCAGAACTATATCAGAATTAACTCATATCAGAACTATAACAACATTGCCTCATATCAACACTATATCAACATTGCCTCATAATAAAACTAAATCAACATTGCTTCATATCAACACTATATCAACATTGCCTCATGTCAGAACTATATCAGCATTAACTCATATCAACACTATATCAACATTGCCTCATAATAAAACTATATCAACATTGCCTCATATCAGAACTATATCAGCATTAACTCATATCAGAACTATATCAACATTGCCTCATATCAGAACTATATCAGCATTAACTCATATCAAAACTATATCAACATTGCCTCATATCAGAACTATATCAGCATTAACTCATATCAAAACTATATCAACATTGCCTCATATCAGAACTGTATCAGCATTAACTCATATCAGAACTATAACAACATTGCCTCATATCAGAACTATATCAGCATTAACTCAAATCAGAACTATAACAACATTGCCTCATATCAGAACTATATCAGCATTAACTCATATCAGAACTATAACAACATTGCCTCATATCAGAACTATATCAGCATTAACTCATATCAAAACTATAATAACATTGCCTCATATCAGAACTATATCAGCATTAACTCAAATCAGAACTATAACAACATTGCCTCATATCAGAACTATATCAGCATTAACTCATATCAGAACTATAACAACATTGCCTCATATCAGAACTATATCAGCATTAACTCATATCAAAACTATAATAACATTGCCTCATATCAGAACTATATCAGCATTAACTCAAATCAGAACTATAACAACATTGCCTCATATCAGAACTATATCAGCATTAACTCATATCAGAACTATAACAACATTGCCTCATATCAGAACTATATCAGCATTAACTCATATCAGAACTATAACAACATTGCCTCATATCAGAACTATATCAGCATTAACTCATATCAAAACTGCAACAACATTGCCTCATATCAGAACTATATCAGCATTAACTCAAATCAGAACTATAACAACATTGCCTCATATCAGAACTATATCAGCATTAACTCATATCAGAACTATATCAACATTGCCTCATATCAGAACTATAACAACATTGTCTCATATCAGAACTATATCAACATTGCCTCATATCAGAACTATATCAACATTGCCTCATATCAGAACTATAACAACATTGCCTCATATCAGAACTATATCAACATTGCCTCATATCAGAACTATATCAACATTGCCTCATATCAACACTATATCAACATTGCCTCATATCAGAACTATATCAGCATTAACTCATATCAAAACTATATTAACATTGCCTCATATCAGAACAATATCAGCATTAACTCATATCAGAACTATATCAGCATTAACTCATATCAGAACTATAACAACATTGCCTCATATCAGAACTATATCAGCATCAACTCATATCAGAACTAAATCAACATTGCCTCATATCAGAACTATATCAGCATTAACTCATATCAAAACTATATCAACATTGCCTCATATCAGAACTATATCAGCATTAACTCATATCAGAACTATAACAACATTGCCTCATATCAACACTATATCAACATTGTCTCATAATAAAACTAAATCAACGTTGCCTCATATCAACACTATAACAACATTGCCTCATATCAGAACTATATCAGCATTAACTCATATCAACACTATATCAACATTGCGTCATAATAAAACTATATCAACATTGCCTCATATCAGAACTATATCAGCATTAACTCATATCAGAACTATATCAACATTGCCTCATATCAGAACTATATCAGCATTAACTCATATCAGAACTATAACAACATTGCCTCATATCAGAACTATATCAGCATTAACTCATATCAGAACTAAATCAACATTGCCTCATATCAGAACTATATCAGCATTAACTCATATCAAAACTATATCAACATTGCCTCATATCAGAACTATATCAGCATTAACTCATATCAGAACTATAACAACATTGCCTCATATCAACACTATATCAACATTGCCTCATAATAAAACTAAATCAACGTTGCCTCATATCAACACTATAACAACATTGCCTCATATCAGAACTATATCAGCATTAACTCATATCAACACTATATCAACATTGCGTCATAATAAAACTATATCAACATTGCCTCATATCAGAACTATATCAGCATTAACTCATATCAGAACTATATCAACATTGCCTCATATCAGAACTATATCAGCATTAACTCATATCAAAACTATATCAACATTGCCTCATATCAGAACTATATCAGCATTAACTCATATCAAAACGATATCAACATTGCCTCATATCAGAACTATATCAGCATTAACTCATATCAAAACTATCACAACATTGCCTCATATCAGAACTATATCAGCATTAACTCAAATCAGAACTATAACAACATTGCCTCATATCAGAACTATATCAGCATTAACTCATATCAGAACTATAACAACATTGCCTCTTATCAGAACTATATCAGCATTAACTCATATCAAAACTATAACAACATTGCCTCATATCAGAACTATATCAGCATTAACTCAAATCAGAACTATAACAACATTGCCTCATATCAGAACTATATCAGCATTAACTCAAATCAGAACTATAACAACATTGCCTCATATCAGAACTATATCAGCATTAACTCATATCAAAACTATAACAACATTGCCTCATATCAGAACTATATCAGCATTAACTCAAATCAGAACTATAACAACATTGCCTCATATCAGAACTATATCAGCATTAACTCATATCAGAACTATATCAACATTGCCTCATATCAGAACTATAACAACATTGCCTCATATCAGAACTATATCAGCATTAACTCAAATCAGAACTATAACAACATTGCCTCATATCAGAACTATAACAACATTGCCTCATATCAGAACTATATCAGCATTAACTCAAATCCGAACTATATCAACATTGCCTCATATCAGAACTATATCAACATTGCCTCATATCAGAACTATATCAACATTGCCTCATATCAGAACTATATCAGCATTAACTCATATCAGAACTATAACAACATTGCCTCATATCAGAACTATATCAGCATTAACTCAAATCAGATCTATAAGAACATTGCCTCATATCAGAACTATATCAGCATTAATTCATATCAGAACTATATCAACATTGCCTCATATCAGAACCATATCAGCATTAACTCAAATCAGAACTATAACAACATTGCCTCATATCAGAATTATATCAACATTGCCTCATATCAGAACTATATCAGCATTAACTCATATCAGAACTATATCAGCATTAACTCATATCAGAACTATATCAACATTGCCTCATATCAGAACTATAACAACATTGCCTCATATCAGAACTATATCAACATTGCCTCATATCAGAACTATATCAACATTGCCTCATATCAGAACTATAACAACATTGCCTCATATCAGAACTATATCAGCATTAACTCATATCAGAACTATAACAACATTGCCTCATATCAGAACTATATCAGCATTAACTCATATCAAAACTATAATAACATTGCCTCATATCAGAACTATATCAGCATTAACTCAAATCAGAACTATAACAACATTGCCTCATATCAGAACTATATCAGCATTAACTCATATCAGAACTATAACAACATTGCCTCATATCAGAACTATATCAGCATTAACTCATATCAGAACTATAACAACATTGCCTCATATCAGAACTATATCAGCATTAACTCATATCAAAACTGCAACAACATTGCCTCATATCAGAACTATATCAGCATTAACTCAAATCAGAACTATAACAACATTGCCTCATATCAGAACTATATCAGCATTAACTCATATCAGAACTATATCAACATTGCCTCATATCAGAACTATAACAACATTGTCTCATATCAGAACTATATCAACATTGCCTCATATCAGAACTATATCAACATTGCCTCATATCAGAACTATAACAACATTGCCTCATATCAGAACTATATCAACATTGCCTCATATCAGAACTATATCAACATTGCCTCATATCAACACTATATCAACATTGCCTCATATCAGAACTATATCAGCATTAACTCATATCAAAACTATATTAACATTGCCTCATATCAGAACTATATCAGCATTAACTCATATCAGAACTATATCAGCATTAACTCATATCAGAACTATAACAACATTGCCTCATATCAGAACTATATCAGCATTAACTCATATCAGAACTAAATCAACATTGCCTCATATCAGAACTATATCAGCATTAACTCATATCAAAACTATATCAACATTGCCTCATATCAGAACTATATCAGCATTAACTCATATCAGAACTATAACAACATTGCCTCATATCAACACTATATCAACATTGCCTCATAATAAAACTAAATCAACGTTGCCTCATATCAACACTATAACAACATTGCCTCATATCAGAACTATATCAGCATTAACTCATATCAACACTATATCAACATTGCGTCATAATAAAACTATATCAACATTGCCTCATATCAGAACTATATCAGCATTAACTCATATCAGAACTATATCAACATTGCCTCATATCAGAACTATATCAGCATTAACTCATATCAGAACTATAACAACATTGCCTCATATCAGAACTATATCAGCATTAACTCATATCAGAACTAAATCAACATTGCCTCATATCAGAACTATATCAGCATTAACTCATATCAAAACTATATCAACATTGCCTCATATCAGAACTATATCAGCATTAACTCATATCAGAACTATAACAACATTGCCTCATATCAACACTATATCAACATTGCCTCATAATAAAACTAAATCAACGTTGCCTCATATCAACACTATAACAACATTGCCTCATATCAGAACTATATCAGCATTAACTCATATCAACACTATATCAACATTGCGTCATAATAAAACTATATCAACATTGCCTCATATCAGAACTATATCAGCATTAACTCATATCAGAACTATATCAACATTGCCTCATATCAGAACTATATCAGCATTAACTCATATCAAAACTATATCAACATTGCCTCATATCAGAACTATATCAGCATTAACTCATATCAAAACGATATCAACATTGCCTCATATCAGAACTATATCAGCATTAACTCATATCAAAACTATCACAACATTGCCTCATATCAGAACTATATCAGCATTAACTCAAATCAGAACTATAACAACATTGCCTCATATCAGAACTATATCAGCATTAACTCATATCAGAACTATAACAACATTGCCTCTTATCAGAACTATATCAGCATTAACTCATATCAAAACTATAACAACATTGCCTCATATCAGAACTATATCAGCATTAACTCAAATCAGAACTATAACAACATTGCCTCATATCAGAACTATATCAGCATTAACTCAAATCAGAACTATAACAACATTGCCTCATATCAGAACTATATCAGCATTAACTCATATCAAAACTATAACAACATTGCCTCATATCAGAACTATATCAGCATTAACTCAAATCAGAACTATAACAACATTGCCTCATATCAGAACTATATCAGCATTAACTCATATCAGAACTATATCAACATTGCCTCATATCAGAACTATAACAACATTGCCTCATATCAGAACTATATCAGCATTAACTCAAATCAGAACTATAACAACATTGCCTCATATCAGAACTATAACAACATTGCCTCATATCAGAACTATATCAGCATTAACTCAAATCCGAACTATATCAACATTGCCTCATATCAGAACTATATCAACATTGCCTCATATCAGAACTATATCAACATTGCCTCATATCAGAACTATATCAGCATTAACTCATATCAGAACTATAACAACATTGCCTCATATCAGAACTATATCAGCATTAACTCAAATCAGATCTATAAGAACATTGCCTCATATCAGAACTATATCAGCATTAATTCATATCAGAACTATATCAACATTGCCTCATATCAGAACCATATCAGCATTAACTCAAATCAGAACTATAACAACATTGCCTCATATCAGAATTATATCAACATTGCCTCATATCAGAACTATATCAGCATTAACTCATATCAGAACTATATCAGCATTAACTCATATCAGAACTATATCAACATTGCCTCATATCAGAACTATAACAACATTGCCTCATATCAGAACTATATCAACATTGCCTCATATCAGAACTATATCAACATTGCCTCATATCAGAACTATAACAACATTGCCTCATATCAGAACTATAACAACATTGCCTCATATCAGAACTATATCAACATTGCCTCATATCAGAACTATATCAACATTGCCTCATATCAGAACTATATCAACATTGTCTCATATCAGAACTATATCAACATTGCCTCATATCAGAACTATATTAACATTGCCTCATATCAGAACTATAACAACATTGCCTCATATCAGAACTATATCAACATTGCCTCATATCAGAACTATAACAACATTGCCTCATATCAGAACTTTAACAACATTGCCTCATATCATTACAATACCAACATTATCTCCTATAAAAACTATATGATCATTGAAAACATTGAAAATGAGGTTTTAATATTGCCTCATAATAAAACTAAATCAACATTGCCTCATATCAAATCTATGTCGACATTGCATTTTATTAAAACTATGTCAACATCGCCTCTATCAAAACTATATCCACAGTGACTGATACTAGGCAATACCAAGTAAGTATATAAATATTATTGTTAAACAACTATTACATAGTTTCAAGTGACTTTCATACTATTAGTACTTGTTCACCTCAATCAGACAAATGACATATACAGCGTATGCATGCAAATGTGTATTACATGTACAAGGGAAAGACACCAGTCGATTATAAGGCAAATGTTATGGCAATGCTACAGGTCAACACAACCCAACATAAACATTTAAACGTCTCGTAGGAATCCTGTCAAAATTAAAAACACGAGGGTAAGACTACTGAAGGCCAATACAGATATCTGAATATGTTCCCAATTGCAGAGAACACTCATATAATAAACTGTGCACCAAAAATCAACACAAAGAAAATAAATACCCCGATGCCAACTGTGGACTACACTGGGTCAAGTGTTTACAGTGTTTCATTGGCAAACATTTTTAGTTTTCGTGACAGCATTTTTTCAGCAACGTTTCGGCACTGTTATGTATACATTCCAGTGTATATTTGTTCCTGGAACATCTGAAACAAAAACCTATAGTAATTGCCTATTTAGAATGCAAGCCGAGTTTAAGGAACGATACGTTTAAGATGACGTAACATACACATATGGTACATCTTTTAAATTAAGTAATAGATACAGAATGCCGAAAAAATGAATTAAACTACATCATACAGCTAAACCAATCTAGGAAGTGTCTCGGTAGGAATTGATTACCAACATCAACACTTTAGGGGCCAACATCAAATTTACATGCAAGCAATAACCCAACAGCACAATGTCATTTTAGACACTCTTAGATGAATAACGGAAGAAGACGGTACCGTAAAGATATTCGCATACATAATTTAAAAGATACAGACAAACAAATACCTGAACTCCAAATATCACCATTCTTTATATCCAAAGTTAGGCGTCGTGTGAGATAATGACCACAGAGCATCACGACAAAATGCAGCACCAGAACAACATAGCTAGGGCAATGGAAACATTTGTTTTCCGAAATAGGACAATAAAGCAAAATACCTAAACAAAAGGTCAAGTGGTCATCTCGTATCTATTCGAAATCATCCCGATGATATATCGCGGTCATGGCATAGCAACAGCAGTATCGCCACACAAAACGCTTAGAATTGTAAGCGATTTACAATTGATTTGTATACAAAATCGAAAGCAAACACAAAAACAGGAAGGCGATTTGGGAATATATAAAAAAGAAACATCTACATGGAGACTCTTGTAGTACAAGCACAAGAGAATAAGACCAGGCGCTACGGAAGAGTAAGCGTCTTCTGCTTCATCGACGACACCCGCCATAAAATCTTGGTCGCATCCAAGTACACATCAAGTTTTCGAAATAAGAACCGAGTCCTTGTCAATCACAACAAGTACTAATGAACATCACAAAATGAAAACTAAATGAAAACTAAACACAAGTCGATATTTCTTGACCTCGATGTTCGAGCAACACTCAACGATCTACATGATAAGTATGTGGTTGTGTCTGCAGACAAAGCATCTAACAACTTGATCATTGTTTGCAAACGCTATTACAATCATTGCTTGCAAAACGAACTAGGCCTGCTTGATAACCAAGGTAACCCTACTTACACATTGACCGGTTTTTCGAAAGATGAAATACTGTCCAACCATGCTTCGGTATTGCAGTCTTTCCAAGTACCGGTTAATGAGCAAGATGCTGACCTACCTTGTCTTTATTGGATACCGAAACTACACAAGGATCCTTTTAAGCAACGTTTTATCGCTGGTTCTGCTAATTGCTCGACCAAGCCATGATCAAAACTTCAATTAAAAACTACAATTCTAAGTACCATACAATCTGGGCTTCAGTCGTATTGTGACACTGTGTACTCCAGAAGTGTAATTAATGGGATGTGGATTTTGAAAAACTCAAAAGATCTTTTGATCAATCTTGAACACCCCCTCCTAAAAACGTCTTTTCGGTCAAAACATTTGATTTTTCCACCCTGTACACTACCATACCTCATACAAAATTGAAGGAACGTCTCCGATCTCTTGTTATGAGAGCTTTCTTTTCTAAGAAAGGCGGACGACGATACAAATATATGGTAGTGAGCTATCTCGGAGCATAATTTGTCAAAAACACGACAAAAGCTAAGAGGAAATATACCGAAGAAGATATAGTACGGATGATTGAATTCCTGGTCGACAACATTTTTGTTGAGTTCGGAGGAAAGATTTTCCAGCAGACTGTTGGCATTCCCATGGGAACAAACTGTGCCCCACTCTTAGCTGACTTGTTTTTGTTTTCATACGAGGCTGGATTTGTGGAGGAGCTAATCAGGACAAGTAACAAAAACCTTGCCAAATCTATTATTTTCACTTTCAGATATATCGACGATGTGTTGTCTATAAACAACAAGACGTTTGCTGACCACGTCGATCGTATAAACATATGTACCCTTCTGAACTTGAAATAAAGGAAACAACAGACTCTTCTCCATCAGCTGCTTACCTCGATTTCTACTTAAACTACGACCAACATGGACAGCTTACTACTAAGCTATACGATAAACGTGATGATTTCAATTTTCCGATCGTTAACTTTCTATTTCTTGATAGTAACATACCTGCTTCTCCAACCTATGGTGTTTACATGTCGCAGTTGATTCGGTATTCCAGGGCTTGCTCTAAATATCGGGATTTTCGTAATCGATGTCGACTGCTGACAAAAAAACTAACAACACAAGGATTCGAGAGATGCAGGTTGATCAGTACAATGGGCAAGTTTTATGATCGCCATCTTTGTCTCATTGAGAAATATTCTGTATCTTTAAGTGATATGAAGATGGACGTTTTTGAGTATGCTCATTAGTGTGTTTACTTGTTGTGATTGACAATGATATTCGGTTCTCTTTTCAGAACTTGATGTTTACTTGGATGTGACAAAGATTTACATGGTGGATGTCGTCGATGAAGCAGAAGACGCTTACTCTTCCGGAACACCTGGTCTTAGTATCTTGTACTTTTGCAAGGGTCTCCATGTAAATCTTTCCTTTGTTCAAATTTTGCCCCTGGTTTAATCGATTTTGAGTTCGGATTATGATTATGTTGACGCTTCGGTTTTCTCTTATTTTATTATCCAGAACATTGCCAGATATTAATACTCTATCATTATTATACAGGTATTGCATGTTGATGAGGTCGATACATGATTATACCGACCCCAAGTCAGCGATATTGATCGAGGCGAAGCTTAGCTGAGGACCTATATTATCTATCAGTGCCCTCTTTTCTTCTGATAACAACTACGGACGACGGTCCATGATTGTTGTGGACATCTCGACTGGCACACGCTTGATATGGTGTATAGTTTACCTGTGGTTAAACTAAGCGTTCAATTGAGTACGAAACTATTATGACGACACAGGTCAATGCGACGTTTTTGCCATGCATTTTTGTTGCAGGTGTCCAGTCAATATAGCATTTAACAGGTGATCACGTGTGACTAATTTGCCCAATGAAAATGTGCATATGCAATGAAACAAAAAGTCTGTTATCAACATATTTATCACAAATGCTAACAATTCATATTAATAAATTGATCAACAATACATATCAACAAGTAGAGGATACGGTTAAAAGGCCCTATAATTATGGATAATATTTGTGAAGCGCTTTGAAACGATATACAAACTAGTTGGTAATACAGCGGTATATCAGAACCCCGAATTAATATTACCATTAATTGTATACTATTTCATCGTCTCTGCAGTCCTCTTGTTATATTTTTCGAACAGATGATTATAATTTTACGAATTTTAAGACAGCTTCCCGAATGATTGAATAATTTAATATTTTGATGGAAACAAAAAATGAAGAAAAACATGTTATAATTTTTTTAAAAATGTGAAGAACAAAATACATGACAAGAGATATCAACTAATTGATAGGACTTACCCTCAAACGTTTAACATTACAGCTTCCGCTGTGAGTATAACAAAAAACTAATTCCGATAATGATATATACAATGTGTCACACAATGACATTACTGTTACGTATGAAACGCCCATCTGGTACAGGTATTGTCGCCCCCGGCAATAACTACATACCGCTAGGTTAACACGTATGTCCGCTCCTCACTCACCTGTCCAGAAAGTTACAGATCAGACCTTGTCTGAATTACAATGGCTGGGGCCGTTCTCTAACCAGGTAAGAGTTTCTGAATGTATAATGTTTGTTGTTTTACATTGAACGAATGATTCAACATATACTCTTTATAGGTCTTAGATTTTTATACTAGGTAACTAATTTATAGACGATCAAATCGGTGGAAGATGTAAATATTTCTTTGGCTTTAATTTCTTTGTCGCATATTTTACAACTGTCGTATCCTGTACTTGTCGTTTTATGCACTCACTCACTTGTCACAATTAAAGTAGAATAGTATTTGTTATATTTGGTAGTGTATGAATCGTATGATCACGCCATGTGGCCCTAACATCCCCAAATGGATGGTGTACCTACAAAAACAGCTGGGATGAGGTTCAGGTTTAAACGGGTTTTATCGGCGATAGCGATCTGCTGTGGAATCGGTTTCCTGTGGTGTATGTAAGTAGAAACTACTACTGGAACATCGTAATGCACTGTATATATTGTATTACATTGCTTATATCATTATCAACAGCATGTACTATATTGCATTGTATATATTGTATTACACTGTACATATTGTAATACATTATAAATGATGTAATTCACTGTATATATTAATATACAGTGGACCGTTGTAATACAGTGTATATATTGTAATACAGTGTATATATTGTACTATACTATATATATTGTAATACACGTTACACATTGTAATATTCTGTAAAATATTGTGATGCACTGTATATATTGTTATACACTATATATATAGTAATACACTGCATTTATTAATATACAGTGTACCGTTGGAATACACAACATACATTGTAATACAGCGTATACATTGTACTACATGGTATATATTGTACTACATGGTATATATTGTAATACACTGTACACATTGTAATACACTGTACTCATTGTTATTCACTGTACACATTGTAATACACTGTACACATTGTAATATTCTGTAAATATATTGTGATGCATTGTATATATTGTTATAAACTATATAAATTGTAATACACTGTATATATTGTATTACACTGTATATAATGTAATGTATTATAAATGATGTAATACACTGTACACATTGTAATAATATGTATATATATTGTGATGCACTGTATATATTGTAATAAACTAGATATATTGTAATACACTGTATATATTCATATAATTGCATTTGTAGAGTGTATTGATTTAATGTTGACAATGTTTATCAATTGTCTATTTCTATGATATAGGTAAGGTTTCCAAGAACAGCGTAACATTCGAAAACAAAATGTAATTCATAACGTCCATGTGGTTGTATATACTGATAGATAAACCGAGCTATAATACACAATGAAGGTAGCCTTGGGCTACACGATAACTATTAAAGAATTGTTAGCTTTACAATAGATCAATTCCCTGTTTGCTAGCATTTAGTATTACACTTTCCTACATGTACCTTTTTCAGAAAATGTTTATGATACAAGAGTAAGAGCTTACATTTACCACGTAAAATATGGGCTAATGTTGTTTTGAGACAAATTGAATTAGTAGCTTTTGTTTGAAATAACTAGTAATAATGAAAAGAAACTTCGTCGTAGTATTCATTTTTCATGATAAATATAACAATACTTGAATAGATATTATATTAAATAACAGTTGATCATTTAAACATGTGATCGGTGTTTTTTGTTTAATGAATTAAACATGTAGTCGTTTGTGTCGCTGTCCGTTACGGTAAACATCGGTTATTAAGTAATATTTCCTGCTCTAGAACACAGCCGCTTGATGTCAATTTCAATATAAGATCAATCATAATGTCATTACGCTGATTATTAAAAAAGTAATACATATGTCACGTGAACTTTATTTTTATGTCTTCCCGGTGTTATTGTTTATTCATGTATTGTTTATATACATATATGTTTTACAAAGTATATATTATCAGTTGTAACCAAACGTTGCAAACTGGCTGGGTAATGAAAAGAAGATCTGATAAGAGTGACAATATAAAAACGAATATATAAAATGAGTTAATGTTTTGGTATGCCACAAGCATTTATATGAGTGACATGTAAAAACATATTCAACAATTCTCATAGATTTAATATTGATATGGGTGTAAGACTATCATTACATAAGTTATATTCACGACAAAATACGCCACATTCTCAAATCATTTCCCTTTAAGAACGGCAAAGAGTTTTTATTTCATATGAAATTAACTAACTCATTAAATGGATTTTAATTTACATCGACATATCTTTGTATCAGTTATTTCCAAACACATACATCAATAACGGTGTTTAAAGGCTGCTATGCACCATACACTATATGATTGTATGTATTGTCTGTGACATAATCAATATATTTTCTTTATTCTTTTGACCTTATTTGTTATTGTTCAATCCTAAATTGGTGAGCTGACCAATTAATGCAATAACAATGTCAACTATCTATATTTATTTATGATATCTACATATCTTGTCTTTTGTAAACATGATATCTACATATCTTGTCTTTTGTAAACATGATATCTACATATCTTGTCTTTTGTAAACATGATATCTACATATCTTGTCTTTTGTAAACATGTACAGTATTCAGTTTGATGTCATTATCATAACGCTTCATCATACACAAAAATGTGTACTTTTTTTCTGTCTTCTAATCTTTAAAAAACGTACGAATATTATTTTTTCTGGCAATACTTTACAAAAAAAATGAAAAAAATACAATTTCAAAACTGATAAAATACATTTGTATGCATTGTATTGCTTTACGTTATTTTCTTTCCGATAAAACATGATATTAAACATTATAACTAATAATGAAGCAAAATGGTGCGCATAAAAAGATTAAAGGGTTTTGGCCACGATTTTGAAAATCTTTAAAAAGTTATAAAACTTGTAGTACATTTCAATAAATACTGATTAGCCCATCAACGAGCATTCGATTGTGTCCTGGGATCTAGATATTGACAGTCAGAGTTGACCGCTCCCGACTGGCGAGAATTTTAATTAGCTGACCGGTCACGTGGTACCAGTGACGTCATTGATGCACAACTGATCGACTCAGGTAAAATGATCAGTGGTACATTTACGAAGAAAGTTTAGTAGAAAAACGCCTATTGATTTCGACATGTACATGTAAGTCTATCTTGATTGTTGTTTCATTCTATTGATTAACGAATAAAATACCTTGAGATAAATAAAGATATGTAATTGTAAACTTAAGAAAGGAAATAGGAAATGTCATTTAAAAACATCGTGTTGTGAGTGTGTATTACATATCCACCGCATCCTAACAATAATGCTTCTATAAAGGACCACGGAGTTAGTAAAGCCGGTGAAAGGACTATATGATTTTTACAGACACGTTACAAATTGGTTTTATAGATAGTATATGAAAACAGTAGCAACAGACACGCATAGAGTGGTTGTGAGGTATATTACGGACGGAGTCATTTTCTTGAAATAGTAGGGTTTTTTTCAAACGTTTGATTGTATAGACTTTATTAAGCTGGGATTGAATTAAAACAGCATACAGTGCTGAATCATGAATTTGTGTTCCAAGTTATATCCACAACATGTAAAATTCGCAAACATCAAATCTGCCTTGATTGCATATATTGTGTCCGGTAATATACTCCGTGTTTGATCTTGGTGATTTTGAAATCATGTGATTTGCTAATACAAACTGTTTACGCTGTACAATCAAAAATTTTCGATAATACTTCAGAAGTATTATCTTTTATGACGTCAACAGTACAGTATGATTTGTGGAGATGAAGTAAATAAAGCCACGGCGAGTGTATGTTAAGTGTTCGGCAAACCCCAAACCACTCTATAACATATACTGTACACGTATATGGTAGTAGTATAGCACATACATATGGAATGCAAAAAAAAGTCATTAAAATTTTTGAACTGTGCACTTAAACAAACAATGTCTGCCTGATATCAATAAAGCAGACACTGTCACAAACATATGTGAAAACATGAGTCTGAATCATTTGTGTTAAATTGAAGTGTTTTGTTTAAAACTTGGACTGAAATCGGTTTACAAAAATAAAAGGCTCTTCCCGACTTTTTTTATTTCACTTAATTCAGTAACACACCAGTCTATTTGTGTGGAATAATTAAATAATTTCCAAGGATAAAGTCTGTGGTCTTGATTGAAAACCAATAGCATACGCTAATGATTATTGAAACGTATTTTGAAATTTTTTCTCCTACGATTACTGCATACGTTTTTACAAAATCTCTTAGTTTCCCAGTTTTGGGTTGAAGTGGTTGCAGTATGAAATAATTACTCTAAATCCTAGCGCAGAAAAATACTGTGTCATATTCTTGGAATTGTACTAGAACAGAAACAGGATTCAAGATATACGTGAAATTCAAACGCGATAAATAAATGAATTTTGTTAGGCTCACTCTAGTTGGTGATATCCATATCAACTAGGACTCAAATCTTTAGAGGAGTTTAAATATTGTTTTTCATACAGTTTGCATAAATAAGATCTGGATAACTTTGGGTTTATATCTGAAAGAAGAGAGTGTCACATTAACGCATCTACAATTCTTGGATCCGCCTTATTATATATCATAAATCCAGGGACACAAATACGTTCCTGATAAATCCAATAACCAAATGTTTATGTTGATATTTTAAAATATGAAATAGCTTTAAAAAATGTCATAGTGTCAGCAACACCATTTTTACAAAAATAAAAATTTTGAAATTTCAGAACATCGTATATATATGTTTAACAGTGTCAGGTTTTGCCAAGGTTACTAGCCTAATGTTAAATCAGGGACGTATATGTATACATATACGTCTCTGGTTAAATACTGATAAAATATAGTTAGATTCTGTTGAAAACTCCTTTAATCCTGTTTGTGTCGCCTGAAAAGGCGACATATAGGGATCACTATGTCGGCGTCGGCGGCGGTGTCGGCGGCGTCGGCGTCTGCACCAACATTTTCCGTGCGATAACTTGAGTTTCCTTGGGCTAATCAAACTAAAACTTCATACACTGCTTCCATACCAAAAGTGCTTGCTTGGGATTGCTTTTCAGGGTCGAAAGTCAAAGGTCAAGGTCACTGTTGCTATAAATAGAAAATCTGTTTGAGTGCAGATACTTCAGTTTCCTTGGGCCAATCAAACTCACACTTCATACACTGCTTCCTTACCAAAATTGCTCGCTTGGGATTGCTTTTTAGGGTCAAAGGTCAAGGTCACTGTTGCTATAAATAGAAAATATGTTTGAGTGCAGATACTTCAGTTTCCTTGGGCCAATTAAGCTCAAACTTCATACAATGCTTCATTAACAAAAGTGCTTGCTTAGGATTGCTTTTCAGGATCAAAGGTCAAGGTCACTGGCCTATAAATAGAAAACCTCAGAAAATCAATCCACAACAAGCCAGTGTCATTACACACATGTATTATAATCAACAAAATAATTCATTGTATAGAAATCAATTTGGATAACCATAAAAATTCCACTTGGAACTGATACAATGCATATCCAAAGCTAGCTCCTAAAAACTTATCTCCCAACTTGCTGGGCAGGCGACACATCCACTTCCGTGGAATTCTTGTTTAAAAATAGTTTTTCTTCCAACACTGGGGAAGGCTAGGGATAACAATAATTGTTCCGGTGTATATTGCTATTTAGAGGATCGGTAATTATATTATCATGACCATGAATGCCCTTCAAATTCACTGGCCATAACATTCACACCTCTTGGTAATTACAGGGTAATTAGTATACCTGCCACAACTCACAGGCAGGTACCACAAATGCCCTTTGGCTAGTATATGTATGACCGGTAAGGCTACAGGTAGTTCTCCTTTTACATAGCTGTAAAATCAGATTGTGTAAATTGTATCACTGTCTCTAAGCTTGGAGTTGCTGAGACGTCACGGACTAGATTCGAATTGAATGCAGTTTATGTAAAAATCGGAATTAGATAAGGCCTATTTTTCTGACAAGATCATTGATGACGATTGATAATTTTAACCACATAACATGTATTGGTTGCTGTCATTACTTGCACCAAGAAATAAGATAAAAGTCAATGCTTACACTCACAGATAATACATAAATATGTAATGGGCGTGTACAGGTATCGGATACATTGTGCCTCAATGACGTCTCACATCACGTGACCTAGAATCCCGGTCAAAATATGCATATTCACTAGGCTGTTATAAATGGGTCGTCACCTAGCCTCTCTATTTTCCAAACACTGAAGGAGACGGGGTATCGGTCACTACAAGTATTGTTGCATCAAATGAGAACAAAATATGAAACTATGAAAAATCGTGGTCAAAACCCTTTAACTGAAATTCGAGATTTTGTTGTGAATTCCATATTCCTTTTTATTATTGTCAATTAAAAACAGTTTAATTCTTTTACAGACACTGCATATTATTTTGATGGGTTATTATCTTACTTTTCAAAACATTATTTCAGGTACCAATATGCAACACTAAAAGATGTATCCAAATATGAAAAAGTTGCAGGACATATGCGTGTGTTTGATTTACCTGGACCGCATTTCTTACAAAGCATCAACAGCGTTTCTGATGTGCTACACATTCCCCATTCTGCCAAAGATTCCAGTCGCCACCTCCTCCGGACTGCTCTACAGAGATACGTCACTTACACCCAACTTTTTGTATCTAACTCAGATCGTTTCTTCTCTGTAAATAACTCTAAAGTTGAAACACAATTAGGTCCCTTCCAAGTTGGTGACACGCTAAAGGTACGGATAATATTGTATGATAAGACTGGGGCACCGGTAACCTCCGGTGGAGACTACGTACGAATATGGCTGAGAGAGAAATCCATCAAGTCCAACGTCAACGGGTATACAATAGATCACGGCGATGGAACATACACAGGGGTAGTGAACTTACCTTGGGTTGGATCTCCCGAGGTCATCGTATCAATGGGTAATACAAGGGAACACATTTCTTTCTTTTTGAATATAACAGAAACGCATGGATTGCTCTATGCAATGAGTTCGCAATTCATTAGCTCGGATGGAAAGTACAAGGAAGCCACAAAGTGCAGTCCATTATTTGAGGGACTGTCGGGTTGTCACGAAGGCTTCGGATGTAATCTGACGCAAGTTAATTATGGAATACCGTGGTTCTGTTGTCAGCCAAAATCACGGCATTTGGATTGTAACGATATGAAAAAAATAAAGTGCTCCGATGAATCGAACTTTTTGAATACGGATATGATGACTGTATCGGAGTAAGTATACACTCTTGTATCAGTGCAACTCATTTCTATACACAAGTTACAACAGTAACGCTATGATATAAAACAAATGTATATAGGTCAATATCAAAAAGCCAAAAAATATTGTGGTAAAAATGAAATAGTTTATAATATTTTATTGATATACAAAATGATACAGGTAAGGGATATGAATACCATTGATCACATCGGTATATAAGCGGATATGAAGTATTGGATAAGTTGTAGGCGTTCAGTCCCGAAGGTCGAGGGATCGCCATGTACAGTTACAGTACTTACTGTATTTATTTTTTTCGCTATTACAATTACTTCATTTTAAAAGAATTTAATCTTGTTTAAAAAAATCTATTGGCTTAAAAAAATTATGTTATCAGACAATAACATAAAAAATCTCGTCGCGGCATATAACGTTTCTTTTGATTGGCTGGTGCAACAGCGTTATAATTTGTAAAAGAAACGCGTCAATAAATACAGTGGATATGAGCAGGGTATTGATTAAATTATAAGGGTTAACTTGAATCTATTTTTATGCTATGGGGTTACAACACAAACAAACAAAAATTAAAAAACGGAGTTTACTCTCATCGCGGTTTATATAGTACACTCCGTTTGTTGGTGTGTTATACCTCCATAACATGAAAAATAGAATCAAATCCTAAATCTTCATACCATCTGTAGTGGAAATATATTAAAATTACTTTATTTTACAGTGTATACCATTAAATTACTATGTTACAAGTAAGTCTTTATACTTTGAAAATGAGTAATTTCTTTCCGATTACTGTTGACACTGAAGACGTATAGTATCGTTTACGTAATATTAAATCGCTTGGGCAAATGCTGTTTAAAGATAAAAAAACGGAATCATACAACTAGCAAGGTATTACACATAACAAAATTTTGCTTATTGCACAGGTGGTGACTAAGATATCTAGGGGGAACATTCTGTTAGATATAGAATATTTTTGTTTTAGCAGTATATCACCAATCCATCAATATATGATTACTTGATGTATTACCATTGGAAATGAAAAACAAATGTCATATACATGTACAATAACAATATGTTATATGGGCACATATATTTGAACATACATGTACATAATATGTTAACTTCTCCAAGCATATTAGTATCGGCGTATCACTTTAATATTGATTATGTAATCAATCTTCAAGATTACAGATCATTGATAAGTCAATAATGAATTACATAAACAACATATATATTTGCCCCCACTATTTGTTTAAATCAGTTAAAACAGTTAACTACATGTAGCTGCGGTCTTATCAGATATGACATTTGTATTTCTACCGCAAACCGGTTGAAAATATGTGTTTACATTCGTTATGCTGTTTTTATATCGTAGGGTGCGACATGTCCGATTCCAACCAATCAAAATTAAAGTAAGCGAGGGTAAGTAATATTTATATGAATTATTTGGCTTTTATATACACTTTTATTGCTAGGAAAATTAAAACAGTTAATAAAATAGGGAAAATGCTTTAACTGTCTGAAAATATCACCGCCACGCCGCATCACTACAGCAGCTGAACCATGCTTCCTGTAACGTTATAAATCTTATTCAGTATTGATGATGGCGTGGTCGATTGAATTCCGAATTTTATCATTGAAATTTTAGATAAGTCTTCTCTGATAGGAATGCGAACAGAGAAATTGCAACTATCGGCATTAACGATTTGCAATTTTTGGATTTTGTTACACATTTCGAGCGCCATTGACGATGGCGTAGTTCATCGGGTTCACAATCATAGTGGCAAGTACGCCTCAAAAACCCTCTATATATACTGGGTCACGCTCACTTTCCCTCTCTTCACTCATTCATATGTCAAAGTAAAGTTTAATACTCAACTGGTTTTTTGACACCCTTCATTGTAGCTATAAGTACAATTGTAGCACAAAAGGCCGCCTGACCAATCAATAAGCGATTAAAAAACCAAAATATAGTCAATTTTACACTTATGAGACGGAGATATTTTATTTCTGTACACAACGAACATAGTAGTCGGGTCGCCTTATCCATGTGTTGGTGCACCCTGAGTGATTTATTCCGCTATAACATAATCCAGATATCCAGGGAGCGAACGTGAGCTTAACCCTTGACTATCTAGGATACGCTATAACTTACATATTCACCAAGAACAATATTGGTTGTGTTCTTCACCTGTTCTCCGTCCATTTTTGTGTCTATCATGATCTAATACTTGTGTTCTATATCTGTACTGACCTAAATACGTGAGTACATCGCTATTTATGACAGCAGACGTCGTGTAGGTGATATATATATATACACTGTAGCGGGAGAAATGTTTCTTCTTCAGAATCACCCGGTGTGGATCTTCTTATGCTGAATTTCGATTTTTGTGGGTTTTTTGCTACATTTAATTTCACTTTCCTATATTGTAACAAAACTCATTCCAAGTGGGTGTGTCGTGGTCTTTGAGTTATTAATACATGTTGGTTTAATTCTAGTGTGTACGTCAAGGTGATGCCATTGATCCCTAGACATGTCTTGTTTTTGTTCAATTGTAACAGGTGCATCAGCATGCTTTGATATTGTTACGTTCTAGATTGAACGTCAAGGTAATGTCGTATGTCCCTTTGCATTGTCTTTATGAATTTTACTCAAATTTAGTAGTAAGTATTAGAAATCCACCCTACTGAACGTAAGGAAAAAGAAAATGTAACAAGCAATGAATAATTGCAACGCTAAACAATATTTTTGAAAATTTTCAATTTGAAATTGAAAAGTTGCCTGTCTTTCCGTTGTGATGCGATGTCAGATGTGGTTTAGTGGACTGCAATACAAATACTTGCAGGTTGATCAGTACTATGGGCAAGTTTTATGGTCGCCATCTTTGTCTCATTGAGAAATATTCTGTATCTTTAAGTGATATGAAGATGGACGTTTTTTGAGTATGCTCATTAGTGTGCTAACTTGTTGTGATTGACAATGATACTCGGTTCTCATTTTGAGAACTTGATGTTTACTTGGATGTGACAAAGATTTACATGGCGGGTGTCGTCGATGAAGCAGAAGACGCTTACTCTTCCGGAACACCTGGTCTTATTCTCTTGTACTTTTGCAAGGGTCTCCATGTAAATCTTTCCTTTGTTCAATTTTGCCCCAGGTTTAATCGATTTCGAGTTTGGATTATGATTATGTTGACGCTTCGGTATTCTCTTATTTTATTTGTACATCATATTGTTTCACTGCATAGAAATTACAAATTACTTCACTTTGCATGTTCACCAGTAAAACAAAATATGGAATCTTTCTACCACAACTTCGGAAAACTAATTCATAAACATTTTTTCATTACAGACAAGGTGAATCGCCTGCAATCACCACCTGGCACGTGCTATGATCGGCCTCGAGCCGACACGTGGGAAGATTCCATTCCTGCGGGCTACTATTTCCACAACCAATGGATAAATCTACATTGTACACCAAAGTTTCGATCCGGAAGTTACATATCCTGTTTCAGTAATAAGCGATTCGTCGTGCTAGGAGACTCCAACAGTCGTGGAACATTTGTACAATTGGTCACCTTGTCAGATTCTACCTATAAAACATTGGAATACACAAAAGGGGACCATTGGCATGAACTCCTTGAAGCTCAAAACAAAGATCTCAATTTAGAACTTATGTGGGCTCCTCACAATGCCCCATTATTTGTGAGAGATTATCAGGGTCTGGAAACCATGCGGTCAGTAGGTAGTTGGTTGGACGAAATAACGGCCGATCGGCCACTAGTTGTGGTCATTCACTTTTACTACCATTTGACGAAAGCCACGCTGGCGGTGTATAAAGCGATGGTGAGAGACGCGCGCGATGCCCTGTTGAGACTTTGGAAAAGGGCCCCGGACACTGTGGTCTTTATCCAAGGACCTCACTCCATCACATACACGTCTGTTCTAGAACCGCTGGATTACATACGTAGATGTCACGGCCAAATATGGTATGAAGAGTTCAAGGGATTACACGATAGAATTGTATACCTCGACTGGTGGGATATGACGGTTGCGTCCGAGAATGTCGATGTCCATCCTTCGGAGGACGTGCAGATGGACTTAACAAAGGTCCTGATGTCCTACTTATGTCCGAGTCACTGAAACGCTTGTTGTTGGTTATCAGTATTTTTTTTTGTAATCTTTCATAGCCACTGAAATGTTATTTTATGTTTTTCGCCATCATCAATTCGCTTATTTTGAGTTTTCTTAATTACTTATTCTTTTATTTTCTTTTATCCGAGTCACTGAAACGCTTATTGTTGATTGTCAGTATTTGTTTGTTAATTTTCCATGGCCACTGAAAGAATAATTTCTGTTTATCGTAATAATCCATTCGCTTATTTTCTTTTTTTCTGATTATTTATTCATTTATTTCCTTTTCATCCTAGTTACTGAAACACTTTTTTTCTATTGCGCTAATCACTTATTCTTAATGTTTTTGTTTTTTATATTTAATCAAATACCATACATGAGTTTCAAAGCGGGTGCCATATTTGATGTCCAGGGTACCGTTTCACTAAGCCTCGTAACTTACGAACGTTTGTAACTTTTGCGTAAGTCAGATTTACAAATTACTAAGCGTTTCACAGAAACGTTCGTTCGTAAGTTACGCAAAAACCTTGCGTAACTTTACGCCATCTTCACACTGTAAGTTACGAGAGAAAATGGCGTCATATCGTCTACTCACGCTTCGATTGGGTTTTAGTTCCTTAATGAGGCTAACAATCTCATTGAGGGAAAATCTTGTTGACAATTAAGTGGGGAAGTTCCGAACTAAGCATGTGGGGTACAGAAATAAAGCTCATCTCTGCACAAGTCGGCTGGTCATGACAGTCAATTTTGTTTTGGATGCGTTATAATAGTAAAGCCGGAATTCGGGTTTATTTTTCAGGAAAAAATCCTTATTTTTCAAGCTTTAATAACGTTAAGGGTAAGGGTAATTGATTCAAACCTGTTCAAAGAAAAACACAACTATATGTGATATACAACATACGATAGCTCGTTTGCTCAATATTGTCGACTAGAGCCATATTGTATTTGTCGGGGTAGCAGAATAGAATAGAACAGTATTAATTTTGAAGTTGAATTGGATTTTTTTCATATTATCAATTAAATCCATCACCTACATATGTATATATTGTTGCATCCACACCTCTCCGTAAATCATTCTTCAATATTCACTTCGGCGTAGGAAGAGGGGTCGAAGTGAGGGGCTAGGCACATTTACGGGACGAATATTTTGTTTTCGGGAAGTACGATCTTCCATTCCCGTAGGTAGTGAAAGACGTTCAAGATAGAATAATTCCAGCGTAGTTCTGTACAGAAGTGTACATTTCAAGGTTGATGTACCTGGTAATCATTGATAGGAATGGACCACTGGCGCCCGAAAATTTGTTACAGGTAGTTTTGGACGTAAAACTAAGGTATTTAGAATGACTTTACACTTTTTATAGGATTGAGCTGACCCCTCAAAATTGTAAAATAACTCTATGTAGTCCATCAAACATGTCTAGGGGAGTAACCCTATAGTTTAGATCCAAAACTAGATGTAACAAGAAATCAGACCCCTACATATGGACTTGACCCAAGCAACAGTGCGCGATGTTGGATGTACATTTCCAGAAGGAACAAAGATTAAGCCGCATGTGTTAAGTTTACACAGTTTTCAGTATGAAATAAAGCCTACATTAGTTATACAAAATTGGCGATCTAGTTGACTTACCTCCGTTAAAAAACAGCACATACAGTTTACTAGTACTTGGTATTTACCTCATACATATAAACGCACTGTACAAGTATTGTATAGAAATAACCTTGTTCTGAAAATTTCAAATTGTCTGGCCATCAATCAGCTAGGAAAGCATATTAACAACAGACTAAGTGTTCAGCATTCACATAAATGATACTACGGAAGCCAAATAAGGTCAACGTTTGCACTGAAAATACGTTCATTTAAAAAACGCATTAACTTATTATGCAAAATGACGTCGACATTTTCAAAAATCGTTGAACGCTAATAAGATTGTTGTGCAAAATCAAAACAAACGTTATAACACATTTGTTACGTATATATGCCGGTCATTGTAAGTATATTTTTAAAGACGACTTCATGATGTATTACAATAAGGGTATCGAGGATGTCGAACTCCAAGAAGTAACATCGCTGCACTCAAAAACGACCAAGGAAACTGTCATTCAATGTAATGAAATACTTTTTATGTATACAACATTCAAATAAACTAACTATATCTACATTAGCTTTATCGCTACGTGGACAAATTAAAGAATAACTACCAAAACAAATGTCAAAGTTCAACTATGCATTGGTTTCTTTCTTTCATCCATCCCCCCCCCCCCCCCCCACCCCCCAAAAAAAATCCCAAATTACCGGAGTCCCTTTCTAAGAATAATGTCGGTTTAAGAGCCTACGTAACCCTGATAGGCCCTTGTGTTTTGCGGTCTATTTGTGGAAACGTGTTCCCGAAATCGTTTCATATAATGGTCTCACGGAATAATGAAAAGACGAACGTATCTATTTGTAAAACAAAAAAAACATTTCTGGAATTGATTATATGGTTTACAAAACATTTGAATTTATTGATAAAATATCAGTCTCCACCGCAGAAACAAATGGGTCGCCTGGGTCTCTTGGTATCCATTGTAAACAGTGTCGTCTGCTTTTTACTTTCACGTTAGAGAGCACTATGTAAGTTTATATTTTCACCGGAAACGCACACAGATGGGAACGAGGATTGCTACTACCGTTCGTAAGTTACGAACAAGTTACGAAGACCTTTGTGAAACGGACTTCAGAAATTCGTAAGTTTTGCGTAACTTTTTCGTAAATATTTACGAACGTTCGTAAGTTAAGTGAAACGGTACCCAGTACATTTGTAATTCTCTGTGGTTAAATATAACATTCTTAAGTTAGTAAAGCGTCAGTATTAAATCAAAAATACAAGAATAGTGTACGTTATGCTAGAATTAATAGGAATAGAATGCCTCTAAAATAATAACAATTTTTTTCCTCAAAATCGTCTATAATAACATGCAAATTGATGTCTGCCAAGAGTATGAAAACTTTCTAAGGTATTAATAAAATATATTTATAGTTGTGAGTGCAATATGAACATTTTAAAAATAAATCTTTCTTTTTATAAAAAATCATCAGACTGTATCTTTTTTTTTATCATAAAGCATCTTGACATGAAATTATCCATGTACATTTGTATTCTGAGCAATAAGTGTCGTACATATACTAGTACATAGTACTATACACAACCTATTTATGTGTCCGGTACCTGTGTTTGGACATATGATTTTTGTAAACTTTGTGACCTTTGCACCTTCAGCGAGGAGAAACGAAGATATATGACAACCGCGAACTCCAGGCAGTGAAAACGGAAGGAAAATACATGTATGTATCAAATCGAGGAATAGCCCAGTATCAGTGCACTGCAATACGTATAAAAACAAAAACAAAACACAAATGACGGTTAAAGCTGAGTGGTCGGATGGCACTGCTAATAGAACACAATCTCCCCGCCAGACCATTTTCTTCGGGGACACTGCTTTCTGTCCACATAGAGAAATCCTGCGCGAAAATATTTTTTTCGTAAATAAATAAAGTCATTACAGAAGAATTTCCGAAACACAACGTGTTTTGATATACAAATCTCAAATAAAGTAATTGAATCTTTATATTTGATGCAATTTAAACTCAGTTTCAAAATGATGTTCAAGTCATGAAGAACAGAAAACGCTTGATTTCATGTTACCAATACGTTTAACCTTATATATACACAATCGTGTAACCGTTCCAATTATACCACATGCTCTAAAATAAATTAGAGAATACCGAAGCGTTAACAAAATCATTCTCGGAACTTTAAATCGATTAAACCAAGGACATAATACGAAGGAGGAAAAATTTACACGGAGACCCATGTAAAAGTACAAAAGAATAAGACCAGGTGTTCCAGAAGAGTAAGCGTCTTCTGCTTCATCGACGTCACTCGCCATGTAAATCTTTTCACAAGTAAACATCAAATTCTCAAAATGAGAACCGAGTATTATTGTCAATTACAACAAGTAACGCCCATCTTCATATCACATAAAGATACAGAATATTTCTCAATGAGACAAATATGGCCACCATAAATTGCTCATAGTTCTGACCAACCTGCATAACAGTTATTATTGCAACATATGTACGAGTTATTTCCCTTTGAATATGAGTATTTCTTAACCGGCACTTGACACTTTTTCGTTTGCATATTAATAATCATTGCAATCGCGAGTTTGTTGGTCACCGGGAATGTCAACCCCTCATAAATAGTATTTAAAGTCCATAATTAATCATATTGATGCAAAGGTTTAGGTTTGAAGGATCGCTGGGCTATTTTAGTCCATGAGAAGACGAAATGGTTTTTGTTAATAATGCCCCTTCCTCTCTTTTACGATCCCAATGAATTGCTTAAGAAATACTTTGACTATTTAAACTTCCTCAATATTCTACATGCAGAGTTGAGCTACTCCTTTAAAAAATGAAACGCAATTTTAGATACCTTGAAGATTGTGAACAATGAAACAAAAATCAAATGACCTTGAATGACAGAAGAACTTTATGTGGTCGGTCATTTTATTACATTCTCTGAAGTCATAAAATGCTTAGATACATGCATCTTATTCACATTACAAATGGAAACCTTTTATAATGTTTAGTGAATGTAGAGTTGTTTATAACAAGGCTCAATGTTTAGAAAGGACAGCTTACATACAGTGTATATATATAATAATTATGTACATATACCTACCGCTTTCAAACCTCCCTTGCATAAATGATACGCATTTGATACAAACCCTTCTATTATATATAGCTAGTATATGAAGCCACTCTAAAGTGCTATACAATTTATACTATCATATAGTAAACTGTAAACATAAACATTCCTGGTTTTTATTATACAGCTAACATTGTTTTGTTTGGAAGACATACAGAAGAATGGAAACACACATGGGATATGGACAACACATTATACCCCCAATTGTATTGCGGAGCATAAGAGTTAGCTTTATTCATTTTACAATAATAATCAAACATGTAATTTCATCTTTAACTACGTCGATATGTGAGTTTGAAAGAACATGATACTTGTTAAAACTTTGAAAGTTTAACGGATTGAACAAACGCACCCCCCCCCCCCCCCCTGGTCCTTTTATATAATATAATAAACAATATAATATACAATATAATGCTATTTCGCTGATGAATGTTTAAATCTGTTCGGTTGATGATTTTCTGCATATGGCAAGATCGACTTTGTCTTTACCTTGAAGCCCTGAAATACAGGCAGGACGCATTATTGCGCCACGTCGGGGACGGGACAGACATGGAAAACACTACATACTCCAAATTTTATGGCAAGGGAATAACTGTAAACTTGATTAATTTTACAATAATGATCAAACAAATGACGTCAATATGTAGAATTTAAAAGTACCCGACACTTGTTAAAACTTTGAAACATTGCGATGATGTCAGAGACTTACCGGATCGAACAAACGTAAACTCCCTTATATGTCCAGATCTCCATTCCTCTCTCACTTTTACAGTATAATGCTATTTTGGTCTAACTCAACAATAGTATACATTAAATATAAGGTCCTAATAAGTAGATACAATGTATGTAGACAAACTTGGGCATAAATAAATTACTTACGAAATTGTATGAAATATAACAAACCTCCTCAATATTCCTTAGTCACGCAGAGCTAAATTTCTCTTTTAAAAGATTGAAATGCAAATTAAGATGCATTGAAAATTATAAACAAGGAAACACATATTTAATTACCTTTTATGATAGATGAACTATAGGTCGTCTGTCATTTTATAACATTCTATGATGGCATAAAAAGGCGAGCTATCATATTCACATTTCAAATCGAAACTGCCAGATTGTTTATTGCATGTCTAGTTGTTTATTACAGGACTCAGTTTTACGACAGGGCAGCTTATACAACGGTTACACGTATATATATGTACTTACCACTATCAAACCTTCCTTGCATAAGTGATACGCATTTGATACACAGCCTTCTATTTTATATAGCTAGTATATGCAGTCTTTCTAAAGCGCTTTACCGCGCATTTTAAAATAGATACAATTTGGGGATTATCTTAATTTGCTAAAAGATTGGTATATTTTGATCATGAAGTTCATTGTAGTACTTTCATAAACGCAGCTATATTTTTGAAAGGATTCGATCAATATGCATGGTACATGTATACGTCATTTATCAAATCGACACAACCCTGGTAACGTTAATTATTTCACCCAAATCGTTCCAGGCATGATGCCGGTTAAAGTCAACGCCCTACGTAATATAATAGCCAGTGGTTTACGCTGATGAATATTGATAGTCGTTGTTTTTTTCTTAAAGTAACAAATTATGAAATCACATGCATGTGATTTCAACACTGTTGGAAATGCTAGTTTGGTGATTATGTGAAATATACATTTGTGTCACTTGTGTGTCGCTATTTAAACAAACACGCGACATATAGGAGTCCTTTGTATGGTCCCTCATAGTCAACGCCCTGAGTAATATCCAATGAGAGACCATGCTGAATATCAATATCAGCTTCTTTTTTTTTCTAAAAATAGCAAATTTCCAAATTATTTGGTCTCAATACTGTTGGTAATGCTACTTTGAAGATTACTTGTGTCAAAAAGAATCATGTGTAAGGTGCATCAAAGTCAATGTAATAAATAATTGAGAACCTTGTTGGACATTTACAATGCCTGTTCATATTGTTAGCGGATCAAATCTGCAGTATCACAAGGTCTCCGAGACGCTTACCAATAATGAGAATCTGACATACAGTACTGATGCTTGTCATTGCTACTTAAACCACAAAATGATCACAGTCAACCGATAACATGGTACTTGTCATAGCAGCCATATCGTTCTCCTAAACCTTTGACGGTTACAAGTTAGCTGTCAGAACAATGAGAAGGATTTGGAGATGCATAGGGTCAGTCATGCAGACTGTATTTGTTAACACGCGTAGACGATGTCCCCTTCATATGAAATCAGCATCAAAAATCAGATAACAGAAATGTAGGTCGACTCCCACCGATACCGAGTCACTTAGAAATTCTGCACCGTTGTGTGTATACTGTGTCTCCTCAAGAGTACGCAAAAATGAATGCGTTAAATATCAAAACAGTTCATATATATACTGCCATTATTACTATCATATGGAAGAGTATTTAGAACATGAGAAAAACAAGGTACTAGTGTTACATTAAATCTTCCGGACAAAGTAATTTATTTTCTCGGACAGAATATATTTTCTTGTATTCTTATGCTTTTCCGTATCATCATATACAAATATATTACGTTTTTCTGCATAAGGAAAACGTATCTTTGTCTTCCGAAAGTAGCTCTCGAGTAAAAAATATTGCAACTTGATCTTTGTAAGGAACATTTTACTAAATTTATTCTCCCCTTCCTTACGATCGTTAAATTGCCCATAAACGTCAGTTTGATGTAGTCTACAAGGTCATTGACGTCATATTTACGAGGTTTACGAGATAATGGCAATATTTTTACATAATATAACTCTAGAAATGAGAGTTTGATGACGCATCTGAAATAAGAAAACGTCAGTCATGTTCATCCTTCCTTACGGGTTTATGGTCAATAACTTGATATAACTGATATCACTGGCATATTGATATCTTATTAACAATTATACCAGTTTTTACCAATTTACAAAGTAACATTTTTTAAGAGAATACCGAAGCGTCAACAAAACCATAAACTGAACTAAAATTCGATTAAAAAATATGAAAAAAAGGATTTACATAGAGACTCTTGTAAAAGTTAAAGAGAATCAGACCAGGTGTTCCCGAAGAGTAAGCGTCTTCTGCTTCATCGATGTTATACTATTCACTTTGACCATATCATCACATATTCGTATGAATTATCCGCTTATGTATCGACTCCCTTGTGCTTCCTTAAGGAAGCTAGCTCATGTAGATTTGTGTAATTAACTTTTTCACAAAGCAACTTTTTTATCAATATTATAAATAATACATAAAAAATAAGCTTAATAATTGATAGGCCATAAGGGTTATTTCGAAAATATAAAGGTTTAAAATTTAGGGGGAAAAGAACTCCATTTTTAGATTTGTTTTTATAAAGAATAATTTTATAGGAAAATCATTTTTAAAGCTGCAAAAATAGAAATGAATATTAATTAAAAAGTATTGGGTCGGTGATTATTTAAGATCTACATTGTATACTATCAAAAACCAAATAGGGGTCACTGGGCATTTTTAGGATGCGTTGCTTATGGAGTTAAGAGAAGTTCCGAAAAATGTATACAGTTTTGAACAGACAGAGTTAACTCCCTTAAATGTCATCTGCTCTTTAAATGCAATTCGTTGTTTTTGAGATACAACTTCTCGGAACACGTGGCTGTTTAAATGACTTGCTGTATATGTCATATTTGAATCTTTCACCTGATTTTAACTGTGCAAAACAAATACACTTTGAATAGTTTCATGATACTGTCCATAAACTATAAAAGGACAAATAAATGGAAACAACAAACGATGTTGTCATTCATTTATTCAATAATGATAATGTAAACATATATTTAAATGTAACATACTGATTACTGATAAGCATGTACAGCAGAGAGCATTGCCATGTGATATGGACAAAGCCTATCTAACGTGATACATTGTCTGAGTTAAATTAATATATTTCAATATATACAAACTATTAAATGATTAAATGTGAGGATATTATATTCATTTATCTACAACTATCTTTGTGTGTTCATATTTGACCTGTACAATCAGTAAATAAAGCTGTCCGTTTGTTTATGGTGGAACAAACATATCCACGAACTTTCCAGTACATTAGCGACCGTGGATAATTGTTTGTTTCAGTTTATACATGTATACAGTACATTCTGAAAAACTTCTTATTATCCGAGTATTCGTGTTACGTGAGTTTAACTGCAAGTGTAAAGCATGGCCAAGACCGACGAAATGCTTCCAAGTTAAATTGAACCTTCGAGTTATACGAGTTCAAGATGAAAAGACATGGTATTGTAAATATGAATATTTATATATACGTTTGATTTATGACGAAGCCTGATAAATGTTGAAATCGTATGTACAATAACGTTCAGGCATTCTTACAGCAAACAAATACTCTTTCAGGACAAACATCAAAACGGTAGACACATTTCCGTACATTTGTACATAGCACGTCTCTCTAAAACATGTATATATATATATTTATATGTTCTCATATCAGGCACACATACCTTATTAATATAATTTTTTTTTTTTTGAATTTATATTGGATATCTAAGTCTTCTTACAATAGTCAAACGTCCAAACACTATATTATAATGTTGCACTAGAAAATTGTAACTTGTATTTTTACAGCAAATGTTTTCATTTGACATACATTCCTAAAACAAAATTGTTGTTCACACCACATGGATATACCTACATCCCATATAGTTCCTTCTGCAGAAAATCATTCTTACATGGGAACAATATTCCTACAACAAACATACATTCTTACAGGGCCTATATTTCTAAAGCAACAGACAGCCAAACGTTCAAACAGTTCGCAAACTTACAAATAGCACGTAAATATTAAGCAATGCTTTATCAAACAAACATCAATACACTAAGAAAAGCATTCAGGAACCGGTTTCATGAACGGTCCTTAAATTAAGTTAATTATGTTCTTAAAATTCTCCATTGGAAAGCGTTACAGAAATTTAAAAAAAAAACCAGAAAAATCCCTAAGGTTCTGTAATGCTTTTCTATGAAGATTCTTAGGAGAATTGATTATTTCACTCGTAGCAGGCGACTAACCCTTTCTAGAAGACCATCTCGAGAAACTCATCATATACCGTCAATGAAATCCCGATTTTATTTCTGTGAAAACTCTCGAAATAAACAAACAAAATGCGTCATATGAATTTCTACATCGTACTTCAGTTTTCAAAAGCAGATAATATTATTTAGGCTGTAGTAGTCAATATTTTTATGAATTTGCTCATTCGTTTGAATACAATTTCAATGGAGAAAAAACAATATCTATGTAAACTGAAAAGCATACCATAACACTCCAGACTTTTTTTCCTTTTTTTGATCCAAACGAAAACGAACGATGTTTCTCAATCAATTCCTACTAAATAATAAGGACCGCCATTGCAAGGACAAAGTCATCCTAATATGCCCGCAAACTAATCAAAAAGTATGACGAAACAAGTGTCCATATATCTGTATGTGATAGTCAATTAAAAATATAAAGACACTAAAGAATTTCTAAAATTGTACCCATACATATTGGCAAATCCAACTTTAACATAAATAATATACAAACATTCAGACTTCTATAAACAAGTTATCGTAGTGATACAATTTCGTTACCAACAAAAATACGTTTCATGTGGGTATTAAAGCGAAACCTTTCTAATACGGAATCCATAAAACGTGATTTGATTATGACGTCATAGATTGACCTTGCTCAATGACAGTCTCGTCGATCCGCTTCAGATAACATGGAGAACGCCTTACGTCAAACGCTCATTAATGGCTCCAATTTCATTTCAATTTGGGCTGTTCCGCGAATTTAGTTAAAAGGACGACGCAAATACAATCGCAGTTAATAAATTAAATATTCACGAAAAAACAAAATATATTAATTGCTGTGTATAGTCAAAACATAATTGACGGACTGGATAAGATTTAAAAAGCATCCATGCCGGTATGCACGCAAATCGATTGCATCCATATAACTCACATGAAACCTTTCCAGGCTTCATGCAATATGGATGTTACCGAATTGCGATCGAACCAGCAGAAATGTTAAAAACATGCCATTCAATCCCCTTTGGTTTACCAATACATAGGTACACCAACATTGAATGTGATACACTACGTCATTTGCTTCATTACACACTCTATCTACAACCGAACTGAGTATAAAACAATTCATGTGTCTATGTTCATCATAAAAGTTCACACAAGTACCTCATGGAAACACATTGCAGTTAAATAAGTGTGATGTAGACTGAGAAAACTCGACCCGAGAGTAAGATTTATGAACTTTATCACGAGGCTCAATAATTAGGGTGATTGATTATTTTTCTCTCACACTTTCTAAACGTAAACTAGCATGTAACGTGAACTTGCTGGTTCGCGCCGTCTTCAATAGCAAATGCAACGTTTAGCGAACTTGGCGACGTTACACTTGTTACAATGCAAGTGACGACGTAATAGTGAGATTTTAAAATAATAGCGCATGTGTGCGGTCTTCTCCCCACCCTGGTAAAAAACAGGTTTATCTTTTCCCTTGAAAAAAGGGGATGAACGTGTGAAGTGTGGGAGAATAAACAGTCATAATGTAATATGATTGTGTAACACAATCAAACCCTTTGAAACAAAACAGAAAAAAAACGCGCACATTGGAGAAGAATAAAACACAATTATCAGCCAAATAGCTATTCATGAGTTTCTGATAACTCTATTTACAATTCTTTTTTAAGCAATTTCGAAAGCATACAGGTAACACTTTTTGCACAGTTAGAGCTATAAAGGAAACAAAAAGATAAATGATCAAAAAAGTAATTTCATCATGATCAATTTGTATAATCAATATTGGTAATACATCATTTACAAATTGAAAACATTGAAAACATTTAATGGATGATATTATTGTATTAGCGTAAGAAAATTATTCTCGAAAGCATTTCGTAAACAATAGATGTTAAAAAGAGATGAAAAATAAGCGAAAATGACCACTTTCATGTCTTTCAGAAACAGTTGAAAATTCGTTTAAGTTAAATTAAATGATATTCTTAAAGTATTTACATATGACACAAAATCGGTAATGTATTAAAATCATATACCGTAAGGGCTAATGGAAAGAACTTATACAGGCAAAGCCTGTTTTTTAATCGTTTCATTTAATCAATACAATATATTTACAATGAAAATATCCTCAATCGTTGACTGTATTATACCACGTTTCTATACACTAAGCAAGGGTATAAAACACACAATGTTAGAGCGGCCTCCGTTTGTTTGTTGGCAACACGTATTATAATTCACCGTTCGGATATAATTCATCCACTTTTCAGTTGGTCACTGTAGCAGTGACTCGCGTCATAACAAATTCATGAATTCCGTGTGGAAGAATGCAATTACATAACTTATCCCACAAAATGAATATTTGTTAAAACCTTAGAAGCAAATAAGCCTTTTTAAGTACGAGTTTGTTTAATGGCTAACCCGGCATGTCGATTTTTTATTGGAACCTATGATCGCAATGGATTTATAGATACGAAAGGTCAAGTAGAGCATCCTTTCAACTGACGTAGGCAAATAACACAATTTCTTTCATCTCGTTCTGAACTGAGAACGAGACAAAGTCTGCATAGTTGACAACGCTTTTCTATATACATACCACCTTAATATTTATATATGTATATCGTTACGCATCGGACGGATGGGTTTCACATTGGCGGGAAAAAGCACAGGGTCTTGATAATCAATAACATAATATGTTATCTGGACCTGTTCTGGCATGCAGGTGCTTTATTTACATGTTTGGTCTTTAAATCAACATTCGGTAAAATGCCATTGTAAAGACATTACGATGTTCATAACACATGGATATATATATCAAAAGGTCAATGGTGTTGACTTGATTTTCAAAATATCCAGAAACACTCACAATGTAATTAGATTTTCAAAGCTAGACATTGAAAAATATCTCCAAGCCTCTATAGACTACCTACTTAGCAAAAATGTATCTTGCAAGATGCATTGAGTTGGCGTTACATGTAATACAGTATGATAATCAGTTACATACTATTTCAAAATACAACCCCGTTTTCCCCCATTAAATTGTTTTCCCAGTCCAATATCAAACCTGACTTCATCAAATCCCGCAGTCAAGAAGTCTGAAACATGTTTACTTTTTCCTTGAATAAGCTTTTCGTGTCCACTCCTTCGGCATATTTTCTTCCAATTTCAGGAACGTTGGGATATCAAGGTAGGGTTCTTCATCGTTTTAGAAGTGTTGCTGATGGAACGTCACATAATCATCATAATGGAAAGAACAATATCACAGTGGCGCCACATTATGTCTGCAAATGCCATCAAATATGTACGTATGCATATACTTTGGACGCATTTGATTACACCACAGCAACCCCACCCATCCCCTCTACTTGTGCGATGATATAACTCCGTGTTGTGTCCGCTTTAAGGAGTAGGGTTGCCTTCGTGCAACCCTGCATTGTGTTTGACAAACATGTGCAGAGACTATAGTAACTAGATGTTATTTCATATACTCTCTTCAAGAGGTATGTCAAATAACAGTGCTTCCTTGAGAGGATAACGCAATTTATTAGCATTTCACGCTCATTTTCTGGCCTTTTTTCATTTTACATAGCTTTCAGTAGTGAATCGGGCGTCACCGATGTTCGAGGAACACTGCTTCCTAGTACATGTATATCAGTAAAGTAGCTAGTATGACATTGTTCACCTCGCGTCAGCATTTAGTGCCACCTTGGAAAGCAGAAACTAGTGCAACAGCACGGACACATTTTGAAAGGTCTTTATACCAACATGTACAGCGATATAGGAGAAAAGCAACTAGACGCATTTTCCCCAAAACTCTATTTCAAGTCTGTTATGTGATAATTAGTATCACATACATTATACTTAAACGTTTTGTTCAGTTCACAGCGCTAACCAACGACAAGTTCATTAGATTCTTGTACATCCTTGTGCAACGGTGCAGCGGTAACAAAACTGAAAAACTTCCTTTATCCACGATGATTTCTTTACAGAGCTAACGACAGTCCAAAACTGAACCATTTCTATGCTCATAGTGCAGTGAACAGTGCCGATTCCGGGCACACAATACATTTCTTAACGCTAGTGAAGGATACTATGAGTGCAACTTTCTGTTGAATTTTTTTATATCGATAACGAATGAAAAATAGTCATTGTATTAAATTCCAAGTGCGTCACTGTGCATGGCTAGCTGCGCTTCCGTATTTTAATACATTCTATTGACAACATTCCTACCTTTCTGATGCTCCCTGACAATACAACGCTAACTGTGGCAACTTAATTGACGACTTTTCTGGTTCTGTCTTTCACTACTGTTGTGGAACAATCATACTTCATTACTATCAAAAGTTTTCTGTCCACAAACTTTTGCAGCGAAACCTAGTGAAAAAGTCACCATTAGTTTTTTCTTTCCGGTTTTTCGCCGCATTTTCGCGCACATGTCTGTTTCAATTCCATTGAAGCCAACATTTCATAACATTATTCATTATTCATTACCAAAACATAGCACCACGACTTCACAATGAGTGAACTTATGCTAGTGGAACAAAAAAGAGCACACCAACGTCAAAGTACTTGTGAAGAGTAACATCATGTCTGATGAGAGATTAATTCCATTGTTACAGAAGTTTGTGGAGCAAAAACAATAGAGAGCCGTAAAGCCAATGTCGTTAGTCCATTCGCGGCATCCATCCGTCTCATTCAGACCGTACAGCGTGCCCATCTCGTAGCAGACCCTGGCAATACCGACCCAGCCATCTACAACGATAAGATTAAACGATGTCAGTTTAAAAAAAGCACTGCAGAACAAATTGCCAATCAATGTAGGCAGTTAATTTGCATTCATTTTGTTTTTTTTTATGAAAGGTGCTAATTTATTGCATCAAAACTTGTCATCCTAACATAATACCATTGCATTATAACGCAGGGGAATGAGAGGTACATTATGTTCACTTGGATGGAAATAATTTCTAATGTTGGTATCATTTACAGAGAATTATGCTAACATTTGATACAGAAAGTTTGTTCAGGGTCGTTTATTCTATTTGATCAGCTTTCCAGATGACCTCAGTTAGTTTTACTGTTCTAGAGTATGTTAGTTTTACTGTCCTAGGTTCTTATGTTATTTTTGTATGAGATATCTGGGTTAAGTTGTAAAGCTAAATACAACAACCGCCCGCAGGCAGAACTTTCATAGCCTTCACACTTACACGTATTGTACAACATACACTTTTTATCCTACAGCCCATCTTACAAGATATAGATGTATCTTACACTTCAAAAAAAGTCCTACATTTCAAAAGAGAAAAATTACGCCACACACACATATACGTCATACATGTAACTGTCATAAATTGGACTTAAATAACCTACATCCCCTCATCTGTCGTAATTTCCTGTATATCCGAGTGATTTCATGGGTATGACGAATATTCCCCTCTTTACAAGTGAGTGATATTTCGTCACAAAAGATAATCGTACTACATAAACTGATTCTGATTGAGGTCACGTGCTCATTATCTATTATGAAATTTTATCATAGCTAAGACAACCATGCAGAGATAGGATGGTACAAAATCCGTGGCTGAGGCCGATATGTTCCAGTCTTTTTATCGCGCCTAATTTGTTCTGTATTTTTATATTTTGAACAAATACCAAAGGCGTCACTTATTTGGGGACATTCTTAACCCTAATAGGAACGTTATAAGATTGTTGTTAACAAGATGCTTTTCTAAGTTTTTTGGTAATATGAGTATCTGTCATAGCGGGTTAAAATTCTTTAATGTCAAACTCAAATTAGTGAATGATTCTTTTTCTCTTTCCATATTGATCAAATGCATTTCATATGAAACGTGTTCATGTTGCATGATAATTTCATGGTTGAGATAATGTCGTAATATTATATACATATAATTGACGACTTAACATCGTTACGCATAGAAGAATCCTCGTCACATACCTAGTGTTAGATAAGGATAGCTGGCACCAGTAAACATGGAATCTGCCCAGGGTAAGAGAGGAAACGCTATGCACTCCTTGCATTAAATGACATGGTGCCACGTTATACATACTGTTCTTTGATATATTTCCAACGTTCAAATAAGTCATGTGTAAAGTGTTATTAATAAAAGATACATTGAACCGTCTATAGATAATTGGGGTTTGCTTACGGGTTTTGGGGTGCGCATGAACGCACCAAAAAGTGCAGCCTAGTTTAATAAAGATTTGATTTTATTCTTCATGTAATATATATTCAAAGATAAGGATTTATAATAGATGGTTGAAAATTGTAGTTATGAATGACCCCTATTGATGTGTATGCCTTTCATATCAATGTGATGTCTTAATATTGTTGAAAGTATTATATCCAATGTCGACAGAAACGGTTATCGTCGAGTTTCAGGAAGATGAAATGGGGCTCTACTGATTGCTGTTATCATTAAAGTTGTGAAAATTCAATTTCAGATTGTTCAACGATAGAAAATCAAGTTTATTGACAAAGCGGGACACGTATTTTATAGGTCATCATTTGATAAAACAATATGAGCGCAAGGGAAGCCCCAAGTTATTCTACCACATTTTAAACCTAAATCTAGTTTAATTAACGCGACTCCACGAAGCAGGAAGCATTACAGAGCCTCCCCAAGAGTTTTGTCTTAAAAAGAATGCAGCAAAATATATTAATTGCATAAATTGAATTTAGATTTCTTGGAAAAAAACGTTAGAAAAAAAAAATATTTGAAAAATGAAGTCATCCTCGAGAATAACGCTTACTTTCGGTCTCTTCAACATTTGAATATGTCAAAGCGAAGTCGGAGGCTTCGTGTGTAGCACCTTTTGGACGATACGAGAATACAGGTCGGATCGTTCTGAACAACAAACTAATTTGGCAGTCTGAAATTTGGGGCGTCACTCATAATTATCCAAATGACTCGTTTCAGCCCAGTGACTGATCAGGGATGTTACCACACTGTAATCTTGGATATCATAGATGGAATAAAATAATCTAACTTCCATATGCAATGTATCTCCAGGTACATTGTAGGTTGATTGATTACTGTCGATATTTTGAAAATGATTAATCCGTTTGTGAATTGCATGACTTAAACGTTTAGTTTGTAGTACTGTACGTGTAGAAAACGCTGAAACGAGAAATGTGACTGAATTTACATGAGTTAATTACGAACCTTGCCATGATGATCTTACTCTATACAATAGTTTCATTTTACTCAACGAAAAGGCTTTGGTACATTGTAGTTTGAACACCACAATATGGATAATCGGTGCGTTGTTTGGGATCGTCTGCTCTCTACGATACACTGCTTGTCAGATGTGCGCATTGCATTATGAACCGTACATTGGACTGGCAGAATGTCCATAAAGAAACATTATTGATGTGTAATTCTGATCTTTTTCATGTGATCTGTTGGCGTAATATGTCATAGCTTTTGTATTGTCTAAATATCCGCGTACCCTACTTTACAAAATGACACGGTAAGTTAGCTGACTTCAATGGTCTTCGCCGAAAGTCCTCCGGGATTCATTCAATCAATCTGATAACATAACATTGAGGTTTAAAGATTGTTTACAGATACCATAATCATACATTTCTAAATTCTATTCTGGTTGGTATCTGTATTTAATATCTCATTTTCCAGTTCATTAATTCGATTGTTTTTGAAGGAGTAATAACAGGCTTTGCGATTAAATGTCCCAAATGAGGATTTATTACTAATTCACATTGCGTGCAAAACGGTTGAGGATATTGATTGTGTTATCTAACGATAGTGAAAATTGTACATGAACAAATATGTATCAATTCAAGTTCGTATTTTCTATACCCTTTCTTATCAACATTGGATTCGGTAAGGTACCTGAAGTGCGCCTCTTAAACGAAAAAACTAAATATACATGCATTTAAACTTGACTGGTGTATCGTTGGCCTAATGTTTAAGAACCTTAATTGATTCACCTTTAATTGTTCTGCTTCCACGAATTAGGGCAAAACTGATTTTTAATTGTTCATGTAGCATTAACTCTTTCGGAACTTATTTAATGTTTTATACCTAACACCACACCTTCTAACTTTAAAGCTCAAAGATGATATGGTTACAAATCACTTTTTCAAGACTTTTCTGTGATCATTTCGCACCATTTGCAAACGATTTGACAGCTCGACGACACTAGCTCTTCTCCGACGTCTTTCACGCAGGAAACCTACATCAGTGCAACTGTCACGGCGAGTGGATAGGGGTATTGGGGTTATGGCCATTGACAGCCTGCGAGAAGAACACTTTAATGCACGCATGCTACCTCAAAGCATGGAACGCCATTCATTGGACAACACTTTATTGTGTGCGAGATAGTTCTGTCGGACCACCGATCGACTTTGGTGTCAACTTTAGCTCCTATTGATGAAGGACACAAACGTCAGAAGTAACTAACTTTTCAAAGTGACAAAATGAATAAGAGTGCGAGGACCATGACGTCGTGGTGTAATCAGGCATAAGCATTTAGTAATAAGATATACAGTTTACACATACATTTGAGAGGAATCCAGACTCGTGCCAAAATAATTGCAGGTTCGAAGTACGCCACGGCACTGTCTTACCTTTTTGAACTAGCAACTTTACTCCGGCTGTGTCAGTCTACTTACTAAGGACGTGTTCGGATAATACTAGGATTGCTGAATGCTACATGTAGCTGTAAGCGTCGAAATAGCTACACCCGATGTATGTTCCCAAGGAAGTTTGAAGATATACTGGAAGGTTAAAACGGACCTGTAACCATATGGTTACGTATCTACATATATATGTATTAACGCCGTTAAGACGATATTCTAGCTATGTTTTGATAAAGTGGTTGATTTTTTTCTTCTTTTTATCATGATACAAATGTTATCACTCCCTCTCGTTGACAAGGAGGCTTCAATGAATTAGACTCTTTGAGGTTAATTCAAATATTAAAATATGAAAACAAATAAATAAAAATAAACCCAATACACAAATTTAAAGTCTTCTATTTTATACATAATTTTGTTTGTTCATGGTATGTGCGCATTAACATTTTACAATTCAATCAAACGTGATCACCTGTAAAAATCATATTGACCGGACACCTACACAATATTGCATAAACAATGTCGTATTGACCTGATGACGTCTTAATAATTTCGTACTCAATACAAAGCTTCAACCGTCGGTAAATACAAAATATATTGACAATGTCCAGTCGAAATGTTAACAATAAGACATGGACTGTCATCTGCAATTTGCAATGTTGAAAGCAGAAGAAGAGAGGGGGTACGTGTAGCATATCATCTCTAAACGACCAACGTCAGTTGTCGTAAGACTGCTTTGAAATCAAATTGTGTGATGTTCGCGATACTTTTATGTCGGCTTCATTCTTGACTTCTTGCTGTAATGATACATATGTTATTGAGCTAAACGTAATTACTGTAGATTGTACCTGCTAACATTTCGTTCATTTTAATGTTAGCTTTGTCAAAAGACAAAAATGACAATATTACGAATAGTTTCTTGATATTTCATCTATAAAAATAATATTTTGTGTTAAAGATGAAATCAAAGTAACAAAACATATTTTGAAATAAAAAGATGTAAACAACAGAAATGTTCGGTTTTCACTTGATAGTCTAAAAGTAGTAGAACATATTGATTCGGTTCATACATGGTTTTATTGACCTCGAATTTGCTTTAGGACGATATAATCATGTGTCGACCTATCAACATGTGATAACTATGTATTAGTCTATGCGGTATGATTATTTCTGTGCGTTTTGATTTATTACCGAAACTGCCAGACGTTTCTTGACATATGATTATTATGCTAAGAAATCATAAAAGTAAAAGTACAGTGACATTACAGAACATCATATTTATAGCAGTCATCATCCATAGCAAATCATTGAAAATGCATAACAGGAAGCCCTAACAATAAATTTCTGTTTAACGTAGGGCGGTGTGGTATAATAAAATGTATTTAGATTTAAAGAAGGTTTTTGTTGCCAATAAAAAATGTCTTTATTAAAAATGTAAAACGAGAAAACGTAAATCAAAGAAACAAAGCACTACAAAACATGTAAACATATTGATTTGCAGAAACAAAACAACTATGCATATCCCCCATGCTCATGACTTTACAATCTTCATATAATATGCATGAAATATGATCAATGCGAATCTAGAATTCAACCCACTACACAAACAAGTGAATACAGAAAAAAACTGTTGGATCAGAAAAGAAAAAGGAAGAGGAGAGGAACCAAATCAATAAAACGTAAACACAAATTAAGAATACCGAAGCGTAAATAGAACCATAATCTGATCTCAAAATCAGTTAAACAAGGAGAAATATATGAAAAAGGAAAGATCCACATTGAGACCCTTGCACAAGTACAATATAATTCGACCAGGTGTTCCGGAAGAGTAAGCGTCCACTGCTTCATAGACGACATCCACAATGTTACTTTTGGTCACACCAAAGTAATCATCGAGTCCTCAAAATGGGAACCGAGTCATCAAAACAAGTAAACACTCTGATGAGAATACTCAAAAACGTCCATCTTTATATCACACATTGATACACAATATTTCTCAACGAGACAAAGATGGCGACCATAAAATTTGCCCATAGTTCTGATCAACCTGCATCGCTCGAATCCCTGTGTTGCTAGTTAGTTTGTCAGCAGTCGACATCGATCATGACAATCGCGATATTTGTAGCAAGCCCTGGAATAACGAACCAACTGCATGATTACACAATAGGTTGGAGAAGCAGGATGTTACTATCAAGAAATGGACAATGCACGATTGGAAAATTGAAATCACCACGTGTATCGTTATAGCTAAGTAGTAAGCTGTTCATGTCTGTCATCGTTTAAGTGAAGATCGAGGTAAGTAGTTGCTGTGTCTTGTATTTCATGTTAAGAAAGGTATATACGATCGAGGTGGTCAGTAAATGTAAATGCAAATTGAATTTTAATTAAATCCTAAGCAGTAGAATATGGGAAGATAAACTAATGTCGAAAGACCATTTGAACATAATCTGATTAACAGTACGAGCAGTGTATTTTGTGTCATTGAAACCGATCCTATATGAGTCATATCCAAAGTCAGAGTCACGTTAGGGATAACTAAACCATAAGGCCCATTACTAAGTATTATGAAGACATCGACCTTGATACCGGTCGGGAAAATAAAATATTTCCATTGCGTTCATGATTGCGACCATGAGTCATGCCAGTAATCTTCATCAACCTTAAGCTCCAGAAAGTCGACCTCTATAACGGAAATCATTATGTTTTAGGGCAAGCTCTGGAATACTAAACCCACTGCGACATATCGACACCGTAGATATTTTACTGAATGCGACTCTTAGACAGGCATTTCAAACGAAAAATTACGGATCACAGTAGTACTGGACTTTGCAATTATTATTATGTCTGAACTGAATGACGGTTTACATGCATTAAAATGTTAAGCATTTTTGTGAACGAAGATAATTTACTACAATAGTCTAAGAATGTGAATTTATTCTTAAATAAAGGTACGAGTAGTAATGAACCAAAGTAATGTAGAAGAAAAACACTTCTGTTGAGTTATAAGAATAGTAAATGTAATGAATGTATAAATCTTAAAAGGGTTGTATCCCTGTGTTACTGAGAACATTTTAGTGACTGCTTTGTTGTTGCCGTAGATTTTTGTTTGTTATTTCAATGTATGAGTCCCAATAAACTAAACTGCTTGTTGCTTGTTCTGATAAGAAACTATTCAAGAAAGTATCATTTACCCTAACTGGCACATAGTACTTTGACAAATTTGTTATGTGATGAAAATCTTATAGTCATAATTTGTCTGCTGGAGCATCTTTTGAGTAGTGACATAATTAACAAAAAGAACAATTTTGTATTACACATCTTATACAGTACGTTTCCCCTTAATTCATAAATCAAATGAGATTTGAGCACACTCCTGCTTCCGTAGTAGTTTCGATTTGCACCTTTTGACCCCTACTGACGGGTCATAGAAGGACGAAACAGCTGTGTGATGCAATTTTATTCCATTTTGGGCAAACTGTATTTATAACTAATTTTAAAAGTAACATTTTGAGTCATAAAGTAGCCAAAACCCTCTAATAATATGATGTAGGGTCGGCAAGTGAAACAGTGAATTAGGTTGCTTTTTGCTTAGTTGACCGGGGTTCGATTCCCTGCTCACACAAAGACAGGTATTGGGTCACTTTCTCGACAATGACGTTTTCTCCAGGTCATATGTTTTCCTTACACATTATTTACACGTGCACTACCGTTCTGACAAACAGCAATAATTTGATAATTTAGTTAAACGCTTTACATTATTGTAAAAATACTGAAGTTGATATTTTCATTAGCTGATTTACGTTTTAATGACAGGACCGGATGAACAAGCCACCTAGAAAAGTATGGCCACAAATTCAATGTAACAGTTTATTAATATTCACTGAAAATCAAAACACGATAAAGGAAATTTAGACAAGTAATTTAAAAAAAATATATTGGATTTACCACTCTATTTCTTGTAATATGTTTTAATAAAACTTTAGCAAACCTTTTTATCAGTTGTTTGTAAATTTTGAATAATTTAAAATAGTGATATGTTCGAAGAATTTCTTTAAATAGCGTGCATTATATTACAATTACCAGTGGACAATACCGCTGTAAATATAGCGTCAACAAGTGTGGTATAAATCCAACAGACAGACCTCAAGCTAAGCTCTGCTCTTGTGAGATTTGAATCACGTTCAAATTTAGTTTTAATCTTATATAAGTTTCTGAAAGATCTAAAAACTGATTATTTAAATAGTAAATATGAAAAATCTGGTAAACTCTTGATGTCTGGTGTTTGAAAAACTTTCTATAGAAGAATGTAAAAAATAACAAGACCAGTATGGTGGTCATTTTGAAACTTAGTTGTGTATTTTTTTATCTTCAAGAACGACTAAATTACATCTTTTTAAGCTTTATAGATCATTAAAATCGTCAGTGTGTCGCCATTTTTCATTATACAGGTAGCACGTTTAATTTTCGCCAAACAACTATTTTAAATTTAGTATAAAGCGAATATTATCAAGCAAAGCAATTTATTTAACATTTTAGGTTTTTCTACATAGTAAATGTACAATTGTACAGCAAGTTTGATTTTTGACTCCAGGATAGTGAAAATAAATAAGAGAATACCGAAGCGTTAACAAAATCATAACCCAAACTCAAAATCGATTAAACCAGGGGCAAAATTTGAACAAAGGAAAGATTCACATGGAGACCCTTGCAAATGTACAAGAGAATAAGTCCAGTAGTTCCGGAAGAGTAAGCGTCTTCAGCTTCATCGACGACACCCGCCATAAATCAATGGCCCATAAAAAAACAAGCGCGCTACCGCCCAATATGACTGCTTTAGAAAGCGAGACCGATTTCCTTTTGATCTGCCAAATGTTAAAAAAAATTTAGTCATCACAAGGTCTTATATAAAGCATTAAATCTGCAAAAAATGAAAAGGTTTATTTACAATTAAATGTATCTTCCATAGTTTAAAAGATTCTTATATTTTTGTTAATTTTGCAAACATTCATAAGTATCGGATCACAAGTCTGGTGGATATTGAATGAAATTCCTGCAATTGGACAAAATAGCGTTTTTCACATAAAATCACGTATGAAGTAGCGCGAAATCGAATGCATTGCAATGCACTTCCTATTTTATTTCCCACTGTGCCACGAACTCCTTTTTTAAGGTCACTCGGTTCCTTTGTCAATATCCATAGGAATTTCATGAAATTTCACTCAAATGTTTACTAGTGTTTAAAGAACAAGTATTTTTGTTGTAATTGGCCGAAAAACTGCAGAAATCTTTTTAGGGTGAAAACCTGATATTTTCAGGGAAAACACCAGAAAGAGCGAAATCAACAATTAACATATTACGTTTTAATGTATTACAATCCTAACGTTATATATACATATAAAACAGAAAAGAAGGCAAATATTTTACGCTTCGTATAACTTTTATTCAGCAAAACAAACAATTATATGTATGTTTTTCATCAACATTTTCAAATATCAAAACATTGTGTGGATGAAAAACTGATTTTTTTAAAGTTATGTTATGAAGAAACAATCTTTATTTAACAAAGCATGAAAAAATTGAACCAAGAAACATTATTCCACTTATTGTTTTTCTTTATTTTCAATTGCCTCCCTTTTCACTGCAACTGGACTTAATTGTAGGAGGTATAGATTTTCCCATATCACATAAACCCAATTCTAAAGTACATGTATCTTAATATAGATTAATAAAACCACGTGTATCAAAAATGTATTATAGGAACATTTCAGTTAACCCTAATTTAAACAACTCGGTACTTATATGAAATAGATTATCAAGCACATACCGATTGAAAGTCTAAACGATATATAGGTTTTTTTGGTGTCTACATCTAAAGATTATCCATTTAATGCGTTGAAAGTAGTGATATACTAGGTTTATCGATTGCGTTAGCCTGATTTGAATGTATCCACTCGCCTCGTATCAGATTACACAGAAAATAGTTTATAACTAGCATTTATGGCATTTATTGAATAGAGATATCATCAGACCATGTTGCATTAAATATCGAATAAATATAAAGCAATGTGTTTTATTTAATGATGCAGTTGTAAAGAATTGAAGCGGACATATAGGTTGTCTTGGTGTTTACATTACTAATAGATGAATGAGTGTGAGTGGGGAACCCGCTTATGAAACTCACATCATGGCATCGTTGTAGATAAAAACACAAACGCGTGTTACCAGTTCCAAGTCCTTGTATTCACTCCCAAATATATGTTTTACATAAACAGATTTCTGATAAATGGGAATAACTCAAATACATTGGAGTTATTAATTACCTCCCCTATACCATACTGTATATAACACGTTTACATAAGATCAGGTTGATATAGTCGATAATTACGCAACCGACTTAACCTTCTAGCGTTTACATTGATTCTAGCAGACGCTTGGGTCTTTGCCGGATTGCAAATTGCATGATCATCGGCGTATGTACGGTGAATTTCTTACCCACGATAGGTATCAAATTTTATATCCGTCAAAGCGGCCATGTTTTTGCCAAGAACTATAATCAACGGACCGAGAGACCTTAAAGAGCCCATCAGAAAAAAAGTTTGTCATAAGAAAATTTTGGATAATTTCAGGCTTCTTTGTGTGTTTTATATGTGTACATTTGCGTATTTGTATATTTGCGTATGTGTACATTTGCGTATGTATACATTTGTGTATATACATATTTGCGTATGTGCACATTTGCGTATGTGTTCATTTGCGTTTAAGTGCATTTGCATATGCACATAGATGTAAGTTAGGCTATGCTGACGTTTTCCCATCCCAACTAAACCACTATACAGAAGGTAGCCAGTAAAGCTTTCTACCCAACTCACATGACACTAGCTATGTGCTAACCAAAAGCTGCAATTATCTAAAAGCTTGCAGCGACTGCAAAAACTTCCAATTTTAAGGACTTTGGTATGTTTCATACCCATTCGACATGTTCACATGCTTGTCATTTAAGAATCTTATTCTACAATGTTATAATTCAGCTAACGTAATATAATAAGCCGTTCACATCATACAGTTTTTGGGTATCTTTCAGAACAAGAAAAAGCTAACAGAAGAACGGTCCCATAATCTAAATAACGATTTCCTTTCGTAGATGACACGTGTAGTAGAATTTTACAAATCAATATCATCACTTGAAAAACAATAATGATTCTTTAGAAGCGTTGAACCACAAATGGTGTTGCACTTTTACAAGTCCCTTAAATACGCAGAAATGATAATCACGGAGCACCTAAGACTGACAATTTATTTATTTCCCGGAAGTCCTAGCTGTTCCATTAACTTGATATGCGCTGTCATATGTCAATGGAAACTCAGCGGTTTTGGCCCATTCTCTTCGTACGTGTCTGACAAGATATCTCACTACAGGCCGTTTGGCTACTCGATGAGTATTCAACGTAACACGTCTTTTCATGATTGAAAGCATTATCGCCCTACGTGAGAGAATCCTTCTTCAGCTGTCTGTGCAGGAATTGACCCCGCAGGTTCGTTATAAAGAATTGTCTGCTAAATGGATTTCATGGACTACTTCAAGACCGAGACACGTGGACATGTTTTGTGTCCCACTTACATTGATTGGGGCTCAATGTGGGTTGAATGAAACAGTTCATCCGAAGATTGGAATAATTCATTTTGCATATACGTCTCAATATATCCATAAAGAGAATCCATTAGTGTTATCAGAACTACGCCATTTGCGTAATTGTGTGTTTTGTATACGTTCCATATACTATGGAGAGCGGATTTGTTTTAGAAGGGCGACAGACATTTGACTAATTGTGTGCTTTGCTGAAAAAAGTACAATCCATGCAAGTAATGGTGTACGCCTGTCAAGCTTAACGACAGATAAACATATGTGGTCTCGACATTTGTAAACTCAAAACGTAAACTACATACTAGATATAAAAATGGAAAAAAAGCTATTACACTATAACGTAATGATGTTGGAAGAAGAGAAAAGCAGAGAAAAGGGAAGAGTTTTTGGAACTTAAAGAAAACTTTGTACGTGTATATAAGTTTCCCGTATAAATCTCCTTGCAACCTTGAGTGCCAGTAGTTATATTTGTTGTAATAAACCTAATGGATACAGAGATAGAGGAGAGGACACATCATATAAATATTGATTTTGATATATAAATGAAAAAAATCACAAGTAATTCCCATTGAATGTGACATTCATTAGTCTCGCTGAGATGGAATGAGAATAATGTTCTAACTAATGTTAAAATGTAACTTACCGAAGCATATAACTTACAAAATCGTTATATATTTTGAAATAATTCAAAACAAGTATTCCCTGTGCAATTAAGGAATAACTGTAAATATATAAGTTACGTGAGAACTCGTGATATTTTGGATGAACTTAATATACCTGATCAATGGAAACTTTTGTATAATTACATAAACTTTTATACATGTAGTTATTATTGTATTTCTATTTTTATTGAAATTAGGTACACGGTAGTGCTTTATAATATATTTGCAAAATAATTAACAAGATGGCGATCTTGTGTGATATGAAGATGGACGTTTTTGAAATTGCTTATTAGGGCTTTTCACCATGTGTTGAAAAGATCTATTGTTTCTGTTTTGTTTATTCTTCTTCTTCTTCTTCTTCTGCATTAAATTTTGTCGAATGAATTGCTCCAAAACAGTAAGAGGTATGCCAATGTACGTTTAGAATGTTATATGGCATGAACTGAAGGGGTGACAGAAACTTTTTAAGTAGGTAAAGAAATACAAAATGGCCGCCATGACGTCATACTTAAAAAGTTTAAAACGACCATAACTCGAAAAGTATTCATTATACAGAGGACATGTAGCTATATCAAATGTAGATCATGTCTGGGGCTAACTTTATTTCCATGTTATAAGTTAAGAGGTCAAATAATAAAGCTCGCTGTTGGGTCAAAAGTCATCAATTTTTCTAACTTTTTTTATTTTTCAACATTTTTCAATAATTCTTTTTGAATATGATAGACAATGTCATAACAATCAAAACGATGTTTTCATTTTTTATTTTACACATGCGGTTTCCGGTATACGCCATTTTAAATTTCCCCCTATATAATCTATATATATCACATTTAAAACTTCTTCTCAAATTCCACCAATGGGATTCAGCTCAAACTTGTCTAAAATGATCGTGGGATAGTCCCGACTAAAGTTTGATATTTTTAAATTGATTCAAAATCCAAGATGGCCGTTATGACGTCATTCTTTAAAATGTTAAAATGGCTATTATCTCAATAACCGTTTAATGTCCAGATGTTTCAAAGGTATCTTATTGTAGATAACATCTACGGAAAAGTTTCTTCTTCTTCAAGTTATTACAAAATATGTCTCGTAAAAAAGCGCAGCAGAGGTCAAAGTTAATCTATTTTTAGAAATGTTTCATTTTTCATTATTTTTGAAAACTGTTTTTACAGATCAATAGAGTATGCCATTCCTATGATATTGCTACAGACCCGTACACGTTCGCTGTTCCATCTTAGACGCAAACGGTACGGAAGTGCTTCGGAAATGCTACTCAGATGATACGGAAATTCTACGCAAACGGTACGGAAATGCTACAGAAATGCTACGCGAACGGTACGGAAGTGCTACTCAAATGGTACGGAAATGCTACGTAAATGCTACACAAACGGTACGGAAATGCTACGGGTGACGCTTGCAAACGGTCGATCACATTTACGGATTTTTATAAAAACGGATCCACATAATCACACATACAAACGAAACGAAATACCCATAATGCATTGGGAAACGTGTGCTGAAACCGAATGTGGAGATCCAGCGTGAACACATGCGTACGATTGTTTTTTAATGTTTGCTTTGCCATTAAGATAATGGTATGAGAGTGAAACAAACAGACATGCCTTAAAAGTAATTGGGAACAATATCAAATATCGGTAATATTGGAACATGTATTAAATTTTTCCGTCATAGAGACCTGACGTACGCTGACAGGTAGCCATGGGGATCAGTCGGAACACCTCGGGTATTCTCTTCCGAGCTTGCTGGAAAGGCCCGATGTTGTCCGACTGGCTGGGGCATATGACCTTGATATTTTTATTTTATTTTATTTAATGTTAAATTTAGTCAGATTCATACATATCGATAAAAGCCTTGTTTTTTGTTTTGTAAATTTTTGAGACTGAGATTATTTACAAAATTCTGAGTTTATGCAGCTTATAAAAACATGAACTATTCGTTTCGTCAGATTTATTCCGTAAAATTTCCAACCGAACGTTTCGCGAACGCTTTGTAAATGACGCTAGTGCTACGGAAATGGTACGGTAGTGCGACGCAAATGCTACGGTAATGCTACGGTAGTGCGACGCAAATGCTACGGTAATGCTACGGAAATGCTACGCAAACGGTACGGAAATGCTACGGTAATGCTACGGAAGTGCTACGGAAATGCTACGCAAACGGTACGCTTAAAGTGGAACAGCGAACGTGTACGGGTCTGTACCTTCGGTGTCTTGATAGCACTTCTGGTTAAGGTATTACCCCATTTTGAATATTTCCCTATATATTCTATATTAAAAATCGTTTTACATTTCTAAAATGATCGTGGGATAGTCCCGACTTAAGTTTGATATTTTTAAATTGATTCAAAATCCAAGATGGCCGCTATGACGTCATACTTTAAAATGTTAAAATGGCTATATCTCAATAACCGTTTAATGTCCAGATGTTTCAAAGGTATTCTATTGTAGATTACATTTACGGAAAAGTTTCTTCTTCTACAAGTTATTACAAAATATGTATCGTAAAAAGCGCAGCAGGGGTCAAAGTTAATCTATTTTTAGAAATGTTTCATTTTTCATTCTTTTCGAAAACTTTTTCTACAGATAAATAGACTTGTTATGATTGACAATGATGACTTGGTTCTCATTTTGAGGATTGATGCTTATTTGGATGTGACCATGATTTACATGACGGGTGTCGTCGATGACACGGGAGACGCGGGAGACGCTTACCCTTCCGGAACACCTGGTTTTATTCTTTTGTACTTTTACGAGGGTGTCCATATCAATCTTTTCTTTGTTTCTGTTTTGCCTCTTGTTATATCGATTTTGCATTAACGTTTGACCTGCTCTAAAAAATCATTAGAATACCGAAGCGTCAACAAAACCATAATCCGAACCCACAATCGATTAAACTAGGGGGGGGGGGGGGGTGGGGGTTGACCTTTGCTACAGTACAGGAGAATAAAACCAGGTATTCGGGAAAAGTAAACGTCTTCTGCTTCATCGACAGCACATGTAAAGTTTGGTCACATCCAAGAAAACATCAAGTCCTCAAAGTGGTAAATGAGTGTCATCATTCTCAATCACCACAAATAAGCACACGTACCGGCATACTCGAAAACGTCCATCTTCATATCACAAAATCGATACAAAATATTTTTGAACAAAACAAAGATGGCGAACATAAAACTTCCTGTTGTTACATACCTGACTCCGTCTGACGCTGAAGTGCGCATTTGTAAAACGGACTGCCATCTCCACATTTTTTCGCCTTAAATTGATAGGCCTTGAAGTATTTGCCACATGCGGGATTGACGCCGTTTTCACACTCGTAGCAACGGATGCTGGACACTGCAGAAACACAAAGACAAATGTAATAAGTATAACAAGCCATTACCATACAAAGGTAACGCTTTTGGATGTGTATCACTTCAGAAAACAAAAACAAAAACAACGTAACACGCACAACTGAAGTAGATTGCATCTTTAAACTAAGACAGAAAAAATACACATCATAAGTCGTTTCGAATCATCGATGAAGATAGGGGCCAAAAAGATTGGAACTCGAAATTGACAAAATTGCTCTGGAAACATAGGGGCATACGGGCAACCCCGGGATTAATTAATAAAAAATAGTATAAGGACTTTATTCTAAATCAAATAACATGTAAATATTTAGCATGAACCAAAGCAAACAAAGGATATCCATGCTAATCTATCAGACAAGAGTGGAAACGGCCCAGACAATGTTTTGTTTTGTTTGAGTGTTTGTACGTCTTATTATCAGCTTGGGTAATTTAAGGACAGCCTCCCGGTGTGTGCGATGTGTGTATTGAGTGCGTGTGTACTTTGGAGGCCGTGGTATGTCCTTGTAAGCCTCTTTGTGGTAGTCCGGTACTGTTGCCGATATAAAGTACTACCACACTGAACACTGAAGTTACTTCCAAAGGCCCTCAGCAAAACACACAGCGTGTCACATTATAATGACAACGGGTGAACAAGGCGTTCCGACTCCCGTAATGCTGGGCGTCAAACATAGATATTTGATACCATGTCATGTCTCGACCACGTGACAGTACTCAGAACCTTCCAAACAGGGCAAACGCTCCAATGAAGGTCGACGGTGAGAAAAGAAATGTATAAAATTGTAATCATATAAACAACAAGCAGACACATCTTATCAAGGTTACACTATAAATTGGACTACAGATGTTTCTCACCACTACACACAGTGGTAATTGATTATCAAATGTTTTGATGAAGACAAATAACTCGATCATATTATACATTATATACCGACACGTAATATATAAACGCATACGGTCAAGGAGCAAACACTGATGTATTACACAACAAATCAAGACAAAGATAAGGGAACTAAAATAAAATTAAAAAAAAACAGCTGAGAACGCCATAGTTTAAATATACACATATAATTATTTATATGAAATCATCATAAATATTTCAGGAATTGAGGTCAATTTAAAGACATGTTTTTGTATTTTATAAATATATACCTTACAATGTACGTTACGTAATCATTGTTTTCCATATGAGTATATGCCAATACTAGGACATTTTTTGTAAAGCATGTCCAATTTTCAGACAATGAAATGGACAAAGGACTCTCGGGAAGCGTATCGAGTCTCCTAGTGTTACGACGTTCACCGTAATGTAACAAGCATTAGTAACCCTTAATTTACTAATTGTTGGCTGCTATGGCTTTTGTTTTTGAAAAAAAACTACATTTAAATCAGAAGCTCAATAACATGCAATACTATGCGTTAGCTGTAGGCGTCTCCTCCAGTTGATATTTGAATGCAAGGAAGAATCAAATCACAGAAGTGATCGTGCATCGTCAATCATCACTTCAGATTCTAATAGAATACTTCAAAACTGCAATTTTGTTGTGTCCATTCTAGAATAATTATATGAAAAACGGAGTCAAAATCAAGACTGTTAAGATACACGCGCACATCATTGAAAGCAGTGCCATTAATCAAAGCCTGATTCAGTATGACACCAGCTTATTTATAGACTAATGCCACTATTAAGGCTTGACGAAATGGCTTAGCGCTGTCAGATTTGGCGACAGGTCTTGAAGAGTTGCCATCACATCATTCATTGTTCCTGTGAAGGCATCTTTCCATCTGCAACCTTTTGTCAAATAGTCCATGAATTTAGACAACAGCTCAAGCTGCCTCGTACGAAGTTCGATTAATTAGTGTACGAAGACGTTTTGGCTTTTTTTTGTATTTTTTTATAACTAATTATCTTTTATTATAAATGATTTGTTCAATTTAATTAACCAATGCATGCGTTTTTTTGTTTGTTTCTGTTTTTCCTGTTTATTTTTCATTCTCAAATTTATGGGAAATTATAGGAAAACAAGACATCTTATTTTTGCTTTAAAGCAACTTCCTTCCAAAAGCACTGCTGGACACGCATTAGGAACAGTAAACAGAAAACCTTATTAAAAGTCCTTCCAATACAAAACTGATTTTTATGCTAAGTTTCATGTCTATGGTCGTCCGGATATAAATGCATGCTTACATACTCCTTGTTGCACCCCTGTTTCCTACCTTGAAATTGACACATATGCCAAGAAAATAATTCACCGAGAACGATTGCTTACAAATCTATAATCCAATACAGTTCGACGTCTAATTTTCTACCTTAATGCTTACACTCTTCAAGCATATTGTCAATTCTGCCATTTCTGATGATATGTATTTTATATTGGGTGTCTTGGACGATCTTTCGCGCCATCTTCAGAGAATGACGTCGGGAACAAATAAATGTTTCTTAATTTACAAAAATCTATCAAAACCAGGTAATTTCAGTATCAAAAGAGAATTTTGTCGCTTGTGATCAATATTTCCGGCATGCAAATATTGAAATAGTAACGAATGATTGGTGCTTTTGTCCGAGCTATCCGATTCCAGGTGTCTCGCATCCAAAACAGTATGTGCGGTGTGATGATAACAAGGAATTGCCAAAACGTGTTGATGAAAGACTTTTCTATTCATACACGTTGATACGTTTGTTTTTGATATCAAGAAGTATTTTGTCACTGAATAACACCATTGTTTTTGGTTCTGTTTATGATATTTCATTGTTTGTTACATTCGTGATTTTGACTGCTAACAAACAAATTAACAACACAAGGATGATCAGAACGAAGGGCAAGTTTTATGGTCGTCATCTTTGTCTCATTGAGAAATATTTTATATCTTTAAGCGATATGAAGATGGACGTTTCGGAATATGCTCATTAGTGTGTTTTCTTGTTGTGATTGACAATGATACTCGGTTCTCATTTTGAGAACTTGATGTTTTCTTGGATGTGACAAAGATTGACATGACGGGTGTCGTCGATGAAACAGTAGACGTTTACTCTTCCGGAACACCTGGTCTGATTATCTTGTACTTTTACAAGGGTATCCATGTAAATCTTTCCTTTGTTCATATTTTGCCAATGGTTTTATCGATTTTTGGTTCGAATTATGATTTGTTAACGCTTCGGTATTCTCTAATTTATTATTTGAAATGATTTATGCTATGACTAAACTGCCAATACTGTTTTTCCTTTTTTTCCGATTTACTCCGTTTCTTAATCAGTATTATCCGATTTCCATGAAAATTGGTATCATGGTGTATCATCGGGGACACAACGGTAAAGTTCATTTTTAGATTAAACAGAATGGCCACCAACAGGAGGCTTCTGATTGGTCGAAAATTAGATATTGTCCGATTTCGCTCAAATTTGGTATGTAAGTGGGATATGACACTACAAACAACATTATAACTTTGCTTTTGTGATTCAACAAAATGGCCGCCATTTCCTGGATTCTGATTGGTCGAAATTTAAATATCGTCTGATTTTCATGAAATTTGGTTTGTACATGTATTTCAGCACTGCGGACCGAATTGCGGGGTTTGAGGACTTCTGTATTGGTCCCAATTACAATAAGTACTTGTTCAAGTATTGCTATAGCTAATTAATGTAAAATAGAAATTTTAATACACCCATTTCTTGGACATATTACCATTTGAATATAGCAATGTAATTCTGATTTCAAGGTCGACTTGTGTATTCATCAACATTATTTTTCTTATTTTCTTTACTGGTTTGTTGGATGAATATCACATTTGGTCTTTCATTTTTGCTGCAAACACATATGTAATTACACATCTCTTTTTGTCATCTTAGTAAGATCTGACTTTGGTTACAACAACATATACAAAATAAAAACAAACTCTGCGATTTGGTGTGCCTCAAATTTGGAGATTGGAATAATTATTGTATGGCATACATTGCCTAGTTCAATCAATACTTTAAGACTTAGAGCACAGCTTGAATCTACTCTGTGTACATATACACAATGTGTATCAGATTAACACCGATTAACCTCTTCTACTTTTGATTTATATTCTAAATTCCTTGCCGGTAAATAAAATAACAGTAGCTTCATGTTGCGATGTTCGACCACGTCACTACCAGAGAAGCGAGTCAATCCGTGTACACATCAACCGTTATAAACCAGTTACCACGTCACTACCAGAGAAGCGAGTCAATCCGTGTACACATCAACCGTTATAAATCAGTTACCACGGCACTACCAGAGAAGTGAGTGAATCCGTGTACACATCAACCGTTATAAATCAGTTACCACGGCACTACCAGAGAAGCGAGTCAATCCGTGTACACATCAACCGTTATAAATCAGTTACCACGTCACTACCAGAGAAGTGAGTCAATCCGTGTACACAACAAACGTTATCAATCAGTTATCACGTCACTACCAGAGAAGCGAGTCAATCCGTGTACACATCAACCGTTATAAATCAGTTACCACGGCACTACCAGAGAAGTGAGTCAATCCGTGTACACATCAACCGTTATAAATCAGTTACCACGTCACTACCAGAGAAGTGAGTCAATCCATGTACACATCAACCGTTATAAATCAGTTACCACGTCACTACCGGAGAAGTGAGTCAATTCGTGTAAACATCAACCGTTATAAACCAGTTACCACGTCACTACCAGAGAAGTGAGTCAATCCGTGTATACATCAACCGTTATAAATCAGTTACACTGTACCACGTCACTACCAGAGAAGTGAGTTAATCCGTGCACACATCAACCGTTATAAATCAGTTACCATGTCACCACCAGAGAAGTGAGCCAATCCGTGTACACATCAACCGTTATAAACCAGTAACCACGTCACTATCTGAGAAGTGAATCAATCCGTTTACACATCAACCGTTATAAATCAGTTACCACGGCACTACCGGAGAAGTAAGTCAATCCGTGTACACATCAACCGTTATAAACCAGTTACCACGTCACTACCAGAGAACTGAGTCAATCCGTGTACACATCAACCGTTATAAACCAGTTACCACGTCACTACCAGAGAAGTGAGTCAATCCATGTACACATCAACCGTTATAAATCAGTTACCATGTCACTACCAGAGAAGTGAGTCAATCCGTGTACACATCAACCGTTATAAATCAATTACCACGTCACTACCAGAGAAGTGAGTCAATCCGTGTACACATCAACCGTTATAAATCAGTTGACACGTCCGAAGTGCTAGTAACATTAATTGTTAAAAAAATACAGAATAAACATTTTTGGATGCAGATTCACCGGGATTATATTAGCATCTGGGCAATTTTAATTACCATCGTAGCAAACCCACGCAAATTCTATACTTGTTGTCTTGATATAGCACTTATTAAAAATATTTATAGTGAAATCTAAATAGTTTACCTTATTTTGACTGCGTATGCACTCCATGCAGTTGGAAACAAATAAATCCTATTTTGAGAGTTACAAAATGTAGCGATAAACAATGTAGGAACACGGTCATAATGTAATAAGTATACTTTACATCTATCCACTCTTTCAACCTACTTACTTGCAGCAAGACACAGCTTACCGACATGGGCATGCTTTGTAAGACCTTTGGTATTCATGCCGTGTATTATTTTTACCAACTATATTTGTATTCGTATATTACGTTTGCTTCAGAAATGTTCCTTCGTTTTTGTCCTGTTTACTGCTGAGGATTTATTCAACCGGAAGCGCAGCATTAGCTTCCTAACCCATATCTGACTCAGCTCTACTGACTTTACACATTATAATCTCGTTCATTTCTAAGCAATTTAAATGCTGTAAGGACTGATACATCAGTTGTACACTGTCTGTCTCGGGTGACGGAGATGTGTATGCTGCCGTGTCTTTGCAACTCTTAGCACCATTTGCCACCCGCAGTGAACGACAGAGAAACTGCTAAGTACAGGAAACCGTTAGCTATATTTGGCAGTGACCACACGATTGACGATATAAGGTCAAATGGTAACGATCTGTTAGGAATGTATACCATGGTCCTAACATACACGTGTAACCATTGCTCAAAGAAGACACTACACCCTTCAACCAAAGTCTATACTTTGGTTGTCAACAATTCATATAAGTTGAAAAGTCTGATTGTATTTCTGATAACAGGCTTCTCAATTACAACAATAGATTAAAATCGCGATTTTTCACTACCGCATTAAGGCGATAATAACTATGTTTGGGTGACCTATCGAAAAACGTGTATAAAAAGTAGCTGGCATATACATATTGAATGAAAAATGAATGAGTTTATATCGAGTCGGAAGTTACGACAAAAGGGAAATTAAAATGTACTGTAGCAAGGGCTGTTTTTCTGTAGAGTTTGATTTATAGATTTGTAGAAAAATAATGTTCTTGTTTCCATACAAACAATTTGCGGCTCACCCCCTGAGTAATCCGTGTCTGCTTTCATACAAAATCAGAGAAAACTTTTAACGAAGTGGCGAATTGATGTTTTCTATTTCTACTTTCAGCTTAGGAGGATATAACTTCCGCCGAAATCCTTTGCTGCTCCTACATGCTTATGTTCTCAAAAAATATCGACGAAAAATGTCTTTATACAATAAGATCTTTATAAACTGCATCGACCCTCTTGATCTTGAGACCAATACAATTTCTTTCTTCAGCCGTTCACCTTGATTGTTGCTTACAACATGTTTTATTTAATTATACACATTTTGCATTTTACAAGTTAAATTTGATATTAAGGATTGCTTCGCGGATATTAAGGCTCCAGCGTGACTGTAATTGTAAGGTTTCTTGAAATGTAGGGCCATTAAATGCTTTGCGATGCCCATATGTATTGCATTAGAAACTATATTGTTTTCTTCAGGATATGTGACGACCGATTGTTTTGATTACGTCGATATGGCTGTCGCTACATTCATTCGATACTGATGACGTGCTATTAAACTAAATCTAGATTGTGGTTGCTGGACATTATTTTTCATTTTTTTTTTGTGTTTTTGTTTTTTTGTTTTTGTTTTTTATTTTTGTTGATACGATTTGGTTGATAAGTATTTCACGATATTTTAAAATTCCATGCAGTGCTGGACACTTCCTTGTTTTCATAGGTACATACAAGTGTAGTACGAAGAAAGTTCATGGAACGGCATTTTCTTCAGCACAAATGCTCCTCTATGGTATGTACATATAATGCACATCAAATCGTTAGTACTGTTTATTTGTATCATCAATCATGTTGCCAGCTCCCAAATCAGCGATGAGTTCTCGTGTGTCCACCATTTCTCCGTTCACGGCCAGCGTTAATTGGAAACACGGACATGACGGCTACATTTCAACCCGTACGATATATCCTGTACAAATAAGCACATTAAAGTGTGTGTCTGTAAGGAACTAGAAACGCTATGTCCAGAAATATAGCACACCGATTTTGTAAACCATATAGGTTACATTGACTAAAGGCTTTAACGACAGAGGGCTACAATGTACATTGATTACAGGCTACACTGACTACAGTTTACATTGACTACAGGCTTCTTTGACTACAGGTTGCAAGGACTACAGGCTACATTGATTACAGGCTACATTGATTACAGGCTACACTGACTACAGTTTACATTGACTACATGCTACAATGACCAAAGGCGACATTGACTACATGTAACACTGACTACATATTACATTGACTACTGGCTACATTAACTACAGATAACATTGACTACAGGCTACAATGACAATAGGCTACACTGACTACATATTACATTGACTACTGGCTACATTGACTACTGGCTACATTGACTACAGCGTACACTGACTACATATTCCATTGACTACAGGCAACACTGACTACAGGCTACATTAACTACAGATTACATTGACTACAGGCTACATTGACTACAGGCTACATTGACTACAGGCTACATTGACTACAGGCTACATTGACTACATGCTACATTGATTACAGGCTACATTGATTACAGGCTACATTGACTACAGGCTACATTGACTACAGGCTACATTGACTACTGGCTATATTGACTACAGGCTACATTGACTACAGGCTACATTGACTACAGGCTACATTGACTACAGGCTACATTGACTACAGGCTACATTGACTACTGGCTACATTGACTACTGGCTATATTGACTACAGGCTACATTGACTACTGGCTACATTGACTACAGGCTACATTGACTACAGGCTACATTGACTACAGGCTACATTGACTACAGGCTACATTGACTACAGGCTACATTGACTACTGGCTACATTGATTACAGGCTACATTGACTACTGGCTATACTGAATAAATGCTACGCTGACTACAGGCTACATTGGCTATAGGCTATATTGACTACAGGCTACAATGACTATAGCCTACACTGACTACAGATTACATTGCTTACATTCTATAATTACTTCTGGCTACATTGACTACAGGTTACATTATATACAGGATACATTGACTTAACATTGCATGGACTACAGGCTACATTGACCAAAGGCAACATTAACTACATGCAACACTGACTACATATTACATTGACTACTGGCTGCATTGACTACATATTACATTGACTACAAGCTACACTGACTACATGCTACATTGACTATAAGCTACACTGACTACAGGCTACATTGACTACAGCGTACACTGACTACATATTACATTGACTACTGGCTGCATTGACTACATATTGCATTGACTACAGGCTACACTGACTACATATTACATTGACTACAGGCTACATTGACCAAAGGCAACATTAACTACATGCAACACTGACTACATATTACATTGACTACTGGCTGCATTGACTACATATTACATTGACTATAAGCTACACTGACTACATATTACATTGACTACAGGCTACACTGACTACAAGCTACACTGACTACATGCTACATTGACTATAAGCTACATTGACTACAGGCTACATTGACTACAGCGTACACTGACTACATATTACATTGACTACTGGCTGCATTGACTACATATTACATTGACTACAGGCTACACTGACTACATATTACATTGACTACAGGCTACATTGACTACTGGCTACATTGACTACAGCGTACACTGACTACATATTCCATTGACTACAGGCAACACTGACTACAGGCTACATTGACTACAGGCTACATTGACTACAGGCTACATTGAATACAGGCTACACTTACTACATATTACATTGACTACAGGCTGCATTGACTACAGGCTACTTTGACTACAGGCTACATTGACTACTGGCTACATTGATTACAGGCTGCATTGACTACAGGCTGCATTGACTACAGGCTACATTGACTACTGGCTTTATTGAATAAATGCTACGCTGACTACAGGCTACATTGGCTATAGGCTATATTGACTACAGGCTACAATGACTATAGCCTACACTGACTACAGATAACATTGGTTACATTCTATAATTACTACAAGCTACACTGCCTACAGGCTACATTGACTACATATTACATTGACTACTGGCTACATCGACTTCATATTACATTGACTACAAGCTACACTGAATAAATATTACATTGACTACAGGCTACATTAATTACAGGCTACATTGACTAAAGGCTACTTTGACTACAGGTCACATTAACTACAGGCTAAACTGACTATAGGCTACATTGACTACTGGCTATATTGATTACAGGCTACAGTGACTACATATTTCATATACTACAAGCAACATTGACTACAGGCTACATTGACTACAGACTACATTGACTACAGGCTACATTGACTATAGGCTACACTGACTACAGGCTACATTGACTACATATTACATTGACTACTGGCTAAATTGACTACAGGCTACATTGACTACATATTACATTGACTACAGATTACATTGAATATATGCTACACTGACCATAGGCTACAATGACTATAGGCTGCACTGGCTACTGATTACATTGCTTACATTCTACAATTATTACAGGCTACAATAACTACAGATTACATTGACTATAGGCTACATTGACTACATGCTACATTGACTAGATGATACAGTGACTAGATATTACATTGACTACAGGCTACACTGACTATATATTTCATCGACTACAGGCTACATTGACTACAGGCTGCAATGACTACAGGCTACATTGACTACAGGCTGCAATGACTACAGGCTACATTGACTACAGGCTACAATGACTACAGGCTACATTGACTACAGGCTACAATGACTACAGGCTACATTGACTACAGGCTACATTGACTACAGGCTACATTGACTACAGGCTACAATGACTACAGTCTACATTGACTACAGGCTACATTGACTACAGGCTACAATGACTACAGGCCAACTGACTACAGGCTACTTTGACTACAGGCTACAATGACTACAGGCTACATTGACTACAGGCTACAATGACTACAGGATACACTGACTACAGGCTACATTGACTACAGGCTACATTGACTACAGACTACAATGACTACAGGCTACATTGACTACAGGCTACATTGACTACAGGCTACAATGACTACAGGCTACACTGACTACAGGCTACAATGACTACAGGCTACAATGACTACAGTCTACACTGACTACAGGATACATTGACTACAGGCTACATTGACTACAGGCTACAATAACTGCAGGCTATATTGACTACAGGCTACATTGACTACAGGCTACAATGACTACAGGCTACATTGACTACAGGCTGCAATGACTACAGGCTACATTGACTACATGCTACACTGACTACAGGCTACATTGACTACAGGCTACATTGACTACAGGCTAAATCGACTTCAGGCTACATTTACTACGGGCTAAATCGACTACAGGCTACAATGACTATAGGCTTCACTGACTACAGGCTACATTGACTACAGACTACATTGACTACAGATTACATTGACTACAGGCTACATTGATTACAGGCTACATTGACTACAGGCAACACTGACTACATATTACATTGACTACATGCTACATTGACTACAGGCAACACTGACTACATATTTCTTTCACTGCAGGTTACATTGACTACAGATTGTGTTGACTACAGGCAAAATTGTTAGCTTTGGTTTTGCTGAAACCTGGCATGAGTTACTTTTAAGACAACGTGGTCAGCATCTGTATAACTAAGTCAAGTCGAGATGTAAATGGGGTTTTCATTGTCATTATTTTCTAAATTCTCTCTCACACTTAAAACTTTTCGAAGTGGAAAAAGCGAACGTGACGAAAAATTTGACCAATAGTTCCCCTTTCTTCAACTTAAATGTAGCCTGTAGTCGGCGCAGCATTTATATAATGTAGCCAGTGGTCAATGTAGCCTGCAATCAATGTAGCCTGTAGTCAATGTAGCCTGTAGTCAATTTAGCCTGTAGTTTCATTCACAATCCTTTAAAAGTTACATTTGATACAAGCATGATAGTAAAAAATGAATTGGAGAAATAAACAAAATGTTAACAAACAATACACTTATATAAATATGTTACCTTCTAGCTTAATCAACAATACAACTATAGCTTAGGGATAATGTTGTGAATAGGAATAGTTATAGGGGATTTAGAAAAGATTTAGGGGAAATGCGTTGTAAAGGGGTAATGGTACATGACAAAAATATGTTGCGTGTCAGACTTTGTGGTCAAGATAATTTAATCAGTTGCAACATTTATTATACGTTCAAAGTTGAACGTTAATTAAACAATTGTTCAAGACAAGCTATATATGGATAAATCATATTAATAATATGTATAAAATGCATTTTTGGTTTTTAGTATATATGGTCAGTGATATTCATATGGATGGTCTTTCCCTACGCAGACAGGCTTTGTGGTAGACTATTCACATTCCAAACACAATAGTTCCTTGTTACCATTGTCACCTTGTTAATTAATCCCTCTGTATGCCGTATATCTATAATACACCATTGTTGTTTCCCTTAAAGTGTTACAGTATATGCGATAACAGTGGCGTAACCAACAGACTACGCCTAAAACAATCGATTTCGTGACGAAAGCAATGATATAACTGTTTCAGAGAATGTATCAAACGTGATATAGGTATTGTAAAATAATTGGTAACATGATACGGGCCATGGATATCAAGGGTCTAATGAAATGCGCTGGGTGTCTACGGGTGACATTTACATATACTGTGGGAAAAATCAGTGGCTCAGACTCGAACACTGAACCGGGATGAAATAGTGTCTGTTACTAATAAATCCAAAATCATTGCAATTATAATTAAATACCAATTGATAAGTTTGATCAATTGACAATATTTACATTTTGTCTGCATCCATTCATTGTAATTCACTGCATTGTGAAGATAATGCTATTATGAGACTATACCAGCATTTGCTATTGTACCGTATATTTTTCTCATTGTGTTGTCGTCGAATTCGTTGTTGTCAGCACTTCAATTGCAGTTTAAAGCTATCCGAAACATGATACTTTTATAGAGCATAAATATCCCATAAAATCAAATTCTATAGATAATTAATGTTTCAGCAAACAGTGCTATGGCCCTAAGTACATTTATGTTGCTAAACACATTTTTCCTTTTCCTTTTTTTAACATTTTGTAAAATACATCATGCATTTTCTATAACAAAATTAAAAGCAGTTATTTTACTACCAAATTTTTAAACTCTTATATCTTCGATATAACTTCAATACCCACCAATAATTTAGCTCAATTCTGATAAAGTAATTGATTTCAAGAAAAGTTAACTTTACACATCCTGATATTTTGTCGTAAGTAAATCTTACTTCTATTAGGAATAAGATTCATCTGTTATGTATGACTGATATAAACTGAGTTTGTTTTGTACACAAACAGGAATTGACAACTTAATTTGCGAGCTTTCGAAAACTTTTGTTTCCTTTGTCTAGCAAAGAATACACTAACCGAGTGTCGGTGTTGTGACCACTCAGCTCACTGCCCAAACTAGGGCGAGTTAGAGAAGTCAGCTGTCAAATATGTAGCGCGACATTTCGTCCAAATGATTGTCATTTGTTATCGTACACAATTGTTACTTACCTTACAGGGTCCAGTTGTTCAAAGGATGATTATCTCAATCGCCTTTTAACAACAATGTGTTCAAACTTAATAATCTGTCAATGTTAAAACAAAAACCTTAAAAGTTTGCAAGAGCATTGCCACTATTAGATATTTGATATCTGAAAATTCGAAACTAGATATATGATTTTGTTTTAAAGTTACAGAAGAATTAATATTTCCTCTAATCACTGATTAAGTTAATCACCTTTTGAACAACTGGGCCCTGATAATTCCTCTCATGATTTCTTATTTATTTCTGTATTGAAAAAGTGTGAACATACCGGCATTATATTAAATCTATAACAAACTGGCATTATATTAAATAAACAACAAGACATGAGACCTTAATATGACTAACACATATCAAACAGCTGCGTTACAAATGACACACTTCGAGATGTGCAGGTTGATGCAGACTATGGGCAAGTTTTGTGGTCGCCATTGAGACATATTCTGTATCTTTGTGAAATATGAAGATGGGTGTAATTTTGGTATGCATAATAGTGTGTTCCCTTGTTGTGATTGACAATGATGACTCGGTTCTCATTCTGGGAACTCGATGTTTACTTGAATGTGACCAAGATTTGGTGGGTGCCGTCAATGAAGCAGAATTCGCTCTCTCGTTCGGAACACAATGTCTTAACCTCTTGTACTTGTACGAGGGTATCCATGTTAATCTTTCCTTTTTCCATATTTTGCGATATCAAATAGTACATTTTGTATAATCGGTTTTGAGTTCGGTGTTCTCTGATTATTCTAATAAACTATGCCGCCGGCACGGTAGCAATGTATAGATCAGCGTGGTAACCACAGTAAATAATTAACGATAGGTAGGATGCGTCAGCTTAACATTCCGTATCTGCCGTAATTTTCTAAAGATCTCGAAATAAAATTTGAAAGTGTAAATTTCCTAACCTGGAATAACATGAAAAAAAATCAAGCTTTATATAAATAATATTTACCAATGATTCTGTTTTAAAAATATAAATCTGACAACACATTCACGTATACAACGATATATACCAGAAGCATATAACATAATTATAATGAAATATGAAATACATGACTTTCTCCTTAAATAAGATAAGCCGAGACACCACAATCATATAGGTTCTAAACCCTTCCTGTATACACTGTATATTGAATTAGATAAAGCTGTGAGTAACAATGCCAGGCATCACTCTAACAAAACATGACTGACAACATCGAAATGTCTAGACAGTCACTAATTATACCCGACAGAGAAAATCTAGATTGCAATCTAATTATAACCGCTCTGTTATCAGAAGCCACTACAGCACGACATGCTATGATACGTACACGTGTACTAGCTAGCATGAGTCATTATTCTCTTAGCTATCTAGGACATTTAAGTGTGTCTAATTGCCAGAATAAAGTTTGTTCACGTCCGGCAAAATATCGCTATGTTTCGACAACTTTGATAACAAAACAATAAACCACGATCAAAAACAAAACAGAAAACAAAGTTTCCATGAAATGATTCAGTTTAACGGGAAACGTTGTATATGTATATTTGTTTTGCTGACAACGGCAATTGAGGGGACATATTCACGAATCTATTAGGTTTAAGTATGCGTTCTGTAATCAACCTATATTGACAATAGTTGTCTGTAGTCAACTTATATTACTTGTAACTCACTGAAATCAAATATTTTGGTACCACGATCAGGTGCAAACTTTAAAAAAAAGATTCTGCATCGAGTCTCCTGCGAATTCTTCAAATCTATTGTCAAAATGCTATCTACTAAAGGTTTATAATCCGATTAGGAAATTGAGATGGATTATAACATCTGAATTCGAGCTTCAAAATGATTTCATGCATACGGGCACTGGTCATATTGTCGACCGATGAAGTTCAAATCGACAACGTTTTGTCTATAAACAACAAGAACTTTAACTTAAACTATGACGAACATGGTCAGCATACTACTAAGCTATACAATACACGTGATGATTTCGAATTTTCGTTTTTCGTTTCCGTTATAATAATGTCCCTGTTTCTCAAACACTTAGTGTTTACATGTATGTCGTAGTTTGATTGTTATTTTAGGCTTCCTTAAAATACCGAGAACTTCATGATAAATTATATGTCGTCTGCTGACGAAATGAATTACGACACTGAGTTATCATTGGACAAAATGTATCCTTGTATGATATGAAGGTGGACGCTATATAATAGGCTCATTATTTTGTCTATTTGTAAGAATGGACAATGACGCCTATGTTCTCACTTCGACCTAGAATTACATGGCGGCAATCGTCAATGCAGCAGAAGACGCTTGGATCTTCCGGAACCGCTGACCTTTTTCTTGTGTACTGGTTCAAGGTCAAGGGTCTCCCTGTGAATGTTTTTTTTTTGTTCATATTTTGCCCATAGTTCATTGTGGGTTCATGAAATAAATGTATTTGCGTTTACATCGTTTCAAACAATGCGAATACCTAGACATATCTTTAAGTGTAGCCATTGTAAAAGAAGACAAAGCTTTGTTATTTCCTTTCGATGAAATTGATGCATGATACTATTTTCGTGCAATATTGATGTCTACGTACTTGTACAGGTACAGTGCTATCCTGAGACTTTTTTCTTGAAGTTCCTATGATTTTGTTATCATGGGGATACAAAATGTAGATTGATCTGGTAATTTCCTGAGCTAAAATAAATGATGTCGAAATAACACGAATTGTACCATATTGCACGCTTCAATGATAAGTTTGCTAGACATTTGAAAAACCATTAAATTCCTATTCGGGGATACTTTTATTCGAATTTGATTGGAAACTTCGCTGAAGAGGGAAACGCTGTAAGATGTATCAACAAGAAGCAGCTGGACGTCACTTCTCCCCTGTCCATTCCACAATAATTGACGTTTTTATAGTTATTTTATACCAGCTTGAACCTGCTGCAAATCAAAGTCTACGCTATATTCATGTTGTAAGTAGACCAAAAACTGATAGTTTATAAGGTCTAGAGCTGTACAACTATTCACCAAGTGATACGAATTTTGTTAACGATTTGAGAGATATGTATTGAAAATGACAATCAAAACAGCAGCTGGATTTACCGTTAAAGGCAGGCGTTTGCTCATAGAAATAGTCGATCCATTCATTCATCCATCCTTCTATCCGTCTATCAATCTATCAATTAATCGATTCATCCATGCATCCATGCAAACAGGCATGCATGCATCCAACCAACCAACCTACCTACCAACCAACCAACCAACCCTTCATCCTTCTGATATCCAGTTCATATTACTAAGAATAGAAATAAAATTCGAAGGCTAGTTTCAATAATAAAACATAGTTCAGAATGAACTGCATCTATTCCCTTTCTCCACATCTGTAAATGTATCATCGCTGCTGATGCTTGGTATAATTTGTTTCATCTTATATCGTAAATAGGAAATCAAAAGCTACATGAACAGTTTGCGGTTGAGAATTAGCACGTCTCTTATGAAACCATATATCGATTCTAAACTTGTATTCTATCATTGTACGAAAATATTTATTACATAATGTTATACTTTTGATATAAGTTACCTCCATTTTGAATATGAAACACCTAACAATGCACACACAGTTACTTACTAATCTTTAAACATTGTTAACCCACTTCTATCATATAATCTGATTCTATACTGTTTAAAAAAAAAAAAAAAATAATAACAACAAAACGTGAAATTAGTTCTTGGTATACATTCACAAAAATGTCCTTACGCAAGGTTACGCAAGTTTTTCTTTTCTAGTGATAGAAAAATAATAAGCATTTGCATTTCGTTAATGATTTAAGAGCGTTGCAACTGACGTTTAGCTAAAGACCTTTCCAATGTTCAGACTGGGGATTTGACATTGTCGCATAGTGTATGCAAGTTTCATGAACGTTTGGATGGGCACAAAATCCAATCATAATAAAACCCTTGCAGACTTGGGATAACACGTTCTTAATGAGATTTTTTCATTAAGTTTAGATCAATGTAATATAATATTATTGAACTTCAGGTGAACCGTAGTAAAGATGTCATCTGCGCCTTGTAAAGGCCTGTATCAAAACAAGATATCTACCACTATACATCAATAGGTGTTATTATTGGCCCAACTCCAAAATCAGATTTTGAAAGCATTTAGAAAAAAATGACAGTATGATAATCAGGAACGATGTTTTGTGTCTTCTGTCAACTGTTATAATGGCAGTCTAAAGTTAAGCGATACTGACGGACACGCGGACGACCGCGTGATAGGGCTTGCTTCTCCAATAAAGCTCCTATGATACACTTTTTGTGTTTCAGAATTCACAAAGAAAGTCTGCTGTCCTGTAACGTAATTTGGCAAACGCAAACCCTTTTGTTCTTACTGATATTGAAGATGGCGTGCGGCGATGCCTTACTCTACTATATGGCGTATTTGTAACCAGACGACAGAGACACGCGTGCTAGGTAAACATAAGATAAGCAAACATACATTTTATTATTTCTGGCTCAGACCATCATGAGATTGGGTCTTTTAGTTCAATTGCTACCTTCCGGCTTCGGATGCACTTATCCTAATTTTTAGGTACATTTTTTTCAGAAAACGAGTTACATGTACGTTCGCCTTAAGATTTGTTAGGTTTATTGTGTATTATTTAGAAGAAGGAGAAAAAGCCAATGAAAACAGGATGCGCTTTGTTGGGTTATCACGCGTAAAATGCATTGTCATGCTTGTGATATTGGCGGTCTTCCAAGACATGCATTATTATTGAAACGTTGATTCATGTTCCGTTTCATCTACAGGATGTAGCTGGACCGGAAGTAATACTTGTCCAGCACATATTCATAAACATGGATTTAAGGCACTTGGCTTCAACGACATCAGATCGCAATTATGATATGACTCATCTTTTGATATTGATGAAATCGGTCTATTCATTGGTTTAACGTTTGTCAGTAACCACGCAATAAAAGATCGAAAAAAAACATCAATTATCTCACGTAAACAGTTCCTCAACATGTCATCCCTACATCCACTAACCTAAATGTAGGTTCTACATGTAATATTTAGATTGACCACACTTGCCTAAACATAGTTCACTGTGCAACCAAATTTAGCATGGCAAATATGTACATAAATATACATCGAAAGCAATGTAAAATCGACATGATCATCGCACGCCATACCCGGTCCCCTGACGATTTTCTAGTACCTATACAATTAACTATATGTTTTGTTCTAATTTCAACAGCGGCATTAATAAAGGTCCAATAGTTATAATTGTATTTGTACAGCAAAATTGTTTTTTCTTTCCTCACACCCATCCCCAATTTAATAGTAAAGCCATAGTCTAGGAACCGGAAAGTTATCCAGGATTACGCTTTGCGTACATTTCCCCACAACTTGTGATGATAGCGACATAAATGGGATGGAACATTGGAAGCATATCCGTGTCTTCTTTATCTACGGAAAAATAGAAATAGGGCCATGTAGGAACAAATATTATTCGTGGGTTTTTTTTCATGTTAACAACTCGAAATTTCGAGATAATAACTCTCAATTTCGACTTACTTATTCGAAATTTCGACTTATTTACTTTCTCGAAATTTCAAGATAATAACTCGAAAATTTGAGAAATTATGAGTTGGTAAATCGATATTTCGGGTTATTATCTTGAAATTTCAAGTTATTAACTAGAAATTTCGAGATATTATGATATAGAACAGAATTTCCATCCATATTTGTTGGAGCCTACATGTTTCATGCATAACATGAAATTCAATTGTGGCTATAGACGTTAGGTTTGTACTCAAGTCAATTTCACCAGCAAATTATCAACTTCATTAGGCGTTGAACAACATCTAAGACTTGATCACCTTAAATGAGTAATTGAATAAATAAAGAAAAAATATGAAAATGAAACAAACTGAATGACAGAACTGTATTTGATCCATGTTCATAACATATGTAAGCTTTAGTAAGTAATTTCTAGGAAACGTGTCGCGAAATAAAATAGCAAATGTATGGAGCCTATTTTCAATGCTTCATCTGCCATGATATATAACGTAAACTCCAGACAAATCCTGTTTTGATTATACATATTTACACCAGACACTTGTTTTGCATTCCCTTCACAGGTCTTTCACAATCATTGCTTTCCTGTCAGTGTTATTCTTAATAAATCGTTGTGTACGATGCTGACTAGTTCTTTGAATCAACCGTTTAGATCAATGCATATTGCTATGATGATTAGGATATTACTTAATTGTAACATTTTTGCAATTGTGAAACATAATCCAACTATCATTCAATACAAAATTATGACACAAAAAGTATATTAAAAACCCTCTAATGACCGTGATTCAATTTTTAGTATGAAAATGTTATGATACACTATCGATTTATATTTGTCTGCTCTTTCAGAATTCGCTTTAAGCCCCGGTAAGTTATTTCTGTGTTAAGTGTCATCAAACAGACACACACAGTTAATGATAGGTTTTGCGGTTGCTTCTTTTGTCGCTCAGTTTCGCATTTTCTTCAAGCTATAATGCTGACAGAGCTTTTTGAAGTGAAGTGTACAGTCACATGTATTTGTTTCAGGCATTATTTGTCCAAAACAGAAATAAACAAGGCAAATTAAGACGCTTAATAGATACCGGAAACATGAAAAACAAAATTCAAATAATATAGCAATATTTACATACGTCAAACGTCGTTATCGGAAACATCTATAATTCAAAGACCCCGTTTATTGAAAATGTCCAGTAGGTCCCAGCAATTTTCTATATCAAACACTCAGATTCGCTGAACTCGAACTAAAAGGACATAGGGAGGCACAGAAAATAAATTATATGAACAAATATGACGAATTCATAGTTGATAGCAAATATTTACAATATGTAGGCTTCAAAGTAATCTGATCCAATTGTCACGCTCTGTTAGATGGATGCGCATTTAAGTGATTAGCAACTTTACCAAGGTTTCCTATCAGAACTCCTTAAATCGTGGCTTACAACAATATTCTTTTATCTATGATCCCCACTTAAGAATGCAGGATGAAAGATAAAAATCAAATACATTGTAAGTATATTCTTGATCGATTTTGAATGACACACTTGTCACGTTTTATTTCTCTGTTTATATATAAAAATAGATAGTAAGCGAACATTTATTGTGAGGACAAGCCAAGCTTTGTATCGAGTTCTTTCTGTTTTTGTATATCCATCCAAGTGTATGTCTGTTCTTTCGTGTCACGAGCTTTGAGATAACTCGTTAATTTATTCCAGTCGGTGAATTATGTTTGCAATGAAGGAGACACTTAATTAATTTGTTACCCAACTCTGTTTATTGTTTTTACACTATCTTTGCGTATTTGTGAGAACTTTTGCGTGTTATGTTTCCTATATTGTGCCTCTTTATATTGCTGTACGCTTATATTTATTTTCACTTGGAACAGGTCACACGATATATTCAATGGCAATGATAAACATTCCAATAACACCAAATTTGAATTTTAAAATAGTCGTTCATGTCACGGTTTGTTAAATTTAAAGAATTTCCATTGAGGTTGGATTCGATTTTAAGGACGCTTTGAGTAGCATACATGTATCTATACTACTTGAGTAGCTGAAACAGGTAATGGAATGCTGTTTGAAATCGCTAAAGCTTCATTGAACTTTAACGCGTTTGTCAGTGACAACTAGCATTGTTCCAAAATAGATCTCCTACATTATCACATGTTTTCTACATAATGTAGTTACTTTACCGAATTGGTTTGTTTACATAATCCCCTTTTCACATTTTTGTTTCCTTAGTCTTCGGTAACCATGGAAGACCAGGCGTCCTTAGATCACAAGAACATCAACGTATGGATTTAGAAGACGATAAATAAGACGAATGTATTATATATTTTAGCAACCTTATTGGGTGAAAGTCTTTTTAAACTAATTGTATAATGTTTGAAAACTTGGACATACTTTCTTGACATATTCTATCGACTCGACATATTGGTGTAAATAACGATTTGCTTACAAAACGGGGCGTCGCGAATTCCGATGCCAACGCCTTTTAGTTTGCCTCCATCTTACACGTTTGTAAACACGGCGTAAGCTTGAAATCTCTGACTGATTCGATTTTTGTTGTTTCAAATGGCACTGAACCGTACATTCTAATGTTGTCCTTTGTATCCTTATACACAAAGGAATATCTGCAGACATGTCCAGGGGCTGAGATTAGACTTTAGCAATGTTTCAGAATAAAAAAGACATGTGATCCTGCGACAATTTGTATACTAAAAGGGATACATGTATATAATGATATGTTGTAAAAGAAATATCTAATAGCTAAAACCGTGTAAGATACATGTACATGCAGTTCGGAACCGCATACGAGTTTTGCATCTTTTGCGTAGCACTCTTAGATTAAATTTCTGGTGCATACTGAAAGTACCGGAAGTGCTTATATATCTGTCACACGGCATGTGTATCTACATTTAGCTTGAATCGGTAGCGCAAAACAACCTCAGAAAACAACACCTACACTGCCAATATATCTGTATAGTGAGGGGGAGGAACTCAACTGTTGACCTATTCAACGTGCTATTGATAAAGAATATCTCCTTTAAATGATAATTCCAGACAGTCAAGAGACCGTTGACATTCGTACCAAATGTTATTCTTTTGTTTAGAAGTAGACAGTCTGTCGCCCATTGATCAATTACGACATCGGTGCCACGATAGCATTGCTGCTGTTTCTACTTAATGGACATTAGAAAGATAATGGACGAACGCCAAAATTGCTAGTTTTTAATTGTCGTTGTTACCGTTGCTATTCATATAGGTATATTTTTGTTCAGTATACATTTTATAAACAGAAACAGTGGTTGCTTATATGGCAATCCGTAATAGCTTTTATAATAGACAATACAGTCTAGTTTGGGCCGGACTCTAACAAGTAATGACGGATCCGCTGTCATACAGAACAACCCAAGGTCCATATAATCTTTACATTGGATGGCAGCAAAGTGGCCAAAATAGACTTATAGCCAATCAATGGGGAGGAATCTGTATTTAATGTGGCTTAATCAGTAGCAACAACCTCTCGGGGGAAAGTATTAGTTCGGAGACGGCAGATAAACGGTTCCCGAAAGACGTCGTTCAATACACAAACGCAAACAGATATGTTGCTTTCGATAATACCTCTTAGTGTTTACCCTGCTAGTGTACGCTTGTGACCTTACTCGCCTTCTTTTATTGTTAGACTGAAATAAGTTCAAAAAACAATAGCGTCCTGAAATTGACATTTACGGTTACTGCATTGGGTAAAAGAGAAACGACAAAATAATGAAAAAAATGATAGGCATATAAAATTGAATACTTAATAGCAAGAATACTGAGAAAAGGGAAATCTATCTTTTTCATACCATTCTAAAATACAATTAAAAAACGTTAAGAATTCAAGCTATATTGAAATGTGTTGCTTGTTGCAATGGGGAAAACTGATAGATACCCCACACCTAATTCAAGCAGGGGGAAGACATTTCTTATTCATTTCAAGAAAGTTCATTGTCTGATGGCAATAAGTCGATCAAGCATCTAGTCAACACAAATATAGACTTTTTTCTAATGTTACCGAGTCAAATATAAACAAGACTGGATGACTGTATAGATATCTGATTGTATTATCTAGGATAGAATGTTTTCCAAATGTGCGTCTTAATAAAATGCAATGAAAAAAAACACAAAAAAATGGAAAACACTTATTTGAGAGAAATCGTTACCAGACGAACTTAAATTATTTGTTCCGTATTTCGAGAGAATAACCATGCGGGTATATGCTCTTACCAGGCAGATCAATGGTCGTGCTTAAGCATCGCGCCAAATATGCAGACTTGTATTTGTCTTTTTTGATTGATTTAATCGAAATATTTCCAAGCTAGACGTCAGGCAAAACGCGTAAGAGAGTTTTGTTTTGGAAGCTTTTGAATGCCAAAGTAGATGACATAGATAATGCAGGCAGACAAAATCAACTGAAAAAATATTACCAAACCACAATTCCAACGAGCACACACAAAAAGTTCAAAACAAGGTGTTCATGAAGGCGAGACGTCGTCTCCTCCAACGACTTCATCGAAGAAAGCAGCACATGAGTCGAGGTCAATCCTGGTGATTCCATAACATCAAAAATGACAAACCAGGGTGATGAGTACAGAACAACAAGACGTTAAGTAATGTGAGTTATGGATGATGACTATAAAACCCGTCTGGTGAACAGGAAACGCATATATATGTTAATTGATTTGCAGTAAAAACTGCTTGTTTAAACGAACAAGAAGTGTAGCTGACATCCAATTAAATGTCAAGTCCTCCAATTGAGAACTTAGACATTGTTCGTAATCATCAAATAAACACACTGATGAGCATATTCAAAAGCGTTCAACATCATATCATACACGGTACTGTAACATTATAATGTATTCATATCTAATATGTCAATTTAAAATATTTTTGCTTAATTTGCATTACAAGGATGTGGATAATATTTGATTACTTTAATTGATAAATAGAGAATAAAACAAATATAATTTTCCATATAGTACAAATTATGAGCCCGACCCTTCTATAGTTTCGTCTCCTGTCCTCAGACTGATATTGGACAAGTGTCGATAGTGCGTGGGGTGGCAAACGTATCGTTTATGTCGCCTTATGCTTTTTAAAGTAGCACTGACCTAGTTCGATCGAGGTTGAATCGCAAACACTTACAAGATGACGTAACACACACATACTGCACCTTTTAAATTTAGTAATTTATACAGTAAGCCGAAAAAAATGAAATAAACTGCATCATACAAATGCTTTGTCTTTCTTTGAGTCGTCAGTGATGATAGAGACCAAGGTGGGAATCGAATTTATCTAAACTAATGTAGAAGCAGCTGGGTCAGGTGCGTAAAACCCATTCGATTCAAGAATATGGAAGTGCCCGGGGATAAAAATAAATGTTCCTCAAATAAATGTTCCTCATTGCTTTGGATTGACACTACTCATTTCATCTTTGTATTTTCCAGTCACCGTTGTTTAACATTTAATACCACATTAAATATGTTTTCATGTTAAAGAGGTCGTTATTCTTTTTCTAAATGAAACTTTTAAAAAAATCAGTAAATGCCTAAGTGCCAACAAAACCATAATCAAAACTCGATTAAACCAAAAGGAACATATGAACAAAGGAAAGATTACCATGGAGACCCTTGTAAAAGTACAAGTAAAAGAGAATAAGACTAGGTGTTCTGTTCTGGAAGAGTAAGCGTCTGCAGCTTCATCCAAGTAAACATCAACCATCAAAAAGAGAACCGAGTCATCACAAATAAGCACACCAACAGGCATACTCAAAAACGTCCATCTTCTTATCACACAAAGATGCAGATTAGTTCTCGATGAGACCACGATGAAGGCAGCGTGATACAAAAATAAAAGCAATAGTTTAGGTCTTCAACTACATTATTTATCAGTTTTATTGGGCCTCAAATAAAAAATGTTTGAGATCGTTCGTCTCTGATCACCAAGTTGAAACATGAGTTTTCTATAATCATCAAATAAGCACACTGATGAGCATATTCAAAAGCGTTCAACATCATATCATACACGGTACTGTAACATTATAATGTATTCATATCTAATATGTCAATTTAAAATATTTTTGTTTAATTTGCATAACAAGGATAATTGAGAAATAGAGAATAAACAAATATAATTTTCCATATAGTACAAATTATGAGCCCGACCCTTCTATAGTTTCGGCACCTGTCCTCAGACTGATATTGGACAGGTGTCGATAGTGCGTGTGATCACCAAGTTGAAACATGAGTTTTCTATATGTTATAATGAATGCGAATTATGCATCAAGTCTAGCTGCCGTGATTTCATGACATTTCTATGATGTCATTTAAGCGACAGCAACATCAGACGCCATTTCTTCTGCTTGAGGACACATTGTATTAGATCCAATGTACGCTTTGTTCTGGAAACTTGAAGGAGTACAGCCTACTCACACTACAATCACAATAATCTTTTCTATGAAATGAGATTTCTAAGTTCGTGATCTCATTCTTCGTTGGCTTATCATTTTGACGTTATCATTTTCCATCAGCGATGTAGTGCAGAAAGGCTATATAAAAGACTTGGTTAATTACAAAATGTATAACGGATCTGTTGCGTCGAAATGTTGTGCATGTTATATATTTGTTTGCGTTATATCGGGTATTATAATTTATGGTTCTTTTTATTCTTTGATCTACACGCCGTATACAGCAGGACATTCGCCTTTTAGCAAGAGGACTGTTATTCAAATTTTCTACTGAGATAGTTAATCATTTGCTGTAACACGTCAATCCTTTGTGGGTATGTATTATCATTTTCAGTCAGGAAAAAAACCAAGGAATTACTATTATCAGTTCCACAAATAAAGGTTGGTTACATGTTATTTTATACCAGAAGTATTATTTACTTGTGCTGAAAGATCTCTGTATTATACAGGATCTCTCATATCATATTGATAAATAACTAATACAAAAATTGTATTTAGTTGTTTTTCTTCCTCGAGAAAATGAATTACACCGCATCATACAGCTGTTTCGTCCTCTTAGAACGAAATAATAGGGGACGCTGAATCAGCAATATATTAAAACATCTTTAAACAAATATGATGACATACGAAAACATCTATCTATTAAAACAACTTTAACGCTTTAAAAACATACTAGGGGGCATCGTTTACAAAACAGCATTGGGGCCGTTCTCCTTGCAGCAATGACTATAGGTCTAAAGGAGAGTTGTATGCTGGTGCAACGTACTTATAAAGCAATACTGTCTAACTGATAGGATTTTGGAAAGAATAGCATAGACAAGTGTGTCCTAGAGCCTGAACATCATCGTTCCTACTACATATAGCGACTTGTGTATGGATTGATGAGTTATCAAGAATATTCACATAAACGTCGGCTGTAATAGGGCTAATAAAGAGAGGTGGAATGGAAATATTTTTGCCGACCAAATGGTAATCACTACGAACTCGAAACTCGTCAACAAGGAATGCCGACAAAATGAAGCAATATCGATGCAGAATTGACAATAAGGGAATCATGAATAAGCAATATATGGCTTACCGGGTTGGTTAAACGACTTCACGACAGTATCACAGCGGTAAAGATGCACTTAGTGATACCGTTCATATCTTAAGAAACAAGGGCTTTTTGGCGAGTTAATTCTTAATAATGATTCTGTATGATGCTTTTTTTTTTCTTTCAGAAGTAGATGTAACAACGGAAATTCTCTTATCAAATCATATCTTTCGTAGTTCTGTACTAAACTCAACGTGTGTTTAAAATTGAAATTGAAGTAAAGCTTTATAAGTGTTTTGAAAATATGAAATTTATGTCGTGACGTATAAGTGTACAGTGTTCGAAGGTGCCAAAGCCCCCTTTTTATAATAAAACAATGTGTAATGAAACTTCCAAAAGTAAGTTTTGTATCTTAAAAACATTCAATATAATAGTTTTGTTTTGTAATACTTATTTTTAAAACTTTAACTTGTACTCATTGTTTCTCAAGCAATAAACACAAAAAAACTAAATTTGTTTAAGATGCTCTATGAGCATATTGTAGATATTAGATAGATATTACATTAATATGCAATTAGTCAAATTCTAAGCAAAGCAAAAATGCAGTAAATGATTTCTTTCATACATTGTATCGGTATATGCCTGATCGATCTGTGACAATGTGAAAACACTATATCTTGATGTTTACATGTTATTCCAAAAACATAAACTATTCACAAGGGGTTAGTTGCAATGCAAGCATGTTGTGACGTTTTTGAGTTTGCTTGTTAGTGTGTTGACTAGTTGTGATGACAATGATGACTCTGATCTCATTTTGAGGATTGATGCTTACTTGGATGTGACCAAGATTTACATGGCGGGTGTCGTCGATGAAGCAGAAGACTTACTCTTCCGAAACACCTGGTCTTATTCTCTTGTGCTTTTACGAGAGTCTCCATGTGGATCTTTCCTTTGTTCCTATTTTGTCCCTAGTTTCATCGATTTTGAGTTCGGGTTATGGTTTTGTTGACGCTTTGGTATTCTCTGATTTTTTTTATTGTTAATTTAGGGATTCTCCCCAACAGCTTAAGTCGTTAGAAAACGACCGCATGGTGAGACACTCAATCGAAACTAACAACTATAAAAGAGAGAAAAAACAGCATAGTTCCATTGTTCTGTAGTCTTAGAAAATAGATCAATTTACGTCAAAGTCTCCCGAGTAGAAACACAGAAGGAAACAGATCCTGCAGGGACGGTCGGGGTTGGGAGCTGAGCCACAGAAAGCATATACATTGTTCCCTGCTCCAAACGTTTCGGAATTATTATTTGACGAGGGATACGGTAAACATTACAAAACTTATTAATAATCGAAATTGTCATTACACCTTCATATTCTGAAAGATGTTTTGATACCACCGTTTCATTTTGATATGACATGTAGCCTTGTAGCAAGTCTGATATTTGTTTTCGGGAAGAAAAAAAGCACTGAAAATTTATACTTGAAATAGTGAATTCATAAGTCTATTCTCCACCAGCTGGATTCGAAATAACATAAAATTAACTTTTGAAAACAAAGATATTTTTTGAAAAATCTTAACGATAAAACAGCGCAATAAAATGCGTTTCGCATGTTATTTACGTTAAACTGTTAAGCTTCAATTCAGAATCCGGCAATACACATATATACATGTATATATAAATATAAACAATATGCATCACTGTCATATACGTCATATTACAAAAATGTGATTGATATTGGAACATGATTTAAGAAGGGCAAAGTTTAAAAAAGTTTGTTTTATATCAATCTAACACATACTCTCAAAACATTGTACTGCGTTCTCCACATAAGCCTATATAACACGAAATTAATCAGTACGCATTTTCCGTTAAAATTAAAATGTACATGTATGAAGAGAATAAAGCAATCTTTATTTTACGAAATCTTAAAAGGAACATGCTTCAGTAGCCATAGGAAATGTGCAGTAATATTATTTAGGTCATTCTCCTTATTCTTCCTATCAATGCAACTTTTTGCAAATGTTTATAAAAACGTAAGTTACCAAATATGAAATATAAAATTCTAAAATTTAGACTTTTCAATATAGACATTTTGACGTTATATTGGTTATTTCCTGTAATTCTATAAGTCTTATCTAAAATACTGACATACTGTATGGAAAAATACGAAAATCATTCACTAAAATGTGAATGTTTGACTACAAATGCTTGGTGTGTTCAATGCGCACATAAATAAAGATCAAAATAGGCATTCATACTTAATGTATAGCAATGGTTCACAAGAACTACAATAAAATTTATCTCAAAGCTGTATGCGTTATGCCCTAGCACAAGTTGGTCATTATATCAACATTAGCTGTAATCGATCACGGCACGAGCTACCTCAGTTGCATTAATTTACCCAGATAAACAATTCTGGTAAGATTATAGTGGCGGGGGCGACACGTCGTTAGCAGGTCAGCCAATCAGAACTTTGGGACAGATCGACACCCCCACAACTTTCACCAATCATCCGTCCAAATAACCAGTTTGATCATGTCAACAAGCTCCTAAACGTGCAATCGAAATTTGAATGTAGCTGCACCATTAGGTTTAAGTTAACTGAAGACAGTCCATTCCTTTGCTAAAGAGAGTAACATAGGTGACTTTGTTTCTTTGCAAATTTACCAAGTCTGTCATTTTCATTGCTGTCCAGTAATAGATAATGAACAAACAACTACAAACTGGACGTCTATATTGTCATTCTGATGCCATACATATGCATTCGATTTTTGTTTGTTTGTAGGGCTATCTACGTATTAATCAATATTTCGGGCATGTGTCATGGCTAACAATTGACCTTGCTTTTGACAAGTTATTAGCCAAGGTGTTTACGACGACATATTTCAGGGAAGGTGGTTGGGTTGGCTTTTGATCACATTAAAGTTTTTGTTAGTCGAAGATATCGTCAAACATTGGTACTAATGTGTGGAATACAATATGTACATTTACGTGTTTTTGAAGTCTAATATAATCCAAAAATACCAAAGCATAAAAAAGCGATATTTAAACTCAAATCCGATTTAACTGGATGCAAAATATAAACAAAGAAACAGTTTGCACTAAGGTCATTTTTATTTTGATTCATAGACGTTAAACGTCATGTAAATTTAGGTCACCCTCAATTAAATGTCTTGTTCTATTGGCGAGAACCGAGGCATACGGAATATCTGTCAATGAGACCAAGATGACGACTATTAAATTTTGTTTGTCAGCAGCTGAAATTAATCTCGACAAGAAAATGCAGTAAAGCTGCTTATTGGTTATGAAAATGACTTATCAAAAATTGCAAAATACAAGAGAACGTACCAGGCACATGGATGTAACTGTTTTTAAAGTAATTTAATTATTCTACTGTTCAGAAGTATCCCGTTCACTTATTGTCACAGGGCATCATTTAAACACACACACATATACATTATGTCAAAACTACAGTAATGTTCATGACCGTTTCTTTTGACGATAACTTTTGGATACAATATCCACAGTGATGTGGCTTAAATCGTAGTCTCAATTTAAATTAACATTTATAATCCTGGACTATTTTGCCTAAACGCCATGCGTGAAGGATACATATAGGAAACATTCCCTATTTAAAATGGACAAAATATACACAATAGTGTTATTTCCCTATATAAACTATAGTACACTTTACCCCCTCCCTGAGTTGGAACAGAGAGCCCGGGGTTACTGAAATTTACAAAGTAAACAAAGACCCTGATGATCATTCTATCCATGTAGAGAAAGAAGTTGTAGTAACTTTGCGTCTGGAAAAGAAGTATTTTTAAATTTATGATTATTTACCTTTGGTGACCCGCCCTGGCCCCTGGGGTAGGGGCAGGAATCCAAATTTTACAGATTGATTGCATCGTTCTCCAAGGATGATTGTAACAAAATAGGAATGATTTCCTGTTTCAAATGGACACAATATACCCAAAGTTGTCATAGGACGAAGTTTGTTGCGCTGTCTTGGCTCGAACCCGCAACGTTTGACAGCTGTATGTTTTACCGCTTAACTAAAAGGAAAATGAAAACCATGTATCTTAATTTAGTGTACAACTGTTTGCTCTCCGCTTTTAAAATGCAGGTACTCGGGCACCACAAGCCAGGTTCTAATTCTCTGTAACGAGGGCCATGGACACAATTTGTAATGTATTATGCTTCCACATGGGGAATTTCCCTCGAGATTAAAGCAAGAAATACATCTAATCAATCATGTGTAGAATTTAAATCTGCCATATATTGCATTTAGGATGAAAACCATGACAGGTTGTTATTTATTTATTTTTCATTTATTTCTCATTATTTTGTTTTAGTTACGTGCACGCTTTACAACCATAGAGAGTGCCATTTTGAATGGGTTTCTGCAGTAAGGCTAGAATAGAACAGACTATTGATAAGTAGTTTATATATCTCAACTGCATTCATATATGTTACATCAAATGAAGAGTTCATTATAATGTACTCAACATGCATACCGTGGAATCAGCTATTATATTTTTGTAGAACAAATGTGGCCTTAATTTCCCAAAAGGCTTCACACACGAGGAAGCACCGGAAGTGCACAAAGTGTTTACAGAATCAAACCCCCGAGCCGCGTCGTGCCGTTTGGGAGATTGAGAAAATTGTCGGTATCTAGATCAACATTTGAATACTATATGGCTTCTTCTAATTCAAAAGGTTACACATTTAGATTTTGCAAGTTCAGCTTTATTTGACAAGTGGAAAGAATAGAAAGTACGGAAGAACAACAACATTACCTAAATAATGACTGAGAGCAAATATCGAGTGAAAGTGAAAACAAAAAAATGAAAAATCAAATTATCAACATTGTTATATTGAAACCACAAGAAAGATGCAATTGAATGATTAAATTATACATTCTAATTGAATTGTATTTATTGATGAAAGAGTGTTCATCGACAGAACTCTTCACATAGACCAATGTTAACCCTTGCAAATATATTCAAAGGGACACTAAAGAATGGTTCCATACTATAAAAATGAGAGGTCTGTTGCATGCTATCAAGTGTTCTCCTTCTTATCATTGTGTGAAAACAAGTTCAATGGGAGCCGTGTACTACACCGATGACTAAGGACTCTAGGGACACATCATCACGCTGAGGGTTCACATGTAATTCAATGAAATAGCATTTGAGACAATACTAGACAATATATGTAACTTTTAGTACATTTTAATTCATCTGTTATCATTCAACACATCAATAATGAGCATGGGTTTTTAAAGGAGTAAACACGTTTGAAATACTTCCAGTTATAAATCTCTTATATGATTTCGGCTGATTTCAAAATGTTACATTTCCTTGAAATATGTCATACAGTTTTGATTTTTGTTTTAATATGATCATCGAAGGTGATGTACCACTATGCTGCAAACAAATCGGGAACAAATCTATTTTCTATCCCGAAAGTTTCCAGATATCCCAGCTGAAGACAACAGCATTACGTCTTATTGAGAATATTCCGTTTTCATTAGGATGAGTATCGTGTTTCGTATGAGGTGAGGCGTCATATTGAATTCCTTTTATAGATTTACAAAGACATTCGAACTTTCTCTGCATAGTTCCAACATCAATTAGCAGGATAAAAGTACAGTAACCAATTTTCTGCCAACCACACATTATCAACTCTTTTTAATGCTCCATATTTTGCAACATCCGTTGTCAGACACGAGTGAACATGCGCGTCTTGATATTGTGCATGATTAACTTCACAATGACCACCGAAAAACAAATTGTGTGATTTAACGATATTTTGCTTTGTTCATATGTTGTCCAAAGTTTAATCGAGTTCGAGTTCGGATTATGGTTTTGTTATTCTCTATTTTATTATTATTTACACATCATTTCAATTTTGATTGGAAGAAAAAAAGTACACAAAAGTTTCTGCTGTTTAAAGATGCCATTAAGGACTTCCTACACATTTTTTAAAAGTCAAGCAAATCCCTTAAGGAGTTTAGAGTGACGCTTTCGGAAGCAATCCACACACATCGCTTGATACCATTCTCCTTGTTCTGGTACTGGTACTGATGTGTTCTATCGTGCGATCTGATGAATGATGCATTTTATTTAAGTCACTGATTCACGGCTGTGTTAATTCTGTCGTGCATTTGTTTGTGGACGAAAGTATTTATGTTTATTTTTTTCCGATGAAACGATAATAAATTAGAGAAAACCAAAGCGTTAACAAAATCATAATCTGAACTCAAAATCGATTAAACCAGGGACAAACTATTTACAAAGTAGATATGTACATGGAGACCCTTGTAAAAGTACAAGACCAGGTCTTCCGGGAGAGTAAGCATATTCTGCTTCATCGACGACACCCACATCCATAAATACATGATATATGATTCACATACCTACATGAAGTATAAATCACATTGTAACACGATAAGTTTGTAATACGCTTTTTGATTTGATATGGACCATGTTCTAATGTGCGATAGAATCATGATCAATCGTATCAAGCTCCACTCATCGAGCTTAAGCCACGCCCCGTTACTACCGAAAATAAAATGGCGTTGCGGCGGGGATCGTCTATCGATGAACATTCCACTGCATGATAGTCGTACGTCAAGCAAGAAACAGAGCAGAGAGGGCCGTTGAATGTATTTGTTGAAATATTTAAGAATTCATTTCATGTTCTTACATCCATTTATTTATGAAACCCTAATTCCATCCATGTGTAGGCATCTTGATAAGGAATCAAAACAATCATTTCTTTGTGACTGTATCGTGTGAATTTGCAGATTTTTTTTACAGATCTTAACACACAATTTTGTCGATACGAACATATTGGTATGCATACACACGTGGAATTGTAGACATTTTGTCAATGTTAATCCAAGTATGCTGTTTATACATACGTTCATGAAGAATCTAAATCCAAATATTCCCCCTCGTCAACATCCAGACCAAGCGCTCGCCGGTACATGTATGGGCGTGGCTAAATGACCGACTTCCTTCTAATTGGTCAGTTGGCTATAGAAAGACACGTCACCAACAAGGTGACAGAGTACTTTACTACGTACGTGTAGCAAGGAAGTACAATGTACGAGGGGTGTTCCAAAAATAATGTCACTTGCATCGGTGCTCATATAGCGGAAGTGCTTTTGTTCATTATAATTTGCTCTGCCCTTCAAAATACTCTCCGCCAGCCAGAACACACCTTTTTAGCCGATCAATCCATTTTTGGAAGCATTTTCATACTCTTCAATGGGTATACCCATCAGACACTGATAAACAGCAGATGCAAGGGCATTTCTCGAATTGTTTCTCCTTCCAGATAAATGATATTTAAGTTTTGGAAAGAGAAAATAGTCGCAGGGGGCCAAGTCGAATACGGAGGGTGCGGAAGGACGGTAACCTTCTCTGACTCAAAAACGTCAGTCACAATACGTGCCTTGTGAGCGGGTGCATTATCATGCAAAATTCGGACATACTTAAGTCCTGTTTTGGGGCGGCGACTTTTGTAGTGGTTCTTCAACTTTCTCAGAACAACGTTTTTTATAGAACTTGCCTGTGACCGTTCTGTCTTTTGGCACCGGGATTTGAATAGCTGGACCCTTATTAGTGAAAAAATAGCATACAAAACCTTCTTTACCGTTCGTATTCGTTTGGCAATACTTGGGCGTCTGGCATTTTTGGTGGCCCATATTCGGTTGGCAACCTTCCGCTTTGGTTCAAAATAATACACCCAGGTCTCATCACCAGTGACTATATTATCAAAAGCCATTTTTACTATATTTTGGGTACATTTTTTTGCCATTGTTACACGCGTTTTCTTTTGCTCATCCGTTAACAAATGGGGTATCCATCTTGCATTTATCTTTCTAACTTTTTGGTGTTTCTTCAAAATTGCATGAACTCTTGCTAACGACAAGTTTGTCATTCGAGCCAATTGTCTTACGGTGAATCGAGCATCAGTTTGGAGGATATTTCGGATTGTTTCTATGTTAACTTTGGTCGTAGTTGTTGCAGGACGACCTGGGTGAGCAGCATCTTTCAGTTGCTGCTGTCCAGCACTAAATTTACCTACCCACCTACAAACAGTCCTGTGAGACATTTGGCCCTCCCCATAAATGTCACACACCTCGCGGTGAATATCTACAGCCTTTATGCCGAGTAATGACCTACCTTTTATATAGGCCCTAATTTCAAGAACATTTTCAGCTCGTTTTCCTGTCATTTTGTGTCTAGTCTAACGAATAGGCTATGAAACGATGTACACTGTACCTAGGCCAGTGAACGTGTGGATGAGATTTTTACCTGTGTCACGAGCCAGTGATCACTCAATCGACACGAGGTGGTTTTGTGCATAAATTGCACGATTTCCGCGAAATAAAGCACAGATGACATTATTTATGGAACACCCCTCGTATCTAAACATATTAGCGTAAAAAAAAACTGTCAATGAGTGTTAGAACTGGAAAATTCGTTATTTTTCGTGTCTATACTGGCGATTAGAACATGGAATTTGGTTTAAACTCTCGAACGTATAGCCATTCGACGTACTATGCCCTAAATATAGTTTATCAATACTGAAAAGGGAAAGATAGAAAACAACAACAATATCTGCCTTAAGGGTACAATTGTATTACTTGTTTTAAGCCATTTTCTTTAGTTAAATGACGCAAATAAAACTAGGTCATTTAATTCAAATGGTGTGTTATGTATGTCATAGTGTAATATTGCGTGTTTCGAGTTCATGTTCCAAAATATTTCGCATTTACATCTTACTCATTATTAACAAATATGATATAAAAAAAACATGAATCGATCATCTTTTATCTGTAAAGATAATCAAAACATGTTATCGGCGTAAAATGAAACCCTTGTTAGCATGCTAGTTGGATATTCTTCTTTTACTTTAAATATTATTGCTGTATAATGAAGTACATATCTCCCAATTGGTGATAATCGTAATGACAGTTTGTACATGTAGCAGGTGGACAGACTGTCTAATGTGATGGACACCCTCATTAATGGACATTAAAACCGACAAGATGTTGAGACGCAGCATGACTGATGATTACGTTTACAGTAGTATTCTACAAGAAACAGTTTTAATTACCATCATAACATTTTTTTTTTCAAATTTAAACCATACGCCTAATATCTAGATTTTGAATTAATGAGCATGGCTCTTAGAATGAGGGCATTATATTTTTATATCTGCGAGGTAGTGTGTGTGTTTTTTTTTTTTTCACAAAATTTCATTCAGTTTCTATCAGTAGAGAGCTAAGGGAACGGTACTTATCCGGAATCCATATTTCACAGCCACTGTATCCTAACAGCATCAGCATAGTTACATTGATGGACCCACAAGTAAATAAAAACATTTAACATCATATTACCGAAACAGAAGCACATGGGATTCCACTAATAACAATGAGTTTCTTTTACGACTTAAAAAAACATTTTATAAATGATGATGGAATTTTAATTTAGTTTTCATAAAAAATAAATCCAGTTTCACCAACATCACTTGCATATTGAATCACGGAATTGCCTTTATTATGCGCTACGCTAAATGTAATGAATACAAATGTCATTATTCGAATCAAATCATCTTTATTTTGTTCAATAAGATTACCGTAACCACGAAAAGAAACTTGCTTGATTACAGTTGGCATTGTATTCGCCATTGAAAATGTGCAATACTGGCTTGTTTCCCCTTAGTTTTGATTTGCACTGGCATGTTAATCATTATATTCCGGGCTTGTGTTATGACATGCTATCCGTTCATTCATACTGGTTCAGTAAGGCCTAGCTGAATGGTGCTTCATTCTGGGCATTGAAGTCAGTTTCTATTCCCTTTTCTCTTGTCTTTGTTAACAAATACATTCTATAATTCAAGGTTAATAACCTTAATCTAAATTGTTGGATTTAGTTGTTATTTATGTCTTTTGAACACGAAGATGGGATAGAGAAAAACGGAAATACAAAAAACGTACTCGGTAAAAAAAAACAACCGAAGAAAGACATTTACATTGTACATCTTCAATATGGATACAGCGTGCTCAAACGATCTAATACAATTATAGGCCCAGCTTTAAACTGCATTAATATTGCCGGTTATAGCATTCGCCTTCGTGTTGGTACTTATATTCTAAATTGTGTCATGTGGGTCAAAATAATGTATTGCTGTGTAAAGTCAAATATAAAATTGTATTCGTTTTTTCTTTCATATTATGAAAAACAAAATGCACATAGCTCTTCAGATAACTTTGCCAAGTAATATATTGAAAATTGCTCCAAACTAACCATGTTTTATCAAAACAACCTTTTAACATAGATTTCTCTAACAGCTTCGATAATACATACTTAAGTATCCCAATCGCAGAGCATTGGCACGTCTCGTAAGTAACCTCCCTCTACTATCTTTCAAGATACCATTTCAGTACTGCTGGACCTGTATATTTGTGTTGGCCGTGCACTCCCTATCATACCATTCACCAACCGACATATATCGAAACATATGCTGTAATTTTGTTCGCCAACAACCTCGAAAATATTTATTCTCTCTGTATTCAGAGCATGCCTGGATGAATAAATTCCCTGCGACATGAAAAATACCATAGGTTGGAGAAGCTGACCTCTGAAAAGAGGGACCAAAGAGCAAAACAAGCATAACATAATAAAAGCATTCATAGCAATCCTCCTTCCCGCTTAGTATTTTAATCGTTTAATAATGCCTTTGAAATGTTCTTTTCATTTTTGATCCACTGATGAGTTCAAAACTCGAAAAAAATGGCATATGGCGAAGTTATTAGTAAACCCATTAAAATATCCCCGATACGTTGTGGCATTGAGCTCCGTTCGAGTATCCTCCTAAATTGTTTGCTGTATGTCAGATAAGCCTAATCTCCCAGAGAAAGAAGACCGGACCTACGGCCGAAACTGTGGGCGGTCTCAGGAAGGTCTCACACCTGCAATTACCGGTAAAAGGCTAGAGGTATAACAACATCTCCACCATAATAGGCAGGTGTTATTCAACTAACAGTGCATCAAATAATCATAACAACTGTTAAATAGCATTTGGTTTATTCCACTCGTGGAATACACTCTAAATGCATTTTGATTGGCTGACATAGTGAACTTTTGCTGGAACCTCATCACTTGCTTATTTTCGACGTCGTCATAATTTGGCGTGAAAATACTGTCCTATATATTTACGCGCATACTATCCGCAGTTCAATAATATTTAATTCAATGGAATAACAAAATCAGTATTTATATGCTTTCCTATATTTGTTTTTGTCAAAGAGATGTTTCCGATAGAAGAACAAAACAGACATATTTTGATATGAATGAGTTTTGTTCACAACACATGTTTATATGTATATTCAACCCGGTTGCACTTTAGTTGTTTTCTTTTGAAACTGTGGTAGGAACAGATAACATGACACGTGGTTGTTTGATATGGTACCTTTGTCACCACGTTAGTTGATTTCAAAAAGCTACAAAAGATACTCGCTAAAGCTCGTGTGCTTTGTAACTTTTGAAAATTAACTTTCCAACAGCCACTCTTTGTATAACCTCTATATATTTACCACAGCGGCCCTCCATGGTGCACTAATGATACAGCTAAATCGTTACAGGGAAGCACGTGTTCATTCTGGATATTTGAATGCAATAAAGATATTTCACCATTTGTTTACATATATCGCAGCCATGAACTTTGTAAAACATAATGTAGTGCTATGTGTTTACAAATGATAATAGTTTGCACCAAAGTCTGTAATGCGGTACCTTAAGACATCTAATGTCTTAATGTGTTGTCTGCACAACTAAATGGCTGGTTGGCTCCTCGGAGCTGTTATGATTTTGATTTCCATTTTTTGTGTTAGTTGAATAAAACGAATTACGTATACCAACAGGAATCTGAATTCCCTTACGGCGCCTTAATCACATATATAGATATATATATATATATATATATATACCTCATATTATAGATGCAAAGTTAAATATAAAAAAACACGTAGAGACATGTAGAGCGTGTTTTATAACATACAAATTAACGTTATTGGCGTAGAAATAGCAATAAATAAAATGAAATGTCTCGTTAGCATATGAAGTCTATTTTCCATGTTTTTGTACATATATTTCTAGCCCGTAGTTTGACGGTAGATAAAACTGCGGCTGCCGTGATGCTACAGGAACCACATCCGGAATATATAGTAGTATATGGTTTACTTCCTGTTTTGTTTAAGGAACCCTAATGTCTTTGTTTTTGTTGGTTTTAGTTTTCGTTTTGTTTACTGTTTTTTTTTTTATTTATTATTATGTTTTTCTAGCGCACTTTAAATCATGGTTTGCCAAAGGTCACTCTTGGTCAGTTTGGAGGAAAAAAACCTTTCAAGGTTCTCATGAACAACTTGACAATTTTGGTTTTTATATTCACACCATAACTTTTGCACTATAACGCTGTACAGGTCATCACATTTTAGTGGCAATCGGTCAAATTTAGTTAAAGGTCAAATTTCACATTTGACAACTAATGAAGTAACGCTTGCATAGACATTCCTTGACCTCTTAACATATTTAGTTAATATTGACATTGTATAATGGTACATTGTTATGTTACATCAAGGTCTTGGCACGATTAGTTTTACATCTGTTAAGTTTAAAGGGTCAAAGGTCACACTTGACCACTTTGCAGTGGTTTGGGTACATCTAGTGACCTCTTGCTAACTTTGTTAGGAGTTGGGATACAATTTTGCACGTTATATTAACATCTATGGTCATCTGATGATGGCCAGGTTTTTGTGCAAAAAGAAATTTGGCGTTTGAGAAAAATTGACCTTCGGTCAGCACCTGAAGACTGATCAACGTATATCTCGATCCGGCGACCAAGTCGACGAATGAGTATTTCAGAATATAAAATCCTTAACAAATGTCGGGATGTTATAGTTTGGCCATTCTATTAAGATGGTGCAATTGGTAGATTGATTGTAATATCGAAGAACAAAATTATGATGTCATATTCAACACAATTCGTAATAAGATCAATATTTTAAATTTTGCTCGGTAACTTATGGCGCCATATCTCGCATTATACAAAAACGTCTTTTTTAATACGTTGATATTCAATATAAAAAATATGTTTTTTAATCACCAATGACAATATTTTTTACCCTTTTGGGATATGAAGATAGAGGTTTTTGAGTATGCTTGTTAATGTGCTTATTTTTTATTGAGAATGATGCCTCGGTTTTCACTTTGAGGACTTGGTGTACTTTAATGTGACCAAGATTTACATAGCAGGTGTCGTTGAGGAAGCAGAGGACGTTTACTCTTCCGGAGCACCTTGTTTGATCCTTTATTACTTTATGTCCTGTTAATTTTTCCTTCGTTCATATTTGTCCCTAGTTTAATCGATTGTGATTTCTGATTGTTTTGCTGACTATTCGGTATTCTCTGATTTTTTAACAATGTGATTTTGATATTTTGATGAAACTCATTAACCGATGTTTCGTTCATATTTTTCTTAGAAAACAAAATTCATAGAAATAAATGCTAGCGCTGCATTATTTCCAAGAATCAATAAGTTACAATTCATAAAAACACGTGCCCTGACAATATGAATGTGGTTCTCTTTGCAGAAAATCAGGAAAAAATTACAAACCAAATATGAATGTTACGTAATTAGTCTAAGTGTGATCAGTTGGATTGATCAATGGGGGATTAACTTTGAGTAAGGCTTTGTCAAGTTTTAGACAAGGCCCACTAAAAGGAAGTTTTAAGCTGAATTGAAGTTCATTACGTCGGTTCACGCATGCACTTTAAAAGTAAGTTGTGGAAAAATCGACGCATTATCATCTATACACCGCTTTATACCATCTACAGGTTACATGATAAAATCATTATCATCTGTTGACAGTGTGAAAAGTTGTGAACGACTTGAGAACGCGCGTTCCCCTTTCAAAGCACTTTGGAATGTGTTTTCTCAAAAGGAACATCTGCTCGTGGTCGCACGTTGATACATGTAAACTATCAAGTACACCTGCGGTGGCTTCCCGATGTTACCCATATGCTCGCCATTTGAAAATTGTTTTCACGACAAACCCCGAAAAAACATTCTGATATTCTATAACTATCACCTTCAAATCTAATTCGTGATACTTCCACTGTAATATTAATGCTGCAAATGTGATTTATACGATCTAACTTTCGAAGAAATGCTTGATTGAGAATTGATTCCGACCAAAGCACTATAAATCAGGCTCTCGTTGAACTTGTCATTTAAATGGATATACCGATCGGATCAAGTTGTATTAATTTATCTGTTTTCAATTTGACTGTCATTTTCTATACAGAACATTAATTTGGATATTTATACTGCATTATATTTCAAATCTGTCAGAATGGGGATTAACCTTTCAGTGGGATAGGGAATCAGATCATATAACTACTGTCATGTTTTCGGTTGGTTAGGATATGTTCAACGTTACATGACAAGGCATTTTACGTGAAGACGTCTCACCCAAAACAAATTTTCAAAATAGTAGAATCGTTCAGAAATAGCTGTGCTTTCAAGCATAAGTTTATCTCATTACAAAAGATTACAAAACGTGATTGTTTAGATACTATTTGTGTTTTAAATCTTTATCTTTTATCAGCTCTGAATGTATTGTATGTATGTATATGGCAATACGCAGTTTATAGCCAATTCATGCAAATTAGCTGTACAATATTACGTGTAAGTCGTGTATCATACGCTTATTGCATAGTTATTCTTAATAACGAGAACTTGCTTGATATAGGAAGAGTACACCTGCTTACCAATATCCATATAAAGTCTTTCAAAATTTCACCCATACGGTCATCGATTATCTAAACGCTAAATGCTGTTAGAATAAATGAAGTTTAAAGGAATTACACTGCCCTGAAATGATATTGAACCAATGCCAACAACATAATTATGGCATGCTTAATCGTCTAAAACCATCGCCGCAGTCGGCCATTTCTATATTGAATTATAAACATACACTTCAAAGGCATTCTACAACACATAGTACATGTTTGAAATTGGTTTTTGTAGGGCAATGTGTTATTTCATTTTTGCATTTCACATACTTTTACGACAATACGGTGTTATTATGTTGAGAAATCGGGCCTTTTTGACCTGAAGCTACACATAAGACAATGACAATGATGATGAATGTATCTGAATAATGAAGAACTGTAACGATCACCAACTTAATGACTTGTGATATATCTGTGAGTGTCGTATATGACTCAGGACTTCCGAAACACATATTCCCGCTTCCGGTTGTATCAGCATGATATTATTTGTTTTTGTTTTGATGACCGTATCTTCCAAATCTGATATGTGATTCTTTTTAATTTTAAATACCAAATTTGAAATTTGTACGTTAACATCGCCCGTTTGTTTTTCACAGCGCTCATAAGCATGACGTCGCTTACATAGTGTACATGCTGTTGGATTTTGCTTATAAATGTGTTTACTTGTTGTGATTAACAATGATGACTCGGTTCTTATTTTGAGGATTGATGTATATTTGGATGTGACCAAGATTTACATGGCGGGAGTCGTCGATGAAGCAGAATTCGCTAACTCTTCCGGATTACCTAGTCGCTTGATCTTGTAATTTTCGAGGGTCTCCATGTACCTTTTTCCTTTGTTCATATTTTGCCTCTAGTTTAATCGTTTTTGAGTTTGGTATATGGAATTTTTTTTTGTTTCAACAGTATGTAAACGAAACTGACTTTGCAATGCCCTTTGCATCAAACTTGAAATACGAAATGCTTCTTTGTGTTGAAATAGAATGACCTGTTATTGTAATGTTCTTGTTATTGGCTATTTTCCGACATTTACTATTAGCGGAGTAAGAAAGCAAATCTAGCACAGTCTTCTTGTATCAAATTCTTCAGTTCTTAATCAAACATGAATGATTTCCGTTTCAGATTTAAATGGGTTTTTTTATAGATTTATTTGATTTTTGTTATACTATATGATCATTGGCTTTGATAACATGCTTAATAAAGCTTGTTTGTCTGATTTTTCATATTGATTGCTGGAACAAAACATTATACGTCGGCTGATAAACTGCACTTACATTCTCTGTTGTTACATGCATGCATATTTTTACTTTAAACAAAGTAATAGTTATCATTGTCTGCTGTTTATTGTGCTTTGTAAAGACTATTTTTTTCTTAATATCTCTTACTTTTCAAGCTCATTATCCTCTTAATTGTCTCAATATATCTTCCTCTTTTCCCTTTATTAAGTTTGTGTGAGCGATAAACTGGTAACTTTACATGACTTTTTTACTATCCATTTCTGACAACATTAATAACATGAAATTAACACGTTATTTCCGTTCAGCTCTGAGGCCTGACTACCGTTACCGCCGCGTTATGTGATAACACGTATTTTTAGAACAACTCCGTTATATATCCGTATCCTTTTATCTCGTTTACGTTTCTTTGTTCTTTGTTTCCTTCAGTTTGATTTGATTGCAGGAAAACGAAATACGTTCCTGCTAGTTTAATTTTGGACAATTCATAAACACCTGGTTATGCGTAATCTAATAAATGTTGAATGTTATTTTCATTATCATTGTTTAAAACAGATACTATGTCAAATGAATGAAACAAATTAAAGTGCAAACAAAACAGCCAAGTGATTTGATTGCAAAGAAACGTAAATAAATAGCTCAACAACGATTGCGGATATCGAGAAACAGAATTACTGATATATTAATTGCACACTCCAACTACATAGTAATTGTACAACATACACCAATATTTAAACTGGGCTATTGAAATGATTTTTGTAATATATGTACATCACGCATGTAATGACCTGGTCAATTTTTCATAGTGAGCGTGAGTTTCAATTAAGCAATTATTGAATCTGTTATCGACTTTTTCGGCAATAACATTTGATTATATGAAACGTCTAACAATTCCTGGAAGAGCTATCAATATTATCATGTTGTAATAAAAAGTAATTGATATATACTGTTCCATCAATTATAATTTGTATCAAGTTTACTGCTTCCATACAATAACAAAACTTCACTGTTTACGTTTTTGATACAATGGATAATACACAATGTAATTACTAACTATGTTCATTATCAAAATATTTAAGTAAGGTCAAATGAATTCAATAACTTATTGCATCGGAATGGTTATATGTAAGCAAAATTAGCATGTTATCTATCAAATTTGAGATTGTCGATTAATCGAAATGTTTATGAAAACAGGGGTGAGGGGAACCCCTAAAATTATGTGATGAAAATAATATCATAAATTCCGATAGGAAGAGCGTATTCTGTTTCATCAATGGTGTAGATAGACAGTTTTTTAATACCCATGTTTGTTAAGTCAATGGTTCAGGACATGTGATACAAAAACGAAACACTAAGCTTACACATCTTAGGTTACAATTAAGTGTCGTCTTTGAAGTCACAAAGCGAGACAAATATATACATACCTATTGTTGATGACACCAGCAAGGAGCACAGTATCCGAAAGATGTATACTTGTATCCGGAACATTGCGGCGTGTCCGGATCTACAAATCAGTAAATACTCCAAACAAACCGAAACACTGATTTGAACGCCCGTCCACGTGCTATTTTGATGTAAGTTTCCATACCACGCTAAGGTATACTGACGTAAATCCACATTACCAACTGAAATTATTACGAGTTGTATTATCGCCGGCAGTGCCTCGAATGTCTACTTTAGAGGTGGTTTATGCGTACCTGACTGTTTGGAGCACGTGTCTGCGAAACAAAACATGTTACTATAGAAGAATTGCTAGTCTAGTATAATACATCCTTAGCTGTGAACAGAGTATTTCCCTGATAGATAAAAACAAATCAACCAGTTAGTATCAGTGCAGAGGAGGTGACCATTACCACATCCATGACAGAGCAAGACTTCACAGTTAATACCAATGGCCAATCGCCTGCTCCCTATCATCAACAAGCGTTAGCCGACTCGTTAGAAATGCCGAGTAGTGTTTGCCAGCGTACTATTCTGAAACCTATTTATATATATATATATATATATATGTGTGTGTGCGATAATGACGGTCAGCTTGAAGGTAGATATACCAATGTGCTTGTTCATACTAGCTCGGCAGGCTTAATAGCGTTCCCGAAGGTAGCTACAGTTCCAAACTCTTTATATGTTACATTAGTCAAGCATTGAGCTAACGGGAGCAGGTCTAAGTTTTACTGACTGTCTGTCTCCTACGATGTGGCGGTTCTAAGGATTTATTATGTTTGGTCCCCATTGATCTGTATTATGTTCCGAATGAACATGAAAAGCGCCCAACAATGTTATTAAATGGGAGAGTTTTGCACCTCGCGCGTCAAAGTCAATGACATGTTTGACCCTTCCGATTATGGTGTTTACAAAATGTCATATTTTAAAGTGGTGTGGTGACTAGGCTTAAGGACTACGGAAATAAAACGAGCATAAAGAAGATGTCGCATTAAGATCCAAATAATATTGCACTTTAAAAAATATTTCGAATATGCGAAAATCCAAATCAAAACTAAAAATTGGCAAAAGTCACCTAAAAAAAGAAAAGTTGGAATCATTGAGGAAATTAATTATAACACAGGATTTAAACACGAGTATTGTTCCGGAAACTACATACTTTATTTAGTCCTACTTTTGTTAACCCGTCAAAATGAATGGTACAAGACAGTAAGAAGTGTCAGATAAGAAGTATGATAAAATACGGAAGATATGCATTTAAACCCTTCATTATGTACGGGGAGAATACGACTAGGTGTTTCCGTAGTCATTGCGTTATATTTAAGCTGGTTCTAAGTTGTATTTATGCTACACTGCTGGATTGGTTGTATTGCATCATATATAATTGCATCGCACAGCTGTTTCGCTCTTGTATGACTCGTCAGTGATGCTATTGGCCAAAAGATGCATAATATTTTACAAACGTGGTTGGTTGTGGAAGACTCAAAACAAACGTTAGATGTGAAAAAATATGTTTTTTACTGATTTACTGAAATAGAGATTTGGAAATGTCTTATTTGGATTTTTTACACGGTAGTATAGTGTCAGTGTAATGAGATTGCAGTAAATGTTACCCAGAAGGAACTTTTCAATAGCTATAGGGATGCAGATTCTAAATACTTCTGGCACATAGATGTCTGGGATTAGAGTAGTTTAGACATTTGGATTCCCATCTTTTGACCATTGGCATCACTGAAGAGTCATAGGAGGACGTAACCGCTGTACGATGCAGTTTTAGTTCATTTTTCGGTATACAGTATCTATTACTCAATTTTAAAAATGCAACATATGTGTGTGTTACGTCATCTTTTATAAACGAGGCATTTTGATTGACCGCAGAATTAAGGGATGAGCATGTTTGTGGTCTCATGAATACAGGTCCATGTGTTCTAGAAGAGTAAGCGTATGTTCTTAGACGACACCCAACATGGAAATGTATAATTTAAGTAAATTTACTCCTAACTCGTGGGTACATGGACATTGGAAGCAGAATAGGTGTACAATGTAGTGTTTGCACGCATTTATGACATTAATATCTACAGAAAATATCGACCTTCATAAAATTATTAAAGGAACAAACATATTTAACTGTGTTACAAGTATAACCACCATTAAACTCTATCGCTAACAATAATCTTTAATAGCCTGAAATTTTAGAATGCTGTCTGGTAAGTTTGTCCGTCAGCGGTACCTTTTCATAGTTGTATTTGATAGGCATTCACTATGATAAATATGCTAATTGTTCAAACCTTCGAGGCTGATGCTTTATCGTTCTGATTTAGCCTACGGGCAACTTCTCACAACATTGTCTAGTACAGACGCTGCACTGAAGTGGGTAGTTTGTTTATTGCATTTACATGTAATTTATTGTCCATTGATTGTATGCAGAAAACGGCTTTCTGATTAGTTGAAAAAAAAATTTTCATGCCTCTTGGAAACAAAAATAATCAGAAAATGGCGCGAAAAATGTGACGTCACAATACGGCAATTGACGTTGCGTATTGATTTGTAAAAAAATAATTCTTTGTTAGATCAGTCAAGTTGTACATAAACATGTTTTAAATTTGAAAATAAGTTGCAAAAATGATTATAAGCGTTGATGTCAATTTTTTTTTTTTTTTATTTTCATAGTGTTTTGAAAAAATGTTTGCTTGCAATTATTTGTAAGAGTCCGCTACGCGGATTCATACAGTTTGCAAATTCATAGAGGATATATAACAGTGTCTTCAGTAATACGAAATATATTTCACGAGTGGGGCAAATATTTTGATATTTTTCACGATACTGTTAGATATTCTGTTTATTACATTTTTGTTGCAAAATAACACATCAAGATGACAATACTTGGTGTAGATACTTTTGACACTAGCAAGTCTAGACACTTCGATGGGACAAAATATAGTCAATAATATGTGAAAACTCGTCACTAAATTCTTTTGATCACTGATTTTAATGAAGAATGTCTTTGTCTTTATATTTTAAATAAGTATATCATATTACTGAAATAATGTAAAATATCTTGCAAAAGTCCCGTCATCAACGCAGATCATTACGCAATGTTGATAACCGCCGAATCTATGATCGGTAAGATGGTAAGAAGCGAGGTAAATGATGAGTTTGTTTGTCACCATTTATCCAGATGATAAAGATCAGTACCATTTAGGATTGTGTGAGTTACACTTTATCCCTATCACTGATTATCCTAGTTGTCTTATACATGTACTTTTGCCTATATTTTGCGACTTTTGGCCACTGTGGATTATCCGTGTTTGGTTTGACACAAGTTTCATACGATCAGACAGATATAACTGCTGACTTGCATATTGTAACAGGTTCCATAAAACAAAAGATAATTGTAGATTTAAACACTGTTTAAAGAGAAAAAAATCCGAATGAGGTGACAGATCTGATAATTCTGTGCAGTAAAATAAGGCGTTCGTGTCGTTAAGCTAACCAGCATTTGGTGGTTAGTTTGTAAGCTGTGTTTTGATTGGTCAAATAAGCACTTTTATAGAATGAATATTTTTGATATTTCACTGGTAAAAATGTAATAAAACTTTTTTCATACCCAAATGAAACTAAAAGATGTCATCAATGATTATGTAATTAACATACTACCTTACAAATAAATAAAATGTAATGCAAAATTAATATCTCAGTCTATTAGCCATCAATGTAGTAATAAATTGTTCAATTATGAAATCTGCACATCCTAATTGATGGTATGGATGTTTGCTGGATACTTAATTTTGCGCTTTCGTTGTTGAACGCGTTAATAGCGAAATTAAAAGTCCCGCAAAAATACCTATCATACAGCATTAAAGGATTTCAAATATGTGAAGTATTATACACCCATAAATGCTACAAGGAATAAAATAGTCAAACTAGCAAAATCAGTCGAAGACATCCTTTGTTTTCTGAAGATAGAAATTTTCAGTAATTATCTTGCGTTTTTATAACATGATCCATTGTCTAGAAGATGGAGCAGCTTTGCAGACATAATGTCTGTCTCCAAGAGGAAAACTAGTTTGAAGTTGTTCAAAGAAGCTGCGTTCTATTTAGTTCCCAGATGTCTTATTGCAGCGATTCTACCGTATTTGTATTCTCATCAGAGAATACCAATCCTTTCTTCAGTTTGCAAAGCAAATTGAAACCACCATTTCCAAATAAGAAACATGAATAAAAAACAAATAATGGACAGGACATGGAAATTGAAAGCTACGGATTACCCCTACGCTTTTTTTTGTATTTTTAATTACTGTTTTTTTTTTTTTTGCATTTTTTATATTGTAGGGAGCTGTGTTGGATTTAAAAAAAAAAGTAATTTACAAAGGAAATAGTTGGAATAGTCTAACACAGTTATTTGTAATTTGAGGAAAGCAATGAATAAGATAACCCCTCGACTAAACAAAACAAAGTTTGTTTAGAGCAGTATAACCACAAGATATTGTAGTATCTTGTTATCAAAAGTTATCATGATATTTGCTTTCTAGTACATGTATATTCGTACACTTTTTTTCATTTACAATACGTACAATAGCTAACATACCCAAAGCTTACAAATAAAAAACCATGTACAAACTGGATAGTTCATTCGATATTGTCCATAGATATGTATATATGAGAGAAAAAATTCTTTGTTTGAATAACTATACGTATAAGACTAATTGCTACTAGGGTGGTTCCAAAGAACATTGATTTAAATATCAGACATGGTTTCAAGTACAAATTGTTTCACATACAAAAGGCATATTAGAAATAAACCTAACACACGAATGTGCTGCATCTTATTTATTAAGTAAAAGATACAATATACCAACAAATGAATTACACTTAATTTCACTGAACAGTAATCCTTCTGTTTTAAAACAAAAACCGTACAAATACCGAAAACCGTTCAGGGGCTTTACGCAGCACCACCTTCCGTTGTTTCACTAAGGAAGGTTCAAAAATTACTTCGACCTATTTTACTTTCCTGTTCTAAGCCTTTTCTATCACCGAACAGAAAATGAAATCGCATACATTCATGATTATGTTTAATGTATGGGATTGCGTGTGATGTTCATCTGTATTAGTTACAGTGATCATGAGGGGGAAGGTAACATTACTCGCGTTCTTATTTATCAAATGGGGGCACACATGTGTACATCTTATGTCACAGTTATCAATCTCACCGGTTTGGTCACCCAAACCGATCTTGAATGCAAACGCACATATTTCAATTCGTAGGTTTGCTACTGACGGGTATCCCGTTGTGTTCCGACTTTGTATTGTAAATTCCAATTTCATATGTATTGGTACTAATTACCTAAGTTTAGGATTGACACAATTCTAAATGTGTCTACAAATGCCTCCCGCTGATGTCAAGCCTATTAAGTTTCTCCTCGTTTTCCAAAGCACTTCATTCTCTCCAAATACCTGGCAGCAGCATTTGAACACGTTTGTTTGGTGTGATTTTAAGGTTTTAGGCAACAGCTAGGTTTGCTTAAACTAATTATTTGAATTTGTACCTTTGTTGATGAAACTAACGGTATTGCCATATAGTGGTTGTTGTTAACTGCCGCACAATTAGCTCCAGTTAGCTGTGCACCAAATGACTTTACACGTACAAAGCTGAAATGCTTTGGTTGTAAATACTGCAAAAGATTTTATACTTTATATGACGTGTGTAGGGATATTCCTTGCAACACCTCGAAAAGCACATTGACAACAGGTTGTAATTGTTGAAAATATGTTAACATGCAAATGAAAACAATATCATACTGGTTTTGTGTAGTCAGATGCATACACAATAGCAATGGGTTCACAAGATGGACCACGTGTATGTAATAGCTTACAAATATATCCGTGTTTAAGAGTAACTGCTTTAAATAAAACATGAATTGAATTGTAATGTACATGTAATGTTCGATGGCCGAAAATGGACGGACAAATCGGTTTTACTAGAAACACGTTTTCGTCAACGAAATATTACGTACATATTTGTTGTCAAAAACCTAAATAGTTTGTAAACGAAAACCTGCTTCTAGTCGCACTGTTTTGTCAGTTCGTTTTCGGCCATCGTACTACTATGACATTTTTATATAAGCATAAATCAGTATTAAATCTATGAATAGAAAAATAGGGATGTCATTGAACAAAGGGTAATTTAATATGTTGTACGGTTTCCTGTATGCCTCCAACATTGTCATGATGCATTTCAATCTAATTGAAATTAGGAAATGTTTATGACTTCCTTTTGCCCCATGAAGTCTCATAACAGCAGATCATGGCTAACCAGGTCATGATGGTAGTCATAAACGTCCTCCAGCTTTGTCTTAAGAACTTAACATTTCTAAAGATGAAGAATAAGAAACATAAAATATCGTGTTGTGGTTTCATACATGGCAGACGGTTTACATCCCCGAGGTGGAATCATTGTTCAGCATTTATTTATTTAAGGATTAAAGTTTCCCTCTGATGGTTTTATCAAAGGATAAAGTTCAGTAGGATATCGATAGTTGGAATGGAACGCGAAGCGTTCCATGAAACAACTTATATTCCTGAAATACCTTATATTCCCACGTGTAATTATTTCTTTAATCATTATTTTATGATACTTACTGCGATGAAATCAAACAATATCGTTTGGTTTCGGTAGACTGTTGAAACAGCCGCCTTATGAGGTGACGAATTCCCGCGAAATTTCAGTCAACAAGTAAACGAAAAAGTTCCAAAAGATTACATCTTTTTATTGTAATTTTTTCACATAAGTTCATATATAAACAAACCATACTGTCTTTGTTACTGTTATTGTAATTAAAAAAAAAACCCATTAAAATGCTTCTTATGTATTTCTAGATTAACACATACTACGCGGCAGGATATTGATCGAGTCTGGAAAGTAGTGACGCGGCCTCGTGTTCAAATCGTAACGGAGTGTATTACTGCGCGCTGCGCCAATAGGCGCGTGATCCACTGATTTTATCGGAAAATAAAGTTCAGTAGGCATTCGTAGAAATGTATAGGCAATATACTATCAATTCCAAACAGACTGTAAATATTAAATGTTGGATTTTAAAACGTTAAATTATGATGTTTTGATAAGTTTTCCTCGTTGGCAGAGGAGGCTTGCTGGTCTAGAGGTAGGACGCCGGGTACGTGACCGAAGCGTTGCGAGTTCGTGTCACGACACTGTGTTGTAACTTGAGCGAGATAATCTAGTTTGCTTGATCTAGTCTACTCATTTTTTTTTATATCCTCATTTGTATGCCTACTTGTTGTGTTTGAAAACGATGTCAACCTTCTCACTTTGAGGTCGTGACATTTACGTGGGTGTACGTAACTAGACATTCATGATGTGTCGTGGATGAAGCAGAGATACCTTTACTCACTCGGTCTTGTTCTCTTGTACGTTTTCAAGAGTGTTCGTGCAGCTCTTTCCTTGTTTTCCTATTTTGTTCTTAGTTTAATTGATTTGGAGTTCGGATAATCGGTTTGTTTTTGCTTTGTTTTTGTATCTGAGATTTATGATAAAATGTAAGGTTTATATTGTTATTTTATCTTGATATGATTAATGATATTGATATTGAGTTATGGAGTTATAAGGTTTATATTGTTATTTTTTCTTGATATGATTAACGATCTTGATATTGAGCTATGGAGTTGTAAGATTTATATTGTTATTTTATCTTGATATGATTAACGATCTTGATATTGAGCTATGGAGTTGTAAGGTTTATATTGTTATTTTATCTTGATATGATTAATGATCTTGATATTGAGCTATGGAGTTGGAAGGCTTATATTGTTATTTTCTCTTGATATGGTAATATAGCATCGGAAGGAGAAGAACGCAGATACGGTGTCCTATGCCGAGCAGACCTATACAGAGATCAAAGGTAATCTCCCAGTACTTACATTTTTATGCGAGTCCCTGCTGCCACATGCATGTTTGGGTATGTTATTATATTGACATTGAATAAAGTGTATTATATTTCGTTTCTGGATTCATTTTGCAGCATGTTATGTTGTGCAGAATGTTACATTACTGTCACATTCAGCAGGCATATCAATCGCGATGTTACGAGTGATATAGCCTAGCTTAATGTTCTGAAACTTAGAAGCCTGAACAGTTCAAGTTAATCAATTGTATAAAACCTTAACCAGTTTCAATTGCACTGCTGTATTTGTTGATAGGGCTGCAATGAATTCAAGTTTAAAATAATATTTAAGTTCTTCTGAAACATAATTTAACCACCCTTCCATTCAAAGAACAAATTATTGTTTCATATTAACCATAACATGTTGTCGCATGTTCCTATGAGAACCGATATCATAGGAGAAACAGTGCATCTCTGCTAGCTAATGGATGCCAAAATTGTTTTTTTCAATTATATCAACTGGACACTAAAAACGATAATTTGTAATCTACAAAACACAGAAATCTGGAAATGATGCATTGACGAATTTTTTACGAAATTACAGCATTATTTTGCATGCATGCTGCACTCATATTTACATGTAATGATGCATATTTCGTATGCATATATAAGACTCAAATTAGTTATAATTTAAACTGCATTATACAGCTGTTTCGTCCTTTTAGGACGCGACAGTGACCCTTTGTATGTTCCTAAAAATTGAAGCCTAAATGGCGACTGAGGAAAAAAATCTGGCCGAAAGAAATGTCCGAATCAGATAGTAGTACATGGATAATATAGCATCCATATCTTATAGAATAATACTTAACTTTTATTGAGTAAATTCTTCATTGTTTATACATGTACATAACCTTATAGCTGTATCTCACTTCTTGTATTAGGTCACGAATAAGCTCATATTAAAATCACATTAACATATGACCCATTTGCTTATAACGACGTTCGAATGTTATGAATTGCATCGCAAAGTAACTTCATATATCACAGGACGGATGCCCACATACCAATTATCTTGTTTGGAAATACGTTAGTGTTCATTATCAAACATGCCTCTCACTAGACTGGTTTATGTAATTACAGCGTGTATAGCTGTAATGAGATACCTGTCAGGTATGTGATTCTACCTGATAATACAGTCGAAGATAAATGCAACATGTAACCAGGCTGTAATTGAACCAGCTGAACATGGCGACAGTATTGTCGAAATGTAATTACAAAATACTGTTACCTAAGAATCGTCTTTAATGAGTAAGTTGGCATTTTATTTGGGCAATGTTGTATGTTGATAAAATTGCTTGCAACCTATATGGTGTCAGATCAGAAGGAAATATAGTGTATAGTTGTTTTATTTTACGGGGAAAGCATTTCCCGTTTTTCTTATTGGGATTTATTCACGAGTTTTGTTTTCGCCCTCTGCCGGGATTATTTGATCTCTCATATGCTTACATTGTAGCAGGGTTGATTACGCGGAATCTTAATAAAACAACTGTATAGTATATATTCGGTTTTACACGAGAAGTAGGTGACGCAAGTGTGCATTGTAATAAAGACGACTGAAGAACAGGTATAGACATACGACCACTCCAAATGACAGTTAAGGCCTCCCTGCGGTGCAGTGTAAGTTGATTGCCCTGCGTAACGTGATATAAGGAATCTCAGACATGACGTACACGGTGTTACTGTAAAGGATATTCACCACTAATGATGTGATATAGCTACCACTTCTTCACTTACTCGACTTCACCGGGACTCCGTTACAGAACCGTTGAATGTATAATGCACGTAATAAAATTTATCAGAACGAAAAAACTGTTATGATACTATTTCATAATTGTTGTATCACTTAACAAAATGATGAGCATATGTCCATGTTTGTTTCAAACAATAGTCTGCATTAAGATTAAATTCAATTTAAGTCAAACTGTAAATTTATCAATGTCACTTTTACTATTGATGTTAAGGTACATTTTAGTCCATAGTAATCATAAAGTGTTCTTTATTTATTTTCGATAATAGAGTGCGTATTTTTGATACACTTGGGGGGAAATAAAATAATAAACAATCAAACACAAAAACAGTAATTCGTTTATAAAAAGCAAGTAAACAACAGCTTTAGAGGAAGAAAATTAAAATATAGATATTGCCAAATGTAAACGTTCCTTTCTTTCATGCATACGCAATATACTGGTACATATACCTGCTTTCTCATGAAATCTGATTTACAATATAATATTTGAGTCCTTTTGCTTTTTGGGAAGAATTTTAGAGGCCACGGCGTCAGAGTGTCTAAGGTGTCCTTCCGACATTCCACATGTACCACTAGCCCTCCACCTTTGGGTTGTAAGTTCGAAACCCACGTTTGGCATTGTCAGATACTGACTGTAGGTCGGTGGTATTTCTCCGTGTACTCCGGTTTATTACTAAATTTAAAAGGTCATCCTTCCGTCATCCTAGCGGCATCCTTCACCTTCAAACTCTGGTACGCCCTTAAATGACCCTTGCTGTTAATATGACGCAAAAAAAGTAAACCAACTAAAAATTAAAACTTTAACACCGTGACAAAAGTCTTTGCCGTACTCCAAATTATGTTTTCTGACACGCACTCTGTTTTCTTTATAATTTTTACTTAGATGTGACAATGATTTACATGGCGGGGGTCGTCGATGGAGCAGAAGACACCCACTCATCCAGAACACCTGGCCTTATTCTCTTGTGCTTTTACGAGGGTCACCATGTACATCTTTCTTTTGTTCCTATGTTTCCTCTGGTTTAATCAATTTTGAGCTCGTATTAGGCTTTTTTTTATTACGAACGAACTATGTTGATGGATGTGGTGTCTGGAATTCTTTCTGACATGTTGTAGATTGGTGAATCGAATATTGGTTTTTAGCAATATTGTCGCACAACCTGACCAATGCGTGGATAATACGATACCACTGAAGGCAAAACACGTAACACATAAGTTTTGAGTGTCTGCGGTATATAAAGGAATCTTACAAAATAACTTAATACATGCAGCTCCGCGATCGGCTCATAACATGTTCAATATGAATGCAAAACTTAAAAAAAAAATCATGAAGATGTGTTTTGTTAGTATGCTCATTGGTGTGCTTACTGGCTGTGATTGACAATGAGGTCTCGGTTGTCATTTTGGGGTCTTGATGCTTACTTGGATGAGGCCATGATTTACATGGTAAGTGTCGTCAATGAAGCAGAGGGCGCTTACTCTTCCTGAACACTAGGGGCAAAATATGATGAAAAAGGAAAGATCTACCTTTACACCCTCGTAATAATTGAAGATAATAAGACCAGGGCCCGTATTCATGAAACCGTTCTCATGCACAAGCATGGATTCCGTGCTCAAGCTAGCTTTCTTGAAACTCATCTAAATTTTGTCAAAGATCCAAAAGTCAATTGCAAATATTGCATCCATTATTGGACTTCACGGATCTTCATTTTCTAACGAAAGCTTTGTTGACAAAATAAGTTTTTTTAAAAGTTAAAGCCGAAATAAGAAATAAGGTTTGAGCACAAAATGCATGCTTGAGCATGAGAACGGTTTCATGAATACGGGCCCTGGTCTTATTATCTTTAACTTTTACGAGGGTTTCAATGTGGATCTTTCCCTTTTCTTCATATTTTGCCCCTAGCGTAATCGATTATGAAAGTGTACATGTATGTTTCAGCGGTTTTTTTATTAAACAAACGATCTAATTGCAAAGCGTGGTGCAGTCTCAATTAGAAAATGCCAACTTATGTGTTTTAACTACGACAGTGATATACGTGGCCCTTAATTCTTAATCTTTTTTATAAGATCTTTTAAAGTTTACCTTAAATTTGATGCTTGGCCGATTGAATGGCAAGGAAGTGGTTTGCAACTTCTGTTTTGAAAAAGAGCTACACATGAAGAGCATGGACGTTTTCCCATGTATATATTAAGGTTGTTGGTGTATCGGTAATTATTGAACAGTCTATCAATTCATGAAGGTATTTTTATTTGTGAAAGGCAAAAAGCTTTTGAAGCAATTCACTGAATGTGTGTGTGTCATTAATGAAATATTACGTACCACACACATATGCTGAACCTTTCAAATTTAGTAATAGAGATAGTATGCCGAAAATTGAAGTAAACTGCATCATACAGCTGCTGCGTCCTCCTAAGACTATTTAGTGATGCTAGGGACAAAAAGTGGGAATTCAGTATTAGCAGAGTAGTTGTCACTAAAACATTTAGTTCAAAGAAGGATACTAGTAGGAGAACCGTTGATGTAGAGAGTAGTAAAGCCAGAGTAAAAAAGAAAGAATATACACAGATATAAATAAGCCACATGGAAGTCAGGAGGTGTTCCGGAAAAGTATGCATCTTCTGCTTCATAACGCCAAACGGACTTGCAGATCAAAGTTGAATCTCAAGCACGTTTAGAGGGGGATTATCATCGAAAGTGACAACTAAACGACAGGACACTGTAAATCATCGATATTTCTAAATCACAAGATATACAGACTCCAAGTCATTTTTGTCCAAATTTATCTAACTTGCAATCGACCGTTAAAGCAAGTTTATCATCCAAGACACAGCTACCTGGCGTCATTTACATATGCATTGTATCCTTGTTCAGTCTTTTTTCTTTAAAAAATATAATGTAACGAAAGTAGATAATAAAAACAATAGAGAACAGCGTTGCGTCAACACAACCATAAACAAAACTCAAAAACGATTAAACCTGGGGCAATATACGGAAAATTAAATAATCCACACGGAGACCCTTGCAAAAAGTACAAGAGAATAAGACCGGAAGAGTAAAAGTGTTCTGCGTTATCGACAACACTCGTCATGTAAATCTTGGTCACACCCATTTGAACATCAAGTCCACGAAATTACAACCGAGGCAGCATTTTCAATCCCAACAAGTAAACGACATACCTTATTATTTAACAGCGTTACACTCTGATTGATTACAATTTCGTTCTTTTATTCAAAGAGAAATTAAACTAAGTCGCATGTAAGTATTTCCATTCATACATATAACATGACCAGTCTGTTAGCGTAGCAATGCTAGGAAGAAACTGTCCATAATAAGTTTGTGAAATATAGACAAACCCAACAATAAAAGTACGTTAGGAGTATTTGAAGCAAATTAAAGTTTAAATCAGATATTGGATTGCGTACGTTTACGTTAAATTGATATATGGGTTTATTCAGTTTAGATGCATATACATATAGAATCACGCATCCTCGATACATAAACAGTTTTTATATGGACGAACCTAGCATTAATCGTCTGAAGGAATGGCAGAAAATGCTCCCATCAATTCGTTTGCAACAGTGTTGATAGCTTTCTTGGGATAACAAAGCCGCGCTTGCCTCTTTTCGTTAGATTTCCAATCTCCATTATCCCTGATCGCGCCTAACCTATTACAGAAACTGTAGATATTTTTCTCCGTTATGCACGTTTAAAGCAATTTGCCTAGCATGAAGTCCATCGGATTTGAATTAAACTGTCTTTACAAAATAGCGCCGTGAATAAATAAGAGAAATTCCACGATAACTCAATAAACACAGAGACGTAAATATCGTAAGCATCGACAATGTTATAAATCAGGGCAAAATATCGTCAATAAATGTCCGGGCTACATGTACATAAAGTGAAAGGATTTCTATAGAAAAATTAATACTTAAAAAAATTGTTAAAAATGTTATAAACCCGAGTAACGAAATTCCCCATTAACATTTGCAAAATTAAGCAAGACATAATAAAAAAGACACAAGTACCTCAGAACAAAATGCAATTTTCTACTGAAATAAAACAAAAATGAGATTTTTACTGTGACTTTGTACATATATAAATCCGATATAGTCTGAAAGGGAAATTGCATTGTTGTTGTCTATCGATATATTTGTGATGCTTGTTGTATTGCTTGTTTTCTCCTGTTAATAAAATCAGAGAGTCATGAATCGTCAACAGATTTGAAAACTAGACTTAAAACTCAATTAAAAACTAAGACAAAATAACAGAATAAGACAATGTGTTCCAGAGAAGTAAGCGTCCCCTGCTTCATCAATGATAACCGCCGTATAATGTAAATGCTTTGTCCTAAAGATGAGAACTTAAGCATCCTTCTCAATTACATCAAGTAGTCAGGTTAATGAGTATATTCACAAACTCACTCATTCTTACCTTACAAGGATACAACATATTTCTCAATGAGACCAAGATGACGAACATAAAACTTGCATTATCTGCAACTTGCATCACTCTAATTAGAATCCCTGTGCCGTGTGTTTGTTTGAAAACTGCCGGCGTTGTACTTGTCTCCTGTTATAGATGTGAGGGTACGTATGTGTCATTATCACCTGATATATAGAGGATCTTACACGAGAGTCGATGTACTATGGAATCTATTAAACGAGTGACATTAAATAATTTAACGAGTTTAAAAAAATATGTTTGAGAAAATACACCAAAATTCTCAAATTCATTCAAAGTACGATTTCCACGACAGACACAATAAAATGACTTTATAACGTCATTTGTTTATGACGTCACAATAGTGTTATTACCCATACCATATTTATGACACGTTCCTATGACATGACTAAACGGGTCAGTTATGTGATAAAGTTCTGAGGCCTATGAGGTTATTGTCTCTTGATACATTGTATGGTGAATGTTGTTGACATTGACCTTTGATTATTTGTAAGAATGATGATAATGTGTAGGCCTCCCAATAAAACTGTGCATGAAATAATAGTTTAGGTGAGTTGATGCAGTTGTGAGAGTAACTAAATTTAAGTTGTTCCATTTTATTTGTATGATGGTAATTATGTTAATTTTTGGTAACATTGCTCTAGTTATTATCTCCCTTTGTCGGATTAAACTGATATTATAAATTATCTCCTGATGCAGTATTTAAGATAGCGAGATAGTTATCTCCTGATAAAATTTGGAGGCCGTCATACACTAGCACTCGTTGTTAAAGGTCGCAAAAACAATACTTATCTTTCTGTTTTCGTTAGTATTAAAGAATCCTTCCGTTCCAGAGATGTCGTAGTACTCATGTGTTTGCCTACACTTGTATTATAATCTCCACATAACAGTCTATGCTTTAAGGTTGGTAATCTTAATTTCCTCAGTCTATCCTCATAGCGTAATTCCTTTACTTCGAGTACTTGTATGCGGCTCTTTTCTGTGGATTTTCAATTAAATTCATGTCATATTGTATGTTTTAAACAAGTTATATGCTTCGCCTGCTATTTAAAAAAGAAAAAAAAGGAATATACGGAAGCGTCAACATAACCATAATCTCAGTTAAAAACCAATTTTACTAGAAGCAAAATATGTATAAAGGAAAGCCTAACACAATATTCGAAAAAAACATTACACAAATTACAAGATAATAAGGTAAGCTACCAATCCTATGTAAACAAACCAGGATACTTTCGCTCCGTCTCTGTCTACCAGACAGAACATGCCATTCATCAGACTCTGACATATCTGGCTGTGGTCTGTGTTTTGTAGTATTGTACTTCATTATGGTATCAATTGGCTGTCTGTAGGAGTCGACAATGATGCTGAAACTTAGGGAAAACAGTTTGATCGACGTGATATATCTGTAGTATTATTTTATTATAAAAGAAACACTTCTTTGAGCCGACTATCTAGTGCACGACCACTAATAATATGACGGTAATCATAACGGAAACAACAAAAAGACATTGCTACCGACCCATCTGTCAAATAAACTATTTTTTATATATGTCGGCCTGTCCGTCATATGGCTTGCAGCGTTTGCAAGCCGTATCTCAAACCTCGCAGTATCCCAACACCAGTCGTATCCGCCAAAGGTATTAAGTCACTTCCTGTTCATCGTACAATATATTGTAATCCATAGGTCAATTACAACTGATGCACATGATTTATGTTGTACCGAAGTAGTTACAGTAATGTGTATGATAAAGAAACACTTTAATACAGTATAGCCTAGACTGTTTTGTACGAAAGCCGATTAGTACCACATGAAAAAAAAATATTTATCTCGTTATTACGAGTTACGCTAAGTCGTTATAACGAGATACGCTTTACTTATGTCGTTATTACGAGAAAAGTTAATTCGTAATTACGAGATATGTTAAGTTGTTATTACGACATACGTTATCTCGCTATTACGAGTTACGCTAAGTCGTTATTACGAGATACGTTATCTCGTTATTACGAGATACGTTATCTCGTTATCACAATATACGCTATCTCGTTATTACGAGATAAGCTAAGTCGTTATTACGAGATACGTTATCCCGTTATTACGAGTTACGCTAAGTCGTTATTACGAGATAAGGTATCTCGTTATTACGAGTTGCGCTAAGTCGTTATTACGAGATACGCTTTACTTAAGTCGTTATTACGAGAAAAGTTAATTCGTTATTACGAGATATGTTAAGTTGTTATTACGACATACGTTATCTCGCTATTACGAGTTACGCTAAGTCGTTATTACGAGATACGTTATCTCGTTATTACGAGATACGTTATCTCGTTATCACAATATACGCTATCTCGTTATTACGAGATAAGCTAAGTCGTTATTACGAGATACGTTATCCCATTATTACGAGTTACGCTAAGACGTTATTACGAGATAAGGTATCTCGTTATTACGTGTTACGCTAAGTCGTTATTACGAGATAAGATATCTCGTTATTAGGAGTTAAGCTAAGTCGTTATTACGAGATACGTAATGTTTTATAACGTGATAATATAATTATAATTTCAAAGATCATAAAAAAGCTTGACTGCAAGAAATCTGTAGGTGTAGATGGTATTCCTTCCAAGGTACTTAAGGCAGGGTCCCCTTCGTTAAGTTCTGTCCTGGCCACTTTGTTTAACTCTTGTATCGAGACAAGGTCATTTCCACACAATCTAAAGATGGCACAAGTTGTACCAATTTAAAAAAAAAAATGACCCTCTTGATAAACAAAATTACAGGCCTGTCAGTATTTTACCCTCTACCTCAAAAATCTTTGAAAGAATCTTACATGATCAAGTATATGAGTTTTTTTATCAATGTATTTAATCCCTTTCTTTCTGCTTTCAGGAGGGGATATGGATGTCAGTCTACTCTGCTGCGACTCTTTGAGGATTGGAAGAGGGCCTTGGATGAGAATAAGTTTGTAGGTGCTATCCTCATGGATCTCTCCAAGGCCTTTGACTGTATTCCTCATGGACTGCTACTCGAAAAGCTGACAGCATATGGGCTGGATGAGAGCGCTGTTGGTCTCATCAGCAGCTATCTTGGGGCAGATTTCAGCAGACTAGACTGGGGTCCAATGTCTCTGACTGGGAGCAGTTGGAAAGGGGGGTACCTCAGGGCTCTATTTTAGGACCTCTTATTTTTAACATTTGTATCAATGATATTTTTTATTATGTTCATAAAGGTACTCTATACAACTATGCGGCCGACAACACTCTGTCCCATATTGACTCTGACCCTGTACCTTTAAAAAACACACTTGAAGGGGAGAGCAATATTTTAATCAACTGGTTTAAAGATAATGGTATGAAAGCCAATCCTGATAAGTTTCAGGCTATATCTATCGGGGAAAAAACACACAATAAGATAGACTCTTTTACTGTTAAGGATCATGATATAAAATGTGAAGATGTTGTTAAACTTTTAGGTGTAGATATAGATTTTAATCTGAAATTTGATGTTCATGTATCCAACATTTGTAAAAAAAATCTTCAAAACAGCTATGTGTGTTGAAAAGAATTGGCCGTGATCTTAGCAAGTAGGGGAAAATTTTAATTTTCAAATCTTTTATTCTTTCAAATTTGAATTACTGTCCCCTGGCTTGGCATTTTTTGCAGTTTGAATTCCACCAGAAAGATGGAAAAGATACAAGAGAGAGCAGTTCGTTTTATTGAGGATGATTTAACAACACCAATACCAGAACTTTTACAGAAACTTAATTTATCATCATTGCATATTAATAGGATGAAAAACATGGCGTGTGAAGTTTTTAAAATTGTAACTAATGTAGCTCCTGATTATATATGCAATCCTTTAACTGAGAAAACTTCTTTTTATAATCTCAGGAGTAAAAGGCAGCTGGAACTACCTAGAGTACGGACAACCAGGTACGGACTTAAATCGTTCCGCTACGAGGCCGCCCGGATATGGAACAGTCTGCCAAACCATATGAGGAAGGCGGATAGTTATCACAGTTATCATAGTTATCATAGTCATGTCTCATGTCTTGCCTTACCAGCAGCACAGTTATTTTTTTTTAGCCCTTATTTTCAATCTCAATTGTTTAATCACTTGACTTCATTGTCTTCTTTTAATTTACACTATATTAGTGTATATTATGTCAAATTTTATTTCTTTGCTATATTAGCATTTATGTATATTTGACTTATAAGTGCTTTAATCATCTCAATGGCAGCACCTGTGTGATATGCAGGTGTTCAATATTAATAAATAGTATAATTTTATTATTCTGGTAAATGTGATATATGCCACTATGTGCTGCTGTGTTGAACATGTATAACCCAAATATTTTACTTACATTGATGTAATTTCATACTAGCTTGTCTGTGATAGTGTACAGCTTTGCATGTTTCTATGTATTTAGTTAATTACCTTGTTTTATGTTTGCCTTTTACTATGTTTGTCGCAGAAATAGCGCTACAGCGCTAATGTTGCTTGTTTTATATATGCGACTTTAAATAAATCTTCTTGTATCTTGTATCTTGTATTCCAGCGGCATTTGGCTTTTTTTTTCAGAGACTCGCATCTTTAACGTACTAAAATTTGAGATATTAATGTAATTTAACATTTAAACAAATTTAGGTCTAAATCCAAATGTTAAAATACAGTCATCAACATACAAGTCTTATGCATTGATAATTAAAATTTTACACGGACAATAATTAAGATGAAAAAGATAAATATGAAATTGTCTATGCCTTCGGCATTGCGCAACAGTTTCCTTGGCCCCCCTGCTACCTCGGAGCAATGATTTTAAATGTCCTCTAGTGCCAATGAAACAATTATATAATATTGACCTCGGCCTGTATCCACGAAACCGTTCTCATGCTCAAGCATGTATTCTGTGTTCAAGCCAGCTTTCATGCAACTCACCCTAATCATGTCAAAGAGTCAAAAAATTATCATGAATGTTGAAAACAGCTTTCGACTCAATATCTCTTTGTTTCAAAACTTTGTCAAAGTAGATTTTCAAAATAAATGATAGTGTGAATAAGAAATTAGGTTTGAGCACAAAATTCATGCTTGAGCATGAGGACGGTTTCATGAATACGGGCTATGATGTTTTTATTTTTAGGAACACCGAGTAAATACTGCGTTTATAATGTCATAATCATTGCGACGTCACAGTGTCCCATTATACATTGTATGCTTTACCAAGATAGGTATAGGCCTTGTGATATTTCATGCTTTTGCAATCAAGTTGCATATCTAATCTAAAAATCAAGGGCCTTTTATTTGGTCAATGTGGTGTTATACCATCCTGGTTTAATCGACAATATTGACCACAAGCTTCGCCCTCAGTATTTTATTCTATCAGGTTAGTATAACACTATATTGACCTCGCCAAAGGTCATAATTGATAATACATTGTATCTTTCATGTTTGTATGTGAAATATGATTTAATAAGGAGGTTTGGTTTTCTTTTCTTTTACGTCATATTTACAGCTACGGTCATTCAAAGACATTCACAGCTCTTCAAGTTCTTTATTAACATTGAGTCTATTAACCAACCGGTTTCCAAAGAAGCAACATAAATTTAGCAGTTTTGATAATACAATCATGCATGTACATTATTCGTTTATCTGCCGTATTGACTAGGCGTAGCGTCCGTCGTCCGTCTGTCGTCCGACGTTAAGATTTTACTCAATGCAATCACGATTTCGTCTCAAAAACCAAAAGACCAACGGTAGTAATTTTGGACCAATGAACAGTTACGAAGTTTATTCAAATGATTGACCTTTACTTATATCCAAGGTCACATGAATTGAATATGCTTAAAAGCGTAAAAAGACATTGTCTCAATAGCCAAGAGGTCAATATTAATGGTATTTGACCAGTAACATGCTGGGTTGAAGGGCTACAAAGTTTGTTTAAATAAGTGACATTCATGTATATTCAATGTCAAAGGGTCAAGTTTAATTAAATCCTAATTACATTCTTAAAAATAACAAAACCAGTACCAGGGTATTATTTGGACAGAAACACACTGGGATGAAAGCTTGTTCAATTGAATGCGATTATTTGCCTTTCACGGCTAAATGGATCATATGTTTTAAACAGTTACATTTTAAATGACAATGTATATTTATTTCAGTCTATTTTTTGGGTAATTACAAAAAAAAGTAAACAATTCAAATAAAAAAACATCGTTGATAAAAAGACAGTCGTTCAGTTTTTTTTAAAAACACATATTGTTTCTTGTCTTATTCGACATTTAAATACTGATGCCTACCATTCCTGTAAATTTCCTCCCCCATATTCTATCTCGTACTGACGACTTACATGTAGCATAACTCGTAATAACGAGTTAACGTAACTCGTAATAACGACCTCGCGCAACTCGTAATAACGACTTCGCGTAACTCGTAATAACGAGATAATGTATCGCGTAATAACGACTTAGCATAACCCGTAATAACGAGATAACGTATCTCGTAATAACGACTTAGCGTAACTCGTAATAAATATTTTTTGTGAGGAACTAATCGGCTTTCGTAGTTCTTACATCCGACTCAAGTAGAATGTTATATATCTATCGGTTTTGTAAAAACTTTATTTATTTTACAACAATTACGAAACAAGTTATCCAACTTATATTAATCACTGTTGTTGGCCCAGATGTAAGCCAGCGAGGGGTCTTATTGTGGGAGGGAACCGAAGGTCCCGGAGAAAACCCACGTGGTTAGGCAGGTGACCCCATACCTTTTCACGTCCAATCGGGGAATCGAACCCCGACCGCCTTGGTGAAAGGCAAGTGTGTTTTCCGCTGCAACACCCGACCACCCACTCGATTTTGTTTGTGTGCATGTGGTTTTGTTATCAAACTTTCAAGAACTATATCAATTTTTTTAATACTCATTGTAGAGTATGTACACTTTGATTTACTTGACATTTGATACTTTAATAAACTATTCTTCATACATATTCTAATCATTGGTGTAGCACCCTATCTATGGAAGAGAGATATCGACTTAACATTATAATCGAGAATCGAATTAAAACTGTTTATCCACCGGCTATAAAATACATGTGAATTTCAAATCTAATAACAAAATTATCAAATAATTCAATAATTAAGAACAATCTGACATTTTCGTAGTGTATACATGCATGCCATAAATACGTCTTTATAGAAAAACACCGCTAACAGTTTTCACATATACGTTGAAACGAAACACTTTGATGAATAACTGTCCAATAAAAACCAGAGCATCTTGTTGTAATTCCCGGAGGCGCCAGCCCCATATTTCTGATGGAATTTCAGCTATTAATAAACCCGACCTTTCATTATCGACTAGCTCGTGTAATGGATTTTGAAAAACGGTAGTATAATGTCTCTGATTTGGATTTTTGAAAAAAAAAACAATTTATACTCGACTCGAGGTTATGTATTTACTACGTTAAAGCATTATTTAGATTTACCACTATCGGTGAACCTTGCTTGTTGTATCAGCAAAACCGTTTTACAATATGCATACAGATATATTACAATTAAGATAAACGGACTGGCGGGCTTGTCGGCTAGGTTTATACAGCCATACTGTGAACGTTGATAGACTAGTGAACTTAATTTTAGCAGGATATATCGCACAGCGTCTACGAATATTTGTATAATGTTCTCGCCAATTTGGCGTCTGACAACCGTGGGGCTGTTACCTTTAGGATCACTATAAAACTATTCCGAGAGTATTAACCCCGTTATTATAAACCCTACCTATATTTCAAAATGTTTATCAAAAAATGATAATTAGCAATGAAGATGCACATGCTTAACACAAAAAAACATTCCCAATACTCGATTGAGAATTTATTATCATTTTCCACGTAAACAACATCCATGGGTTACATGCCAGTCCACATCTATTCGTTGCAGACAGTTGGATATGTTGTGTACTTTCATTCAAATGGCAATATAGGACAAAAATAAATTCCTTTTTGTGAGAGAGGATTGCTTGACTTTAACGAAACATTTTTAATGTCCGATTAGTTTATAAAGACATTCGTATTACAGGTAAGACCGTTGTAACTTGAGGTCACTAATACTATCCCTGAGGAGACGGATGAGGAGGAGAAGGAGGGGGTCTGGACATGGTTCCATGTATTTCTGCCGTCATGCGCTAGTAGCTTTACAACGAAACAAATGCTAATGGTATGAATTATTATCTTAATCAACGTCCAGATGATGACAAAAGAAGGAACAAAAAAGAGACTTCATAAAAAATCAGAAAATACCAAAGCGTTAACAAAACCATAATCCGAACTCAAAATCGATTAAACTAGAGGCAAAATAGGAACAAAGGAAACATTTTCATGGAGACAGATCATCATGAACCGTCACAAAAAAAGCAAAGTATATAATAAATAGAATATGATATGGTCATTTTCATATGAGGCTTTGTATTAACCCTCAACCCACTATCGACCTTTGGGCCTTCGGCCCTCGGGCCGGTATTAGGATCTCGGGTTGATACAAGCCCTGATACGGAATTGGCCATGTAATATTCTCTATGAATATTAAGATCTGGTTTGTAACGGATATATTACTGTTAATAAATTCTGTAGTTTTTCAAAATCTAAAATAGGAAAATGTTTTAGATTTTGAGTTGAATCATGCAGTTTATTTCATTTTTCCGGCATATTGGTTCTATTACTTTTTGAGTTTCAGATCTGTAAGAGTAACACTGTGCAAATATTTATGTTTTATGAAATTTTACCTCGTGTTAGTCAGTGGTCAGTCTAGGTGTCTTTGTTACGTTTTGGCGCGATTTTACCTTTCATTCTTAGAGATAGAGAGCGATTCAGTCATCTTGTATGATCCAGGACATGACAGCTCATTGATCTGGTGTGTACAATATTTAGGCTTTAGCTTTGACAAAATATTATTCTATAATTTGGTTTCTGTTAAATTATTTGATCTATACAAATTTTGATAAATGGTCCGAATAACATTACTTTTGATGTGAATCAGCGTGCATTTGTTTCAAACAAATATAAAGGTAGCTCTTTTTAACTGATTATGTATGTTTGTATACCATGTAAACTGTGATTAGGGCTTTTCACCATGTGGCGAAAAGACCTATTGGTTTTGGTGTTTATTATTCTTCTTCTTTTTCTTCTTCTTCTTCTGCATTAAATTTTGTCGAATGAGTTTCTCCAAAACGGTAAGAGGTATACCAATGTACTTTTAGCATGTTATATGGCATGAACTGAAGTGGTGCATCTCACTTTTTTAAGTAGGTCAAAAGATCCAAAATGGCCGCCATGACGTCATACTTAAAAAGTTTAAAACGGCCATAACTCGAAAAGTATTGGTTGTACAGAGTTTGTGCAATTAAATTATTTGCCATATCTAACTTTTTGTCATTACATGTTAATGCAAAATATTTCAAATAAATAAGCTCGCTGTTGGGTCAAAATTTCAAAACTTATTATTTTTTTTTTTTTTATTTTTCATTTTTTTGGAAATTTGTTTCCACAAATCAACACAAAATGTCTTTCTGATGAATTTGATGTTTTCACTTTTTCTGTAACACATGCGGTTTCTGGTATACGCCATGTTGAATTTTTCCTTATATAATCTATATAAAAACCCGTTTCACATTTTAAACTTCTTCTCAAATTCCACCACTGGGATTCAGCTCAAACTTGTTTAAAATGATCGTGGAATAGTCCCGACTAAAGTTTGATATTTTAAAGTTGATTCAAAATCCAAGATGGCCGCTATGACGTCAAACTTTAAAATGTTAAAATGGCTATATCTCAATAACCATTTAATATCCAGATGTTTTAAAGGTATATTATTGTAGATTACATCTGGGGAAAAATTTCTTGTCCTACAAGTTATTACAAAATATGTCTTGTACAAAAAGGGCAGCGGAGGTCAAAGTTAATCTATTTTTAGAAATTTTTCATTTTTTACTATTTTAAAACACTTCTTCCATAGATCAATAGAGTATGTCATTCCAATGATATTGATACCTTTGGTGTCTTGATAACACTTCTGGTTAAGGTATTACGCCATTTTGAAAATTTCCCTTTTTATTCTATATCAAAACCGTTTCACATTTTAAACTTCTTCTCAAATTCCACCAGTGGGATTCACCTCAAACTTGTTTTAAATGATTGTGAGAAAGTTCCGACTAAAGTTTGATATTTTTAAGTTGATACAAAATCCAAGATGGCCGCTATGACGTCATACTTTAAATTGTTAAAATGGCTAAATTTTAAAAACTATGTAATGTAGAGATGTTACAAAGGTATATTATTGTAGAATACATCTGGGGACAACTTTTGTGTTCTACAAGTTATAACAAAATATGTCTTGTAAAAAAGAGGGGTCAAGGTCAAAGTTAATCTATTTTTAGAAAATTTTCATTTTTTACTATTTTAAAAAACTTCTTCCAGGGATCAATAGAGTATGTCATTCCAATGGTATTGATACATTCGGTGTCTTGATATCACTTCCGGTTAAGGTAGTATGCCATTTTGAAAATTTCCCTATATACTCTTTGTATGAAAATGGTTTACTGTCTATCAGTGGTAAAAGGGAAGTAGTTCTTAAAATATGTAAGAGTTACCCCCTTTCACCAAAGACAAAATCTGACAAAGGTGTGAAAAGCCCGTCAAATTGTTCAGAAACAATTTCTAGTTTATATGTATATTTTACAGATAAGTTTTTCTTAGAGAACAGTATAGATACAGGAACATACAGAGACATTGTGTGTAGACAGGACAATGCAGGGAATTTAATGCGAAATAAGCAAAAATTTACACACTGCGAACAATTCCACTAAAACAGTATACCAATTTCATGTTGATATAAATTGCTTCGTACATTTACAATTTAAAAGTGTCAGTAACTCATTGTTTTGAATATGTGTGATATGGAATAGACTCGCTAAGCGTAAGACTATAAAACAAAAAAAAATGAATCAGGGAAGATATAAAACACAATACCACTTTAAAGTTGTTGATCAAGATTTAAACATTTCTCGACTTTTATGACCCTTAAAATGTCGCAGAAAATCCAATTTTATCTAGAGCCCCAAAAGACATATACACTTTCAATCTATTTTCAATCTATTTGTTTGGGCGCATTTACCGTGTTTTGGGTTGATGACTTTTTCAACAGTCTTTCGACTTTTGTGAGTATCTGCTGTCTTTTTCATGATTTTATTTGTCCATTCACTCTCTCGGCTACACCTCCCTGTAACATGCTCAGATGCTGCTGTATTTTCAAATGTTCAATGTAACTGCGTTGGTGTTATCAGCTATATGATACACGTGTTATCATTTGATCCGCTGAAAGTTAGAACGCGTACTGTATATTACAACGAAGACTTAGTGAGTATATAGACATTTTATAAAAAATATAGATATATATACAAATATCAAAACGATGATGCACACACACACTAACCACATGCTGCCAAATATGTTAAACAACACCGTTCAAGATAGAAGATGAAATCAAACATTAAATACAGTACAAGGAAGATGCGGGTAATCAGCTATGACGGATCGCTAGTGACAATGAAAATAGTGTTAATGCTATAAATACTTCGTACTTAAGTTAGACAAGAGAATACAAGTCAAAATGAACAAAAATTCGTGAACTTTCAGATGGTGGATTGGAACCCGAAGAGTAAGCGCATTTTTGCTTTAAATTACCTTGACGAAAGAGTAATGGTCAATAGTAGCATGGATATAGATTGCAAAATGCAATCCACAATACTGCATCTATGAAATGCCTTTAGACAATGCCGTACATGTACTGGAAAAGACATGTACAAATGTGATAAACCGCGGACAAGCAACATATTTACTTGGGGAAAGGGCAATAGCCAATATAAGCATGGATGTACATCTCCTATGCTTCTCAAGCTGTGTATATTCTATACAATCGTTGGTAACATTTTCTGAATGCGAAGCACGTTGATTGGGATTAATGACATGCGTCGATAATAGCATATAGCAAGTAACAAGGGCGGAGGTGGAATTGAAGATAGCCTAATAGATGATAAACACATGGTGATATTTAAAAATATCCTGATGTTGTATAATCATTAAACACAGTCGTTTACGTGTCAATTCAGTTACATGCAAGTACCGCATATATCCTTGTTTTAGATACATTGATAGTCACAGGGGAGTACATAACACATGGTAATTTGTGTCAGTTGGGTAAGACAATGGTACATATGACCTTGTGAAAGACGCCGTTTATCATGAGATGGTATTTATTGGCAAGTAATGACATACTAATCGGTCATAATGCAGACGATATAGTCATTAGTAATAATTAACAAGATCTGGTGTCGATTTCTGACTATAAAAATGTCAGCGAATAGCAAAGTGTTGATAAGTGATGCCAAAGTACAAGACCTAGTACTGTTATAAGACTGGGTATGACAAATCGTTATCATATTGTTCGGTTCCTCATCCAATCAAATGAACTTCAAGTACCACACAAATACAGCACCAATCGAAGCCGTAAATGTCAGTAATAACGGGAATCCCATCTCATTAGACCAAATACACGGTCTTCCTCAGCTAAATATTTGTAACCCCCATGGCCAAAAAGACAACGCATATATACATACGTAATGAAGACATATCATATGCTTTACTTACACTAAATAATGATGCCCTCGCAGTCGTTGCATCCATGGTTGCTATGTGACAAGTCCATGTGAACTGTAATGCTAGAAAGGTAAAGTGTTCAGGCGTTGTAATTGGTTGGTCGGATGGCGCGGATAATAGTGAGCTTTCATCAAGGCGACCGCTTGCGATATAGTGGCCGTACTCGCGTTATAATTTCTGCATGTGTAACAGTTTCATAGTTTGAAATCACAGTCGCACTCCATGTACAGGTAGTTATACGAATTCATCAATATACAGGAATGGTACATGGATGCAGATTTCTCTAAAGTATTTAAGCTTAATAAAATAAAACAAAAATAGCAGACTACCAAATCATCAACAAAACCATAATCCGAATTCAAAATCCATTAAGGCAAACTATTAACAAAGGAAAGTTTTACATAGAAACCCTCGTAAAAGCACAAAATAATAAGACCAGGTGTTCCGAAAGAGTAAGCGTTTTCTGCTTTATCGACGATACCCACCATGTAAATATTGGTCGCATCCAAGTAAACATCAAGTCCTCAAAATGAGAACCGATTCGTCATTGTCAATTACAACAAGTAAGCACACGAATAACGAACATAAAACTTGCCCCTAGACTACATCAACCATCGTCGGATACCCGTATATTCGTATATTAGAACGGACCAATCAGAAAATCCGATATGTAATTCGGAAATCTCCAGTTTGAAGACCCGTTTCGTGGTACACCATACACAACAATGGCTGCGCCCTTGAGAAAGCGTGTAAACGGCGAGTAGAAGACGTGTTCACAACGATGGCGGCGTCAGTTAAGTTTTGTGAATTTTGTTTAAAAATCATACGAGACAAGTCTTACAGGTCGTTGACGTCAAAAACAAGTCAAGAGCAATACAGTGGTACAGTGCTATGCTTCCGTATAGGTTATATAACGCTAATTCTGATTGGTTTAAAATCCCATCGCGAAACTGCACTGGAACCAATCAAATGCTTCGCATATATTAATTACCTACGAGGATTTCTCGGCGAGTTAGCCAACGGGTGATGAGTGAGTTAGCGAAGCGAGATCAACCGTGGGTATCCTACGATGTACATCAACTTGCATCTCCCGCATCCCTGTGCCGTAAGCTTGTTCGTCAGCAACTGACATCTATATATTCAGAACAAGCACTAGAATAGCGAATCAACTGCGACATATGAACATCATAGGATGGGGGGCAAGGGATGCTAATATCAAGAAAGTGAAGGTTCACGACGGCAAAATCGAAATCGCCATATTTATGATACAGCTTAGTAGTAAGCGGCCCGTGTTGGCCATAGTTTAAGTAGAGATCGAGATAAGAAGCTGATGTAGGAGAGTCGGATGTGTCCTTAATCTTTGGTTTAGTAGAGTATAAACGATCCCCTAGGTGAGCAAACTTGTTGTTGAACATATCCCCATGAGAACATATCCCCATGAGACATCCCATGAGAACATATCCCCATGAGACATCCCATGAGAACATATCCCCATGAGAACATATCCACATGAGAACATATCCCCATTAGAACATATCAAACACTACTCAAACTCCTCAGTGCATATTAGTACAACGTGTACACAAAACAAGACTCACAGCGCAAAGATTTCCACATTGCGAAGAGTTTGGAGTCTGCTAAGCGTTACATTACACCCGCGAAAAGATTGACCTTTTACAGTATTAAAATTTTTTAAACTCATCCAGATGAACATCATTAGCTTGTAATCATTACACATATGGCCGTTGATAATACAAAAGCTAGGTATAAGTTGCTGTGTTATTTCTAGTATATAACGTCTTAGGTAAATATTTGAAAAAAATTATCTGGTTTGTTTATTTTGGATTAATCTTCATTGATACGGAGGTCAAATCACGAATCCTTCACTGTGTATGATATAGTTCAGGACGAATGGCTGTTGGAAAATTGAAAGAACTCAAAGCTTATTGCCCCTTAGTAGATTCGATTGGCACTTGTGTAAAAACGACAGTTGTGCGCTGCTTTTTTACTGCCAAATACATGATACATTTAGATATATCTACCAGATGAGCATATGGTGTTACAACATTTAAAACATAACATTCTTTGTTTATTTGATTTGATTGTTAACAGCCACGACAGTGTATGTGATGTAAATGCGTTGGTTAATTGCGTGTGTATTTGGGATCCTGCAGTATGTTCACGTAAGTCTTCTTGTGATCGTATGGATTTGCCTATTTTAGGTACTACCGAAATGAAATATACTGCCAAAGGCCCAACATTCGAAATAGTACCACTTAAATATCCCTTTTAAATGTAATCAAAGACAACGTATAAACAAGTCAACACAAATTTAAAAAAGTTCACTCACTACTGTTTCCTTGTCGCTATCTTGCACTTAATATTTACGGTGATTTGTTTTTATAAAAGAAAATATTTGTTTACAATTTACTGTTTGTATGAATCAAATATGAAGAGCAAAATACACTTTGTGCCGATATTTGTGACCTGTTGGAACATTCCTGTTATATAGTAGCTTATGGTAGCTTTATTTCATATATTTCATATGTGAAATCTTGGTAAGAGTTACGGTTACGTGTGGTACAAAAAAAGCGATGACACTTCTGGAATACCAGACTTTGCCAACGCGAACTTGTTAGTGTGTTTGATGTCCTTTCTGATACTTTATGGGCATTTAGATCGCATTGACCTTACTGAACGACATTTCTTACGATGTGTGTCATTGTGTGTTGACGCCATGCTAGTTTTTCCTTCCCTTTTTATATACATTCGAGAGTATCAAGGCAATTTGATTGAGACACATGGTTGTCAGTATGTTGAACGCAGGCGCCGATTTTACAGCAGAACAGTTACCACGGAGATTGAAGTCAAACCTATTCAAAGACCAAACTAAAAATCCCTCTCAGAGATTTCATGTGTTGTACTGCTTAATAATGTTTGGCAACACTATCATTTCCAGTGGTCTGTGACGTCAGAATGGTGTGAAAAACCTCGCCATATTGTACAGAATGTGTATTCCGTCTCCTAGGCTTCACTTGGTTAGTGTCACTATTGAGTTGCAGAAGGACAAAATATCTTTATTGTGCAGTTTTATTCATTTTAAGGCTCGGTTTTATCGTTTATCTTATTTTAAATAATAAAGGTGCTACTCTATTTTGTGTCTTTTATACAATATATTTCATGAATCAAAATGAATTTGATATACAATGTATTAATGTTAACATTTCCAAGATAGCGGTTATTACTAAATCGACACGTTAGAACCAGAAACGTTGTTTACCGTTAACACTCCTTTTATGTTATTTATGTGTGTTCGTCTTTATTCTCTTTGAATCATTTTTAAAGCATATACACATTGTATTTGACTTCAGCAGCCATATAATCGCTTTCCTGTCTGATTTCCCCTTTCAATTAAACTTCTAATCGTTGTTGTAAGAAACATATACTCTGCGCATTTGGCTATGACAGCGTGTGTTACGTAAAGGAAGTCAGTTCGGGCTGTGGCTCCCACCAACCTACGTCCCACAAAACGGTAGATGGTATTTCTTGTCAAACATTCTGCATGTACAATTTAACAAAGAGACTGGGCTATCCTATTGCCTGGCAGCAAATCGACCGCATGCAAAACACGGTTATAGTTTACTACATTGCGACATGTTCTCACATAACCTCATACTTTGACAGGATTTCGAATCAACAAACAAAATTAAATGGGACTAAAAACTAGCAATATTTTCTTCTTAACGAGCTATATGCATCTGTCCGTACTTTCGAGTGATTACACAGTTATTTCAGATTAAAGGATATTTCGGCATCATTTAAGACTGATAAACAAAAGATCAATATTTAACACAATACCAGCAGATTATCACAAGTTCGCATTGTGTAATATTTAACACAATACCAGCAGATTATCACAAGTTCGCATTGTGTAATATTTAACACAAAACCAGCAAATTATCACAAGTTCGCATTGTGTAATATTTAACACAATACCAGCAGATTATCACCAGTTCGCATTGTGTAATATTTAACACAATACCAGCAAATAATCACAAGTTCGCATTGTGTAATATTTAACACAATACCAGCAAATTATCACACGTACGCATTGTGTAATATTTAACACAATACCAGCAAATTATCACAAGTTCGCATTGTGTAATATTTAACACAATACCAGCAAAGTATCACAAGTTCGCATTGTGTAATATCTCTGATCTATTAAATAACTTGACTGCGAAGAAAGTTGGAAAAAAATGACGAGCGTCGACAATAGCACATAACAAGTTACAATTTTGGTATATTTTGTTTTACGTTCTATTAACAGCCAGGATCATTTAAGGACGTGCTAGGTTTTGGGGGTGGATGAAAGCAGGAGTACCCGGAGAAACACCACCGACCTACGGTAAGTACCTGGCAACTGCCCCATGTTGGATTCGAACTCGCAAACCAAAGGTAGAGAGCTAGTGGTAGAATGTCGGGACACCTTAACCACTCGGCAAACCGCGGCCAACAATGGCGATGGGGTAGGTGGAGATAATTTATAAGATAGCGAATCCACAATGATATTTATATCATTCCTGATATATTGTATAAACTTTAAAAGCAGTCGTATAATCAATTGAACTTTTGAACTTCCTTTAAAACGGAAGCGTCACGGTCCAGCTGTGACTTAGTAATTTCGCAACAAGTTAAGTGGAGGTAACTCTATATAGGGAAAGACGAAGTCCGATAGGGACAAGGATAAATAATTATGAAAAATTGAACTCCGTTTAGGCAACGCACCCTTTGTCATTAATCGAAAAGTTTCATAGATGCCTTCACCAAACGAAAGTTCTTTTATTTAATTCAATTACTTTTAATTTATTTCGATTACGTGTTCTGTCATCCGATATGAAATTGAGGATTCAAATGAAAATGTTCGTTTTTATGTCTGTGGAATAACTTTTTATGCTTCAAAGCAAACTTTGTGTGTGTCCATCTTATTATCTTATTATTATCTAGGAGGACGAAACAGCTGTATGATGCAGTTTAATTCATTTTTTCGGCATACTGTATCTATTACTAAATTTAAGAGGTGCAGCATATGTGTGTGTTACGTGATCTTTATATGTCCCTGGGTGTCCTGCTTGTGTTACAAATGCAACCATGACAAAAGATACTTGTATCCTGGTAGCTGGTAGCGCGTTCTTTGTTGTAAAAACTTATTCCAACAGGATCAGTGTGTAATGGCAGAGGGACACAATTTATGTAGCTCAATTATATTTATTTTCATTAAATGCGATATGTTTCGACATGATACGTTAGCACTCAATTGAGTAACTCTTTAGCCAATACATAATTGTTTGTTTTAAGATTACTCCTAAGCTATACGATAAACGTGATGATGTCAATTTTCATATCGTAGACTCGAGAGTCTCCATGTAAAGCTTTAATTTGTTCCTATTTTGCATCTAGTTCAATCGATTTACAGTTAGGATTATGCTTTTGTTGACGCTTTGGTATTCCCTGATTTTTTTAAGATATACATTTCCGAACTTTTTAATATGTTTTTTTTTTAAATTGACATTTTAGATGCTTAATATTCCGGAACTGCGGGTCTTAATCTATTGTACTTGTTCCAAGGGTTCTCCGTTTAAATCTTTCCTTTGCTCAAGTTTTGCCACTTATTTAATCAATTTGAGTTCGGGTTATGGTTGTGTTGACGCTGTGGCATTCTCTGATTTTTTAACAGCTAATTAACGGTAGATTAAACGCTGTCAATACACATGTAAAATGTATATTATATTCTGAATCTTTTGAAAGATAAACCAAACAACCTTTTTAGACAACTTTTCAGAGAGACCGGTACTACTGTTAATCAGTTATATTTCACGAGGTATTTATTTTCGCGTTAATTCGCGACGATATTCAATCGTGAATTCAAATACATCGCGATTGTTTCTATCTATCGGTTTCTAGAGGTGCCCGTGTTTATTCTATCGTCATCGTCACTTCTAGATGGACGTTCGGGAAATTATGCACTCGCAAATATATCTGCAAAAGTAAACTGGCAAAATAAAATATTCGCGAAATCAAGTGATTTACAGTAATCAAGGACGAGGTGGTCCACATGCCCTCGCTCATCTATGACCAAGTGTTAAATAAAGCGTAGTCGAATCCTCTATTGTACAATACCTATTTGGTCCTACAACATTTTTTACTATCTGGTTACACTAGTTTCAACAGCAGTGCAAATAGAATAATAGTGCAACCGAGTTGGTCGATTTCTTGCCATATTATACGAGGGATGTTCCATAAATAATGTCATCTGTGCTTTATTTCAAGTGTAAGCAATCAACGGCTCTCCAGCTCAAGGTCGGAACAAGTACTGTAGAGGCTGTCCCAACTGTTAAAAATCTAGGGGCGTACTTTGATAGTTCACTGAACATGGAGAAACAAGTGAATGATATCGCCAAATCCAGATTAGGAACATCGGCTGTATACGGCAGTTTATAACTGCCGATGCATGCAAGATTTTGGTTCATTCACTTGTTACCTCACGGCTGGACTATGGAAATGCCCTACTCTGTGGTATATCTGACAAATTGACAAGTCGCCTACAGAAGGCCCAGAACACGGCAGCACGTCTCGTTTCTCGGGTTAGAAAGAGAGAACACATCACTCCTGTTCTGTATTCATTGCACTGGCTACCTGTGCAATACAGGTCACAATACAAAATCTTGGTATACACATACAAGGCACTTGATGGAACAGCTCCCCAGTACATACGGGAGCTAGTTACCCTGTATCAGCCGTCACGATCACTGAGGTCGAAGACAGAATCATTGTTGTGTGTCCCAAAATCTCGTACTGTGACCTATGGAAACCGGTGTTTTGGGAAAGTTTCGGCCACGTTGTGGAATAGATTACCATCCGCTATCCGAAAAACAAATACTCTGGCCAAATTCAAGAAACTTCTGAAGACGTACCTTTTCACGTCTGCATATTAGGGACAACTTAGACGTCATGTATATACTGACATTTGTTTATCTACAGTAGATGTAGTTCGTATTTATATGCAATTTTTTATATTATCACATTAGCTTAGATTGTAATAACTTCTTTATTTATGCAGTGCAAGTATCAAATTATTATCTACATTTGTGAAGCGCTTTAGAGTAATTTTACAAATTATATAGAGCGCTATATAAATGTTGTATATTATTATTATTATTATTATTTCACGGAAATCGTGCAATTTATGCACAAAACCACCTCGTGTCGATTGAGTGATCACTGGCTCGTGACACAAGTAAATATCTCGTCCACACGTTCACTGGCCTCGGTACAGTGTACATCGTTTCATAGCCTATTCGTTGGACTAGACACAAAATGACAGAAAAACGAGCTGAAAATGTTGTTGAAATTAGGGCCTATATAAAAGGTAGGTCATTACTCGGCATAAAGGTTGTAGATATTCACCGCGAGGTGTGTGACATTTATGGAGAGGGCCAAATGTCTCACAGGACTGTTTGGTGGGTAGGTAAATTTAGTGCTGAGCAGCAGCAACTGAAAGATGCTGCTCACCCAGGTCGTCCTGCAACAACTACGACCAAAGGTAACATAGAAAAAATCCGAAATATCCTCCAAACTGATGCTCGATTGACAAACTTGTCGTTAGCAAGAGTTCATGCAATTTTGAAGAAACACCTAATAGTTAGAAAGATAAATGCAAGATGGATACCCCATTTGTTAACGGATGAGCAAAAGAAGACGCGTGTAACAATGGCAAAAAACTTCTCAAAATGTACCCAAAATATAGTAAAAAGGCTTTTGATAATATTGTCACTGGTGATGAGACCTGGGTGTATTATTTTGAACCAAAGCGGAAGGTTGCCAACCGAATATGGGCCACTAAAAATGCCAGACGCCCAAGTATTGCAAAACGAATACGAACGGTTAAGAAGGTTTTGTATGCTATTTTTTCACTAATAAGGGTCCAGCTATTCAAATCCCGGTGCCAAAAGGCAGAACGGTCATAGGCAAGTTCTATAAAAACGTTGTTCTGAGAAAGTTGAAGAACTACTACAAAAGTCGCCGCCCCAAAACAGGACTTAAGTATGTCCGACTTTTGCATGATAATGCCCTCGCTCACAAGGCACGTATTGTGACTGACTTTTTGGAGTCAGAGAAGATTACCGTCCTTCCGCACCCTCCGCATTCGCCAGACTTGGCCCCCTGCGACTATTGTCTCTTTCTAAAACTTAAATATCATTTATCTGGAAGGAGATACAATTCGAGAAATGCCCTTGGATCTGTTGTTTATCAGTGTCGGGTTGGTGTACCCATTGAAGAGTACGAAAAATGCTTCCAAAAATGGATTGACCGGCTAAAAAGGTGTGTTCTGGCTGGCGGAGAGTATTTTGAAGGGCAGAGCAAATTAAAATGAACAAAAGCACTTCCGCTATATGAGCAACGATGCAAGTGACATTATTTTTGGAACACCCCTCGTACACTACATACGTACACTTCAGACTGGTCATCAGTTAGATGAAGGTGACAATTAATTCATCGAAACCTCAAACTTTAACACTGCATATCCTATCAGTTTTGTTGGTGATTTAAAGAGCCAATTGAGCAAATTCTGTTTACTGTTTTTATAATATCACCAAATATTTCATAAAATTGTAGATTGGTCATCCTTGTGAGCTATTCATAACGATATTTTGACAAATGTTTTCCATGCGTTTTTCAATTAATAATAAGGTAATCCTTAATCGTCCAACACATGCAAATGAGATATATGTTTACAAACTCTTTGAGCACTTTGATCCTACTGAGAATGCGTGTTTTCAGGTTAACAAATTTCCCTTCAGGGGGCCTATGTGAGTGCGAGCTTTAAATAATAACTGCGTTTGGTTAGTTTGAAGTATACCAAGACAATTTTTCGTGGGATCTAATAATAATCATATATATCATAATTGTTGACAACGTATTTCGTTAATATAACGTACCTTGAAAGAAGTACGTGTGAAATCACACTCCTCGTGTCCTTGCGTTCAATTGTTTCAATTGTTACGTCCAATTCAACACATATATACGTGGTCGCGCCAGGTGGCGCGATTATTTCGTGCTATATTTTGATGCCGCTATACTTGGCGTGGGCTTTCCCAATAATTATACTGACCACATCGAACATCGGCTACACGGTATCTCATTATCAAGTACGGATTCCTTTGTCTGAATTTAGGTATTTTTCATTCTAGTTGATTTGAAAAACGCGGGTTCACTAAATTGTCTCTTTAACTTATTTATATTGACATAACTGTAGTAACCATCTAAGTAACCTTACTAATAGTCGTAAGGGTACAGTTGTTATCAAGGCTATGCTAACATGTGTGTATCGTTTATGTTATGTGACATGCACAATACGCGGACGTTCCATTATTGAAGACCTCCAATGGTGTCGGAAAGAAAAATGAGAAAAAACCAAAACGTCAACAAAACTATAATCCGAACACAAAATCAATTAAACTAGAGGCAAAATGTGAACAAAGGAAATATTTACATGCATACCTTCGTAATAGTACACAAGAATAAGACCTAGTATGGAACACTAAGCGTCTTCTGCTGCATTGACGACACACGTCATGGTCACATCCAAGTAAACATGAATCCTCAAACCTCAATATCAAACTTGAAACCGTTCATTTACACACAATGTGTGTACGATTCGATCCGGTGTTGTGTTGGCCATTCATCCAGGTAAGCACTACAATTCCCAATCTGAAGAAAATGCTCCTAAATACTAAATGCAGTGTTGTAAAAAGGTTGTTAAGGACCAAACTACAAAGCAGGGAATGGATTATGTTGCTAACATTTGTTTAGGGACGATGCAAATCAATGTATACAATGACATAACGAAGGATTGGTTTAGTATTTTGCCTTTCAAACGGGTTTCCTGAAAGCATGTTTGCATGTTCACAATATACATAAATAAAAGCATTTGAGTTTTTGAGTAAAGCTTTCATTAATTGCACGCATTATCTTTATTCTCAGTAAAACGCAAAATTTAAGAATATTAGACTTGATTAATAAGTTATAAAATCTATCGATAATTTATAAAAATATGAATTCGACGATCCGACGAGTTTTTCTGTAAACTTTCAATACACGAAATTGATGTTTGTCTGGAAGTTAACATAATAAAGAAGACACACATCATAATATCGACCCTTATTTTTATGTATTCCTTCTGGAGGCAATGATATCCTTGCTGTGTTCTTCACTGGGCATGAAATAAACCCCATCAATATCCAATCATGCGATTGAAACCTTATAATGAAACAATTTGTTTCCCTTTTAATAAAAGAATCTTGTGGTCTATCGGATGATTTCCAGACAATATCCGTGCACCACCAAGTATCTGTTTCAGAACATAATTACCTTCAGATATCGCTGTATCATCATGATTACACGACGTATTTATTTTATTTTGAAAGGTCAAATTACTTGTTCTGATGACGATACTTGGGTCCAAGTCGTAAAATCTTAAATGAAGGTAACACGATACTGAACAAGACTCTGAGGGAAAATTACATGAACAAGAGATAAATACCAATTGCGTTTATCTCTTTATAAAGAAACTGGATACTAGATCAATACATTGTGTAATGATCCTACCATGGCAACCGTAGAGACCATAGGTTTGGATAGACTTTGTTTATTAGTTCAATAGAACTAATGGTGTGTTGTATATGATCTACGCAATCTGCAATGTTCTATTTACTTACTATTTAAATAGCCCACAAAAACCAAAATGATAGGGTTTTGCAAAATTTGGGAATCCATTTACATTGAGATATACAGAAATGCGAACGCAGTCAGTCGGGAAATGACACATTATTATAAAACGCAGTTTTATTATAGTAAAATGTCGAAAATTATTCATTTTTTAAACGTGACAAAATATCACTTTTGCTGATTTGTCCAATCAAAACACAGCTTACAAACTAGCTTGAAAAAAACTGCTGCCCCTCTCTTCAAATGCTGGTTAGCTTAACGGCACAAAGACAACATTTTACTGCACAGAATTATCAGAACTGTCATCTCATTCGGGATTTTTTTTCTTCTATGTTTAATTCTACAACTATCTTTCATTTTAAGAAGCGTTATACTTTGCAAGTCAGCAATTCTATCTGTTTGATCGGGGGAATCATCTGTCAAACGAAACACGGAGTCGGAGTATCCACAGCGTCTCCAAGTCGAAAAATATAGCCAAAAATACATGATATAAGAGAACTAGGATCATCTCTGACAGTGATAAGGATAAAGCGTTACGCACAAAAGCCTGAATGGCACTGATAATTAGCATCTGGAAAAAAGGTTACAAGACAACTCCGCATTTCTTTCGTCACAATCTTATAGACTGTAGATTCGGCGTTTATCAACTCTGCGTAATGATCTGCGTTGATGAAGGGACTTTTTAAAAATATTTTACATTATTACAGTAATATGACATATTTATTAAAAACATGAAGACAAATACATTCTTCATTAAAATCAGTGATCAAAAGAATTTAGTGACGAGTTTTCACTATATTTTGTCACACCGAAGTGTCTAGACTTGCTAGTGTCAAAAGTATCTACACCAAATATTGTCAACTTGATGTGTTGTGTTGCAAGAAAGTGTAATAAACTGAATATTTAACAGTATCTTCAGTAATACGAAATATATTTCACTCGTGTGGCTAATATTTTGATATTTTTCACACGTGCTGCGCACTCGTGAAAAATATCAAAATATTAGTCCCACTTGTGAAATACATTTCGTATTACTGGAGACACTGCTAGATATCATCTATATATCTTAATGCCGTAAGAAACATATTGTTCGGTCGTTTTATCGTCTTTATTGTCTGTGCGTTTTAAATCCGAGGACACGAGTAAGGCCGGGCAATTCGAAATGATTATCAATAATATATGAAAGCATTTTATCACGGTTGACATCAGAACATTCACTTTGATGCTTGATCTAATACCAGTGAATATTTTATATGGTAGATTAGCATCAAAACGAACATGTGTATTAGATCGTTATATCAAGATACATATAAAAAGAAATGGTGACAGCATGAACTAATGAAAACGCAAAGGAAAAGGACCGATCCGGTGAACAATTTATTCAGCAAATGCAAATGCATTTCGGTGGGTGCTTGATGTGTTGTAGAGACATAAGTTTAACAATGTACCCAAGTAATCACGTGTTTTAAGGAATTTTGCGCATTTCATTCACTGTATTAATGCTTTATGAGATTATAAATATAAGTTCTAAACATAAACAATTTAGGACGGCGTTCTTTATTTTGTTTTCTATGTACAAAAATTACATAAATTTAATGTAGCTAAAAGTCCTTTGTATTCATTATGTCTTTTATGATGAAAAAATATGTTTTCTATGTTGTGTTTTATGTGAGTGTAATCTGGATAAAATTTCATTTTCAACCATCATAATTCATATTCTTGAAATTCATGGCATACAAAATGAGTGAGTAAGGAAAATTGTCATATACTACTCAAAATTGAATAAGATTCAACTGTTTTTGTTCAATTAATAGACGGTATAGGAATAATTCTCCTCGATTCTACCACTAAGTGCCGGCTCTTCAGGACCACATAAGATTTCCTTGATGCACTGGTAGTGAACCTTTGTTTTTATGTGATCGTTGGTACATTGTAACACTTTATCTAATCACGTCGTTGTGGCCTTTCAAACTTACCTCTCCTACAAAGGTTACATTAAGCGTTTAGTCTTTATAAAAGGTGTCCCCACTAGATCAACAAATACACAAATCATTCAACGCTGCACGCGCATTTGACCCTTGGGATTGCGCGTAGACAGAATGGAGACATGTAAGAGTCTTAAAACAACTTTTACTTGAACTCGGTCACAATGACGCCACCAGATACCATCGTTATTGAGTAAGTAAAAATAAATTGTAACGAATTACAAGAAAGTTAATTAGTTCATTATAATTATAGTTCGTCATGCATTAATAACGAATTGTTAACAAAATCATGCATAAAATGTTACAGGAAATATTAATATTATAAATTTACAAATAAGAAGACTTTGTTATGGCTGATATTTGAGATATTTATGGTGGCTGGTTTGTGCCATTTTCGCCTTGTCGCTTTTTCGCCCTAGAAAAACCGCGAAAAGCGAAATTATAATGTCAAAATTTCGATATTTTGTGTACAACTAACGCGAAAAAGCGAAAAAGCGAAAATGCGAAAAAGCGAAAAAGTGCACGCGAAAAAGCGAAAAAGTTTTCGTCCAACAAGCTGGCGCTTTTTCGCGGTATTTTTTCGCTTTTTCGCTTTTTCGCCTTCCGGTTGACATACGCAGCAAATGCATATGCTCATGTTAGTGAACGGCCACTCGGATCATGCAAGCGCAGCACACTTTGTCTCCGATTTTTTATCCTTTGGCGATATTTTTTTTTTTTATTTTTTTTTTTTCTTTATTTCCACTCATGTTGACTTCATTAATTTGGTATTGATGCAAAGTTCATAACTTCCACACGAGAAATTTTAAGCTTTCTATGATATTCTCGCGCATGAATGTTACGTCATATAAAACTTTAACATAACAGAATAATAGTGAATGAATGCAATATTGGACTTTAAGCGATTACATTCATGTTTTAATTCATCCTTTATTAAACAATAGATAGATAAATGATGTTATTGGCAAATACCTGAGCAGTAGAACGTTTTATTTGTGTGTTTTTTCTTTCAAATATCAAAATTATCAACTTTTTGAAATTACATCATATGTTGTTATGTTTGTGGGTTTTAAGCCTGCCATGTAGTTTTACATTGATTTAGGTGCATGCATTTTAATCTATTGTATTTGGTTGACTTCATTTTTTTTCTAAACTGACTCTTCTCTGTTGAAAACTATAATTACATCTTATTCGAATGATCATATCAAAACATACAACTTTTGTGCAGCACGCTTAGCAATAATGCAACTGTAACATTATAACGTATCATGAAATAAATAGAAATTGACAAAAGTAATTGTACACACATGCAAATATTTTAAGATTCTAGCTGTTCGAGATTACTTTTAACCGATTCGTTTTAAGAAATGATTAATATTTTCTACTTTGTTATAGGATTTCCAAATGTCATAATTCTGAAATTTTACAGGTTATTGAGTTTGTTTCAGTAAACTATTGTGATATTATTGAACATTGCATCTTCATACTCAATTTGCATTGAATATTTGAACGATCATTTATGAAACTGGTATATAGGATTTGACTGTGTCAGAATTGCAGTTCCATGACAAGTTCAGATATGTAAATATATGTAATTATATATAAACATATATACATATAATTGGGTAAAAATGAATATATATATTCATCTTTCATACATTTATAAGTACTAATGCTTTCTCACTGTATATGGGACACAAACAGAAAACAAAATATGGCTGTTACTTGTTCTAGTCCGACTAAAATAAATCGGTGTAGTTTGTTCTGTAGTTGCTAAACATGCGCAATGTCTACCTTCTGCTTGTATACACATGCGCAAAGCACATAACTAAAGTTAGTTCGATCGTACCATAGTTAGACTACAACCACTGACGTTGATGCTCAAACTTGGCCAATAGCAGGTGTGGTGACACATACAAGGCTTCCTGTGTGTCTACTCTGCGTGTCATTCATGCACGAGCGCATCTATAAATAGCTCACGTACTGACACGTGTTATAATGATAATTATAATTAATGGCGTAACATTCATGCGTGAGAATATCATAGAAAGCTTAAAATTTCTCGTGTGGAAGTTATGAACTTTGCATCAATACCAAATTAATGAAGTCAACATGAGTGGAAAAAAAAAAGAAAAAATCGGAGATCAAAGTGTGCTGCGCTTGCATGATCCGAGTCGCCGTTCACTAACATGAGCATATGCATTTGCTGCGTATGTCAACCGGAAGGCGAAAAAGCGAAAAAGCGAAAAAATACCGCGAAAAAGCGCCAGCTTGTGGGACGAAAACGTTTTCGCTTATTCGCGTGCACTTTTTCGCTTTTTCGCATTTTCGCTTTTTCCTTTTGGAACAACCCTTTTACGATTATTATTTTAAATCGTCATCTTCTCTCTGGGTTATCATGGTGAAGTGAATTGCACATGTGCATTTAACCAAGGTTGCCGGTTTCGATCCCGATAGGTTTCCTCCCCGATCATATAGATTTCCTCTCTGTATATCATTCTTCAGCCAAATCAGAGTCTTTAAGGGTAATTTATCATTGAAATATGGTCTTTCATTATCGTTGTAAAACAAACTAAAATCACAAATAACATAAAATATAACTTCCTCGCTTTCCAGAAATGCACTTCCATAGGTCCCGATGATATGAAACCTTGAACATCGCCGGATATTGTTTTGGAGGTTACATGATACGTTCGCGACAATCTCGTTTGAAAATTCATCGAGGAAGCCACGTCTTTTATTGACCTTTTTCGCTTATCAATCACTGTTTAAATGCTGAAAAGAACAAAAAACATATGTTTACTCATAAACTTTTGTAAATGAGCTTATTTTAATAAAATTCATGTCATAGTTTTAACATGAAGTTGATGAAGTTCAGCTGAAATATGATCCATGTTCTTGATTATTTTGTTTATTGCGAAAAATGGTTTCAATGAAGTGTTTTTATGGCATTTATAACTATCACATATCTTTTTCTTGAAATTAACGGGAAGAGATGAATGAATGGGCACAAGTCATATATTACTCAACATCTTTCTTTCGGAATAGGTATATACTTTTTGTTAAACAAAAAAGAAAAGAAAGGAAAGAATTGACCACTAGATGAGTGTTTTAGAAAACCACGTCTCAAGTCTATTACTTCTCCATGGTGCATTGGCAGATTGCCTTTCTAGACATGCCTCTGTGGTAATGACTATCTATTCTACCGTCTTCGGCGGTATTCTAACCTACCTACCCTACAAAAGGTCACATAGAACGTTTAGTCTTTATAAAAGGTGTTCCCTCTCGATAAACAAACCCACAAATCATTCAACGTTGCACACGCGTTTGACCCCTGAGATTGCGCATAGACAAAAGGGAGACATGTAAAAGTCCAAAAATAACACCCGCTAAAACCTGCCACAATGGCGCACATGATGCTGCTTGTGTACATCGGCAAATCTTACAAGTAAACAAAACATCAGAACCTGATTGTGGACATGAAAAATAAAAAAGGTCGATCTAATTGGTGAAAAATTGTGTGACCTATAGGCGCAATGCTATATATATGTACATGTATGTCCTATTCATAAATCAAACATTGAAATATTCAATGAAACATATCAGAAACAACTATCAGATCGAACCGTTTCACAATTTATTATTATTGTGTATTTTTCAATATTTTGAATAGCACATAATTCTATAGTATTAATGCAACACGACTTGGAATTTATTACTATTTCGCAAACATATTGCAAGGAATATCCGTTCTGTAAGCTCGTCCCAAGACAGAATGGTGAACTCTGCAGCATGTTTCGTTTGAAATAGAATAGTATGGTCGTTTCATGTGCCTCAAAATGTTACATGGAAGCAAACCGGTACAGATATAAGATCTATTTATACTTTGAAGTAACGTGTCGTACCTCTTTAACTTTCCAAGGACAATGGTCAGATAGCAATCGTAGAGTTCCGCAGTGACTAATATGATAAATAACACACATACAAAAACTGCATTGCCCAGAGCCATTGTTACGAAACGTGGCGGCATCAAGCATATGACGTAGGCATACAAATCAAACAGATCCGTCACGACGTAACGTTTAATCGGGTACCAGGGGCTGTAATTATATTTAAGAAATTATCGTTTTGATAATTAGTACATTTTGTACATGCACACACCCAGACTTGGGTTACTATCAATACAAACATCCCGACCTGGGAAATAAACAATATTTTACAACAAAGAGCAGAAATGAAACTAGTGAGACGAGCGGGGCACGAACCCGAGACCTCTAAGTTTTGGAGCCAGGACGTCACCACCAGGCCAAAAGGTCCGAACAAATTGACCTGGTTTGTTTTTTCCTGACATTGCTATGCAAGGTCGCGTCTCCACGTACATGTAACAACATACATATGTAGACACTTACTGATAGTTATAAAAAATCATTATAGTTAGCAAAGCCAATCAAAGAATAATGTACATCTCACACAAAATCATACCAATGTCTTTCGTATGTATCTGATATAAAGAATAACTTATATACTACGTGTACTCACTGTTACCTGTGTCGCCTGAATGACAAGTATAAGTGACATCCCAGTCCCTGTACACGTGCAAATTCCAATACCACCACTTACTGTCGTATCTTCATACATACGAGGAAATAATTACCTCCTGATTTCTACCGTCAACCGGTCGAAATTATATAAATGCTAGCAATGGCGAAATTACTCATTCCCTCGCACGCCATAGTGGTAATCATAGCCAAGGCAAACTATGTGATGTATACGACCGTAAATTTGCATTCACATGCACATAAGTAATTCAAAATGTTCAATTTTGCCTTGTTATCTACAGTATACTATACCATAGCATACAATTGATAGATTCAAATTGCCGTAACGATTTAGGAGGATACCAGGTGGTCTGTTTCGAAAGCAAGGGATCCGTATCTTATTCGACCCATAAAAACTGTGCTGGCGTGGTGAAGTGGATACGCTGTCAGCCTATTGTCCCTAAAGTCGAGATATGCACCGTAGTTTCTCTTTTTTTCTTTTTGATTAGTATTGTAACGTGTAGGGGGTAGCTCGCCCTATCAGTTCGTCTCGGTGTATTCAAAGATCTGGGACTTCACCCCAATCACAATGGAATCAGGTATATTTACAATAATTAGGATTAATAAAAGCTTGCTTGCCATAGCGTAACCTACAATAAATGACTGCCAAACAAAACCTACGCACTTGCTACTTGCTATGGCGCTACGAATATAACAGTATAGAACAGTGCGCACTGGCTATCTGCAACTGCGCGACAACTAACACTATGATAACATTTCGCACTGGCTACCTGCCTCTGCGCGACTAATGTAACAGGCTGCAAGCAACGGCGCGCTAGTGCAATGGCCTCCGCCCAAGCTGCTATACTCCGCGTGTAGGTATATTCTACCTGCGCGCAATCCCAAGGGAGCTATCCCCAACCCTATCGTAAGTCGTATTCAGACTTCCCTCTAACCCTTATTTAGGATTAGATTATAAAAGATACCCTGGGTTCTCTGTATGACCTTCTATGTTGTCTACCTCGTACAGCAAATCCCCGATCTCTGACGGTCCGGCGTTATATACCCAGTGGGAGAGTCCACTTTATAACGTACAAGACGATACCATTTTCAACCCAAACATATGACCAACGTTTCCGAGCGCCCAAATAACGCATACCGTGTCTCTAGTGCGTTTGTAACAAATGGCATTGTCTATATATTTACAACGAAGTGAAACAAATACCTTGTTGAACGAATAACTATTTTAATTGGGAAAACGAACAGACTGATCATCGAATGAAATACAATTATCATTACATTACCCTCCCCTCAGGCTTCATGCGTCCTCGCATAAGAATCATCGTTAATTAACCAAAAATAACAAAATGAAAGTCATAGTCTCCAATGCAATTATAACAACCTCTACACTCATGGACCTCGTTCAAACTAGTCCCACCACTCTTCTTCCGAATACTCCTCCAGAGTAATACTGCCATCAGGTTCAGTCCTTCTAAACCTCTTTCACAGGTAATGTTTTTGCACCCCAGTCTGTGTTTCCGCATCCTTTCCCTTGACAGAGCTATGCTCCCTAGGCGACGTAGATAGAACATATCCACAAACCGACTGACTTTAAAAGACACTAAACAAATACATCAGCGTTGTCAGTTTTTGTGTACATAACATAAACTTTCAACTTTCATCGGTCATGGTATCTATGGATTCGCTTTGCGCTAGACCTACATCTGATTCATCAGGAGATGATAACTTATGATGCTCGCCTACTGCCGCGCCGCCATTGTCTGGTACTTTTGCCTTGGTTTTCGCATCGTAAGCGCTGTTGTCCCTTCTTCCTTAGGCGATCCACATGGATAATCTGCGCTCTGCCTCCAGGACCACCGTTTACTTTATAAGTCAGCTGTGAGAACTTTCCAAGAATTCGGAAAGGCCCACGCCAGTAACTGGTCAACTTTGGCGAACGGCCTGACTGACTTTGTGGAAAGTACACATAGACATCATCTCCTACATAGCGGTGGCTGTTTTATGCGACGTGCGGTACCAGTGTCAATAGTATGTTTGACGATATCTGTACATCCTAGGTCAGAATCTGAAGACGCAAAAAGATCCGCGTATTCATTCAAAAGCGATACCGCTTTCTCACGTTGCTCTTGAGTCAGGTCATGTGCCGAATGTGCCAACAATGTCTCTATATGTTGACTCGTGTGTGTTTTTCGCACAGCACCACACTGTCCTGGGGTGTCTACCACTCTGTTTACTTAAGTCAATTCTCCGACAATTGTTCCAGCATACACCGTCTTTGATGTATCGGCCAAATTCATCATGCTCACCGGCACTGTAGCCTTTGCTTGTACCAAAGCTCGCGCAACTAGTCCAACATCTGCACCTACGGCCTTCTCATTCGGCTCTACGATGCTCAAGCCAGTAGGTAGCTTACCATCGATTCCACATACCTTCCCTGTAAAATGGCTTCTGAAGGAGGAGGGATATTGATTTTCTCCGCCGCAGCTATTCGGAAACAACCATATGGCCATGAAATACTAACGGTATGTCAACATCCTGAATCCGAAGGACTTCCCTGCTTGCGTCTATCACAGCGTTATTGGTTTTAAGAAAGTCTAGTCCCAGAAGACCATCCAAACTCAGCAACTATCATATCCATACTGTACGACATGTTGTTAATGGTTATCTGAAATCGGCCCTTTCCAACTAATGTAAGGTCGTGTCCTCCGGCTGTAGTGACCTTGTATTGCACTTTGGTCAGTTCCGGTCTACAGTGTTCCGGTAGTTTATCATACAGCTTGGATGAAAGGAGAGACAGTGACGCGCCAGTGTCAACAAGGCATGTCGCTGAAAGGCCTATAGCAGACATATTTAAGTACATGCTAGCCTCGTGAGTGAACTTACTCCTACCGCGGGTTTGTGATCATTCTGTCTTTCTTGTCTCTTCTCTCTTGCAATTGCGACTCTGCCATATTGTTTGTTACCTTCTTGGAAAAACTAAGCACTGTCTTACTTATACTTTGCACATTTCCTTTTTATATGTCCTTTCTCATGACAGTAAAAACATATTATCTCATTACGACAAGCTGCTCTTGCGCCCAATCTTTGCCTATAGTCCCTGCTCTCTTTCAACTGCATTATGTCCTTTTGTAGGCTCTCTAGTTGTTCCTGCATGCCCTTAATCGCCACTAGGAGATCGTTATGAGCAGTATCCTGTTTATCATCTGCTGCTGCAACAGCAGTTGTTGCCCGCAGTCGTCCTCTCAGTTGAGCGACTCTGCTCCGCTCTGTTAAATGCTTCTAACTCTACAGCAAGGCGTATTGCGTCATTCAAATAAATTGGCCGTGATTGCTTAATTTTAATGCGCATCTCCGAATCAAATAAGAGGTCAATAAACTGTTCCTTTGCCAGAGTCTCCCGTTCGTCACCAGGTGCAGTTGGATAAGCTAGATTCACCGACCTTCTAATAGCCTGCCCTAACTCTGGTAACGATTCTGATGCTCGCTTGCGCCTTTCTCTCTATTGAACTCTGTACAGTTCATTTTGATTCGGGGGAGCAAAGCGTTCCTCTAATGAACTCACTAGTAAAGCATATTGCCTTTTTGTGTCCTCCGGTAAGTCACCTAAAACACCCTGGGCTTGTCCCCTGAGCGAAACAGCTAAATACAGGCCTTTGTCCTCTTCATTCTATCCATTAATGCGCGCACATGTATCAAAATGTGCCTTAAAATATTTCTAGTGCCCTGTGCCATCGTATGTTGCAGCTTTGATACGAATATGCTGTTTTTGGTTGTCAACAGTCGCCAAGGCGGTACTTGCCGCTTTGCTCGACAAAGGGGAATAATTCAGTTGTTTGTTTTTTTTTCCAATTCGTAACATAATCATCAGCGCCGTCTGTCACTAGCGTAGATTCAAATGCATCTAACCGTGGTTCTTTGGGCTTACTATCTCTCGCCCGTGCTCCGGCACTCTGATCTACATCAAAACGCACCCTCAATGGTGTTACCGACGCGCGCTGGCAAGCACATCGGCGATCCGATACATGGGCATTGCGAACTTAAAGGGTTTTGGCCACGATTTTGAAAATCTTGTAAAAAGTGATGAAACGTGTAGCACATTTCAATAAATACTGATTAGCCCATCAACGAGCATTCGATAGTGTCCCGGGATCTAGATATTGGCAGTCCAAGTTGACCGCTCCCGACTGGCGAGAATTTGAATGAGCTGACCGGTCACGTGGTACCTGTGAAGTCATTGAAGCACAACTGATCGACTCAGGTAAACTGATCAGTGGTACGTTTACGAAGAAAGTTTAGTAGAAAAACGCCTATTGATTTTGACATGTAAGTCGATTTTGATTGTTGTTTAATTCTATTGATTAACGAATAAAATACCGTGAAAAAAAGTATAGATATGTAATTGTAAACTTAAAGGCCCAATATACGTAACTTCAGGAAATTTTTCGGGATTCTGAAAAATTATGAAAAAAAAATCCAGTTGATAACCATGCAAAAAATAGGCCTAAAACGAAGTAAACCTGAGCCAAAGATTTGAAAATAGTTCAGGTTGGGCCCACTGCCACAACAAACCGAACGTAGAAGACAGTTCGAAATGGACGCGTGTTTACAAATACCGTGTTTCAAATGCTGTTGTACCGGTAACCGCGTACGAATTCATCTTGAATATTGCTGATATCAGTTACACTTAACTAAATCTATAAATATAATAAGTTATTAGGCTTGATTTTCGCTTCAAGTTTTGTCGAAAGTTACGTTTATTGGGCCTTTAAGAAAGGAAATAGGAAATGTCATTTAAAAACATCGTGTTGTTAGTGTGTATTATACATCCACCGCATCCTTACAAAAATGCTTCTACAAAGGACAACGAAATAAGTAAAGCCTGTGAAAGGACAATATGATTTTTACAGACATGTTACAAATTGGTTTTATAAATAGTATATGAAAACAGTAGCAACAGACACGCATAGAGTGGTTGTGAGTATATTACGGACGGAGCCATTTTCTTGAAATAGTAGGTTTTTTTCGAACGTTTAATCGTATAGACTTTATTAAGCTGGAATTAAATTAAAACAGCATACAGAGCTGAATCATAAATATGTGTTATACCCGCAACATGTAACATTCGCAAATATCAAATCTCCCTTGATTGCATATATAGTGTCCGGTTATATACTCCGTGTTTGATCTTGATGGTTTTTAAATCATGTGATTTGCTAATAGAAACTGTTTACGCTGTACAATCAAACTTTTTCGTTAATACTTCAGAAGTAATATCTTTTATGACGTCAACAGTACAGTATGATTTGTGGATATGAAGTAAATAAAGCCACGGCGAGTTTATGTTAAGTGCCCGGCGAACCCCCGGCACTCTATAACATATACTGTACAAGTATATGGTAGTAGTACAGCACGTTCATATATGGAATGCAAAAACTTTCATTGAAATTTTCTAACTGTGCACGTAAACAAACAATTTCTGCCTGATATCAATAAAGCAGACACTGTCACAAATAGATGTGAAAACACGACACTCTGAATTATTTGTGTTAAATTGAAATATTGTTTAAAATTTGGACTGAAATCGGTTTGCAAAAATAAAAGGCTCTCCCCGATTTTTTTTTATTTCACTTAATTCAGTAACACACTAGTCTATTTGTGTGGAATTATTAAATATTGTTCAAAGATAAAGTCTGTGGTCATGATTTAAACAAATAACATACGCTAATACTTATTGAAACATATTTTGAAAATTGTTCTCCTACGATTACTGCATACGTTTTTACAACATCTCTTAGTCACCCAGTTTTGAGTTGAAGTGGTTGCAGTAAATTACTCTAAATCCTAGCGCAGACAATACTGTGTCATATTCTTACAGAATTCTAGATATGTGGCGAATCATGGTTTCACTTTTCCGTCACATAGTCCGTCCCCCATATTGTTTACATTGTTCGTTATCAAATAGATGCTTTGAATGTAGTTGTATTATATTGAATAGTATGTAAACGTTTTGATGACACTAGTTGAGCTAGTAGGTGGCGCTATATTCGTCTGACAGCAGGGTATAAAAGGCCGACAGCAAATGTCAGCAGCCCCAAAATGGAGGGTCCTCCTCCCCCATCGACGTGACTTAAATTAAGTTGACGTGGGTATGAGGGGATGTCCTTGAGTGTATCGGGACCCTCTAAAAGTTAGGTAGGGAACTATGGGGATAATTAGATCTAATAATAATATATAGATCTGGTTATCCAACTCAGTATATATGACGCGGTTTTAATAAAAGATTAAATAAATTAAAACTATAGACTCCAGAAACTCAATATTTAACGAAAGATAAAAGAATAACTGCAACGTCTTTGTTCCGACCTCAGGCGGGGAGTTCCGCTCAATAGAACTGTATCCCACCCCACAGTTATCCGATAACTCATTAATCAAATTAAAATCAACAATCCCATTTTGTAATATCAAATGATCTACGAAGGATCGCTTAAACGTCTTTGTTCTGACCTCAGGCGGGGAGTTACCGATCGATAGATCTGTCTCCTATCCCACAGTTATCCGGAATAGATCAGGCGATTAAAACAAAGTTAAAATAAACAATTAAATACAAAAAGTCTATAAAAGATAAAATTCATAACAGACAAAACCCAGAATACGTTAACTATATAATTATCAAACCAGATAATAAAATTAATTTCCATTTATTAAGCTGTATAATTAAACTGTTTTAAACATATAACCAATTGGAGGGTCCTCCTCCCCCATCGGCGTGACTTAAATTAAGTTGACGCGGGTATGAGGGGATGTCCTTGAGTGTATCGGGACCCTCCGAACGTTAGGTAAGGAACTCTGGGGATAATGGGATCTAAAATTTGAAATACAGATCTGATTATCTGACACAGTATATATGACGCGGTCTTAATAAACAGACTATAGAAGTGTTAAGACTTTATCTAAGGATACTGAACACAGACAATGACAGGACAATCAGTAAAATACATATCTGGTCAAAATATCTTCGTAATTCATGGGATTCAAGGGTACAAAAATTAATAATGGAATATGGATTAGTAAATATAATTTCTGAACAGAAATCTGTTTCGTGGAAAATGAAAAGGATAAAAGAAAAGTTACAAAATATTGATGCCGATAGATGGCAAATTTCTGTGTGGAATGATACTGGAAATGTTAACGGAAATAAATTACGTATGTACAGAACACACAAGTATGAACCTTCAACTAGTGAATATGTGAAACATGTAAAATATAAAGAAAAGAGAGGTTTATTATGTAACTTCAGATGTGGGTCATTTCCATTGGAAATCGAAAAGGGGCGACATGCCAGGCCAATTATTCCTATTGGTGAAAGAACTTGTAAACTTTGTGCATCAAATGAAATTGAGAACGAGGTTCATTTTTTATTGAAATGTGTTTTTTATGATGATTTACGCTCACCTCTTATAGACGATGCAAACAAGTATATTGATTTTAATAGCATGGATAGCTTAAATCAGTTCAAATATATTTTAGATAAATCTCCACCAAACCTTTTAGCTAACCAGCTTAATGCAATGTGGAGGAGGAGAAGTAATTTTTCTTAGTATTTTTAAGTATGTAACATAACGTGGCTACTTACCATTTTTAATAGCATGGGATAGCCTTACCTTATTATCTTTTAATGTACAGTGTTTTAGAATACGTTTTACTTTTACTTAGAATAATGCAGTGTCTAAATAAGCCATAAATGGCTGGACTATCTTACTTTTATAAGAAATTGTATTGTATATTTTATATGAATGTGTTGTAAGATGTTTGACACTTTAATAATAGATAAATTGATTGATTGAAAAAAATTGATAAATCGATCTAGTAAAATCAAACTAAGGAACTAATAAAATACAAATAAAAAGTAATGTCATAATGATCAAATAACAGATTTCTGCAACGTCTTTGTTCCGACCTCAGGCGGGGAGTTCCGCTCAATAGATCTTATCTTATGATCAAAAGGACACATCTCACGTGAACAATCAACTAAATTAAAATTACCAATTAAATTAAAATCAACCCCCACCCCAAAACCAACCTTCACCTCCCAACCTCACCCGGTCCCCACCCATAAATAAGCTTAAACTCAAAAACCATATACATACTGCTCATCCTATCCAGGACCACTCTAAAAATAATCTACTCCTTACGAACAAATCTCAATGCACTCAAACCCATATTACGTTAACCACCTCCTACGAACCACCCCCCCATCCTCTACCCCATCAACATCCTCACCCCTTTACCCCCCCCCCCCTTCCTTCAACCCCCCCACCCTAAAACCTAAGCACATATTAATATCCTAAAAACACCCCCACCTTCACATTACCCACTTTCATAAAATCCCTAGCACACTATAACTATCCCCCTACCTACACCATTACCCTCCCAACCTATTCGGACCCAAACCCCTAATCAAATCTAGCCGCAGCACCATCTTTTCACAAAATAATAAAACGTCTGAACAGATGAGAAGACACAAGAAGAAAGCCTAAGAAAGATTCTTAAGAAAGATGACTTTGTAGAGAAGACAAGTTTATTCAGAAATAAAGGATGTGAAGGAAAGAACAGGTTTCAAGAACGGACACCAAAAATAAAGTTAATTAGCACCTGCATGTCACTTACGCACCCGCACACAGTCTATCGGATAGGACTTTAAACGGTGTCCCGTGTGGGAAGGTCCAACCTGCACGAAAAAGATCCCTCTGTGTATTATCGTAAGAGTAGGCGCGTTAACGCCGGCACTGAGGTTAGGAATAAGATAGGGTTAGTATAACAGTTAATCATTTTATTAGGACGTTTCGATGGACATCCAAACTTACTAAACTAACAATCCAAATTTCAATATGTAGGTAAAGGTTTAAGGTCTATAGGACCCAGGGTGGCGTAGACTAGTAACATATCTATACGCTTTACTTCCGGCATATTTCAGGTTTCCCGATCACTTTGCCGATACCTACGATTACGCCACGCCAACGTCTTGACGAGATACGGCTAGTGACTTAATATCATAATAAGCTCGCCGATATCAAAATTTTTCCTATAAACGACGATTATATCATGACAAATATATAATATTCCTATAATGACGAGTACCCTTCGACTTACGCACCCCATTATCATTCGAACTCGAAGTCGCTCTAAATTATCCAACAGATCAAATTATATATAGGAATAGGTAAGCGACTTTGTCCCCCCAACTCCCCCCTCCCCTGAGGGAAGGCAACTTCCCTCACGCCGGGCGAAACTCCGATGTAAATCGTTGTCTGCATAGGCGTTAAACTCGTAACTAACTAACTAACTAATGTCAGCAGCCCACAGCAGCAAACGGCAGCGAGACAACACGTGCTCTAAGGTATATACTAGTAATGTTATAGACGTGCCTGAACAAGGCTTTCCTATATATTACTGAGAATGTATATGATAATTCAGAGTCTATACGGAGGTAGATGTGCCTGAGCAAGGCTTCCCTTCTCCGGTCCGAGTACTCAATGTGATCGGTACATCACATATGAATTATACCCTTGGGTCTGCCCGGTGACTGAAAGTGTCGGGGAGCGCTCGATATGTAGAAGCTAGGGAGTACTCAGTTGTAGCTTTAAGAGACTCGGTTGTAGCTAGTATCGGAGTGAGTACTCGGTTATTTCGTTCATGTTATATTACTGTAACTTGTAGTGAGTCTCGGTTATTTGTTAGGTACGCATAGGGAGTGTTCAGTTTTGTGATTCATACCTGAGGTAGTGAGTGCTCAGTTTTAGGAGTACTAATTTCCTGAATGATAGTTGATACTGTTATATAGTTGAGATATATTGCTTGTTATACTTATTAGTAGTTAAATAGATAATCGTCTGCAAATCCCAGATAGGGAGTAATCATTTGTTGGCTAGGGAGTACTCATTATTTCATATTGAGTACTCATTTTGTTCCTGTACATATTATAGGTATTGAAATTGTTATATCATAGCGTTGTAAATTAATCATTGCTCAGAGGCACTGAGTGTTCATAATTATAGGTCACAGTTACATGTACATTGATTTATTGTTAGGAAATGAGTCCGACTTAGATAAGTTGCTATATTGGTATCGAGTAGCTCAAATTATATCATTTACTTGCATAGACACTAGAGATCTTCAGTAAAAGTGACTGACACGAACCCTGTAAACGTCAGATATACATGAAATTCAAACGCGATAAATAAATGATTTTTTTTAGGCTCACTCACAGTTGGTGAAATTCATTTCAACTAGGACTCAAATCATTACACGAGTTTAAATCTTGTTTTTCATACAGTTTTTACAAACAAGATCTGGATAAATTTGGGTATATATCTGAAAGTAGAAGTGTGTCACATTAACGCATTCTTGGATCCGCCCTTAATATATAATTATCATAAATCCAAGGACACAAATACGTTCCTGATAAATCCAATAACCAAATGTTTATGTTGATATTTTAAAATATTCAATATCTTTAAAGAAAAAACGTAAAAGAGTCAGCATCACCATTTCTACAAAGATAATAAAACTTAAAAATTTAGAAATTTCAGAACATCTTATATATGTGAAACAAATAAAGTTTAACCTAATTAACAGTGGCAGGTTTTGCCAAGCCTAATGTTAAATACTGATAAAATATAATTAGATTCTGTCGAAAACTCCTTTAATCCTTTTTATAAAAAAAGTTTTTCTTCCAATACTGTGGACGGCTTTGAATAAAAATAATTGTGCCGGTGTGTATTGCTTTGTAGAGGATCGGTAATTATATTATCATGAATGCCCTTCGAATTCACTGGCCATAACATTCACACCTCTTGGTAATTACAGGGCAATTAGTACACCTGCTACAACTCACATGTAGCTACCACACATGCCATTTGGCTAGTATATGTATGACAGGTAAGGCTACAGGTAATTTACATAGCTGTAAAATCAGATTGTGTAATTTGTATCACTGTCTCTAAGCTTGGATTTGCTGAGACGTCACGGACTAGATTCAAATTGAATGCAGTTTATGTAAAAATCGGAATTAGATAAGTGTTATTTTTCTGACAAGACCATTAATGACGATTGATAATTTTAACCACATAACATGTATTGATTGCTGTAATTATTTGCACCAAGAAATTAAATAAAAAAGTCAATGATTACACTCACAGATAATATATAAGGTATCGGATACGTTGTGCCTCAATGACGTCACACATCACGTGACCTAGAATCCCGGTCAAATTATGCATATTCACTAGGCTGACATAAATGGGGCGTCACCTAGCCTGTCTTTTTTCCAAACACCAAGGGAGACGGGGTATCGGTCACTACACGTATTGTTGCATCAAATGAGATCAAAATATGAAATTATGAAGGATCCTCGCACCTTTGACAAGCATATAGGTGATCCGATGCATGGGCATTGTGAACTTAAGGATCGTCGTACCACTGACAAGTATTGGAGACTGTTCTGATCATTAGTTTGATCATCTTGATATTTCCAAAATAAGCCATTCTATAATTGATTTTATCAAAAACGAAACAATGTAAAAGAATAGAGCAAGTGCGATTTATTATTCTTTTTGTAGATTGTATCTAATACCAAGTCACCGTTGATTTCCGTTAGTAGACGAAGTGTTAACTCGCGCTGTGCCCCTAATTGTCAAAGTTTTCGGCATTCCGTTATGGAAAAAAAACTATGAAGTAAATAGCCCTAACAACAACATCTCGATTGGTTGAAATCATATCAGCTCCGCTTACAAATACTAATTACAGAGTATTCCTCTCTCCCCCAGATAGGATACCTTTCTCGCAGAGAGTAATCCTATTTGGGGAGGGATCTCCCCAAAAACGAAGAACTTTTACGCAAACGGGATTTTATCGTATTGTTTTTACGTAGAGAATACTCAGTGGATTCATATTCATATACAAAATATATACTTTATTGCAATATGGCAATTTTAGCAATGTTTTTTCATTGCTTTTTAATTAAAATTTCATTTGTTCGACTGTTCTATTTTGTTCCGTGATGATAAAACAATTATTGAATGGGTAATTCGGAAATGTCTAATCACCCAATTTTATAACTATATACTTAACAAACTCAAACATTTCCCCGAAAGAACAATTACGTGTTATATCTATTTTGCATGTTCAGCACATGCTGTAACATTATGCCTATTTCTAAGCATCAAGCACCAACCTGACCGGGGTTAGCCAATCTGAAGTTTAAAATGTGTACGGGTATACTTGCCCTGACACGCGTTTTCTTTTCTCTTTGATTATACGTATACTCCAGTATACACCTTTATACACATTTAGGTGGTGGGGAGCATGATCATGTTGTTATAATCGCGATGTAAATATAGAAAAGCAGTTAACTTTGCTGTAGGTGGCTGGATCTGGTTTAATCTGGTACATGTATATCTTTAAGGATCCATGTCCCTATGCACAAATACTCTCAAATTTAAGCATTACTATCGCCAACCAACATTTACAGTCCCAACTCTCAAAACGACCTATACCAACTCTGAGATTAAAATATTTTCATCCCCAACCTGCATATACGAATATACGAACTCTCAAATCAACATACCCCCCCCCCCCCCCCCCCCCCTCCATCCCAAACCAACTTCCACATACTAACTCTCAATTTAAAGCATAACCATACCGATTTCTGCATTAATAAAGCATCAATTTTCAAAATACAAGATCTGAACGTACTAGCTCATATATATTTCCGTCCCCAGACTTAGATAATCAACTCTCAAATCAAAACATAACCATCCAAAAGGCAACATATCAAACTATCAAATTAACAAAACAATCCCCAGACCTGAATATATCAACATTTAATACAATACATAACCATCCCCAGACCTGAATATATCTACAATTTATAAAATACATAACCATCACCAGACCTGAATATATCAACATTTAATACAATACATAATCATCACCTGATCTACATTTACATATACAACCTCAATATAGAACATAACCCAAGCTCATTATAAAACATAACCCAACCTCAATATAAAACATAACCCAACCTCAATATAAAACATATACAACCTCAATATCAAACATAACTCAACTCCAATATCAAACATTACCCAACCTCAATATCAAACATAACCCAACCTCAATATAAAACATAACCCAACCTCAATATCAAACATAACCCAACTCCAATATCAAACATTACCCAACCTCAATATCAAACATTACCCAACCTCAATATAAAACATAACCCAACTCCAATATAAAACATAACCCAACTTCAATATAAAACATAACCCAACTTCAATATAAAACATAACTCAACTCCAATATCAAACATTACCCAACCTCAATATCAAACATAACCCAACCTCAATATAAAACATAACCCAACCTCAATATAAAACATAACCCAACCTCAATATCAAACATAACCCAACTCCAATATCAAACATTACCCAACCTCAATATCAAACATTACCCAACCTCAATATAAAACATAACCCAACTCCAATATAAAACATAACCCAACCTCAATATAAAATATATACAACCTCAATATAAAACATAACCCAACTCCAATATCAAACATTACCCAACCTCAATATCAAACATAACCCAACCTCAATATAAAACATAACCCAACCTCAATATAAAACATAACCCAACCTCAATATAAAACATAACCCAACCTCAATATCAAACATAACCCAACTCCAATATCAAACATTACCCAACCTCAATATCAAACATAACCCAACCTCAATATAAAACATAACCCAACCTCAATATAAAACATAACCCAACCTCAATATCAAACATAACCCAACTCCAATATCAAACATTACCCAACCTCAATATCAAACATTACCCAACCTCAATATAAAACATAACCCAACTCCAATATAAAACATAACCCAACCTCAATATAAAATATATACAACCTCAATATAAAACATAACCCAACTCCAATATCAAACATTACCCAACCTCAATATCAAACATAACCCAACCTCAATATAAAACATAACCCAACCTCAATATAAAACATAACCCAACCTCAATATCAAACATAACCCAACTCCAATATCAAACATTACCCAACCTCAATATCAAACATTACCCAACCTCAATATAAAACATAACCCAACTCCAATATAAAACATAACCCAACCTCAATATAAAATATATACAACCTCAATATAAAACATAACCCAACTCCAATATCAAACATTACCCAACCTCAATATAAAACATAACCCAACCTCAATATAAAACATAACCCAACTTCAATATAAAACATAGCCCAACCTCAATATCAAACATAACCCAACCTCAATATAAAACATAACCCAACTCCAATATAAAACATAGCCCAACCTCAATATCAAACATAACCCAACCTCAATATAAAACATAACCCAACTCCAATATAAAACATTACCCAACCTCAATATCAAACATTACCCAACCTCAATATAAAACATAACCCAACTCCAATATAAAACATAACCCAACTTCAATATAAAACATAACCCAACCTCAATATAAAACATAACACAACCTCAATATAAAACATAACACAACCTCAATATAAAACATAACCCAACTCCAATATAAAACATAGCCCAACTCCAATATAAAACATAACCCAACTCCAATATAAAACATAGCCCAACCTCAATATCAAACATAACCCAACCTCAATATAAAACATAACCCAACTCCAATATAAAACATAGCCCAACCTCAATATCAAACATAACCCAACCTCAATATAAAACATAACCCAACTCCAATATAAAACATAACCCAACATTAATATCAAACATAACCCAACTCCAATATAAAACATAGCCCAACCTCAATATCAAACATAACCCAACCTCAATATAAAACATAACCCAACTCCAATATAAAACATAACCCAACATTAATATCAAACATAACCCAACTCCAATATAAAACATAACCCAACTCCAATATAAAACATAACCCAACTCCAATATAAAACATAACCCAACTCCAATATAAAACATAGCCCAACCTCAATATCAAACATAACCCAACCTCAATATAAAACATAACCCAACTCCAATATAAAACATAACCCAACATTAATATCAAACACAACACAACCTCAATATCAAACATAACCCAACCTCAATATCAAACATAACCCAACCTCAATATCAAACATAACCCAACCTCAATATAAAGCATATCCAACCTCAATATAAAACATCACCCAACTCCAATATAAAACATAACCCAACATCAATATCAAGCATAACCCAACTCCAATATAAAACATAACCCAACCTCGATATAAAACATAACCCAATTCCAATATCAAACATAATCCAACCTCAATATAAAACATAACCCAACCTCAATATAAAACATAACCCAACCTCAATATAAAACATCACCCAACTCCAATATAAAACATAACCCAACTCCAATATCAAACATAACCCAACCTCAATATCAAACATAACCCAACCTCAATATCAAACATAACCCAACAGCAATATAAAACATAACCCAACTCCAATATAAAACATAGCCCAACCTCAATATCAAACATAACCCAACCTCAATATAAAACATAACCCAACTCCAATATAAAACATAACCCAACATTAATATCAAACACAACACAACCTCAATATCAAACATAACCCAACCTCAATATCAAACATAACCCAACCTCAATATAAAACATAACCCAACCTCAATATAAAACATATCCAACCTCAATATAAAACATAGCCCAACTCCATTATAAAACATAACCCAACCTCAATATCAAACATAACCCAACCTCAATATCAAACATAACCCAACTCCAATATAAAACATAACCCAACTCCAATATAAAACATAACCCAACCTCAATATCAAACATAACCCAACCTCAATATCAAACATAACCCAACCTCAATATAAAACATAGCCCAACTCCAATATAAAACATAACCCAACCTCAATATCAAACATAACCCAACCTCAATATCAAACATAACCCAACCTCAATATAAAACATCACCCAACTCCAATATAAAACATAACCCAACATCAAACATAATCCAACCTCAATATAAAACATAACCCAACCTCAATATAAAACATAACCCAACCTAAATATAAAACATCACCCAACTCCAATATAAAACATAACCCAACTTCAATATAAAACATAACCCAACCTCAATATAAAACATAACCCAACCTAAATATAAAACATCACCCAACTCCAATATAAAACATATACAACCTCAATATCAAACATAACTCAACTCCAATATCAAACATTACCCAACCTCAATATCAAACATAACCCAACCTCAATATAAAACATAACCCAACCTCAATATAAAACATAACCCAACCTCAATATCAAACATAACCCAACTCCAATATCAAACATTACCCAACCTCAATATCAAACATTACCCAACCTCAATATAAAACATAACCCAACTCCAATATAAAACATAACCCAACTTCAATATAAAACATAACCCAACTTCAATATAAAACATAACTCAACTCCAATATCAAACATTACCCAACCTCAATATCAAACATAACCCAACCTCAATATAAAACATAACCCAACCTCAATATAAAACATAACCCAACCTCAATATCAAACATAACCCAACTCCAATATCAAACATTACCCAACCTCAATATCAAACATTACCCAACCTCAATATAAAACATAACCCAACTCCAATATAAAACATAACCCAACCTCAATATAAAATATATACAACCTCAATATAAAACATAACCCAACTCCAATATAAAACATAACCCAACTTCAATATAAAACATAGCCCAACCTCAATATCAAACATAACCCAACCTCAATATAAAACATAACCCAACTCCAATATAAAACATAGCCCAACCTCAATATCAAACATAACCCAACCTCAATATAAAACATAACCCAACTCCAATATAAAACATTACCCAACCTCAATATCAAACATTACCCAACCTCAATATAAAACATAACCCAACTCCAATATAAAACATAACCCAACTTCAATATAAAACATAACCCAACCTCAATATAAAACATAACACAACCTCAATATAAAACATAACACAACCTCAATATAAAAAATAACCCAACTCCAATATAAAACATAGCCCAACTCCAATATAAAACATAACCCAACTCCAATATAAAACATAGCCCAACCTCAATATCAAACATAACCCAACCTCAATATAAAACATAACCCAACTCCAATATAAAACATAACCCAACATTAATATCAAACATAACCCAACTCCAATATAAAACATAGCCCAACCTCAATATCAAACATAACCCAACCTCAATATAAAACATAACCCAACTCCAATATAAAACATAACCCAACATTAATATCAAACATAACCCAACTCCAATATAAAACATAACCCAACTCCAATATAAAACATAACCCAACTCCAATATAAAACATAACCCAACTCCAATATAAAACATAGCCCAACCTCAATATCAAACATAACCCAACCTCAATATAAAACATAACCCAACTCCAATATAAAACATAACCCAACATTAATATCAAACACAACACAACCTCAATATCAAACATAACCCAACCTCAATATCAAACATAACCCAACCTCAATATCAAACATAACCCAACCTCAATATAAAGCATATCCAACCTCAATATAAAACATCACCCAACTCCAATATAAAACATAACCCAACATCAATATCAAGCATAACCCAACTCCAATATAAAACATAACCCAACCTCGATATAAAACATAACCCAATTCCAATATCAAACATAATCCAACCTCAATATAAAACATAACCCAACCTCAATATAAAACATAACCCAACCTCAATATAAAACATCACCCAACTCCAATATAAAACATAACCCAACTCCAATATCAAACATAACCCAACCTCAATATCAAACATAACCCAACCTCAATATCAAACATAACCCAACAGCAATATAAAACATAACCCAACTCCAATATAAAACATAGCCCAACCTCAATATCAAACATAACCCAACCTCAATATAAAACATAACCCAACTCCAATATAAAACATAACCCAACATTAATATCAAACACAACACAACCTCAATATCAAACATAACCCAACCTCAATATCAAACATAACCCAACCTCAATATCAAACATAACCCAACCTCAATATAAAACATATCCAACCTCAATATAAAACATAGCCCAACTCCATTATAAAACATAACCCAACCTCAATATCAAACATAACCCAACCTCAATATCAAACATAACCCAACTCCAATATAAAACATAACCCAACTCCAATATAAAACATAACCCAACCTCAATATCAAACATAACCCAACCTCAATATCAAACATAACCCAACCTCAATATAAAACATAGCCCAACTCCAATATAAAACATAACCCAACCTCAATATCAAACATAACCCAACCTCAATATCAAACATAACCCAACCTCAATATAAAACATCACCCAACTCCAATATAAAACATAACCCAACATCAAACATAATCCAACCTCAATATAAAACATAACCCAACCTCAATATAAAACATAACCCAACCTAAATATAAAACATCACCCAACTCCAATATAAAACATAACCCAACTTCAATATAAAACATAACCCAACCTCAATATAAAACATAACCCAACCTAAATATAAAACATCACCCAACTCCAATATAAAACATAACCCAACCTCGATATAAAACATAACCCAACTCCAATATCAAACATAACCCAACCTCAATATCAAACATAACCCAACCTCAATATCAAACATAACCCAACAGCAATATAAAACATAACCCAACTCCAATATAAAACATAGCCCAACCTCAATATCAAACATAACCCAACCTCAATATAAAACATAACCCAACTCCAATATAAAACATAACCCAACATTAATATCAAACACAACACAACCTCAATATCAAACATAACCCAACCTCAATATCAAACATAACCCAACCTCAATATAAAACATATCCAACCTCAATATAAAACATAGCCCAACTCCATTATAAAACATAACCCAACCTCAATATAAAACATAACCCAACTCCAATATCAAACATAACCCAACCTCAATATCAAACATAACCCAACAGCAATATAAAACATAACCCAACCTCAATATAAAACATCACCCAACTCAAATATAAAACATAACCCAACATCAATATAAAGCATAACCCAACTCCAATATAAAACATAACCCAACCTCAATATAAAACATAACCCAACCTCAATATCAAACATAACCCAACCTCAATATCAAACATAACCCAACCTCAATATAAAACATCACCCAACTCCAATATAAAACATAACCCAACCTCGATATAAAACATAACCCAATTCCAATATCAAACATAATCCAACCTCAATATAAAACATAACCCAACCTCAATATAAAACATAACCCAACCTCAATATAAAACATCACCCAACTCCAATATAAAACATAACCCAACCTCAATATAAAACATAACCCGACCTCAATATCAAACATAACCCAACCTCAATATAAAACATATAATCCATCTCCAAAATAAAACATAACCTAACGTCAATATAAAACATAACCCAACTCCAATATAAAACATAACCCAACCTCAATATAAAACATAACACAATCCAACAAAAACATAACCCAACCTCAATATAAAACATCACCCAACTCCAATATAAAACATAACCCAACCTCGATATAAAACATAACCCAACTCCAATATAAAACATAACCCAACCTCAATATAAAACATATAATCCAACTCCAAAATAAAACATATAACCCGACCTCAATATAAAACATAACCCAACCACAATATAAAACATAACCCAACCTCAATATCAAACATAACCCAACCTCAATATCAAACATAACCCAACCTCAATATAAAACATCACCCAACTCCAATATAAAACATAACCCAACCTCAATATAAAACATAACCCAACTCCAATATCAAACATAACCCAACCTCAATATCAAACATAACCCAACCTCAATATAAAACATCACCCAACTCCAATATAAAACATAACCCAACATCAATATCAAGCATAACCCAACTCCAATATAAAACATAACCCAACCTCGATATAAAACATAACCCAATTCCAATATCAAACATAATCCAACCTCAATATCAAACATAACCCAACCTCAATATAAAACATAACCCAACATCAATATAAAACATAACCCAACTCCAATATAAAACATAACCCAACCTCAATATAAAACATAGCCCGACCTCAATATCAAACATAACCCAACCTCAATATAAAACATATAATCCAACTCCAAAATAAAACATAACCCAACCTCAATATAAAACATAACCCAACTCCAATATAAAACATAACCCAACTCCAATATGAAACATAACCCAACCTCAATATAAACCATCACCCAACTCCAATATCAAACATAACCCAACCTCAATATAAAACATAACCCTACCTCAATATAAAACATAACCCAACCTCAATATAAAACATCACCCAACTCCAATATAAAACATAACCCAACTCCAATATAAAACATAACCCAACCTCAATATAAAACATAACCCGACCTCAATATAAACCATCACCCAACTCCAATATAAAACATAACCCAACCTCAATATAAAACATAACCCCACCTCAATATAAAACATAACCCAACCTCAATATAAAACATCACCCAACTCCAATATAAAACATAACCCAACTCCAATATAAAACATAACCCAACCTCAATATAAAACATAACCCGACCTCAATATAAACCATCATCCAACTCCAATATAAAACATAACCCAACCTCAATATAAAACATAACCCCACCTCAATATAAAACATAACCCAACCTCAATATCAAACATAACCCGACCTCAATATCAAACATAACCCAACCTCAATATAAAACATCACCCAACTCCAATATAAAACATAACCCAACCTCAATATAAAACATAACCCGACCTCAATATAAAACATAACCCAACCTCAATATAAAACATCACCCAACTCCAATATAAAACATAGCCAAACCTCAATATCAAACATAACCCGACCTCAATATTAAACATAACCCAACCTCAATATAAAACATAACCCAACTCCAAAATAAAACATAACACAACCTCAATATAAAACATAACCCGACCTCAATATAAAACATCACCCAACTCCAATATAAAACATAACCCAACCTCAATATAAAACATAACCCAACCTCAATATAAAACATAACCCAACCTCGATATCAAACATAACCCAACTCCAATATAAAATATAACCCAACCTCAATATAAAACATATAATCCAACTCCAAAATAAAACATATAACCCGACCTCAATATAAAACATAACCCAACCTCAATATAAAACATAACCCAACCTCAATATAAAACATAACCCAACCTCAATATAAAACATAACCCAACCTCAATATAAAACATAACCCAACATTAATATAAAACATAACCCAACTCCAATATAAAACATAACCCAACTCCAATATAAAACATAACCCAACCTCAATATAAAACATAACCCAACTCCAATATAAAACATAACACAACCTCAATATCAAACATAACCCAATCTCAATATAAAACATAACCCAACCTCAATATCAAACATAACCCAACCTCAATATAAAACATAACACAACCTCAACAAAAACATAACCCAACCTCAATATAAAACATAACCCAACTTCAATATAAAACATAACACAACCTCAATATCAAACATAACCCAACCTCAATATCAAACATCACCCATCTCCAATATAAAACATAACCTAACCTCAATATCAAACATAACCCAACTCCAATATAAAACATAACCCAACCTCAATATCAAACATATAATCCAACTCCAAAATAAAACATATAACCCGACCTCAATATAAAACATAACCCAACCTCAATATAAAACATAACCCAACCTCAATATAAAACATAACCCAACCTCAATATAAAACATAACCCAACCTCAATATAAAACATCACCCAACTCCAATATAAAACATAACCCAACCTCGATATAAAACATAACCCAACTCCAATATCAAACATAACCCAACCTCAATATAAAACATATAATCCAACTCCAAAATAAAACATATAACCCGACCTCAATATAAAACATAACCCAACCTCAATATAAAACATAACCCAACCTCAATATAAAACATAACCCAACCTCAATATAAAACATAAGCCAAACTCAATATAAACCAAAACCCAACTCTAGAAACCCACGAAAATCCCTGGATCCGCTACTGCATATACCAACTTTCATATGTCAGATTTAAATAATTATACAAATCCTTTGACATATCAAATCATATTACATGTGTATGTGATACTCTACAGTTTGTAGACTGTACTATTTGTAAGTGTATGTATCATGCTATATGGACTGTACTATTTTACCCAGTAGGCTACTTTGTTTTTGCTACATTTGTTACAATTCATGCAAATTCACGTATATATCAATCTGATGTCAATTATAGTCCAGTGCATGTCTAAAATCTTCAATAAATGAAAACAAAAGATATCGCTTATCACTTAATATATATAAAAATATATTAAATATATAAAAGAGAGGAAGATGACGATAATAAAGTGTTCATCATCTCTCGAATCTTTGTGCCATGTTTATTCGCCAGACAAGCAACAGCTAACTATATTTGCAAGTAATCAAGTTTAAGAATCTGACAAGTCATATAAATGCATAAAACAGTGGCATGTGACAGAATATATTTTAAGCCCGGGGTTCTATTTTCTGTAGTAACGGAAATATTTGATCGAATAGTTTAATATACTTTCAACTATTGAGCAGAAAATGTTTAATTACTCGGAACACCTGGTCTTTTTCTCTTTTGCAGGAGTCTTCATATAAATATGTCCCTTTTGTTAATATTTTGCCCCTACTTTAATTGATTTTGAGAATGGTTTTGTTGACGGTATTCTCTAATTACTATTGTAGTATAGCCTTTCATGTGCCAACATGTTGCATAGAAGATAAGACGTAGCATGCATCTCACATAAATTATACACGATCAGTAATGGACACATAGCTTTCAATTTCCTAAACACTATTTTTTTATTAGTTCGGCGTTAGTATACCACACGTTTGCTATGAAACATACCTTATTTGGAATGCTTTGAAGTACTTCATAAAAATGTAATTAGTCTGTGATAATGCTTTATTTTAGTTCACTCCTTAGATTGTATTTAACATGTAAATGCGTTTATCATTTATTATGACATTCGTCTTTAAAGTTAATCAAAGTATTTCTCTATCTCAGAGTTTTCTGGTAGGAATTCGGTAAATGCCACTTAGTTTATGTGCATTGTCTAAAAAGAATCTAATGTGACTTATAGCCATTCTCCATTAAAGTAATTATACCCCTTCTGCTGATACCATCCATGTATAGGGTTGGTTTGTGATCCTCCTGCTTGCAAAACCCATTAGGATAGTAATAGCGTCCAATATTACATAAGGTGTACGATATAATGGTATTGTCTTGCATAATGCTTCATGCATAGCACTTATGTGCCATCTGTCAAACATATGTATAAAGCGGCATACTTCTACATTTCATTTATGAAATCCAATTTACTGCCACGTACAGCTACACTCCCAGTGTGAATACATCCAACTGTCGGTATCATACCAAAGATTTTTTTCTTCAAAAAATCGATAACGATCCCTAAAGAGTATCGATAAGTCAGCGTAGGTACAGAGTATATATATCCTCCTGTTTGTTTCAGTATATTGCTACGGAGCTTGACTGGTATTTGCATTACCAGTGATGCTGAAGACTAAGTGCAGTTTACTGGTAGCAATATGTTCAAGCGTGTATGATAACCAAACCCAACATGTCTTTTGTAGTAGTCAAATTGTCGCCAAAAGGTTTTGGCATACATACTTTGTAAAGTAAGACAAAGAACAAATTTTATCCACACTCAGATCAGATATATATTCCTCGCGCACGGAATGAACAGAACTTGGTTGGTCGAGTATGAAAGACTTAACATGATCATAATAGAAACAAAATCGTCGCTGAATATAAAAGCAAACGGATAGGATGTCAAGAATAATACGTTTTCTAAGGAAATGCTAATGTAGCTCAAATATTACTTTCGGGCTAACTGTATATATTTTATTCAAAGAACCGTCCTTCTTACGCATTTCTAGATTGATATGGAAAAAATGATAACGATCATCTAAAATAGAGCAGAATAAAACGAGTTGTGGCCAAACATATAAACTTGTGATAGGAATACGGCTTTACGATGGAAACTAAATAAGGGGCGATATAAATCATGAACAACAATTGAAGAGCAGCTTTGTTTTGGAATACTACATTAGAATCATCAGATGTTGTCTGCATCATCGTTGGTAGTGGACTCTGCTACAAGAACGTTCAACGACATACAGTACTAGCATTTGCAATTAAATTACAAGTACCTTGATACAATCATGAAGTGGTATGGCGGATGTATTCATAAGACATGGATTTGTCTTCATGGTGTGGTGTATTTATTGTTCGCTGCCCTACATTATCTACTCTCTTGGAATAACATGTCATCGCAAAACTGAAGATGAAGCAAAAAAAAAAAATGAATAACATTGTCTTGCGAAATTACAAAGGAGCCGCAACCGATTTACCGGCCTGTCTATTTTAACCGTAAATTTAAAGTTCTTTTGATGTAAGATGAAAATGGTCGGACTAGTTTTTTATCGTTTCAAAAAATTTGCACACACAGCTTTTAATCTTGCCATGATATGTTCTAGGGGTGTAGTGAGCGTAGATGAGCGTAACCCTTGCCATTATGAGAGAGATGTGTTACATGTATATAACTGATATTCGGACCACTTTCAAAGCAAAACGAGGGCATTATTTGCCATGAAATATCAAATTGCATACTCAGACAGAATATAAATAATTTATTCTTGATCGAAGATTTTTTTGTCATTATTGGATTTGCCTCTAAGTGAAATTTCTTCAATTAAAGGAGTTTTTTTCATTTACGCTTAGCTTCAAAAGCTTGTCAATATGGGTTATAAACATCTTTTCAACGTACAAATACAAACCTTTGTTTTATGAAGGTGAATGCTTTCTGCTTTTAAAGTGCAGCAAGTGTGTGTTACGTCTTTTTTAAAACCAAATCACCTCCTCCCCAGTTATCAGCATCACTATCAATATTTGTTTACATTTCCGTTTTGTATTTGAATGAATTTATTAAACTGTATGCATTCAGAGGTATTCACAAATCGAAATGAAATAAAATAAAACTCATACCACGTCATTACCGGGCCATAATTTTGTAGCTGCAACGAACACTGTCTTTAATATTCTTTCTCCATGTCCGATTTCTAAAGGTATCTGATATATTCAAACTGTTTACACCACAGATGTTTATTACTGCGACATCAGCACTGTATCAGGGACTATCCCGCATCCGTCAATATTCGCGGCAATCACACCTACAGACGATATGCTACTAATAGCAATTATATTTTTTGTTTTTGCAGGCACGGATAAACAAAGCATGTAATGGTCTGCTATGACGGTAAGTCTATAGAAATGAAGATTACGGCCAACATCTCTTACCGATGTACACAGTGTAAATGTTAATTAAGCATATAGTTAATCAATTCATTCTGACAAAATGGATATCAACTTGCATTTCTACATGTATCATTTACACTCTACAGGTAGGATATTCTATGGACGTGCATGTTTGTATGTATTATAAGCATCTTGTTATGAATGGAAAAGCATATATCCATCTAACTGATTAAGCCACCATCAGGAGCTTTTGTTCAAAATCATAATTACTAATACAAAGTAGTTACATGTAAACCAAACATGGTAGCAACTACAACCGCAGTATATCTTAAACACCAAGCCTAAATGGGGTTGCAAAACAACTCAACAGACATTAATGAAATCTTATCAAGAATGATTTCTCCCTGAAAAAGTCTCAAAAAGCCTAACGTATCGTACAACTGCAGATCATACTTCGAAACCAAACCAAAATAGCAATCGTCAATAAAAGTGGTGTAGTAGCTACAAACAAAACATTTTAAGACATTTGAACACAAAATGTGTACCTAAACGACAGTGATTTGCTTTCTACAGAATGATGTAATTGAACGCAGGGTAGGTATACAGGTATAGCAATAAACACTTGACGTCTTTCAAACAAAATCAGAGTGTGTTCAAGCTAGGTCACATAAGCATACATTGTAATATTCAACCTTTTAAAAGCTGCAACAAGAAAATGCTCGTTGTACACTTGTCAACAAAAAACAATATTTACAACACATTAACACTATGTATTGTGGTAAAATGGACACTGTATATAACTATGAATACCGGTACTTCAGTATTGGCGGTGTCTGGTTTGATGTTGCGATTGCTAGCTTCTATTATTTGAAATAGTTTGAATGGTGACTCTATTTCATCTTCAGATCCTGTTACTAGAGAAATAGTTGAAAATTCTGAGCATAAACTGTAATCTTTACACATGAATTATGCATAACAGACACTTCTATATTGGGTTTGTATAAAGAAAGACACAAATGAATATCGCGTGACTCTGTTATAATGGCATTCTCGACATGAGTAATGAGGGCAAAACACTTCCAAATGTATCATTATTTTCCTAATGTTGACATATATATTTACCGTACCCTTGTCACATTAGTGTCGTCTGCTAAGAACTGCACTTTATGTGTCCTATATCAGGTCCGATTACGTCAAAATCTGCTAAGAAGCATTTCCACACCAGGATTAAATCGTACTCGTACTTTTCCAGATGCGATCTATAACAGTTACGTGTATCAGTACGTTGGGGGACGTAATTTGTTATATTTGGTTTGGATTATTAACGACACAAGTTTCTGTATACTTATTATTAAGTATTATGATTTATAGCATTTGTCAAATTAGATTTTCACACAGGATATGGGGCATGATTTAATTGCTCATGATTTGTCATCCAAGTCGTTCTATGGATGGAACTATGCCTTGAGGTATTCGTACTGCTTTGACTGTTTTAAAAATAATGGACTAACTGATTTCAATTTTTGTTTTTCATATTTTGTTTTGAATTTATTAATCTTTCTTTTTACATCTAGGATTGAATAAAATCAATCATAAACAGGTACTAATTGTAAAGGGGGACCATTACAGAAATCTCCCAAAAACCCAAGCAGTTAGGTCCACAGTGCTGAAATACATGTTAAACCAAATTTCATGAAATTCGGACGATATTTACATTTTGACCAATTAGAGGCCAGAAAATGACGGCCATTTTGTTGAATCACGAAACCAAGGTTACGGTTTTGTTCGTAGAGTCGTACAAACGTACATACCAAATTTGAGCGAAATAGACACTATCCATTTTCGACAAATCAGAAGCCAGTATATAGCAGTCATTTTGGATGCACAACCGCGCAAAAAATGTTGTTTGGATCACCGACGCACCAACCTCAATAATCATGTGAAGTTTCATTGGAATCCAACGAACTGTTCAGGAGAAAGTAGTCGGGCAAAAAAACAGCGGAAGAAGAAAAAGAACTAGTATAACTAGAATTAGCGGAAGTCACCCCTCCCCGCAAGCTGATCCCCAACAAACCCTTGTGAAACATTATAGTTGATTCCGTAATGCCATAATGAGCATACATAGCAAATTTGAGCGAAATCGGACAATATCTAAATTTTGACCAATCAGAATCCACAAAATGGCGTGACACAATTCAGCAACGACACATACTGTTGGATAATAGACAGTTTATTCGTGATCGTAAATTACACCGACATCACAAGTACATGTTCATGGTTTTACAACATCATTAAACTTGAAAGTACTTCGCGTTGTGTCTCAGTCTGGCGAAGTCAATTGTCAACTTATAAGTTTTCTACATCTTTACTAGCACTAGCCTGTAGCCCTCCTGGCAGCCTCTCGTGTAGACTGTCAAAGACCTAGTACTCTATAGCCATCAAAAGACCTACCCCAGATTCTTCTCATGGTACAGACTGTACAAGACCTACTCCATGGTCTTCTAAAGACCAACTCCTCCCTATCACTATACTTACTTGTACTTATAATTACTAATCCCCTTCGTGTGAAAAGTTAAGTGCCGTGTGCATATGAAGTATCATATTCCAACTCAACATCTGGCGGCACTTATCTGACCAATACTTCACCCTGCCCCGGTTTACTGATGTAATAGACAGAGACCTAATTAACCACCTGTTTACTCTAAGCTAATTAATGATTTCCAGATAGTACAGCTTCCGTGAAAATCATATCAACAAGCCTACTTTGTAACATTCGTCTTTTTTCGCAAAGAAATATAATTTCTAATAATAGTTCTTTTAGATGTTATGCTAACTATTTTGTTACATCCGTCCCTTCTCCTCAAGGAAATATAATTTCTAATTATAGTTCTTTAAATAATATGCCACCATTATCCCAACTATTTTTTTTTTTTAATTATTACTTTCACTCTATTCCCATTTCAGATAATTCAAAAAATCAATTCATCTAGATTTAATAACCTTCGATATCGTACAATTCCCCGTTGATCATCTATTAATATCTTATAATCCCCCTTAAATGACGACATGATATAAAGTCTTATTTCAAATGTTCAAGGTCACCTACTTTTGTCGTAAAAGTCAATAGTGGGTACATATATATTCATAACAACATATTTACAGATACAAATCATTATACACAACAGCTTCTTTAAATTAACCCATTAGATCTACCTGTACAAATCAGAATCAAAATAATAAAATCATTATAGAATCCACACGGATTGCGAATAATACGGTTAATGTCCATGGTATCTGCTTAATCATTTAAACACGTATGTCGCGTCCGACACTAAAAGTTCACACAATACTGTTCATTAACTCAATCACACAAAATAAAATAATATTCCGGGAATCAAATATGATGATAATATTGAATGAACTAAATCACTATCGCGATTGTCTCATTAAAACTATCTTTCACTATCAAAGATAGTATTCACTTAAAGTAATTAAAGAATGTCCTTTTGGTTACGTCACGTCCTGAAAGGTATTCATCATAGTGTTCACGATAATTATAGATCTTAACAAATTGCAAGAATTATTGAAAAGAAAATATCAAGTGTCACATATTTCGTTGCAATGTTCCTTTTTCTTCACGGGACATTATAGTCTCTTGTGCTCTCTCCAGTCGGATAAATAAGTTTTCAGATCCACCTCCGTATAATTAAACCCATTACCGATGGTCTGTACTCTAGTCTGGCACACTTACATGTATATGTGCATACACACATATGCCAGTTCCTGGTTCAAATAGCATCATTAACTACTTCCAGTCACATACTACTTATTCCCGTCAGATAAAAGAAATTTTAGAATCTATCTTCCTTATTAAAAAATCCGCTTCCGACGTCCGCAGATGGAATGTTCGTACAACTTATTATTTCACAAGGATTCACTGTCTCTCATTGACTTCCAATAGTTAAATCACGGAACCGTCCCTTTCTCGTTGATCAGTGACGTAGACTGTCGTTTGATCTAAATGGTTGGTGTAGAGGAAACTACTCTAAAGATGTACTCCCATCCTCAGCTTTAGCCGACACCAATGCGTAACTCAGCAAAGTGATTAGCTTACCTGACCCTTTTCATTCTCACATGCATTATTATTGATGCGTTCAATTCTTCATGAATTATATCAAATTTCACATTTTTGCTTTAATTTTTTTTATTTTTTTTTACTAATATTTTCACTTAAACTTTTATCAGATTTGATGTGATTACATCTAATATTTTCCTTTATTATTATTCCATTTTTACCTAACCTATTGTTTCCTTTTTTACATTCCATCTAATATCATTTGTTTTATTTTGTTTTAATTTCATCATCCTGATATTGAGCAAGAGATTGAATCTCACGTGCTGATGGTATTGGTATGAGAGAGTTCTTTCTTTAAAACTCCTTTACTGCGATTCCAAATAAAGAAACTTTTAAATTTCCTCATCAACTGACATATAATCTAAACTATCTTTACTTATTCGGTCACCTAAGTTTGCATCTTGCTCCATCTCGTTACTTGAACTATCATGTTCTTGTGACTCTAAACTATCTTTCCTTTCTCTAAACGTTTAGATAACTCCATTAAAGGAATGCCATCCTCATCTGATGAATTATCCCTTTGCTGACGGAATCTCTTTGTTATTCTGTCAAGGGGAGGTAATTCAGCATCATCTGAACTTTGCCTCCGAATCAGAACTATCTTCTGGTTGTACTACAAAATGCGGTTTTCTGATTGGACGGATGGGTACCCGTGGGTATCTCCCAATCGTCTACACCAGCTAGCCTCAGGTGTTTCGCATGTGATTTTGTACTAGTACCGTCTAACTGATTTTTGACAATACATGTCACTGGTGTCCTTTGCTCCACTATTCTATAATATGGGCGCCATTTATCTTGTAGCTTAATTTTCCTTAGATGGTTCTTTATATACACAGGGTCCCCTATTTGAAACTTGATTTCTTTACTATTTTTATCAGCGTATTTTGCGTGTTTCCGTTTAGATTTCTTTATACGTCTATGCACTAGAGTGAATGATTGATGTTGTTTTTCTAATGCAATCTTGTGAGGTTCTTTCCCTAAGTACTTACGATGCGATTGAAGTAAGTTGTCAATGGGTAGTACAACGTCACGGTTGTATAACAAATAAAATGGGGAGAATTCTGATGATTCATTGATATTCAATCGAACCGCAGCCAGAGTTTGATTTACATACACATCCCATGTGACTGTGTCATTTTCAAGTTTCTTTGCCAAAACATCATGGAGAGTTCTGTGGAATCTCCCAACTTTTGCATTACTTTGTTGGTGGTAGTAAGAAGTTGTTACATGAATTATATTTAATGCTTCTAAAGTCTTTTTCAATACCCTGTTAACATTTTCTGTCCAATTATCCGTGATAATTTATAATGGACAACCAAATATGGGTACTATAGGCTCCAATAGTAAATGTGCTACATTTTCTGCTGATTTATCAGGGACGGCAAATGCTTCAGGCCAACCACTGTAATGTAGTAGACATACAAGCATGTCACTAGGTATTCGAAGATTACTACTTCTTATGTGAAGAACTGTTGATCAACCCAAGGTTTATGTGAAAAACGGGAGCAACAACGTAAATTAGAAAAGAAACTGCTACCATATAAGACGTAACTGAAAGAAACACAGAGACATCGCGACGCGGGATATCTTATCGTCATTGTAACATACCTTTTATATCGAACCGCCATCGAGAACTTGTTTAATTGTTGTTTATGTTCAGCGAGTGTGAAGCTGCTTGTAAACCGGAAATGAGTTGCCGATCGGAATGGTATGTAAAGCTAGGCTTTGAAAAAGAGCTTCTGTGACTATTTATGAGCTAGATGATATAATCATAAGAATATTGCTGATATTTGAATAATATATACAAGTTTAATTATACAAGAAATGTAATAGATATATCAAATATTAATAATCATTAGAACTATCTTTCTTAGCCTTAACGCGCCATTGTATGTAACCTTACGCATGTCGTCTGCTATTCCTCCGAGACAAACTGAGACTAAAAGTTTTTGTCCTTTTTATGAGTTTTGTATTTTAGCTTGTCCTTGTTGATAAAATCACTTTTAATTACTATAATAAGAATGAGGACAGGAAGAGGACATGTTTTAGGAAATTGTAACTCTGTAAATAGTACATTTCTAATGTGAGAGGGTAAGGAACTTTTTGTGAGAATTGATGTGAGAATTGATTTGATTGGATGAGACGGACCATGTGATCATGTGAGAAAGGTATAAAAGGGAGCGCGAAAAACAGTCATGTCAGACAATCTTGTAGCATTAGCCACGAGCATACATCTTCAGCCACGACATTATTCTGCAAACATCTTCTATACTAGCGACATTGTATCAAAGGGAGATAACTTCTATTTTAGGTATGTTATGTTTTCTCTATTGAAATAGTTAAATACTTGGTTTTACTGACTTAGTCTAGTACAGTACAGTACTGAAGCAACTGACACACATATTTCTTTTACTAAACATTGAGCTTATTTTCTAGTAATTCTTTATAAATACCTAAAGTTTTATGCAGTACATTATTGTCTCCCACCACACTGACCTCTGACAGTATGAGTTGCAGCACAATTGTACAAATTTAATATGATGACTGATGTGTAATAAAAACAATTGAACTGTTTTTATTGTGTTTGTGAACTCAATTTGATGACCACAGAAGATCAAGGCCAGGCCTGCTATAGTATATATCAACAAAAATAATGATGTAATTATTTCCTGACAGGATTTCTGGATATGGCCCTGATAGATCTAGTCCCAACTTAGCAAACGGATATGGGGGTATATCAGTTTCTTGCATGGGAGGTTTTGTTTTCTTCGAACTACGCCTCTGGCACGGGACACAACTTGAGACATATCCATACAGTTGTTTGTACATGTTAGGCCAAAAAAGACCTAATAGCGTCAAATGTTTTGTCAATGCCCATATGTCCATTCTCGTCATGATATTGTGTCACTACTCTGATTCTCAAATGATCTGTTACATATAGTCTAACAACTAGGTCAACATCTGGGTTGGACAAATAATACAATATGTCATCCATAATTAGGTATTTGTTTTGTACCGACTTTCCCAATTTTATTTCAGTTAACTGTCTCTTTAATTGTAGTATCTCTGCATCTTTCCCCTGTTCTACTACCATGTCTAAGTCTCCTGGCTTCAGAGTATCTATTTCAGGCATTGTCTTAACAGGTTTCCCAATTTCACAACTAGCAAAGTCTTTCGGGTTGAACTTGTTGAAATTTAATGCACTACTTTCAAATGCCTTATCACTGAGATCTGTTGTCAAGTCTTCATTTGGTTTATTTTCCTTAAGGGGGGATCTCGATAACAAATCAGCGCATGTGTTTTCAACTCCCGCTATATACTCTATTTTACAATTGTATCCCGCTATTCCTAATGCCCAAAGTTGAAGTTTCTTGTTTTGCATAGGTGACTCCAACAAATATTTCAAAGGTTTAAGATCAGTCATGATTAAAAAGTGATCTAATTTTTGCAGGGCGTAATGAATAGCAAATGCTTCTTTCTATATGGTAGACCATCTAGTTTGTGTATCAGATAGCTTATGTGATATATAGTACAATGGCTTCTCATTCCTAACATTAGGTAATTTGTTCTGACCTTCATCACAAGGCTGGGTCAAACACGCACCTTTACACGTATCACTAGCATCGGTGTATAACACATATGGTTTTGTTATGTCTGGGTAAGCTAATAGTGGGACTACCGTGAGACTCTTTTTCAACTGATCAAACGCTAATTGACAATTATGTGTCCAGAGAAATTTATCATATTTCTTTGTCAGTGTGATCAACGGTTCCGCTATTTTTGAAAAAAATGGTGTAAATTTCCTATAGTAACTACATATTCCAATGAACCCTCTAACTTCTTTAACGCAACTGGGAACTACCATTTGTCGCATAGCTTTTACTTTTTCTGGGTCAGGCTTTACACCATTCTGATTGATCACAAATCCAAAGTATTTTGTTTCTGTTTGAAACAAACTGACACTTTTTTAATTTTAATTTCAATTTGTGTTTTCTCAATCTCGAGAAAACTTCTTCAATGTGAGCCAAATGTTCCTTCTCTGTTTCTGAATAAATTAAGATATCATCCAAATAGGCTATAGCAAATTGATCTAAACCCTGTAAAACCTCTGACAGAAGTTCTTGAAATACAGCTGGTGCGTTTGACAATCCAAAAGGCATTACATTGAATTGAAACAATCCCTTATGACAGGCAAAAGCTGTCTTTTCTTTGTCTTCATCTTCCATTAAAATTTGCCAATACCCTGATTTCAAGTCAAGCGTCGTGAAATATTTTGCGTTTCCTAATAAAGCTAGAATGTCGTCTATCAATGGCAACAGATAGGAATTTGCTTTAGTAATTTTGTTAAGGGCCCTAAAATCAACACAAAATATTTTTGACCCGTCCTTCTTTTCAACTATCACAACTGGAAAAATTCAAGGCGATTTAGATCTACTGATTATACCTGCCTGCAGCAAATCATCAACAGTCTTGTCAATAACTGTCCTCAGTGTCAAAGGTGTCCTATAAGGTCGGAGTGTTATAGTTCTGTTGTCACCTGTATCAATTTTCATCCTAACTGTTTCTGTATGACCTAATTCAATATCTTTTTCTGCAAATCAATCCCTATTATTCTCTATCAAATTTTGAACTTCTCTACGGTTGCTTTTTGGTATACTAACTTCTGTCATATTTACAGTTTCATTTGTCTGGGGTGTACTAGAGGTACATGTACATGTATTAATGGTCCCTACACTTTGTTCTTCTAAGGAATTTACCTGGGCAATAACAGTATCCTTTTTCAGTTGGAAGGTTTTGTTAGTGTTTTTGACAACCAAAATGGGCACTCTACGGTTATTTTTAAGCTTGGCTATGGAACTTGATACCATTAATCCCGGTTCTTGAGCAATTTCACCTGTATTTATAGCAGATATTTCACATAACTCAGATTTTTCTATGTCTGCACTCTGTTTGAATTTACCCATGCACACCTGTGCTGTTTGAGGTTTTATAATGGTTTTTGATGCAAGTCTTACAACAGAAGCAACATGAATATCATATTCGAGTGACGCATACGTATCTTTAACCCTCAAACATCCTAAATCATAGTAAAGCCACACACAGTTGTTCACTAACCAATCCTGACCTAATATAATATTTCTATTAATTCCCGATACAACAAAGAACGAATGACAAAACTCGATCTGAGCCCGTCAATGTGAATACTTTTACCATTAACTGCTTGCAAGTTGATTGTTTTCTTACTAAGTTTCGGTTTTTTTTTTACTTTAAAGTTTTATAAACCCTCCGATGCATCAATGACACTTCTGCTCCAGAATCGACGAGTGCCCTAAGTCTCTGGTTTTGAAGTTTAATTCTACATGAATTTTGGGTACCTGCCAGTTCTTTCTTATAATTGGGAATTTTGATTTTTTTATTTCCCCTTTTCCTTGGTGTACCTTTCCTCCCGTCAATTGATTTTCTATTTTTCTTTTCTGATGACGTCTTATTTTTTCATTCCTTCTATCTGTCATCTTATAACCAGAGTGTTTTACTTTTCCCTTTATAGTGTTTTACGCCTTATTCTCCCTACAGTTTCTTTGTATATGTCCTGCCCGCCCACAATACCAACATATTGTGTTTCGACAATTTCTTTTAAAATGTCCCCATTTTTGCACCCCAAACACTAACCCTTGCTTTTTGACGAACTTTCCCGTCTTCAGTATTTGTTTTATGTCCATCAAAGTGTGTGTTATCGTCTCCTTTCCTTAATTTGAACCTTAATAAAGAAATTGTTCTGATACTGCGTAAGCATAGGCTTCCTGAAATGATAACTTTAAATTTGATATCGTCATGTTTAAGCCCATCAATAAATAACCCTATCAATTGACTCTCTATAACGTTTCCTCCTGATCTGTCTTGCCCTTTTAAAACTAATTCTGATTCTCCTAGCAATCTCTCTGCATAAACTTGCACATTTTCATTTGAGTTCTGTCTTATATTTCTTAATGATAACCAAGCATGATGAGGATCGGTTATTTCATCAAAAATAGTCAATTCCATCTTTAATAAATTCCAATCGGTAGATTTATTTACGTTTAAATACCTCTGAATGAAATCACTTACTGGTCCTGTACTAGTTTGAAGTGCTACCAGGTTTAATTTATCTTTTGGTAAGTTTACTGAATTTGCATATTTTTCTAAATCTTTTATCCAAGTTTTGAATACCTCTGGTTTTCCTGAAAATGGTTTAGCTGAGTAATATTTTGTACTCTTACCATAGAACATAAGCTTGAAAGTTGTAAATTAATTTCTTGAAAAACAGAATTTGCATCAATGTTTGCCATAATGAGAATTACTTTAGTGTCAAGGATCAAACTAAATCACTCACCCACTCTGTCTCCGTTTTTCTTCAAGTTTCACTTGCCCGCCATGCTGACATCGTCTTCTGAACTTTCTTCTTCTGAATCCATTTTTCGTATTGTGGTTATCGCGTTCGATATCCTTGGTCACGGTCACCAAAATAACACGTCTGTGACACAATTCATCAACGACACGTAATATTGGATAATAGACAGTTTATTCGTGATCGTAAATTACACCGACATCACAAGTACGTGTTCATGGTATTACAACATCATTAAACTTGAAAGTACTTCGGCGCTCTGTCTCAGTCTGGCTAAGTCAATTGTCAACTTAAAAGTCTTTTACATCTTTACTAGCACTAGCCTGTAGCCCTCCTGGCAGCCTCTCGTGTAGACTGTCAAAGACCTAGTACGCTATAGCCATCACAAGTGTAGACTATAAATGACCTACCCCAGAGTCTTCTCATGGTACAGACCGTACAAGACCTACTCCATGGTTCTCTAATGACCAACTCATCCCTATCACTATACTAACTTGTACTGATAATTACTAATCCCCTTCGTGTGCAAAGTTAAAGAGTAACTGTAGTGCAAATAGAAACTGAAATGATCAGACTCGTTGTGTCGGCATTAATACATTGTCGAAAACCGCATCGAAATCGGCCGACTGGTTACAAAGTTACGACAGGTTGAAGTTTGTTTTTTTACCTGTTTTGCCACACGTTATTAAGCGCACCGCGAACCGCTAAAAGTTGTGCACACGTATTGGTGACGTCACAACGGGAACACAAGAAATTGGGTCCTATGTCTCTCAATATAGAATAGTAATATGTACGTCTGGTTGATTAATGATTCAAAATGTGTTATACAATGAAATTAAGTGACGTACCATAATATGAGGGTCGGAAGAATAATATGAAATCGTCATTGAAATAACTTTATTTTGATTCTTTCATAAATATAGTGTTTATTGATTGTTCAAATTCATTTTAATGGACCCATATATATAATTATGTGCTATCATATTGTAATACTCTGTGTCATTCATAATGTCAGTTATACATATCAATAATCCAATGATTCAAGAGTGACTCTTATAATAATACCTTTAAATATTGTACATCTCATGTTAGTTTCCATTATATTACGTAATCAGATTAGCGGGATAATCTACCTGGTCAGTTCGATAACTTCACACGTAACTTGTTACTCAGATAGCAAGTAATTAACATTGGAGAGTGGGGGGGGGGGGCTTTCAAAGTTAACTAAATTGTAATAGTTGAGTATGTTGCGGTTATTATCCCCTCTTTATAACTTCAAAATGTGTACTCTAAATCTGTAGTTACATGTAGATATCGACTGGAACATAGACTATCGAGTGCACATGTATCTTTTGAAATCTCCGTAACCCACCGTCAACTCACACAGTATATGACACTTTTTTAATTTCGAGTTTGACTCTTCCATTCAACGAGAAAAGTTCTGTTGAAAACTTGCTTGATATGTCTCAGGGACGTATATGCACATATACGTCCCTGGTATGTCTGTATCACAGTTTTTTCATATTTTATTTTTAACATAAATGAATAAAATGCGGATTAAAACCACAGGCACTTGTGGCAGGGAGAATAGCCATCTAAATATATAGATAGCATAGCGAAATATGATAATTAAAATGAAATATAAAAACTGAATTTTCAAATTTTCTTTTTATGTTATTAATCATCTAAAACCATATTGAAAGTAATTGCCAAATTTCAGCTTGATACGTCAAGCGGTTTAATTTAACAAAAAATCGACTATCAGACACTCTTTTTTTTGTGAAATTTAACCGCTTGACGTACAATGTATCAAGCTGAAATTTGGCAATTACTTTCATTATGGTTTTAGATGATTAATAACATAAAAAGAAAATTGTTCAAGTCAGTTTTTATATTTTATTTTAATTATTCATATTTTGCAAAAATCTATATATTTAGATGACTATTCTCCTGGCCACAAGTGCCTGTGATTAAAACCAATTAAGTAATCTTCTCATCTTATTTTCAAAAGATGTTCCATGTTCATTTCTTGTCAGTAAAACACAGGGGTTTTCAAAGATCTAATCTTATTTTTTCACAAACAGAATTCGAAATACATTGTTCTTGATTTCTATTTCGATGTATGTGCCTGAAGACAAGTAACATCAGGATTTCGCTCATATTCTATTTATTTTACAATATTCACGATTTGAAATGGTTTTTTTTAAAACTGCATAGACATTAATAAATTATCAATGGATAGAAAGCTGTTCACTTTAATACACACCTATAATTTCTCAAACATGTAAGTAATAACGATAAAAGAAGTCGAAATGTGATACCCGTCAAAACAGTTTATACAGGTCGAAAGCATTGATAAAAGTTATATATTTTTATTTTCCAATATACGTGCATCGCATTGTACGTATAAAAAGGCTGGTCTTGTCGTTCTATTTAAGCATTAAACATCGTTCTGTTCCGTGCTATAGGACCATAACACGGAACAAAATGATGTTTAATGCTTATATTTACATTTTCCCATTGGTTTTGATAATAAATTTATATCTTTATTATACATTTGTTCTGAAAATTTGAGGTAGATTTTTAATTAATGGAACAGCGAACAGCCAGTATCGGCCGGTTATTTCCAACGTTATGATTATGACGTCATAATCGTAATGACGTCATTATGACCACTCCAGTGTTATGCTCTCATAACATGGAACTGGCCTTGGTAGTGTTATATAGTGGCAATGCAGAGCAAATGTAAATATATGACGTTACTAACTGTTCTTCTTTGAAGTCCAATAAAATATATGGTTTTCGAAGTTCCGAGCCTATACACGGAATTAGATTATATCTAAGTCCGTGGTCTAAAGCAACACAAATATCCTTTTCCTTATCTGTTTGTTTGAGGTTGTTTCTAGGTAGTTTTGTATTTATACAGCCGACCGACATGCATTAATTCTTTTCAGCGTGCATTTTAAAAGGTGTTACGATCAGTTCCCGCTGATATGTGCATGCAATCAACGTGACCATCGGTGAATACACACGCCGTTTTAACGGTGTTATATGAAATAAAATATGAGAAAATTAATACCTAATCATATCAAGTGCATGTTTTGAAGTCTTAAAGTTTTTCCACAAAATAATAACCTGTTAATCATGTTAGCGAGCCGGCGGTAATTGATTTATGGTCGAGTGATCATGACCACGTGTGTCACATTCTTGAATAGAAGACTCTATACAAATAACAAGTCGTGATACGATTCATATAATTTCAATATAATGACTACACAAGTCTATCAGTGCGGTCACCGTTGCGACGTCACTTCCGGTCGTATGGCAAAATCGGGGATTTTCTGATTTGCGTTCAGGTGTGAAACTTAGAAAAATGGTCAAAACTTCGTAATTATTACAAAAAAACTATTTTCGTGTAAATTATCTCACTAACTATTTATCAATCTTTCCATACACAAAAGATGGTTTTGCACTACAGTTACTCTTTAAGTGCCGTGTGCATATGTAGTATCGTATTCCGAATCAACATCTGGCGGCACTTATCTGACCAATACTTCATCCTGCCCCGGTTTACTGATGTAATAGACAGAGACCTAATTAACCATTTGTTTACTCTAAGCTAATTAATTATTTCCAGATGGTACAGCTACCGTGATATATCATATATCAACATGCCTACTTTGTTACAGTGGCGGCCATTATCTCCAATGTCAAAAATCGAAGGTACGATTGTCTTCGCCATGTCCTGTTACACATTGAAACCCAAATTAGAGCAAAATCGGACGATATTTAAATTTCGAAAAATCAGAGGCAAAGAAATGGCGGCCATTTTTTCGGATTTCAAAATCGAAGTTACCGTTGTGTTCGGTGTATACTATAACCCGTTCATACTGATTTGATGATATCTGAATTTCAACCAATCAGAGACCGGGCATTGGCGGCCATTTGGAAAAAAATGATTTAGTTTTGACTACGCTAATTAACGGCCATCATACAATCATCATATAACACAAGTTTAATCGTAATCAGCCAAACAGGAAAAAAATTATTGCGTCACAAATATTTGAGGCTGTGGCGGCCATCGTGGATGCGCAATCGACCAAAAAAAGTTATATGCACATCTACACGTACCCACCAATAATCCTTCGAAGTTTCATGTGAGTGTGATTAGTCGTTTTAGAGATATATCCCGGACAAGAATGAGTGTAGGAATAATTAAAACATAATCTTACATAAAAATAATAATTAGCTTGTATTTGGACCAATTTCTAAATGAAATATATTTTCTGAAGGCAAATGTTATTCTAAGAAGGAAAATTAAGGTCTCAGTTGTGTCAATTAACAGGAAAGTAACTTAAAACGGCATTTTTCGCTAAATTTGGTGCTCGTCTGCTCAATTTCGCCGCCGCCAGTCGACTAATTATAGGAATCTCAACATGGTACGACATGAAACATTTTCTATAATTTGTTAAACCTTAACAGTTTAGATTATCAAACACTAACACATTTATTTAATATCAAAATTTATTTTTTAGCACATCAGTACCATAGTTAAATTTTTATTATCGTTTTCTATGTTAAAAACATTTCTTATGTTTTCTTGCGAATTGGCACGAAACCGGGAGCAGGGTATACGTAGTGGTCACATGATTCGAAAAAACAATCACATGATTGCTCGTATGAAAATAGAACCGGAATCGCAAATATCAGGTAGCCACAGTAAACAAATATTGGCTGAAGTTCTTCATTCACATACACTGTAAGATTTTGTTCAGTAAAGCTTGTTAAAACATAATTATTAAAACATAATCTTACATAATAATAATTATTAGCTCGTGTTTGGACCAATTTCCAAATGAAATACATTTTCGGGAGGCAAATGTTATTCTAAGAAGGAAAATCAAGGTCTCGGTTGTGTTAAATAACCAGAAAGTACCTTAAAACAGCATTTTCCGCTAAATTTGGCCCATTTCTGCTCAATTTCGGTGCCGCCATTCGACTAATTTTAGAAATCTCAACGTGGTACGAAATCAAACATTTTCTACATTTTTTAAAACCTTAATTGTTTGGACTATTAAACAGCAACCTATTTTATTCATATCAGGATTTATTCTTTAACATACTGATGCTTTAGTTATATTTTTATTATCGTTTATTCATTTTTGCGAATCGGCACTGAACGCGGGAACAAGTGACGTAGTTCGGAAAAGTCACGTGATTGTTAGTTTAAAAATAGAACCGGAAGCACATGTCATGATCAGGTAGACTAGCCGCGGTAAACAAATATGGCAGCCAGACGAAACCGGAGTCGCATCAGGCTCAAAGGAAGACTAGCCAACAAAGAGACTAATTAAAAGATCGGAACAGATGCATCGGATCAGCAAAAAGAAACACGACACACATCAAAGAAGACCAAGACCATAGTTTGACGGACGAAGTGGTTGCATTGAGTTGACAGTACTTTTCGGGAAAACGAACTGCAAAATGTAAATCTGAGGTTTTGTTGGCGAGATAATTTACGGTATGGTATGGCAAAGTTACCATTACGTTCATAACCTGTCCGAGCAGTGTGTGTCAGCAACTTAGACCCCACAGGAAAAAGAACTCCAAACTAAAGTTTTGACACCGATTCAACAGTGTATCTACATGTACATGTACATATGTAGGTAGGTAACAAACTAATAATATTACAATACTTAAATAATATGTAAACGGATTATCCGTGATGGAGAGCGCAGCTATAGGCCTACATGTAGATTGTACACTAGATGGTGTAATATGCATCAATCAAGGAATAAAAGGATTTTTTTTTGAAGATATACTACTTACATTTAATTATGGCGCCGAAATTATCCTATGGCGTGTTTTCTCCTATGGCGTATTTTCTCATATGGCGTATTTTAGTGTGACCGTCTGTGTGTGGTTACATTTGTGTGCATTTAGGAGGTTTCAAAAATAAAAAAAATATCCATCTTACCAATGGTACATGTATCAAGCGTTTTTTCATACCTCAACTAAAAAATGTGATTTTTGATGAAAGAAATGTAGGTAGGGTCGCTTTTTCGACATCGAAATCTTTCAACCCCTTAGCCTTTACAACCATTTAAGCCTAAGGGAGCATTTTATCGAAAATAGATCTAAACCTCCCAAAAGTGTAAAATTACTTTAAACAATCAGTTAAGGTCCAAAACTGGCTGAAACAAATTCTCAGGTCCCTGTGATATGTACGGTATAATAGCCTAACTTGGCAGTGTGAGGTTTTTAACCAGTGATTAGTATTATGATTCCTGTGCATATTTCATTAATAAGGATGGCTTTTATCTGTAGTCTAAGTAAGGTAAGTGTGTTCATATGGTCAGTTTGGTGGTTTACTATTTGCTTTAGCTGTTAATTAAGGGTCAGTTAGAGAGATGGTATCACAATTAATAGCTTTCTTAATGTGATCTGCAAACTGGAGCGGCTATCGCATTCCTGGCTTCAGTAGAGTTTGATACTAGCTGAGGGACTAGTGTATTAATAGGTATGAAGTCATTTTAGGGATCTGGTTTATAAATAGCTAGAAGGTCAATCTGAGGACTTGTGTATAAATAGCTATGAAGTCATTTTAGGGATCTGGTTTATAAATAGCTAGAAGGTCAATCTGAGGACGTGTGTATAAATAGCTATGAAGTCATTTTAGGGATCTGGTTTATAAATAGCTAGAAGGTCAATCTGAGGACTTGTGTATAAATAGCTATGAAATCATTTTAGGGATCTGGTTTATAAATAGCTAGAAGGTCAATCTGAGGACTTGTGTATAAATAGCTATGAAGTTATTTTAGGGATCTGGTTTATAAATAGCTAGAAGGTCGTCCTGAGGGTACAGTGTAAAAATAGCTATGAGGTCATTTCGGGGACTGGAGTATAAATAGTTATGAAGTCATTCTAAAGGTTTGTTTATATATAGCCTTGAGGTCATCCTGAGGGTACAGTGTATAAATAGGTATGTGGTCATTCTCAGGGAGCTGAGGTATATTTAGTAAATGATGTCATTAGCTATATTTAGTTTTTGAAGTATATTCGGTGGATGATGTCATTATATATCTCTAGTTGGTTTGAGTATATTTAGCATATGATGTCAGTATCTTAAAATAGTGCTGCCTATATAAAGGGGTGTTCCGAAGTTCAGGAGAGAGTTTTTCTAGTTGAAGTGAAGTTGGGGAGTCGAGTGATGATTTGAAGTGAAGATGAGAGTGGAGGTTTTCGTTTAGTTTTGAGTCGAGTAGAGTTGGAGTTGGAGAGCTTTGAGAGACTTGCGAGGAGTCTATAGATATATAGTTAGAATAGTTGTAGTAGACTTTAGTTATTCACCGGAGTTTGTGATACATTCTTTCGTCTATTCATATTAATAAAACTTGAGCTAATTTTATGAAATAGTATGTTGTGTTTTTATCAAGTGAGTCTATCAGACAAATCAAACAATTACAGTATTTAGTGAGATGGTGTCGGAAGTGTAGTAACGTGACAGCAGTTTGCACAAAAAATCTTATATGAGAGTATATTTAAATTTAATCAGGTTTGGAATAGAGCGTATGTACCACAGGGACCTGAAAATTTAACCTAAACTAGATGTTCAGTCTAATTTTACACTTCTGGGTGGGGGGTGGGTTACATTTGTGTGCATTTAGGAGGTTTAAAAAAAACAAATATCCATCTTACCAATGATATCAAGCGTTTTTTCATACCTCAACTAAAAAATGTGGTTTTTGATGAAAAAAATGTAGGTAGGGTCGCTTTTTCGACATCGAAATCTTTCAACCCCTTAGCCTTTACAACCATTTAAGCCTGAGGGAGCATTTTTATCGAAAATAGATCTTAGATCGGGAGGTTTAGATCATCTAAACCTCCCAAAAGTGTAAAATTACTTTAAACAATTAGTTAAGGTCTAAAACTGGCTGAAACAAATTCTCAGGTCCCTGTGATATGTACGGTATATTAGCCTAACTAGGCAGTTTGCACAAAACATTTAATGAGTATAAATTAAAATTTAATCAGGTTTGGAATAGAGCGTATTCTGACACGAATCTTCATTTCAACAGCAGTTACTCATCCCTTATTTTCAATCATATTCTTCCTTTATTATAATGAAATGAGGGTGTAACATTTTTCCTGTGACAAATTGAAGTTAAATATTCCAATTGTTCCCAGTTTAAATACACAAATGAACAAACTGCATACATGTAGTTGTTATGGTCCATATATAAGAGGAATGATTTAACTCTATATATTCAAACAACGGAAAAAACAATGCATTTAATTCATTTGACCCGATATTTCGCTGACTTTGCAAATGACCTGCATATTGTTTGAGTCAACTGGAAATTGAATAGGCTTAACTGTTACGTAATCAATTTGCGTAATTGTGGTCAAAATATTTCTAGGTCCAGCATTATTTGTAAATGTTAATAAGTTTTTTTACTGAACCAATAGCATTGAATGTTTTGGGATTATTTTATTTTAACCATGATCACTCTACGTGATGACTTTTGCATTTTTTTTAAATGAAATGTCCTTTAGGTTAGACTCTATATAGGCCTAGTTATTTAACAGGTTGTGTCTAGCAGGCCCAATCTTTGTAATGTACATGGTGTCCCGATGCATGGATGTTAAAGACCAGCCTATAGCGCAGAACGCAGACTTATAATTACCGTTTCTTTGAAGGGTCATGTGACATCAAATACACGATAAATTTATTATATTTATACATACACGAGACAGAAATTTCTCATAGCCGACCCTTTTACCGCGCATTATACTGCCATATTTCGATTGTGTTTTGTAGATTATGAAAATTAATGCATGGCAAGGTGTTGGAGCATATTTAACTCGCAAATATTAGGCCTAAAGCAATTATCTTAAAGGAATAGTCGATCAAGTCCTAAAGTAATCTATATGACACCAATTCACTAGAAAATTTACTTTTATATGCATGTTATCAAGAATATATTTTGTAACTGCTCCAACACATCACTGTTCATTTAATTGACAACAATTTCTATGCAAGTTACTCATTTATTCCTTGAATATAGAGTCTGAATATGTCGTGGCTTTGTCTGCCTAGGCTGGTGCTGTTCTATTATTAGAACAAGCTTAGTCTGACCCAACTCAGGTCTGCAGTTTTAAGTCTGAAGTGTTCTAACTATATAAATCTGATCTGCAATATATTGTGAAAGCAGAGGGATGAGTTACAATAAAAGTTTAAGTGTAAATAATATGCGAGATATTCAATTATTGGCTTCAATACATTTATTTTCTTAAAGTTGAATTTCATTGCAGATATGCATAAAATGTTTACAAGTATAAAATGAAAGGGATACTGTGTTTATGAATACTCCTTAACATTTTATAAATACATTTTTATTGTAACATGTCCCTGTGACTGGTAAGGGGTAATTTTAGTTGTTGGAGTCCTGGAGGTAACAAAATAAAGGGAGATAACTTATATTGTTTTTTCAGATCTTATTGGTGTCAACACTTGAAAGATTGTGGACTTTGACTTGAGAACAAGAAGCTGTAGTGCGTGCCAGTATCATCTGGAAAGGTCCTGGACAGCTTCAAAACATCAATGCAGTGTTAATTGGACAGGTTTGTAGAGTTAGTCAAAATTGTATATAGATTATTTTGCGTATCTATAAAACTTACTTGTACCATTACATTCACTCTTAGTTTACTCTTATTACCGTGTGACTGTGTGAAAAACGTTTTATTTAAATTCAACTACATGTATATACAGTTAAACCAGCTGTATAAACCAAAAGTCACTGGGACCAAAACTATAAGTCTGTTGTTTAAACAATTGTCGGTTTGTATTAGAGGTAATATAGGTATAAGTTCTTAGAACTTTGTCATATATTAGACAGGAAGTCTTATTACACAGCAGCCAGTTTAGTAAATGTTCAGTGGAAGGGTAAGGGTATTTGATAATTTTGCCTACTTTTGATCAATACCACATAATTTTTCATATTTTTTTTGTATCAAAAAGGAGAAAATGGAAATTCATAAATTATTTGCAACTCTGTATATAACATGACTTTCTACAGGTTTTATGATTGGACCAAGTCTTTGGAAACAAGAGTATCTTCTGCTGGGATGCAAAAGAATGAAGGATACAGTTGGCTGAATAATGTAAGTGTTGGCTTCATAAATACCCTCAGTTTAGTGCAATATCTCAAAAAAGTTGTCTCTGTATAATGTGTATCTTAAATTTGTTGTACAAGTTTTATTTATTTTTATACTGACTGATCATGACCTGAGCCAAAATTTCATTAGTAATTTTCTGATAAAATTTGTCTTAATTTTACAAGATAAACACTTCATATTTTGTCAAGAAAAATGTCAAGGTCATTACTTCTCTTTAGGTAAGGGTCAAGATCAATATAGAGATTAAAGTTTAGTGTTCTACAAACATATCTTGGATCAATATACATTTGCTAAGTACTCGTATAGCTGTCTATTGTCAATTTTGGATATGTATAACTTATATGTGAACATTTGGAAACTGTATGTTGACAAGATTTTTTTCTCAGGTGAATGAAAATGCCTTGCTTTCTTCTGGAAGTGTAACTAAATCACATAGGGTACACAGAGACTGGATTAGGAATAACACCAGTGCTATGAAGTCTATATTTTCTTAAAAACAAAAATGCATCTCAATAAAGGTAAACAATATGCAATTCAGATAATAATAATAATAATGATATACAATATTTGATATATCGCCCTATCTAGCTAACATAAGCCACTAAAGCGCTTTACAGTACATTGATATACAATTCTTATACAATCAATACAATTAACACATATAGTTATATCATATAAAATTCTGAGGAGTTCGCAGGAGCTGCCTTATTGGGCGCTAACTACTTGTCCTATACCACCTGGCTAATATCTCCATATGTGTGTGTGTATGTATGCGTGTGTGCTGGAGATATGAATTGTGTTCTGTTTGTATTGGGACCGTGTTTCCAACGGCATCTTTTATAGTGCCACCACACTTGAATGATACATCACAGATACTGCAACATCCACCCGAGACCATTTTATACTCCACCTGGGTTGTTGGAGTTGTGTGGGCAGGAGAAAAACACTATCTCTGAATGTTCCATGCGTATGACGATTACGGGGATCGAACCCCGGCCGCCTGCATGGAAGGCTGGAGTGTTAACCACTCGACCAATCCGCCCAAGATAAACTTGATCCAGCGATATTCTCCATGATATCCGAAGCAAAGCAAGCTTAAAAGACTCTCACTGGACAATGTTAATGCAATGATGCCATCAATAGACCAGGAGTTACGTCAGAAGAGATTTTGCTTTCATACTCAAATGAAAAGCATTTCTGCTGTTATTGTTCATATATTGAGTTTCAGTGCAAATGTTACATAATTTGAATAAATGAATACACTATATAACTGCAAATTATATTTGAAAATGTTATAACGTAGGTCTGTGCCATATTTCAAGGTTAAGGTTAAACTAAAATTAATCATTTTTATATGAAAGGAAGTCTTCTTGTATTATTTCCAGATTCCGAAAAATAAATACTTTACGACTGATAATTCGATTTTTTCTTTGTGAATATTGCATTTTGTGTGGAAAGGGAGATAATTAGATTGAATTACCTCCCTTGTATACAAAGAAACGGGTCACAATATGATAATATGCTACAGAAGGGAATTTTCTTCCAGTGTTCTGCTTAAGACTCATAAATCAGGGGAAACATTGACATATTGCTGACAAATACAATGTTTACATGATTTTTATGCCACCATGATGAAATGGGAGGGGGGAGGGCATGTAGTGTATCCATGTCCGTCCCGTCCCGTCCCGTGGTAATGTAACCAGCTTATTTAAATAACTACCGATCCAACTGTCATCAAACTTCACATGTGTAATAATTAAGCATTTACAACTAATTTCATATGGGGGAAGGGGGCATGTATGTCTCACAGTCATTTCTAGTTATGAGGCTTGGTTAATTTTATTTTAAGTCCTATTAACAGCCAGGTCATTTAAGGAGGTTTTGGAGGTGTAGGAAAGCCTGAGTACCCAAAGTAATAACCACCGACCTATGGTCAGTTCCTGGCAACTGCCTTGCGTTGGTTTTGAACTCGCAAGTTCTCAGGGTTGGAGGGCTAGTGGTAAAATGTCGGAACACCTTAAGGACGCTCGACCCTACGTAATACGTAATTCTCGTTTTGTGGTGACGCAGCTTCCTATTTGTGTACCTGGTATTTGAAAACGGGGTATCAAATTCGTTCTACACAGTGATATGTCGCGATGTCAACAATGGCGAGATGAGAGGGAACGGTTCAAGTCTTCAACTCAAGATTACGAGCAAATAAAGTATTGTCACGACCACTCCTATTGCAAAACAACAACAAAAATAGATGTACACTATATCGACACATGGTCGGACACTGACAGCGACGGCAGCAGTATAGAAACAGAATCGGAAGGTAGGCCTATAGTACCGGTACAACTGGCCATGATTTCTCAAACTGGAGAGAGAGTAGGCGAGTGGTAGAATTATCCGTGTTGGCAGAACGTTTGCACAAGGACTGTGCCTGGTGTCATTAAATATGCACTATGAAATATAACACAGAACGCCGGTAGTTGTTATGTTCTAAAATGTTTTAGGCTTGTACGCATTTACAGTAAGTATGTTCTGTAAAAATACTAACCACTATAAAAACTTCCTAATAGCATCAAGGGAGACAACCTACCCTAGACACAGTTTTACATCTAGTTTTCAATAAGTAGCATAAAAGTCTTGTCTGTGATATTTTGATTCAATTTTTTGCTTGTGCTTTATGTAACTATATAATATATAAATAATTTGACTGTGAATACTGAAATTTGTCCGCTAGATATAAAAATAACACACTTTTGAAAAATCGTTTTGTCCATTTTTCCACAAATAAAATATTTTTAAGGTAGCTATTGGTTTCTTTTTTTTTAATTTTATTGTATGTTTGTGATTTTCAACAAACTTCACAAGAAAAAAAAAATAGAAAAAACATAAAATTTTGAGAAAAATAATTTTTTGGGTGTTTTTTTTTTAACCAAAAATGAAACAAGTCATAGGAATGCTTAGATTTTCACAAAATCATCTATACCTGGTAGCATAATCAACATATGAAAGTTTTAAGGAAATCTAGCGGTTAATTGCGAAAGGGTCGAGCCTCCTTAACCACTCGGCCACCACAAGGACTAGTTAAACCCATTGGTACAAATATATAGCACCACTGTGTCATGATAAACCGGAAAGAGTAATGGACGTGTCAAACTAGCAAAATTTCTCGGAATGAAGTCATCTACATTGTATCAAAAATTAAATTTCATCCTTAATGTTTCAGGTTGCGCGGGGGTTGGGGGTTGGGTTGTGTAGAAATACAAATACTTTTCCTAGCCATCTGTCTGCCCGATGAAGTTAGTCAGCACTTCTTTCTTTCTTTCATAAATTTCCATCAAACTTGCGTGTGGAATTTTATACACCCGTCATACATGATGGGACGTATTATGGGGGTGCGTTATCCGTCCATTCGTCATAAACTTTTATTTGTCCGGAGATCTTCTACAGTTTTCAACCGATTTCTTTAAAACTTACTAGGCTTGACCACCATGACATTAAGTTGTGTTTTCCTGATTTACAGTTTGATTCGATAATATTCACTAGAGTTATTGGCCTTTGGGACATAATTTCGGTCATTATGTAGAAAACGTCAGAACATTTTTGTGGTTTTTTTTCAATTTCTCTAAATTCGGTATTGTACTTCGAAAAGCTATAACATTTATTTAACATACATTACAGGTTTTGTTGAGTTATTTCAACGTTTTGCGTAACAGCATTTTATACTTAAAAATTGGCATTTTGTAGACAATGCATTTCTGTTGTAAGCTGTTATTTGTCTGGAGATCTTCACCTACATTTTGGAATTGATAACTTTCAAATTCGCTAGGCTTTACTATCGTGACATGAAGTTGTGTTTTCCTGAAATACAGTTTGATTTAAAAATATTTACTAGAGTTATGGCCCTTTTGGAACTTCATATTTAATGCAATTCGGGGCATTATATAAAAATTGTCGGAACTTTTTGGTGTTTTCTTCAATTTTCTAAAATTTGGTATGATACATGTACTTTGAAAAGCTATAATATTTAACATATGTTACAGGTGTTGTTGAGTTATTTCAACTTGTCGCGTAACAGCATTGCAAATGTAACATGCGAAATAATCACATACTCGTCCGGTTGTGTTCAATCTGTTGTTTATTCATTGGATAATGACATCCATGTCTCACAGGCATTCGTCTGCAAACATATTATTAAACAACTTTCAGTTTCCTTGCAGACCATTATACATTTAACAAAACATACTATATTTTAACAATAATGTAATTACATAGAACGAATCGCATGTTAATCACATTAATCCATTATTCACATCACGTATATATTTGTCATAAATTACCCTGAATTACAGTATATTGTAACATGACAACGTTAATAGTGATCACAATGAATAATACAACTCACCCTAAATAAGGTTAGACGGGAATTCACTGCTTTCCTACATGTTTTCAATGGATATTGAACAGCCTGTGATAAACATAAACAAGCTTTCAATAACACACTCTGTCGATGTGAATAAGTGCAAATATCAACATGATTTTAAAATACAACTTAATAAAAACACTAATCTCTAGCTCTGGGATTCGATCCCCGACTACGAAGCTAGGATTGAAAGCCTTTGACGTTATCCATTACACCATCGTACATCTCATTATTTGTATGTGATAAAAATACTGCGAATCTCTTTACAATATATAAGTATAATTGAACAAAGAGATATGAATAACATTGATCCCAAATACATGTACGTTAATCTCAATGTACAAAAATATCTAAATAGTTACCGTATCTAATATTTCATATACACGTACATTAATTATAATTAGATGCATTACTCACAAATATATCTGGTTTCTACTCGATGTTAATTCGATCAGCTTGATGTTCACATATACATGCACAGGTATCGATCGTTCACTGTCTGATCAGGAAGTGCGCTATATCGATGACAAAGGACTTATATTTCGAACAGACCGCTTTAATCTGATTGGTCGAAATAGTTCGTAATTTTCCGTAACAGAACCCTGAACTTATAAACGTCCTTTTAAAATCATACACATATCAACGGTGTTTCCGAAATAATTAAATAAAAATTCATAAAACTAACTAATAAAAAATAACATTAATATAGTTTCAACATACTTCCATGTCACGTTATTGTCATGTGACCAAGACAATTACGGAATCTACTTCAACGTATGTATACTATATTAATGAATAACATCACAAAAGAAATAACCAGGAAATACAAAGTATGTACAATTCACCTTGTTACATTCTTCCCTGCTTAGGGTTGATGTCTCAACAACCTGTTATTTTCCAATAAAAAAATCATTTCCAAACAATGTATAAAAAATACTTCGAAACCGGAATATTGATTTTCCAAACTAATAACTAAGCTAATTAAGCTGTAGAACATTATTTGAAACATAACCTTTCCGATATAACTAATACTTTGCACAAAAATTAACTTGCAAAATGTATTCCTTCGAAAAACTGTTTTGTTTGCACATCTGATGAACATACCAGATACATGCACTACATACAAACAGATTACTTATTAAAAGATGAAAAATCGTTAAAACCTTCTTGCAATGTTCGTCCTAACGATGCACTCAGAGATGTACCTAGCATAGCTACAGCTTGACTGAAATCCTGATAGGAAAGACCAGGCCTAACAACCGCCGACATCTCGCTGTCATGCATAGCCGCTGTAGGCTTCACCGCCGATTTAGGAAGGTGATGAGGGTTAGAATGCTGTCCTTTTGTCTGACGGATTGATATCCTCCTTCCTGAAGCTTGACTCTCTGCTTCCGTTTCAGATTCAGTATCTGCTGTGACGTCACTATGCCGCTGACGCAATCGTTCTTGCGTGATACCCGGAGTTTGCACTGTTCTAGGTTCAACGCGTTTGAGTAACGTCTCATCTCTGTCTCTCACTATTTCCTCAACGATATGACATTTTCCCTGGCTCCCCTTCCCCGCTTTGCCAGAAGCGTGTCCTTGTAAAAGGGGTTCATCGTACACATTCCAGACGCTCCCGTCGGAATCATGCGTTTCATTTGTTTCTGAGTGTTCATTGATGTCATTTAATGACGTCGTATTGCCAGTTTCCTGTTGATTTTCTTGAAGTGACGAATTCAACTCACCTCCACCAGCTGTTTTAATGCTGTCATCAGCATTTCCATCTTTAGGATCATCACAGTCAACAATTTCCTTGGTGTCAAGAATTTCCCTGCGTGTCACAGATTTCACTGGTCCTGCACCGTCAACAAGCTGTATCTGATAAACTTTATCTTGTAGCTTACCCACAACCTTATACGGTGTCGATTTCCACGCATCCTGTATCTTGTTCCGTCCTGCTGGATGGTTTCGAAGGAAAACTCGAGATCCAATAGCTATGGAATGTTCCTTTGATGACTTGTTCATATACTCCGATCTCTCTCCAGCTTTCTTCCTTAATAACGTTTCTGCTAGCCTTCTTGATTCGGACATACGGCGTTGATGTTGCTCCAGCCATTCATCCACAGTACCACTGAGATTACCTTGAGGTCGTCTGAATACATGATCAATCGGTAGTTTCGGATCCCGCCCATACAATAAATAAAATGGCGATAAACCCGTTGATGCATGCGGTGTTACGTTGTAATTGTAAACCAACTCTGGTAGATATTCTGACCATTTCCGCTTTTTCTCTGGCGACAAAGTCTTTAACAAGTTATGCATTGTTCTGTTAAAGCGTTCACATTGCGCGTTCCCTTCTGGATTGTATGGCGTTGTCCAAGACTTTGTGACATTGTAAATATTACATAACTCCTTGACAATGTTACTTTCAAAATTTCTGCCCATGTCACTATGAATACGATTTGGTATGCCAAATTTCAAAAACCAGTCTTTCACAAGAATTTTAGCCACCGTCGTTGCCTTTTGATCTTTGGTTGGGATCGCGGATGTAAATTTTGTGAACACGTCCGTAATAACTAATACGTTTTCCCTGCCGTCTGACGCTTTCTCGAGTTGTGTAAAATCGATAGCAACAACTTCCATTGGTTGAAAAGCTAAGAGATGCGCCATCGGTGGTGTGACTGTTGATACGGGCATTTTTGCGACCATGCAACGCTCACATTGTTTGATCCACTTTTGAACATCATTCTCCAATCCAGGCCAATAACATCGTTTTCTAACTAACGACACAGTGCGCTCAGTTCCGTGATGGCCTGACAAGTTGTGTAATGATTCCAGAATTTGAGATCTCATCGATTCGGGCGTTACGAAAAGAAACTTATCGCCGATTTCTGGATCCATAATTTTGTACCATAAAATTCCATCTTCCTCGATCAGTCTATGAACTCTGGATCGAATTCAAATCGAACATTCACAAACTGGTAAATGAGCACATTCCACACAAAAGGCTTAAACCAAAAGAAAGAACATCATCTATATCTCTAGAAACTACAAAACTGATGAAAAAAAGAGACAGACTATACAAAAAAATGAAGAAATGTGGTAACGGGGACATGCATAAAAAGTATTTACAGATTAAACACCAAGTACAAAAACAAAAACGACAATCCTACTGGAACTACATAGAAAGTATAATTACACCAAAAACTGAAGATGCAAACAGCTCAAATATGAAAAAATCCTGGTCCTACATAAAGAGTAAGAAAACTGATTATAATGGAATTTCATCCTTAAAACAAGAAGGTAAATTAATCACCAGTCCAAGAGAAAAATCTGATGCTCTAAATAAGCAATTCCAATCTGTCTTTTCTGACATAGATAGTACAACTGTGGAAGATTTTAAAAAACTTAAGTATATGAAAGATCAATCTCCATACCCCACAATGCAGGACATCATCATAACACCAGAGGGTATCTGTAAACTACTACTAAAGCTTGATCCATATAAAGCTAGTGGGCCTGACGAGTTGAGACCACGCTTGCTGAAAGAACTAGCAGCTGAAATATCACCAACATTAGCCCTCATCTTCCAAAAATCACTCGACACTGGTGAAGTGCCCACAGACTGGCGAACAGCACATGTTTCACCCATTTATAAGAAAGGGTCCAGGTACAACCCAGAGAACTACCAACCCATTTCTCTAACATGCATTTGTTGCAAAATCCTGGAACATGTCGTTGTTAGTGCTATCATGACCCATGCCGACAAACATAACATACTGTACCCCCTACAACATGGTTTTCGAAAACATCTATCTTGCGAAACACAACTTCTGGAATTTATTGACGACCTAACAAAAAATACTGAAAACTCTTCACAAACCGATATTTTAATAATGGATTTCTCGAAAGCATTTGATAAAGTCAGCCACAATCTTCTTGTCAACAAACTCCTACATTATGGAATACAGGGTAAAACTAATCATTGGATAGAAAACTTTCTCTCTGGCAGAACACAGGCAGTCATACTTGATGGCGTCTCCTCAAGTTATGTCCCTGTCCAATCAGGTGTCCCCCAGGGTTCTGTCCTCGGCCCCAGTCTATTTCTGTTCTATATAAATGATATGCCAGTAGGCTTGAATTCCACCATTCGCATCTTTGCTGACGACACCATAGCGTACATGGCAATCAAATCACAGAATGATTGTAAGACCCTGCAAAATGATCTTGATAAATTGAGCAGGTGGGAAAAAACATGGAAAATGTCCTTCCATCCGGACAAATGTAATGTCCTAAGCATCTGTCGAAACAAAACACCTATCAAACACGAGTACAAGTTAAATGGCCACCCACTCCAACATCTCGACAAGGCGAAATATCTTGGCATTACTATCCAGTCAGATTTAAAGTGGCACACACATGTAAATAACATATGCAATAAAGCAAATGGTACTCTTAGCTTTATTCGCAGGAATCTTAAAATCAGTTCCACATCCCTGAAAGAACAGGCCTACAAATCCTTAGTAAGACCCTCCTTAGAATATGCCAGTACAGTATGGGATCCACACCTCATAGAAGACATTGACAAGATCGAAAAAGTACAGAGAAGGGCAGCAAGATTCGTCACTAATAGACACAGAAACACCTCAAGTGTCAGTGACATGATAAATCATCTTAACTGGAGGAAGCTATCAGATCGTAGAACTGATGCACGCCTTGCCATGTTATACAAGATCACCAACAAATTAGTAACCATCCCAACATCAGACAGGCTCATCAAACCTCAAAGACAATCCAGAAACCTGCACTCACTCTCTTTCCAAATTCCTTCTTGTAGAACCCAAGTCCGTCAGTACTATTTCTTTCCTCGTACTATAAAAAACTGGAACAGCCTCTCTGTCAACACTGTTGAGAGTGACTCCCTACAGTCATTCAAAACAGCTGTGTCCTCTTTAAACTACTAAAACAAATATAGATACACACACTCACTTACACACATACAAGCATCACACACACACAATTACGCTCACAAAGTCTAAGTCCGTGCCATAATCTTCAGCAAGTTGAAGGCGGGCACTTAAGATGTAGATGTAGATGTAGATCCCACTTCCGTAATATCTTACGAGCGACCTTTGGTTCTTACCGTAGTTGACGTTCTGTGGGTTTATGTCCTGTTTTCCACCACTTCCAGATAACGCTTATGTTTTCATCATGTAACTGTCGTGAAAGAAGTTCCGTTCTTGGGTACTCAGGAAATGTTAATGTTGCAGCGGATTGCTCATTTGTTATTACTGTAACGGATTCTTTCATTACGTCAACTGCACGTAGTTCGTCCGAAACACATGTTGTTTTGGTTACATTTTGTAACAGAACGATGGTTTCCTCTGGGGACCTAGATTGTCTACTGAGCGAATCGGCGTTGGTGTTCGTTTTCCCTGAACGATATTTGATAGAAAAATCGAACTGTGCTAGTTGTGCAGCCCAGCGCATTTCCGTTGCTCCTAACTTTGCAGTTTTTAGATAACTGAGAGGATTGTTGTCAGTGTAAACAGTAAATGGTCGTCCTAACAGATAATCCCTAAATTTGTCTGTGATTGCCCATTTCATTGCCAATAGCTCTAATTCCATAGAACTGTAGTTGTCCATATTTCTCTCTGAGGGTCTTAAACTTCGTGATGCATATGCAATGACCACCTTTTGTTGTCCTTGTTCTTGAGAACGTACAGCTCCCAATCCATCATAACTAGCGTCCGTTTCGACGATAAACTCCAGAGTAAAGTCTGGATAACCCAGTATCGGTGCTTGGATTAACCTCTGTTTCAGAGTTTGGAATGCTTTCTCTGCTTTGTCGTTCCATTTCTCGGTAAAATGGCGCTTATCAGTCATTGATGATCGTTTCTTTCCCTTTTTATCTTGCTTTGTGAGTAGGTCGTGCAAGGGCTTTGCAAGCTGCGAAAACCCTTTGACATACCGATAATATCCACATAGTCCCAGAAATGAACGTCATTCTTTCTCATTGGTTGGTGTTTTCCATTCTGAAATTGCTTTTGTTCTTCCAGGATCCGTTTCAATTCCCCGTTCAGAAACAACGTGTCCAAGAAATTTTGTTTCCCTTTTGAAGAAGTGGCATTTGTTGTTTTTCATCTTTAATCCATGTTCTTTTAATCTGCTGAACACATAATCCAACCGTTTCAAATGCTCCTCTATTGTCGACGAAAATACCAATATGTCATCCAGATATATCAGCAAAAGATCGAAATTTGCCTCCGCCATGCAAGCCTCCATCAGCCGTTGAAACGTCGCCGGACTGTTACAGAGTCCCATTGGCATACGGTTAAACTCGTACAGTCCACCTGTTCCTACTCGGAACGCAGTTTTATGACTATCTTTTTCATTAATAGCCACTTGGTAATAGCCTTGTGCTAAATCCATAGAGCTGAAGTACTTCGCACCATGTAACGCATCCAGAGCCTCCTCTATACGTGGTAACGGATAGGCGTCTTTGATGGTTTTATCATTCAAAAGCCGATAATCGACGCAAAGCCTTAAACTACCGTCCTTTTTACGTACGAGTACCACTGGCGCAGCATACGGACTTACACTCTTCTTGATGATATTTTGACGCAGCATTTTGTTAATGTGGTCTCTCACTTCTTCCATCTGATGAAATGGAATTCGCCGATGAGCAACTTTGATAGGAATTTCGTCCGTTGTCTGAATCCTATGTTTGATGAGATCTGTATAACCTAATTCTTCATCAATCTGACAGAAACAGTCTTTGTACTTATAAATAGCTTTGCTACTTCCTTCTCTTGATCAGGTGTTAAATCAATATCCCCCACGTCTATCGTAAATGGTAATTGATCCAGTTTTGTTATTTCGTCCGGTACTGCCTCAACTTCAATAGTCTCTATCCTCACTTTGATTTCAGACTCCGTAACTTGTACGTCATATGCTGTTGAAGTCGTACATTCAGTACAGTTTTCCACGGCATGCGCTGTTCCTATCCGGCTTTTGTGTGGTAACCATACATCCTCACTACCAAGATTAACAACTCTTACAGGAACTCGACCGTTGTTAACTTCACTGAAAGTGTCTACAACAACCACGTTCTTTGGCAGTGAACCACTGTTTCCCTGTATCGCTTGAATAGCAACGGTATATGGTTTGTTGTGCTTTGATTGACGAGTTGATCCAAATACAACTTTCATGGAATATGCTGGTACCTTGATTGGCTGATTTCCTTGAATTTTCACAAAACTGACATGATCATCATCTGTGGCTGTGGACATCTCATATAGAGAAAGGACCTCCATCCACGGCTGATCACTGGTACCTTCTTCCGTTGTCGACTTTCCCTTGTCAGTTTGTGTCGCTTCTTTCATCAATTTGAAGAAGTTACTCCCTAACAGACCTGGAACCCTTTCCTTACGTTTGATCCCATTACCGTCTGTTGGATCCTTCACACCAGCATACCAACTCCCGATACCTTTTGATCAACGATGGTAATGTCGACCTCTACATATCCAATATATGGAACCTCCAGTTCGTTTGCACCCGTAACTCGCATCCATTTGGTGATATCAATCAATTCGTTTTTCAACAACACCAATTTCCTGAAGAAACTTTCGGTGATGGTTGAAATTTGGGAACCGGTGTCAATCAAACATCTGATCTTCTCTCCTTCTATCAGCACATCTACCTCCGGACATTCTCCCACAGCGATCTTAAATATGGATTCCTTTACTTTGGAGTCAAGAAAGCTATTTCCCACTGCCTGACTCCTTAAAGTGGGTTCTGTGCGTTTAAATTCTGCCTTGCGGTATCCTGTTTCTTATGAGAAATGCGTCCACTATCGCCATGTTGTTTATTTTGCTGTCCTGGTTTCTGTTTCTGTTCTGTAGGACATTCTCTACTAATATGGCCACGACCTCCGCAGTTATAGCATTTTATCGCCCCTCTGCCTCTGCCAGTTCCTTTAGGAAACCTACTGGATCTTTCCCCTATCAACTGTGTTAGCGCGTCTAGTTGTTGCTGTTGTTTTGCTAACATTTCCTGTTGACTTTGCAGCATGGCTGTTACTGCTGATGGGGTAAACGACTCCTTGGTTTTGAGTTCCTCACTTGTTACGCAAACCTCCTGTTCTGTCACAGAGGCGCTTTTATGGCGGACTGTGACTGTTTCATCTTCCGCCCAACGAAGTACCATCTGCCTGAAATCTGTAAATGATACCTCCCTATGCGCGAACCTGAATCTTCTCATTTCACGTCTTAGCTGTGTGTCGGCTACACCATCTGTGAATCGTTCCTTTAGCATTAAATCTTTTTCTCCAACTATCACTCTATCTTTCTTCACGATTTTGTCCATTAATTTCAGTAGCATCAGAGAATATTCTTGTAGAGTCTCTGTTTTGTTTTGGTTCCTCTGATAAAATCTTTGTTGTAACTGTCCAACAGTTTCGGCTTCTTGAAATGTTATTCTAATTATGTCCAAAATTTTACAAGCGGAAGATTTTTCTGGCTCTGGTCTAATACGAATTTCGTCCTTAGCTTGTCCTTGCAAGTGTGCATATAAAAATTCCACCTGCGCGTCACTTCCGGTGATAGTTTTTAAATGATGTATTGCATCCTCTATCCACTCCTCTGCTGTAGGATCTGTCTCCTTCACAGGTCTACCTGAGAATTTTTCCAATTTCCTGTTTTTGTTGAAATAGACAGTTTTCGATGTGCTTGTCAATGATTCCAAGTCCTGTTTTGTTTTTAACAGTTCCTTCTCTAACTGATCAGCGCGGGCAGTCTCACTGTCTATCCGTTGAACATCCTGTTTTAATCTGTCCAACTCTGTTTTCAATTCTTCCATGTTTGCCATTTTGTTGCAGTTCTTTTGCACTTTTATGTTCCGTTCCGTTCAAATGATGGATGCGTATCGCACGAGCTTAGGAAATAATGCATCGGAAGTAGCGAGAAACATCCCACCTAACGACCAATATAATACTCCTGGCCCCGTATACTATAGGTATTACCGGAAACAGTCTATGTATATCCTCACGAGTAACCGTCGCATCCACACCCGAGGTCACATGTTGCCAACCAAACGTAGATAGTAACATGGGTGTACTTTTTCAAAACAGAAGGTAAACGTTGTTTGAGAAGTTCGAATTGACTTGAGGTCTTGGTTCCACCTTTGTACCACCCTAGGATGTTAATGTTAACGTCCTCCAAATGATCCTTGATATGTATGACGCTTTGCTGTCGCTCAACACTATAGCTACGCTGTGCTGTGTCCGGTCCGCGTTAGGTTGATTGAGAGGCCTGGTCAAAAACTTCCTAAGTTTTGATTCAGTCATGAATACATTTACTTAATTAAACAATCAACAACAAAAATATACATGTACATACTACAGAGCATTTAGGAATCTCAAAACGTGTAAGCCATAAAATAAACTAACTTACCAATTTCACACAACTGCAAACTATATATGTTAATATATCACCATTTTTTTTATAAAAAGTTCAAGTTCACAGAGTTGATTACGTCCAAAACTGTCCAACCAATCACCAGTATCCTGTTTCTATCAGACACGTCATACCGGAACCGGAAGTCATGACATCCCCGCTCAAATGCCTGTTATTGAGGATCCTGTCCACGACGCCAAAATGTAACATGCGAAATAATCACATACTCGTCCGGTTGTGTTCAATCTGTTGTTTATTCATTGGATAATGACATCCATGTCTCACAGGCATTCGTCTGCAAACATATTATTAAACAACTTTCAGTTTCCTTGCAGACCATTATACATTTAAAGAGGCATCACGGTAAAACTATATTTTTTATGCTTATTTAGAATTATTGTATATATGAATCAAACGTATAATCTTATGGAAAATTCATGGGCGATTTACGCTGAAATATGTTCCCAAAAACTTTAATCAATAATTAAAAAAGGGAATCACTATTCGTTCACATATGATAACGCATGCGCATAACAAGCTACATCGGTAAACAAAAAATGGCGATCCGCGTGACCTACATGTAACTACCAAGCGAAAAGTGGCCGTATGGTCAAACTTCAACGTAAGGATTATATTACGGAAGCATAATGAGGGATGGGAAGTATTCAAGGGAGAAACTAACAGCCAAATTGTTTGCATGTTACAGTTTTCTTCTGGATAGTCGGTGACACAGTTTTGTTTTGGTTTTGGGGCCTCCCAAGGGATAACTCTTCCATTCCTCTGTTACATGAAATGCGTGTGTAAAACTTGAAAGCGTGTTTTGCAATATTCCCTTTATAATATTTCAGTAAAACGGCATAATTGAAATATATTGCTGAAGAGAAAGACCTTTTCACATACAAGAAAACCCGTATGGGGGGGGGGGGGGGGTGGAGGGGGTTACGTTGTAAAACGCCGGCATAGGTGCGATTGAGTTTAATGTATAATTACATACAGATTCAATTTGGACAAAATGAATAAATTTATGTCATCCTGTGCGGATAAAAAATGCTTGTCATATCTAATCTATAAAATACGGATTGTACAAATAGTATCGGGTTTGGACCCTGGTATTGAATTTGATATGAATCAAAATATATGCAATATATAAGTGAAGTCATTAATTTATAAAAAAAAATCATATATATGTCCCATGTCTGCAGTTGTGTTGAAAATGTTAACGAACCTTTAAATTTACATAAAAAAAGTAAAATGAAAACGGAGCTATCATAACGTATACAAATGGATTAAGTATTGGACAATTATCTTCTCGACAAGTTCCAAATTTGATATATATATTATACATGTGTTCTACATGTTTAGTGCGTGGTGCGTCATATGAGTGCACGGACTTCCCTGATACATAATTGTAAGTGTTAAAGTATGTTGACGCTGAAAGTTGGATAGATTTTAGATGAATATACAGATAGTCTGAAAAAAAATCTTCAAGACATCGAGTTGTATAAAAAAATCGGAATCATTTCATTTTATTTTTGTACTTTAAAATGCATGCACACCTTTTGTGAAATGGTTCTAAATGAGGATTCGTGAAGATAACTTTTTACAGAAATTAAGGTTTGCCCTATGGTTGTCATCGTCGGAAACCCACATGACACTGTTAAACGTACGATGTAAGAGTGCAGTCTGGCGATGCATGGTTGTATCCAGGTACTGATGTCGATAAATGATGCATATATGTCGACATAAATTTCTTCATATTAACATCGTGTGTAATTAACGTCTGATTATTAATGTGAATATGATTCAAAAAATGTATACACGGATTTTGTGTCTGGTTCATCATCGGACCTATACATTACGCGTCCCCTCCCTTTGGGCCCCTCGTCGACTTGCGACAAAATAGTCATCTGACTGACGCGTGATTAGCGGTATTTTTATCGGGCTTTCCCGAGGAATGCAATTTTTCAAGTGGCTAATAAACACATTTTGAGTGGACTTTGAATATTGAAATAACAGGAAAATGTATCTGGTAGTGCAGACAGCATGTACATTCAAGAACTTCATTGTAGACTTCCCCGGGATGCCCCTTTAACAAAACATACTGTATTTTAACAATAATGTAATTACATAAAACGAATCGCATGTTAATCACATTAATCCATTATTCACATCACGTATATATTTGTCATAAATTACCCTGAATTACAGTATATTGTAACATGACAACGTTAACAGTGATCACAATGAATAATACAACTCACCCTAAATAAGGTTAGACGGGAATTCACTGCTTTCCTACATGGGTATTGAACAGCCTGTGATAAACATAAACAAGCTTTCAATAACACACTCTGTCGATGTGAATAAGTGCAAATATCAACATGATTGTAAAATACAACTTAATAAAAACACTAATATCTAGCTCTGGGATTCGATCCCCCGACTACGAAGCTAGGATTGAAAGCCTTTGACGTTATCCATTACACCATCGTACATCTCATTATTTGTATGTGATAAAAATACTGCGAATCTCTTTACAATATATAAGTATAATTGAACAAAGAGATATGAATAACATTGATCCCAAATACATGTACGTTAATCTCAATGTACAAAAATATCTAAATAGTTACCGTATCTAATATTTCATATACACGTACATTAATTATAATTAGATGCATTACTCACAAATATATCTGGTTTCTACTCGATGTTAATTCGATCAGCTTGATGTTCACATATACATGCACAGGTATCGATCGTTCACTGTCTGATCAGGAAGTGCGCTATATCGATGACAAAGGACTTATATTTCGAACAGACCGCTTTAATCTGATTGGTCGAAATAGTTCGTAATTTTCCGTAACAGAACCCTGAACTTATAAACGTCCTTTTAAAATCATACACATATCAACGGTGTTTCCGAAATAATTAAATAAAAATTCATAAAACTAACTAATAAAAAATAACATTAATATAGTTTCAACATACTTCCATGTCACGTTATTGTCATGTGACCCAGACAATTACGGAATCTACTTCAACGTATGTATACTATATTAAATGAATAACATCACAAAAGAAATAACCAGGAAATACAAAGTATGTACAATTCACCTTGTTACATTCTTCCCTGCTTAGGGTTGATGTCTCAACAACCTGTTATTTTTCAATAAAAAAATAATTTCCAAACAATGTATAAAAAATACTTCGAAACCGGAATATTGATTTTCCAAACTAATAACTAAGCTGATTGAGCTGTAGAAAATTATTTGAAACATAACCTTTCCAATATAACTAATACTTTGCACAAAAATTAGATTGCAAAATGTATTCCTTCGAAAAACTGTTTTGTTTGCACATCTGATGAACATACCAGATACATGCACTACATACAAACAGATTACTTATTAAAAGATGAAAAATCGTTAAAACCTTCTTGCAATGTTCGTCCTAACGAAGCACTCAGAGATGTACCTAGCATAGCTACAGCTTGACTGAAATCCTGATAGGAAAGACCAGGCCTAACAACCACCGACATCTCGCTGTCATGCGTAGCCGCTGTAGGCTTCACCGCCGATTTAGGAAGGTGATGAGGGTTAGAATGCTGTCCTTTTGTCTGACGGCTTGATATCCTCCTTCCTGAAGCTTGACTCTCTGCTTCCGTTTCAGATTCAGTATCTGCTGTGACGTCACTATGCCGCTGACGCAATCGTTCTTGCGTGATACCCGGAGTTTGCACTGTTCTAGGTTCAACGCGTTTGAGTAACGTCTCATCTCTGTCTCTCACTATTTCCTCAACGATATGACATTTTCCCTGGCTCCCCTTTCCCGCTTTGCCAGAAGCGTGTCCTTGTAAAAGGGGTTCATCGTACACATTCCAGACGCTCCCGTCGGAATCATCCGTTTCACTTGTTTCTGAGTGTTCATTGATGTCATTTAATGACGTCGTATTGCCAGTTTCCTGTTGATTTACTTGAAGTGACGAATTCAACTCACCTCCACCAGCTGTTTTAATGCTGTCATCAGCATTTCCATCTTTAGGATCATCACAGTCAACAATTTCCTTGGTGTCAAGAATTTCCCTGCGTGTCACAGATTTCACTGGTCCTACACCGTCAACAAGCTGTATCTGATAAACTTTATCTTGTAGCTTACCCACAACCTTATACAGTGTCGATTTCCACGCATCCTGTATCTTGTTCCGTCCTGCTGGATGGTTTCGAAGGAAAACTCGAGATCCAATAGCTATGGAATGTTCCTTTGATGACTTGTTCATATACTCCGATCTCTCTCCAGCTTTCTTCCTTAATAACGTTTCTGCTAGCCTTCTTGATTCGGACATACGGCGTTGATGTTGCTCCAGCCATTCATCCACAGTACCACTGAGATTACCTTGAGGTCGTCTGAATACATGATCAATCGGTAGTTTCGGATCCCGCCCATACAATAAATAAAATGGCGATAAACCCGTTGATGCATGCGGTGTTACGTTGTAATTGTAAACCAACTCTGGTAGATATTCTGACCATTTCCGCTTTTTCTCTGGCGACAAAGTCTTTAACAAGTTATGCATTGTTCTGTTAAAGCGTTCACATTGCGCGTTCCCTTCTGGATTGTATGGCGTTGTCCGAGACTTTGTGACATTGTAAATATTACATAACTCCTTGACAATGTTACTTTCAAAATTTCTGCCCATGTCACTATGAATACGATTTGGTATGCCAAATTTCAAAAACCAGTCTTTCACAAGAATTTTAGCCACCGTCGTTGCCTTTTGATCTTTGGTTGGGATCGAGGATGTAAATTTTGTGAACACGTCCGTAATAACAAATACGTTTTCCCTGCCGTCTGACGCTTTCTCGAGTTGTGTAAAATCGATAGCAACAACTTCCATTGGTTGAAAAACTAAGAGATGCGCCATCGGTGGTTTGACTGTTGATACGGGCATTTTTGCGACCATGCAACGCTCACATTGTTAGATCCACTTATGAACAGCATTCTCCAATCCAGGCCAATAACATCGTTTTCTAACTAACGACACAGTGCGCTCCATTCCTTGATGGCCTGACAAGTTGTGTAATGATTCCAGAATTTGAGATCTCATCGATTCGGGCGTTACGAAAAGAAACTTATCGCCGATTTCTGGATCCATAATTTTGTACCATAAAATTCAATCTTCCTCGATCAGTCTATCCCACTTCCGTAATATCTTACGAGCGACCTTTGGTTCTTGCCGTAGTTGACGTTCTGTGAGTTTATGTCCTGTTTTCCACCACTTCCAGATAACGCTTATGTTTTCATCGTGTAACTGTCGTGAAAGAAGTTCCGTTCTTGAGTACTCAGGAAATGTTAATGTTGCAGCGGATTGCTCATTTGTTATTACTGTAACGGATTCTTTCATTACGTCAACTGCACGTAGTTCGACCGAAACACATGTTGTTTTGGTTACATTTTGTAACAGAACGTTGGTTTCCACTGGGGACCTAGATTGTCTACTGAGCGAATCGGCGTTGGTGTTCGTTTTCCCTGAACGATATTTGAAAGAAAAATCGAACTGTGCTAGTTGTGCAGCCCAGCGCATTTCCGTTGCTCCTAACTTTGCAGTTTTTAGATAACTGAGAGGATTGTTGTCAGTGTAAACAGTAAATGGTCGTCCTAACAGATAATCCCTGAATTTGTTTCATTGCCAATAGCTCTAATTCCATAGAACTGTAGTTGTCCATATTTCTCTCTGAGGGTCTTAAACTTCGTGATGCATATGCAATGACTACCTTTTGTTGTCCTTGTTCTTGAGAGCGTACAGCTCCCAATCCATCATAACTAGCGTCCGTTTCGACGATAAACTCCAGAGTAAAGTCTGGATAACCCAGTATCGGTGCTTGGATTAACCTCTGTTTCAGAGTTTGGAATGCTTTCTCTGCTTTGTCGTTCCATTTCTCGGTAAAATGGCGCTTATCAGTCATTGATGATCGTTTCTTTCCCTTTTTATCTTGCTTTTTGAGTAGGTCGTGCAAGGGCTTTGCAAGCTGCGAAAATCCTTTGACATACCGACGATAATATCCACATAGTCCCAGAAATGAACGTAATTCTTTCTCATTGGTTGGTGTTTTCCATTCTGAAATTGCTTTTGTTTTTCCAGGATCCGTTTCAATTCCCCGTTCAGAAACAACGTGTCCAAGAAATTTTGTTTCCCTTTTGAAGAAGTGGCATTTGTTGTTTTTCATCTTTAATCCATGTTCTTTTAATCTGCTGAACACATAATCCAACCGTTTCAAATGCTCCTCTATTGTCGACGAAAATACCAATATGTCATCCAGATATATCAGCAAAAGATCGAAATTTGCCTCCGCCATGCAAGCCTCCATCAGCCGTTGAAACGTCGCCGGACTGTTACAGAGTCCCATTGGCATACGGTTATACTCGTACAGTCCACCTGTTCCTACTCGGAACGCAGTTTTATGACTATCTTTTTCATTAATAGCCACTTGGTAATAGCCTTGTGCTAAATCCATAGAGCTGAAGTACTTCGCACCATGTAACGCATCCAGAGCCTCCTCTATACGTGGTAACGGATAGGCGTCTTTGATGGTTTTATCATTCAAAAGCCGATAATCGACGCAAAACCTTAAACTACCGTCCGAGTACCACTGGCGCAGCATACGGACTTACACTCTTCTTGATGATATTTTGACGCAGCATTTTGTTAATGTGGTCTCTCACTTCTTCCATCTGATGAAATGGAATTCGCCGATGAGCAACTTTGATAGGAATTTCGTCCGTTGTCTGAATCCTATGTTTGATGAGATCTGTATAACCTAATTCTTCATCATTCTGACAGAAACATTCTTTGTACTTATAAAATAGCTTTGCTACTTCCTTCTCTTGATCAGGTGTTAAATCAATATCCCCCACGTCTATCGTAAATGGTAATTGATCCAGTTTTGTTATTTCGTCCGGTACTGCCTCAACTTCAATAGTCTCTATCCTCACTTTGATTTCAGACTCCGTAACTTGTACGTCATATGCTGTTGAAGTCGTACATTCAGTACAGTTTTCCACGGCATGCGCTGTTCCTATCCGGCTTTTGTGTGGTAACCATACATCCTCACTACCAAGATTAACAACTCTTACAGGAACTCGACCGTTGTTAACTTCACTGAAAGTGTCTACAACAACCACGTTCTTTGGCAGTGAACCACTGTTTCCCTGTATCGCTTGAATAGCAACGGTATATGGTTTGTTGTGCTTTGATTGACGAGTTGATCCAAATACAACTTTCATGGAATATGCTGGTACCTTGATTGGCTGATTTCCTTGAATTTTCACAAAACTGACATGATCATCATCTGTGGCTGTGGACATCTCATATAGAGAAAGGACCTCCATCCACGGCTGATCACTGGTACCTTCTTCCGTTGTCGACTTTCCCTTGTCAGTTTGTGTCGCTTCTTTCATCAATTTGAAGAAGTTACTCCCTAACAGACCTGGAACCCTTTCCTTACGTTTGATCCCATTACCGTCTGTTGGATCCTTCACACCAGCATACCAACTCCCGATACCTTTTGATCAACGATGGTAATGTCGACCTCTACATATCCAATATATGGAACCTCCAGTTCGTTTGCACCCGTAACTCGCATCCATTTGGTGATATCAATCAATTCGTTTTTCAACAACACCAATTTCCTGAAGAAACTTTCGGTGATGGTTGAAATTTGGGAACCGGTGTCAATCAAACATCTGATCTTCTCTCCTTCTATCAGCACATCTACCTCCGGACATTCTCCCACAGCGTTCTTAAATATGGATTCCTTTACTTTGGAGTCAAGAAAGCTATTTCCCACTGCCTGACTCCTTACAGTGGGTTCTGTGCGTTTAAATTCTGCCTTGCGGTATCCTGTTTCTTATGAGAAATGCGTCCACTATCGCCATGTTGTTTATTTTGCTGTCCTGGTTTCTGTTTCTGTTCTGTAGGACATTCTCTACTAATATGGCCACGACCTCCGCAGTTATAGCATTTTATCGCCCCTCTGCCTCTGCCAGTTCCTTTAGGAAACCTACTGGATCTTTCCCCTATCAACTGTGTTAGCGCGTCTAGTTGTTGCTGTTGTTTTGCTAACATTTCCTGTTGACTTTGCAGCATGGCTGTTACTGCTGATGGGGTAAACGACTCCTTGGTTTTGAGTTCCTCACTTGTTACGCAAACCTCCTGTTCTGTCACAGAGGCGCTTTTATGGCGGACTGTGACTGTTTCATCTTCCGCCCAACGAAGTACCATCTGCCTGAAATCTGTAAATGATACCTCCCTATGCTCGAACATGAATCTTCTCATTTCACGTCTCAGCTGTGTGTCGGCTACACCATCTGTGAATCGTTCCTTTAGCATTAAATCTTTATCTCCAACTATCACTCTATCTTTTGGTTCCTCTGATAAAATCTTTGTTGTAACTGTCCAACAGTTTCGGCTTCTTGAAATGTTGTTCTAATTATGTCCAAAATTTTACAAGCGGAAGATTTTTCTGGCTCTGGTCTAATACGAATTTCGTCCTTAGCTTGTCCTTGCAAGTGTGCATATAAAAATTCCACCTGCGCGTCACTTCCGGTGATAGTTTTTAAATGATGTATTGCATCCTCTATCCACTCCTCTGCTGTAGGATCTGTCTCCTTCACAGGTCTACCTGTTTTTGTTGAAATAGACAGTTTTCGATGTGCTTGTCAATGATTCCAAGTCCTGTTTTGTTTTTAACAGTTCCTTCTCTGAATGATCAGCGCGGGCAGTCTCACTGTCTATCCGTTGAACTTCCTGTTTTAATATGTCCAACTCTGTTTTCAATTCTTCCATGTTTGCCATTTTGTTGCAGTTCTTTTGCACTTTTATGTTCCGTTCCGTTCAAATGATGGATGCGTATCGCACGAGCTTAGGAAATAATGCATCGGAAGTAGCGAGAAACATCCCACCTAACAACCAATATAATACTCCTGGCCCCGTATACTATAGGTATTACCGGAAACAGTCTATGTATATCCTCACGAGTAACCGTCGCATCCACACACGAGGTCACATGTTGCCAACCAAACGTAGATAGTAACATGGGTGTACTTTTTCAAAACAGAAGGTAAACGTTGTTTGAGAAGTTCGAATTGACTTGAGGTCTTGGTTCCACCTTTGTACCACCCTAGGATGTTAATGTTAACGTCCTCCAAATGATCCTTGATATGTATGACGCTTTGCTGTCGCTCAACCCTATAGCTACGCTGTGCTGTGTCCGGTCCGCGTTAGGTTGATTGAGAGGCCTGGTCAAAAACTTCCTAAGTTTTGATTCAGTCATGAATACATTTACTTAATTAAACAATCAACAACAAAAATATACATGAACATACTACAGAGCATTTAGGAATCTCAAAACTTGTAAGCCATAAAATAAACTAACTTACCAATTTCACACAACTGCAAACTATATATGTTAATATATCAACATTTTTTTTATAGAAAGTTCAAGTTCACAGAGTTGATTACGTCCAAAACTGTCCAACCAATCACCAGTATCCTGTTTCTATCAGACACGTCATACCGGAACCGGAAGTCATGACATCCCCGCTCAAATGCCTGTTATTGAGGATCCTGTCCACGACGCCAAAATGTAACATGCGAAATAATCACATACTCGTCCGGTTGTGTTCAATCTGTTGTTTATTCATTGGATAATGACATCCATGTCTCACAGGCATTCGTCTGCAAACATATTATTAAACAACTTTCAGTTTCCTTGCAGACCATTATGCATTTAACAAAACATACTATATTTTAACAATAATGTAATTACATAGAACGAATCGCATGTTAATCACATTAATCCATTATTCACATCACGTATATATTTTTCTTCTGTTTAGCAATGTGACATATACTATCCACTGTAGAAATTGAATGGTATCACATATTTTTGCGTGTGGATACAATGTACATCTGGGAAAATTTATTGGCAGCGATATCAGCGAAAATTTCCACACCACGAAGTATTTCACTTTTACAGTACTTGCACAAAATCAAAATATCTTAATGGTTGTAAGGTCAAGGTCACAGTTGTTATTTTTAGAAATTCATTGTCAGCACTCTAGGGGCTTCATTGCTTCATGGATTTCATCAAACTACACATACTAATACAAAATCAAAATATCATTAATGAGTTCGAGTTTTAAGGTTATCGGGTCAAGGAGTTTCAGGGTTGTCCGGTCAAGGTCACTGTTGCTTTTTTTAGACAATGATTGTCAGCACTGTAATGGCTTTGTTTCTTTATGGATTTTCACCAACTTCACACACATGTAGAGGATTAACATGTCTTGGACAAGTTCAAGTTTCAAGGTTGTTTGGTCAAGGTAAATCAAAATTGGCATACATGTATATCGGCTGATTTTATATGTGGAATGGTTCAGAATGCAGGCAATGTGAGAAACAAAAAGAGTCCAGTGGCTCTGCAATTCTGTTGCCTCATTTTAATGCCAACTCATGAACTTGTCTTTCAAGCTTATTCAACCAGATTTCTACTTTCTACACACAAACTTCGAAACTGTTTTGTGCAAATGTATTTAAAGGCGATACTAAGAGCTGATTGAACTGAAATGAAAATGTGTAAATTCCGGAATATTCGAAAAGTGTATGAAACATATCTAAAGGGTTAAAATTGGTAACATTCCATTAAATGTTATGTTTTCTAAACTGATGAGATAACCGAACACAAAGATAACATGCTATCCTATCATTCCAATCCCAGTTTGAACTAATGCCGAACATCGTTGCTTGCATTAGTGTTTAGTTTAACTACCTTCATCTGATACGTTCATCATTCCAGTACACTGTAAGATTATGTTCGGTAAAGCTTGTTAAAACATAATTTTACATCATAATAATAATTAGCTCGTGTTTGGACCAATTTCCAAAAGAAATACATTTGCTGAAGGCAAATGTTATTTTAAGAAGGAAAATCAAGGTCTCGGTTGTGTTAAATAACCAGAAAGTACCTTAAAACGGCATATTCCGCTAAATTTGGCCCATTTCTGCTAAATTTCGCTGCCGCCATTCGACTAATTATAGGAATCTCAACATGGTACGAAATCAAACATTTTCTACATTTCTTAAAACCTTAATTGTTTGGACTATTAAACAACAACCTATTTTATTCATAACAGGATTTATTCTTTAAGATACTGATGCTTTAGTTATAATTTTATTATCGTTTTCAATATTGAAAAAACATTTCTTATTATTTTTTTGCGAATCGGCACTGAACGCGGGAACAAGTAATGGTGACGTTTTCGGAAAAGTCACGTGATTGCTCATATAAAAATAGAACCGGAAATAAACACAAGACTGTCATGATCAGGTATATAAACGTAGTCGTGGTAAACAAATATGGCAGCCAGACGAAAACAGAGTCGCATCAGGCTCAAAGGAAGACTAGCCAATAAAGAGACTATTAAAAAGATCGGAACAGATACATCGGATCAACAAAAAGAAACACAACACCCATCAAAGAAGACCAAGACCATGGTTTGACGGACGAAGTGGTCATGGTTGCATTGACAGTACTTTTCGGGAAAACCAACTGCAAAATGTAAATCTGAGGTTTTGTTGGCGAGATAATTTACGGTTTGGCAATGCAAGTTACCATTACGTACATAACATGTCCGAGCAGTGTATGTCAGCAACTTAGACCCCACAGGAAAAAGAACTTCAGACTAAAGTTTTGACACCGATTCAACAGTGTATCTACATGTAGGTAGGTAGCAAACTAATAATATAACATTCAGATGGAGAGCGCAGCTATAGGCCTACATGCACATGTACATGTACCACAGGGACCTGGAAATTTGTTACAGCTAATTTAAACTAGTTTTGGACCTAAACTAGATGTTCAGTCTAAGTTTACACTTCTTGGTGGGCTTACATTTGTGTGCATTTAGGATGTTTCTAAAATAAAAAAAATATCCATCTTTCCAATGGTATCAAGCGTTTTTTCATACCTCAACTGAAAAATGTGATTTTTGATGAAAGAAATGTAGGTAGGGTCGTTTTTTCAACATCGAAATCTTTCAACCCCTTAGCCTTTACAACCATTTAAGCCTGAGGGAGCATTTTTATCGAAAATAGATCTAAACCTCCCAAAATTGTAAAATTACTTTAAACAATGAGTTAAGGTCCAAAACTGGCTGAAACAAATTCTCAGGTCCCTGTGATAAATCTTATGAGAGTACGCAGACATTAAAATTTAATCAGGTTTGGAATAGAGCGTATTCTGACACGAATCTTCATTTCAACAGCAGTTACTCATCACTTATTTTCAATCATGTTCTTCCTTTATAATAATGATGTAAAATTTTTCCTGTGACGAATTGAAATTAAATCTTCCAATTGTTCCTAGTTTAAATACACAAATGAACAAACTGCATACATGTTAGTTGTTATGGTCCATATATAAGAGGAATGATTTAATCCTATATATTCAAACAACGGAAAAAAAACAATGCATTTAATTCATTTGACCCGATATTTTGCTGACTTTGCAAATGACCTGCATATTTTTTTGAGTCAACTGGAAATTGAATAGGCCTAACTGTTACGTAATCAATTTGCGTAATTGTGGTTAAAATATTTCTAGGTCATGTGACATCAAATACACGATACATTTATTATATTAAATAATTTATAAATACACAAGTCAGAAATTTCTCATAGCCCCCCCCCCCCCCCCCTTTTACGCGCATTATACTGCAATATTTTGATTGTGTTTTGTAGATTATGAAAATTAATGCACGGCAAGATGTTGGAGTATGTTTAACCCGCAAATATTAGACCTAAAGCCATAATCAAAGGAACAGTTGATCAAGTCCCAAAGTAATCTTTATGACACCAATTCACTAGAAAATTTACTTTTATATGCATGTTATCAAGAATATTTTGTAACTGCTCCAACACATCACTGTTCATTAATTGACCACAATTTCTATGCAAGTTACTCATTTATTCCTTGAATATAGAGTCTGAATATGTGGTGGCTTTGCCTGCCTAGGCTGGCGCTGTTCTATTATTAGAACAAGCTTAGTCTGACCCAACTCAGGTCTGCAGTTTTAAGTCTGAAGTATTCTAACTATATATATCTGATCTGCAATATATTGTGCAAGCAGAGGGATGAGTTACAATAAAAGTTTAAGTCTGAATATTATGTAAGATATTCAATTATTGGCTGCAATGCATTTATTTTCTTGCAAGTTGAATTTATTGCAGTTATATGCATACAATGTTTACAAGTATAAAATGGCGGGGAGACTGTGTGTATGAATACTCCTTAACATTTTATAAATACATTTTTATTGTTGGAGTCCTGGAGTTAACAAAATAAAGGGAGATAACTTATATTGTTTAAATTTCAAGTCTTATTGTTGTCAACACTGGAAAGATTGTGGACTTTGACTTGAGAACAAGAAGCTGTGTGAGTGTGTGCCAGACTATCATCTGGGAAGGTCCGAGACAGTTTCAAAACATGAATGAATGTTAATTGGACAGGTTTGTAGAGTTAGTCAAAATTGTATATAGATCATTTTGCGTATCTATAAAACTGACTTGTACCAGTAGATTCACTCTTATTACCATGGGAATGTGTGAAAAACATTTTATTTTAATTCAACTATATACAGTTAAACCAGCTGTCTAAACCCAAAGTCACTGGGACCAAAACTATTAGTCTGTTGTTTAAAAAATTGTCGATTTGTATTAGAGGTATTATAATTATAGGTATAAGTTCTTAGAACTTGGCCATATATTAGACAGGAATTCTTATTACACAGCAGCCAGTTTAGTCAATGTCAAGTGGTAGGGTAAAGGTATTTGATAATTTTGCCTACTTTTGATCAATACCACATATTTTTTCATATTTTTTTTTTTTTTTTGTATCAAAAAGGAGAAAATGGAAATTCATCAATTATTTGCAACTCTATATATAACATTATGACTTTCTACAGGTTTTATGATTGGACCGTTTCTTTGGAAACAAGAGTATCTTCTGCTGAGATGCAATAGATGAAGGATACAGTTGCCTGAACAAGGTAATATTGGCTTCATAAATACCCTCAGTTTAGTGCAATATCTCAAAAAAGTTGTCTTTGTATAATGTACATGTATATCTTACATTTGTTTTACGATTTGTATTTATTTTTATACTGACTGATCATGACCTGAGCCAAAATTTCATTTGTAATTTTCTGATAAAATTTGTCTTAATTTTACAAGATAAATACTTCATATTTTTTCATGAGAAATGTCAAGGTCATTACTTCTCTTTATAAGCATCAATATCTGTATGAAGATTAAAGTTTAGTGTTCTACAAACATATCTTGGGTCAATATACATTTGCTAAGTACTTGTATAGCTGTCTATTGTCAATTTTGGATATGTATATATGTGAAAATTTGGAAACTGCATGTTGACAATATTTTTTTTCTCAGGTGAATGAAAATGCCTTGCTTTCTCCTGGAAGTGTAACTAAATCAGGGACTGGATTAGGAATAACACCATTGCTATGAAGTCTACATTTTCTTAAGACCAAAAATGCATCTCATAAAGGTAAACAATATGCAATTCAGATAAACTTGATCCAGGGATATTCTCCATGATATCGGAAGCAAAGCAAGCTTAAAAGACTCTCATTGGACAATGTTTAATGCAAATATGTCATCAATAGACCAGGAGTTACGTCAGAAAAGATTTTGCTTTCATACTCAAATGAAAAGCATTTCTGCGGTTATTGTTCATATATTGAGTTTCAGTGAAAATATTACATAATTTTGAGTAAATGAATACACTATATAACTGCATTTTATATTTGAAAATGTTATAATGTAGGTCTGTGCCATATTTCAAGGTTAAAGTTAAGCTAAAATTAATCATTTAATTTTATATGAAAGGAAGTCTTCTTGTATTATTTCCAGATTCCAAAAAATAAATACTTTACGACTGATAATTCTATTTTTTCTTTGTGAATATTGCATTTTGAGTGGAAAGGGAGATAATTAGATTATTTTTTCTTGAATTACCTCCCTTGTATACAAAGAAATGGGTCACACTATGATAATAAGCTACAGAAGACAACTAAATCTATATATACAGTAAAACCCTGTTATATCGCCACCCGTTATACCGCCAAACCCGCTTATCGCCATGAATTTATTCAGAACGGATTTCATCCACATTAATGCACCCGTTTTACCGCCAAACTCGCCTATCGCCATCCGTCATAATATTTCCAGAACAAATGGTTAAAATAGCACTATCATGACCTCATTAATATCCCCAAACTGAAGTCAGAAGGACGCGTTGAAATGTTATTGTTACGTGACTGACTGCCGACTGACAGGTGACCACGTGTACACACATGGAATCAAGGAACCATGGCTATTCCTTTGTTGTCTTTCTACTGGTAAGTTTTGGAAGTTATGATGAAAACATTATCATGAAACCATTCAAATTCGCGGAAAAAAACATCCCTCTCCTCATCATCATCAAAGGCCGACTCGATGCCGGCATTTAAAATTTGTGCATCCAAGTTCGTGTTGGTGAAGGAAATCTCCGAGAGTATTGAATTTTTCAAATTTTTGAACCTGATATACCGCCAAACTCGTTATATCGCCAACATCGCTGAGAACAGAAGGTGGCGATATAACGAGGTTTTACAGTATGTGCAAAACTTTTGAAGAAAAAAACATTGATAAGAATTGTTTTGCTTGAATCACCCAGCTTCTCCTTTGAAGGGGATTTTCTTTCATTGTTTTGCCTAAGATTCATAAATCAGGGGAAAATTAAAATTGACCCGTCTTGACCGGTACGTTGCCCTGAACTGACTTGCCAGCTCACCAGCTGCATGTGCCCAACATGACACTACAGGTGAGCCACCTATCGGGCGATCCATTAGAGAAAACTATTTCACGCTAATTCCTTGTAGTCAACCGCACGAAATATGATTTCTGACAAATACAATGTTTACATGAATTTAATGCCCCCGTCATGAAATGGAAGGGGGGGGGGACATATAGTGTATCCATGTCTGTCCCGTCCCATGGTAATGTAACCAGATTATTTAAATAACTACTGATCTGATTGTCATCAAACTTCACATGTGTAATAATTAAGCATGTAGAACTAATTTCATACGGAGAAAGGGGGGCATTTATGTCCCACAGTCATTTCTAGTTATGAGGCTTGGTGTATTATCCCCTCGCGACGAAAAGTCGGGGAGGGGATATACCGTTCCGTTCGTACGTACATAAGCACGAAAGTACGTACGTACGTATGTTCACTTTTTGTCAGCACTCTGCGACTTCATTTTTGAACGGATTCTGACCATATATGGGTCCAGCATGGTCATACCTTGAACGAGTTCGTGTTTCAGGGTGCCAAAGTCAAGGTCAAAGTCACCGTTACTATTTATAGAAAATCTTTGTCAGCACTCTTGCAACTTCATTTCTGAACGGATCCTCACCAAACTTCATATACAGGTCCAGCATGGGAATACTTCGAATGAGTTCGTGTTTCAGGGTGCCAACGACAAGGATAAGGTCAGCGTTACTATTTATAGAAAATCTTTGTCAGCACTCTTGCGACTTCATTCCTAAACAGATCCTGACCAAACTTCATATATGGGTCCAGCATGGGAATACCTCGAACGAGTTTGTGTTTTAGGGCGCCAAGGTTAAGGTCAAGGTCACCGTTACTAATTATAGAAAATATTTGTCAGTGCTGTTGCGACTTCATTTTTGAATGAATCCTGACCAAACTTCATATATATGCCAATTAAACCTTCTGAACAAAGGAGAATGCTTATATATGCATTTAGATACACACATAATATAATCACTATCAGAAAATGAAGTTGCTAGTATGATGCGTAACCAGATACTGTTGAATGCATAACAATATGTATCATATTTATCTGGCAATTAGCCCATGCCTGATAATAAGCCCATCCATGTCTATTGCAGTTCAGTGCAAATGACAACTGATGTTATTACAATGTCCTGCAATAACCCCGACCCCCATTTTGCGTCAGAGTTCATGTGTTAGCACTCGAGGGGATTTGTATCGTTTGCGATGCCTTGTTTTGTTTTAAAGTCCTATTAACAGCCAGGTCATTTAAGGAGGTTTTGGAGGTGGAGGAAAGCCTGAGTACCCCAAGTAAAAACCACCGACCTACGGTCAATACCTGGCTACTGCCTCGCTTTGGTTTTGAACTTGCAAGTTCTCAGGGTTGGAGGACTAGTGGTAGAATGTCGGAACACCTTAACGACTCGGCCACCATAAGGACTAGTTAAACCCATTGGTACAAATATATAGCACGACTGTGTCATGATAAACGGGAAAGAGGACTTGACATGCAAACTAACAAAATTATCTCGGAATGAAGTCATCTATCAAAAAATGAATTCATCCTTAATGTTTCAGGATTGCGGGGGGTGGGTGGGTGGGGGGGGGTTTAGAAATACAAATACTTTTCCTAGCCATCTGTCTGCCCAATGAAGTTTGTCAGCACTTCTTTCTTTCTTTCATACATTTCCATCAAACTTGGGAGTAGAATTTTTATACACCTCTCAAAAATAATGGTATGGCTTTGTGCGTCCGTTAGTCGTAAACTTTTATTTGTCCGGACATCTACTCCTACAGTTTTCAACCGATTACTTTAAAACTTGCTAGGCTTGACCACCATGACATTAAGTTGTGTTTTCCTGATTGACAGTTTGATTTGACAATATTTACCAGAGTTATGGCCCTTTGGAACTTTGTATCTGATGCAATTTGGGGCATTATGTAGAACATGTCAGAACTTTTTTTGTGTTTACATACCATTATACTTCCGATATGGTACGACAAGTGCATGATCAGCATCATGCCTCCGCTTGTGGTGCTCCTGTTCGCTTAGTCAGCCTCAAAACTATTAGCAGTGTGGGAATGTTTGTGCTGTTAGTCTTCTGTTTAGCAATGAGACATATACTATCCACTGTAGAAATTGAATGGTATCGAATATTTTCGCGTGTGGATACAATGTACCGTACATATGGGAAAACATTTTGGCAGTGATATAAGTGAAAATTTCCACACCACGAAGTATTTCAGTTTTACAGTATTTCCACAAGATCAAAATATCTTAAGGGTTGTAAGGTCAAGGTCACAGTTGCTATTTTCAGAAACTCATTGTACTCTAGTAGCTTCATTGCTTCATGGATTTCATCAAACTACACGGACTAATAAAAAATCAAAATATCATTGATGAGTGGAGTTTTAGGGTTATCAGGTCAAGGTCAAGTTAACTGTGGCTATTTTTAGAAAATAATTGTCAGCGCTCTAATGGTTTCCTTTACTAATGGATTTTCATCAAACCACACAATCTTATACATACAGAGTTAAAATATCTTTGACAAGTTGCAAGTTCAAGTTTCATGGTTGTCGGGTCAAGGTCACTTGCTTTTTTAGACAATGATTGTCAGCACTGTAGGGGCTTTATTTCTTCATGGATTTTCACCGTCTTCACACACATGTAGAGGATTAATATGTCTTGGACAAGTTCAAGTTTCAAGATTGTTTGGTCAAGGTAAATCAAAATTGGCATACATATATTGCATATATCGGCTTATTTTATATGTGGAATGGTTCAGAATGCAGGCAATGTGAGAAACAAAAGAGTCCAGTGGCTCTGCGATTCTGGTGGCTCATTTTAATGCCAACTCATGAACTTGTCTTTCAAATTTATTCACCCAGATTTGTAAATTCCGGAATATTCGAAAAGTGTATGAAACATATCTAGAGGGTTAAAATTGGTAACATTCCATTAAATGTTATGTTTTCTCAACTGATGAGATAACCGAACACAACAATAACATGCTATCCCATCATTTTACTCCCAGTTTGAACTAATGCCGAACAGCGTTTCTTGCATTAGTGTTTAGTTTAGCTACCTTCAGCTGATTCGTTCATCATTCCAGCACACTGTAAGATTATGTTCGGTAAAGCTTGTAATAAGAATAATAATAATAAGAATAACAAAGAAACGGAACAATAACAATAAGTCACCCAATTCCGTTGGGGTGACTTAATAATAACAAGTACTGATTGTAATGGGATACCATTACATAAGTCCCCCAAACCCCCGCAGTTCGGTTTGCAGTGCTCAAATACACTGTAATATATACAGAATTTCATGACAATTGAACGATATCTAATTTCGACCAATCAGAGGCCAGGAAATGGCGGCCATTTTGTTGGATCATGAAACCGAGGTAACGGTTGTATTCGTAGTCATTTAACCCTACATACCAAATTTCATCGGACAATACTTAATGTTCAACCAATCAGAAGCCTTCTGGTTGGCCGCCATTTCGTTTTTAATGAAGACTATTATACATCATGTCATAGAGTATCATCTGAAGGATAGTTAAATGAAGTTTCATTAAATTCCTATTTTTAAAAGCAAAGTGTTAGGCGAACAAATTTTCAACCAATCAGTGACAAGGAAATGTCGGCCATTTTGAATTTCGTCACGAATTATGCAAATAACACCGGGAGTGGTCAATCATTACACATGTGAGATTTCGTTGGAATCAAACGAACAGTTCAGCAGAAAATGGTCGGACAAAAAAAAAACGGCGGAAGAAGAAAAAGAGGTAAAACTAGATTGCAATTGCGAGCAATAGCGGAAGAAGATACATGTATCTAAATTTTGACCAATCAGAGGCCATGAAATGGCAGCTATTTTGTTAGATTCCAAAACTGAGGCTACGGTTGTGTTCGGTTTTTCCTGTTAGACGTCCATACCAAATTTAAGCGAAATCAGAAAATTTTTAAATTCTAACCAATCAGAAAGCAGGCTGACTTCACAGAAATGGCACAATGAAATCATGAATTATGTCCAGTGTTATGGAAGCGAAAATGACAAGTTAATGTGGAATTTAATGATATATAAATGTCGACCAATCAGAGGCCATCAAATGGCAACCATTTTGTCGGATTTCAAAAAACGGTTGTGTTTGGTGTGTCCTGTTACACGTTCATACCAAATTTGAGGGAATTAAGACGATATCTAAATTTCAACCAATCAGAAACCGGGCAATGGCGGCCATTTTGAAAAAAAAGTAGACTTTGACTTCGCCAAATTAACAGCCATCATGCAATCATTACATAACACAAGTTTAATCGTAATCGGCTACATGGAAAAAAAACTATAGCGTCATAAAAATTCTACTTTTTTTCGGAAAAGAGGCTGTGGCGGCACTCTTGGATGGACAATCGAAAAAAAAAAAAGTTATATGCACATCTTCACGTACTCATCAATAATCCTGTGAAGTTTCATTGGAGTGTGATCCGCGGACAAAAATCAGTGTTGGAATAATAAGAATAAAAAGAATAACAAAGAAACGGAACAAAAACAATAGGTCACTTAACTCCGTTGGGATGACTAAATAATAATAATAAGAAACAGAGTACAACCAATAAGTCCCCCACTTCGTTTTGGGGACTTAATAATAATAATAAGAAGAAACTGAGTAAAACCAATAAGTCCCCCACTTCGTTTTGGGGACTTAATAATAATAAGAAGAATAACAAAGAAACGGAACAATAAAAATAAGTCACCAAACTTCGTTGGGGTGACTTAATAATAAGAAACAGAGTACAACCAAAAAGTCCCCCACTTCGTTTTGGGGACTGAATAATAATAAAAAAAAAATAATAAGAAACTGAGTTAAACCAATAAGTCCCCCAAACAGTTAAGTTAAAATTTAAGTTTGGGGGACTTAAATATAGCAATGATGATGTTCGTGACATACGCTGGCTGCTGACAACCAGCTTACTACACGGGGATTCGAGAGATGTAGGTTTATGATAACTATGTGGAAGTTTTAGGGTCGCCATTTTGGTATCGTTGAGAGAGATTTTGCATCCTTGTATAAACTTCATCAACGGGCATCGGAACACCTGGTCTTATTATATTGTACGTTTACAAGGGTTCCAATGTAAATATTTCCTTCTCTCATTCTTTTTATTTGTTTATACGATAGTTTTAGTAGATTAGTTTTTTCAATTTTTAGGAATCGAACAGATAGAAAAGCATTGATGCAACGAAAAATGTAACAATTACGAAAAATGTAACAATTGTTACATTTTTCGTGCGTGGTACACGAAAATTGTAACAATGTTACATTTTTCGTGCATTGTGTCCGAAAAATGTAACAATTGTTACATTTTTCGTGCGTCTTGCACGAAAATTGTAACAATTGTTACATTTTTCGTGGCAACTGTTTTTTAGAGCTTGGACAAAACGGGGAAACTATACACATATCAGTAGTATACCTTAAGGGGGGAAAATGCAGTATGCGCCATCATCACTTTAACTCAGTTTCTGCGATTTTTCAGTTCGATAGCATAGTATCGCTACTATTACAAGTCATGTAGCCGTACACGTTGTATTATGGTGGCTGATTCGAGCCATTCGACTTTTTAATGCATTTCGAGAAACTACAGTTTCGCATTACGATGACCTGAATCAGCTACCACAGCGTATGCGTTTTTGCCATGTCAAATATGACAGCATTCTGGATCTGTCGTCCGAAATATCTTTTATCCAATCCCTTTGCATGTACATCTATGAGCCTTTATATCGGTTTGAGGTAAATAGGAAAAGTCTACCCGAGGTATTAAGACATTATAATGAGAATGAGGGCAGTTTATAGACTTATAAAAGGTAAAATAACGACTTCAAAAAGCAATTGCGAATAATGTGAACAAGTTCATATGGTGCCTTAATTACAGACAAAAGGCGTAACGAGAATAAATGCTCTTTTATGCCGACATTGAAAAACAGAAAGAACAGGGTAGATTTTTAACGATAAAGCTATGTAAACACCTGATATATTCCTAACCTCTACAATATTGAACGCGACCCTGGTGATTATTTCTGGCGTGTAGCGCGGGCTGGATTATCCAAGCATTTGTAAATGAACTATTCGGATCTTCCTGATGTTTAAGGTTGGGTAGGTGGCGCCCAAATTGACTATTTGAAAAATTAAATCCCACGGATAGTATTTTCACCGCCGCACAGAAGAGTTCCACCGGGCAATAATAACTTTTCTGTTATGCAACGATAAATACGTCTGACGCCGCTAGCCGAATTAAAGAACATACATTCACGATCTCACCTGAAAAAATGCATCGGTTATTGATACATGATTAGCGGAAAATAACAAATATATGTATCTGTTTAATGTGAAAGAGTGTTATAGCACTCCCTCGCTGTTTGTCGCTTAAGAAATTATGCAAATGCCGCGTGAACCATTCAAACATTAAAAACGGTATATTTTAGTCCGCAATCATCAGATGGTTGGAAAGTCAGTTCACATTTCATCCGTCCTCCGTCCGTTAATTTATTTGTTATGGCTATTTTTCACGGAAGGTTCCCCTTGATGCCTTGTTGTGCATGTGTTATTTACGAACTGATCGGACAATCCAAAACGGCCCGCTGTGGCCATCTTGAATTTTGGAATTTGTTATCGCTTTTCCTCAGGAATTACTGAGAACATATTCATCAAGTACTTTTTCGTGCGTTGTGCACGAACAAAGTAACATTGTTACATTTTTCGTGATCTGTGCACGAACAATGTAACAAAATTGTTACATTTTTCGTGCGTTGTGCACGAACAATGTAACATTGTTACATTTTTCGTCAACCATTCACGAACAATGTAACAAAATTGTTACATTTTTCGTCAACCATTCACGAACAATGTAACAAAATTGTTACATTTTTCGTCAACCATTCACGAACAATGTAACAAAATTGTTACATTTTTCGTGTGTTGTGCACGAACAATGTAACAATGTACATGGCCGGTCTTACATGTACAATATTTGGCTATGGAAAAGAAATTTAAGCAAAAACGTTTTTTATTGGTCACAATAGTAACAAACTCCTTACTCATGTCGAAGAGTCTAAAAGTCAATGTAAATGTTGAAACAGCTTTTTGCTTGATTGTCTCTTCAACTTTTTTCTATAACTTTGACAAAGTCAGATTTTTTAAATTATTTATATTCAGAACAGGAAATAAGGCTTGAGCACGAAATACATTCTTGAGTATGAGAATGGTTTCATGAATACGAGCCAAGGTCAATATCACAAAATATTGACCTCAACGTGACCAAGTTTTAGCCATTCAGAAAGTGGGAAAAATATCAATTTATGATAATAATACGTATATACTATTGGCGGAAACGCTTATACGTGACCAATGTACAATATATCATGTACACAAGTTGTCCATGCTACATTAATTTCTAACTAGAGGCCCGATAGCCCTTAACAGCCACCTGTGTATGCTGGCAATTGGAATGATATTTCCAATTCCAAAATAATGATTTCTGTTGCCCCTTCAACTTTCAAATGCACGTATTTTTAATACCTTTGATAAACCAAAGGGAAGATAACTTCTAGATTTTTCGCAAACTTGAAATGGCTTCCAATGGGGATGATTCCTGCCAAATTTGAATGAAATTGACAAAGCGGGAGATGAGAAGAAGTTAAAAGAAGTTACCGGACGACAGCATACGACGACAGACGAAACACGATCGCAATAGGTCACCATGACCTTTGGTCAGGTCACCTAAAATAGATCCCGTGGAAATGGTATAGACCATATGGGAATGGCATACATAGACATGGGTATATAACATGTGGGAATAGGTTACCATGTGGGAATGGGTCACTTAGGCATGGGTACATGTATAGACCATATGGGAATGGGTCACTTAGACATGGGTATAGACCATATGGGAATGGGTCACTTAGACATGGGTATAGACCATATGGGAATGGGTCACTTAGACATGGGTATAGATCATGTGGGAATAGGACTTAGACATGGGTATAGATCATGTGGGAATAGGACTTAGATATTGGTAGAAGTCATGTGTGAATAGGACTTAGATATTGGTATAAATCATGTGTGAATAGGACTTAGATATTGGTATAAATTATGTGGGAATAGGACTTAGATATTGGTATAAATCATGTGTGAATAGGACTTAGACATGGGTATAAATCATGTGTGAATAGGACTTAGATATTGGTATAAAGCATGTGTGAATAGGACTTAGACGTGGGTATATATGATGTTTGAATGGGTCACTAAGACATGGGTATAAATCATGTGTGAATAGGACTTAGATATTGGTATAAATCATGTGTGAATAGGACTTAGACATGGGTATATATGATGTTGGAATGGGTCACTAAGACATGCGTATAAATCATCTGGGATTGGGGCACTGAGACACAAGTTTAGACCATACGACTATTAGACTTACATGTATATGATTAAAACATAATTATCACCGATTACCGTTAAATCAATTTTCTGTATTACAAGTATTTATTTATTTGCGGGTTATATAATAATAGTAGTACATAGTGTGTAAATTGCAGTCACACATGAGTTATTTCCATTCTCATACACTCGAATATCGAGTGCCACGAGAATGCCGTTGCGACATTTTGTGTCTCTACAGAACCATTCGACGCGTGTGCAAACTTTTGAAGAGATTTTTGTAGATAGATTTATTAGCCTTTTCATCATAAATGTATTACGATGTAATACCAAACACTGATTGGCATAAAACTCCTATCGTACAATTACCAAATAACGCCTTCCTTTTACTGGGGATGATCTTCAATCTGGCCAGTGACAACTGGACTTAGGGCAGTTCGGTTGCGCGGGAAAAAATAGAATTCGTGCGTTGTGAGAAATTCAAAACGGTTCTAATGTCTTGTAATGATAAGTTTTCCAAGTTTTGTATGGATTTTAAAATAAAAGAAATATATAACTTGGAATCTAACAGTAGGAGTATTGTGAACTAATAATTTCCCTAACAAAATCCGAGTGAAAATTAAGTGACGAAATAATTGATAATAATGAGACCTGGTAGGTCAAAATGTGATCGTTAAAAATTGGTATGTAAATTTCGTTGAGGTTTTTAACTTGGTGATTTTGTAAATGAACGAAATTAAGTCCACACGATATCAAAAATATCTGTTTAGATCTAGATTAATATAATATCAACGACTGTTAACATGATATTTGCAGCAATACTAAAAAAGGTTATCCTGTTATTCCAACCGTGATGTTGGGATATTAATAACATGGATATTAAACCCACAATAAGAGAAAGAGATAATAGTTTATAAGTTTTTGTTTTTTTTAAATGTACCCCCCCCCCCCCCCCCCGAATTAACTACGCTCAATATTCAAATAAGGTACATCTTACTCACTGCAGCAATCACGTGGGGTTTTTTGCTATCTTGGTGAAGTTATTTTGTAATATTTTCTTTCCTATCCATAAAAGGATACAAATTATTGCCTTACGAACAAATTATGTGAACATTATGGAGTACGTCGTCTTTATTTTTATTCAGATTGAGTGAATATTAATGTGGTTAACACAATCAAAATTAACCGATGTAACCGAAAATCAACACGTGATTTACAACTTGAATCCCCGTCATGTTAATTAGGAATTCAGCATATACAGCCAATAATTTATAACGCATTTGAAAGTCGTTTTAGCGCTTGTTTTCGCGTTATAACGTCTTTAGGAAATCGTTATGGCGCCTTTTTTGCGTAATACAGCCTTTTGATTTTTGTATTCTTTAGATTTTAATTTCCTTTGCTGACAAAGTTGACCCTGGAAGGCTTTTGTGAAGAAGCAGTTAGGAACAATATCATCAGTTATTTCTCTGCAAACACTATTTTAAAATTTGGCGAATTCTAAATTTAAGTTAAAAGTGTCTAGTGTAAAAATGTATATCAAGTAATTAAGCATTCTACTATAGGTTGCATCACTGCTGGGTCACATCGAGTAGACTTTCGCTATCTACCTCAAACCGATATCAATTAATATGCATAGGGATTGGAGAAAAATATTTGATAAAAGAATTAGCCTTTTATCTTGTTTAGTTTATGACATTATAAATCCATTGCAGCACGAGGTAAATTGCTCCAACGCGAAGCGTTTACGTTAAATTTACCAACTGTTCCATTGGATTTATAATCTCATAAACTAAACAAAGGAAAGGTTAATTCTTATATTTACAGTATTTTTCTGTAAATTATGCATATTACTCTGTTCAATATAGCCGCATTTGTGGACAAAGATTATATTTCAAACATCAAAAAAAAAAAAGTTGAAGAATTGCTCAAATCAGCAAACATAATAAAATGTACATATATACAGCTGCATGACTTGTAATAGTAGCGATACTATGCTTTCGAACCGACAAATTACAGAAACTGAGTTAAAGTGATGATGGCGCATACTGCGATTTTATTCCCCTTAAGGTATACTACCGATATGTGTATAGTTTCCCAATTTTGTCAAAGCTCTAAAAAACAGTTGCCACGAAAAATGTAACAATTGTTACAATTTTCGTGCAACACGCACGAAAAATGTAACAATTGTTACATTTTTCGTACACCATGCACGAAAAATGTAACATTGTTACAATTTTCGTGTACCACGCACGAAAAATGTAACAATTGTTACATTTTTCGTAATTGTTACATTTTTCGTTGCATCAAAGCATATCAGTTTTGCGTCTCACGTTTACGTAGAGTATGATTGACAAATGTATTAATTGAATCCGTCATTTTAGCGTGCCTCTGGAATGTCACAATGTGTTGATTTAACTTTTTTGAAATATTGATGATTTTAAAGAAAGTCATGATCCACATCATGCTATATGATCTACATATTTTAAATTTACAATATAAGCAAGAGAATGATGCATTTTAGAAAATACACAGTGATTCCTTTAAAGGTTGGTATTCGTTTGATTCAAACCAGATGCTTTAAAAAGTACGATATTTACATTGATAACATCACCCGTTAACCGAGTTCTCCAATTAAGCCCTGTAGCACATCTGTTATAAAATACAACTTTGATAATAGCAAATATCGACATGATACGGTTGTAATCAAAATAATAGACAATTAAATGAACGAAAAACGTCTTAGTATAATGTTTCCATACGAACAATACACTCGTCAAACTTAGATGAATGCATTTGTATATACCCTATCTTTCAACAAACTAACAGATATAAGAAAACAGCGAACCCTAAAATGCATAAAACAATATCTATGCAAAAAATAATCACATAATGTAAGCGTATAAATGAAATATAATTGAAATCATTCCATTTGAATTGTTAGATGGTGGAATGCTATGCAATCACGAGGAGAAAAGGGCCCACTTTTTTTTTTATAAAGACCACTACCCATAAGAAGTGTCACATGGAATTTCGACGAAATATAAACAATAATAATAATTCGGGGTTCTTATATACCGCTTTATCATGACCTTAAAGTCTGCCTTAAAGCGGTTCACAAATTATTATCAGCCAATATCGATCTCAACTTCATGGAGAGCCTAAAACCGGTGCTGCCATTTTCGCGCTCACGTCTCACATTCTGTAATTTCTAGAACTACCCAACCAAGTACTCATTTACAGTTGAGTTGACTGGAACAAGCAGAGAAGGGTACAGTATGTATCTTGCTCAATGATACAATACAAGTGCCGTAACCGGGACTCGATCGGTAACCCTTCGATCACGAGCCCGGTGTCCTACCACTAGACCACCGTGCCTCCATTATTTAAGATACTCCAGTTGATTGATACCAAGTGTGTTGTGGAGCGTTATGTCAAAAAAAGACGTTCCCTTTCTAGGCTTGCAAGAAAGCAGCGTAGTAGAACATAGCATAGATGGTATGCATGATGACATTCCTGACATTGCGCTAAATATTAAGATTTTCTTGATAGTTGTCCGCTGTTGAGGAGATTTATTAGATAACACCGAACCCCATGGTCTCCTTCTCAATTTCACTGAGAGAAAAATATGTATTCGTATAATTATGATATGAGGTTCGGCTTTTTTGAATATACTCATTAATATGCCTACTTTTTATGATTGAATGCTATACCTCAGCTCTCACTTTAAGGCGTCCTTTTCTTTGTCCTTAGTCTTATCAATTTTGAGTTTGTATTATTGTTTCGTTGGCGCGGTGGTATTCCCCGTTTTTCTCCCAAAAAATGCAATAATTCAGGTATGTAAATCGTACACATTTATTTTATGACCCAATGGTAATGTAAATGCTATGTGATAAATTTGACCCTATGTGATGAATCTGATCACCTTTGATCAATATACGATATTAGCTTCACTTATTTTTCGTCAGTTTATCAAAAGTGTCTACACTATTTCTGTTCATTTTGTATGCAAAACTAGCATTTCAGGGTAGATTAGTTGTTCTTGATTTTAAAGCGATGCGATTAATATAATGGAAATGAAAACCAATTTGATAACGACAGTACGCCCACTGCCAATGATAGACAAATTTTATACTGATACTTACTGTGGATAAAAATCTTAAAAAACAAAAAATTACAAAAATTGTACAAAAAAAAAAACCTTACTGGTCGCAATTTTCAACGGGATTAGCAATCACAACTTCAATAAAGCTCTAGGCGAACCATTAACACAACAACTGTAATTATATACAATGATGACAGACGTTTATTTGTGGTTTGCTTAACAGCGTGAAGTTCACAGAAATACAGAGGACGAATATATTGATCCGAATAACGTGGGTTGTTAGTTGTGAGAAGCTATAATGATGGATCTGGCAGCTCTGGTGATCAACCGGCAGCCTTCACCTCATTATGGTTGTATACACCCTACATCTGCGAGGAAACTTTGACTTACGACAGCACTCCCTGTCTATTTCTTAAAATGTCTCCAGCGCGATTGGCGGACATGAAAGAAAGGTTACTTATTAAGCCAATTCAGATGTGTATACGACATGTTCCGGGATTGCTTCCACGTGGAAATGAAGCGCCTCGTCTACCATGTTACTCTCACACATGTCTGGCATGCTGTTATCGCAATGAATCAGAATAGGTGTTGCAGTGCCTCAAAAGACTTCATGTTTTATGTAGATAAGCCACTTTATACACAGAGAAGCGAAGTGGTACCAACTTAAGTCATGTGGGTCGTGCATGGAATTAGGCTAAGCATAATGTAAATCATGCATTGAAAAGCTAATTTGCCTTAATGTGAATATGGAGACCATTTTTAACATATATTGAATAATTTTAATACCCGTACGAACTAACATGATTTACATGGATCGTTTCCATAAAGATAAATACATTTAACAGTTAGGTTCCTGGTGTCTTTTAATTGAAGTAAGTACCATATGGTGCTGAAACAAATACTAACTGGGTGATTATTTCATTTGCTTTGTCTATTATCAGACGATATCTAAACGCTTTAGTCAACGAGACATGACTAGTATATGACTTGTAAGATCAACTTTCCACTGTTGCTACTATGTAATGACAATGCATGATTAAACCGGGCGGAATGCTATCCTAAGTGATTTGGAAGGGTACATGAATGTTGGATGTTAAATGTTTCATTGTGGTTGATGACTCGGTTCACACTTTGAGGACTTGTTTACTTGGATGTCACCAAGTTTACATGGCGAATGACGTGGATGGAAATCGTCCAAAACACCTGGTATTATCATCTTCTACTTTTGACAAGAGTCGCCATGTAAATATTTCTTTTGTTTATATTTTGCCTCTAATTTAATCGATTTTTGATTTCGTATTATGATTTTATTTAGCGCTTTTGTATTCTCTGAATTTTCAATGAGTTTTTACATATCCTTGCTGCCACAAGGCCGCAATACCACCAACATAAGCTGTCCTCTGCACGCATTCACGTATACTGGTTTACACATCACATATGGTTTCATGTCTTTTAATGTTATTACAATTGACAAAAAATATTTATTTATTTTTAAATAGAACAAGCTCGCAGTATATGAACTTATTGTTATACAGAATGTAGTTGTTAATTCACTAATTGGTTTAGGTTTACAACGGAAATGAATCAATAATAAGGAATGGTTTATAAACAAACTTACATAATATATAACGATAGTACAAAACATAAAAAACACCTAAATGAAAAAAAATAAAAACAACACACACACCAACAATAAGACGAATGCAAACTAGGTTGTCCAATTAGGTCAACCTTTGTATGCAAAATAAACTGCTGGTGTAAATGTACCAGGTATAATACAATAAACACTACCGGTGTAAATGTACCAGGTACAATACAATAAACACTACCGGTGTATATATACCAGATACAATACAATAAACACTACCGGTGTATATATACCAGGTACAATACAATACACACTACCGGTGTAAATGTACCAGGTACAATACAATAAACACTACCGGTGTAAATGTACCAGGTACAATAAAATAAACACTACGGGTGTATATATACCAGGTACAATACAATACACACTACCGGTGTAAATGTACCAGGTACAATACAATACACACTCCCGGTGTATATATACAAGGCACAATACAATAAACACTACCGATGTATATATACCAGGTACAATACAATAAACACTACCGGTGTAAAAGTACAAGGTACAGTACAATACACACTACCGGTGTAAATGTAACAGGTACAATACAATAAACACTACCGGTGTAAATGTACCAGGTACAGTACAATACACACTACCGGTGTATATATACAAGACACAATACAATAAACACTACCGGTATATAAATACAAGGCACAATACAATAAACACTACCGGTGTATGTACCAGACACAGTACAATACACACTACCGGTATATATACATTATGTATACAAGGCACAGTAAAATAAACACTACCGGTATATATATATACCAGGTACAATACAATAAACACTATCGGTGTAAATGTACCAGATACAATACAATAAACACTACCGGTGTATATATACAAAGCACAATACAATAAACACTACCGGTGTATGTACCAGGAACAGTACAATAAACACTACCGGTGTAAATGTACCAGGTACAATACAATAAACACTACCGGTGTATATATACCAGATACAATACAATAAACACTACCGTTGTAAATGTACAGGTATAATACAATGAACACTACCGGTGTAAATGAACCAGGTACAATACAATGAACACTACAGGTGTATATATACAAGACACAATACAATAAACACTACCGGTGTAAATGTAACAGGTACAATACAATAAACACTACCGGTGTAAATGTAACAGGTACAATGCAATAAACACTACTGGTGTATATATACCAGGTACAATACAATAAACACTACCGGTGTAAATGTACCAGATACAATACAATAAACACTACCGGTGAAAATGTACCAGGTACAATACAATAAACACTACTGGTGTATATATACCAGGTACAATACAATAAACACTACCGGTGTAAATGTAACAGGTACAGTACAATAAACACTACCGGTGTAAATGTACCAGGTACAATACAATAAACAGTACCGGTGTAAATGAACCAGGTACAATACAATGAACACTACCGGTGTATATATACCAGGTACAATACAATAAACACTACCGATGTAAATGTAACAGGTACAATACAATAAACACTACCGGTGTAAATGTAACAGGTACAATATAATAAACACTACCGGCGTAAATGTAACAGGTACAGTACAATACACACTACCGGTGTAAATGAACCAGGTACAATATAATAAACACTACCGGTGTATATATACAAGGCACAATACAATAAACACTACCGGTGTAAATGTAACAGGTACAATACAATAAACACTACCGGTGTAAATGTAACAGGTACAGTACAATAAACACTACCGGTGTAAATGTAACAGGTACAGTACAATAAACACTACCGGTGTAAATGTAACAGGTACAATACAATAAACACTACCGGTGTACATGTACCAGGTACAATACAATAAACACTACCGGTGTACATATACCAGGTACAATACAATAAACATGGCCGGTGTAAATGTAACAGGTACAATACAATAAACACTACCGTTGTAAATGTAACAGGTACAATACAATAAACACTACCGGTGTACATGTACCAGGTACAATACAATAAACACTACCGGTGTAAATGAACCAGGTACAATACAATACACACTACCGGTGTATATATACCAGGTACAATACAATACACACTACCGGTGTAAATGTAACAGGTACAGTACAATACACACTACCGGTTTAAATGAACCAGGTACAATACAATAAACACTACCGCTGTATATATACAAGGCACAATACAATAAACACTACCGGTGTAAATGTAACAAGTACAGTACAATAAACACTACCAGTGTATATATACCAGGCACAATACAATAAACACTACCGGTGTAAATGTAACACGTACAATACAATAAACACTAGCGGTGTAAATGTAACAGGTACAGTACAATAAACACTACCGGTGTATATATACCAGGTACAATACAATAAACACTACCGGTGTAAATGTAACAGGTACAATACAATAAACACTACCGGTGTAAATGTACCAGCTACAATACAATAAACACTACCGGTGTAAATGTACCAGGTACAGTACAATACACACTACCGGTATATATACATTATGTATACAAGGCACAATACAATAAACACTACCGGTATATTTATACAAGGCACAATACAATAAACACTACCGGTGTATGTACCAGACACAGTACAATACACACTACCGGTATATATACATTATGTATACAAGGCACAATACAATAAACACTACCGGTATATTTATACCAGGTACAATACAATAAACACTACCGGTGTATATATACCAGGTACAATACAATAAACACTATCGGTGTAAATGTACCAGGTACAATACAATACACACTACCGGTGTATATATACAAAGCACAATACAATAAACACTACCGGTGTATGTACCAGGTACAGTACAATAAACACTACCGGTGTAAATGTACCAGGTACAATACAATAAACACTACCGGTGTATATATACCAGATACAATACAATAAACACTACCGGTGTATATATACCAGGTACAATACAATAAACACTTCCGGTGTAAATGCACCAGGTACAGTACAATACACACTACCGGTGTAAATGAACCAGGTACAATACAATGAACACTACCGGTGTAAATGTACCAGGTACAATACAATAAACACTACCGGTGTATATATACAAGGCACAATACAATAAACACTACCGGTGTAAATGTAACAGGTACAATACCATAAACACTACTGGTGTATATATACCAGGTACAATACAATAAACACTACCGATGTAAATGTAACAGGTACAATACAATAAACACTACCGGTGTACATGTACCAGGTACAGTACAATAAACACTACCGGTGTACATGTACCAAGTACAATACAATAAACACGACCGATGTACATGTACCAGGTACAGTACAATAAACACTACCGGTGTAAATGAACCAGGTACAATACAATAAACACTACCGGTGTACATGTACCAGCTACAATACAATAAACACTACCGGTGAAAATGTGCCAGGAACAATACAATAAACACTACCGGTGTAAATGAACAAGGCTCAATACAATACACACTACCGGTGTATATATACCAGGTACAATACAATACACACTACCGGTGTAAATGTAACAGGTACAGTACAATACACACTACCGGTGTAAATGAACCAGGTACAATACAATAAACACTACCGGTGTAAATGAACCAGGTACAATACAATAAACACTACCGGTGAAAAGGTACCAGGTACAATACAATAAACACTACCGGTGTAAATGAATCAGGTACAATACAATAAACACTACCGGTGTAAATGAATCAGGTACAATACAATAAACACTACCGGTGTACATGTACCAGGTACAGTACAATAAACACTACCGTTGTATATATACCAGGTACAATACAATAAACACTACCGGTGTAAATGAACCAGGTACAATACTATAAACACTACTGGTGTACATGTACCAGGTACAGTACAAAAAACACTACCGGTGAAAAGGTACCAGGTACAATACAATAAACACTACCGGTGTTAATGAACCAGGTACAATACAATAAACACTACAGGTGTAAATGAACCAGATACAATACAATAAACACTACCGGTGAAAATGTACCAGCTACAATACAATAAACACTACCGGTGTACATGTACCAGGTACAGTACAAAAAACACTACCGGTGAAAAGGTACCAGGTACAATACAATAAACACTACCGGTGAAAATGTACCAGGAACAATACAATAAACACTACAGGTGTATATATACAAGGCACAATACAATAAACACTACCGGTGTAAATGTAACAGGCACAATACAATACACACTACCGGTGTATATATACCAGGTACAATACAATACACACTACCGGTGTAAATGTAACAGGTACAGTACAATACACACTACCGGTGTAAATGAACCAGGTACAATACAATAAACACTACCGGTGTAAATGAACCAGGTACAATACAATAAACACTACCGGTGAAAAGGTACCAGGTACAATACAATAAACACTACCGGTGTAAATGAATCAGGTACAATACAATAAACACTACCGGTGTAAATGAATCAGGTACAATACAATAAACAGTACCGGTGTACATGTACCAGGTACAGTACAATAAACACTACCGTTGTATATATACCAGGTACAATACAATAAACACTACCGGTGTAAATGAACCAGGTACAATACTATAAACACTACCGGTGTACATGTACCAGGTACAGTACAAAAAACACTACCGGTGAAAAGGTACCAGGTACAATACAATAAACACTACCGGTGTTAATGAACCAGGTACAATACAATAAACACTACAGGTGTAAATGAACCAGATACAATACAATAAACACTACCGGTGAAAATGTACCAGCTACAATACAATAAACACTACTGGTGTAAATGTACCAGATACAATACAATAAACACTACCGGTGTATATATGCCAGGTACAGTACAATAAACACTACCGGTGAAAATGTACCAGGTACAATACAATAAACACTACCGGTGTAAATATACCAGGTACAGTACAATAAACACTACTGGTGTATATATAACAGGTACAGTACAATAAACACTACCGGTGTAAATGTGAGGTGTCTCTCTACACTACATATCCTGTGAGTAGTGTGGCTGTATATAATTTGTTTTGTTTTACTTGTTTGCACTGTATATATATGCACTATTCTGATGAACCAAACGGTTTAAAGTAATAAAAACTTAACTGAACTGAACTGATATATACCAGGTACAATACAATGAACACTGCCGGTGTATATATACCAGGTACAGTACAATAAACACTACCGGTGTAAATGTACCAGGTACAATACAATAAACACTACCAGTGTAAATGAACCAGGTACAATACAATAAACACTACCGGTGTAAATGAACCAGGTACAATACTATAAACACTACCGGTGTACATGTACCAGGTACAGTACAAAAAACACTACCGGTGAAAAGGTACCAGGTACAATACAATAAACACTACCGGTGTAAATGAACCAGGTACAATACAATAAACACTACAGGTGTAAATGAACCAGATACAATACAATAAACACTACCGGTGAAAATGTACCAGCTACAATACAATAAACACTACTGGTGTAAATGTACCAGATACAATACAATAAACACTACCGGTGTATATATGCCAGGTACAGTACAATAAACACTACCGGTGAAAATGTACCAGGTACAATACAATAAACACTACCGGTGTAAATATACCAGGTACAGTACAATAAACACTACTGGTGTATATATAACAGGTACAGTACAATAAACACTACCGGTGTAAATGTGAGGTGTCTCTCTACACTACATATCCTGTGAGTAGTGTGGCTGTATATAATTTGTTTTGTTTTACATGTTTGCACTGTATATATATGCACTATTCTGATGAACCAAACGGTTTAAAGTAATAAAAACTGAACTGAACTGAACTGATATATACCAGGTACAATACAATGAACACTGCCGGTGTATATATACCAGGTACAGTACAATAAACACTACCGGTGTAAATGTACCAGGTACAATACAATAAACACTACCAGTGTAAATGTACCAGGTACAATACAATAAACACTACCGGTGTAAATGTACCAGATACAATACAATAAACACTACCGGTGTAAATGTACCAGGTACAATACAATAAACACTACCGGTTTAAATGTACCAGGTACAATACAATAAACACTACCAGTGTAAATGAACCAGGTACAATACTATAAACACTACCGGTGTACATGTACCAGGTACAGTACAAAAAACACTACCGGTGAAAAGGTACCAGGTACAATACAATAAACAGTACCGGTGTACATGTACCAGGTACAGTACAATAAACACTACCGTTGTATATATACCAGGTACAATACAATAAACACTACCGGTGTAAATGAACCAGGTACAATACAATAAACACTACCGGTGTACATGTACCAGGTACAGTACAAAAAACACTACCGGTGAAAAGGTACCAGGTACAATACAATAAACGCTACCGGTGTAAATGAACCAGGTCCAATACAATAAACACTACAGGTGTAAATGAACCAGGTACAATACAATAAACACTACCGGTGTACATGTTCCAAGTACAATACAATAAACACGACCGGTGTACATGTACCAGATACAATACAATAAACACTACCGGTGTATATATCCCGGGTACAGTACAATAAACACTACCGGTGAAAATGTACCAGGTACAATACAATAAACACTACAGGTGTAAATGAACCAGATACAATACAATAAACACTACCGGTGAAAATGTACCAGCTACAATACAATAAACACTACTGGTGTAAATGTACCAGATACAATACAATAAACACTACCGGTGTATATATACCAGGTACAGTACAATAAACACTACTGGTGTATATATACCAGGTACATTACAATAAACACTACCGGTGTATATATACCAGGTACAGTACAATAAACACTACCGGTGTAAATGTACCAGATACAATACAATAAACACTACCGGTGTACATGTACCAGGTACAGTACAATAAACACTACCGGTGAAAATGTACCAGGAACAATACAATAAACACTACCGGTGTAAATGAACCAGATACAGTACAATAAACACTACCGGTGAAAATGTACCAGATACAATACAATAAACACTACTGGTGTAAATGTACCAGATACAATACAATAAACACTACCGGTGAAAATGTACCAGGTACAATACAATAAACACTACCGGTGTAAATATACCAGGTACAGTACAATAAACACTACTGGTGTAAATGTACCAGATACAATACAATAAACACTACCGGTGAAAATGTACCAGGTACAATACAATAAACACTACCGGTGTAAATATACCAGGTACAGTACAATAAACACTACCGGTGTACATGTTCCAAGTACAATACAATAAACACGACCGGTGTACATGTACCAGATACAATACAATAAACACTACCGGTGTATATATACCAGGTACAGTACAATAAACACTACCGGTGAAAATGTACCAGGTACAATACAATAAACACTACAGGTGTAAATGAACCAGATACAATACAATAAACGCTACCGGTGAAAATGTACCAGCTACAATACAATAAACACTACTGGTGTAAATGTACCAGATACAATACAATAAACACTACCGGTGTATATATACCAGGTACAGTACAATAAACACTACCGCTGAAAATGTACCAGGTACAATACAATAAACACTACCGGTGTATATATACCAGGTACAGTACAATAAACACTACCGGTGTAAATGTACCAGATACAATACAATAAACACTACCGGTGTACATGTACCAGGTACAGTACAATAAACACTACCGGTGAAAATGTACCAGGAACAATACAATAAACACTACCGGTGTAAAAGAACCAGATACAGTACAATAAACACTACCGGTGTAAATGTACCAGATACAATACAATAAACACTACCGGTGTACATGTACCAGGTACAGTACAATAAACACTACCGGTGAAAATGTACCAGGAACAATACAATAAACACTACCGGTGTAAATGAACCAGATACAGTACAATAAACACTACTGGTGTAAATGTACCAGATACAATACAATAAACACTACCGGTGAAAATGTACCAGGTACAATACAATAAACACTACCGGTGTAAATATACCAGGTACAGTACAATAAACACTACTGGTGTATATATACCAGGTACATTACAATAAACACTACCGGTGTAAATGTGAGGTGTCTCTCTACACTACATATCCTGTGAGTAGTGTGGCTGTATATAATTTGTTTTGTTTTTCTTGTTTGCACTGTATATATATGCACTATTCTGATGAACCAAACGGTTTAAAGTAATAAAAACTTAACTGAACTGAACTGATATATACCAGGTACAATACAATGAACACTGCCGGTGTATATATACCAGGTACAGTACAATAAACACTACCGGTGTAAATGTACCAGGTACAATACAATAAACACTACCGGTGTAAATGTACCAGGTACAATACAATAAACACTACCGGTGTAAATGTACCAGATACAATACAATAAACACTACCGGTGTACATGTACCAGGTACAGTACAATAAACACTACCGGTTTAAATGTACCAGGTACAATACAATAAACACTACCGGTGAAAATGTACCAGGAACAATACAATAAACACTACCGGTGTAAATGAACCAGATACAGTACAATAAACACTACCGGTGAAAATGTACCAGCTACAGTACAATAAACACTACCGGTGAAAATGTACCAGATACAGTACAATAAACGCTACCGGTGTATATATACCAGGTACAATACAATAAACACTACCGGTGTATATATACCAGGTACAATACAATAAACACTACCGGTGTAAATGTACCAGGTACAATACAATAAACACTACCGGTGTATATATACCAGGTACAGTACAATAAACACTACCGGTGTATATATACCAGGTACAGTACAATAAACACTACCGGTGTAAATGTACCAGGTACAATACAATAAACACTACCGGTGTAAATGTACCAGGTACAATACAATAAACACTACCGGTGTAAATGAACCAGATACAATACAATAAACACTACCGGTGTACATGTACCAGGTACAGTACAATAAACACTACCGGTGTAAATGTACCAGGTACAATACAATAAACACTACCGGTGTAAATGTACCAGGTACAATACAATAAACACTACCGGTGAAAATGTACCAGGTACAATACAATAAACACTACCGTTGTAAATGTACCAGGTACAATACAAAAAACACTAACGGTGAAAATGTAACAGGTACAGTAAAATAAACACTACCGGTGTATATGTACCAGGTACAGTACAATAAACACTACCGGTGTAAATGTACCAGATATAATACAATAAACACTACCGGTGTATAAAATTGATATTGTACATTTATATTTGATAAATATGACCAAATTCGTTATGAAAACAAATATCGCATATTACAAACATATCTTAATTCCATGACGCAAGGTCGGACATTGTGCATACATATAAAAGATAAGAAATGCACAAATACTGTGACGTGCTGTCTTAAAATTCTCAATAAAGCAAGGAAAGTGCCAAGTTGGCGGGAAAACATTCTGTAATTGCACTTACGTGTGAAAATAAAAGTGTACGCCACGCCATCTACACAGAGTGCACCGGAAGACGCCATGTACCATAATGGTATAACTTTACGACATCATAGTGCCAGCGCCGTTATACGGCTCTCGATCACAGGCTCCGAGAGTGGAACCAATCACCGGAGAACAACATCGATTGTATTTGAAATTTGATCAACAATGTCTGTCACATACTTCAAGAGATTTTTAGGATTTTCTTGTCGCCATTCAAAATAATAGCGTCGATAAGTCACGTGATTCAATAACCGTCATCATTAGTGTAAAATAATATTCTATTTAAAATTTGGGTTTGCCTTATTTTTTTTTATCTTGTTTATTCATGTCTTTCTGAAAAGGAAAACCTTGAGTTCTTTCTGCTATATTTGCGAATATCGCAGATGCATTGTCATTGTTTGAAAAAAGAACCCTTATCTGAAGTTCACGCGCTGTGCACATAACCGAAAATTCTGAATCCAATTATCATGCAAGCCTATCACTAATGCGGATCTCCGTTCTGAGTTAATGCTATTTGTCTGATCAACCAGATCACATGCTTCTATGATTTTTATAAAATCAACAACAGATAATGCTATTTGTAACAGTAATCAATCAATATTAAACAAGGCATAGCTGTAGTGTTATGTAACGTTTCACGCAAGTTATCATCAAACCCTTTCCGGTATCCTGTACAGAGGTATCGAACTCGTTCATGCCCTGTTGAATTCATTGCTGATCATGATAACATTTCAACTCCATCCTCTAGTAACACAAACATCCATTAACTTTGTAATTAGACATCTTAACTCAATCAATTTTCATTTGGCTTAGACATGTGTTTAATATTATGATTTTCATTGCATATTATGTTCCTTCTATCAACTAATTAAGCTGCCAGGAATTAAAAAAAAAATAGAATCTTTAGGCATGCAAACATGAGGTGTCATTCATTTTAATGGAATAATTTAAAGTGATGTTATCGACTACTATAATAACTATTTAGTGTGCAAATCAATCAAACTAACAAATCCTCAATTCACACTTCTTGTATCTAAAGAGTATATCTATTTGGTGATAAATATGGACTATTTGCGCTAGTCGTCAGACAGGAAGGGGAAATATCATACAAATTACTGTATTTTGTTATGTTCACACCTTGCCATCTAAAAGGGGGTTCCTGGAGAGGCACATAATGATGAACTTGTGATTATTTGTCTTAGTTCCTGTTTACAAAATAGATAAAGACCCTTGAAGTGAATGGCAGTAAGATCAAAACCTATACAGTTATAGCAACCCCCTCTCCTTAAGCAGTATTAACCACTTTGTAAAATAATGTTGATGCAGCGGGTCTCCGAACTTTTCAATTTAGCGAGCCACTCAGTAATGGCAAGATGGTCGTCGGTCTAGTGGCAGGACGCCGGGCTCGTGATCGTGATCGAAGGGTTGCGTGTTTTAGTCCCGCCATGACATTTGTTTTGTATCTTTCAGCAAGATCCTTTATTCCAATTGTTCCAGCTGTACATGCGTACGTGGTTGGGCAGCGCTAGACATTGTAGAATGCTAGCTGTTAGCGCAGAAATGGCAGCACCGGTTGTATGCTCCCAAGGCAGTTGAGAACGATATTGGTTGGTTGCTAAGGACCTATAATCAAGGATAATAATTTGTGAACCACTTTGAGACGACCTTTAGCTTCTCGTGACTCTGTTTTCTTCAGCCAATATTTGTTTACCGCGGCTATCTGGCATTTGCGCTTCCGGTTCTATTTTTATACGAACAATCACGTGATTTTTTTTCGAATCATGTGACCACTATCCTGCTCCCGGTTCCGTGCCGATTCGCAAGAAAACATAAGAAATGTTTTTTTAACATAGAAAACGATCATAAAATATAACTATGGTACTGGTGTGCTAAGTAACAAATCTTAATATTAAATAAATATGTTATTGTTTAATAATCTAAACTGTTAAGGTTAAAAAAATATAGAAAATAGTTCATGTCGTACCATGTTGAGATTCTTATAATTAGTCGAATGGCGGCGGCGAAATTGAACAGACGAGCACCAACTTTAGCGAAAGATGCCATTTTAAGGTACTTTCCGGTTAATTGACACAACTGAGACCTTGATTTTCCTTCTTAGAATAACATTTGCCGTCAGAAAATGTATTTCATTTAGAAATTGGTCCAAACACGAGCTTATTATTATTATTATGTAAGATTATGTTTTATTTAAATTTTGAATGTCGAGCGGCTCAACATACGACATTCATATTACTGACAAAGGAGATAATTTTTGAATGTCGGGCGGCGCAGCATTCGATATTCAGATTTTGAATTTTGTGTAATACGACATTTGACATTCAGATTTTGAATAATTAGAGGCTTGACATTCGACATCTTTTATAAAAACAAACAACATATGTACAACTGATTTTCAATTTTTATATAATGATTATATGTCCTATACAATTTGACAAAGATTCATCAAAATTGTGAATGAAAAGTATATGATCCTAACGCCCTAGGGGCCTGGCGGAGGCGCCACAATGGGTCAAATTACTTTAAAATCTTCTTCTCCAGACCCAGATATGGTGGAATCAAATGATCTTCATAAATGAAAGGTCTTGAGGTGCTTTATCAAAATTGTGAATTTCATGACCCCCGGTCTTTCAATTTCCACTTGGGGAGGGTTGAAGTTTACTAAAGTTGATATAGGAAAAGGACATTTAGGGGTATATTAATATTAATTATATTAATGTTTAGTTGAAAATATTTCAAACTTGGTTTGAGTCATAACCAGGAGATGACAGTTTGATATTTTGGGGAGGTTTTACTCAGCCCCACCCCACTGCTTTTGGGAAAGGATCAAAGGGGTCAAATTTCAACAATCAACACTCTTCTTTTTAGACCACGTATGCTGAAATAAAGGTGCTTTATCAAAATTGCGAGTTCCATGCCCCCTTCCCATGGTGAGGGGATGAATTATTTAGGAAAATGACATTTTTTTATATATTTTTTTTTTCATTTTCAGTTGGAAATTATTTGGTTGGAATTATAAACAGGAGATTACGGTTTGACTTAGTCCAACCCCGGAGCTGTGGGGAGGGGCATAAAAGGGTCAAATTAGCTTAAATTTCAACGATTTGTTTCTTAAGTCCCAGATATGCTGGAATGAAATGCTCTTCACAGATGGAAATAGATATCTTAAGGTGCTATATCAAAATTGCGAAGTTCATGCCCCTTCAGGACTTTAGGTTCCTCCTTAGGGAGGGGGTTAAAGTTTGTTATAGTGTATATAGGAGTTTTAGGGTAATTGTTAGGGATCTTTATCAGAGTAACATGACATTTGTCAAGAGGTCAAATTTCATATCTTTTCGCCGATGAACATTTTGTGAAACAGAGTTGGTCAGAATCAAACAAGGACTTCAAAATGACCGGCTCGAATTTCAAGGTCAAATTGTATAGCTTTTTACTGATATACATTTTGTTATGACATTATGAAACAAAAATTGTTGGAATTAAACAAAGAGTCAACTGACCAAAAGTCAAAGTTAAATAGGCGAGTGTCACTGATTAAAAGGTCAAGGATACCGTTTGTTACTTTTTTTGAGAAGTCAATTGAACAAAGACCTTAGTCACTTAGTTTGATCGTTGGGTTCAAAGCTCAAGGATTGATGATTTTGGGAGATATAGAGACTTTTAAACAGGACCCTGTGTTATAGCTGACACCTGCCTCATTAGGTTAGTGATAATTTAAGTGTACGGACACATCAACGAACGGGATATGATCAAATTACTCTCGTTAAAAATTGTTATTTTGTATTTTGATTAATAATTTACAATTTTCATATTGATCGTTTAAAAAAAAAAAAAAAAAAACACTATATGACAAGTTGATGCGATATACTTTTCGTCGATTTTGTTGTCTATCCAATTAAAAAGCTACTTAAACTCGCACTAATTTTTTCCGCCAAAAAGTCTATAAAGCATTACCAAAGTCGGTGCTTAAGACCCCTCGATAATAACATCAAACTCTTACAAGATGTTTTATAAACAGGAGGCCCAAATGGTCCTGCAATGCTCAACTTATATCAATCTCTTACTTGTCTCCCATAGGTCGCCTAAAATCTATTACCCCGGTATAGTAAGACAAGATCATTTTCTTCCGCAAACTTTGTTCAGCTTCTTCCAAGTGTCGCATCAACGTTGTTGGTATATTGGGGTTTTCACTCAGCTTGGCAGTGAGAGGAACGTTGAAGCACCGATAGACATGACAAACACGTTCAGTCAGTATTCCCTCCATTTATTTTCTCTCCGGAAACAAGAATGACAACTCTAATTTCATATACAAACAAACCGGACGCCGGTCCAGGAGTTCCGGAATTATTGCAATAAATTCTATTCTACTTGACCAGTATACAGGTATACACAACATCCCCCCGCACAAATTAAAAAAAAATGGGAGCAAAATTTCTCTCTCTTTTTTTAAAAAAAAAACTGGTCAAGAAGAGGCGAATTTAATCAGCATTAAAAAAAAACAATATTAATTATCAAATTTATGAAATGGAAACAATATATGAATAAACAGTAGGCATTCAAAAATTATTAATTCTATTAAATTGATGAAATGGATACAATAAATGACTATAGGCATTCAAAAATTGTTAATTAATACTGATGAAATTGATGAAATGTATACTTAAGTTATAAACAGTATGGAAACTTGTATAATCAAGACAATTCCTGCATACATCTCCTTAAATTCTATCAGCAGACATAATTGATCATGGTACATGTTTAGATATTAATTGAAGGCTTTATAAACCAATATTCAATGGATTTCTTCAAAAACACAAATTTGAAACAGATTAATGCAGCTAATATGTCTGTTTAACCACATCAGAGCATAAACCAGAGTAGAACAGATATGCATCTATTATAGAGAGATACAAAAGAATTGAATAGTTTATAAGCAACCACATACACCTCTTACTTTACCACCTGTGCACAGGTACGAACACACACAGATACGCTTGTTTGCAAATAATCAAATCAATCAGTTATATTTCATTCTGAACATTTTTCCATATTCAATAAAAAGCAATCTGTCTGTGGCAATCTATTTATCAAAACAAATGCTTCAAAAAGTACCCTGTAGATATATACATATATACATATGAAAATACTACTCGGGAAAAATATTACAGTATAGCAGCAAAATGCAATTCATGATACCAAATGTATTCATAGAATCATACTCAAAAACATATCATGGTGCAATAATAAAAACAATGCATTGTAAACACAGTCTCTGTGCAGGAAAAAGAACACTTAATGAAAATCAGAGAACTCTTGAAAAATATGTAATATGGATAATTTGACAACAGTAATTGATGAAAATTGAAATTTGATTTGAAAAGTAACAAATCCAAATCTATGACAAAATGTATTCAAACTAGAGACTACATTTATGGTTACATATTCAAATAAATGAAAATGCTAGAATAACCAACAGAAAAAAGGATATATATATATGATTATCAAAATTATCTGTTGACTATGATTTTTTCTAGGTAAGAATAATAAGTACAAGCATGGGGGGAAAAAAAATTCTAAATTGAACATTGGATGGCATTGCAAACATATTCAATATAATGTCATATTCAATATAATGTCAAACAGGATAACCAGAACTGAGCCCTATATGGACGAAGCAATAGTTAATCTACACATTTGGGGTTCTTTGCGAGGACTGACCGTTGGGCAGCCTTGTTGAGGGAGTCAAAATACACCCACATAGCTTTCTGAGATGGCTCACCGACAAATTGCACCAGATATTCACAATTAGATCCACTTCCACGTTGGGCAAGAACTCGTCGTATCTTATAATGTTTATCTTCAGACGCGCTCGAGGTTTCGGACAAAGACACCATATCAGGGTCTAAATGATCTTCAGTACGAAATCGTAGAGGTTTACGAATGTGGCGAGTGGGGCGAGGAGATGGTACTTGGGTAACAGTGTCATAATTACCATCTGGCGAGCTGGTTTGTATTCAATACTAATGTCAAACTATTGTAAAATGGCCAGCCAGCGTTCATAGATCGCCTCGCGAAGTTGTTTCTGAAATAGGGGTTGTAAGGCCTGGTGGTCGCACTCAACTACAAAATCTCTACCGCGTAGATAATGAGCACAATCGATGACACTGTACACCATGCCAAGTAATTCTAATTTGGTGGGTCCATATGTCTGTTGGTAGGAATTCAAGCCTTTTGAGCCAAATCTGACCACACGGTGCACATCATCCGGATGAATCTGATAAAGCATGTAGCCAATACCATGACTAGATGTGTCAACAGCTAGCCGAAATTCAAGGTCATAACGCGGAAACGCTAACGCTTCAGACTCGGACAGTGCAGTCTTAAGTTTCTGAAATGCACAATCATCTTCAGAAGTCCAGCAAAAACGTACGCCTTTCTTTAGAAGTTGGGTATGTGGAAATGATGTTCGCTAAATCGTGGGATAAACTTTCGAAACCAATTCAATAGGCCCATTGCACGACGCAATTCCTTCTGGTTAGTAGGCGCAGGGTATGTCTGAACAGCGCGAACACGATCTACAGGTGGGCGAATACCGTCACAGGAAATCTCATGACCAAGGAAGACACATTTTGACTTTGCGAACGAACACTTCTTGGGACCAAGTTTTAGACCTGCGCTTCGAAGTCGACCAAACACTTCCTCAATATCGGTGATATGTTGACCAAAAGTGTGAGAACAAATGAGAATGTCATCCAAGTAACACAAAACGGATTTAAAAGTTAAACCGTGCAAGACTTTGTCCATAAGTAATTGAAAGCTGTTCGGAGATGTGCTCGACCCCATGGGTAATCGCAAAAACTTGTAGCTACCAAAACAAGTATTGAATGCCGTGTACTTTGTCGAGTCTTTCTCTATCCCCATCTGAAAAAACCCAAAGCTCATGTCGATTGAGGTTATGTAGGTTGGTGTCTGACCATCGAACGATTCTGTTAACTCCTGAAGGTTTGGTATAGTATACCGAAATGGTTCAGTCTGTGAGTTCAAATAGCGAAAGTCGCAACAGAACCTGTAAGATGACAATGGGTGTGATGGGTTATCACTAGTAGATTTCCTTTTGGAAACCAGCACAATTGGACTCGATATTGGTACATTTTCCTTTTCATCAAGAGGTACAATAATACCTTGGTTGAGGAGGTTTGTTAATTGAACGCGCAAAACTTCACGTTTGTCCGGTGATAACCTGTATGGTTGATGAAACTTTGGTCTGGCATCCGCTTTCAAGTGAATACGATGTTCTACCAGTGTTGTAAACCCGAGGGCAGGACTTTCATCGGTAACAAATATATCCTTATTTCTATGCAAACATTGTTTGAGAGATTCAATTTGAGATTCTGACAAGTTATCATTGTTCAAATCAAAGTATGAAAGAAACTTTGAAAATTGTTTTGTATCATGAGGTTCAACAACACTATGTCCAGTAGCCTCAATGGGGCCAACATCAATCTGGGCATCATTGGCAACATCGTTGCCTTCAACAAGGGAAACATTATTAGCAACAATAGAGTCAACATTCTTGGTAACATCAAAAATAGTATCAGTGGCAACATTTCTGTCAACAAGGGAAACATTAGTAACAACCCTAGGGTCAACATTCTTGACATCATTGGCAACATTATGAACAACATTCTTGGTAACATCAAAAATAGTATCATTGGCAACATTTCTATCAACATTTAACAAAACAATATTGGTAGCATTACCATCCAAATTTTGAGCAACATCTTTGTTAACACAGTCAGAAACATGTGTATGTACATTTGTAGTATTTATATCAACAATATGGTGAACATGATTGTCAACATTTTCACATTCATCAGAGGCAATATTGTCAACACTATGCATACTCATTTTGTTGGTACCAGATGGTGATCCACCTTTAGATGGCTGGTGCACAATTTCATGAGGTATTTCATGATAGGAGCTATCCATGGCAACAAAATCAGCCAATACCATATTGCGAGGTATCATAATACATGAGTTACCAGGGTTCAAAAGTTTTATAAAAATTTTGCGAGATGGATAAAGGGTATTAACTGATCTTGCGACCAGGAGACCAGCTTTGACAGATTTCTTGCTAGCAGAACAAACACCTTGTAAACCTATGGGACTGCCTTTGGGAAGTTTACACATAACTATACCCTCTGAATTGGGCTTAAGTTCAAGACGGGTTTTACATCTGACCTTCAATTTCTTAGATTCTACAGTTAAAGAGCCAAAATCTAAAACAACATTGTTGCTCTGCATAAATGATGTGCCCAGAATAAGGGGATGAGATGTTTGTGGCAGAATATATACAGTTAACTTGCATTTATCATATGGTGACTTGACCTTAACTTGTGCAGTACCCTTGACCTGGACTTGGGCAGAATCAGCTAAACTTATCAAAATGGAATTAGATAAATCTATCACACTCTTTTCAGTAAGTGGCAATTGATCATAAAAATATTCTGAAATAACATTTATGCTACTGCCACTATCCAACAATGCTACTATCTTTTGATTCCCAATTTGTACAGGGAGATACATGGATGGTCCTTGTCCAAACTCATTATCTGTCATAGAGCTACTACAATCAGAACTGTCCACTGAAGAACTTTCACTGTCCATAGCAATATCAGAAAGCCTGTGTCGCGTACGCGTGGGGTCTGTATTAAGACTGTCAATTTCTGTTTCGCGCCAACGAACAGGTGCCTTACTGCGATGTCGCGAGCGATTGATTTACCATGGGCCTGCAGAGGGGACGCGACCGACAACCCTCGGACCCTAGAAGTTTCCCGAACCCTGAGCAAATTGCACACCTGACACATTCGGTGAGGGCTGATTTGGCTGAAAGTTCTTGACACAGGCAATGGCTAAATGACCAAATTGACCACATAATTGACAACACATTTGTGGCTGTGTGTCATCCTGTCCCGTCCACAGACATTCAAATTCCCTGTGGCCTGAGCCACCACACTTATAACATAATATGTTCTGAGAGGTATTCTGTCCAGTGTTCTTGGTACTGATCAGTAAATTCTCCACTAGGTCCGTCAGCCTATCCACCTTCTGAGATAGTAAATGTACATCCTCCTGTTTCTGAGACTGACCTTGAGGATTGCTTGGACTGACTTGCGATACCGAAAGTGTACTATTACTCCTATATCCGTACACTTCCCCCATTTTGGCTGATGATAGGGCAGCTGTACTGTCACATGGGTTTCCGGCACGAACGAAAAAGCCAGCTGTTCTGGTAGGGATGAGATAAACTTAGACAAGATTTCAATGTCATTTTTCCGAATACGATGGCCTTTTTCCAGGAGGCGTGAATGAAAATCTTCAAGTGGTTCATGTGGGTGGAGTCTCAAAGCAGCAAAGTTGTTGGTCTCCAGCAATAATGAAGGACTAGACGATGAAAAGTCCAGATATTTGGCTTTGAATGCATAGAGTACCTCTGACCACGATTGTTCATGCAAATGATTTGTTGAAAACCACGTCCTAGCAGGGCCTTGAAGGAGTAGACTAAACAAGGGCACTCTTTTGTCCTCAGATGGGTCATCTAGCGAGTAAAGTTTAACACATGACTGAAATTCTGTGAGGAAGGTCTCTGCATTCTCGTGGGATAGACCAGTGAACTTCCTACACTTGGAAATATCCATGGTGAGGGTGCCTTTGGTAGTGCGGGGTCTGTACCCGGTGTTGTCAGAAGTAACAGATCTAGATGAAACACAATCAAGTTCTTTCAAAGCATTTTCCCGCAAAAAGTCATCACTCAATAAACCAAGCTCAAGTTGAGTGTTATTATCACAAACTGTTTCTGGATGATCATAGTTCATTAGAAAACTGTCGCTTAGAAAGTTAGACTCCATGTGTTAGCCCTATCCACGAATGTTTGTTCCATGTGTCTGTGCAGCGATACCACGTGGTTTCATATTCAGTTTCAGCACTCGTGATATCAAGTCATGTACAACTACTGTAAAATCTTCTGAGAAATACACAATGACACGCTAAAATAGTAACAGCGAGAGGCACAATTTACTTCTGGAGAGGGAATGTCAATACCTTTTCACAGTAACAAGTCATTCACACGACATGGTCGTAGATCGCGCAAAAGTTTACAACCACGTGGCATCGTACAGTTCGATTGGATTTACCCACAAAAATCATCATGTAGCATAATATACACCAAAAACTCTTTCAGGAATAGGATTCTCCACCATGTCGCATCAACGTTCTTGGTATATTGGGGTTTTCACTCAGCTTGGCAGTGAGAGGAACGTTGAAGCACCGATAGACATGACAAACACGTTCAGTCAGTTTTCCCTCCATTTATTTTCTCTCCGGAAACAAGAATGACAACTCTAATTTCATATACAAACAAACCGGACGCCGGTCCAGGAGTTCCGGTATTATTGCAATAAATTCTACTCTACTTGACCAGTATACAGGTATACACAACACAAGTAATTTACCAAGTTACTAAATATCATGCCTCTGGCATTTCAGAAGAAGAAAGGTTTTAACATATTTGACCCCTGTGGCCTTGGATATGGGTCAAGGTAATTTCTTTCCGCTTAATTTGGCGGGCTTAATCTAAGAAAACTTTAATCAGAAGTCGATACAAGATTTTAACAGAAATGACCCCTGTGACCTTGAATATGGATCAAGGTTATTTTATTTTCGCAAACTTTGTTCAAGGAAAGTCAAATATAAGCAAGATGGCGGCAATGTGAGTACAGTGCTCGGAGTCCGCTCCGATATTTTTTCTAACCGTCAATGTTTCCGGGACATATACTGTATATAGTATGAACTAGACTGGCTGCTGATGTGACTGCCTGATACGGTACTGTTGTATTTCTCGATTTGTGCATTTCCAATGGTAGTTTGAAGATATCTGTATCGTAAATATCGTACTGCTATATATATATGCATTGAATATTTGAACTCAATGAACTGTTGACCCCATCGTGGAAATTTCGTCATGCTCTGTTGACTTACCTGTACAGGTGTGATTCACTCAGGGATCGTGTAAAATGGCAAGTGCACCGATATCATCTATGCTTCAGGAAACCAGAGAATGTATGTTCAATGAAGATCCAACAACACAATTGAATACAATTTTTAAACTTGTACAACATATAGATAATCGCCTTCAACGGCTAGAGCCCATTGAGGACAAGCTCACTACAGTCCAGAGTTCACTTAACTCACTCACTCTGAAAGTGAATTCCCTTGAGAATGAATTGTCTACTCTGAAAGAGAAGAACATCGAAATTGAAGTGAGCTGCCAAACAATCAGTGATATGTTTGATCAGATGAAAGTTAGAACGGACAAACATTCGAAAGAAATACAAAGCATGAAGCGTTCATTATCTGAACCATCCAAAGTAGATTCTAAGGTTGACAAACTTGGGCAATCCTTTAATGAATTAAGGGCTGAAAAAGAAGACCTGAAAAACAGCGTTACTGAATTGAGGTGGCGGTCAATGAAAAATAATCTTGTGTTTAGTGGTTTACGAGAGGAAAATGGGGAAGACACTGAGTCTAAACTCCGAGCTTTCCTGAGTAATGAACTTGGAATAACCCAGGTTGAGTTGGGTAATGTCCACAGGTTTGGGAAATTTGTGCATGGGAAACATCGGCAAATAGTTGCGAGGTTTCTGTACAATCAGGAGAGGTCCAATGTTCTGAAAAATGCTAGGAACTTACAGGATCGAACTTCTACATAAATGAACAATTCCCGCCGGAAATTGAACACAGGCGAAGGATACTATATCCTATACTCAAAGAACTTCGACATGATGGTCGTCGAGCCAAGCTAGTCCAGGATCGGTTGATTGTGGACGGACGTCTGTACACGGACGATACTGTAATTGCAGACAGTCATAATGATGGAGTTCCGAGTGGCAAAGTTCCGAGTGATCGCGTGGCTAGCAACGAGGAAGCGAGTGGTGGCGGTAGGCCTATTGGTCATCTCGCGGGCAGTGACAATACTTCGCGTGCATCATTTAGTGTCGTCGCTGCAGCGAACCACAAGAAATCGCGACAGACTACACCTGGTTCCAACAAGCATCGAGTAACCCCGCCACCTAAACGTGTGAGGTTTACTTCCGGGTACCATAGTCCTAGATACAATCACCGACCTAGCCGCAGTCCCCCTGCGGTCCACTCCGACGATGAAACATCTGTTAAATCGGTATAGGAACACGCGGAGGGAGAGTCGCCCAAATGTCCTAAAGACTCTATATTTAAAATAACAAACATTAATGTTAATGGTCTAAAAAGTAAACTTAAATGTCCCGAATTCATAGAATATGTGCAGCAATATGATATGATTTGTATTACTGAGTCCAAAACTGGTAATGCAGACTCAATAGAAATAGAAGGTTACACTGTATTTTGTAAACACAGAAGGTCACTGTCTGTAACGAAATCGGGCGGTATAATTGTTTATGTTAAAAATATATATGCAAAATATATATCACATCTAAAAACCGATTCCAGTCATACACTATGAATTAAAATGAACAGTTCTAATTTTAACTTTGAAGGCAATATTTTATTCGGTATAATCTTAATACCCCCCGCTAATTCTAAATATTCTTCGTGAGATTGTTTTGAAGATGTTGAAAATGAATTACTGACAGTCAGAAATAATGTTAAATATATTTGTCTCCTTGGTGATTTTAACAGCAGAACAGTAAATTTACCTGATTTTATTGATATTGTTGATGATGATACTGTACCGATAACTCAGATATACATAAATTTTGAAGAAATCCTTGTACCTACGACAAGATGTTCCCTAGATAATGTGACTAATAATTATGCAAAACACTTATTAGATATGTGTAAACACTGTAATGTATTTATTTTAAATGGGCGTATGGGTAAAGATAAAGGAGTCGGTAAATTAACATGTAAAAATACAAGTGTTGTTGAGTATTGTATTGGTAATTTAGAATTGTTCACATTAGAAGATGAATTTTCTATTAACGAATTTTCTTCTTTATTGTCAGATGTACACTGTCCAATTCATCTATGTTTAGCCAAAAAATGCAATGACTGTAGCAATTCCGCTAATAAGGGTCCTGAAGATCATAGTATTTTGTCTAAGCCGAAAAAATGGAACGAGGATGCAAGGGCAACTTTTGTTGAATATGTGTCTGATAAATATCCACATATAGAAAATATAGTAGATACTATGTGTGAAAGCGAAAGCGAAAACTTAAATTTTATCAATGTAACTGTTAATAAAATGTCTGATATTTTTGTTGACGCTGCCAAACATGCTTTCGGTACTACTCAACCCACGAATAACCATAAGAACTTTCAAAAACCCTGGTTCACTAAAGAATGTAAGTCTGCCAGGCAGAATTATAGAAGAGCTAAACGATTATATAAAAGGTATCGCGATGTAGTTCTCAAAGACGACTTATACGAGAAAGAGCGTAAGTATCGCAAAACGCTGAGGTCTGCTATGAATACACAAAAAATCAAATGAAAACTAAATTGAACAATCTGAGATCTAGAAATCTAAAAGAATATTGGAAAATATTAAGCAAGGGTTGCTCCAACAGTAAATCATGTATGGCAGACATCGACGATCTTGCTAACTTTTTTAGCACATATTTTAATAATGATGTTGGGGGTAGTGTCAATCATATACTTCCAATTAACGATCTCAAGGAGTTGTCAAACCTGGATAATAATGAATTTTTAAATGCACCTATAACATCATGATGTGAAATAATAAAATGTGTTAAAAGATTGAAATATAACAAGGCTGTAGGCGAAGATCTTGTATGTATGTTCTGTTTGAATGCCTCTTTAGAAGGTTGGAGTGACTTAAGCTCAGGAGCATTTGTCTTATGTTTTCTACCCATCCTTCGCGACCAGACTACTCTCCGGACATCCAGACAGGTTCGATGTCACCAAGCTTTGACCCTGTAGCAGGCAGCCATGAATACTGTCGATTATTCAATGATTTCATCTTTATTCTTTCAGCTGCCTTAACCTTTTGCTGTATGATTATTACATCCGCTTCTTCATGGCAAGTCATGAGATTTTCCCTGCGGAAGACAATGCTATCCTGAATTACAACTGGTGCAGACTCATTAGAGTAACTGAGAATAAGGTAGAGGTCGTAGATCTGGGCCCATATTCATGAAACCGTTCACATGCTCAAGCCTTAGTTCTTGTTCTGGCTATAAAGTATATAAAAAATCTAACTTTGTCAAAGTTTTGGGAAGAAAATTGAAGAGACATGAAGTCAAAAACTGTTTTCAACGTTTTCATTGACTTTTTGACTCTTAGACATGATTAAGGAGGAGAGTTTTAAGAAAGCTGGCTTGAGCATCAGAACGGTTTCATGAATACGGGCCCTGATATATCAGAATTTGATCTAGAAAGCACAGGCGGAACCCAATCAACATTCTGGTCATTACTCATTACCTCTACTGTACTAGTTGTGATTCAGGATGGTATTGTCTTCCGCAGGGAAGACCTCATGACTTGCCACGAAAAAGCAGATAAAATAAACATACTACAGATGGTTAAGGCAGCTGAAAGTGACGTGAAAAAGAATCAACATCATATGTGAGGACACAAACGTTTTTGTCCTCCTGCTGCATTTCTATGCAAAGTTAAATATGACCTGTCGTCTTACAATGGAAGGACCAAGTGCAGTACGAACTGCTATAGACATTGGGGCAACTGCAATTGAACAAATGGACACTTGCTTTCACAACTTCCAGCCGCCCATGCCCTCTCAGGCTGTGGCACTGTAGCTCAGTGCTCTGGAGTAGGAAAAAACACTGTCATCAAAGTCCTTACGAGTGGTGTAGAACTACACAACTGGGGCATTTTATCTGAGGATATATATGATATCATTGAAGAAGCCGAAGTATTCATGGCTACCTCCTACAGGGTCAAATATGTCTGAGGTCCAGAGTGAAGTCTGGTCGCGAAGGATGGGTGGGAAAATATGGCAAAGGCTCCAGAGCTTAAGACACCCCCACCTTCTAAAGAAACATTCAAAGAGAACGTAAAGTGGATGCACATTCAGACTTCCATTTGGAAATCAGCTCTCAGCTCAGAACCTCCACCACTAGAGTTCGGATAGAAACTTGGGGAGTGCACTAGATGCTTGATTCCAGTAACTTTGCATCCAAATGTAATTGTTGCTCCGCCGGAGGTGCTGAAAATGATAAAGTGTGGTTGTGTCACGAATACACCCTGTTGGACAGGAATGTATGGATGTCAAACAGCTCACTTGCCATGCAAAATAATAAGTGGATGTCACTAGAACGCACAGTGCCAGAATAGGCAAACCCGACGGGTTGATGACTGACAATGTTGTAGAAAGTGATTTGGTTGAGGAATGAGACATTTGGTTTGGTTTATTTAGTTTTACGTCCTATTAACAGCCAGGGCCATTTAAAGACATGTCAGGTTCTGAAGGTGGAGGAAAGCCGCAGTACCTGGAGAAAAACCACCGACCTACGGTCAGTACCTGGCAACTTCCCAACGTGGGAACGTGGGATTCTAACTTGCATCCCAGAAGTGGAGGGCTAGTGGTAGAATGTTGGAATACTTTAACCACTCGGCCACCGCAGCCCTGCGGAATGAGACAAATTAGCAGTTGTGGCATGTATTGGCATAAGTAAAAGGGATGCTCTGTGCACGTAACGACTTTGTAAAATATTGGTGTGATTAATACTGAAATGGTTTAATCCGATTCTTAATCCTTGACATAATGTGTATAGATGCCAGAATTATTTTGATACAATATGTAGTTGCTGAGATATTGAGGAATTCAAGATTTTCAGTAATGGCGGCTTATATATGCGTATTCAGCACAACCTATTTGTGTGATCTTTACTAAAATGGCTTGTTCTGAATATTTACCCCTCAAAACACGGGGTTAGGCACTAAAACTATTTTGATACCCTGTATAGTTACTGAGATATTGACGATAACGAAATTTTCAGTAATGGCGGCCTAAATATGCCTATTCAGCACAATATTTAAGTGTGATCTTTACTAAAATGGCTTTATCTTATTCGTTACCCCTCAAAACATGGGGATAGACACCAAACTCATTTTGATGCCATGCATAGTTACTGAGATATGGACGAAAATAAGATTTTCAGTAATGGCGGCCTTAATTTGCATATTGAGCGGATTGCCCAATGATGACAGAGTGGCATCATCCAGATTCTTAGAGAGCACACCTCAGAGGTATAGAAACAGCAAAAAAACTTTGTACGGACCCAATTGCATGCTTATCGGTCCCTGCCACCAGACTACTAGAATGGCTGTGTGTCACTTCACTAAGTTTTTCCAAAGACACCTGTGCTGTTATGAAAATATTTTGATCTGCACTTTGTTCCTCTGCCTGTACGTAGGTGTTGAAGTTTGGAACTTCTGGCTGGCTTTCAGTATTGTTATTTCCTTTCAGAAAATAGTCAAATACTTCATTAAGTATATCTCCATTGTTCACTGGGTGTCCTAACTTCTCCGATATCAAGTTTCTGATTTTATGCAGTTTTTGTTGGATAATTGTTTTCCTGGTTTCATCTCCTGGTATTTCCAATTTAAACTTGCAGGTCGTTTTCTTTTCCCTTCCATGTCTGTTATTGAACTTCAGTAAGTAAAAAATGTATTAATATCTAAGATGTGTATGCTGTTGCTCACTTGTAATCAAGAATGATTCCGGTCTTGCATCATGATCATGTACACTTACTCCAGGGCAAGGTGCACCAATGAGGAACGATATGCATATATTTCTGTATAATTGACATTTACAATGAATAAATGAATTAAAAAGCACACTTAAAATATTATTATAATCAGATATAATTGTAAAATTAGACTTACTCTATATTGATAGACTGCTTAGGTACGAATCTAAACAAAATAAAATGTTTATAGAGGTGGGAAGTTTATAATAGATACACCCTTCAGCATCCTCTTGAAATATGAAACTGGAAAATCCCATTCCCTTTATTTACCTTCTGGTTTAACCACTCCCTACCGAGTGACCATCACTTTCCCTCCAGACTTTGAGCTTAGCGGTCATAGATAACGAAACCATGGCATCATCTGATTACAAGGAAATCCCACCAAGTTCTTGTGAAAAGTCTGATGCTTAACACAAACTGACCAGGACAGTAATAAGGATTTAGTAGACATTGAAATTGGAGGGGATATGGAACACTATGGAACACTATATAACCCCAGCAGAGCCATTTACAATTGACCAAGATAAGGATGAACCAGAGTGTATATATTGTTTGTGTCGACCATGTATTACCAGTGAGAAAAACAGACAGATGTGGTGGGAAACATCAAAACAGAAAAAGGATAAAGGAAATACCATAAAAAGGAAGGAATTGTATAGACGGTTTTGGACATTTCTGTACCACAGACATGTATTCAATGATGAGAGATATGTTGAAAGCAAATTAACTGTTCTCCGACCTAAAAAATTGGTATTTCATCGCTGGGAAATACTCCCCAATTGTGTTGTAAAACTAGTGAGATTTTGGTTTCCTAATCCAGAAAATGTCCCATACATGAATCATCTGTGGGAATAACTACAACACAAAGGAAACTGACCAACTGTGTAATCTCGTACTGGTTTGCCCTAGCTGGCTTTTAGGGTATGGATATAAATGGTTCTTTAACACATTATATGTGGTTTAATTAGTGTCAGAAACATTATTGGATTATAGATAGTGCATTTCTGGTGTGTTGTTTACACTGGTAATTGGATAAACTGTGTGTATGTGTGAGTTTCTGGATATTGCTGCCAAATTTGAGATAAGGTAGGGAGATTTATTTACTCAGCATGCGTAGCTGGGGCATAGCAACAGTAGGCTTGTAAACTTCCGCTATCAACTTCCGGTGAGCCAACGGCAAATTTTAAACTTTGATTGACAGGTACCATATTTTACCAAAAAATTCTAAAGTTTGAATTAACTACTAAATTAGAATTTTGTTAAGAAAATTATGATCATATTCATATTCTTTACAAAAAAATCAATTACCATGACAAAATCTAAACTGAACATTATCATTAAAAACATGAATTTGAAGAAATACTTCCTCTGAAGTGAGAGCTGCCAAAATTTTGTATTCCCAACCATTTTTCCCAAGTAGTCTCCCTTTTATACCCCAGCCTTGGCCTTATGCAGACATCAGTGAACTTACTTGATAACCAAGCAGGGTTTCGAAGGCAACACTCTACGACCGATCATATATTTTCACTATATACTTTAATTGAATTATCTAAACAATTCAAAAGTCGTATGTACTGTGCTTTCATAGACTTTGAGAAAGCGTTCGATAGTGTCTGGAGAATAGGGCTATGGAATAAGTTACTATTAAGTGGTATAAGTGGGAAATGTTTTAAAGTAATAATTAACATGTATAATGGAATTAAAGCTAAAATTAGGAAAGGTAGCTCAGTCTCTTACATTTTTAATTGTAATTCTGGAGTAAGACAAGGGGAAAATTTATCCCCTTTTTTGTTTTCCTTCTATTTAAATGATTTGGAAGATTTTTTTAAATCACATATTGTAAAGGCCTATCGAATTTGGCGGGAAATTTGGAGAGAGACTTACAGGTTTATCTTAAGTTGTATGTATTACTTTACGCCGATGATACTATTTTGCTGGCAGATTCTATTGAAGATCTACAATTTCAACTTAATGTATTTCACACTTATTCAAATCTATGGCACCTCAAAGTTAATACTGAGAAAACTAAAGTAATGGTTTTCGGCAGAGGGAAAGTACCTCAAGATACACAATTTACCTATACTGGCAGCAATATAGAAATCGTGAAACATTTCAAATATCTGGGAGTTTATTTCACTAGAAATGGCTTTACTCAATTTAATATCAAAGAACTATATGAGAAAGGTCTTAAAGCTATGTATGGCGCTATTGCTAAATGTAGAAACCATAATCTTTCTATTGATTGTAAATTAGAAATTTTTGATAAAACTATCAAACCCATTATATTATACGGTTGTGAAGTTCATTTAAAATTTTGTAAACATATTTTAAAGGTGAAAACATCGACTCCAAACTTTATGTTTTATGGAGAACTAGGAAGATTCCCATTGAGTATAAATATAAAAGTTCGCATGATTGGATTTTAGGCCAAGTTAATAGTACTGTCACAAAACAAATTGAATAACAAACTATATGATATATCTAAGAATTATTCTACGCAGTGGTCTAATTGTATTAAAAATATTTTTGAAGAATGTAATATAGTACATATTTGACCAAGAATTTACTAGTATACAATGGTTGAAAAAGTTTGGTCTTCTTTACACTTAAAACTAGATTTATTTATAGTTGGAAAAATGATGTTTTCAACTCCCCGAAAGGGACCAATTACAGAATTTATAAACAGGAATTGTTTTTAGAAAACTACTTGCTCGATCTCCCTCCTCGACTTGCTGATATTTATTTTAAATTTCGAACGTGTAATGTTAAAATACCAATTGAATATGGTAGATGGAATAATATCCCAAGAGAAAATAGAATTTGTAACCTCTGTAATCAAAACGAAATTGGAGATGAGTTCCATTATTTATTTGATTGTAATGACCATCAAATATTAGTAAACAGACAGAAATTAATATCCAGATATTATTTTGAAAGACCAAGTACCTTTAAATTCCATACTTTATTTAATTATGTAGTCAACGCAGAATTAGTAGCACTTGTTAAATCTATTAAGATCATATATGAACGTCTTAACTCTGTTAATTAGTACCAATTTATTGAAATGTTTGTACATGTATATACTGTATGTCCTGTATGTAATTCTTTACACGATGTACGTTTATGAGAATAAAATCATTGTCATTGTCATTGTCATTGTCATTGGGTCAAGGTAAATTATTTTATTTTCGCAAACTTTGTTCGACTTTATTCAAGGAAGTCAAATATAAGGTTTCTATGCCCGAAGGTATTTCAGAGAAAAGTGTTGTTTTTTTCGAAAATAATGTTGAGCTCCTTTCCGTTCGGTATTTCAGAAGAAATTGTTTAAATGATAAGTTGACGTACGCAGGACGGGCGGACGGACGGCGCACCATCGTATTGCCCACTTGACCCTTTATTCTGTGACCTTTAGTTAACGAGAAGAAGTGTTTGAAACATTTTAAGATATTTTACCCCTGTGACCTTAGAGGAAGATCAATGTCATTCATTTGAACAAACTTTGTAGCCCTTAATTCAAGCATGCTACATGTCAATAATCAGTACACTGGGCCTTTACGTTATTGATAAGAAGTTTCTTTAATATTTTAACGTATTTGACACCTGTGACTTTGAAAATAGGTCAAGGTTATTCATTTTAACAAAATCGGTAGCCCTTCCTTCAAGCATGCGACATGCCAAATATGAGTACACTAGGCCTTTAGGTTATTGATTAGAAGTTATTTGAATAATTTTAAGACATTTGACCCCTGTGACCTTGAAAGTGGGCCAAGGCCAATCACTTGAACAAACGTGATAACCCTTCATCCCAGCATGCCACAGGCCAAAAACTAGTACCCCAATTTTCATGTTATTAAGAAGTTACTTGAAGATTTAAACACATTTGACCATGCGATCTTGAACAAGGGTCAATGCCGTTCATCTGAACAAAATTGGTAGCCCTTAATTCAAGCATGCTACAGATTAAATATCAGTACACTTGGCCTTTATGTTATTGATAAGAATATTCTTGAATATTGTAAAGTATTTGACCAATGTGATCTTGAAAGTAGGTCAAGGCCATTCACTTTTACATACTTGATGGTCCTTTATTCCAGAATGCTACATGTATAATATCAGCTCCCTGGGCCTATATATAATATATATAATCCTCCAAGGATGCAGAGTATTCTGGAAGAAATTTATATTTTGTGTATTGTTATACAATTAAAACATGACGCATACACTCCCGGTTGGGTTCGGGGGGGGGGGGGGGCTTGAAGCTGACGAAAAAAAATTATCACTACACCACTGATTTCCATGGTACGAACTACTTATATAAAGCTGTGCAATAAAACAGCATTTGAGAGAAAAGTTTTCTTAAACTACATTCTTAATAGAAGACCCAAGGTCATTCATTCAAGTTTAGTGATTGAACCAAAGCCACAGGAAACACCTTATTAGCAACCCCATGTTTTTCTTGTAGGTATTAAGATGCTTCTATCCATGCAAAATACATATTTTATCGAATTGATATAAATTAATAATGACAAAAAATATGTACAAAATGTATGAGAAACCGCTATAAAACAAACCCTAAAGGCTAGATGTATGGCACAAGGTGTTTTGCTGCCAAAATCTTTCAGCTACTATTATAAAAATAGTGATATAAATGGATACATATGTACTATATATCCAGATTATAAAGATTAATATCAGTTTATAAACTGACGTCCAATATATGAATAAGTTCATTATTGTCTATCTCGTGGTTGAAAAACATCATGGACCAAGTGTTAATCCATTCGGGATTTAAATGTTCTGACTACTGATGACTAGGTAACTACGGCATCAGGAAGAGAGTTCGAATGGTAATACCTACATACATATTTCAAAATATTAATAACAAACACGTTTTTTAAGTAGCAATAGTAGGCATATTCTATTAAAATAAGACTGATAAAATGACAATGATGTTTGCCAAATTGGGTCGATTGCTTGAGAAGAACATCAATTTGAAATTCAACATAGAGGCGTTGTTATAGTCGTACATTTGTATTAACAACATATCTTCTGATGTCGCTTACTTAATTCAGGATTTTATTTCAAGATATTTTTTTTGACGCTTGAAGTCGCTTTTTAGTGAGACCGCTTGAGTTTCGTTTTTAGTTTATTTGATCAAGAGTTCTTGGAACGTTTAACCATCTTTTGCGGTATTTTGCAATACATAATGGCGACCGGATTATGTAGTGACCAACACGATAAGAAAGCAATTTTGACAAATTTCCAGTCTTCTTCAAAAGTAAAAAAACAAAGCCTCGTCGCGCATTTCCCTCGTGTCGATGCCGAAAAAACGCTTAAATACCATTTTTAATCTTCGTTTTAAACATTCAAATGATCCGGAATGACGCTTTATAAATTTAGAACCATTAAAAAATATATCCGGGTTCGTCATTTTTTATTGACGCTAAAATTGAAGCGGTAATATTTTACTTTTACTTTTATTTTATTTTTCCAAAACACGAGCGGTTAATCTGACAAACAATAAATCAAATTGGTATGGCCTTACAAATAAATCACTTTAAACAACTGTTACAACAAATAGGTCAGCAAAAATATTGTTCACGGCAACTTGTTGCGCCGCTTGACATTCAAATGTGACCTCGTTAGCCAGTGATTACATTTGAATGTTGAATGTCGTATGTTGAGCCGCTGAACATTCAAAATTTGAATGTTGTATGTCTTATGTTCAGCCGCTCGGCATTCAAAAGGTATCTCATTGGTCAGTGAAAACAGAAATTTTTGAATGTTCAATGTCGTATGTCGTATGTTGAGCTAACTTCACACAACTAATCAATTAGTGTTTATTAAGACACAGTTTAATTAAACAACCATGTCAATTGAACGCTATTGTAATATTGTATCAAAACAATATTCAAAAAAAATCTGGCCATTCTAACCATACAAGGAAACGTATTACTCCACTAGATAACGTATTTGTTATTACCACTTCTAACCAAACGTTCAGCCTTGTCGTCTCCAAAAGCCGTAAAAAATTACAGTGCTACAAAATTCAATCAACGAAATGATCAAACGATCACCTCCATTAATAGTCACGTAACATAATTATCCTATCATCGATTGCAGCCTCTGTAGCCATATTCTAGGATTCGGATCCAGAATTCGTTCAGATTTAGATGATACATCACTGATTGGGAAGATGTGGGAATATGATTTAAGTATTTTTTATGAAATAGATCGACGTGTCTTTGGTTTAATCATTTTTATTGATTGATATTATCTGATTATGCTGGAAAGTTATTTCCTATTCTCGCCCGTAAATCAAAACTCCGGTAATAATATATATATCAGATTGTATGTTTACTTATATACACCTATGATTTCACTTTAGTACCAAATCACATAGACATTCAGTCTGTCGGTTTTAAATGATACCATATGCTATAATAACACGGTTTCCTTTATTAGTACTGTTACCTATTGCAGCAGCAGTCTAGTGCGTCGCTGCATACAGCATGCTTCAGGCCTGTATCAACCAAATTACCACGTCTTAGCAACAACAACTAAAATATAGAAACATCTTAGAGAGTTCTAATGTTTATTGACCTGCCTGAACGTTTAGGTTAAGATAGACAAGAATCAGAGAAAACTAAAGCGTCAACAAAACCATAATAAGAAAAACGATTAAACGGGCAAAATATGAACCAAGGCAATATTTTAAAACGGAGACAGTTACAAGATAATAGAACCAGATGTTCCGGAAGGGTAAGCGTCTCCTGCTACATCGATGACATCCGCCATAAAAACTAAACCTTGGTCACATATAATTCAGTTAACGTCAAGTATAAGTATGTTGATGAGATGTGAAAATTTCACAAATTCTGCACTATGACAGAATAACTTAAATTTATCTATATGAGTTTATCTTTAGTTCATACAATTTTCCTTACCGAACATTTAGCATTGCTTCATCTGCTTGTTTATCTGATATTTACTTGGATGTGAACAAGATTTATATATATGTAGAACGATTAAAAGGACTTATTTAAGAACATAACTCGGTTCATCATGACATTGAAATTATTACTCAATTAAAAGGTGCAACATGTTAGTGTGCTGCGTCATATTTCCTGATAGGGGGTGGCATACTCTAATGGTGAATTGTTCAGTTCCCGAGGTTTGCTAGAACCTGCAAAGCCACAGTTAGCTAATTTGAGTAGTGGCACGGTACATGATATACACATTTTCGTTGTAAACAATTTGTAATCATATAGAACTAGTTTAATTGTACTTATACATTCATAAATCAAAGTGGTTTTTCGCACTTGAACCTTCTGTTTCTATATTATTTTAGACACTTTGGATTCCCAATTTTTTTATTTTTGGCCCCCTAGCATCACTGAAGAGTCCTAGGAGGATGAAACGGCTGCATGATGCAGTTTTTTTCCGGCATACTGTATCTATAACTTAATTTAAGAGGTGCAGCATATGTGTGTTTTACGTCTTCTTACAGTTTGAACAGTGTATTGTGTTTACATCAGTTCGTCCCCCATTTGCCTACCACAACCTCATCCTAGACTGTATGGCAACTAACAATTTTTGCAAAGGAGTGAAAGGAATTATGTGTTTTATATGTTTGATTGGTTTAAGACCATATCAAGCTCGTCGTTTTGTCCTTTATTTATTTATCCTTTTATCAATCTATTTGTTAAGGGTGTACTCTTCTGATGTTTCAGTCACATTCAAATCTCGTTTGTATCTCATTTAACGATTGTATGTTATATTGAAAGAAAGTATGATTAATTTCAATAGCATGTTTGCGTCTGAAAAGTGTGTAAAAATATAGGTGTCTGTTGCTTGTAAAAAAATTTACAGAAATTTAAAAAAATACCAATTCGGCCGCTATTTTGAAAATGCGTCGTTCTGTCTATTTTATGGAGTTCGCGAAAGGACAAAATTTCACCTTTTTGATGCTTGATCGATCTCTTAAAACATCAGTGTTTCGCCATTGTTTAATTATAGTAAGCCTTTTTTGTTGTACAACTTTATAATGTTTAATGTTAAAGAAATAGTATGCTACTCAGATCAGAGGATAATGATACAAGTTTAGTGTTTCTCCCCCCATTGTTTTGACGGTTTTAGAAAAAGAAACCCATTTTCTTTTCATCTGCTGAATATTAAAAGGAGATAAATAGCAGAAATGTTTTTATGATGCGTTAAATCTGGAAAAAAAGGTAAAAAAATGAGGATTTTCTCATTTAAAAAATAACGGGTAGGTGTTATTCAAATGTCTCAAATGAGTACAAATTTTTTTACTTCTATAACTTAAAAGAAAATACTATTTTTGTCATTTCCTGCAAATATTCATACATTTCGGATTACAAACTCGAAAGATATTGTGAGAGGATGTCATGTAATTGGTAAACACTACACAATTAAATTAAATCACTTGTATCATATTGGTATCTTTATATTAATCACTGATATCATATTGGTATCTTTATATTAAATCACTTAAATCATATTGGTACATTGTATCTTTATATTAAATAACTTAAATCATATTGGTATCTTTAAATCAAATCACTTATATCATATCGGTTTCTTTATATTAAATCACTCTTATGATATTAGTATTTTTGACCGATCGTAGCACAAAAAACGAGCACATTGACATATCATTATCTTTGCATTTTCTGCCATGCAATGAACTCGCCTTAAACAAGATCAATATATCACGTCATAAGTAATCCAGGTGAATCGATGTATTTATACTGTATCCACTGTATAGTGGTAGTTTTTTTCAGTTAATATATTAATATAGAGAAGACAAATCAGAATGTAAATATTAAAAATCAATAAAACGATTTTTCATATGGCAATCTTTCACAAACGCTTAACTCAACATTAGAAACGAAATAGGTGACTACAGAAAGGCTCCAGTTTGAACATTGTCCAGTTATGCAGCTGAATAAAACGAACACTTCCACTACCACTACTAAATTTCCATAATTAGTCACTATAACATGTATTCCTGACTTATGATTGGTCACAATATTTCATATGTTCCCATCATACATGTACCAAAAGGTTCCAATACTTTTGTCCTTCCTACTATTCTCACTGAAGGTAACCGTGTCCACTATTTTAAACGTTATCTTTGAGGATATTGAAACTTGTTAGTATAATTCTATTTGTTTACAGACGACGATTTGTAAACAACGGTGTATCTAGTTTTAGTGCCTGTTCAGAAGGTTAGTGCGTGTGATCTGTCATATCCTTGGGGTTGAATGAGGAATCTCTTACGTCTAAAACTGGCATGGTGGGAGAAATATATATGTATCTCTGCCGAATGTTTGCCTCTGGTAATCGAAATGATTTAGACACAACTAGGTCAGTGATATACAATACTGTACAGGAAGAAGTCACTCCGGTCAGGGTGAACTGGTCACGGGCGCAAACTTTACAATACCCTTCTACACTTAACGTGTACACAACGGACGCTGGATCAATTCTGTGATTTCTTATGTTGCTTTTCCGCTTATCGCCACAGCTTCCTGACGATAGTCCGAGACAATTGCACATGTCAATTTCCTTTACTCTAAGTTGCGATGAATATGTACCGTTGTAAACCTTTGTTATTTGTGATATATTCCCTGGAGTATTGTAAGTTTCCAGTAAAATAAGTGAATAAGAACAACGAGTTGAGATATTTTATATGCATACCTGCAGTGTTTGCAAAATATACTCATTAATATAAAGATTAAATTCATTTTTTCCCAACAAAAAAATATGTACTCCATAGCCACAATGCAAGAACATAGTAATGTATCCAATATACACTGAATTTGCATGTTGTGTATTGCAGTTGAGTTATGAAATATAGGAACATTTTTATGGGATGGATTTCGTTTTAGCTTGTCACGTGAATGAAGATATGTCATTGACATAACTACCCTTGGATATCAGATAAAGGAAGGGCAGGGGGTAGGGACTGAAAGAGACCCTTTAAATGGTCTACATATTATCTTTGTGACCTTGTCAGTTTATTTTCTTTCCACGGTTATCGCCAAGCTGTGATAGAAGCTTATGAATGCCTATTGCTATACATTTGAAGGATTAGGAAAGTATTCCGTTACACACAAAGCAATTGTGTTCATATGTCTGTGTCCGAGAGATTCGCCAGTGTTCATTTTGCTCTTCCTCCCAACACTGTAGACCAGATAACTAAGACGTAGATCATCTCCCTTAACTGCTTTAAAATTTCCATGCAAAAGTAATTCACAGTCGGTAATTTTATATAAAGTGTTTGAGCCTGGCAGCACTAATCGTCGACGATGTGTTGACTATAAACAACAGGAAACCTTCTGACCATGTCGATTGTATATAATGTACACTTATGAACTTGAAATAACTTGCATAACAGACTCTTTTACATCAGCTGTTTACTTCCATCTCTACTTAAACTATAACCAAAAGCTTACACGCGTTTCGATGTAAATGTCTTTCTTTTTCATATGTTGTCCCTACTTTAATCGATTTTGAGTTTTGATTATGGTTTCGTTGACGCTTTGGTATTCTCTAATTTCTTTTTTAATCGTATTCAGCAATATCAATCTACTTAAATAAGACAAAGCGTTTTGTCTTGATACCAGATGGATTAGAAGTCTTACACATTCTGCCAAAACAATCAAATGTAAGGCGAAAGGGCAAAATGCTGAAAAGAAGATATACTTCAGACTCACATTGCTCATTGCTTCATTTTCATCGAGAGGAATGTTTTCAAGACAAAACAAATAGTATTTTATATTCACAAAAAAAAAAGATCTTAAAAAAAATCAGAGAATACCAAAGCGTCAACAAAACAATAATCCAAACTCAAAATCGATTAAACTAGGGGCAAAATAGGAACAAAGCAAAGATTTACATGGAGACCGTCGTAAAAGCACAAGAGAATAAGACCAGGTGTTCCGGAAGAGTACGCGTCTTCTGCTTCATCGACGACACCCGCCATGTAAATCTTGGTCACATCCAAGTAAGCATAAATCCTCAAAATGAGAACAGAGTCATCATTGTCATTGTACAACAAGTAAACACACTAACAAGCAAACTCAAAAACGTCCATCTTCATATCACACAAAGATACAGAATATTTCTCGATGATATCAAGATGGCGACCATAAAACTTGCCAATGGTCTTCATCAACCTGCATTTCTCGGATCCCTGTGCCGTAAGTTTGTTCGTCAGCAGTCGACATCTATCACGAACACAGCATTTAATAGATATAGAAATCATCTTGCAAATCTTAAGTATGCCAACATGTTCAGCTATTACTATTTATAAAATTAGTATATTTAAACCAAAAAGCTAGCAGTGTTGTAAGCAATATTGCAGGCGATCAAATACTTGTTGCAGCCAATTCGATTGGGGGTTGCAAATACAACATGCCACAACAAACATTCCTGCAGTTCGTGTAAATAGTCTTGAATTTCTTTTATCTCCAACAGATCTTCTGAAGACATGTTTAGCGCATTTCATCGACCCATGACAGGTGCCATTGTCATTTTAGTATTGCCGTTTAAAGGTTTTGCTGAACGGCAAATGACTCAGGATATTTTTATCAAGAGTATTCAGTAATTTAACGATAAATAAGTTTTTTTACCAAACTTGAGCAAATAAATTCTCGACATGAGTAAGACAAGAGAAGAGAAAATACAAATGTTGATGCATATATACAAGTATAAAATAATAACAATCAAACGTTTAACATATCTTGACTGGGCACATGGTAATATGTCGTATACCTTACTGTAAAAGCCGATGTTTTCCAGCGTTGATTGTTTCGCTTAGTCAGCCTCCAAACAGTAAGGCGATGTTGATTTATTTGCGCTGTCAATCATTGTGTTTTGCACCGTATACATATTATACTATTATAAACTGTATAGTTTGAGTGTTGTAAAATATGTTCGCGTGTGGATATATTCGAGGGCATTTGATACCAGCAAAATAAGCGAAAATATCCATGCCGCGAACAATTCTACTTTAACAGTGTGCAGTAAGCCTAGAAATCAATAATAATAAATAATATACAACATTTATATAGCGCTCTATATAATTTGTAAAATTACTCTAAAGCGCTTCACAACATGTAGATAATAATTTGATACTTACACTGCATAAATAAAGAAGTTATTACAATCTAAGCTAATGTGATAATATAAAAATTTGCATATAAATACGAACTACATCTACTGTAGATAAACAAATGTCAGTATATACATGACGTCTAAGTTGTCCCTAATATGCAGACGTGAAAAGGTACGTCTTCAGAAGTTTCTTGAATTTGGCCAGAGTATTTGTTTTTCGGATAGCGGATGGTAATCTATTCCACAACGTGGCCGAAACTTTCCCAAAACACCGATTTCCATAGGTCACAGTACGAGATTTTGGGACACACAACAATGATTCTGTCTTCGACCTCAGTGATCGTGACGGCTGATACAGGGTAACTAGTTCCCGTATGTACTGGGGAGCTGTTCCATCAAGTGCCTTGTATGTGTATACCAAGATTTTGTATTGTGACCTGTATTGCACAGGTAGCCAGTGCAATGAATACAGAACAGGAGTGATGTGTTCTCTCTTTCTAACCCGAGAAACGAGACGTGCTGCCGTGTTCTGGACCTTCTGTAGGCGACTTGTCAATTTGTCAGATATACCACAGAGTAGGGCATTTCCATAGTCCAGCCGTGAGGTAACAAGTGAATGAACCAAAATCTTGCATGCATCGGCAGTTATAAACTGCCGTATACAGCCGATGTTCCTGATCTGGTAGTAACAGGATTTGGCGATAGCATTCACTTGTTTCTCCATGTTCAGTGAACTATCAAAGTACACCCCTAGATTTTTAACAGTTGGGACAGCCTCTACAGTACTTGTTCCGACCTTGAGCTGGAGAGCCGTTGATTGCTTACACTTTGGAGAAAAGACGATCAGTTCCGTCTTTTCCTGATTTAGTTTTAGCATGTTGGCATTCATCCAGCTTCTGATGTCTGTCAGACAAGCTTCCAGATTTTCTGATACGGTGTCCCAGCTGTCCTGTGGTCTGATGACCATGTAAATCTGTGTGTCATCAGCATAACAATGATAGCAAAGGTTATGTCTATGACAAATCTCACCGATTGGTTTTGAATACATGCAGTATTTACGGGGTCCTAACACCGACCCTTGAGGAACCCCATAATCCAGCATGCTGTCACGTGAAACAGAAGATCCGATAGCAATACACTGCCGTCGATCACCTAGATAGGACTGTATCCAGCATAATGCGTCGTCAGTCACTCCATACGAATACTCCAGACGTTTATGGAGTATGCTATGGTCAATGACGTCGAATGCAGCTGACAAGTCTAGCATGACGAGCACCGCTCTGCACTTGTTATCCAATGCAGAAGCTATGTCGTTATGCACACGTAGGAGGGCCGTCTCTGTTGAGTGTCCCATGCGATAGGCCGATTGCAGGTTGTCATGGAGACTGTTTGCATGGAGATGGGCCTCTAAACGCCGGGACACAACCTTCTCCAAGATCTTAGACAGAAAAGGCAAATTTGACACTGGACGGTAGTTCTTCAACTCCTCCTTATCCAATCCAGGCTTCTTCAGCAATGGTCTTACATGTGCTTTCTTGAAACACAATGGAACCTTTGACTCAACCAATGATTTGTTCATGATTGAGGTAATCAAAGGAAGCAGTGCTTCAAGACATTTTTTCAGAAGGTCTGTTGGAAGCGGGTCAAGCTCACAGGATTTTGATTGCGATGTCTGAATGATTCTGCGTAGTTCATCCGGAGTTGTTGGAGTGAGCTTTGACAATGGTTCCCCGTCAAATTGAATGTCAGCACTCATGACAGATACATCGTTGTCAGTTGTCGAATTCACTTCGTCAATGTTTCTCCTGATCGTGTTGATCTTATTTAGAAAGAAATCGCTGAACTTGTTTGACAAGTCTTTGTCAGTTGTACAGCTTGGCAGGATGATTTCACCTTTTTGACCCATTAGCGCTTTTGTGAGTCTAAAAAGCTGCCTGGTGTCCTTACCACATTCTTCGATCTTTTCTGAATAATAACTCTTCTTCGATTGAACGAGAAGTGAACCAACTAACCGACATTGGTCCCTATAAATCTGATGGTGAACGGCCAATTTGGTCCTTCGCCAACGTCTTTCTGCTTTTCTGCGATTCTGTTTTTCCTCGCGTAGATTTTCATTGTACCACGGGGATTTAGGTCTCATGGTGATCACCTTTGTTTGTAGAGGTGCATGCTTTTCAATAAGGGCTTCTATACCAGACGTGTATGCTTCAACGAGTTCATCAACGCCACCTTCGGTAGATTGAAGGGCAGAAGAAGACTGGATATCGTTGTTGAAATCTGGTATCGAAATTTCGCGGAATTTCCGGAAGCTCACCTTTTTCCTGATACGAGCTGGCCTTCTACAATTCAGTGGTGCTCGGATAGCAAAATGATCACCAGAGGGGTTTCCCTTTACATCACTTAGACATGGATCAATAACTGAAATCGCTCCATGAATGACAAAGTTTTCTTCCCTTGTTATGACCACATCAAGTGTGTGGCCGCGGGTGTGTGTAGCTTCTGTCACATGCTGAATCAGACCTCTGGACTCAAGTAGCCCTGAGAACTGACGAGCATCAGCATTAGAAAGATTGTCCAAGTGAAAATTAAGGTCCCCCGTGATAATTATCTCTTGTGGCACAACAACCTGGTGGTCTATAAAGGTAGACCACTCGTCAAAAAACACAGTATTTCTGAGTCCGTTCTGTTTAGATGGAGGAGGCCTGTAAATGATGCACAACCTGAATTGTTTATCCTCGGCAATGACAGAGCAAGTCAAGTGCTCAAAGTGTGTGAATACCTCATCATGGCTAGGAGAGAGATTTGTCACACTCAGGCCTTTCTTAAACAGAACAGCCACACCACCACCACGTCTGCCGTCTCGAGCATTGTGGATGAATCCATAACCAGTTGGTATCAGCTCAGCAAGAACTTGGTCATCGATATCTGAACCTAACCAGGTTTCTGTCAGGGCAAGAATGTCAATGTCCTGAGATATTATAAAATCTCTGATGGACGATGACTTATTCTTCACCGAGCGGCAGTTTAAGGATACTAAATACAGTGGATTGATCGACTTCGGGTAACCGGTTGTTGTTGGCTTTACGACGTGTAAATTCTCGTACGATACTAATGGTATTGGAATCCGTGTGGAATTATCGTATCGAGAATGAACAATAGTGTCGATGCACGATACCTCTGTAGGTGCAATGTATTCCTGCAAGAAAGTGTGCGAGGCGGATAGACCATTTGATGTGACTACATTGACGAGATTGTCAGTGTTTATGCACGAGTTGGTACAAACACTGGTTCCACGTGATGTAGCACCTATAATCACTGGTATTTGCCTAGCAACACCCTTTCCTGCCCGTGTTCCACGCCTAGTACGCAAGTTTTTCCCCAAATTCGATTTCTGACAATCTACCAAACACGGTTTAGTAATATCATGACTCACTGGTCTAAGTGCCAGGAGAACAGATCTGCTGTACCTAAACATGACTGGATATTAGCTTGCCATGACGGGGGGACAACTACTTGGGACGTTTTCACGTATCTGCTGCTGGTGTCCACTTTTATATTGGTCGCCTCTATGGTGACACTTACTAAGACGACATGCATGAACTAAAAATGTCTATTTACGAATAACTGATACTGCAATTGGACTTTTACTGTATTTACAACCTAATCAGCAGAGCAGCTGAACCAAAAAAAACGCTCAAAGTTCTGGTGGTTAACACAATATCGCAAATATGTGACGAAATATTTGGCAAAATTGGGACGAGATATTAAGACAAAATTTGGGACGAGATGTCTAGTTACGTACATTTGATATAGCTCAAAAAATTGGGACGAGATATTAAGACAAAATTTGGGACGAGATGTCTAGCTACGTACATACAGATCGAAAATTTGACATAGCTCAAAAATTACTAAAAATTATTAGCGCTGATACTGAAATAATAAAAATACTGTTTTACAACCGTTGGACGCGCTCTGATATAATCAATTCACAAATAAACACCGGGACGAGACTACAATGTAAGTTAAACCGAAATGGCGTATACCCAAGCCAGATGAAAAAGAGTTAGGCCTACTGCGTATACATGTACGTATGAAACTGCAACCTTATATCACTATAAATGTGAATATTATACGCCAGATTTTAAAGAAGGTTTTAATTTAAAATCAGTGAAAAAAAATTAAGCAGGCAATCAAAGATTAAATTAACTAATTACAATGGGGACGGGTTTGCTCGAGACGGTATTAGACAACTCGCCCAATAGTCAAAGTCTGTTTTTCCAAATATACAGAATTAAAACAAGAATAACGACAATTAACAGTGGCAATTAAGAAGCAAATGCCATAAACAAAATTGATACAATACAATTACTAGTGAGAAAAATCCGAAAAATCCGAAAATATATGGACGAGTTAGCTTTTCGAGTAACGCGAATCTCGCCCAGCGGTCAAATTCAGTCTTCTGATATATACAAAAAATCCAAACCTAAATAACCACAAATTTCCAACTCTTACAACTCCAGTTTTTCAAAATAAATAATCAGAAACTACAAAAATTATGCAATGGTAAACGACAGCCTTGTACAAAAGGTATGTTCGTGAGAAATACGAAATTTGTCAGGAGCTTACGGGAGCAAGCCTTGTCAGGCGCTAACCGGAAGTCCAATTCAACCTATGCAAGAGAGGAGTTAAAGAGTTTTGGACTACAAATGTCATAAAATACCACTCCACGCAGATATAAAAAAACCCATTAAATACGCGACGAGAATAACGAGTATACATGATTTAAATACATAATAACATCTATGCGTGGACATGTTCATGAACTGCAAAGCACTTAAAGCAATATCTTATTATATTTCTGCATGATCTATCAAAGTCTGCCGTAATGACACAATATATATGTGCATGGAATGGTTAGGTATTTGAATCAATTTGCTTGTATTTCATTAATATTTTCTTACAGGAAACATAATTCCGTCACGGTTTGCAATTACTATGTTTTTCCTTAACAGAAAGGTTCTTTTTACCACAATTGGTCGGTGCTATTCAACTCTCAGACTATCAAATACTCATTACAACTGTTAGATAACATTTTGTTTATACTACACGTTGAATAACTCTAAACGAATTTTGATTGGCTGACATGATGAACTTTGACCGTAACAACGTCACTTGCTGATTGTCAACGACGTCATCAATTGAAGACGTTGTCACCACTTGGTGTGTATTAAACGAGAAGCTACGTTTCGCACCTTTCATAGTGCGCGGTTCTCTCCAATTATTTCCGAATGGTGAGATTATGGTAGAAACAGGTCAGAATAGTTGTTATTGGATATGGAATTCATTTCACTCTCGTTAATTGTTTTTTTAAGTTACAAAAGATACTCGCTAAAGTTCGGGTCTTTTGTAACTTTAAAAAAATACTTAACTCGAGTGAAATACATTCCATATCCAACAACCACTCGTTGTGTAACCTGTATATATTTCATGACGCTTGATCTATGTCGCCGAACAAACACTTGGGGAATCCTGTTTCATTTCAAAAGTCCCTGGAGGTGTCGCCAGCTTAGAAGGGGAGTGCCTAAGCCTTTAATACGGCTTTATTCGGATGTGTACTCATCGATCACGGTTAATTGTGTTTTATTGCTGAAGCTTCAAACATGCATTTTTTCCTTTTTCTCTGTCTGCCTTCAAACAGGTCTTAATGCTGTTTCCTGAAAGCCTTGCACAACGGTACCACATTGTACTTGATTACACCCAATAAACCTTTTGGAGTAGTACCCGCTGTAGCAATTGTAAACAACCCGCTTCATTGCCGATGTATTTGATGAATCATTCATGACAATGCGAGAAAAGTAACCAGGCCCCGCTTGTATAAATTACTTAAGTGTTTAGATTTCCTCAAATCTGAACATTTCCTCAAATTATTTCAGTTTCCTTAAAATGACTTGCAAAAACCTTCCTCAACTCAAAATTTCTCAATTTCCTCCTCAACTTTGAGATTTTCCTCAAATGTTGAGATTGTCTTCAAGTTCACTTGTTTAAAAGTAAAATCTGTAATTTTCCTCGAATAAATCTGAGAATTTCCTCAAAATTTTGAGGGAGCTACATGTACATAGCAACCTCAAATATGCCCAATGAAGCACTACTCATAAACAAAGATATATGCTTTAAATAGATAAATAACATGTAATTAATAAGCATTTTGTACCTAGAACTATTCTAGATACTCTAGTAGAGTTTTAAACATTATTTAGAAAATGTAAAAATTGCACAATTGATATTTATATTTTTTTGATTGAAATTACTCTGATTACAGGAAAGTTAATATTTTCACAAGTGTATTGATGGCCCATGGATTCAATATTAAATAACAAAACATGAAATTGAAAATTTACGAAATCCATTGAATCTACATGAATTGGGGCTATGTTAAGAAATATACAGTACAGTAATATAATTATACAGCCAAGAGGAGGCACAGAAGTTATTGAGTTTTAAAAAGATAACAATTCTTCACAAAATTGTAAAATTTTATTTAAAATTAGTTTTCACCTTGACTCTTGATTATTTTATTGATTTTCTCCTAATTCCTCTATTGGGTCCAGTTTCGCATACATTGTATTAACTCTGTAACCTAAGGCAAGGATCCATACCCCCTGTTAAAAATAACTACCGTAATTTCTCACATATATTATCGGCCAACTGCACACTTTTTATGGACAATTGAATTGGTCGCGATCATGTATCGTTAATTTTTCGGAGATTAGAAATATCCTCGCAGAAGAAACCAGTTATTATTTTGTTTAATTATTCCTAATTTGCATTATCTTTTTTTCAACTACGAAAAGTTGCAATTGAAGGCCATATTTTTATTAAACAAATAACCAATACAAATAACCGGCAGTAACCCACAGGGTCCCGGGAAAACGGGCGTGATTAACCGACAACGAGAACAGTTAAGAGTTTGGAAAATAATCATTTAGGTTCTCAAAACAGTCCAATACATATATATATTTCTTTTTAAAGAAGAAAGCTGAAATCACAAAGGTTTTGTGATATTTTATGTCTCGCAAATTCGACTGTAGGTGGTCTTCGTCGCACCTGTTTGACTGCTTTTAAGTACACTTATTCTAGTACACAGGTACACTGCCAACTCTGTCGATGTCACAGAGAACAGAAACTTCCAAAATCGTGTATTTTATAGAAAACGTGAAAGATTAAGTTTTATATAAGATTTAATTGAATAATATATGAAGGATATTGCCAAATATATAAAACATCGCTATATTTCAATCACCTGTATTAGGCCTCTTCATCGTAAATGGCGTAACTCGCACGAGGTGTCAATCAACGACATGCCTATACAGGCATTGCGTTGTTTTCTAAGTTTTCTATCAAAAGGTTTTGTTTAATTAAACTTTATTTGGGACCTACCTGGTTGGTGATATCACTCCAGGTCGACGATTTTTCCAGATTAAAAAAAGATTTAACACGCATAATTCTGACTCTTAAAACCTATGGGAGTACTTGAGGGATTTTATGGGATCAGCAAAATATTTATGAGATTTTTCTATATACTGTACAGTAAAGTAATACAATTTGGAAATTTCGATGAGATTTTCAAAAAAATTGGTAAACATTCCCAAATCTCGCCCCAAAGTGATCCCTGTTTTTAGTGCGCAGGTACTTTTTGGAAAAGTGTTCTTTTTTAATTTTTGGACCCCACAAAGTACCTGTGCACTATACTTGAGAAATTATGTTATTACCTAATGCAAAAATTATTCTCCCATGATACAGAAGAAGGGTTGTAAAGATTTAAAAGTTTGGTTTTCAGTTCTCTTTGCCGAATATTAGATGCAATTTATCCCAGATTATTTTCTTTCCGCTATTGGGTCTCAGGGTCAGGATCTGGCTAATGATTTACTTTTAAAGACCATCATCATCAAATACCATGTGATCAGATGATCTTTGCCTAACATCTTAATTGTTACGATAATTATACCAACAGTGCAAGCATTGGTAAAAGTAACGCCAAAAATTAATTATGCGACTCCATTGGCGGCCTCTGCACCCTCAGAAAGTAAGCAATATGCAAAATATAGATTCCAATTACACCTACATGGTATAATTGCAATCAATTATTGTTAGAATTGGACCAACGGTTTAATGAAAAGTTTATTAAAGCAGAATATGCCCATTTTAACACCTTTTGGGGCCCAAACAGATTCCTACTGGGGGTCAACAAATTGCAATTTCTGCATAATTTTTCTTCTAATTTGCCAGGGATATTTGCTTCCATGTCTGATAAAATCATACAATTTTTTTCTTGAAAAAATATATTTAAACCCAAAAAATTGCACAACATAACCCTTTATGGGCCCCGCCACAAGGCCCCATAGAACCCTGCTCGGTTAGTAACTTGCCAAGCATATATAATGATCTCCATGCAGGGGTAATAATTGTTGGCCTTCTATTTTGGAGTCGGTTATGGAAGATGTTCTTAATTTTCTTAAAGTATTTGATATAAAAATAGACCAGTTACCAATTATGTGACCTTTACCTAATTGTTTTTTTCCTTTTTATTTTTTTGTTCAACTTAAATATTCAAGTCTGCTACTTATTTAACAGAAACTGCACAAACTAGAAGATTTTGCCACATTTTTCAGTGCGTGAAAAGGCCTCTGCACCCTCAGAAAGTAAGCAATATGCAAAATATAGATTCCAATTACACCTACATGGTATAATTGCAATCAATTATTGTTAGAATTGGACCAACGGTTTAATGAAAAGTTTATTAAAGCAGAATATGCCCATTTTAACACCTTTTGGGGCCCAAACAGATTCCTACTGGGGGTCAACAAATTGCAATTTCTGCATAATTTTTCTTCTAATTTGCCAGGGATATTTGCTTCCATGTCTGATAAAATCATACAATTTTTTTCTTGAAAAAATATATTTAAACCCAAAAAATTGCACAACATAACCCTTTATGGGCCCCGCCACAAGGCCCCATAGAACCCTGCTCGGTTAGTAACTTGCCAAGCATATATAATGATCTCCATGCAGGGGTAATAATTGTTGGCCTTCTATTTTGGAGTCGGTTATGGAAGATGTTCTTAATTTTCTTAAAGTATTTGATATAAAAATAGACCAGTTACCAATTATGTGACCTTTACCTAATTGTTTTTTTCCTTTTTATTTTTTTGTTCAACTTAAATATTCAAGTCTGCTACTTATTTAACAGAAACTGCACAAACTAGAAGATTTTGCCACATTTTTCAGTGCGTGAGAACTTTAACAACACAGTTTTCACTTTACACTCCCCCCACTTTGACCCTCTAATTTTCGATGAACCCACAAAAAAATCAAATGCTTTGAACATAACACAATATGCAACTTATCTTCCTGTAAAATATTGGCCTTATCATTGATAGGCTGCAGAAAGACCCAAATTGACTCCCCTCCTTTGGAGCTGTTCGGAGGTCCAAATTGAACAACTTCTCAATTTATGTAACTTGTATTAAGATAACGTCAAACGACTATGCTTAAACCCATCAAATTATGTTCTATGTATATTTTTCTTAACAGAAATGTCATCTTGGTGCAGACTTCTAGAAAAAGTGAACCAATTCAGGTTGATCAAATCCTCATTTCGTGCAATTTTGACTGAGCTGCTGACAATGGCTAAGCCCATGATTTTAAACAACGAAAATCAGTGTATATTTTTTATGTTAGGTAGGATTGCCAACACTTTTTTTAGGAGTTACTTCCATAACATGCCCCTTTTGACTAAATGGAATTAAGGTTGAAATAATGTCTAATATTCAAACAAATCAGATTTTTTTCTTTTCTCCCATAGCAAAGCATTGGGGATACATAATTTTTGATAAAATTGACAAGTAGTATGAATGTTAAACTTTAAATAAGTTTAGTATTAATATACATTTAGGACGGCTTTACTGGCAAAGTCATTTGTTAATTGCAAAACAAATGCAGAAAAAAATCCATTTTTTTTCAGAATCGTGGCAAAATATGCATGGGGTGGAGTTCTCACCATCGAAACTTGGCTATATTTTTAAACTCAACATACCAAAATTAGTGTTGCTTGCCCTTATTCAAATTATAGGCTTCAGAAATAAGAAGATCATTTGATTTGGACATAAAATATCATCAATTTAGTACAATTTACAAGATTTCATTATGGATAGATTTTTTGTATGCGAATGAACAGCTGGTCATTGAGTAAATTAGATTGAAAGTCATATTTTAAGAAATTAAATAAAGTCTAAAATTGATACTGATGTTAATTAATATTATTTTCTACATTTGAAAAAAAAAACAACTAAAATAGTCTTGTGAAAAATGCTTTTCGGACATATTGACAGTTCTTTTTTTCTTCAATACAATACCTTTGGTGGAAAATTTTGATGTATCTGTTTTCTATATTATTGGCATTTACATACATCCATATGTCCATTGTTACAATTAAGGTAGATATTAGACCTCAAATATGGTTATACGTGTGATTTTCTTAATTTTCCTGATCCTTTAGAAGGCCAAAAAACCACTTTCCCCCATTTGGATTTTCTGGGACCTTTTTTTCTGTTATAAGTACATGCATGGTGCTCATCAGCCAAAAAATGAAAAAGAAATTCTGTTGCAATAAGTTCAAAGTAAAATCATAAATTGACTGGAATAATAGTTTATATTCAATATTAATACAATTATGACAGAAAAATAGATGTCGTCCCTTAGGTAGGGCAACATTGATATATATATGCCATTTAAATTGTATTCATATTGACTGTATACAACCATTCGGTAACAGTTCAAGACATTCATAAGGATTTTTGTTTGAGCTAGTGATGCGTTTACATTTGCCGCTTACCATGTCAATGACGTCATCAAGTTCAAACACCGGAACAGCGATAATTAAAGAAGGACTCATTTTAGTCACAATTTGTGTAAATTCGTCATAATAATAATTTTCCTTTTTTTTTTTTTTTTGCTCTTTGCTATTCATATTATATTGATTATAACGCGCATTGATATCAACTTGTTTAGCGTGACGCGACTCTTGTATCAATTCACTGACCTTATCACTATAGACTGTAGTATACAGTTTTTGAATACGATTCGGTTGCTAAAGGCAAATACAATAAAAATGTAAATATCTACTACATTCCACACACTGAATATATTCATTTTCCGAGTCAACAGCAACCATTCTTTTCCTGTTCATGAACGTTTTTATTGCAAACAACTTTTTTTTACAAATAATATTTACATGTTTACAAGTTCTTGATTATTACTATATACACATAATGCCAGTCCGAGATAAGGACTTGTCACGATACTTGGTGGTGTAATATGGCATATAAATAAACTATGGAATTGGGATTGATCTTAATGATCTGTTACTTTCCCATGCCAGTCGAAACTCGTAGTGTATATAGATCTTGTTTAAAAGTCAAAGATCGCACTACGACTAAAGTGCTTGCTAGCTGAGGCATGCGGGCGGCAATGAAGATATCACCAGGTTGGTCGGTGGTTCAGTAGTTGCGCAATTGTTTTTAACCATTTTTGAAACATTTTTTATTATACTAATAATGATAAATGATTCGAGGTCCTTTTATACCGCTTCATCGCATTCTGGTTTTTTGTAGGTCGTATTAAAAGGATTTAGAAAATAGCTGATGTTACATGTACTTTTTCAACCAGCCAATACCTTTCTCAACTCCCCAAGGAGCATACTTAATGCGAATGATTCTGCCATTTTGGCGCTCGCGACAACCATTCTACAATTGTTCAACCCAGCACAGTCACGGACTCATTTACAACTGAGTAGACTTGAATTAGCGGAGTAAAGTACTTTGCTGAACGATTAAACATAGTGCCGGGCGTGATGTGACTCGAACCCATAACCCTTCGGTCACGAGACCAGCGTCCTACCCAATAGGCTACTGTACCAAATGTATGGGAAATAACACACAGCAATGTGAGGTATAACGTAATTGAGTTTATGCCTTTGTTCCAACCCGCAACCCTTTGGTCACAAGACCAGCGTCCTCATTTACAACTGAGTAGACTGGATTACGCGAGTAAAATATCTTGACGTGACTCGAACCCGCAACCCATTGGTCATCAGACCAGCGTCGTATAGATATGCTAATGTGTCAATGTCAATGATTAATTAAAAATAATGTAGTTAAGCTTATGCATTTGTTTGTCGTTTTTGCTTTACACATGTTAACTGTATATGGGTGTTCGGTAGGTGCAGTGGATAAAGCACTTGCCTTTCACCAAGACGGCCGGGGTTATAACGATTTCCCGACCGAACGTGAAAAGGTATTGGGTACCAGACGGACCACTTGGGTTTCCTTTAAAAATAAGACACCTCGCACGCTTACAAGTGGGGCAACAAGAGTGATTAATGTAATGATAATGGTTGTAAAATAAGTTTATATTTGGTTTGTATGTATTCCGAAATTAAAGAAAATTTAAGGCTACAGAAATATGCGATGCATTGTCGTACAAACACTGATGTTGAGCATAACATACAGGAAATGTAATAATGTAGCTGCATCTATTGTGACGTGAGAACATTTATATTTGGATACAGATTGACATTCTATAATGTCAATGGAATACTTTTTATGAGAGCATTAGTCTTTATGCCTAAATTAAAACCGGGCTTACGGCGTTATGCACTTAAATGAAATTCCAAGTTACACGTCTTTGTGGTATTTGATTAGATATTTTCATATATAACGTATTTTTTAAGGTTAATTACGCGATGAATATGATAATTCTGATGGTCATAGGTTTAATACCCAAAACATGAGTGCACTTTGTAGAAAGCCGCAGAGCGGATTATTGTGTACGCACAACAGTGCAAAAGATTCTGTGCATTACGCACCATGGAATCCGACATATTGGATTTAAGTTTTAAAAAGATTGACAACACATTAACACAGAAATAAATATTAACATTACATTATTGCAACATTTCATAGATATTTCATGGGGCATTTGCAATGTCATATAGCCCAGCAATTTGGTGAACATGAGAAACAATATTCTGTTTAGCTGGGCGTCTCAGAGCCACTGGGAGTTATTTCTGTCCATACATGTACAACATTTCTTTATGTTCGATATAATGAAAACAGCATTCAATAAAGTATTAATTTTATTTATTTAACTTTAAAGCAAGTCCTTCCCCCTTTAATATGAAGCTAAACATCTGAAAACAAATGTGTATTCTGCTTTTTATTTGGGGGGGGGGGGATTGGAAGGTTCAACGAAATTTAATTTTTGATTCAAAAGATTAAGACTTTTCATACATATAATGCTTTTTTTTCAGCACTCAGAGCCGAGAAATGTGTTATAGCAACCAGCAAAAAGCAAAAGGCGTTTGTGAAAAATTATCTCTTTCTTTCATTTTCTTTGTTTTTTTTCGGTTTCATTCTTATGTACACTTTTTTTAACACATTTGTGTACACCATCACCTCCACTCAGATCATCGCACAAAACATGTGTTCATAATACTTGTATATTACCAACATACATATATATCGTTCACTCGTAAACACCGTCTCACACACCAGACAAGGACATATTTGAATACCTACTTTCGTACTTACACACTATATTTCATTATGATTATAGTACACATATGTATATTCTTACAAACTAAAAACCCTGCAAAGATGCATGCGAATATCAATATATTCATTGGTACATGTAGGTACCCATGCCAGTACACACATACACCAAAACTCACTAACCAATGAACATGCATATAATACACCCGTTCATATATTAACATACATGTAAACATTCATTTTATATGTTTATTACCCCGAATCACTTGTTGTTTTTTCCTCTGTAATTCTTCATTATTCCATTATCTGTCTGTTATGCATACCATGAACATAATATATCCAAATAAAAGCTTGGTAATGTATACATATTTGGCAACAGTTTTTTAGAACCTGTATTCATTTTAAGTTATTCTTTCGAAACTGGTCAAAATACAAACATGGTATAATTTTCCATTTTGCTTCACATTGATATGACTTTCAATATCTCCACCCCTCTAAAAATCACCAATCATTACCTTTCGTTTAACTCGATCAGGCTTTCCATCCCATATGAATTTGTATATTGTCTTTACTAAGATTTTTGTCGTATCGTCATCTATTCCAATTGCATTGACTTGATTGTTGGAATAATTAAATTTTGAACGATAAGCGACTTTCCAAGCAATGCTAGTTTTCTTTTTTTCCGATTCTTCATTAAATGGTCTATACTTGTTATTTTCTCTTTCCAACAAATATTGGAACAAACTTTATTGTTTGTACCAAAATAAACACCAAGACTTTTGCCATCTTTATCCATTTGATACCAGCGTATCAACTACCTTTATTTTTATTAGATCCGGTAAAACTTCCTTCTGTTTTGTCTTTGTTTGATTTCAACACTGACACTTTTCCGTATTCTTCAACAAGTTTTAAAGCCTTTTACACATCAGTTTACCTCATAAACAATGTCGTATCATCAGCTAACTGAGACACCTTCATATTTTGTTATGTGTGTTGACACCATGGACATCGGTATCAGATCTTAATTTACAAGCCAGAATTTCTGCGACGATGACAAATAATAAACAAGAAATATGACAAACTTGCCTTACACCACGTGATATCTTGTAACTTCCGGTTAACCAATTATTGTTCTTTACACAACCTCTAATATCAGTATGTAACGTTTTAACCCAATTAAAAAATGATTCCCCAAAACCAAACTTTTTCAAACTATTAGCCATGAAGACCCACTCTATCGTATCAAAATAATACAAGAATCAATGTTAAATTTCTCCGAAAAGTCAATTATATCCTGAATCAGTCTGATATTGTATCCGATAAATCTATTCCGTATGCAACCATTTTGATCAGTACTAATTATCTTTGTTATAAAAGGTTTAATTCGAGTAGCTAAAGCATGAGCAGCAATTTCGTAATCGGTGTTTAATAAAGTAATCGACATCCAATTTCGTAATCTAAGTGCATGGTTCTTTTTTTTTTTTAAATAAGAGAAACAATTCCTTAACTTAATTTACCCCTTTTGTACGATTCATGCAAGGCACCAACTACTGTTTAACTTATTTTTTTTCTAAAATTTTTTGTAATATTTTGCCGTAAGACCATCACTCCCAGGACTTAAATTTAATTTCTTATTTTGTACTGCATCTTCACATTCCTTCAATGATAATTCTCCTTCACATCTTTTTCTCTCATCTTCACCAAACACATACTCAACATCGCAGTTTTTAATATATTCCTTTACTTCAACTTCATCCGGGTTATTTGTTTCGTATAGTTTTTAGTAAAACGTTTTGAATACTCAATTTCAATCAGGATTTGTTCCGGGTCCTTTTTTAATTTTCCCATTATTCATTCTTAGTTGTGTGATAGCGTTTTTTAAATCGTTTTCCTTTCCCAATTTTCTATCCAGTTTACCCTTGCTCTGATTTGAGCGCCCCTGGCTCTGTCTTCATATATCTCACATAACTGGTTTTCTAAATATTTTATTTTACCTTTTGTCGCTTTGGCAGGACATTCATCATATGTTGCAGTCTGTGCAATAAGATCATTTTCTAGTCGAATGATTTTGTCTTTTTTTCTTTTTTTTTATACTTGTAGTATTTTATAGTTTTGTGTTTAATCATTATGTTACACAAATCCCACAATTCTACTTTATTTAACGTTGGAGAGCTATCCAGCACCTCATCAATTACGTTATCTATTAAGTGTATATTATCGTTACATTTGTATCATCCAAAACAATGTATTTGATCTGTACCGGTCTTATATCATAGCTTTCTATGTCATTAATATTATTTTCAATTAAAAATAATCAAGTCTAATTGCTTCCCATGGAGTTTTCCTCCTCCATGTAAATTGTCTGATGATTGTATTCCTTACTTTCCATATGTCGATTAAATTGTTGTTCTTCATTAATTGTTTCAGTCCATATGTGTTTTTAAAGATCCTATTTTGATTTCTAGATATTCGATCTATTTTTTCCTTTGTCTCATTATAATCTCCTCCCATAATAACGGCACCTTTTTTAAATCATTTATTTTGCTATTCAAATTCTTAAAAAACGTGTTTCTGTTTTTTCATCATTCGGGGCGTATAAATTCAGCATTGTATAAAAAGTATCCTCTACCTCTATGTTGAGCCTGACATATCTGCCTTCTCCATCCGACTCTCTGTCTATTACTGTTACGGGTACTTTTTTGTTAATGAGAACACTTATCCCTTTACTGTTTGTTTTACAAATCTGTGATAAGCGTTAGCAAAACCATATATCTCTCTATTTATTAAATCAGTCAAATCTTTAGAGAAATTTGTTTCTTGTAGGAAAGCTATTCCAAATTTCTGTTTTTTAAGCCATTCATATAGCCTATATCTCTTTTCCTTGTTTCCCAATTCTTGTAACTTTAATGTCAACAAGTGTAAAACATTCATGCTAAATATTTCATATTGTTTTTACAACCCTTGTTCTTTGTTTTCGCTTTCTTGTTTTCGTTTTCCTCCACTGGCGTGGGTGGTGATCTCTGTTTTGAATTTGCTTCTGTTTCTTGACCTGTTTGGTGTCTGGTCCTGTTGATTCGCGTTTGTGAAAAAAACGTTCCATCGATCCTCCATATCCTTTTTCTGTTTTCCTATCCCGTGAACTTTTCTTTTTGGGTTCCTTTGTAATTGTCCTTGTTTGTTCCTTGTGCTTAGTATCTGTGTTCTTTTCATCTTTGTCTTTGTCACTGATCTTGTCCGTCTCGTCTTCTTCTTCACAGTCTGTCGATGCATTCCCTGTGGAATCATTCCACCCACTTTCACACTCATTCTGTTTGTGCCCAACTTCATTGCAGTAGTTGCATGCCTAACCCGTTGGGCATTCACGAGATGAATGGCCTTCCCCTTTACATTTTACACAAATGATTGTTCTTGGGATATTAACGTCAGGCATTTCTTTTGGTTGACCGTAGTACCACAGTCCAGCATCGTTCTTTCCAACCTTAAAAGGTTTGGAAAGATGAAAAGACAGTTTTTCAACAATTACTATACGATTTCCGGTATCGTAGTTCGTTCATGTATTATTCAATCTTAACTTCTCGTGGTACAATTTTTGAGCGTAAGGGCTCGGCGTAATTGACCGTCGTCTGCAGACAATGGTACTCTAGAAACTCGTAATTTGTCGGTCGTAATGGGAACATATATGGTCTGTTAGGATTCTCGGAAAGGAGCATAATCTCTTTCCCCCGAATCACCACACCTTCAGTCAACAACTTGGTCCTATCGCGTATATTGTCGACACATAATCTCCAGAACCTACCTGTGCGTTGAATGCCACTGACAGTTCTCGAGATACAACCTTCCTAGAGAAATGTAGATTTCTTCATGTTTTAACCACATTTTTTTTGGTCAATAACCCGATAGCCAAAAATCTCCTGTTCACTGAGGAAAACTGGCTTAATATCTCCATACCCGGCCGGATATATGTCATTTGTTTGGTCATTTTGCTGAATAGTTTCCAATTTAGGAACATTGGCAGTGTATTCAATACAACCATTATTTGCCGTCTCTGTGGCATTCGACCTTTGTTTTCGTGTAAGCTCCCACTCACCAGACTCCATAAACGCCTGCACGGACTCAGGTGAGTTCGCCACCTTACTGCCCATTGTATAACCTACCCGTTCCACCTGATTAGCGCGCACCTGTTCACAATTCATCTCATCCGATATGTTGATACCAAATATCTCCAAAATTCGCCGACTCTATCCTGAATCCAACCTCTACTTCTGTAGTACTTATATTTATGCTAAAGCACACCAGCTTTTAGACGTTAACACGTCGTATAACGATCACAGTGCAGCAATTTTATCGGAGCACAATTTATCAGTCCATACCGTAGTCAGTTCCGATAACTCCTCTACAATGTACTATTGTTTTCAATTTTGCAAACGTTCATCTATATCTGATCACAAATTTGGAAGATCAACTAATAATAAGTGGTCGTGCAATCATTCAAAACTGGAAACTTTCCTTAAAATCATGTTCCATGCCAATCTTTGGCCGATCATAGCACTTAAACGAGCACGCCGAGATATATATTGTTGTTCCTTTTCTACTTTGCCATGATGTTCTTTAAAGAACGCGCATGCTGGAAAACGTATGTCATTAGAAATGTTTGACTTTTAACAAGAGATGATCATCAACGTACTTTTACATTGCTGATTGATTTACAATAGTGGTTGACATATCGGTCCTTTCCTCAGAACTTTTCTCATCTAAGCGTTAAAGGAGACAAAACACCGAACTCCGCAAGTGACAATTTATCAGACGATATTTGTTAATAAAACTATCAAATCAAATTGTTGGAATAATGATTTCCGTTTAGCAATCTTGCCTGGTTACAATTACATTTTGTTTTATTGTTTAATTTTTTTCCGCGAATGATAGTTTTAAAATCACGTCTTTAATGATAAGGAGAACTTAATCAAATTGCATGTTTTGAACTGCAGAACAAGCATGGTCTGTGATATACTTACAGAAGGGAAACCCCTTTTTTCTCGAACAATATATAACTCAAACACCAAAATACGTTTTTGAGGTAGCCTGCCCGACAGCCTAGATAGCATACAAATAGACGGAGCAACAATTCAACAGTCTGTCAAGCCTCGTACAGGTTTTTAGGCACATTTTGTAGCAGAACATCACGGTACCATCGTAATAAAAATTTGAACTATTAATTCAGGAAATTTTTAGCTGAATAAAGGACTCTATCAACGTGGGGACAATTGTCTCAAAATTACTTCCGGCCAATGGTTTTGCATCCATACATACCGTTTCCGCTTCCGGTTGGCGGTACAAGAAATGTATGATGACTGTTTCCGGTCACGCTAAAATAAGAAGTCTTTCAGTGGTCTAAACAGGAAATCATTCCTCGCGAAGGACATTGATTGACCGATCGCTTGACCATATGTGCGACCATTTTCTATGACCAAGTCGATACCTTTCAAAGTACATCTATTTTGTATGCTTACGGATGTACTTTACTAACATCAAATAGATATTGGTTGTTTTTCTCGTTTCTTACAATGATTAAAACAGATATCAAGATATAGTATTTACCTTCCTGTATTTGACCAAATAACCAGAAGAGTTACAAAAGTACCTGTATAATACCAAAACAAAGACAATAATCAGCTCATTTGGCATATTACATGGTACAGGTTTATTTATATTTTTACTTATTTTATTTTACGTTTCAATTTCTAAAAAACATTTAACGCGCGTCAATTAATATCAATCAGAAATAAAGACTTACATACCACAGGAAGGGGAAATTTTGTTCTTAGATTATAAATAAATCTAAATTATTGTTCAATTCCTTAAAAAACATCGGAATATACCAGTGTCATCAAAACAATAATTTGAACTCAAAATCGATAAAACTATATGCAAAATAAGAACAAAGGAAAGATAAACATGGATACCCTTGTAAAAGTACAAGAGACTAAGATCAGATGTTCTGGATGTGCGATCGCGGGTTGTATTTGTGATCAAGGTCATTTTGTGAATACTGGCATTTCTCAATCTTTAACGCAACGACGCTTGGTCATCTGGGTTTTTTTTTCATAGCATACACAATTGTAAAATATTTTAATGGACAACACCTATAGTAACAATGTTATATGTATGTAAGAACATCACATTATGCCATCAAAAGTTGACCATGCTGTTTAATAATTATACATATACTTAACAGAAATTTGTCATTTCCAACCATCAAGTCCAACAAAAATGATCGCTTGGTTATAAAAACAAAGGGTAAATCGCTGAAAAAGAAAATAAAAAATGCTTTAGTGAGTGATATTACAGCTTTGTTCTATCCATGCATTTCACTTGTGATAGGTTCACGGTTCTTTGTGTAATCTCTTGCCAGAAGGTGAAACGCAAGAAGCAAAGTTTTGTGTTTTTGTTGCGAGGAAAATTACTATTTATTTTGTTTTTCGGATTTAGAACAATAACTTAAAAGTTTTGTATGTGTGCCATAGTTACAATGTATCTGCTACGTCCCTCACTGGAATCTCATATGCTGTGGTCCAAACATGCTCTTTCAGCGAAACTTCAAAACGAAATGATGATCGAAAATCTAAAGCATGTGCGGTGAAAAAAATATGTTGTGGTTCCACATCTTATAAACGTTTTTTTTATATATGCACTCCCCCCCCTCCCCCCCCCCTTCTATTTCAAGAGTTCTTTAAATGAATTTGGATTTCGACTTTTTCGCCCCTAGCCTCTCCAATGAGTCATGAGATGACGAAATACAACTGCAGCTAAACTGTATATGATCAAGTGTAATTCATGTTTGGCATAATGAATTGATTTCATAATTGAATGAATTACCACATGCTTGTGGGTTTTCCATTTGTCTTTAAATCTAATCAGAAATGCTTTATAATAAATATGACGTAATATCATATGTTCCATTGCTTGTCTCTTAAATACATGTACATATACAGTGGTATATGTGGTTATGAGCCAGTGTGTAGCAAGCCAAAATGTCCTCTTGAATTCTATCCTAAATGGAAACATGTTAAGATGTACAACTTCAACATAATCTGATATCCCTAACGTAAGTATTCACCACCAAACTGCGCGTGCTTGTCCTTCGTCCCACTGCACTTTACATCTACAAGATGCAACCCTTACCGCATGTAAGAATGTACGACTCCTTTGTGAATTGCAGTGAAACCCCTCCATAATAGAAATTGACAGCGCTCTCACCTTTTTTGTTTTTGTGAGACTGTTTGAAGTACCGCAAGGGAGTTCTCTTCGCGATTTCAACGTCATCGATGTCACGATGGTTCCACACTATGCCTTATTAGCTAGCAGCGTGTATATCACAATTGTTACAAGTGATAGGAAGATATATTGGTGAAAAATCGTCGACATTCAAGTTAGCGTATTGAAACACAGCGGAAATGTTCCAAGGAGGGGTATTTCCAAGAATAAAATACGTTTAAATTGTCTTACTCAATTACCTGTTTACATATATCCAATGCTATCGTGCTAAAGAAACATATCGATCTTCACTATTTCCGATGTCTAACATGTATGGGATATGTCAGCTAGGTAGGCCATAGACGCTTGCACACACGTGCTATTTGTATATGTCCTTGACGATTTTGATATTATTGCTGACTTTCTTATTCGATATAAAATCAGAAAAAAAATATACAAAAACATTTTTTTTAATTAATGACATTACCACAGCAATACATTGATGGCATAACCACAGCTATCAATTGATAACATTATCACAGCTATCAATGGATGACATTACCACAGCTATAAATTGATAACATTACCACAGCTATCAATGGATGACATTACCACATACTTAAATTGATGACATTATCACAACTATAAATTGATGACATAACCACAGCTAGAAATTGATGACATTATCACAACTTGAAATTGATATGACATTACCGCAGTTATATATTGATGACGTTATCACAACTATATAGTGATGACTTTACCAAAGCTATAAATTGATGACATTACCACAGTAATAAATTGATGACATTACCACAACTATAAATTGTTGACACTATCACAGCTATAACGTGATGCCTTTACCACAACTTTAAATTGATGACATTACCACAACCAAAATTGTTGACACTATCACAGCTATAACGTGATGCCTTTACCACAACTATAAATTGATGCCTTTACCACAACTATAAATTGTTGACACTATCACAGCTATAACGTGATGCCTTTACCACAACTTTAAATTGATGACATTACCACAACCAAAATTGTTGACACTATCACAGCTATAACGTGATGCCTTTACCACAACTATAAATTGATGGCATTACCACAGCTATAAATTGATGACACTATCACAGCTATAAAGTGATTACTTTACCACAACTATAAATTGATGACATTACCAAAGTTATAAATTGATGGCATTATCACAACTATAAAGTGATGACTTTACCACAACTATAAATTGATGACACTATCACAGCTATAAATTGATGACACTATCACAGCTATAACGTGATGCCTTTACCACAACTATAAATTGATGACATTACCAAAGTTATAAATTGATGGCATTACCACAACTATAAATTGATGACATTATCACAACTTTAAATTGATGACATTACCACAACTATAAATTGTTGACACTATCACAGCTATAACGTGATGTTACCACAACTATAAATTGATGGCATTAACACAGCTATAAATTGATGACACTATCACAGCTATAAATAATGAGTGAAGTAAGTATTTTAGCAATAATTAACCAGTACATACGTATTGTGTTACGAAACATAGAACCTGACGTAGGCATACAATTCGAATAGATCCGTCACGACGTAAATTTAATCGGGTACCAGGGACTGTCATGGTATTAAAGAAATAATCATTGTGATAATTAGTTCATTTCGTACATGCACACACCAAGACTTGGGTTCTTAGTAATACAAACACCCCGACCTGGGAAATACACAGTATTTAACAACAAGGAGCAGAAATGAAACTAGTGAGACGAGCAGGGCGCGAACCCTAGACCTCTAGATTATGGCGCATGGACGTAACCACCAGGCCAAAAGGTCCGAACCAGTTGACTTGGTTTGTTATTTCTTGATATTGTTATGCAAGGTTGTCACTCCACGAAATAATATTATATCAACCTATATTGTTGCTTAATCATACTTCACAGCCGCATTTATTTATTTGTATTGGAAGTGTTAAATAATGTTATAACTCTCTCATTTAGATAAAAATGACAAAAGATGCCACGTGTTTGTTGATTTCTTTACAATATTGCAAAAAGGCAAAACACAAGTTTCGTTCCGATCTATCAAACGCATTAGTTGGAGACCAAATAAATACTGTATTTGCACTTATTTTCGAACATTCAAACCTTAGCGCATAACCTTGTTGAAACAGATAAAAGCAAAGACGAACTGGCCTCTCAAAACATACTTGGTGTAGATTTACAGACGCTGTTATTACCCCAATCATAATTTAGCGGAATGCTATAAGCATGAAAAAAAGCTTGGAGAGTACTGAGAAGTGGGGAGATATTAGGCAAGGAAAGCACCTAGAAGTTGGAACTTATACACGGCGAGGATAGCACCGAGAGGTAGGGACATATTAGGCGGGGAGAGCACCTAGAGTTTGGGACATATTAGGCGGGGAGAGCACCAAGAGGTGAGGACATGTTAGGCGGGGAGATCACCTAGAGGTGGGGACATATTCGGCGAGGAGAGCGCCTAGAGGTGAGGACATATTAGTCGGGGAGAGCACCGAGAGGTGGGGGCATATTAGTTGGGGAGAGCACCGAGAGGTGGGGACATGTTAGGTTGGGAGAGCACCTAGAGGTTGGGACATATTCGGCGGGGAGAGCACCAGGAGGTGGGGACATATTAGGCGGGCAGAGCACCGAGAGGTGGGGACATATAAGGCGGGGAGAGCACCTAGAGGTTGGGACATATTCGGCGGGGAGAGCACCAGGAGGTGGGGACATATTAGGCGGGGAGAGCACCTAGAGGTGGGGAAATATTAGTCGGGGAGAGCACCGAGAGGTGCGGATATATTCGGAGGGGAGAGTACCGAGAGGTGGGGACATATTAGTCGGGGAGAGCACCGCTAGGTGAGGGCATATAAGGCGGGGAGAAAACCTAGAGATTGGGACATATTCGGCGGGGAGAGCACCAGGAGGTGGGGACATATAAGGCGGGGAGAGCACCGAGAGGTGGGGACATATTCGGAGGGGAGAGCACCGAGAGGTGGGGACATATTCGGCGGGGAAGGTTCCGAGAGGTGGGGACATATTCGGCGGGGAGAGTACCGAGAGGTGGGGACATATTCGGCGGGGAGAGCACAGAGAGGTGGGGACATATTCGGCGGGGAGAGTACCGAGAGGTGGGGACATATTCGGAGGGGAGAGAACCGAAAAGTGGGGACATATTAGGCGGGGAGAGCACCGAGAGGTGGGGACATATTCGGCGGGGAGAGCACGAGGAGGTGGGGATATATTAGGCGAAGAGAGCACTGAGAGGTGGGGACATATTAGGCTGGGAGAGCACCGAGAGGTGGGGACATATTCTGAGGAGAGAGTACCGAGAGGTGGGGACATATTCGGAAGGGGGAGCACCAGGAGGTGGGGACATATTCGGAGGGGAGAGCACCGAGAGGTGGGGACATATTAGGAGGGGAGAGTACCGAGAGGTGGGGACATATTCGGCTGGGAGAGTACCGAGAGGTGGGGACATATTCGGCTGGAAGAGTACCGAGAGGTGGGGACATATTCGGAGGGAAGAGCACCGAGAGGTGGGGACATATTAGACGGGGAGAGCACCGAGAGGTTGGGACATATTCGGAGGGGAGAGTACCGAGAGGTGGGGACATATTAGACGGGGAGAGCACGAGGAGGTGGGGACATATTAGGCGGAGAGAGACCCGAGAGGTGGGGACATATTAGGCTGGGAGAGCCCCGAGAGGTGGGGAAATATTAGTCGGGGAGAGCACCGAGAGGTGGGGACATATTCGGAGGGGAGGGTACCGAGAGGTGGGGACATATTCGGCTGGGAGAGTACCGAGAGGTGGGGACATATTCGGCTTGGAGAGTACCGAGAGGTGGGGACATATTCGGCGGGGAGAGCACCGAGAGGTGGGGACATATTCGGCGGGGAGAGCACCGAGAGGTGGGGACATATTAGACGGGGAGAGCACCGAGAGGTGGGGACATATTCTGAGGGGAGAGTACCGAGAGGTGGGGACATATTAGGCGGGGAGAGCACAGAGAGGTTGGGACATATTCGGAAGGGAGAGCACCGAGAGGTGGGGACATATTAGGCGGGGAGAGCACCGAGAGGTGGGAACATATTCGGAGGGGAGAGCACCGAGAGGTGGGGACATATTAGGCGGGGAGAGCACTTAGAGGTTGGGATTTATTCGGCGAGGAGAGCACCAGGAGGTGGGGACATATTAGGCGGCGAGAGCGACGAAAGGTGGGGACATATTAGGCTGGGAGAGCACAATGAGGTGGGGACATATTCGGAAGGGAGAGTACCGAGAGGTGGGGACATATTAGGCAGGGAGAGCACCGAGAGGTTGGGACATATTCGGAAGGGGGAGCACCAGGAGGTGGGGACATATTCGGAGGGGAGAGCACCGAGAGGTGGGGACATATTCGGAAGGGAGAGTACGGAGATGTGGGGACATATTCGGCTGGGAGAGTACCGAGAGGTGGGGACATATTCGGCGGGGAGTGCACCGAGAGGTGGGGACATATTCGGCTGGGAGAGTACCGAAAGGTGGGGACATATTCGGCTGGGAGAGTACCGAGAGGTGGGGACATATTCGGCGGGGAGAGCACCGAGAGGTGGGGACATATTCGGCTGGGAGAGTACCGAGAGGTGGGGACATATTCGGCTGGGAGAGTACCGAGAGGTGGGGACATATTCGGCGGGGAGAGCACCGAGAGGTGGGGACATATTCGGCGGGGAGAGCACGAGGAGTTGGGGACATATTAGGCGGAGAGAGACCCGAGAGGTGGGGACATATTAGGAGGGGAGAGCACCGAGAGGTGGGCACATATTAGGCGGGGAGAGCACCAAGAGGTGGGGACATATTAGGTTGGGAGAGCACCGAGAGGTTGGAACTTATACTGCGAGCAGAGAACCGAGAGGTGGGGATATATTCGGAGGGGAGAGTACTGAGAGGTGGGGGCATATTAGTCGGGGAGAGCACCGCTAGGTGAGGGCATATAAGGCGGGGAGAAAACCTAGAGATTGGGACATATTCGGCGGGGAGAGCACCAGGAGGTGGGGACATATAAGGCGGGGAGAGCACCGAGAGGTGGGGACATATTCGGAGGGGAGAGCACCGAGAGGTGGGGACATATTCGGCGGGGAAGGTTCCGAGAGGTCGGGACATATTCGGCGGGGAGAGTACCGAGAGGTGGGGACATATTCGGCGGGGAGAGCACAGAGAGGTGGGGACATATTCGGCGGGGAGAGTACCGAGAGGTGGGGACATATTCGGAGGGGAGAGAACCGAAAAGTGGGGACATATTAGGCGGGGAGAGCACCGAGAGGTGGGGACATATTCGGCGGGGAGAGCACGAGGAGGTGGGGATATATTAGGCGAAGAGAGCACCGAGAGGTGGGGACATATTCGGCTGGGAGAGCACCGAGAGGTGGGGACATATTCTGAGGGGAGAGTACCGAGAGGTGGGGACATATTCGGAAGGGGGAGCACCAGGAGGTGGGGACATATTCGGAGGGGAGAGCACCGAGAGGTGGGGACATATTAGGAGGGGAGAGTACCGAGAGGTGGGGACATATTCGGCTGGGAGAGTCCCGAGAGGTGGGGACATATTCGGCTGGAAGAGTACCGAGAGGTGGGGACATATTCGGAGGGGAGAGCACCGAGAGGTGGGGACATATTAGACGGGGAGAGCACCGAGAGGTTGGGACATATTCGGAGGGGAGAGTACCGAGAGGTGGGGACATATTAGACGGGGAGAGCACGAGGAGGTGGGGACATATTAGGCGGAGAGAGACCCGAGAGGTGGGGACATATTAGGCTGGGAGAGCCCCGAGAGGTGGGGAAATATTAGTCGGGGAGAGCACCGAGAGGTGGGGACATATTCGGAGGGGAGGGTACCGAGAGGTGGGGACATATTCGGCTGGGAGAGTACCGAGAGGTGGGGACATATTCGGCTGGGAGAGTACCGAGAGGTGGGGACATATTCGGCGGGGAGAGCACCGAGAGGTGGGGACATATTCGGCGGGGAGAGCACCGAGAGGTGGGGACATATTAGACGGGGAGAGCACCGAGAGGTGGGGACATATTCTGAGGGGAGAGTACCGAGAGGTGGGGACATATTAGGCGGGGAGAGCACCGAGAGGTTGGGACATATTCGGAGGGGAGAGCACCGAGAGGTGGGGACATATTAGGCGGGGAGAGCACTTAGAGGTTGGGATATATTCGGCGAGGAGAGCACCAGGAGGTGGGGACATATTAGGCGGCGAGAGCGACGAAAGGTGGGGACATATTAGGCTGGGAGAGCACAATGAGGTGGGGACATATTCGGAAGGGAGAGTACCGAGAGGTCGGGACATATTAGGCGGGGAGAGCACCGAGAGGTTGGGACATATTCGGAAGGGGGAGCACCAGGAGATGGGGACATATTCGGAGGGGAGAGCACCGAGAGGTGGGGACATATTAGGAGGGGAGAGTACCGAGAGGTGGGGACATATTCGGCTGGGAGAGTACCGAGAGGTGGGGACATATTCGGCTGGGAAAGTACGGAGAGGTGGGGACATATTCGGCTGGAAGAGTACCGAGAGGTGGGGACATATTCGGAGGGGAGAGCACCGAGAGGTGGGGACATATTAGACGGGGAGAGCACCGAGAGGTTGGGACATATTCGGAGGGAAGAGTACCGAGAGGTGGGGACATATTAGACGGGGAAAGCACGAGGAGGTGGGGACATATTAGGCGGTGAGAGACCCGAGAGGTGGGGACATATTAGGCTGGGAGAGCCCCGAGAGGTGGGAAAATATTAGTCGGGGAGAGCACCGAAAGGTGGGGACATATTCGGAGGGGAGAGCACCGAGAGGTTGGGACATATTAGGCGGGGAGAGCACTTAGAGGTTGGGATATATTCGGCGATGAGAGCACCAGGAGGTGGGGACATATTAGGCGGCGAGAGCGACGAAAGGTGGGGACATATTAGGCTGGGATAGCACAATGAGGTGGGGACATATTCGGAAGGGAGAGTACCGAGAGGTCGGGACATATTAGGCGGGGAGAGCACCGACAGGTTGGGACATATTCGGAAGGGGAAGCACCAGGAGATGGGGACATATTCGGAGGGGAGAGCACCGAGAGGTGGGGACATATTAGGAGGGGAGAGTACCGAGAGGTGGGGACATATTCGGCTGGGAGAGTACCGAGAGGTGGGGACATATTCGGCTGGGAGAGTACCGAGAGGTGGGGACATATTCGGAGGGGAGAGCACCGAGAGGTGGGGACATATTAGACGGGGAGAGCACCGAGAGGTTGGGACATATTCGGAGGGGAGAGTACCGAGAGGTGGGGACATATTAGACGGGGAGAGCACGAGGAGGTGGGGCAATATTAGGCGGAGAGAGACCCGAGAGGTGGGGACATATTAGGCTGGGAGATCCCCGAGAGGTGGGGAAATATTAGTCGGGGAGAGCACCGAGAGGTGGGGACATATTCGGGGGGGAGGGTACCGAGAGGTGGGGACATATTAGGCTGGGAGAGTACCGAGAGGTGGGGACATATTCGGCTGGAAGAGTACCGAGAGGTGGGGACATATTCGGCGGGGAGAGCACCGAGAGGTGGGGACATATTCGGCGGGGAGAGCACCGAGAGGTGGGGACATATTAGACGGGGAGAGCACCGAGAGGTGGGGACATATTCTGAGGGGAGAGTACCGAGAGGTGGGGACATATTAGGCGGGGAGAGCACCGAGAGGTTGGGACATATTCGGAAGGGAGAGCACCGAGAGGTGGGGACATATTAGGCGGGGAGAGCACCGAGAGGTGGGAACATATTCGGAGGGGAGAGCACCGAGAGGTGGGGACATATTAGGCGGGGAGAGCACTTAGAGGTTGGGATTTATTCGGCGAGGAGAGCACCAGGAGGTGGGGACATATTAGGCGGCGAGAGTGACGAAAGGTGGGGCCATATTAGGCTGGGAGAGCACAAGGAGGTGGGGACATATTCGGAAGGGAGAGTACCGAGAGGTGGGGACATATTAGGCGGGGAGAGCACCGAGAGGTTGGGACATATTCGGAAGGGGGAGCACCAGGAGGTGGGGACATATTCGGAGGGGAGAGCACCGAGAGGTGGGGACATATTCGGAGGGGAGAGTACCGAGATGTGGGGACATATTCGGCTGGGAGAGTACCGAGAGGTGGGGACATATTCGGCTGGGAGAGTACCGAGAGGTGGGGACATATTCGGCTGGGAGAGTACCGAGAGGTGGGGACATATTAGGCGGGGAGAGCACCGAGAGGTGGGGACATATTCGGCGGGGAGAGCACGAGGAGGTGGGGATATATTAGGCGAAGAGAGCACCGAGAGGTGGGGACATATTCGGCTGGGAGAGCACCGAGAGGTGGGGACATATTCTGAGGGGAGAGTACCGAGAGGTGGGGACATATTCGGAAGGGGGAGCACCAGGAGGTGGGGAAATATTCGGAGGGGAGAGCACCGAGAGGTGGGGACATATTAGGAGGGGAGAGTACCGAGAGGTGGGGACATATTCGGCTGGGAGAGTCCCGAGAGGTGGGGACATATTCGGCTGGAAGAGTACCGAGAGGTGGGGACATATTCGGAGGGGAGAGCACCGAGAGGTGGGGACATATTAGACGGGGAGAGCACCGAGAGGTTGGGACATATTCGGAGGGGAGAGTACCGAGAGGTGGGGACATATTAGACGGGGAGAGCACGAGGAGGTGGGGACATATTAGGCGGAGAGAGACCCGAGAGGTGGGGACATATTAGGCTGGGAGAGCCCCGAGAGGTGGGGAAATATTAGTCGGGGAGAGCACCGAGAGGTGGGGACATATTCGGAGGGGAGGGTACCGAGAGGTGGGGACATATTCGGCTGGGAGAGTACCGAGAGGTGGGGACATATTCGGCTGGGAGAGTACCGAGAGGTGGGGACATATTCGGCGGGGAGAGCACCGAGAGGTGGGGACATATTCGGCGGGGAGAGCACCGAGAGGTGGGGACATATTAGACGGGGAGAGCACCGAGAGGTGGGGACATATTCTGAGGGGAGAGTACCGAGAGGTGGGGACATATTAGGCGGGGAGAGCACCGAGAGGTTGGGACATATTCGGAGGGGAGAGCACCGAGAGGTGGGGACATATTAGGCGGGGAGAGCACTTAGAGGTTGGGATATATTCGGCGAGGAGAGCACCAGGAGGTGGGGACATATTAGGCGGCGAGAGCGACGAAAGGTGGGGACATATTAGGCTGGGAGAGCACAATGAGGTGGGGACATATTCGGAAGGGAGAGTACCGAGAGGTCGGGACATATTAGGCGGGGAGAGCACCGAGAGGTTGGGACATATTCGGAAGGGGGAGCACCAGGAGATGGGGACATATTCGGAGGGGAGAGCACCGAGAGGTGGGGACATATTAGGAGGGGAGAGTACCGAGAGGTGGGGACATATTCGGCTGGGAGAGTACCGAGAGGTGGGGACATATTCGGCTGGGAAAGTACGGAGAGGTGGGGACATATTCGGCTGGAAGAGTACCGAGAGGTGGGGACATATTCGGAGGGGAGAGCACCGAGAGGTGGGGACATATTAGACGGGGAGAGCACCGAGAGGTTGGGACATATTCGGAGGGAAGAGTACCGAGAGGTGGGGACATATTAGACGGGGAAAGCACGAGGAGGTGGGGACATATTAGGCGGTGAGAGACCCGAGAGGTGGGGACATATTAGGCTGGGAGAGCCCCGAGAGGTGGGAAAATATTAGTCGGGGAGAGCACCGAAAGGTGGGGACATATTCGGAGGGGAGAGCACCGAGAGGTTGGGACATATTAGGCGGGGAGAGCACTTAGAGGTTGGGATATATTCGGCGATGAGAGCACCAGGAGGTGGGGACATATTAGGCGGCGAGAGCGACGAAAGGTGGGGACATATTAGGCTGGGATAGCACAATGAGGTGGGGACATATTCGGAAGGGAGAGTACCGAGAGGTCGGGACATATTAGGCGGGGAGAGCACCGACAGGTTGGGACATATTCGGAAGGGGAAGCACCAGGAGATGGGGACATATTCGGAGGGGAGAGCACCGAGAGGTGGGGACATATTAGGAGGGGAGAGTACCGAGAGGTGGGGACATATTCGGCTGGGAGAGTACCGAGAGGTGGGGACATATTCGGCTGGGAGAGTACCGAGAGGTGGGGACATATTCGGAGGGGAGAGCACCGAGAGGTGGGGACATATTAGACGGGGAGAGCACCGAGAGGTTGGGACATATTCGGAGGGGAGAGTACCGAGAGGTGGGGACATATTAGACGGGGAGAGCACGAGGAGGTGGGGCAATATTAGGCGGAGAGAGACCCGAGAGGTGGGGACATATTAGGCTGGGAGATCCCCGAGAGGTGGGGAAATATTAGTCGGGGAGAGCACCGAGAGGTGGGGACATATTCGGGGGGGAGGGTACCGAGAGGTGGGGACATATTAGGCTGGGAGAGTACCGAGAGGTGGGGACATATTCGGCTGGAAGAGTACCGAGAGGTGGGGACATATTCGGCGGGGAGAGCACCGAGAGGTGGGGACATATTCGGCGGGGAGAGCACCGAGAGGTGGGGACATATTAGACGGGGAGAGCACCGAGAGGTGGGGACATATTCTGAGGGGAGAGTACCGAGAGGTGGGGACATATTAGGCGGGGAGAGCACCGAGAGGTTGGGACATATTCGGAAGGGAGAGCACCGAGAGGTGGGGACATATTAGGCGGGGAGAGCACCGAGAGGTGGGAACATATTCGGAGGGGAGAGCACCGAGAGGTGGGGACATATTAGGCGGGGAGAGCACTTAGAGGTTGGGATTTATTCGGCGAGGAGAGCACCAGGAGGTGGGGACATATTAGGCGGCGAGAGTGACGAAAGGTGGGGCCATATTAGGCTGGGAGAGCACAAGGAGGTGGGGACATATTCGGAAGGGAGAGTACCGAGAGGTGGGGACATATTAGGCGGGGAGAGCACCGAGAGGTTGGGACATATTCGGAAGGGGGAGCACCAGGAGGTGGGGACATATTCGGAGGGGAGAGCACCGAGAGGTGGGGACATATTCGGAGGGGAGAGTACCGAGATGTGGGGACATATTCGGCTGGGAGAGTACCGAGAGGTGGGGACATATTCGGCTGGGAGAGTACCGAGAGGTGGGGACATATTCGGCTGGGAGAGTACCGAGAGGTGGGGACATATTCGGAAGGGAGAGCACCGAGAGGTGGGGACATATTAGGCGGGGAGAGCACCGAGAGGTGGGGACATATTAGGCGGGGAGAGCACCGAGAGGTGGGAACATATTCGGAGGGGAGAGCACCGAGAGGTTGGGACATATTAGGCGGGGAGAGCACTTAGAGGTTGGGACATATTCGGAAGGGGGAGCACCAGGAGGTGGGGACATATTCGGAGGGGAGAGCATCGAGAGATGGGGACATATTAGGAGGGGAGAGTACGGAGAGGTGGGGACATTTTCGGCTGGGAGAGTACGGAGAGGTGGGGACATATTCGGCTGGAAGAGTACCGAGAGGTGGGGACATATTCGGAGGGGAGAGCACCGAGAGGTGGGGACATTTTCGGAAGGGAGAGCACCGAGAGGTTGGGACATATTAGGCGGGGAGAGCACCGAGAGGTGGGAACATATTCGGAGGGGACAGCACCGAGAGGTTGGGACATATTAGGCGGGGAGAGCACTTAGAGGTTGGGACATATTCGGAAGGGGGAGCACCAGGAGGTGGGGACATATTCGGAGGGGAGAGCACCGAGAGATGGGGACATATTAGGAGGGGAGAGTACCGAGAGGTGGGGACATATTCGGCTGGGAGAGTACGGAGAGGTGGGGACATATTCGGCTGGAAGAGTACCGAGAGGTGGGGACATATTCGGAGGGGAGAGCACCGAGAGGTGGGGACATATTAGACGGGGAGAGCACCGAGAGGTTGGGACATATTCGGAGGGGAGAGTACCGAGAGGTGGGGACATATTAGACGGGGAGAGCACGAGGAGGTGGGGACATATTAGGCGGAGAGAGACCCGAGAGGTGGGGACATATTCGGAAGGGAGAGCCCCGAGAGGTGGGGAAATATTCGGCGGGGAGAGCACCGAGAGGTGGGTACATATTCGGAAGGGGGAGCACCAGGAGGTGGGGACATATTCGGAGGGGAGAGCACCGAGAGGTGGGGACATATTCGGCTGGGAGAGTACCGAGAGGTGGGGACATATTCGGCTGGGAGAGTACCGAGAGGTGGGGACATATTAGGCGGGGAGAGCACCGAGAGGTGGGAACATATTCGGAGGGGAGAGCACCGAGAGGTGGGGACATATTAGGCGGGGAGAGCACTTAGAGGTTGGGATTTATTCGGCGAGGAGAGCACCAGGAGGTGGGGACATATTAGGCGGCGAGAGCGACGAAAGGTGGGGACATATTAGGCTGGGAGAGCACAATGAGGTGGGGACATATGCGGAAGGGAGAGTACCGAGAGGTGGGGACATATTAGGCAGGGAGAGCACCGAGAGGTTGGGACATATTCGGAAGGGGGAGCACCAGGAGGTGGGGACATATTCGGAGGGGAGAGCACCGAGAGGTGGGGACATATTCGGAGGGGAGAGTACCGAGATGTGGGGACATATTCGGCTGGGAGAGTACCGAGAGGTGGGGACATATTCGGCGGGGAGTGCACCGAGAGGTGGGGACATATTCGGCTGGGAGAGTACCGAGAGGTGGGGACATATTCGGCTGGGAGAGTACCGAGAGGTGGGGACATATTCGGCGGGGAGAGCACCGAGAGGTGGGGACATATTCGGCGGAGAGAGCACGAGGAGTTGGGGACATATTAGGCGGAGAGAGACCCGAAAGGTGGGGACATATTAGGCTGGGAGAGCCCCGAGAGGTGGGGACATATTCGGAGGGGAGAGTACCGAGAGGTGGGGACATATTAGGCGGGTAGAGCACCGAGAGGTTGGGACATATTCGGAAGGGAGAGCACCGAGAGGTGGGGACATATTAGGCGGGGAGAGCACCGAGAGGTGGTAACATATTCGGAGGGGAGAGCACCGAGAGGTTGGGACATATTAGGCGGGGAGAGCACTTAGAGGTTGGGATATATTCGGCGAGGAGAGCACCAGGAGGTGGGGACATATTAGGCGGCGAGAGCGACGAAAGGCGGGGACATATTAGGCTGGGAGAGAACAATGAGGTGGGGACATATTCGGAAGGGTGAGTACCGAGAGGTCGGGACATATTAGGCGGGGAGAGCACCGAGAGGTTGGGACATATTCGGAAGGGGAGAGCACCGAGAGGTGGGGACATATAAGGAGGGGAGAGCACCGAAAGGTGGGGACATATTAGGCGGGGAGAGCACCGAGAGGTCGGGACATATTAGGCGGGGAGAGCACCGAAAGGTGGGGACATATTAGGCCGTGAGAGCACCGAGAGGTGGGGACATATTAGGCGGGGAGAGCACCAAGAGGTGGGGACATATTAGGTTGGGAGAGCACCGAGAGGTTGGAACTGATGCGGCGAGGAGAGAACCGAGAGATGGAGACATATTAGGCGGCGAAAGCCCCGAGAGGTGGGGACATAATAGGCTTGGAGAGCACCGAGAGGTCGCGATATATTAGGCGGGGAGAGTACCGAGAGGTTGGGACATATTAGGTTGGGAGAGCACCGAGAGGTGGGGACATATTAGGCGGGGAGAGCACCGAGAGGTGGGGACATATTAGGCGGGGAGAGCACCGAGAGGCGGGGACATATTCGGAGGGGAGAGTACCGAGATGTGGGGACATATTCGGCTGGGAGAGTACCGAGAGGTGGGGACATATTCGGCGGGGAGTGCACCGAGAGGTGGGGACATATTCGGCTGGGAGAGTACCGAGAGGTGGGGACATATTCGGCTGGGAGAGTACCGAGAGGTGGGGACATATTCGGCGGGGAGAGCACCGAGAGGTGGGGACATATTCGGCGGAGAGAGCACGAGGAGTTGGGGACATATTAGGCGGAGAGAGACCCGAAAGGTGGGGACATATTAGGCTGGGAGAGCCCCGAGAGGTGGGGACATATTCGGAGGGGAGAGTACCGAGAGGTGGGGACATATTAGGCGGGGAGAGCACCGAGAAGTTGGGACATATTCGGAAGGGAGAGCACCGAGAGGTGGGGACATATTAGGCGGGGAGAGCACCGAGAGGTGGTAACATATTCGGAGGGGAGAGCACCGAGAGGTTGGGACATATTAGGCGGGGAGAGCACTTAGAGGTTGGGATATATTCGGCGAGGAGAGCACCAGGAGGTGGGGACATATTAGGCGGCGAGAGCGACGAAAGGCGGGGACATATTAGGCTGGGAGAGAACAATGAGGTGGGGACATATTCGGAAGGGTGAGTACCGAGAGGTCGGGACATATTAGGCGGGGAGAGCACCGAGAGGTTGGGACATATTCGGAAGGGGAGAGCACCGAGAGGTGGGGACATATAAGGAGGGGAGAGCACCGAAAGGTGGGGACATATTAGGCGGGGAGAGCACCGAGAGGTCGGGACATATTAGGCGGGGAGAGCACCGAAAGGTGGGGACATATTAGGCCGTGAGAGCACCGAGAGGTGGGGACATATTAGGCGGGGAGAGCACCAAGAGGTGGGGACATATTAGGTTGGGAGAGCACCGAGAGGTTGGAACTGATGCGGCGAGGAGAGAACCGAGAGATGGAGACATATTAGGCGGCGAAAGCCCCGAGAGGTGGGGACATAATAGGCTTGGAGAGCACCGAGAGGTCGCGATATATTAGGCGGGGAGAGTACCGAGAGGTTGGGACATATTAGGTTGGGAGAGCACCGAGAGGTGGGGACATATTAGGCGGGGAGAGCACCGAGAGATGGGGACATATTAGGCGGGGAGAGCACCGAGAGGCGGGGATATATTAAGCGGGGAGAGCACCGAGAGGTGGGGACATATTCGGCGGGAAAGCACCGAGTTGTGGGGACATATTAGGAGGGGAGAGCACCGAGAGGTGGGCACATATTAGGCGGGGAGAGCACCAAGAGGTGGGGACATATTAGGTTGGGAGAGCACCGAGAGGTTGGAACTTATACTGCGAGCAGAGAACCGAGAGGTGGGGACATATTAGGCGGCGAGAGCACCGAGAGGTGGGGACAAAATAGACTGGGAGAGCACCGAGAGGTCGGGACATATTCGGAGGGGAGAGCACCGAGAGGTTGGGACATATTAGGCGGGGAGAGTACCGAGAGGTGGGGACATATTAGGTTGGGAGAGCACCGAGAGGTTGGGACTTATGCGGCGAGGAGAGAACCGAGAAATGGGGAAATTTAGGCGGGGAGAGCACCGAGAGGTGGGTACATATTAGGCGGGGAGAGCACCAAGAGGTGAGGACATTTTAGGTGGGAAGGGTACCGAGAGGTGGCGACATATTCGGCGGGAGAGCACCGAGAGGTGGGGATATATTCGGCGGGCAGTGGAGAGTTAGTAATGCGGAAATTCTTCATACATGTACGTATCTTTATTATTATTATTATTATTACAAGCTTTACCGAACATAATCTTACAGTGTACGTGAATGAAGAATGTTTTTTCGTACAAGTATCAGCTGTACGTTTTTGTTTTTCGAAAGCACTGTCAACTCAACCACACTTCGTCCGTCAAAACATGCTCTTCGTCTTCTTTGATAGTGTCGTATTTCTTTTTGTTTGTCAGATGCATCTGTTCCGATCTTTCAATAGTCTCTTTCAGCTTCTTTCTTGTCTAGTCTTAGCTTGTGAATCTGTTTTCGCCAGCCAATATTTGTTTATCGCGGCTACCTGACATTTGCGCTTCCCGTTCTATTTTTATACGAGAAATCACGTGATTTTTTTTCCAATCATGTGACCACTATCCTGCTGCCAGTTCCGTGCCGATTCGCAAGAAAACATAAGAAATGTTTTTTTAACATAGAAAACGATAATAAAAATATAATTATGGTACTGATGTGCTCAGTAATAAATCTTGATATTACATAAATATTTTATTGTTTGATAATCTAAACTGTTAAGATTAAAAAAATTATAGAATTTTTTTCATGTCGTACCATGTTGAGATTCCTATAATTAGTCGAATGGCGGCGACGAAATTGAGCAGACGAGCACCAAATTTAGCAAATAATGCCGTTTTAAGGTACTTTCCGGCTAATTGACACAACCGAGACCTTGATTTTCCTTCTTAGAATAACATTTGCCTTCAGAAAATGTATTTCATTTAGAAATTGGTCCAAACACGAGCTAATTATTATTATTATGTAAGATTATGTTTTAACAAGCTTTACCGAACATAATCTTACAGTTTACGTGAATGAATAATGTATTTTCGTACAAGTATCAGCTGTACGTTTTCGTCAGCCAATATTTGTTTTTCGCGGCTACCTGACATTTGCACTTCCCGTTCTATTTTTATACGAGAAATCACGTGATTTTTTTCGAATCATGTGACCACTATCCTGCTCCCGGCTCCGTGCCAATTCGCAAGAAAACACAAGAAATATTTTTTTAACATAGCAAAAGATAATAAAAATATAATTATGGTACTGATGTGCTAACTAATAAATCTTGATATTACATAAATATGTTATTGTTTGATATTCTAAACTGTTAAGGTTAAAAAAATTATAGAAAATGTTTCATGTCGTACCATGTTGAGATTCCTATAATTAGTCGAATGGCGGCGGCGAAATTGAGCAGACGAGCACCAAATTTAGCAAATAATGCCGTTTTAAGGTACTTTTCGGTTAATTGACACAACTGAGACATTGATTTTCCTTCTTAGAATAACATTTGCCTTCAGAAAATGTATTTCATTTAGAAATTGGTCCAAACACGAGCTAATTATTATTATTATGTAAGATTATGTTTTAACAAGCTTTACCGAACATAATCTTACAGTGTACTGGAATGATGAACGTATCAGCTGAAGGTAGCTATTCTAAATACTAATGCAAGCAAAGCTGTTCGGCATTAGTTCAAACTGGGAGTGGAATGATGGGATAGCATGTTATCTTTGTGTTCGGTTATCTCATCAGTTGAGAAAACATAACATTTAATGGAATGTTACCAATTTTAAATCTCTAGATATGTTTCATACACTTTTCGAATATTCCGGAATTTACAAATTTTCATTTCAGTTCAATCAGCTCTTAGTATCGCCTTTAAATACACTTGCACAAAACAGTTTCGAAGTTTCTGTGTAGTAAGTAGAAATCTGGGTGAATAAGTTTGAAAGACAAGTTCATGGGTTGGCATTAAAATGAGGAAACACAATCGCAGAGACACTGGACTATTTTTGTTTCTCACATTGCCTGCATTCTGAGCTATTCCACATATAAAATAAGCCGATATACGCAATATATGTATGCCAATTTTGATTTACCTTGACTAAACAACCTTGAAACTTGAACATGTCAAAGACATGTTAATCCTCTACATGTGTGTGAAGTTGGTGAAAATCCATGAAGAAATAAAGCCACTACAGTGCTGACAATCATTGTCTAAAAAAGCAACAATGACCTTGACCCGACAACCCGGAAACTTGAACTTGCAACTTGTCAAAGATATTTTAACTCTGTATGTATAAGATTGTGTGGTTTGGTGAAAATCTATTAGTAAAGGAAAACCATTCGAGTGCTGACAATTATTTTCTAAAAATAGCCACAGTGAACTTGACCTTGACCTGATTACCCTAAAACTCGAACTCATCAATGATATTTTGATTTTGTATTAGTATGTGTAATTTGATGAAATCCATGAAGCAATGAAGCCACAAGAGTGCTGACAATGCATTTCTAAAAATAGCAACTATGACCTTGACCTTACAACCCTTAAGATATTTTGATTTTGTGTAAGTACTGTAAAAGTGAAATACTTCGTGGTGTGGACATTTTCGCTTATATCGCTGCCAATAAAGTTTCCCAGATGTACATTGTATCCACACGCTAAATATTTGATACCATTCAATTTCTACAGTGGATAGTATATATCACATTGCTAAACAGAAGACTGACAGCACAAACATTCCCACACTGCTAACCGTTTTGAGGCTGACTAAGCGAAGCACCGCGAGCGGAGGCACGATACGCCTGTCGTACCATATCGAAAGTATAATGGTATGTAAACACAAAAAAAATGTTCTGACATTTTCTACATAATGCCCCAAATTCCATCAGATACAAAGTTCCAAAGGGCCATAACTCTAGTAAAAATTGTCGAATCAAACTATCAATCAGGAAAACACAATTTCATGTCATGATGATTAAGCTTAGCAAGTTTGAAAGATATCAATTGAAAACTGTAAGAGAAGATCTCCAGACAAACAAGTATTTTCAACAGAAATGCATTTTCTACATATAAATGCCTATATTTTGCAACTGCAACTTTGCAATGCTGTTACGCAAAAAGTTAAAATAACTCAACAAAACCCGTAACATATGTTAAATATTATAGCTTTTCAAAGTACCATATAAAATAGAAAATTGAAGAGAGCACCAAAAGGTTCTGACAATATTTACACAATGCCCCAAATTGCATTAAATACACATGTACGAAGTTCCAAAGGGCCATAACTCTAGTAAATATTGCCAAACCAAACTGTTTTTCACCAAAATACAACAACTTAAAACGTAATAAACCAGGCCTCATAACTAGAAATGACTGTGAGACATAAATGCCCCCCTTCCCCATATGAAATTAGTTCTACATGCTTAATTAATATTACACAGGTGAAGTTTGATGACATTCGGATCAGTAGTTATTTAAATAAGCTAGTTACATTACCATGGGACGGGACGAACATGGATACACTATATGCGCCCCCCCCCCCTCTCATTTCATGACGGGGGCATAAAAAAACATGACATGTAAACATTGTATTTGTCATAAATATGTCAATGTTTCCCCTGATTTATGAGTCTTTAGCAGAACAATGAAAGAAAATCCCCTTTAAAGGAGAAGCTGGGTGATTCAAGCAAAAAACATTCTTATCAATGTTTTTCTTCAAGACTTTTGCACATATATATACATTAAAGTGTCCTCTGTAGCATATTATCATATTCATGTTTTGTGACCTGTTTCTTTGTATACAAGGGAGGTAATTCAATCTAATTATCTCCCTTTCCAAAATCGAATTATCAGTCGTAAAGTATTTATTTATAGGAATCTGGAAATAATACAAGAATACTTCCTTCATATAAAAATGATTAATTTTAGTTTAACCTTAACCTTGAAATATGACCTACGTTATAACATTTTCAAATACAATATGCAGTTATATAACGTATTCATTTACTCAAAATTATGTGATATTTGCACTGAAACTCAATATATGAACAATAACAGCAGAAATGCTTTTCATTTGAGTATGAAAGCAAAATCTCTTCTGACGTAACTCCTGGTCTATTGATGACATCATTGCAATAACATTGTCCAATGAGAGTCTTTTAAGCTTGCTTTGCTTCGGATATCATGGAGAATATCCCTGGATCAAGTTTATCTGAATTGCATATTGCTTACCTTTATTGAGATGGATTTTTGTTTTTAAGAAAATGTAGACTTTATAGCACTGGTGTTATTCCTAATCCAGTCCCTGTGTAACCCATGTGATTTAGTTACACTTCCAGGAGAAACAAGGCATTTTCATTCATCTGAGAAAAAAATATTGTCAGCATACAATTTCCAAATTTTCACATATACACATATCCAAAATTGACAATAGACAGCTATACGAGTACTGAGCAAATGTATATTGACCCAAGATATATTTGTAGAACACTAAACTTTAATCTTCATATAGATCTTGACCCTTACCAAAAGAGAAGTAATGACCTTGACATTTCTCTTGAAGTGTTTATCTTGTAAAATTAAGACAAATTTTATCAGAAAATTACAAATGAAATTTTGGCTCAGGTCATGATCAGTCAGTATAAAAATAAATAAAACTTGTACAACAAATTTAAGATTTACATTATACAGAGACAATTTTTTTGAGATATTGCACTAAAAAAGCGTATTTATGAAGCCAACACTTACCTTGTTCAGCCAACTGTATCCTTCATTCGTTTGCATCCCAGCAGAAGATACTCTTTTTCCAAAGACTTGGTCCAATCATAAAACCTGTAGAAAGTCATAATGTTATATATAGAGTTGCATATGATTTATGAATTTCCATTTTCTTCTTTTTGATACAAAAAAATATGAAAAAATATGTGGTATTGATCAAAAGTAGGCAAAATTATCAAATAGCCTTACCCTACCACTTGACATTGACTAAACTGGCTGCTGTGTAATAAGAATTCCTGTCTAATATATGACAAAGTTCTAAGAACTTATACCTATATTACCTCTAATACAAGCTGACAATTGTTTAAACAACAGACTAATAGTTTTGGTCCCAGTGACTTTGGGTTTAGACAGCTGGTTTAACTGTATATAGTTGAATTAAAATAAAATGTTTTTCACACAGTCACACGGTAATAAGAGTAAACTAAGAGTGAATGTACTGGTACAAGTAAGTTTTATACGCAAAATGATCTATATACAATTTTGACTAACTCTACAAACCTGTCCAATTAACATTGTATTAATGTTTTGAAACTGTCTGGGACCTTCACAGATGATACTGAGACACACTACAGCTTCTTGTTCTCAATTCAAAGTCAACAATCTTTCCAGTGTTGACACCAATAAGACCTGAAATTTAAACAATATAAGTTATCTCCCTTTATTTTGTTGACTCCAACAACTAAAACTACCCCTTACCAGTCACAGGGACATGTTACAATAAAAATGTATTTATAAAATGTTAAGGAGTATTCATAAACACAGTCTTCCCTCCATTTTTTACTTGTAAACATTTTATGCATATCTGCAATAAAATTCAACTTTAAGAAAATAAATGTATTGAAGCCAATAATTGAATATCTCGCATATTATTTAGACTTAAACTTTTATTGAAAATCATCCCTCTGCTTGCACAATATATTGCAGATCAGATATATATTAGAACACTTCAGACTTAAAACTGCAGACCTGAGTTGGGTCAGACTAAGCTTGTTCCAATTATAGAACAGCACCAGCCTAGGCAGACAAAGCCATGCCATATTCAGACTCTATATTCAAGGAATAAATAAGTAACTTGCATAGCAATTGTTGTCAATTACACTCAAACCTCGATCAGTTGAACTTCGATGATTCCAATTCCTCGATGTGTCAAACTTTTGTCAAAGTCTGTTTTTTTCATTATATAACAATACTAATTTACTTTCATGAATCGAACTTCTATGAATCGAATTTTACGCTGTATCAAAGTTTTAATCTGACCCGTTCGTTATGAAAACATTGAAAAGTACAACTAATAAACAAAGTGAAAATTTTACCTGCTTTGAAAATTTGACAAACAAAAAATCTTACAAGATTACCACGTTACAAAAATTACAGTGTGTACACGTATTTTAGTATACTATTCTTTATAAATGTGAATCTACAATTTCTTAGCCTGTGTAAGCGATGTTCAATATTCATGAGTTGGAGTCCCGATGTTTCGAACTTTACACGACTGTCCCGCAAAGTTCGAAACATCGAAGTTTTACTGTAAATTAACAGTGATGTGTTGGAGCAGTTACAAAATATTCTTGATAACATGCATATAAAAGTAAATTTTCTAGTGAATTGGTGTCATATAGGTTACTATGGGACTTGATCGACTGTTCCTGTTGATTGTTGCTTTAGGCCTAATATTTGCGAGTTAAACATGCTCCAACATCTTGCCGTGCATTAATTTTCATAATCTACAAAACACAATCGAAATATGGCAGTATAATGTGCGGTAAAAGGGTTGGCCATAAGAAAATTTCTGACTCGTGTATTTATTAATATAATAAATTTATCGTGTTTTTGATGTCACATGACCCTTGAAAGAAACAGTAATTATAAGTCTGCGTTCTGCGTTATAGGCTGATCTTTAACATACATGCATCGGGACAATATGTACATTACAGAGATTGGGCCTGCTAGACACATCTTGTTAAATAACTAGGCCTATATAGAGTCTAACCTAAAGGATATTTCATTTTAAAAAAATGCAAAGTCATCACGTAGAGTGATCATGGTTAAAACAAAATCATCTCAAACTCATTCAATGATATATTGGTTCAATAAGAAGAACTTATTAACATTAACAAATAATGCTGGACCTAGAAATATTTTGACCACAATTACGCAAATTGATTATGTAACAGTTAGGCCTATTCGATTTCCAGTCGACTCAAAAAAATATGTAGGTCATTTACAAAGACAGCGAAATATGGGGTCAAATGAATTAAATGCATTGTTTTTTCCCATTGTTTGAATATACATATATATGGAACATAGCAACTACATGTATGAAGTTTTTTTTCATTTGTGTATTCAAACTGGGAACAATTGGAAAATTTAATTTCAATTTGTCACGGAAAAAATATTACATCCTCATATCATTATTATAAAGGAAGAATATGATAGAAAATAAGGGATGAGTAACTCCTGTTGAAATGAAGATTCGTGTCAGAATACGCTCTATTCCAAACCTGATTAAATTTAAATGTACTCTCATAAGATTTTTTTGTGCAAACTACCTAGTTAGGCTAATATACCGTACATATCACAGGGACCTGAAAATTTGTTTCAGCCAGTTTTGGACCTTTACTAAGGTATTTAAAATAATTTTACACTTTTGGGAGGTTTAGATCTATTTTCGATAAAAATGCTCCCTCAGGCTTAAATGGTTGTAAAGGCTAAGGTGTTGAAAGATTTCAGTGATTTTGTTGCCTTTTTTCGAAGCAGCCTGTACCTTTCAAATTGGGAAAATTTCGCGGCATTTTCAGAAAATCGAGAAAATATGGAAATAGTCAAAATGGAGCTTAATTAAACTTGTACTTTTTAGTTTTTAATCTAATTGCAAGACAATTAAAAATAATTCATGCCACAATTTCATTTCAGTCAACAAAAATAAAAAAAAAAATAAAAAAAATTATACAATATAATACTGTATTGATAACTATTGTTTGTTTTCTGTAATCTAATGGCTATAGGTATTTCTCAAATAAGTAGATTGATCTTGTTTATTAATTTTTGAATTCCTTAATTCCGGGTCCGTCCGGGTCCGGTTTTAGTTTGAATAGCAAACATCCTCTTTTTAATGCAGACGTTTTTACTGAAAGATATCTGTCCTAATGTCTCAAAAAAGTATATATACAATCAAGAAAAAAGTAAGTACACTGTTTATAGGATCTTTTTCACATGCTTGGTTTGTAAAAGGGTTATTTTATGGATCTAAAAGTTAGGAAAATTGCTCAATTGGCGGAGCTATTTATAGAACTGTCTCTTCGCCCACACTTCATTTCAAAGTTTATCCAGCAAAAATATAATAAAGTTTTCTCATTACTGCTATGTTTTCTTATGTGTTCAAGTAGTACACCATTCTAATTAAGTGGATTTATTTAGCCCTCTTTATTGAAGAAAAAGTGGCAAAAAACGTAATTTATTTACGCTTGTCAAATTGGGAAAATACCACTTCAATTTTGGGAAAAAACAATAGTAGGGGAAATAGCCGAGAGACGGCGGTAACATAAGGGAAAAAATCACTGGATTTTGATGTCGGAAAAGAGACCCTTCCTACATTTCTTTCATCAAAAATCACATGTTTAGTTGAGGTATGAAAAAACGCTTGATACCATTGGAAGGATGGATATGTTTTTTTAGAAACCTCCTAAATGCAAAAAAATGTAACCCCCAGAAGTGTAAAATTAAACTGAACATCTAGTTTAGGTCCAAAACTAGTTTAAATTAGCTGTAACAAATTTTCAGGTCCCTGTGGTACATGTAGGCTTATAGCTGCGCTCTCCTTCACGGATAATCCGTTTACATATTATTTAAGTATTGTTAATATATTATTAGTTTGTTACGTATACCTACCTCAATGTAGATACACTGTTGAATCGGTGTCAAAACTTTAGTTTGAATGTCTTTTTCCTGTGGGGTCCAAGTGGCTGACACACACTGCACGGACATGTTATGTACGTAATGATAACTTGCATTGCTATACCGTACCTAAATCATCTCGCCAACAAAACCTCAGATTTACATTTTGCAGTTTGTTTTCCAGAAAAGTACTGTCAACTCAATGCAACCACACATGCACTTCGTCCGTCAAACCATGGTCTTGGTCTTCTTTGATTGGTGTTGTTTTTCTTTTTGTTGATCCGATGCATCTGTTCCGATCTTTAAAACAGTCTCTTTGTTGGCTAGTCTTCCTTTGAGCCTGATGCGACGCTGGTTTCGTCTGGCTGCCATATTTGTTTACCGCGGCTACCTGATCATGCCATGTGCTTCCGGTTCTTTTTTTTACGAAACTTTTCCGAGAAAAACGTCACCATTACTTGTTCCCGCGTTCAGTGCCGATTCGCAAAAAAAGAAAAAGAAACGTTTTTTTCAATATTGAAAACGATAATAAAAATATAACTAAATCATCAGTATGTTAAAGAATAAATCCTTATATGAATAAAATAGGTTGTTGTTTAATAGTCCAAACATTTCAGGTTTTAAAAAATGTAGAAAATGTTTGATTTCGTACCATGTTCAGATTCCTATAATTAGTCGAATGACGGCAGCCAAATTGAGCAGAAATGGGCCAAATTTAGCGGAAATTGCTGTTTTAAGGTACTTTCTGGTTATTTAACACAACCGAGACCTTGATGTTCCTTCTTAGAATAACATTTGCCTTCAGAAAATGTATTTCATTTGGAAATTGGTCCAAACACGAGCTAATTATTATTATTATGTAAGATTATGTTTTAACAAGCCTTACCGAACATAATCTTACAGTGTACATGTACATGAATGAGGAACGTATACGTATCAGCTGTACGTTTTTGTTTTCCGAAAGCACTGTCAACTCAACCATGCACACTTCGTCCGTCAAACCATGCTCTTCGTCTTCTTTGATGGTGTCGTATTTCTTTTGTTGACCAGATGCATCTGTTCCGATCTTTCAATAGTCTCTTTCAGCTTCTTCCTTGTCTAGTCTTTGACTCTGTTTTCGTCAGCCAATATTTGTTTACCGCGGCTACCTGACATTTGCACTTCCCGTTCTATTTTTATACGAGCAATCACGTGGTTTTTTTCGAATCTGTGACCACTATACTGCTCCCGGTTCCTTTTCCGATTCGCAAGAAAACATAAGAAATATATTTAACATAGAAAACGATAATTACAAATATAACTATGGTACTGATGTGCTAAGTAATAAATCTTGATATTAAATCAATATGTTATTGTTTGATAATCTAAACTGTTAAGTTTAAAAAAATTATAGAAAATGTCTCATGTCGTACCATGTTGAGATTCCTATAATTAGTCGAACGGCGACGGCGAAATTGAGTAGACAAGCAGCAAATTTAGCGAAATATGCCGTTTTAAGGTACTTTCTGGTTATTTAACACAACCGAGACCTTGATGTTCCTTCTTAGAATAACGTTTGCCTTCAGAAAATGTATTTCATTTGGAAATTGGTCCAAACATGAGCTAATTATTATTATTATGTAAGATTATGTTGTAATTATTTTTTTCTCTTTCAAAGAGTATTTCCTTTTGATGTCAAATGAGTTTCATAAAGATAGATAAAGTGTTCCAAAGTTTATGAGCATAATGTAATTCTATGCATTACGGTAATGTGTTCTCTGTGGCCTTTCACAAACACAGAACTTTTAATGGTTTGATTATCACCAAAACAGCACCATACTGGAACAACCAATTTTCCTTTAGGGCGTCGCTATATTGCTTTAAGAGTCAAGCTTCCAGAATGCGGGTGAAGTGTCAAATTATTTTCGTTTAATACGCCATTTCCGGGAACCAACTTTCAGCCGGTTTAGTCATGTGACTTTCATCACCACGTGACTTTATTTAGGGCACTTTGAAAACAACATGGCGGCCAAGTCGAAGTTTACCATGAGAGTAATAAAGTTAAAAAATTGTTTGGCCGAAAGAGGGATCACAACCTTAAATAAAACAAAAGGGGAATTAGTCAAATAAGCCGAAGTTGCCGACGAGTTAAATTTGTCTTGCACCGAGAATGATGATTACCAAGAAACATCACGAAGCAGGCGGACGGTCACGGACAAAAATGGAGAGCCACTGGTGTTGCCCGATGTTTTTTTTAATCAAAGACTTAATGTGTGTTAGTAATCTCGCGAGGCTACCCGATTTAGATTTTGGAGATATTTTGGTTTATCCTGCTACCGAAGGTGGCTGGAACCAGGACAGAATTAAACGTTATAAAGATAATAATGCCTATAAACGTTTCCAACAAAACCATATCAACAATGTAGGGGACCTCCAGGAACAAGAGAGATCTTGTATATGTAAAATCCAAATGTATACCCGAGACGAGGCAGAGTGGGGATCCATACGATTGTTGGATTTTGATGGAAGCGAAGGGCTACATCAAATCTGGCGGCTGTACTTGAGTTGCGTAAGTAAAATGTTTAAATAAAAATAAAATCTTAATTGTTAGTGTACAAGTGTAATATTTAATAATAAACGAGAACCACATCAATATATACACAGTACAAACAGGTATGAAAACATACAATTTATTAGACATTGCCATAATCGGTCTTCTATAGCTGTCTGCTGCGATATCTAACGCTTCACTGTATAAGAAAAAAATACCCATCTAATCTATATTTATAGCATTGAAGAATGAGTATAGTTTTAATAAGATAATAATGATGCTAGTTCCTCGTGACATGAAAATGTTATGAGAATTTGTAAGAGAACACGATGCTTTGCGTTTTCTTGGTCTTTTTAAGGGTGTCAGGTACCACCACTTGAACTGATGCCAGTTTGTGTAATTGCCTTTGGTTTGTCTGATACATTTTCTTTCATTTACCTTATTAATTCTAATTCAATATAACATCAATAGTTTTTGCATTTTGTTTTGTTTTCAAAACTCTCCTAACTGGAATTCTGCTTCTATTTTTACAGATATAATGTTAATGCATGAAAGCTGATATGTTCTATTTTTCCTGCTATTCTTTTACTCAATGATTACAATTAGATGTAACAAACTGAACATATACTGCAGGTTGCTTAACAACAAAATGTTTAAAGATTACACTTAGTACACAGTTTGTGTTATCTTTTTTAAGTGATGATGGTAGCTGCAAGCACTGTGTTGCCCTGTTGTTTGCTGTCAATTCCTTCTGTGAACGTCGTCGTGACAGATGTACTGAAGTTGGAACAGATGTAAATTGTAAATTGAATAAACCACGCCAGCCATCTATGCCATCTACTGTCACGGATCTTCAGTACAGACAGAAAGCTGCTCAATGTGATAAGTTTAACCCTATCTTATCTTAACCTCGCTTGGACACTTTGAACATTTAGAAAAGGCTTTACAGGGTGTGTGAAGATCATGGGTCAGTATTCCTTCATTCTCGTGAGCCCTTTCAGCAACACATGATGAATTTGATGAAGAAGTACAGGAAATATTCCAAACAATGCCAAAAATACTGACCAAGTACTTTGAGAATGAACAAAATCAACAGAAAAGTGATGAATATTTGTTCAAACACTTAAAGGATGTCCATACAATTAACTTTTTGATTATATTCAGACAGAGTCATCTGATGAATCAAAAAAGGACTTGTGGTTAAATTACAGGAAAGGCAGGATAACAGCATCTCTCATGAGTTCAGTCGTAAGGTGCAGGCTTGACCGTTTAAAACCCGACAATTACATTTAACAATGGGGGTTTCAAACAATTTCACTCTTAATGCAACGTAATACGGCAAAACCATGGAGAAAGTAGCTCTCACACCATATACAATGCAGTATGAAAAAAGTCATCTAAAAAGGGAGATTACAAAATGTGGATTGTTAGTTAGCAGGAAGCACCCATTTATTGGTGCAACCCCAGATGGGCTTGTTGAATGTGAATGTTTTGGGATTTCTTGCACATGTAGACGTTGCAGGAATTCAAGATTATCATCGTATACTTGAAGACGGCAATGTCAAGCTAAAGGAAAAATCCGAATGGTACACACAAAGATCAAACACAATTGGGTGTCACTGGTAGGCTTTGGTGTGATTTTGTTTTTTTCACCCGAAAAGGACTTGTAGTAGACATAGTTGCCTTTGATTCTGTATACTACCATGACTGTGTACAAAAGGCAGCTGCCTTTTTTCGCAAAGTTCTTGAAATTTCCAGCATTACAATGACATATCTATTATCCATGGAATGCGATATTGTAATACATGTGTAGTTTGTTTTAAGAAAAATGCACAAGATAGTTGGAAAATGTGTATATGCATGTTGATAACCACTATGAAAAACTATGAAAAAGCCCTGTTACAAGTATTACCTGGTACATGTATGTAAGTTGGCATATGTTGCATAGTTTTACAGATATTGCATTTTTCTGGCCAGTTTGTCAAGATCCAACTGCTTTTAAATTACTGGCCAAAATTTACATGCATTCCTCTGATATAATTAGTAAAGTTTAACTCTAAAAAGAAACCATATAGATAGTGGGCACAGTGTCTTCAGATGTTTTGCTCAATAATTTGGATATGCATTTAAACACATATATGTTTCATATATCATTGGAAAGGTTATAACATTTTCTATAAAATAAACTAAAACAAAATAGTCTAAAAATTATTTGAAATTGCAAAGTGGTATATAAGAAAGAAAATGGGGGAACAATTTTGCATTTTCGATCTACTTTTACATTTTCTTTACTACCATAGCACAGTGCTTATGAGTATATAAGTGACCATACCATTGAATGGGGCATCTATTTATGTTCTCAACAGTACCACGTGCTGAACTGTAATAATGTAGTACCTAATGCACTGTGTAAGAAATCAATTTTGCATATAAAAAAAATGTTGATGGCCCCCTATCTATGCAATATCCTCACATATTAATTTTGGTTCCAAATTACACTTGCATTATACACAGGTAGTTAGCAAGTGACTTTGATGAAGTTGTATATCAAAGAAATGATATAGCAACATCATCACTTTTTCACTAAAGGTTTCATTACATTACAGTAAATGCCGCAACAACAACCATAGGATTCCCAACTGATTTCATGTTCGAAGGAATGACCTGGGAAATCATTTTGAAAGTCTTTAAGCGCTGTATAGCCCTTTCTACATGAATTCGTTCGAAGATTTACAATAAATCTTGTCCTTCGAATTTCTGATGCATTTAGTCTCTTCCCCTTTCCCCAGCTACATTACCTTGTAAATGGTGGCATATTCAGGTAGGCATGTGGCTCTGTAAGAAGATCTCTAATTGTTAATCCTCGGTCTGCCATGACCTCATTTACAGGTGAAACAAGATCCAGAAAACCACTCTTCATAGTGATAAACCTGTTTGATGTGTTCCCTCCCAAAATTTGTGACACAAAATTGATAAGTCCTGATGGGGTGATAGAAATGAGGAACTTGTAGGTATTATGAGACTTGTAAGTGCTGTAAGTTTTTGCCTGTATTGAGGGGTTACGTGATCGTTGTATTAAAATCTCAGAACAGTCAAAAATGCATCTGTTTTTTGGAAATGACTTTTTGAATGAAAACGGCATTTGTTTTCTCACTAGATTTCTAAATTGCCATACTATCGTGTCTTTGAAAATATGATAAAGATAGAAAAATCCAAGTTGTAAATGTTGAAGACACTTGAATTTGAAACGCCAAACAAAGCTGCCAATAGAAATGTAGGTGAAGCAAGCCTTAATCTCAACATGGTCTTCAAAAATGCATGACGTCTTGTCAGTTTTCTCTTTGGCCCAGGTTTACCACCTGTGTTTTGATACTTTTTTATCATCAACACAGCTGTTGTCTGTCCAGTATTTCAAGTTTGGCTCATAATCTTCACAGATGTTGTTCAATTCATTGAAAATCTCAAGATTTGGAATGCCATTGTATTTCCTCATACTTTCATCAATTTCAGTTATTTTTTCTGTGAAACAGTCTCTAAGTAGTGTATCCTTATCTTCAAACTTATTTGATAGAAACCGCATTTCCTGCTCCAGATGTGTTACGTCCTCCAATGTTTAATCTGTCTGTGTACTGGAATCTTTATGAGTGACGGGTGATGAAGTATAGTCTGGGCTTAAGTGTAATTATGATCCTCCATATTCTTGCATTGTGGGTTTTCTACTGAAAAACAAATAAAATCATGTGAAATGTACAGAATCATATCAAATACTAACAGGAGGATAACTATGCCTTAATGAATCATGCGTTCACTTTTGCCACCACAAAACTATATGAAATATGTCGACATTAAATGATAAATAATTAGTTTGGGAAATAGATTAAAATGAATATTGATGATAAGTAATGAATCTGTATGACACATTTTCAAGCTTAAAAATCCCAGTAATTTGACATGTAAGATTTTTTTTATGAAATTATGTAACAATTATAGTATAGTATAGATATACTTTTACTTTTGACAGTAATGTAATATTCAATTATAACATAACTCTTTATATAAAAAAAGCCCTGACTTTTTTCACAGGACAGAATTTTGACATAGATGCTTTGCATACCAAGGACAATCATGTTTTTTATACAATATTTGAGCATCACAATGTTTTGTTTTAGTTTATTTTGTTTTACGTCCTACATGTATTAACAGCCAGGGGCATTTAAGGATGTGCCAGGTATGGAGGTGGAGGAAAGTCGGTGTACCCGGAGAAAAACCACGAACCTACGGCCAGTACCTGGTAACTGTCCCACATAGGTTTCAAACTCGCAACCCAGAGGTGGAGGGCTAGTGGCAGAATGTTGGGACATGTACACCTTAATCACTTGGCCACCGTGGCCCCAATATTACCAATATATCATTGATAATCAGGTTCCATACCAAAACTAGTTGTTATATCCATTTCACATACCACATAAGGCAGCTCGTCATTTGGGTAAACCTCTATATAAGTTCATCATAGTCACACACGACAGACTCAAAGTCCACGAGATCTTCTATTTGAGCTGGTGCAGCCGAGTTAACTTGTTCTGGAAAATAAGTGCAAACATTTTGCGTTAAACCTTGTTTAAATATTTTTTTATGCTATGCTAATTAAGAGAATATAACCTTAAAACAAATTAATCAAATTTATTTTATCACTGAAAGAAGATGGGTGTTGTTAAACTGAAAAAGATTATACATGTACTTATTTTGGAAAAGGAGAAATAATTTTACTGAGTGTGACATTAAAATACTACAAATAACAATATGTCATATTTGATGTAATTTTTTATCCCCCCCCCCCCCCCCCCAAAAAAAAAAAAAAGTTGTAATAAATATAATCGTACTGTATACTTCTGCACACACAGCTGAATCTACACAGTACTTAACACTTACCTCCAGCGGTAGTTTACCATGCTTCTCTTTTTTTGTATTGCAGTAGTGGAACGTAGATTCATTGTATACCAACCTTATAGTTGTTCCATGGGAACATCTCTGGGATGTCAGATTCCCTGTTTTGCCTGAAATGTTTACTACATATTCGGCATTGGATTATAATCGGGTAGTCGTCGAATCATCGCTATCCACTGTACACGTAATCGGGGTTGTCTCTTCGCTGTCGGAAACGACCTGAATGTTACATATTTCATCCATGGATATTTATCAATGATACTGCTTTTACGACTGCCCGATATACATCCAGGCACAACACACCAATGCTTAGTTTTCGAGTTCTTACCTTTCTTTTTTCCTATGTTGACAAACGTTGTCTAAAAATCAACGATCGAATTAAGCTTTCAGTCGGTCGTCAATGACGCCATCGTTGGGAAAATGTGCCCTAAATTTTTCGCGGTCACATGATCAAAACACCGATTTCTAAATCCGCTTCAAAAGAGTTCGTGTATCTCGGAAACGGCGTATTATATAATTATGATTCAAAAATGTGAGTTTGATCAGAACTATGATCAGGTTGATCAGAACTATGGGCAAGTTTTATGGTCGCCATTTTTGTCTCATTGAGAAATATCTGTATCTTTAAGTGATATGAAGATGGACGTTTTTGGGTATGCTCATAAGTGTGTTACTTGTTGTGATTGACAATGATACTCGGTTCTCATTTTGAGAACTTGCTGCTTACATGGATGTGACAAAGATTTACAATGTACATGGCCGGTGTCGTCAATAAGTAGAGGACGCTTACTATCCCGGAACAAATGGTCTTATTTTCTTGTACTTTTACAAGAGTCTCCCTGTAAATCTTTCCCTTGTTCAAATTTTGCCCCTGGTTTAATCGAATTTGAGTTTTGATTATGACATTGTTAACACTTCGGTATTCTTTTTTGTATAACCGTTACACCGTTCATGGGTCCAAACTTGGAACAATTCCACCGTAGTTCCTCATCACTTAGACAGTAGCTTTTGTGAATGGTAAATAACATTTTAATTTTATTTTTTTTATTTTTTTTATCTAGTTTAGAGCCCCCCAATATTCGGTATTGCAACATTTAGCACCGCTTCATTGCTTATATTTCCTCAATGAAAATACAATATCAGTATGTGCCTAATGCAGAACGTGTGCTGTCAGCCGGATGAACAAATCGATATTTTACAGTAGGAAGTATTACAATTACAAAAACCAAATAAATAGACAAAAAGCATGTCTTATCAGCCAACCGCAAAACACTTTTCTGCTTTGGTAGACAGTAAACAACATGTATACAGTGAAATCCCTCTATTAAGACCACCTTAGGCATCACACCAAAGTGGTCTTAATAGCGTGGGTGATCTTTATAGCGAGGGTTACCATGTAGACAGATTTCTCTAAAATCCAATTTGTGACATGTTGCCATGATCCATCAACTAATATATAGACTTTATAATGTTAAACACACAGTATTTATAACTGATCAGTCGATTTGACACCAAAATACAGCTTACTGATCTGACACTTGACAGGTGTACACTGTGGAATACACACCAGGTGACTTGGTGTTTGGTCGATGGTCTGAGTATTGAGGTGAAACTTGAACTTTTTCGAAACTAGTCTATAGAGAGGTGATCTTAATAGTGAATCTTTAAATAAAAAGATATATAGAAGTTTTTTTCGGGACTGAAATGAAGTAGTCTTAATAGCGAGGTGGTCTTTATTCTTGGGTGGTATCACTTGACTATTTTTAGGATCAACTAGAGACACTGTTTCCTGAGTCAGATGTTGATGATTGATACGGTTTGAAATAAATTTCAATCTGTAACAACAAGAACATGTGAATGTACATTATACTTCTACTTGTATGTTAAGGAGATTAAAATGGAAATGTCTTGTATAAATTTCCCTCGTCATGTCTCTCATTTAACAGTTCTAGTCTTTTATTTCGCAAGAACTGAATCTTTAATCCATTTAACTACACTGTACATTTTCTTTGCATATCTATCCCTCTTATATAGTGCTCCGTTCTTGTTTAATGCTTGCTCTGCTACATCGATTGTGTAATGTTTTTGCTTGCTGATGGCTTTACTCTTCATTACCAGACAAATTATTAGGTCGCGAATTGTTTTTAGGCATTGATACTAAGCGTCCTTCTGCCTATAGTTTACACAAGTTTTATTCGATTACCCGGCCATTTGGTAAGGGATAAATGGGAAAAGTGTATTCGTTTTACAACGTAACAAACTAAAAGAGAAAAAGAAACAAACAAACAACGCCTTTTTATCGGTCTGTAATCCAGGATGCATTTAAAAGAAATAAATTAAGATTTGTTTCTTCTATTTCATATTAAAAGAGAAATAATGAATGCATGCCGCTTAAACGTTCGTAATGAATATACGACATTGATTCATAGTTGTTCTTTTCTTATTGAACACATTGTTTTCTATTTGAATTTTCTTATTTATGTTTTCATAAAGTAATGAAAATGGATTATCTAAATATTGACATAGCAATCGATGTAAATATATTGAATCGGTAATCGACCCCATTCAGCTTATTTCTTTCGACTATTTGACTCTGCAAACATTGCTCTTGATTAAAAGCCCAAAGGAAATGCCCAGCTGTTTGTTAACGCGTTTATTTGTGACGCATTGAACGCAATTTTTAAATTAATACCCGACAGGTGTCCTGCTCGTGGCCTTTCAGTTAAATTTTGACGTCGTACTTGTTGTGTTGCTATATCAAGGTTTTACAATGTGTAATAAGCATCCTGTTACCACCTGGTTAGTTAAATTAAAATTTCCATATCAAAAATCAGAATTTATTTTTGTATTTAAGATACGTTTGTATACATATCTTGCAATTGAAATTTAAAAGGTACATAATATAGTCAAAGCTATGATTAATTAAGACCATGTCTCTTAATGTAAGTAGCTCGACGGACTCAATACATGTAAATCTCTGCCACGATATCTTACATGATTTAAGTTCGTTAATACTTTATAAAAAAAAAGTATAATAATGTGGCTGTGGGGACGTACAAGTATCATGGAAATATAGTAAAGATGTTCTTAAAAGTACACCAAGCCCCATGGATGATGCAATGTCCACCCTGAATGTCATCCATTGGAATCAGTTGCATCCAAGCCCTCAATTAAAATCGAAACTTATTTATTTAGTCAGAATATTTTGAACTGAATTTTAACCTTTGCTACATAGCCAACTTAAGACACATCAAAATAAAGCAATAAGTCAGATACCGTCATAAAAATAGCTCCTCGGAATTGTAACATGACAATCCTTTCTAATCTAGTATAAAATCATATCTCAAAGGACGGCAAAGTCGCAGTTCCTGTTTCAAGAATATTATCCTTCTGAAAACATGTTACTATTTATATATATATATAACACAAGGCATGGTTCATTGTAACCGTCCTTAAAGAGGTAATCTGCATTTCCTTTTAAAGCATAAGTTTGTTACTTGATTCGAAATGAATTTATACAAGACATTTGTGAATCTGCCAATCTGTCCATATTTTATACTGTTGCACTGATGTTGTTAGTTGAATATGCAAGCCTTTATCAGATTAGGATCAAGCGCCCATTCAACAACGTAGATTGAATATAATAAATAAATAAGTTTTAGCATTGAAAATCATGGCAAGATTGTAAATTGATAAATACACGAAATAGCTGCTGTTTATTTCCTCATCAAATTGTTAAGCACTGTTGTGGTCGACAGTATAAGCAGGTATACAGTTTCCGTCCTCAAAGGCCGGTGACTGATAGAGCAAGGAAATACCTGTTATTTTGTGAGATTAAGAACCTGAAATAAAGGTCATTTTTCTATGTTTAAGAGGGAAAAAAACAAGTTGACATTCTCTTCTTGTTAACATCTCCCAGTTTCAGTCTTTTTTGTTTTCAGTTAGTTGACGTTGAAAGTCAGTTAGGACATTTTACAGGAAAAGAACATGCCTACGTCAATAAAATCAAGTCAATCATTGAAAAAGACGCGCGTTATACGGTCAGACAGCTGGTACGAATGGCAAATGGGATTTAGCATCCGTCGGTTATGTTCAGTTCATTCTGAAGAAAATTATCAAGGTTAGGAAAATAAGTACGCTTTGGATCCAACATTTACTCACTACCGAGCAGAAACGTACACGGGTAAGAAACTCTAAGAAACTGCTTAAGAAGTACCCAAAATATCAGAAAAGGGCATTGGATAGTATCATAATGGGTGATGAGACATTGGTGCATTTGTATGAGCCCAAGAGGAAAGATGACGTAACACACACATGCTGCCCCTTCTAAATTTAGTAACAGATACATAATGTACATATGCCAAAAATGAATTACAGATGTTTCGTCATTTTAGGACTTGTTAGTGGTGTTTGGCGCTAAACGGTGGAAATCGAACTAATTGAACTAATGTAATGTAGAAACAGAAGGGTCAGGTACGTAAAACCTTATAATTTATGAATTTAGAAAAAAAAATCAATTAGAACTGTAGAATTTCAAATCGTATTCTACGAAAATGTACTGTGCCACTACTCAAATGAGATAATTGTGGCTATGGAGGCTCCAGCAAACTTCGAGTACTAAAAAGTCCACGAGCAATAGGCTATGGGCTTTGACACTTGTCAAAATGCACAGTATTGTTAAACGAACACTGACAGTAAAGAATGTTTTACACAGTATTTTGTAGAAATAGTGGACCAATCATGCAAATTGCGGTTCCAAAATTTCGGGGTGTGTCAGGAAGCTTCTATAAGAATGTAGTTTTGAAAAACTGCGAACATAAATGAGAACAAGTGGATAAATGGCCTTAACGATTTTGATAAACTAGTACCAATACCTGCATATCTTGTTCTTTAAAGCAAACGATTGTTGAAATTTTAGCCAATTTGACCCTTTCAGGTCCCTCCCAACTTCCCCGGGTTTGGCCAGAGTCAAAATTCTTTTCACGTCAAACCTTCATGTCCTGGTTTTCATTCCAACCAAGTTCAACTATTCCCAACTGAAAATGAACAAAATATATCCAAAAGTGTAATTTTCCTATATAAGCTATTCTTAACGTCACCCCCTCCCCAGGGGGAACCTGATATCTTGGGGCCTGAAATTCACAATTTTGATAACTTTAGACCTTTTCATTGGTGGTGATTCCAGCATATCTGGGTCTAGAGAAGAAGATTGTAAAATCTTGGCCAATTTTACCCCTTTGAGACCTCCCTACTGCCCCGGGGGTGGCCCATATTCAAAATTCTTTCAAAGGTCAAACCGTCATGCCGTTATTATTCCAACCAAGTTTCAATTATTTCCAAATGATAATTAACAAAATAATTCCAAAACTGTCATTTTCCTTTATAAACTATAGTGAACTTCGATGTAAAATCCGGGGGCATGAATTTCACAATTTTAAGACACTTAAGACCATTCTATTTATGAAGAGTATTTAATTGAAGCATATCTGGGTCTGGAGAAGAAGATTTAAAATTTAACTATTTAGCCCCTTTTGGCCCCTCCCTCAGGCCCCTTGGGGTTTATGACCATATGATTCACAATTTTAGTGCATCTTTGGCAAGGGAAGGTTTCTGCCAAATTCCATACACATTGATTCGGGGGTTTTTGAGAAGAAGTTGAAAATATAAATTGTTTACGGACGCATGGCGCACACTGCACGATGACGGACAAAATTGTTTAGAATAGGTCACTTGGGACTTTGTCTCAGGTGACCTAAAAATTCGTCCTAAAACAGGTCTCTGGCATGTCCAACTGTTACATGACTATGCCCCAGCCCACAAATCAGCAACTGTAGTCACTTTTTTTTAGTTGGAAAAGGTCAATGTATCACCACACTCTCCTTACAGCCCAGATTTGCCCCGTTGTGATGTTTCCCTCGTTCCGAAATTAAAAGAACAGCTATCTGGTAGAAGATATAGGTCCTGAAGTGAGCTGGAATCTGCATTTGACCAGTTTATGCTTTTTTGTATCCAAAGAGGAGTATGATATTGTTTCAAAAAGAGGATTCTTAGATTGAAACGGTGTGTTCACGACAAAAGAGGATAGTATTTTAACTAGGGAAAATGCAATCAGATTTTGATAAACGTTTCAGAGAAAACATGTAATTTGCAAAGGATTTCGAACATCCCTCATATGTCATCGGTTGATCGATATCATGCCAAATTGTGAGGAGAAAGAAATATTGAAGAGGCGGCGAAGAGCTAGTTAATTGTCAGACGTATATTTAGATTACACTCAATTAATACAGAATATTAGTATTATAAACTGTATAAGTCTTTTATAGGGCGTAGCCCCGATTTGTTTTATAAATATATCTACTCAATACATGCTTTGTTATGTTATGATAACATTACAAAGCATATATTAAGTAGATATATTATAGCTGATGATGAAATTGTTAGTTTTAATTATTGCAAAAAATGGTCATTTGGATTTTTTTGTATTCTTTTTTTGGGGGGGGGGCGCCGCCGGCTGCGCCCCCTCTGGATCCGCCTATGCCATATGAACCAAAGCACACCCTTTTTAAAGAAATCGCAATTTCATGTAATGCCATGATTGATGGAAAATGAGTGTTTGCGGATAATTGGCATGCTTGAAGCAGGAATCAATGACACCTACATGACGCCGCACATTGTTTCGATGTGCATAGGAATACGATAAGTCTTTGTTTGGTAAGATTTATTGGCAATATTGCGCAACTCGGGATACATCGCGTTCAGGACGACTGCGTGTGACGTCACGTCAACAGGACAATTACATACGGTAAACGCAAAGAGGAGAAATAAAGTAAATATAGATTGACACGTACAAAAATATTGTCCAAAACCAAAGTAGTTTATGATTGATAAAAGCACAGGACATCTTGAACATATCATAAAATGATGTAACAAGATACATAATAGGTCAAAATAACGTTACATGACATTTGTTTTTGAAATTTGCTTTAATGTGGTAATATCACATCAACAATGATGACACTCTTTAATCGTATGTCATATTTTCATGACAAATGTTTTATTTTTTTTATAATGTCAAAAAGTAGGGACATGTTTTTCGGAACACCTTGTAGCTAATGTTCAGTTCAATATACAGTATTCTAACTAAATATATAAGTTCCGATGTTGGTTGAGGTCTTTGAATGTGACCGACACTGCATCATTTTGGGGGTTGTAAAACCTTAAAAACGTATTAACTATTGATTAAATAGTTTCTTAATGACCCAATACGGAATGATATCCTAATTTACGCTTCGTCTCATCTGAAGTTTGTTTTAGACCCGATATTTGTCGGTATCAGATCACTAGCAAACTGTGTAAGGAATTTATCCTGCTGGAGGCTTATGCCTCTTTAATTAATGTCTGATGTTTCCAAATGAGCTGAACTTATAGTTTGAATCATCCTCCTTGCGGGTGTCAACATAAAATAGTCCGCAAACCTACCTCATCAAACGTTTCAAACGTAGTTCCCTGGGTCTATGCGCGTCAATATGCTCTCAATATTATGTCCACTTTCTCATTGAATCTAAAAGTATTGTTCGAATGCGCCACAAAAAGAATCGATAATTTCAACCATATTTTGGTACGTTTGGTGGTTTTCTGATATTTTGTGTAATATGCCTAAAAACGCGTGCACGTTTGCTGAATACTGCTAAAGATCATAAAAACAGTGAATACCATGTTTTGTTTCTTTAATATACACAGAATGAAAGACGAGTCTTCGAGTTTTGAATAAATCTCTCTTTCAATTGAAAACCGCAGAATTAGAGAACGTACTCGTTACAAGAACAGCAACTTACGCACATTCTGAACACCGATCACATCTGGATCAAAGAGCCTGTTTCCAAAATGGCCCCTTCTCTGATTCTCAAATTTCCTGTTGGTGCTGCATTGCCCATGCCGTGGTGGTTACAAATCTATAAAGTATAAAGATTTAGGTCACTTGGTTTGTTTTGTATGGATCCTCAAAGTTGTACCTTTCAGAAGCTGTCTAAGTGTTTATAAAATGTGAATGTTATGTAAAATATTAATGGAAATCTAATCAAATGATAGTCACCGTAAGGAATACATTTCTGGCATGATTGTGACAAAAAAATCAAGTTTCCATCGCGCCATTTGGCTGTTTAACGGAAGAAACAATCTCAACAATGCCATTTTCGTCGATAACATTTTAGACACAAAAACTGTGTTTTTTAGAGAATACACCCTTTTATGGGCGTTGGATGCCAACCAATTTTTATCTTATTAAACAGTACGTAATATGTTATTGATGAGAGGAAAATTCATCAAAATGTAAGTGCTGGAACATTTTCAAACCTTGGTTGGTTTTCGCAATTACGGGAGTGTTCATAGCTACGGGCGATTGTATAATAGCTATATTTATAAGTTTAGTTAGTCACATGGTAACGGGGATCTTTCATATCGAGCCCCAAATATGCTTTCGACATATGCACTATGTTGCCGCATGGATAACTATTTCAAGTTTAGTCGGAATTTCTTCACCTGTGGTTGTAATGGTCGAGGGTTTTACAGAGGTTGTCCTTGATGAGAGAGACATAATTAAAATAATAGACCTCCTAGAGTTGTCGCACGTCCTTTCAAAGAGCCAGTCTGCGTTTGCAATAAGCTTTTCTTCTCTTGATGACTCGGCATGCATGGCCTGGACAGTTTGGTCCAAAGATCAGTTCCTCGAAATCCACTCGCACTGTTCCCCATATCTTTCATCTGGTATATATACCAAGACTACACACGATGCTCTATTACTGTTCTGGGTAAAACTGAAAACTTGGAATTTCCAAGTCAAGTGAACAGAAGAGAACAGTTGCTCGGGCACAATACTGTCTTTTCAGGAGCATTTTTGAAGATAAAGCCACTGCCATATTAGATGGCACCTATATTTATATCCAGAAAAGCTCCAATCACAAGCTCCCGCGAATGATTTGATTTGATACTAACAGCTTTATCAATGTCATTTAGCAAAACTAGTAAATGTTCTTCAAAGAATTGTTTCAGAACAACTTGCATCAAAACATTTTGGAATATTGGTAAAGAATTTTTTACAAACCGAATAGAGAAGCACAGACGTGACATTGAAACTGGAATTCGTTATGAAATAAACAATTCTTTCACTTGTATCATCGCAGAAGAAGTTTAAACGGGTCACTTATATTGAAACATTTCTGTCATACAAAAATGCATTGCGATGAAAATAACGCAGGTAGGATTTGTTTACAGTTTGTTATTAGAAGGGGATGACATTAAAAATCCATGTAGTGGTTGTACTACCTTATAATAAAAAATGTTTCGAGAAATACTTAACTTAATTATTCTTGCGTTTTGTTAAGGTTGATATACACGTAAACGGTTCATTGGTCCTCGATAAATTGAATAATTGAATCAAACTTGTTTGAAATGATCTCAAGTAAATATTTAGATCGCACATGTACCTAGATACGGATTTTGAGCTTTCATTATGCTTCAGTGACATCAGTATATTGTCTGGGCTTTTAACACAATTTGCACATGCAATGTCACTAAAAAATGAAATCACGAGCGTGTGTGATGCAGTATCTGCTTAATAATGTCCGATGCAATGTATTTAGGATTTTCGCTTTTTATTATGTTTTTATAATTATTTTACACGGTATACATGCACCCTAAAAAAGGGACTTCGCTCTCTCATCCAGCTCACAACCATAACTGGAAAACGGCAACAACGTCACGCACCCCCTTCTTATTCTTACAGACACATGAAAGTCCATGTCTACGACATGTTTTTACAGATGTCTGCAAACATTCCTATAATTTTCGTTCTAAGAATAATAAAATTTGGACACAAAACAGAAAAAAAAACAATCAATAATGTTACCGTTTTTATGGAGATGTGGTACGCCGTGCTTACACAATTACTGTAAATAAGGGAGACAACTTGAACAATATCTGGTGCTTCATTCGGAGTACTATCAAACATTTGGGTAAATAAGGACACTTCTTATATGAATCTTCCATAAATCTCATTTATAACATAACTGTGATATGGCCATGTCATAAATACGATATTACACATGTGTAATAACACTATTGTGACGTCGTAAACAAATGACGTCTTTATGACGTCATATGATTGTCTCGGTAGTAAAAATCGTATCGTCAAAGAAGAGATTGTCCTTTCTAATTGAGAATGACTTGCAGAGTTTCAGTGTATTTTCTCATAAATATAAATTATGTGATAAATATAACCTCACACTCGTGTCAATGTAATATGGAATTTATTAAACTCGTTAAATAATTTAATATTCCACGAGCCTTTAGGCGAGTGTAATTGTAAGATCCTTTAATCCAACTCCCTTATTGTTAAACGTTTTTAAACGAACATTATAGAATCATGCAGAATGCCCAAACAGGGAAGTCAAAATGACCATATTAGGAAGACTTGTTTACCATTATGGCCTCTGGTGAGTGAAAACCCAATCCAATATGACTGACATATAAACGTTCGCTTCAAACCACAGACTTTGAAATATTTATAAAGCAACGATAGTGATTATTGAAACCTCACATATTAAAACCCTCTGGCTGCTAATCGCGACAAAGGTCGTGTTGATAAAAATGGACCTCACTGTTGATCACGACAAAATTGTAATTTTCAATCAGTAGTCTCGAAGTAAAAGCTCCCGTTTGTCGCTATACGAAACGAAAGTAGAATACTTCTGATTGGTTCTGACGTCACGACTTTCGATATTCTCGGGGATTTACGTTAATACAATCGAAAAAAACATGCACAAGAAAACTCAAGTTGGAAAGTCTGCTGGCAAAAATGGCCGCAAACGCCGAGACAGTCGGCGTGAGGTGAAAATGTCCTCCCCTAACGTCAATTCCGATATAGATAAAGGGTTTGCATGTTGCAAATTAATGAATAATCGATTAGAGGTATGGTAATCAGCAACACTTGATTAAGTTATTTTTATATTGGCTAAAGCAGGGAATATCCGGCGAACACTCAGACATGTGCGACAAAGGTACTGTAGGCTCGTTCATTGGTACATCGAATTTACCAATTTTTTTTAAATATTTATATATTCATCTGTGATGAAACGTTAAACATATCCTGACTCAGAATAAATTAATATGCCGAAAATTGCGGTAAGATGATTGAAAGACTGAAAAAAAAAGTTACCTTATCATGTTTCACCTGAGAATCGCCGGAAATTTTAAATTTTAGAAAATAGAATTACACAATTTTTTTTTTTTTCTGTAATGATGTACAATAAAAAAATTGATTTGATATTAACAGTACAAGTATACGTTAAGTCCTATTAACTAATAAAATACTACCTTTTAGGTGAAAATCACTTCAGATTGCCCAACTAAAAATCTATTATATCTTAATATTTGATCTTTGAAAATAATGTGACCGTTACAAAACTGATCGTTAACATAAATTGCATTAATTTGAATTTGCTTTAGTCATTGGCAGAGAAATACTAGAATCGCAATAGTGTTTCAAATCTTAATATTCGCCATTGTTCGTTCACCATACGACAGATCGAAAATTTGGTAACTATGTCCGACAACCAAGACACAGTTATACTTCCTCTCTTCAAGAATATCCAATACATACACTTTCTCTCATATCTCGCCATGTTTGATAGAGTTTACCCATGTAACAATCATCTAATTAAAATAGACGAGTATAAGGTCATGTGTAGATGACCTTTGTATTCACCAATCAAATCACTGCTTACCAGATTCTGAAAGTGAATGCTAATTTCGATTTGTTTCTACTCTTGTCATTACACCAGAGTTAAGCAGCGAGAAACCCGAACGACCGTATACAAAAATTGTGGCGGTCTCTACGCCAAGGCGTGTGTTCTTCTTAGACAGTATCTGTTTGATTTGTAGTTTTTCGTTTGTCCGAAAAGAAATAACAACTGAAGGTAAAAAGTTATCACAAAATATACTAATCAAATTGTTATATAACGCCCTGAATTATTTTCTCATCTACGCTTCGATCTGCCGCCATTTTTGTTCGTCTACCAAATACTGTTTACAAGATGCTTTTTGAGTGGCTGTTCATTTCCTAGATATGGAATTTCCTACACACTCTGATCTGTATTTTAAATTGCCCATGTAAGAAAGCTATGTAAGAAAAATCTATCTTACATAGCATACCACGCGACGTGACGTCACAATGGCTTAACAATGACGTGACGTTACAAAAACGGTAAATTATAATGCCAGAAAGAGAAAACGACGGCGTGTTGAAATTAAAACCTGTCACAAAAATGTAACCCATCAACATCAGAAAGGTGAGATTAATTTGTCCGGGCAAACTTTGTTTGCAAATATAAGGGATGTTTAATCTAGCTGTCTAATTCGTTTTCATCAAAAACTCAAGGAAAAAGTTGACATTTTCAGAATGGTAGCCTCGTGGTTTTCAAATTTGGCAAAACCCTTGGTAAAGTCTCGGGTTTTACCAAATTTGAAAACCCCTCGTTTGGAATTTCCCTATCTTACATCCCTTGTCATGAAAGAGTCTTATATTATTCAATGGACTTAATGTTATTGCATATATTTTGTTTAGATTTATGCAGTTCATGGTTAAGAATTTGAGGACTGTTGCGTCGGAGTCGTCTGTAATTTCCTCCATTTTGTCAGCTGTCAGTATTACATAACAGTATTTATTACATTGGTACCAATAAAATATCGAAAATTATTCATTCTATAAAAGTGATAGTTTTTTACTAGTGAGAAATGTGATATTTTTCACAAGTGAAAAATATCACTTTTTCTGATTTGACCAATCAGAACGCTGCTTACAAACGACATTGGGGGAAATCAAAAGCTGCCACTGTAGACATTGCTGTAAAAAAATGTAATAAACCGAATATCTCACAGTGTCTTTAGTAATACCAAACATGTTTCACTCGTGTGGCTAATATTATGATATTTTTCACCAGTGCTGCGCACTCGTGAAAATTATCAAAATATTAGCTTCATTCGTGAAATATATTTGGTATTACTGAAGACACTGTTAGATATCCTCTATTTACTGAGACCTACACCGAAGTGTAGTGTTACCTCGCTCCGCCCATCAATTTACTACTTTAGATTAAACGACCAATCAAATCGTTTGTTGTCAGATTCCTTCACGGCAAAAACACATGCCGTGCTATTCATTATTGGCTCTTGGTCTAAATCGTAGCAACTGGCCGATCCAAGTGAACACAGGGACCAGAAAATTTGTTACCGCCAGTTTGCATTAAAAAAATCACCTCTCACATTCATTCTTTTCCTTGTATAGCATTCGATTAACGCATTCTTCAGTACTCTTAGACTAGTACTTTTGATTAATTGTGCAAATGAAAGAAACCATGTTTTATTCATATTGGAACATTATCGAAAATAGCCCCTCCCCTTCCAGACCTTCTCTGTAATCTCTAGGACTTAAAGTATTTATGAAACAATATGCAAATATCACTGACAAATTGACTTTCTTTAGGACAACACAACACCTGTTTCCATTGTTTGTTGGCTGACAGCTTTATATGTTCACACAACACAGCGTGTAGCAAAACTTTCGGATTGATGTGTCGGTAGTATAGATTTTAGTACAGAAATAGTCTATAGAAATAAAGACAATCTTCCTTAAAATCACATCCTATCAGCCTCAGCACAACTTTCGTTTAAAAGTGAGAATCATGAGCAGTACAATTGTAAAATCAATTATAACCTACATTTGAAGCTTCGAATTGACACAAGTAATGCGTTGTTATGTGTATTTATCCAAAAAACTGAAGCTTCTGGAATATATGGCTGAATTATATTACATTTTAAGCGTAACTTCCAAAACAATAAAATGATATGAGGCTTTAGAAATAGCAAGTCGCTCTCCCGCAGAACACCTGTTTATTGTACGACTTCCTCGTCCTACATCATAACATATTAAGAGAAATCGCCCCTAACACAACATTAACGTGATTTCCGTCTAAGATTGCCACTTTTATAAGTAACCTTTGAGCAAGCCAGTCTACAGAGACGTGGTTGATTCAATATGCCGGGAACAACTTTACAGCTTCCCTGTTACAGGCCAAGTTCGTGTATCTGGTATTGTTCATGAAGCTAACATTTAAATATCAACGTGAATACCGTACGGTGTAGTTTATATCGACAGACATTGATTTGGTATGACCGTTCGAGAAATAGTCGAGTTTTCATCACGGTTACGGAAACCTGAAATAAATGAACAGCATATGGTACATATGACTTCTGTAAGAAACCTTTCCTTATGTCCCGCGACTTATTTCACGTGTCTTTTTGTATATTTCATTTTATTTTGAATGTACATTCGTTCGGAATGTGGTGCTTATTTGATACTGTTTGATTTCTTTAGATAATATTTCTTGGATGCTAAACATGACGTAACACACACATATGCTGCACCTTTTAAATTTAGTAATAGATACAGTATGCCAAAAAATGAATTAAACTGCATCATACAGCTGTTTCGTTTTTCTTGGACTCGTCATTGAAGCCAGAAAACCTACATAATACATTTTGCAATATTTCAAAAGGGTTGCTCATGCTTTCATTAAACACTTGAATGTAAGATACGTTTGCTTTCAACAAAATGTTCCATGAATTTGAAAATGAATAACAAGATGTAGCCAAAATTCTTGTTATTTTACCAAGAGTGCGATACATTGTTTATCACACCGAACATAGAAAGTTCCTATATCCTCAAAACGTATGATTGGTAAATATACTGCAATTGATTGTATAGTGAACAGACACGACCGGAATTCTATAACTGAAACCATTATTAATACATCCCTTATGCTTGTATCATTATGCTATCAAACAACACATCCTCTACAAGTATGTCGCAATTATTAATACGACCCGTCTTTATACTTGACACGTAACACCGTAGACGGTTCAACGGAGTTCGTTTGTGTTTTTGTTGTTGTTTCTTGATTTTGAATTTTCGTTTTTTGTTTTGTTTTATTAACAAAACATGAGCAGTACAATCTTAACCTAACAGTTCAGATTTACATTAGGTATATTTATGCATGTGCATATCATTACAGGTTTCCATGTTTTGGTTTGATTTGTTTTTGTTTTACGTCCCATTTACAGCCAGGGTCATTTAAGGACTTGCCAGGTTTTGGAGGCGTAGAATAGCCGAAGTACCCGGAGAAAAAGCACCGACCTACGGTCAGTGACTGACAACTGCCCCGTATGGGATTCGAACTCGCAACCCTGAGGTGGGGGACTAGTAGTAGAATGTCGGACCATCTTAACCACTCAGCCACCGCGGCGACTCCATGACCCAGCTCGTTACATAAAAGTGGTACATGAATGTATAGAACTCTTAGAATTAAAACTCATATTATTCTTATGCGTGTGCATTCGGATTGGGAAAGTATCCCATCATAACCAACCACAGATTTTTTTCTTTGTAAACGTTTCAACAGTTCTCAAACACCTTACTTCTGAATTCTACAATAATGAATAGTTAGCTTGCCATGCTTGTATTCAGCCTTATAAAGGTGTGGGAATGTGTTCTAGAATATTTGAATATATCGTGTTTTATTATCATGTCTCTGTTATGATCAACATCAGTCCAACCTCCTACACCATCCCACCCGTCGGTTAAATATTGCCACGCGGACAAATGGTGACCGTTATTTTGTCATTCGTGGGGACTTAAATACCACTGAAAAGCACGGGCAGCGCTAATGAGCTAGGACAAAGTGTATGGTAGTCGAATAACGGCCTGATTTAAAAATGTCACGCGGGGATTTACTCGTTAAATTGATGCTAACGACTTCGATCCTTAGCAGATTTTGGTCCTTTCTTCATTCTTTGGTCAACGACAGTACAAACTTATTTTAAAACAATCTTACAAAATATTGAATCAGCAGTAATCGTGCAAAAGGCTTTATTGTCTGTTTAAACAGAAAAAAAGTCGTTTTGGAATTCTTGTGGCAATTATTTGGTGTTAAATCCCCGTCTAGTCACATTGACCTGTATGAGGAAGATCGAATAATGAAGAGACAAAAATAAACCGTTTCTTTGCCCTGAAATTTAACGTATTGATACTAAGGCATGTGCATCATTTTATCAATAAAACCAATATATATATCTTTAGAAATGAAAAAGTGACATTTTTACCTCCATGAATGATCAACTATATATGTTTTGTTTCCTTTATTTGCCATGAATTTTGTTTATCAAATTTAGGATCGTATCTTTTTGTTTTGTTTTGTTTTTTGTTTATCTCCATCATGTTTCTCTTGGCACAACTTCACATTTGGGTCTGACATGATTGTTTGTCATGTGAGGAAGGCTTTCGGTTCTACCTTGATGAGATCTAGATTTACATGGTTGACGACATCGATAGAGCAGAACACACCAACTCTTCCGGAATACTTGGCTTTTTTCTCTTGCATTTTAAAGCGTCTCCGTGAAAATCTTTCCCTTTTTTCATATTTTGCCCTAGTACGGTCGTTTTTTGTTCAAATTATGGTTTTATTTTTGTTGATGCTTCGGCATTCACAAGCCTCAAATAGCATACAGTAATATTTGCTTCAACAAATCTTGTCCCTTCAACATCGTATCACACTCCTTACATTCTACATACAGTCTTCAACCTAAGCTATCGAATATACTCGACTGATATTTACTGTAACGCTAATAGAAATTCCAGTTGTCCTTCACACTCGTATTTGGCTTTCAAATAATCCAGGCAATGACATATTCTCGAAAGGAGAACTGGGGTAATGCATGTATATTTGTATCTTGCAATGCACGCCTGATTCAATAATTGTACTGAACATATTTTGATTTCATATTAAAAACCTTTTTATGTCCGTGTGAACAACGAAAACAAATGCTTATCATATTTATAATATATTGCAACTTATTCCTATCACAATTGTGTATAGAATCACATATTCGACTTTCACAGCTTACTCTGTCAAACTAAACTGCATTTACTGATAAATATGCACTTTAAAATTGATTAAATTACTGAATTGTCTCATTCGATCAATGCTACTTTGCAAATTGGAATATGGGTTTTATTATTAAGAATTTCATTTTATTTTTCAAAGTAAATCACTTTTAAAACTAAGCATCTTTTTGTGCTTTATATTATGGATGGTTGTTCCATGAAAGCGCCTTATGGGGCAAACCTCAACTGAGTCCGGTATTCTTTATGGAATCGGAGGTTTGACGAATAGGGATAGCCTTAATCAAGGGATGACAACTATATAACCATTACGTTGTGTTATTTTCAACCAATGGAAATAACGAAATGCATAAATCAATTTGTCGATTTACAGCTCTGTAGCCTTCACTGTTTAATGGATGGATAGGAAGTTGATAAACAGGGAGCATTTTCGAAAAAGGGGTAATTCATCACGAAATAACATCTAATCCAATCCCGCATGCAATGTTTTAAGAGCTGAACAACTTATTAATGTCACATTCTAATTAAACGCTTCCCACGCGTCAGATGAGTAAGAACGGGCTTAACAGTTGAGCAAGTGAGAGGGCCAACAGGATATTAGCAATTCGACCTTCATTCTGCTCTATCACTCAAACTGACAGTTTAAAATCAATTAAAAATATATCATATAACAAACGTAATAAAACGTTTCCCATTTAAAAAAAGCTAGTTGATGAAATATAGCAACGTGCAAAGTGATTGGTTAAAGTTGTATTATGTTGGTATGGAAACTGCATTGTTTGAACAAGCTTGTAACCTTTATATGTGTAGAGAGGCCATACGATGCTGCCGTAATTCATATTATTTTATCAATTACAAATTCCAATGGTTTTCATAAAACAGTACTGGCGATTGAATGAAACGGTCAGATAATAAAGAATGAATAAACAAATGTTGGACTTTTGAGTCTAAATTATGAAATGGTAGCTCGAGTGATATGGAAATAGTTTCCAAAATGGTAACCAGTGCTTGTAAACTGCAAATGCCTTAATAAATCGACTGTTGCTGCCCCATTCTGCTCCTCCGTTTTATTGTCCACATGATAGCTCACAACAAAATTAATCGTTTGATCTTGAATATTAAGCAGAATATCAGACGTTTTTGAAGTATCGACCGTTATGAAGAATGTATAATTACAAGTTTATATGAAAACAAATCGAAAAATAACAACGCGTCAACAAAACCATAATTCGAACTTAAAATCGATTAAGCTAGAGGCAAAATAGGAACAAAGGAAATATTCCCATGGATACTCCGTAAAGGTACAAGAGAATAAGGTCATGTGTACCGGAAGAGTAAGCGTCTTCTGCTTCATCGACGACACCGCCATGTAAATCTTGGTCACATCCAAATAAACACGAATACGATGCCTGGTGATGATCAAGTTTATATACCCTGAAAACGGGGACAATACCTACCAGTCGCCCCTTTAATTAGGAATTTAGAAGTAAACTTAAACTAGTTCTGTATAACTTAAAAAAACGTGTACTGAGAAAATGTGTATATCATGTACCGTGTCACTACTCAAACAAGATTAACAGTGTATATTGGAATAAGATACAATCACATAAAAAAATTAAACTGTTTTGTCTGTCTAGGTAAACTTGCTGTAGAGGCCCAGCGAACCCCGGGGACTAACAGCTCTACCAGCAGAGTCTGCCACACCCTATCATTAAAGATTAACAAAATGACACCTTATGATGCATTAAGATTGCTCCAAATTAAAAGGATTTTATACTCTTGTGACGAATTCCAAGGGTTAAAGAGTAGAAAACGCTGTGCTTCACACGAATAATCTACCCGAAGCTTCGAACCACTAAACTGTCAGTCATCCAATGTTGTATACGGTATTGAGTGTTCGCTTTGTGGTTTAACTTATGTGGGTGAAACCAAAGGCCAGTTACGACAAAGAATGAATGGTCATCGTTCGGCTGTTAACCGGGAGGAATATCAATGTTTTTATCAACATTTCAAACTCCCCGAACATTTTATTCTTTCCTTGAAAGTCCGTATTCTTGAAAAAAATATATCGCCCTACAAATAATCCCACACTCAGCAATCCGTACCGGAAACAGCGTGAGGAATACCATATACGACTTCTTGGCACTGCTATGCAATATGGATACAATGATCCTATAGATTCAGTTGGAAACTTATCGAGTCCTGGATGCAGTCAAACAAAATGTAATGTCTTTGTTTACCCCTCAAAGGCGACGCCAGCGCAGTCATGGCCATCGACATTACAATAGTCCGACGGAATATAACGTTAGTTTAAAGATCTGATGGATAATTTTAAAAGACCATTAGGTGTACACCACGTCAGAACAACGTTGTATTCACTTCCCTGGGCTACATTACGAAATCTGCAAATGACTCAAATAAAACATGTTCCGGATGACCTTTGGAAACTAGTGTCGAGATCCCATAAGATTATTGATGATGTGGCAAAAAAAATCGACTTTACAAGCCTGTGCGAACGGACAGGCAAGAGGCACCATCGACTCGACAGTTCAAGAAAGTCGAATTTGCCAATTAGGGGATTGATGCCTTTAACATCAGCAATATCGTGCACCAAAAGTCTGTTCAAGCTAACATACCACCGTACTTCCGATATAGAAGTTCACCGATTATTTCCTACAGTTATTCTATACCTATTGTACCTAAACTTTTCAACTTGAGCATTGTTTGCAAACGCTATTACATTCAATTCTTGCAAAAAGAACTAGGCCTGCTTGATAATCTAGGTAACCCTACTTACACATTAACCGGTTTTTTCGAAAGATGAAATACTGTCGAACCATGCTTCTGTATTACAATTTTTCCAAGTACCGGTTAATGGGCAAGACGCTGACCTACCTTGTCTTTTTTGGATACCGAAACTACACAAGGATCATTATAAGCAACGTTGTATCGCTGGCTCTGCTAATTGCTCGACCAAGCCATTATCAAAAGTTCTTACTACCATTCTTAGTACCATAAAATCAGGGCTTCAGTCTAATTGTGACGCCGTATACTCCAGATGTGGAATAAATGGGATGTGAATTTTGAAAAACTCGAAAGATCTTTTGATCAAACTTGAACACCCCCTCCTAAGAAATGTCTTTTCGGGCAAAACATTTGATTTTTCCACCCTGTACACTACCATACCTCATACAAAATTGAAGGAACGTCTTCGATCTCTTGTTATGAGAGCTTTCGTTTCGAAGAAAGGTGGACGACGATACAAATATATAGTAGCGAGCTATTTTGGAGCATACTTTGTCAAAAACACGACAAAAGCTAAGAGGAAATATACTGAAGAAGATAAAGTAAGTACGATTGAATTCCTAGTCGACAATATTTTTGTTGAGTTCGGAGGAAAGATTTTCCAGCAGACTGTTGGCATTCCCGTGGGAACAAACTGTGCCCCACTCTTAGCTGACTTGTTTTCATACGAGGCTGAAATTGTGGAAGAGCTAATCAGAACTGGTAACAAAAACCTTGCCAAATATTTTGATTTCACTTTCAGATATAACGACGATGTGTTGTCTATAAACAACAAAAAGTTTGCTGACCACGTCGATCGTATATACCATTCTGAACTTGAAATAAAGGACACAACAGACTCTTCTACATCAGCTGCTTACCTCGATCTCTATTTAAACTACGATCAACATGGACAGCTTACTACTAAGCTATACAATAAAAGTGACTATTTCAATTTTCCGATCGTGAACTTTCCGTTTCTTGATAGTAACATCCCTGATTCTCCAACCTATGGTGTTTACATGTCGCAGTTGATTCGATATTCTAGTGCTTGCTCTAAATATCGGGATTTTCGTGATCGATGTCGACTGCTGACAAACAAACTAACAACACAAGGATTTGAGAGATGCAGGTTGATCAGAACTATGGGCAAGTTTTATGGTCGCCATCTTTGTCTCATTGAGAATAATTCTGTATCTTTAAGTGATATGAAGATGGACGTTTTTGAGTATGCTCATTAGTGTGTTTACTTGTTATGATTGACAATGATGCTCGGTTCTCATTTTGATAATTTGATGTTTACATCATGGAAGTGACACAAATTTACATGGCGGGTGTCCTCGATGAAGCAGGATACGCTAACTCTTCCGGAACACCTGGTCTTATTTTCTTGTACTTTTACAAGAGTCTCCATGTAAATCTTTCATCTTTTCATATTTTGCCCCTGGTTTAATCGATTTTGATGTTGGCTTATGATTTTGTTAACGCTTCGGTATTCTCTTATTTATCTCTACTGAACGAAATATGACGTAACGTGCAGAAAACGATAAGCATCGGTTGTGTGGCTAAAGTATTCATTTTTTTCTGCTGAAAATGCAAGTTCATATTTTGGAAGGAATGACGCCCCTTTACTTCAATATCCTTTCGTTGCGACTCGTACGGGTTCAATAAACTTAACCATCTGCAGGATAACGTTGCTATCAGCATTGTATAGAAAATTGACAACTTTGATTGAGTTATGTGACCGGGGACGTCATTGAATGGTTTTACGGCGACTGCAGAGCTATACTAGCCACGGTTATGTCTGTTACACTAAGCAGATATTTGGCTGTTTATGAAAAAGGGGGCCGCGATGGCCGAGTCCACTTTCAGTACGCATGATATTAGTAAAAGTTCACGGATGTGGTGAAAAGAGCTGGAACGATTGTTAATACTATTTAATCATCAAATATCAAATAGTTCTGTGTATTCTTAAGTATGTATTAATTAAATTCATCTTTTTGCTTTTCCATGTTCTGTATTTGTTTAAGATGTATTTAGATTGTGAGTATCCCGAGATGCATTCAATGTTTTCTGACATCGTGTAAATAAATATCGTCTAATCTCATGTCAAATTTTTGTTTACCATGTACAGTGTGTAATGGATCAAATATACCAAAAAAACAAAACATCTATTTACCGTGTATATCGTTTTCGTATAAATGTGTAGTGTGTATTCCATACAATCAGTGTTCATACATGTCTTTATATATGTACAATGTATCTTGATACTGTTTAGTGTCTGTATATATCCAGAAAAATGTATACGGTCGATATCAATTCTGTAATTTAAGCCCCAGTCGCATTGTAGCGGTATTACCCACGGTTCTATATACCGGGGTAAACCGTACCGTACTTAATTTTGGCGCGGAAACATTATTTACTACGGTACTGGTACGGTATGTCACGGTGATCCACGGTTTCAATACGACTGTATAACGGTTGATACCGATAATACTACGGTACCACTACAGACCAGTACGGTGGGTCACGGGTACATCCAGATAGCATTACGGTACCACTACGGTTTTACGACGGTTTGCGCAGGTATGACAATACCGTATTACTGCCATGCTTCACTGTAAAGCTCCCGTGAGTAACCGTGGTCTCCAGAACACTACGGTCATACCCGGCTGGCTGCGGAACCGTGTAAGGTAGACCTACGTTGCCACTAAGGTGTCACTACGGCGCTTAAATACTAAGATTTGACTATGGTTTGCCATGGAAGATTAAAGCAGAAATAATTTACCGTACCGAGCTACGGTCCAACCCGGGTCAACACGGATCGGTCCGATTTAGGTACTGAATCGCTACGGATTAACAGGATTTCTCCCGATTTGCATCACCATGACTCATCGTGCAATGTGCCTTGGCCTCAACTACATGTATCTATACCGTGTATCTTTATACTGTGTATCTTAATAACACGTGTCTTTATTGTCTTCCTGCCGTGTACAATTGTATCTTTATTCCATTACATCATTACACCGTACACTGTTAACTGCATGTATGTACCGTGTTTTTGCCTTGGTAGTATGCATCAAGATCAAATTACATTTATTGTATTCCTGTTGTACTGAGATATGATGCTATTATTCAAATACCTATTTCACCGTACACTGTTAACTGCATGTATGTACCGTGTTTTTGCCTTGGTAGTATGCATCAAGATCAAATTACATTTATTGTATTCCTGTTGTACTGATATATGATGCTATTATTCAAATACCTATTTCACCGTACACTGTTAACTGCATGTATGTACCGTGTTTTTGCCTTGGTAGTATGCATCAAGATCAAATTACATTTATTGTATTCCTGTTGTACTGAGATATGATGCTATTATTCAAATACCTATTTCTTCCTGGTCGGTCTTTCTAAGATCATTCAACGTTACAAAAATCAACTTTATAGTTGATTGTTCGAACATGTAATTTTTCATGACTATCGTGATTCAAAATCATTTTTGCTTTGGTTAGCAACTTTCTGTTACAATATAAATATCCATCAATGTAAAAATGTATATAGAAAAAAACGACGCGATAAAACAACATTAATGATCTCGCAACTAGATTGATGTTAGCGCTATTGTGTTGGCAGGACGACGAAAAAAAAAAGAGATAAAAATGAGATGACGTTATATAAAAAATGCTTTGACATTATATCTACCTCGAATAATAAAAAATATGTGATACATGGTCTAAAACGATGAGTGAGAGAACTAATGCATCTTTGTGTCAAATTGCCCCTTCTGAATAATCAGGTTTGTCGGCTTCCCATGACAGAACACATTATGGTAACACTGTAAATATATATGAAGTATGAGTCGGGCAGATCAAGTCACTTGTACCGATAGCAGCAAGTCGCAAACAATTCGGCATATTTTGAAGGGTAACAAGCACTCTGACACTCTAAGAGAAGCAATACGTCAAAATTAGTTACACATATATATTGTATATATTGCTGCGGGTCGCAAATTGGGCTTAGGGACAATTCTGAGGGGGGACAAGAAGTGACCATTCCGACATAGGATTGTAGAAGGAGGGGGGTTAACTGGACATGCGGGATAAAACGAAGAGGGGATATGTAGTTTTCACTCTTAAAGATAGCAGGCTATGTATGATCACCCAGACTGAGGAAGGGAGAGGGTGTGCCAGTCGTATATAGAGTGATGGATGGAAATGATCATTTAAGCATACAATACATGAGCATTAAAAAGAGATTATGATTAATCATTCTGCAATAAAATGTTAAGCCTATCTTAAATGTATTTGTTTAAAATAAGCATACGTGAATACGTCATTTTTACACGCGGATAAAATATTATTATTAACATCATAGATCAGGGTCACTCAGACACAGGGATGGTAGATGGAAAGAAGCCACGATATCAAATGGATATCCGATAATGCTTACTCCATTATATGGGAAAAACCATGATCACTCAGACATAGGAAGGCAATGGTGTAAGTCGTACATATTATATATAGTGATGGAAGTAAATGGTTACTCAGACATACATGTATTCAGAAGTAGTTAAGGTTCTGAAATAACGGTGGAGAGATATGGTCACTCCGACATATTTTGAAAACATGTTATAATAACTCACTCTGAAATCTGAGTGCTACATGTATGTATCTCTTGAATGTGTTATTAATGTTTAACGTAGCCACTATTATCAACATTACAAATCATGATCACTTAGACACAGATAGAGAAGATAGAAAACACTAAACAAGGGGAGATCGGACTATAGTCACACCATAGTCGCTCTTACATATAAAGAGTACATTATAGTTATGGCAATTATGAAACAAAGGGGGGAGATATGGTCACTCCGACATAGGGAGGGAAGGTAAAGGTCACTACAATAAGTGGATAGCAGATCATAGACATCCTAACATAGCCGGAAAAACAAGAATCACTCAGACATAGGGCGGGATAGTAGATGTCAGCAGTATGTATATAGATTAAAGGTAATAGTCACTCAAATAGGGCGGGATAGTAGATGTCAGTCGTATGTATATAGAATAAAGGTAATCGTCACTCAAATAGGGCGGGGTAGTAGATGTCAGTCGTATGTATATAGAATAAAGGTAATAGTCACCCATATAGGGCGGGGTAGTAGATATCTGTCGTATGGATATAAATTAAAGGTAATAGTCATTCGGACATGGGACGGAATAATAGATGCCAGTTGTATGTATATATATTAAAGATGATAGTCATTCAGACATGGGGAGGGATAGTAGATGTCAGTAGTATATATATAGATTAAAGGTAATAGTCACTCGGACATAGGGCGGGATAGTAGATGTCAGTAGTATGTATATAGATCAAAAGTAATACTCACTCAGACATATTTATATCATTAGGAATAAGATTCATCAGTTTGGTATGAATGATATATAAGTTTGTTTTTTACACGAACAAGAATTGAAAACTTTGGGAGCTTTCGAAATCGTCTATTTCCTTTGTCAAGCATGTTTTGCTTGACAAAGAGAACAGATGATCTCGGAAGCTAACAGACTTGCTTGACAGCTGGGACAGACAATATCGAAATTCACAAATTAAGTTTCCAATTCCTGCGTGTGTACAAAACAAACTTAGAATATAATTATAGTAGTTTTGATAATTCTGAAATAAAGGTGCTTGGATATAGTCAGTCTAACTAAATAGAGGTCATTACAACGAAGGAAGATGACATACATGTAACACACACACACATGGAGTTTAATATATACGTATTATTATCACCCAGGCATAGTGAGGGAAAGTGATGGCCCTTTGACACAGAAAGGAGCCAGTGTGTCTTCCCGATATAATTATGTAGGTAACTTTCGAGATAGTCTCGACATAGAAAGGCCTGACTACAGTCGCTTCCGCATAGGAGGTGTCAATAAATATGAAATTATTTAAACGAGTTCGATAACTTGTATGTTAAGAGCTCTTCACGCGCCATCAGATGAGTGACATATTCACTTATCTTGAGAGTTTAATGAATTACATATTAAATTGATTGGGTTGTAGTTTATAAATACATTATGATATCACATACAGAAGGTTTTGGCCACACAGACATATGGAAAAGTGATTATGATCATTTTGAAATAAAAGAGATAAGATTTCTATTACTCCGCGCCCTTAGAAGGGTGGCAGAAGTATCTTCGACATAGAGAAAACAGATTATGGTCACTCGAACAAAATTATGAGAAAAAGTGATCACTTCGACAGATTGAACATGAGTTGTCATCACTGCGACATTTAAGGGTTATTACATTTTGTCAAAAGGATGGGAGCAGTGGCCGGCTCAACAAAGGATTGAGAAAGAAATAAGAAGGACGGACGGGAAATGGGCACCCTAAAGTAAGAGTGGGTGTAAGATACCAGTTACTCTGAAAAAAATAAAATTACAACATAGAAAAAAAACATAACAGGGACAATACCATCTTCCCCTTAACATGCAAGATATTGGAAACCGCAGCATGCATATAGCTAAAGTTGTAGGAGGGTAATTGAAAGTGCAAAACATTTAACACAGTTGAATACAGAATTGCTTCTGATGTAAGTTTTTGGGGGATTTTTTTCGATATTGTTCTCCTACCTTTTTAAGTTCTTAACTGTTTTTCGCCTCGTCAGTATTTCTTTTATTGCATAATATGATAGAAGACTGAGAAAACCATAACATGAAACCCGAAAAAGCATACTAACTACCACACACTTTTTTTAGAATTATTAAATAGTTTGACGCATAATGCTTCAGTTTGAGAGAAAAGATGAATATACTCGCGGGAATAACGATTCTATAAAATTTCTGAATTAGAAAACGATTGCAGAAATCTTGTAGAATCGCAATTCCCACGAGTACATTAATATTTTCTCATAAAATGAAAAAAAATGCGTCATAATGTGGTACTTCTAGACGAAATGAGATAATAAACCATCATTATCATACTGCACTGAACTAGATTAAAAATAGCTGACCGGGTAATTGGTTTAATTGCCGTCGTTTACAAAGTCACCTTCAAAGTAGACGACCATTGGTGTTCGATGCATTTGCCATGCCAGCCGTCATTGCTCTCCAGTGATACAGATTTTTGTTTCCCACTTGGGGAATAAGAGATCGCATTATACTTCTAACGTAAAGGTGGTTCTCTGAAAGTGTTTATACACGGCATATTACAGCAGTGGTGAAACCCAGTAACAAATACGTCCTTTTGTCCCTTTCAACATTATTCAATGACCTATGCAAGGAAAATAACATATTTGAGAATCTTCTCATCTCTTGTAGTGCCAAATTATCTTATCTGAAAAACATATATTTATAAACTGTTTCATTGGAAACAAAGAAAAAGAAACTGATAGAACTACAGTGATGAGCATTGAAAATATAAGGTTTGCCCTAGCTACTTTCCAGTAGACCGCGAACGAAAAAAGGAATTTGAAGGACTCATTCGAAATATAATAAAAACAAAATGCAATGTTTTGCCATTTAATATAAAATATATTTCACTCGTATGGCACCCGTATGTTTTTAATATTTTCACTCGTAAAAATACAAAATATCTACCATGCTCGTAAAATACATTTGATATTAAACGGCAAACAAATGAAAATGCTTTATATATCAATAAAGGAGATAATACTAATATGTCAACATAACCATATTTCGAACTTAAATCGTTAAGACCATTTGGACATTATGTAAAAAGGAAATATTTTCTTGAGGACCCTTGAAATGTATGGAAGACTAATTCCAGATGTTCCAGAAAAGTAAACCTATAGGTAACATGAGGGAAATGTCTGGACAACCGAGAATGGAACTCCTCGTATATTGACAACAAACTGCAATAATCACCATTATTTAAAGCATTGACCTCAATACTACGTACAGTCCTATAACATATTGACATGCTAGAGCACGAAGGCGACCAGAATAATTGTCCGTTCATCAACTTACATCCTTGGAAACTCTGTCAGCAGTAGACATCTGTAACGGAGGTATACCGATTAAGATAACATGCGAACACCGTAGGTACATATGGCAAAACGCTATGTTACTATCAAGAACGAATTTAAAAAGTCGCAATCGATCCACTTATCCTTCCATTGAGCTCATTATGAAGACTTGTCAATGGATGAATCTACCATTCTCGCAATATACTACTCAGTTCTTTGCATTCGTGATTCTGAAAGACTCGTGAAAGAAAAAAAAACATGTAAAGAGGGTATATTACGAATCCTTTAAAATATACGCACATTTGCAATGCCACAAACTGAACGGGGCCTTGATGAAGAAGATCTTTGGGAAACAAGCAGTAAAAGGTTGTGTTAAAAGGTTCCTGGAAAATTGCGAATTCGAATACAAACGATGAAAGGAGTGTACAGTTTATAATTTGGTAACCATTTTAGTTGGTGCAAATGTAGGGGCCTGCACGGCTTGCTTGAACAATGTATTTCGTCCAAACACAAATCGAAAATATACCAATGAGGGATTTTTCTTGATTATTGAGAAAAAGTTTTATTTTCTGGAAGCAAATAATGCAAAATTGTTTATGGTTACGAATGTTATTTCTTTTGATCTCTCGGCGTAACTTGCCACATAATCTATCGACACCCTGCGGGTCGAAGATGAAGCTTCTAATTTTATTTGTATGTCTTCAGTTTAATCTTTATTTTCTTCGTCAAGTTCTATTTTACTATTTTTGGGCTTACATTTTGGACTCTAAGACGCCATTGTCTAGCTCATCGACAAGCCATATTCCTACTTACAAGTGGAACAAAAAAAGGACACGAGAAAAAAAAAAATTCAAGTTTGGCACACAGCCAGGTTTAAACGACTCACCGAGTAATAAATTTCTGTGAATTAACTCGCAAACTGATAACGCATGACATATCACGGTGAGTTCTTCTGATTATTTTTAGCACAAACTTATCCTTCACTCAATATCGGCAACCTGTGGTAATAGCCACAACATTACCTTATCCGTGTGACGGGAAAACGGAGTAGAATAATGGCCAGGTTTAATCAACATGTACCAAAGGTATTACATATAATTGTCGGGTCCAATCTGACAATAGCTTCCCTTCGGGCATATAAGGGTGATTTAGTACCATGCATCGACATTCATCCAATTGTCTGCTTCGGTCTAGTAAATCATGCGAGGGCTATTGTGTAGCATTTGCATGCCTGTATAAATCTGGTTTTCTGCTTCAGAGAAAAAAGGAAAATCTAACGGTATTTAGTAACAGTACTAGATTGATTCAGACAGTTAAAATTGTGCGGGCTTTCAAACATGCCAGGGAGTTCTTGTCGTACATTTAACATAACTTTTATACCGGAAGACACATTTAGTTATGTTTTGTTCCATCAGACAATTTGCTATATTGCTGTTTAGCAAACAAGTAAGTGATAGGTCATGCAGTATTTTAATTTTGAATTGGAGCATTAAGCTTTATACAGTTTGGCTCAAACAAATCGATGATCATTCGCCACCCTCTCCTATTTTATTTAGAGTAGTTCTGGAAAATAATTAGCATAATTACGTTTGTGTCTTCTTTTAATGTAGAAAATAAACAGGTGTTCGTGCAAATTACGAAGTACGTTCTTTAACTCCAGATAAGTATCGGTAAATGTTGTAATTGGCCGTTTAGTCTTCAAGTGCCTTCATTGGTAATCGTCTCTGGCTATTAAATCGTTGTTGTTCCCCCCTCGTCCCTCTTAATAATCAACGACAATTGATTTCTTGGTCAAGAGGTCATGTAATGGTGATATCTAAATTTGCGTCGCGTACAAACTAATTTACAAAGACCTAGACGACGGATGTCGATGTCAAGGTCGATTCTAGTAATTGTCCCTTGATTAGATTGTATAACGATATTACTATACCACTTTCATAACGGCCTCCAAGACATCGAGTCCATTGGAGGGTCACTACAACCAAGGAAAGTTCAGCATATTACGTAAAAAAAGAAACAAGTTTCCGGAATGTAATTTTTCTGTAGTAATAAGAAATTACGGCTGAGTATATGAAGTTCCTGATTATTGAAATAACTTCTTTATAATGATGGTTGAATTTCCAAATTACACAGATACGACATCATCTAAGAGTTTCGAAATTGACCGGGGGATACAAAACCTGTGGCTGTGCAGACATTTACATTATTGATTTAGACTATTTAAACAAAACGAAATCAATACGAAAACAATCAGAGAATAACTAAGCGTCAACAAAACCATAATCCGAACTCAAAATCGATTAAACTAGAGGCAAAATAGGAACAAAGGAAAAATGTACATTTAAACCCTCGTAAAAGTACAAGAGAATACGACCAGGTGTTCCGGAAGAGTAAGTGTCTTCTGCTTCATCGACGACACCCGCCATGTAAATCATGGTCACATTCAAGTAAGCATCAATCCCCAAAATGAGAACCGAGTGATCATTGTCCATCACAACTAGTAAACACACTAATAAGCAAACTCAAAAACGTCAATCTTCATATTACATTAAGATATAGAATGTTTCTCGATGAGATCACGTTGTAAGTTTGTTCGACAGCAGTTGACATCTATCACGAAAATCTCGATATTCACAGCAAGCCATGGAAAACGAATCAACTACGAATAAACACTATAGGATGGAGAAGCAGGGATGTTACTCTTTTAACTTTACATTAGTAGATAAGTATTTCACAGGGTATCCCATACATGGAGTATTTACACATGTGTGGCGAAATCTATACCAAACCAAATTTAGATACGGCCAAGAACCATGTCGAGGTCCGCGGTAGCCGAGTGGAAAAGGTGTTCCGACATCCTACCACTAGCCTTCCACATATAAGTTGCAATTTCGAATCCCAAGTGGGGCAGTAACCAAATACTGACCGTAGGTCGGTGGTATTTCTCCGGGTGCTCCGGCTTTTCTCCGCCTCCAAATCCTGACACGTCCTTAAATAACCCTGGCTGTTAATAGGACGTATAACAAAAATAAACCAAACCAGAACCATGACGAAACATTTTGCCAGGTTAGGTTTACACCAGGACAATGCCTCGAATACAACATATCCAATTCGGTTTTCAGAAATGCGGATCCCTTAAACCAACAACCGATGTGTAGCCAATTGAATATGGCCTTTTTTTTATTGGATGGACAGACAATTCTTATATGTGTAGATCCAGGGTGAACTTTGATCTAATACCCGAATGTTGCCGCAACCTATGAATAAGACATTCAGTAAATTAATACCAATGACTTAAATCGAGCTGGCATAAACGCTTGATTTTGTTTATAGTATTTTATAAATTGTGTTACTAGTATTCATATAATTGTATTATATCAATGACAAGTTAAATATGGCATACTTTTTTATGTTTTTGTGACGTCACCCAAGTTAAACTTTGAATTATGAAAAAAAAATCTGTTCATGGAGTAACATACTTTGATATAAAAAGATGAATTTGGTTAAAGAAAAAGGGTGTGCACAAAACAGGGTTGTTTTTAATTCCCCCACGAACTTTTATGTCACATGGAAATGTAATTTAAATGTTTAACGTCAAAAAGCTGTCCGGTTATGACTCCGATTCAACATGAAAAATAAAAATTTGGTGTCATTGACAGCCATATTGTTGTATGTGGTTTTTACGCTGCTTATCCATAGAGACATTTTATTTTACTCAAGAGAACGGTATTTTTGCAATTGTTCATTGTATGTCTTCTGGAGAAAATAAACGTTAATTCTTCTGCAACTTGGCTGCTTAGTATTGTTTATGGGACATATCGGAACAAAATTAGGCATACACAAGTTTTGAACGTAATTATTCTGTGATGATGTATGCTTGGTACGGTTTAATAGTCCCTGTGATGGTAACATATCAGTAACATTATTGTCTTTGTCTTTGTGGCGACGACCTTCAGAACAGTGGTTCTTTATTCAGTCTTACCCATGGGCGCTGCCATTGCATACACTGAAAACACTACCCATATATATCTAATCATTAGCATCATCGTCATGTGTCTTTCTCGTTAACATTAGGATAGGCTTCCATTTTGCATTTTAAATGTATCAACCGTTCACAAAAGAAAGGAATACTTTTTTTCTGTGCAAACTTTGTAAACATTAGTAAATACTTCTGACTGATTGACTTGTTTTTGTCTAAACAATATGTTTACAAAGTTTGCACAGAAAAAATATTTCTTCTTTTGGGAACGGTTGAAATATTTTGAAAGGTCTTAGTTTGATCATGTCGCCTTTTTCCGCTTTGCGTGATCGTAGTTTTCCACATTCGTGACCTCACCTCATTGTTTAGGCAAGATGACGTCACCTTACACGACTTATTATGTAAGATTAATACAATCTAATACCATTGGATGTTGTGTAGACTGAGAATTTCCAACCCAAGGGCAATATTTTTGTTTTGCACTACGAGACTTTGTCTGATGCTAATATTCACCGATCTTCTGATGAAGTTCGAGAGGTATCTGTATAACACAGTAATAGTGAACCTAGTGCATCGTCAATGGTACGCGTTATTTTGGTAACACTGCATAACGTAATGACGCGATAGTGACATTTCAAGAACAAAAGCGGGTGTGTGCTGTCTTTTGTTCCCTGGGTATATTGAAAAAGGCTTCATCCCCCTGGCAATAAATGAGATTCAACCGTAAACCTGAGAAAGAAGAAGTTTCCTTACTTAACTTTTATTCATTGGCACACATATCAATCGAGATATGAGCGAAATAGTTTCTCCTATTTCCTTGTGCATTGGATAAAGCTGTCGAGGGTACGAAAGTGTAGGAAAATGTTTAAAATTCAGTTATTTTCACGTCACAGTGGCTGATCAATGACATGACGTCACGAACGTCCATGCTGCAATGCATGTGGCTGAGGCGATGTGATGAAGCTAAAATACTTCTTTTACAATATGTTTTATCTCGCTTAACTGCTTCGTTTTCTTTACAACGGTTCCATTAAAAATTGATAATTTCAAAATAATATCCGGTTTCATGATTTAAGGTTATGCTGGTAGCTGGAACGAGAAAAGAACATTCATAATCATAGGTTCGGTAGGGAAATTCCACCTCGGGATTTTAAAGTCCAGTGCTACCAAATTTGAAGAAAAACAGGCTGATCCCTATCTTACACCCTTGGTCATGAAAGAGTTTAACAATGCTACTTGTTCAGGCTTCCCTATTGTTTGGATGTTTTTATTTATTGTACTGATAGATGTGCCGTTTTTGTTCTGTCTTCCATGTGTCGATATTACTTTTGGTTTACTTCTGAAATTATTTGCCTTAAATCGGCTCTACACAGTTTATAAAATTACACTGTAGGTATATTTTTGGCTTGGTAGTTTAAAGCACGCAATAGTTCACAGTTCATCACTTCTATCAATTGATTTAATAAATATATGAGATTGAACCAAATTTCAGAAGCAATAATTTGAAAACCACGTCTTTCCGAAGCTACACAATTTGATGTACTTCTATATATATATATATATATACCCGTACTCTTCGGATGCTAATTGCGTTACTAGTATAAGTAAGAAGGCTTGTTTCATATAACTGTTATAATTATTATCGATGTTAAGAGTCTTTGAGCATTCATCTCATAATTTAGATATTCTACATGGCATAACAACAGGATGTCCCCTAAATCTGAAACAGCAAATCCCCATCTGTTTCAGTTCAAGCTTTTGTTAATCAGCCGAATATCATGTCTGAAGAAATATCTTCATTGTCAAAGATCTGACCTTATGTGTCAATAATGGACAAGCCGCAAGTAGTTCCAAGAGAAACAGATTTGGAAGCCCTTTCAGAATCGTCAATGTTCGAATGTCCACAGTGCAATCGCTACCTTATAATCATTATGATTACGTATATTGCTGGACTGTAAAAGCAAAGTTACGCTGCTTACAAAGGTAGGAACGTACATTTTAGTTAGGGTATGAGGTCCTTATACACTGGAAGAAAATTTGGTATTGCATTTCACCCTTATTTTCATTTCTATATTTGAAGAGAGTCTTGCACAAGTGATTTGCATGTTTTCATTCATCATGGTGTCTATGTGATTTTTTCCATGTATTTTGCTTCGAACCAGTAACCTTTAAGGCAACGACACCGATCTGTCGACTATGTGTGGGGTTGCTGATGACGCAAATCGTGATCTTTGGGCCAGGTCTCAGCATGAGAATATCTGTGATGGTTTTAGTCGTAACGACAGTTTTATCCTTTAGCGACACAAAACGTGTTGACAGAAGTGTTTATTACATGTGAAAAACCGTATGTTTTTAACATAATTTAATTATCACTAGCATCCTTTTTTGGGATGTCGAGCTGGCGCAGTGGTAACGACTATTTTATCAATTATCACTAGTGTAGATACATAGCAAGCCAACGAGCTAAGACTGTTAACTTAAAATGTAGGATTTGTGCCTAGAGATATATGACATTAGAGTCGGTTACCGCATGGTATTTCAAAACATGACCAATTCCAAAAAGGATTGGTTTAGGAAGCTTGGATCAGCTGTGTTGGTGTTTATTTGTGATGTAGTATACATCCTGCTTATTGCATTTAAATAATTCCATTCATACTGAAAGTACTGCAGGCTAAGGCAAAAAAAGTTTAAATATGCTATTTTGGATGGAGTACAGAATAGAAATAAAATGTTATACAAGGTTAGAAATAGTTTACTTTTCACCAACCACATAGAAAAAGTAAGAGTTGTTGGTAAAACGTCAGTATGATCGGTGAAAAGTAACGAGGAAATTGAGAATTTTGTAGCTGCCAGTGTTACGGCATTAAATCAAACACGTATAAAGTTCCAAATTTAAACAAAAAAGTCAATATGATAGTGTACAAAACAGATCTATTTGTGCAGCTTGTTATTGCCAGGTTTATATGAATCAACGCGATATATTTATAAGATTAACGCCATTAACGTCCTCCAGAGGTCAACGTAGATATGTAAAGGGACAGACTAGTAGTAATAAGAAATCGGCGGATATTGCCTTAGCTTGAACACGGTACAGTGTATCATAATTGTGTGCACTGTATTCCAACTTTTCGTTTTTATTTTCAGAATATTACTGTTTTAAGAAAAGATTATTCACCCGTACAAGGAAGAGTTCAGCCACGGAAGACCGATCAAACCGCACATGACACCTCGGCAAACCATTCGTTTCACTTTATTTCTTTGTATCATTTCATTCTATAACAAATGTCCAATGTTTGAAAGCCAACGTTCTATACACATGTATGAATATTTATGTGAAATATTTTATCAGAAACATATTTGAAACAATATCTAAAAAGAAAACAAAATATATGAAAACTTACCAAAACAAGTTATTGAATAATAATATCAATGAAAATATGGGCAACACGTGGTATGCTTATGCTACATGAAATGGTTCTTGGTGGAGTTTTGAATCGTATACAAAATATAAAAGCGGAGAATGTCCGTATCATTATTATAAACCGGTACTTTGAAAAACAATTAACACAACAGGACGACTGGACAAAATGTAGAATATTAAGATGGAGTTTTCAAATAAACGTTGTTTTTTTTTCTCAATCAGCGAATGAAATAGTGTTTTACTGATACTTAAGCGCCTCGTACATTTACGCAATAACATAAACTGATACATATCGCAAATTTCTCATTAATTTTATTTTAAAGTATTTAGTAAGTTGAGAGAGTGAGGTAAAACAAATGTAACTTTAAATGCACCTTATACATTGCATATGTACAGTAGATATGCTATCATTATCTAATAATCTGATAAAATAGGCCATTGAGGTTTTACATAATAAACTGACACATGAAGCCAACAGTCGTTGTAGCTCCAGATGACAGGAAGGTAAGATCTCCTATTCGCCAATTCGCGGTATGATTATCTACAGTTAGGATTCTAATGTGTATTGAAAATAATTTCTTCCGTCATTGATCTTATCGTATTAGAATTCGTTATGTTTTAAAGACAGCACAGGTAGGGTGGTTACAGAATATCGACATGTTTACCGTGTTTTATCATGCCATGTCTGCCGTCAATAGATTCAAGGCCTGTTTATAGACATCAATTCATTTGTCGTCTTTCTGGCCAATTCAGATCGTTTGCATGATAATCAGCCATAAACTTTCATCAACCAATCCGACACGCAACCAGCTCTACTTTCTTTAGACAGACTGCTTTATCAGCGATTAAATATCATCATGTCCACCAAGGAAAATGCCTAATAATTGAACCGGAACTTCATAAAAGTATACACGATATGATGAGTAATTACGTAGATTGTTGATAACTGGAACAAAGTAAGATTAGGTCTCAGTTGATCCTTCCATGGTTAAACGACCGGCACGATCGTCGCCAATCAAAGATATGCTACCTGTCACGTGATCGTGCATGACAATTATTCAGCAAATTGACCGGCAGAAAATATCTAGATTTTCATTCAAGATAATTGTATTGTAAAATATGCGTTTACGTCACGGTCGACGCGAAATCGAACATCATAAATCTTATTTATATACCTGTTAATTATTTCGCGGATAATTGAAAACCATTGACCAGCAAAATGTGTCACCATTAGACTGTTATCACAGGACACGCTTATACATTGATTAGAAAAATGTGTTACGTCGTGACGCAAATATGACGAAAAAAAAGATATATAACTCCATTTTATATAATACATATAAGTTTTCAATACCGGGGTTAAAACATAAAAAATGTTTGACAAAGAGTGTCATAGCAACTTCACTTTAACGATTTATCTTAAAGACTTTTTTTTAAATATTGCGGTTTCATAATGGTGAGACGGATCAGTGATACCATGACACGGAAATCCTTTCTCGGACCTTGAGATATTCTCTCGATCATGCTCCCAAAGTCATGGTATCAGATTGTAGATTATTTTAATCAACAAGCCTTGCATGTTCCTATCATCGATAATGGTGCATTCGCTTTAGGAATTTCCTCTTGTAAACAGGGCTTGGGTTTTATTTTGTTGAACTTCTCGATGTCATCTATAAAGGTCACTAAGGACGTTCTCTAAATTTGCATTATGTTTCACTTTGCGAAGATTTGAAGATTTGTTTTCCACCCAAACACGCATACGTTAATTAACATATATCAATAGGACATGCTTAAATTTACATCTGCATGACAATGACACTCTATAGAAATAACCATGGAGACTTGCGATTTAAGAGAAGATAAACGACATCCACTGCGTGACAATTATGCCATTAATATTTTGGCATAGAAACCACGACGGTTTGCCGTCAAAATGGCTTTTCCATTTTAATTTAGATGTCGATACAGTGTAATGAAACATTTATCTCAGTTTAAATCAAATTGAAATAAGTACAAAGTCAGCAAGATGGATATAACATGTAAATATAAACATTGAATCGTCTTGATATGGTCTTTTCATGTTGCGCTACCAACATCAGCTGAACAAGAAAAGATGAAAATGACAACGCAAAGCTCTGTCATTTATATCGACCATAAAGACCATACATGTAGCAAGACACTTCAATGCTTAAATACCATAGTAAGACTGTATGACAGGCAAACAGCATACATGCATATCACTAGATGGCACAAATAAAATAAAATATCGATACACACATGCGTATTATAAACCAAACTTTAGTAGACGCTGATAACCGGGAAGTAAAATGTTTGAATTGTAACAGGGCGTGGTTGATCAAATCAAATCTCCAGACATGCATCATTCCCGCTAGGCTGCGTGTCTGTTGAGAGATGTCTACCATAGGTTTTAACGAGCTCGGAAAGACCATGACTTCAACACAATTACACATCGGAGACCAGTTGTTCACATTATGATTGGCTTAATCAATATCTAACGACATTTTTAATAATTTTATAAATATGTCGATAAGCAAGGTACATTCAAACAATTTTATATGGAAACTGCCATTTATAGATTTTTGATATGTACAGCAATGTAACTAAATATATGGTTTATTTTTTTTATAATTTACAGCATACATGTAACAACTGGGTCCAGTAGACACGAAACGTATTTCCATGTTGAACCTCAGTAAACAAGTTGTATTTGCCATGTCTTAAAAGCGTTTTGATGTAATTAACACAGATACTAATTGCAATAACCGGGAAATTGTTTGCTGTGATAATTTGTTTGGTCTTTTCGCCCACCCTGCTAAAGATAGTTTATCTCGTTTAGTTGTTCATGGTTCAAGTTCTTTTTAACATTTCAGGACGTTCATGCAGATTTCAGCGATGGCGGGAAGCCGGACTTCTCTGAGATATACCACCGACGGAGGTTAAGTGCCTGCTGCGTCTGCCCAACTTAGGACTGGAACTTGAATCGGAGGACCAGCGTTATAGTGTAGCAGGAAGTCAGAGACATTCACCACTTGGCCAGCGCGATTTGGGGCCGCGGTGGACGAGTGGTTACGTTGTACCGATATTTTCCCACTAGCCCTCCACCTTTGAGTTGCGAGTTCGAATCCCACGCGGGGCAGTTGCCAGGTACGGTCAGTGGTTTTTTCTCCGGGTAACCCGGCTTTCCTCCACCTCCAAAACCTGTCACGTCCTTAAATGAACCTTGCTGTTACATTTAGTAGGACGTAAAGCTAAATAAACCAAACCGTAACAACAAAAGCTTGTAAACAATATATTACGAAAAACAATTATTTGCGAAAGGCTAAATTAACCCTGGACGAAAATGGATTGTTTTGGATTAAGATGACAAATTCACTTCCCGGTATATGCAGTGCTTAGACCAGGTAGCAGGCAGCCTATAATAGAAAGCTAGAGTCTAACTCGGCGACCCCAGGCTGCACTCAAACAAACAAATCAATCTGACTTCTTATCGCTCTCTAGAGATTATGGGGCTCATGAAAGCTGTAATAAACACTTCCTGGCCGTTCGGACTGACAGAGCGGTGACAATGGCGTGCGTATTACACGTTATACGAAGTGTGCGCCGAATGAACGGCCAATCAATCTTTCTTACAACGGTTCAATCTTTATGTACTCTCGGGTCTGCAGTGATGAAACTCGATACTGTGCAAACTTTCCACAGAACGAAGGTGTTTTCTCGAAAATAAGACTATTAACTTTTAGTTCCTGCTAATATTTGTTGATTGTTGTTTTTCATGATCTTAAAGAGATAAAAAAAAAAAGCTTTTTCTCAAGTATCGGAGATATTTTGTGTTTTTTCTTCATAACAAGTATAGAAGGAAATGCTGACGTTCCAAATCATAATCACAGATTACTTATCAAACTTATTGCGAATCTATTCAATGTATAAGGTTACTCACTGTTCCTTTACTTTGTGTGGTGCAAAAGCACTAGGGAATTTCACTTATGATTGCCGTACATGTATTCATAGCAATTTCTTTTCATTCCGGTTTCGGTACAGCTGTTGAGCCATTGGACTAACGCATTTCCGGTTGCCAGGCACATAAAGCTGGAATTGTTTGAGCAACATCATCAACATCTTGAGTTAACTAATTCAATCCTGGTTTGGCATCGCTGTAACCCCATAGTATTGTCGATAGCTACTTTTACCTCTATTGTCCTTGTACTCGGTTAGATCATTTTCTTTTGTCGTCATATTGGTTAGGAGTGTATTGCTACAAACGGGATATCCCGGCCGGATGTATCAATACATAAAGAAGCAATATGATTGGTTTATATTTTTAGTATGAAAACGAGATTATCCGTCTGTTCTTGCTAACAGGACACAAACGTGAGAAGTGTCATGAGAGTTTTCGACGATGATACTTTAGCTTCTCTTTGCCTACTGGAGCCGATGACTATGGCTGTAAGGATTAAACTTTGCAATGCTAAGTCATGTTGAACATATTATTACTTTCATTTGGGTAAAGTTATATCACGTCGTATATGACATCAAAACGCATTAAGATGGATATGACATCATAATAAATCACCGTATCGTCAATAGGTTATCTACGTAATTCCTATTCCTTAGTGAGAAGTACGTATAGTCACAACCGATAATTATATATATCCTGGAGATTTGAAAAATGGATTAGTTAAGGAATAAGTATCTATGTGTGAATTAAATACTAGTGTATTAAGAGAAATTCATTTATGTTAAGAAAATGTAATTTTTGAGTTGACGTCACTATCAGAAACCTAAAATTGTGTCTATCTGTTAAAATATGGTAGGTTTAAGCAGGGATTAAAACTCACTGTTTTGAGTTAGGGGCCAAGAGAACTTTCAATTGTAACAAATGACAAAAATTTTCATGAAAAATAAAGGGTCTTGACAGTTTAAAGGCCCAATATACGTAACTTCAGGGAAATTTTCGTGATTCTGGAAAATTCTGAAAAATTCCGAAAAAAAATCCAGTTGATAACCATGCAAATATAAGCCTAAAACGAAGTAAACATGAGCGGTAACTAACAAGAAACTGTGGACAAAAAAATCCAAAAAGTTGAAAATAATTCAGGTGGGGCTCACTTCAATAACAAACCGAAGGTAGAAGACGGTTCGTAATGGACGCGTGTTTACAAATAGCGTGTTTCAATTGCTGCTGTACCTGTAACCGCAAAAGAATTCATCTTGAATATTGATGATATCAGTTAATCTTAGCTCAATCTATAAATATAATAAGTTATTAGGCTTGATTTTCGCGTAATGTTTTGCCGAAAGTTACGTATATTGGGCCTTTAAGAGTGATTTCTTCTGAAAAGTCAAAACTTTCCTGTATTAAACTTTTTTTTCTACCACACATTTTTGGAAAACGCAGTTCATGACATGGCAGAAAATGCAAAGATACTGATATGTAAGCGTGCTCGTTTTTGTGCTAGGATCGGTCAAAGATACCAATATGAAATTATAAGTGATTTCAAGTGGATTTTGCAGTTTGGGCCAATTGCATGACATCTTCATACAATACCAACATGTAGGCCGGACGGATTGTGTTCCGATGTTGACATTTTTAACGGCGATAGACCCACAGAATATGTGGGAATCAACTGCTAATGCAGTAGATAAACTAATGTTTAAATGATTAAGATAGTGCCTTTCTCCTGATTAATAATTTCACTAAAAACGGGATTTTTTTTTTGCTGAAGTCATGTTAAGGTAACCGTTAGTTCATATCGGAATGTCCGTAGGTCTAATTTTCTGTTCGATAATTCATTCTTCGAACACTAACTGTCCTACAGTTTCAGATAAATCGCAGGTGCTTTGTGTAAACTGAAATATATAAACACCACGCTTTGACCGATCTATTGCCTGACTGGGGTGTAACGAAGTGTACAAAGATACAAGAAATAGTCAGGTGATCACCGCGAACGATGTAATAATTATGGCTCATTCCCCGAACACCAACTCTGGTAACTTGAAAGAAAGGTGTTTATATAGGAAATCCTTTGAAGTTTAAGTTATAGTCTGTTTTAACTAAGAATGTCAAATCATTTAATTTGTAGATATGATACTTAGTCAGTATTAAATGAAATTAACAAAATATTCTCATGTATTACAGCTTTACGTAATAGAAAATGATCATAAAATATTATATTTTAGATTCAATAAATGGAAAGTAATCATTAAATTACACTACTTGAAAATAATTGTCCTTAATTGAATTATTTAAAGCATATTGATAATAGAATAAAGTTTCTATTACTACATGTATGTCAGTATCTTTACTGAAAACTATTAAATGAAAATGACATATAAAACACACAATAACAGAAAATATCACACTGATATCACACAAATTAAGCACAAATCTGTACAAGTTTAACTTTTATATTCTGTGATATAAATAAGGCATTTGACAGGGTTCTGCATGTAGGGATTTGTAAGAATTATACAAAAATGGTATGAAAAGGAAAACTATTCTTTGTTTGGAAAACCTTAAATAGGCTCAGCCTGCTTTCTAATCATTTCATCGATAAGCTTGTTTACTATTTCTGTTTAGTTCTTGTTTATATGTCTTGTATAAAAGCTAAAATATTTTAAAATTAAATACATGACAACAATTTACACCAATCTGAAAGAAGGTATAAGTTTAATCAATATATGACAATAATTACCACAAATCTGAAACTTAAATACATATCAATAAATGTATGATAATTTACACATACTTATGTCTGAAAGAAGGTGTAATAAATCATTAAAATGATGATTTTCTAAATGTGCAGCTGTTTTATGCAGTACCTATTTATCATTATTTGTTTGCAAATATCATTAGTTATTTACCTGTGTAATTTACCTGTACAACATTTCTGCTATAGACTATAACTCACTATCATCACAACTGACCACCTAAATAAACATGTTTTTATTAGCAGATATGGTGTTCGGGGAAGTCCATAATTATACGTACATGATTAGCCAGATCTATTGTCCAGGTGGCAAAACAAAAAACGCACCTGAGCTGTTATAAAAAAGATTGCGGTGACAACTGAAGCCAATACAGTAAGAAGAGTCTTAAACAATATCATTATGTACAATCCCTTTTTAATAAAAAATATACATATGGACGTTGAATCTTGATTGTAGACCATTCAGTAATATATATATATATGCATATATGTATGCTAAGTAAATGGGGTTTCAATGATAAAAAACAACACAGAGTTTAATTAGTGACAAGATAACAAATAAGTAGTCGGTTTATTTTTGAGATATAGATCACCGCAAGGAATTCAAGGCTTACCTACAAGTACGGCCTATTTTCAAAGCCAGCATATTTTCAAGATATATTTGACTGCAAGAAATCCATGGCTTATTTTCAAGACCGGCCTATTTTCGATTCAGGCTTATATCGAGATTTAAGGGTATCTCCCGAATTGGTAATCAAAAATGTATGAATGTTTGCAGAAATGACGAAAATGCTATTTTCTTTTGAGTTATTGAAGTAAAAGTTATCTGATCTAACATTTTACCTCAGGAAAGCGATTTTAGTTACCCCTACCCCTATTTTGTAATGAGATAATCCTCATTTTTCATATTAATTTGCGGATTTAACGCAAAATAACAAAAATGCTTCAATTTACCTTTTTTATATTTAGCATATGAAAAGAAAATTGGGTTCTCTGTCTAAAACCATCATAAGGGGGGGTGCAACGTACTTTTTTTGTCCTGTTGCTATTTGTGTTATTTTTCTTAAGTTTTGGTTAAAAAAGAAAATTTACTCCAGTAACACTACAAAAATGAAAAATTACAGAATTATATAATTATCCAGTTTGTTGCTAACAGTTCTATATTATTGAACATTATAAAGTTGTACAGCAAAAATTAGCTTGCTGTGATTAAAAATGGCGAAACACTGATGGTTTTAGAATATCAATCCAGCATAAAAAGACAAATTTCGGCCTTTCGCGAAGTGCAAAATATACACAGAAATACACTTTTTCAAAATAGCCGAACTGGTAAATTTTTAAATTTCATGTAAAAAAAGTTCTGCAAGCAACAGAAACCTGTAATTTTGACAAAAGTTTTAGATGTATATACGCTATTAACATTGATAAAATTTCTTCAAAATAATGTAAAATGGTTAATGAGATTAAAATAAGACTTGAACTTGACCGAAACCTTGGAAGAATACTTCCTTAAAGGAGCATGTGGCTACTCCCCCCCCCCCCAACCCCCCCCCCCCCCCCCCCCCCCCCCACCCCACACCCCTTCATATTTGCATCACTAATAAGGTCATATTTACGATCCGTGAAACTATTTTTACAATGAACGGTTTATATTTGGTCTCCTTATGTGACAATTTGTCTAACCATCTTTCTGTGAGAATCAATAGGAACTATTTACTGTGTGGTCTGAGTTGGGTGTACTTCTGTTCGCCAATCTCCCTCTGTCAATAATTACCCTTTCAGATACAAGTAGGTTATTCAATAGCAACGTTTTTTGTTGATTGTCCGGATGGCTCCCTTTATGATAACCGGGCTCTATGTTTGTCCCAATGTGTTCCACTACAATGATTTTCTTTAGGGTAATCACGGAGTTCACAGAATTACATGTGTATTCCGATGAATCATTTTTTTAAACATTTGACATCGATTGTGTCCGTTTGGGGGTTGTTTCCGCAATTTGAAAGGACATATTTTAATCCTGATTGATGTGTGCTGATGGCAATCCCCATCACTCCGCGCCTAGCTTCATCATCCATACAAATAACGTCTACTGGTTCATGTAAACAATATTTCTTCTACCCTGGACAGAGCTATTTACAATTTCACCAGTGTGAAATTTCCTTATATCACTCTAGGGATGAGACATGCTAAACGTGCTCTTTGCACGTTGTCCACAATTGTTTGACGTCATAGGAACATTGCCACAAAGTCACGACATTAATACAATGACGCCACGTTCACAATTCAATTCTATTACGTCAACGATTTATTGCATTGATGAACATTATATGAACTCAATTCTATTTGACATATCAGAGAATCCTCGGTTTATGATTCCTACGCCGCAAAACACTCAGCAAGCCTTGTGTTTGGCAACTCCTGAATTGTACCCCTCGGGTTGAGATCCTTCTATCGCAACCAAAAGGTTATTTTAGACAATCTGTTATGTCCCTATAAATGAATACACACTAGTATTGAGCTAAATATGTATTAACATACTTCATCAAACAATCGTACGAAAATAAGGAAACATTATCCAACTGTTTACACGTACTGCGTCATTAATTGTACATATGCACATTTCTCTGATGATCACCGAATTCGTTCTGTTTTACTTATCGAATCATGATCTTACAGACAGGAACTTTTGCATAGATGTTGATTCAAATCAGATTTATTCTAAATTGTATCACAATAACCTTATCAAAGTATATCCATCGAAGATGACGTATTACAATAAATTTTAATTACGAAGAATTACATGTACCAACTGCAATTACTATGCGGCATATTTTGCAGTTTTCAAACCGGTAATATGATATTTGTAATTGGTAAATATCATCTTTTCTGATGAACCAAAACACTGTTTACAAACGTCTACGCACTCGTGAAAAATATCAAAATGTTTGCCTACCCTCTTGAAATATATCTTGAATTACTGAAGACCCTTTCAAATTTCTCCTTTTTCTATAGGAATAGGAGTTGATTATTCAACGCCAAGGGCATGGCATATGTATTTGTTACAAATGTTATAAAACCGCACGTGAGTTAAAATAAATACCTGTATTTTGCTTATATGGTGAATATTGACCCGATTGAAACTAGTTATTCAAATAACATTGTTGGTGACGTTGACAACGTCGTAATAGTCCATTTCCCTTTTCGTATGGAGGACTTATTCAAATGCCGCTTTTCTAACTGATAAGAATAGTACTGCTCCTTCATTAAAAAAAATTGGAACGTCAACTAGTTATACAATTCAGAGACAGTTCATCAGTACATCATGTACACATAATTACATGTTAAGTAGATAGTTAATTTGGCGAGAAGGGTGCTCCATTAAATTTAATTTTCATATTAATCTATATTATTTTTTATGTTTGATTTTTGATTTAGAGATACAGCACTTGATAATTACATTTCATAATGTGTAGTAGATCGCTTATTTCAACAGATATATTAAAATACTATTTTAATCATTAGCAGCGTTTCAGTGCAGGTTTTTTTCCACATTGCACTGGAACTGATATCTTTGTGAAAAACACAACAAAAGCTAGGTTAAAATATACTGAGGAAGAAATAGTACGAATGATTGAATTCCTGGTTGACAATATCTTTGTTGAGTTCGGAGGTAAGATTTTCCAACAGACTGTTGGCATTCCAATGGGCACTAACTGTGCACCACTTTTGGCTGACTTGTTTTTGTTTTCATACGAGGCTGAATTTGCCGAGAGGCTTATCAGGACGGGTAACAAAAACCTTGCCAAATCTTTCAATTTTACTTTCAGGTATATCGACGATGCGTTGTCTATAAACAACAAGAAGTTTGCTGACCTAGTCGATCGTATATACCCTACTGAACTTGAGATTAAAGACACAGCAGACTCTCCTACATCAGCTTCTTACCTCGATCTTTACTTAACTATGACCAACACGGGTAACTTACTACTAAGCTGCATGATAAACGAAACGATTTCGATTTTCCGATCGTGAACTTTCCCTTTCTTGATAGTAACATCCCTGCTTCTCCATCCTATGGTGTTTACATGTCGCAGTTGATTCGTTATTATATGGCTTGCTCTGAATATCGCGATTTTCGTGATAGATGTCGACTGCTTACGAACAAACTTACGGCACAGGGATTCGAGAAATGCAGATTGATGAAGACTATGGGCAAGTTTTATGGTCGCCATCTTGATTTCATCGAGAAATATTCTGTATCTTTGTGTGATATGAAGATGGACGTTTTTTGAGTTTGCTTGTTAGTGTGTTTACTTGTTATACAATGACAATGATGACTCGGTTCTCATTTTGAGGATTGATACTTACTTGGATATGACCAAGATTTACATGGCGGGTGTCGTCGATGAAGCAGAAGAAGCTTACTCTTCCGGAACACCTGGTCTTATTCTCTTGTGCTTTTAGTCTCCATGTAAATATTTCCTTTGTTCCTTTTTTGCCCCTAGTTTCATCGATATTGAGTTCGGATTATGGTTTTGTTGACGCTTTGTTATTCTCTTATTTTTTTTTTTTTGACCACGTCACCCTTTACCGCGACTACCTTTTGATCAAGTCACCCTACGCGCTATGAAGCCTATGCCTTGGTAAACCCTGAAGTCTTGGTAAAACCAGTTTTTGGTACCTGTCACTTTCTTTCAATAGTACGTCGCTCTGTACTTTGATAACTTGTAATACAATTATTTTGGCATTGATCAATAAAGGAGTATAGTGGAACCCTAGCTTTTGCAGCTAGGCCCAAACTTATGCAACTTGGTCACTGACTATCTTTCTTCTTTGGTTATCCTTCCACTTCGACTGCCAGAACAAGAGAGAGCTTTCTTTTATTAGCAAATCAAAAATATTCTTACACCTGAACTATAAACAAATTATTCAAAACAAATACATATCAATATCATTTATTGAACCATAGAATTAACAAAGAATCAACCACTTCATTTCTCACGCCTCTGATTAAATTCATTTCACATAATGTAGAAGAATAAAAGTGTGTTTTGTTTTGAAAATGTTAGCTCAAATCCTCAGCTGAACTATTCTTCTTCCTCAACCCTAACAACAGACTTCCCGTTCTCCGTGTATGACGTCGTTGTCTTTATGGTTCTCCTGTGGTTGGCAAAGTTCACCTGGACAGCTACATTCACAAATGTCTTTGCATTGCCTAACTGCGTCCTTGTGTCTTTAGTCTGTATTCCTGGCTCACGTACAGTACCTGTGATGGATTGTCCAGCAACACCTGCAACAGGTGCAGAATCCTGAAAGACTTTGGGCCTCTTTGTTGTATATACCGGATTCGGACGACATGGTTTTCTCACGGTTACCATTTCTGCCACCTTAGCGGTCTTTACTTGCGGTTCTGGTTCGTCCGCTGATATCTCTCAAAGGATATCTTACACGTTCCCTGGATCGAGTCTAACTAACGAGTCTTCTCGCACTGGATGCTTCCTTTCCTTGTGTCTCTTTAGGCAAATATTCTTCTATGTGACAAAGTCACAATCTTCATACTCAAACTTCTTCTTTTCCCTTGCATTGGTTCCACAGAACAACAAGTGTGCATTCCACTTCTCATGTGAAGGTAGTCTGTCGCAACACAGCGGGCACACCAAACCTGGTTTTCGCGGGGTTGTTGTCAATAGTGTCATCTTCCTAAAACACACAAAGAAACGCTTAAGTCATTCCTTGTACTCTACAATACATATTCAGTCATCAAGACTGGTTTTCTTTTGACACGACCTTTTATGCTATCTGGAAGCTCTATACCTTCCACTACATCGTGTTCTGTTGATCCAATGTCTATCTGGTCAACATCATCATCTGTACTTGTCTCAATTTCACCTTTGAGAACCTGAGAATGGCACGGGCGCATTCTGTCAACATGAATGACATGTTCTTTCCTGTTTTCATCACTAACAACCTTGTAAATGACCTCTGAAACCTTTTCAACTACCCGAAGGGACTTTTAAAAAAAAACTCGTCAGCTTTGATGACCTGCCAACCTTCTTCTGAGGGAGAAACGCATAGACCAAATCCCCCTTCTCATAACTAGTTCATTTAAAATTCAGATCATGAATGTGTTTTTGCCTTAACATTGCCCTCTCCAAGTTCTCCCTGGCAAACCTATAAGCTGACACCAACCCATGCTTACTGACTTTGAAAAACTGGTTTAGACTCAATAAGGAGATCATAGAACAGATCAACTGGGGTAGGAACATTTCGACCTAACATAAGCATATTTGGAGTGAACGTGAACACTGTACTTTCCTGTTCTGTTTACCGGTATGCCATCATGACGTAAGGTATATGAACATCCCAGTCATCCTGACACTCATCAACGTAGACACAGAGCATGCTTGCAATAATCCGACTGAATCTCTCCACCATACCATCCTATTTCGGGTGATATGGCGTAGTTCTTGTTTTCCTGATGCCCAGCAATAGACACATTTCCTGATAGAGTTCGCTTTCATATTGTCGCCCCTGATCTGAGTGTATGGCATTGGATACTCCAAATCGAACTACAACCGCTTCCACAATGAGTGCAGCAACTGTACTGGACTCCATGTTCCGCATTGCGAATGCCTCCGTCCGTTTGGAAAAGTAGTCACTTACCACCAAAATATACCTGTTTTCGTCTTTTGTTTTCGGTAATGGTCCGAGTATATCACTTGCCAACTTTTTCATGGAATATCATGTAGGCTCTATTTGCATAGGTGCTCGTCGCGTGGCACATTCCTCCCTATATACACAATGCTTACAACCAGCAATGGACTGTCGCACATCCCTTTGCAAACCAGGCCAATAGAACTTCTGTCTCACACGACTGAGAGTTTAATGTACTCCTAGATGACCACTAATTCTTGCGTCATGGCTCATTTTCAGGATGGTTCGTCTTTCCTTATATGGTACAACTATTTGATTCTTTTTGTGCTTTGAAGGGTTTATCCAACGCCTGCAAAATAAACCATTGTCAATAGTTAATTGATCCAATTGTAAAACAAGAGATTTGACCACATTGCTCCGACGCTTTACTGAACCTGGGTTTGGATTTTCTCAACTGTTTATCCAACCAGTAACTAATTTCAGATCACTGTTTGCATCCTGCTTTTCCTTCAGTTCGTTTATTTCTTCATCGTGTGTGTCAGTGTACCGTTTTGTTTGACATCTTTCTTGATTGTTCGGACGGGAAGTTGGCTCTCCTTCTGGTCACGTTCCCAATTTTGCAAAGAATCCACTTTGGTTACAAGGAATCCTGCTCATGGCATCTGCGTTTTGGTGCAACTTCCCTGCTCTGTGCATGATTTCTATATCATAAGTTGAGATGACCTCAAACCAACAAACTTGCTGTCCGTCTGGCTCTTTGAATCTCATACTCGTCCTTCCCAGATAATCGTCTGATTTGGCAAACAAATCCTGTGACCTCAAAAAGAGCTGCTTGACCTGTTCTGCCTGTTCTGGGGGGTCAAGTCTTCTCCAACTTCATTGTAGAGTTGCACAAGATGTTCCAGTTACTCTTGATATTCAGAGTACCATATATCGTCGCCATTGTCCTACGAATTCACAGCATGATCCGATGGATTGAGTAGGCGTATTGGGACGGTTTTCTGTGCTTTGACAATGGTCCGTGCTACAAGAGCCTTTCCTGTTTTCACAAACTTTTCACAAGACTCTATAATACAAGCATCACTACAAAGTTGTTCATTGGTAGGAACTTGCACTATGCCCTCACACATTATCTCTGATCTTGGCGCTATACTGAGTGTCTCCTTTATACTGACTCGGTAGCATCCCAAATAACCCTGCCAGGTCAATGGACTGTCATTCTGACCGATCCTCACCTTTCCTCTAGCACAGTAAATCAGGCTTTTGTTTTCTTTCAGGAAGTTTAATCCTATTATTCCATATCATTCCATCCAGCTGCAGTCGACCACGACCGCTATACACTCACAACTGTAATAGTATATAGTAATACGAAATCTTCCTTTCCATACTACTGCCAAGGGCAAGTCATTGGCTCCAAGTATATCTCGTGTCATGGGTTGAAGCTCTAGCCGGTTCATTTCATTGATGGCTTTGTATGTTTGCTTTGACACTAATGACACAGTAGCCCATGTGTCTATCAGGAACTTAGCCTGGACTCCATTATATCCAAGTGTACAAAACGCCCTGCCTCTGCCCTTTACATTCGTGTATACATTTCAGGTGACTGGCATTTTGTGTTTATCGTTTGTGTCCTTTGATAAAGATATTAAATATTTGGGACATTTCCCCTTCATTTGACACTGTTCCTTACAGAAGTAACACTGGATACATCCTTTATGTGCATCAGATGTTTGCTTGCTTTGGTCTTTTTTACAGTTGTGGGATCGCACAACGTTACAAGATGTGCGGTGTGCGCACGGTGGGCGAACGGTGTATGCACGATGTGCGAACGATGCGATTCTGGGCGATTATTTCTAACGCACATGTGGGCGCACGATTAACAAACATTGTGCGATGCAATCGTAGTTAATGTAAAATGAGAGATGGCTTAACACTAATATACGGCTTCGCGCTAGTTAAAACGTTTTAAGCATATAGGAGAAGGATACATATGTATGATGCAGTTAAATGCATTTTTTTCGACATACTGTATCTATTATTAAATTTAAGAGGTGCAGCATATGTGTGTGTCACGTCATCATTATTTTTTGACTACATACATTAGCTGACATTTCTATCTATATATTTCTTAAAATTAGGAATAGTCTTTTTGTAGTTTTTGAAACTAACCAAATAGACACATGTAAACTTTAAACACATGTTGACAAGTTCTCCTTCATGTAAATATTGCCAGTTTTTACCAAGTTATACCTGTGCATAGACCATATATGTAGATGTCTCTTGCCCGGGGCACTCACAACCAAGGTGTGAAAACACAGGTACAGTGGTATGGAAGGGAGGGGACGGGGTGTTCAAATAACTAATAATAATTATATAAGAGTCCAGTTTGTTTCCATAACGGTCGTTTACCGAGTCAAATCACCCTTTACCGCGACAGTGACTGTACAGTTTTGACTGCAACACAACTTGACCAATACAGTGACTGTCTACACCCTTGCCGCGACACACTTTGACCACGTCACCCTTTACCGCGACTACCTTTTGACCAAGTCACCCTACACGCTATGAAGCCTATGCCTTGGTAAAACCAGGGTCTAGGTACCTGTTACTTTCTATCAATAGTACGTCGCCCTGTACTTTGATACCCTGTGACTGTACACTTAACCGAGTAATACAAATTATTTTTGCAATCATCTATGAAGGAGTATAGTGGAACCCTAGCTTTTGCAGCCTAGGCCCAAATTTATGCAGCTTGGTCACTGATTACCTTTCTTCCTTAGAGATCCTTCCACTTCGACTTTTTTTCTGCCAGAACAAGAGAGAGGTTTCCAGCTGATGAAGCCTGTATTTATATACCTGACCAGCCAATGAGAGGCCTTCTTTTATTAGAAGATCAGAAATATTCTTACTCCTGATCTATAAATGAATTACTCAAAACAAGTACATACCAATTATCATTTATTGAATCATATAATTAACAAAGAATCAACCACTATTTTTTGGTGATAGGAATCAATTACACAGACTCGGAGATGTACATTGAAAAGGTTTGTTTACTTGATATCTAAACATAACCGATTTGAACGAATTACTATGTTGGGTACTAGTGTTTTGCATTATACAAGACATACATTGAAATACAGCATATCACTGAATAAATAGAACCGGATATTCACGAGTCCTAGAAGGATGAAATAGTTGCATGATGCAGTGTAATACATGTTTTGCGACATACTGTATAATTCATTTTTTCGGAATACTGTATATATTACTAAATTTAAGAGGTGCAGCATATGTGTGTGTTACGTGATCTTTATTAATAAATTAAAAAAATGCAGCACATGTGTATGTGTTAGGTTCAATTTACAAGGTGGTAGACTCTGCTAGTGGATTGTATACTCCCTAAGGTTTACTAGAGCCTTATCAGCTACAGTTGTCTCATTTAAGTAGCGGTATTTTTCACAATATACATACTTTTTTTGTACACGATTTAAAATTACACAGTATTATTTTTTTCTAAATCCATATTTAAAAGACTTTACGCGTTGGCCCTTCTGCTTCTAGAGTAGTTTAGAAAATATCGATTCCCACTGATTGGCCCCTAGCATCACTGACGAATCCTAGAAGGACAAAATAGCTGTATGATGTGGTGTTATTCATTGTTTCGGTATACTGTGTAGCCCATGTGCTTGTGTGTTTGTTACAGCATCGGGTCATGCCATTGTCTATATAATGTACTGCGGTTGAATGTTTGCTTCATTTTTTCGCGGTATGACCATGCTTCCAACAACATATTATTGCAGAAGTGTTCGCTTTTGAATGCTACACACAAAAATATCACCAGCCACTTTATACTTCATATCAGTTGTAGACATAGGAGCAGCAGAGACGAAGAACCTTACCATAATTAGTAATCCTTTATCTAAAACTTAAATTCAGCAACAGCATTATTTATTTTTATTCAAAAGTGCACAATCCTATTTTAAGTCATCTACACATTGTATAAGGAATATTACGACAGTTATTACCTATCATATGACTTCTTTCAAGTAGTTTTTGCAGCGAAAATGCAGTAGTCAAACTCAAAATGATGTAACACACACATGCTACACCTTTCTAATTTAGTAATAGATGCAGTATGCCGAACAAAATGCATCAAACAGCTGTTTCATCCCCCTAGGACTCTTCTGTGATGATAAGGGACAAAAGGGGGGAATAATATTTTTCCAAACCTACGTAGAAGTAGAAGGTTCAGTTGTGTAAACCCCTTTAATTTATTATTTATAAGTAAAATTAAACTAGGTCTGTAAAATTTTAGATCGTGTACTAAGCAAATTTGTATATTTTGTACCGTGCAACTAGTCATACTTATATTGCCTGCCGATCATCTGCCGTTTATGTTTATCATAAAGCCGACAGATTTAACCAGCAAAAGCAAACTCCAACAAATGGAAAATACCTATAAAGAGCCATCCATGTAACAATTTTAATGAATAAACGAGGGGATTTCACTGAGTTGTGAAAAAAATAGAATCAATTACTGATAGACAAGGTGTTTTTGGTGTGGAGTGAACAGTTGTAAAATATAAAAAAAGTGGGGCCGGGCAAATTGCAAGATAGCTAATAAATCGGTTGAAATACAGATACTGCTTGTTTTGGCTGATATAATATTTGTGTATATTTTGTATTGCTTGTTACGTTTCCCTTCATATATCGACATTTTACACAAACACAGACATCTTGCAAATAAGGAGGGGCTGTTTGAAGACATGATTGCACAGGGGCCAATATGGTGTTGAAGTTAAACGAGACTAGATCTCACTATATGACCCCTGAATACCACCAAGCTGTAACAGATTGATTGAACTCCACCTCAGTATATGGAAATGCACGAGGCCTGCGTGTAGGTTCCATGCGGGTCCAACATAGGCGTACTAAGTGACCCGCATGTTTATGACGTACAACAGATGAATGAGTTTTACTCCTTTTTTTACATCTTCTAAAGGAGTAAAGACATCTTTTAACTGAGAGTGTACGAGAGAATACGTGTACAAGCTTACATTGACTGTCTTCCGTGTGTATTGAAGTATACATGTTTGTCAAATCTTTCAACGTATGACTTTTATTTGTGTTTATGATATATAAACAGTTCATGCATGTAGCGTTGCACATGCGTTCAGTACGCCAGATTTCCTATTAGTAATGCTTTGTTAAATGAGTCCTTGCAGAATATGTGCTTTCTGAATGACACAGCTCTGCAAGCAAACAACGAACTTGCTTGCAAAAATTGCAATTTATTCATATCTTAACTGCCATACGAAAACAAATTTGCTTTTTATGTACAAACAAATAGACAATTTTATAGACAAACAAATTTATTTTCATAAAGTCAGATTTTACATTCTTGCTATATCGACAGTATAAACAATACATTCAATAACTAGAACAGCGTATTGTCGCGTGCAGATTAGCAAAGCACAGTGCATTTTATCTTGCGGTACATGTCACTTAAAGTCCCATCAACAACACAGCATGGAAGGCGATTATCTGGTGGGAATGCCATTTAATCTTAAATATATTGAAATTGGCTACCACGTCTATATTGGACACCAATCATACGCAAGGATCCCTATCAGCAACGTTATATCGCTTGTTCTCAGTTGGTCAATCAAGCCTTTATCAAATCTTCTTACTTCCATTCTTTGAACTATATAACCAGGGCTACACTCTTTGTTTGACAATATATACTTAAGAAGCGTAATTTACGGGATGTAGGTTTTGAAAAATCTCGAAAGATCTTTTAATCAATCTTGAACATCCATCCTCACATGAAAAATATGTCATCGTTTTTTATTACACTGCACATCACCATACCTAAAACTTAACTGAAGGAACATCCTTGATCCCTCATTATGAGAATCTGTTCCATAAAAAGTGAACGATTCTATAAACAAATAGTTGAAAGCTATATCTGGGAACATCCTTTTTGTCAAAACATTTCACAAGCTGACATGACATATACAGATGGGGAGATGTAGAGAAAATGATTAATCTCCTGTGTTTTACTATTGGCATTCCTATGGGAAAAGAACAAAATATGTTCCACTCTTAGTTTACTTGTATATGTTTTCAATAAGGCTTACTTTGTCATTGAGCTTATCAGTGCAAGTAACACCAATTTTGACAAATCTTCAAATTTTAGTTTTAGATATATCGCCGATATGTTGTTTATAAACAAAAAGAGGTTTTCTTACCTAGTCGATCATATTCACTTACTTGTCTCAACTAGACATCATGGCGGTTGTCGTCGATGTTCTTTTCTGGAACATCTGGTTTACATTGTACTTTTTCAGAAATCTCTATGTAATTCGTTCCCATTTTTTCATATTTTGCCCCTGGTTTAATCGTTTTTTGATCATATAGTTCTGTTGACGCTTCTCATTCTTACTGCTATTTTAGCATAGCAAACAAACACTTTACATGGTTCATTAAAAAAACAAATAGAAAAACAATTATAGTACTTTCCGTACCTGCATATAATTTGGAAAGGAACCCCGGTATCCAAATACCAATATTCATTTGCAGTTAATTCATATCAAGGGTATTACAGCTTTTTAACGACATTTACAACCATTAAACACCAGTGCTTTTGCATGCTTTTCGGCTTTCCATACTCCGAGCGAGCACTTTAACTCGAATCAAACTGCAGGTTAAAACAAAAATGCATTTCATAGATAGCAATATTCAAGATAAGCACGGTAAACATTCTTGATATGGAGGTGAGCGGATGAAATGGCGGACTTTACTACATGTACGTATCTCAAAATCATGCATTCTATATTTTGGCAGCTGTAAAAGGGATTTCATAATTGGGATTCTTTTTTTTAACTTGACATTTAAGATTAATACTGGTATTGCTCTTTAAAACAACACGCCATCCAGAAAGTAAAGGTTTTTTCGTACTTCTGTTGAAATGTCAAATCCATAAATTCAGGTTTATGTTAATTGAGAAATGGAATTCCGACGCATATGATCAAGTTATATGGTCAAACTCTCTCCCCACGAGGAAGCGATGAGGAGGAAGCGGAAGTAACGACTCATTGGTCCGTGAATGTGTATGTCTGGGTCCGGACGTGGTGCTGGATTTACGGCTGCGATCATAGAGAAGGGAGGCGTTAGCATATATGTTCAACGCTCTCAGCTTCACTATATAAGAAAAACATAAATTTTATATAGCTAATTTAGCTTTGGTTGAGTTATATGTATTTATTGTTTCGGTTTTAGATACAAAAACAACGCTTTGTTGAGTTTTAAAACGCAGTTTACGTTTGCACTAATTCATTTTTCTCAGGGGAAAATGGCTTAAGCTAACAGATGACCAGACTAACAGACTTTCCCATAATTATCCTCACCATTATAGAGTTTTAGAGTTCACACCAGTAACCAGCAGTCCAGCTCTTGCTAATGACCGCTAGTAACGTGACTAATGGGCGAGGAGGATACTGGATCGCAGTCATAAAAGTTGCGAAACCAATTTGGCGAAAGTGTCAGCTGTATATCAATCAATCAGGGGAATGGTTAACAGTACGTACAGAAAAGGCATGCTGCACATATGTAGTAAGCAAATGTAAAAATGAACTTTGAACGAGGTAGCAAAATAATAAAACTGTAAGGGTTTATGCATTCCGCGGTGTCTTTACTGCGTCCTTGCGTGAATGTCTATGGAAGTTTAAAAAAAATCGATGACATACCGAAGCGTCAACACAAACATATTCTGAATCAAAATATTGATTAAACCGGGGAGAAAAGATGAAAAATTGAAACAGTTACATGAAAAACCCTTGAAGAAATACAAGAGAAAAATGCCAGGTGTTCCGGAAGGACGACGTCACCTTTCAAGTAAATATATTTAGGTCAAATCAAAGTAAATGTCACGCGATCAGTTTTTGTTTTCAATAATAACAGGTTTGCATACAAATGAGCAGAGTATAAAAACATTAACCTATTAATCATACAAAATACAGGATTCTTCTAAATATGAGACCAAGATGACGTCTTCAATCACTATTTGTTTTTCGGGTCCAATATCAATATTGAATAATATTTCTCTGTTCTACATTATATCTATTTATCTTATTTCTTTTTCACGTTAGACTCAATGCCACTACCGAATGTAGCGTGTTCGACGTGTCGATTAGTTTGAGTAGTTTAAGGTTATCTATGCGTATGGTTTTGCAAGGGAGCTTAATCATTACATGTTGAAAAAAAAAACAGATATCGATTGAGGTTTTAAATTTGTTGCACAAACAATGAAATTGTTAAAACTACCAAAAACGATAAATTAGCAAAAATTCGGTCACGTCCTGTATCAATTCGAATTCGAATAACCCATTTCCATATCAGTCTACTTCGACCTTTCGACTCTGGTGTTTTCGTCTAATTTGACATTTAATTACATCAATTGTACATTCAAGAAGATGTAATATTTTGAAATTAAGCGTCCCTCCACTTCGAAATAGTAGCCAGAATATTACGTCTAGGCATTATTTTTCCGCAATAACGCGTCAGAAAGTTAGATATCTTATATATAAAGGCAGTCATCAACAGAAACAAATATGGTATTTAAAACCTGGTTTTATGTGTTGTTTCTACATAATTTCACTGTATTGAACTGTCAACGTACATCAGTACATTGCATGGTTGTCATACAATGATAGACTATATATTTTACATAATGTCAAGACGTAGACTTGCACAATATGTACCGTTACATTAAGCAGAAGGTTAAAAAAAAGTTATAAAAGAATATATTCATTATGGGGATATTCTAACAGGAAGGCGCGTGCATAGTTTACACAATTGACCCAGATTATGCAAGCCATTATGTAATAAGCTACGTATCCATACAAGGATGAGGTAAGCACTGAAAGGAAAACGATTTACCGTTGCTGGTGGCAAGGGATGTTCTTTAGGTTTGGTTTTCTTATTTGGGCGCTTAATTGTGATTTGCTTGCTTTTAAAGCCGGAAGCAAAATATCAGTGCTTACTGACCGATATCTTATTTTAATAATCCGTCTGCACAAATACGAAATTGTCGTGATGGGAGTAATGACGAATAATTGTACGAGACATTTCCTGGTGGGGTTATACATTAACATGTATTTCATGTGTTAGATATGGTTTATGGGAGTCGTTGAAAAGTCATGTCTGCACAAGGTCCATTTGCATCATATTATCGCTTGGTGTCATTTTCTTGTCTACATATTTCATCTTACTTATTAAGAGTCGCACACATTCATATATTTTCCGCCAACGCAGACAGATATCCCACATCATACGCCACTCAAGATTTAAATTTTCTTGAATAAAGGTTGGGGTGACAGGGGAGGCTAGGGTGACTGAGAGAGCTTGGGGTGACGTGGAGAGGCAAGAGTAATTGGAAGAGTGATGGGAAGGGGCTGGGGTGACGGGGAGATACTGATGAGAGGATAGGGTGACGGGCAGGTCTGGGGTGACGGGGAGATACTGATGAGAGGATAGGGTGACGGGCAGGTCTGGGGTTGACATGAGGAGGCTTTGTTGACTGGGGGAAATTTTGAGTGACGGGGAGAGACTTGGGTGACATGGGGGTAGGCGGGGAGATACTGGGGTGACTTGGAGAGAAAGGGGAGAGGCTTTGGTAACAGGGACAAACTGGATTGACGGATGGTTTGGATGACGGGGAGGGACTAGAAGGAGGCTAGGGTGACGGGCAAGTCTGGGTGACATGGAGAGGCTTTGGCGACAGGGGAGAATTTCGAGTGACGGAGAGAGGCTTGGGTGACGGTGAGAGGCTTTGGTGACAGGGAGAGGCTAGGGCGACCGGAGAAGACTGGAGTGACTGGGAGAGATCTGGGTGACGAGAAGAGACTTGGGTGCCGAGAGAGGCTAGGGCGATGGGCAGAGACAGGGGAGAGGCTAGGGTGACGGGCAGGTCTGTGGTGACATGGAAAGACTTGGGTGACACAGAAAGGCTGGAGTGATCAGGAGGAGGATTGGGTGACGGGGAGGGGCTGGTGTGACTGGGAGGGACAGGAATGACGTGGAAATACCTGGGTGACGAGGAGAGACTGGAGTGCCGGAGAGAGGCTGGGGACGATGAGGAGGCTGGACTGGCGGGGAGAAGCTGGAGTGACGGGGAGATGCTTGGATGTCGGGGAGGTCTTGGGTGTTAGGAGAGTAACTGGGTTGACTGGGGGAGGCTCGAGTGACCGGTAAGAAGCTGGGGTTACGGGGAGAGACTAGGGTGACGGGGACAAATGGAGTGACGGGAAAAGACTTTGAAGACGGGGAGAGGCTTGAGTGAAGCGGATAGACTAGAGTAACGGAAAGAGGCTTGGATCACGGGGAGAGACTGGGGAAAGGCTAGGGTGACGGGGGATCATTTTGAGTGACGGAGAAAGGCTTGGGGAAGGAGAGAGGCTGTGGTGACTGGGAGATGCTTGGGTGAGCGAGGGGCCTGGATTGACTGGGAGAGACCTGGGTGACGAGAAGAGACTGGGTGACGGGGACAGGCCTTGGTGACGGGGAGAGGCCTTGGTGAAGGGGAGAGGCTTGGGTGAAGGGGGGGCGGGGGCTGGAGTGACTGGGAGAGACTGGAGCGATGTCACGAATTGTGGGTATGGGCTCAGCCTAATTAATGGCAAACAGATAAAACAACGACATGAAATAAATTAGCATATGTATTCACCTGACTATGTATACAAAATTATAAGAACATCTATATTCAACATACTGGTCAAAGAAATAATGTGAACGGTAGTTTTCAAAATAACACTAGATCCTTACAAATGGATATTTATAGGATACGAATTACTTAAAGCACTAGCCGAGGGGCTTATTGATTTAAAATTTATTCTTAAACTTTCAATACTGTTTTTATGTAATGTAACTATTTTATGTTTATTTATGTCTCCGAAAATTTGACAACACCAGTTTGTCTACACTGTTGGAATTTCTTCTTTGCCCTTTATATACAACATACTATATACATGTACCCTTTCACTCTCACACTCATTCTTTATATATTTTTTTAAATATATAAGCATAGCCATGGTGAACCCATTGTCTCTCTGGACGCAATATATATATACAGTTCACTGTGGGTGGCTCAACCCTGGTGGGTACACAATGGGGCTCGCAACCTCTGCTCCCAGTCTGTTATATAACACCTGGCTATAGTCTATACCGACTCCCTGCCTCAAGGTCACTTACAAGGTTACCGAGTCACAGTTCTAAGTTATATGTTCCCTGGGTTTATATGTAAATACACTTCACATTTCATTTGTATTTTTACATACAATACTATTTAATAAATCTATTTATCTCTACATGTTTATCATAATACTTTTTAATTTCTATGTTATATAAGGAATGTTCACTACAACAATGACCTATCAATATTACACAACCTTTTTTGCATATAAATTAAACAACAAACTTTATATGAATTTCATAACATGTACTTACTTTTGGCGTCTCTCGCTTTCTCCTCTGAGCACACAGCTCACTCTCCCTGTGTCTTTACAGGGCTTCCACACCCCATTGAGGTGGGTACAACACACAGCTTCTCCAAGTAGCATAGTTAGCCCAACTACAGCACACAGCTTCAATGTAGACTCCAACAATCTCTAAACCTGGACTTTAACTTTGGGCACACAGCCCTGGTAATAATTACATTACCCAGCACACAGCTAATGCTTTTCCCCCTGGCACACATCCTCTGACATCAGTGAACCTTCCTGGTCCAGGTCTCGGGTTGAAATGGCCGCACACACAGGTAGCACTTACCTGTATTGCATGATTTGGTTACGCCGCAGCGACCCCGACTCAGCAATTTCTATTCAGTGAATTAAGGTAACCTCAGGTAGCCTCCACAGTACAGGTGTACTCCCTGGCCCTGTATAGGATACCTAACACTACCATCTTATAGCACTGGATCACTGTAAAAACCAAGTACAACACAACTTTTTGACAAGTGACGTGGAAAGACCATGGTGACGAAAAGAGACTGAGGTGCTGGAGAGAGGCTTGGGCGACGTGGAGAAACAGGGGAGAGGCTAGGGTGATGGGCATGTCTTGGGTGCTTGGAGAGGCTTGATTGACATTGAGAGGCTGGAGTGACCGGGAGAGGCTTGAGTGACGGGAGAAGGATTGGGTGATGGGGAGTGACTTGGGTGACTGGGAGAGGCTTTGGTGACGGGGACAAACTTGAGTGACGGGAAGAGGCTTGGAAGACGGGGGGGGGGGGGCTTGAGTGACGGAGAGAGGCTGGGGTTATGGAGAAAGGCTTGGGTGACGGGGACAGACTAGAGTGACGGGAAGAGCCTGGGGTGACGTGGAGAGACTAGGAAAAAGGCTAGGATGACGGGAGTAGGTAGGTTTTGCCGGTACTGGCGCAAAATCTAATTACAACCATAAACAGTGGTCAAACAAAAAAAAAACCCAAATACCCGGTATCCATTCGCTAAAAATTAAATGTACATTTTACCTCCGATGGTTACTGTATTGTAACATTATTGTAATAAAATGATGTGCAGGCCTCCTGAGGTATAAATTAAGCTAAGTGCTTAGCTGCCTTTTACCCTTATCAACCCAAATCTTAGTTGGTTTTCTATCTTTAAATACATTTTTCAATGCATTAGCCACTGTCTTCCCCGTCTTATCTTTAATTGGGATTATCCATCCATACTTGGAAAAAATGTCAATAATAGCTAGAAGATATTTTACACCACGATTTAATTTTGAGAACGCCTGCATGTCAACTAAATCTGCAGCCCATATCTCATCAATACCATTCACACGAATTCTTCTCTTCTCAAATTTCCTTTTTATGGGTTTATGCAACTCATCCGCTAAACGGGACAAATGAGGTGGTGAGTTAGCTAATATTTGAGACCAAAGCGATTCTTTTTTTCAGGTTGTACAAACGGTACACCCAACCCAAATCTAACCTTTGCACCTATCAGTTTACTAACAATACCCTTATCCAGCCTTTCCCGTAACGTCGGATTATAAATATCATCCATCTCCTTCAGCATCTTCTTATCGCAGACACTGTTCCGCGTTGCAGTGTCGCTGTTATTCAAATAACAAATGTCGTGATGCATTGCTGCTTTATCCACTCTATTAACAGGTATACTATCGGCTCTAGGCGTTAGATCTGGATTGAAACGTCTTTTGAGTTTTGTCCCAGGCCCCGTAAAATTGTGTCCCGGAAGATGCATTTCAAAAGGCAGATTGTTTATCATCTTATTGAGCACCGACCCACCCTTCTTCTCACCAGCCACAAATTGCGTCTTTGTAATTCCACAGACCGTACAGACCCCTCTTTTCATATTCCTACCATTTTTAGACACAACGTGTTGAACGTTATCAGACTCGGTATTTTTTTTTTATTTTTTATATTTAATATTTTTTTTATATTACAAAATGGAAATCAAAGACCTCTCTTGGAACGACGTCATATCAAAACGCTTTAATCACCCCCTATTACCTAAGAGCATTAGAGGTGTTATCGTAGGCAAATCGGGTTGTGGTTAAACAACACTACTACTCAATTTGCTCTTAAGACCCGAATGGCTAGACTTTAATAATCTATACGTGTTCGGAAAGAGTCTTTTTCAACCAGAATACAGAATACTCAAAAAGGCCTTTCAAGAGAAATTACCCAAGAAAGCCATCATGAGACTGTTCGATGTACGCGATGAGGTGATGCGATTAGATATATCCCCCACTGCCTTAGTAGAGGAGTGGGCTAAAGACATAAAAGATAAAAGCGATATAGAGTGTAGTTTCTTCGAGTCCGCCGAGGACGTCCCAGACCCTTGCGACTTAACCCCCGAGAATAAAAACCTCATGATCTTTGACGATCTACTACTAGAAAAACAGAACAAGTGCGAATCTTATTACATTAGAGGAAGACACAGTAATGTGGATTGTTTCTACCTCTCCCAAAACTACTTCAAACTACCCCGTCAAACGATAAGGGAAAATGCCAATCTCATCTCCCTATTTCCCCAAGACCTTAAAAATGTAGGACATATATATAATGATCACGTCAGTCAGGACATGCCCAAAGCCGAATTTAGGAAATTATGCAAGACAGTTTTGGAAGAGCCGCACGGATTCCTCCTCATAGATCTGACGAGTGGAAAGAACAACGGTAAATACAGGTCGGGATTTAACACGTTCTATTTCCCAGACTAAAACATTATATATCATTAATAAAAAATGGAAGCATCACTCGATAAAATAGTTAAAAATACTAATCCCAAGAGCTCGCTCCAGCTCATCATGAGCAATAACAAGACACGATTCAGAACTCGATACAACCCTCCAATCGAGCTCGACAAGAGTAAAAAATACGAGATTGCACTCGTCAATCTACTATTCATTCCCAAACATCGATGACTCGAACAACTATTTCAGATATTCAACCGACAACGGTGTCACTTGGAAGGACATGCTCATTCCAACTGGTAGTTATGACATCGACCACATCAACGAGGCGATACAATATAGAATGATTCAAAGAGGTGATTACGATAGTACGAACAGCGTAAGTTACATTACCATCTCCACCAATCAAAACACACTTAAATCAGTGCTTGAACTAGCTCAAAACTATCAAGTTGATTTCAGACATGCAAAATCAATCGCTAGTGTGTTGGGATTTGACCCTAATGTTTACACTGCTACCACACAGGATTCCGAACACGTGGTGAATATCCTCAACATCAACAGTCTATTTGTCAATCTTGACATCATAGAAGGAAGTTATGTGAATGGAGTCACCCAAAATACAGTCTATTCATTCTTTCCAAACGTAGGTCCCGGTTATATGATAGTCGAAACCCCACGTAATTTAGTCTATCTTGCAATAACCCTCGACGGTTGTATGACAAGATGGCGCCAAGATATGACGCAGTGACACTGGCTCTGTTTGTTTTTATCGTTTTTACCCGTTTTTACCCACCAAAACCTGTGATATTATATCGGATTGACCACTGGAGAGTCTCCGACTACATACTATGTAAAAACTGGGAACCCGCTATCTACCACGGAGAAAGACTACTTTTAAACAAGTTGGTGAGTTATACTCATGATGATGGCCCAAATGTAAACCAGTCAAATGTAACTATGAAAGTAACCGTTACAAAAGAAATCCAAAAACTTTTGTGTTTCACTCTTCTACTTGCTGGTGATATCTCAACAAACCCTAGCCCAGTACGATTTCCCTGTGGTTCTTGTACCAAACCAGTAAAATCCAATTAACATGCACTCTTATGTACTGACTATCATATATGGTTTCATAGGAAATGTATTAACATGACACTAGCTTCGTATACGGATTCTTGGAACCTTGATTGGTACTGTTCGTGTGCTCTACCCAATTTCACCGACTCGTTCTTTAATGATAGTGCCCTGAGTTCAACGAGTGATTCAAGTGCAATACACATCCCCGATACGTCACGGGAATCCGAGAGTAACGTCCCCTTGCATAACTCTCCTTATGGTGAAATGGAGGCGATTGTAAACAACCCAGGTACCGATGTAGATGACCAAGATGAGGATTTATATCCGCCTCGGATACCTATCGACGGTACACCTATGTTATCTACGTCTTTCCTCTCAGATCCAGACGAGGACAACGAAACGTCTGACATTTTCAAGGAGCTGAGAGATACAAGGTAGCGTTGTAAGGACAACATTATTATTTGTTATTTGAACATAAACAGTATCCGGAACAAGTTTGTTGACATAACAGGTATCTTAAACGACTCGTTGTGTGACATACTGTTTATTGGAGAGACAAAGCTTGACGACACTTTTCTTCAAACAGGCTTTGATGTCGCAGGCTACAGATCCTTCCGTAAAGACAGAAACGCTCACGGAGCCCCGGGGGCTTCTAGCCTATGTAAGATCAGACTTGCCAGCTCGACGGAGAGCTGTTCTCGAGTTCAAAAATATAGAATCCCTTGTGATTGAGTGCTCTGTGCTAGACAGAAAGTGGGCAATTGTAGGTTCCTATAAACCCCCATCAGTTAAGGATGATGTTTTTATTGAAAGGATGACATTAGGTCTTGATAAAATCTCTACAAAATTTGACAAACTTTTAATTATAGGAGATTTAAATTGTGATAATTTAAAACCCTCTCGAGGTAGACCTGTTCATGACTTATTTGATATTTTTGACCTGAAGAATCTTGTTAAATCTTCAACATGTTTTGTCAAAGACTGCTCACCGTCTCTTGTTGATGTTATACTCACCAATTCTCCAAATTTTTGTTTTAATACCATGAATTTTAGCTGCGGTACCAGTGACTGGCATAACATTATTGGAACGGTGATAAAGGGTGCAGTACCAAAGGTTAAACGGCAGAAGGTCAAATTTAGAAGTTTTAAAAATTTTGATGAAAATGCTTTTAACAATGATTTATTTTTTACACCTTTTCATGTATCTTACATTTTTGATGACTTGGATGATGTTTATTGGGCACATGAGTACTTACTACATGAGGTGATGGATGTCCATGTGCCTATTGTTGAGAAAAAACCTAAACTTGTCAAACCATCCTATTTCAACAGTGAACTCCGCAAAGCTGCTTTTAAAAAGCGTATGCTACTGAATAAATATAGAGCATGTAAGAGTTCTGTAAACTGGGATAAGTATAGGAAACAGAGAAACCTGGTGGTTAAACTACGTCGGAAATCTATCCGGAATTACTTCTTTGAGAGATGTACAGGTGATTCCAAGTCCAAGGACTTTTGGCCCACTGTGAAGCCTTTTTTATCGAATAAAATAAAATCTAGTGGTGCTACTACAGTTCTCTGTGAGAATGACAACATTATTTCTAATCAAAAAGATGTCTGTGATGTTTTTAATGATTATTTTGTACATGTTGCTGATAATATAGGAAACCCTTTGGAAAATCACAATCTACAAAACCACAGTAGTATACATAGCATAAAAGCAAATGTCAAGAGGGAAAACTCTTATACTTTTCAACCAGTCAATGCCGAAACAATTTCAAAGATCATAAAAAAGCTTGACTGCAAGAAATCTGTAGGTGTAGATGGTATTCCTTCCGAGGTACTTAAGGCAGGGTCCCCTTCGTTAAGTTCTGTCCTGGCCACTTTGTTTAACTCTTGTATCGAGACAAGGTCATTTCCACACAATCTAAAGATGGCACAAGTTGTACCAATTTTTAAAAAAAAATGACCCTCTTGATAAACAAAATTAGAGGCCTGTCAGTATTTTACCCTCTACCTCAAAAATCTTTGAAAGAATTTTACATGATCAATTATATGAGTTTTTTAACAATGTATTTAATCCCTTTCTTTCTGCTTTCAGGAGGGGATATGGATGTCAGTCTACTCTGCTGCGACTCCTTGAGGATTGGAAGAGGGCCTTGGATGAGAATAAGTTCGTAGGTGCTATCCTCATGGATCTCTCCAAGGCCTTTGACTGTATTCCTCATGGACTGCTACTCGAGAAGCTGACAGCATATGGGCTGGATGAGAGCGCTGTTGGTCTCATCAGCAGCTATCTTGGGGGCAGATTTCAGCAGACTTGACTGGGGTCCAATGTCTCTGACTGGGAGCAGCTGGAAAGGGGGGTACCTCAGGGCTCTATTTTAGGACCTCTTATTTTTAACATTTTTATCAATGATATTTTTTATTATGTTCATAAAGGTACTCTATACAACTATGCGGACGACAACACTCTGTCCCATATTGACTCTGACCCTGTACATTTAAAAAACACACTTGAAGGGGAGAGCAATATTTTAATCAACTGGTTTGAAGATAATGGTATGAAGGCCAATCCTGATAAGTTTCAGGCTATATCTATCGGGAAAAAAACGCACAATAAGATAGACTCTTTTACTGTTAAGGATCATGATATAAAATGCGAAGATGTTGTTAAACTTTTAGGTGTAGATATAGATTTTAATCTGAAATTTGATGTTCATGTATCCAACATTTGTAAAAAATCTTCAAAACAGCTATGTGTGTTGAAAAGAATTGGCCGTGAAAATTAAAATTTCCCCCTGCTTGCTAAAAGCAGGGGGAAATTTTAATTTTCAAATCTTTTATTCTTTCAAATTTTAATTACTGTCCCCTGGCATGGCATTTTTGCAGTTTGAATTCCACCAGAAAGATGGAAAAGATACAAGAGAGAGCAGTTCGTTTTATTGAGGATGATTTTACAACACCAATATCAGAACTTTTACAGAAACTTAATTTATCATCATTGCATATTCATAGGATGAAAAACATGGCCTGTGAAGTTTTTAAAATTGTAACTAATGTAGCTCCTGATTATATATGCAATCTTTTAACAGAGAAAACTTCTTTTTATAATCTCAGGAGTGAAAGGCAGCTGGAACTACCTAGAGTACGGACAACCAGGTACGGACTTAAATCTTTCCGCTATGAGGCCGCCCGGATATGGAACAGTCTGCCAAACCATATGAGGAAGGCGGATAGTTATCCAGAGTTTTCCAGACTGCTGCATACCTGGGATGGCCTCGTGTGCTCCTGTGGTATATGTTCCAGTGCTTAGCAATGCTTTTTATTTTTGTTTGTCTTAATGACTTGCCTGTCTCATGTCTTGCCTTTTTGCATGTTTTTTTTTTATTATTATAACCAGCACTTGACTTCATTGTCTTCTTTTAATTTACACTACATTAGTGTATATTATGTCAAATTTTATTTCTTTGCTATATTAGCATTTATGTATATTTGACTATTAAGTGCTTTAATCATCTCAATAGCAGCACCTGTGTGATATGCAGGTGTTCAATATTAATAAATAGTACAATTTTATTATTCTGGTAAATGTGATATATGCCACTATGTGCTGCTGTGTTATACATGTATAACCCAAATATTTTACTTACATTGATGTAATTTCATACTAGCTTGTCTGTGATAGTGTACAGCTTTGCATGTCTCTATGTATTTAGTTAATTACCTTGTTTTATGTTTGCCTTTTACTATGTTTGTCGCAGAAATAGCGCTACAGCGCTAATGTTGCTTGTTTTATATATGCGACTTTAAATAAAGCTTCTTGTATCTTGTATCTTGTATCTTGACACAATACACAGTATTGAGACCTCCCTCATAGATCAAAATGGAACCCAACTTAATCTAAGAGATGAAAATTTGACTATGAGATTTCATATCAGAGAGGTGTGAGTAGGGCGCAAGGTGTGAGAGTATGGCGCTTAAGGCGCTATACCCTCTTCACAACCCTCAGGTCACTCCCCTCACAGATCTTACAGACTCACATCGAATATATATAAAAAAAAATATAAATAAAAAAATAACTCACTACACAAATGTTTACGTTAATATCTCCGAAGGACAAAGGCATAAATTGCAAAACGCCCTTCAGAGCGGTGCTGACACCGTCAGCATTCGATTAGGACTAGACGATCTGTCCGGCGAAGACATTCTTGCCATCACCAATTCTCAAGTAAAGAAAGTCGCCAAGGCTTACGAGGGTGGTAAGGGTGTGACAATAAAAATGAGTAAAGCTCAACTAAAGCATAACATGAAGGTGGAGGGAGGTTTTCTCCCCATGCTTGCAGGTTTGGCAATGCGCGTCCTGCCCATACTAGCAAAAACAGCACTACCAGCACTCGGTGCTGGCGCCCTGTCCGGTCTAGCCAGTTCAGGCATGTCAAAAATCATGGGTTCCGGACTAGGATCCATCGGAGCCGGATTATACCTAAAGAAAGGCGGTTGCGCCTGCCAATTAGAAACCGACGGTAAAGGTCTCTATCTCAGTCCGGCCTCCGGTGCCGGTCTAGATTACGTCGGCGACGGTCTCTATTTGAAAAAGAGCGGTGAGGGGTTGCAAAATCTATCAACCCCCACCGGTAAAGGTCTTATACTCGGACCCAACAGTCCCTTCAACAGTATTCCACTTCTGGGTGCGCTATTATAATTTTTCTCCCCTCTATAAAAATGCTCATTCACAAATTTGGTACCAAACCCGTTAGAACCTATCGAAGACGTCAACCCCCAACGATCTTCTGGGATCCAAATCTAGAAGTCCTCTACCCACCCAAAAAGACCGCACCCACTACCTGGGAGATATACACGCAAGAATCCATCACCATTCCAAAATCTGGTGAAAAGACACTCTCCTTAGGGTTTGGCTTTTTAATGTCGTGTGGGATGATCGTTACCTCCCTAAAGGATGACCTAAAGATTAAGAAATGCAGTATGCTCAACGAGACGATACTCGAAAGTCTGGACGACATCGTCATAACCGTTAAAAACAATTCAATAAACCCTATTACGATTGCGAAAGGTACCCCACTTTGTCGCGTACATTATGTAAGATAATAAACATATAGATAATGATCTAAAAAATCATTATCTATATAAAAATGGAAATCAGAAAACACACTCAAAACAATCTTTACCCGATATTGCCAACGGCTCCACCCGTCGACGAAGGATTGGGTTATCGATTACAAAAGAGCAACGAGATTCAAAAGAATCTCGAATGCGAACGGGACACCCGTTTATCGCTCAGTAAAAAGTATCATCGTGCCGTCAGGATTGTCGACGGTATTGATACCACTCTCATCATGACACACGATGGGATTGGGGATCGGTGGTGTAAGTCTATTGTCCACCGTTGTTGCTGCACCCATCGTCATCATCATGGAAGGTGCCGCCCTCGTCTCAGGAGGGTTGAGCCTTCTAGGAAAATATTTGAATAAAAAGTTGGCGTTCAAGGCGGAAAAACATGAGAAGATAAAGGTTTTGGCACGATCACATCATACATCTCCAAGGCAATGTCTGATAATATGATCAGTGATGGTGAATTTCAACTTATACTATCAGAGTTGGCAAAATACTACGAGATGAAGGATGAAGTGCGTAGAAAGACCAAAAAGCATCTCGACGTAGAGATAAAGGAAACCCTCATCGAGCAGGGTAGGCAAGAAACACGTGAGTCCTTCCGTCGAATGTTTGAAAAGAATAAAGACGTGGAGGGTTAAGATGGGATGTGCGTGAGAACTGTCGTAATATGAGATGAATTGTTTGTTAAATTGTTTGATGAATTGTGAGATGAAAAAAATATATCCCCTAGAAAAACAATGTCATTTCTAAAGATTACGGACCCTAGTAAACGAGACCTGAGTGTAAAAGAGTTTCTCGAAACGAGGAGGAACATACAAAAGAGTCAGATGGCTGAAAGGTCTGGCGAGCAGATCCTTCAGCGAGACCTCGCCACGTTATTCAAACCGATAACGGATGTACAGAAAAGTACTGCTGCGGATATTATTTCAGATATTATTAAGCCGATCACCTTCCCCGCATTCCCATCGATAGAGGGTGTGCGGGAAGAGGAGGAGTAAGAGACCCAACCGGATACCCATTTTGTCGGACCGGTCGCATTAGACTATTTACGTAAATTAGCCTCGAAGAATATGACGGATAAATCATACGGCATATACGACAAGAACAATAATTTCTACATAGGTAATAAACCCATCGTCATTATAGACAATAATATAATTGTGGACGAGGAAGAATATCAAGGGACTCCCGGCCTGTGGAAGCTCCTCGTGTCCAAACAACCAGACGCTCAAATATACACATATCAAGATTATGAGACCTATGGAAAACTAATGTAAAAACCAGCGCTCTCAAAAAGGGGAACGACCCCGATAGTAATAGACCGAAGGCTAGCAAGGGGTGCAAATGGAAAAACATTCTCAAACCCATATGGGATAACAAACGGCAATTCGACGGCAGTGGGTGTGGGGAGGCGTCGCTCGGACGTCGACCCCACCCCATTGATCCGAGCGCCCTAGTCGATCGATTTGAACTGTTGATGGCGAGTAAAGCGGCGGGCAATACAGGCGTACATGATGAAATTGCATCCATATGTGATGAGTTGAAAAACATGAACATCTTCTCGGCGGACATGCACAAAAAATGAATGTCTATACTATAAAAAAGATGTTAATCGTAAAAAATCGTGGATATAAAAGAAAGTACGTGTTTGGTGGTTCTGGGTTGTTTGACAGTATCGCCAAAGTGATTACTAGCAGTGCGACCAAACAAATGGCGTCCAATCTCGCTAAAGACCTCGGAAAGAAGTCATTAGAGGCGGGGAAGACATCCGACGTCAATGCAGGGGAAAAATTGATAGAGAAGGGGATACATAAAGCCCTTACATCGAGATCACATTCCATTCTCAAAAAACACCTCAACATGCCTGAACAGGCCGTCGTAAAGAAAGCGCATGATGTGTTGAGTAAGTATACGGACATCAACTCGTTGATCGACGGTGGGTGCGTGGGACACCCTCCCCCTTACGCCACACCCCCTCCCAACCCCGGATCTGCCATTGCAATCCAAGATCTCATTCGAAAATTAAATACACGCTGATCCGACCATTTCATGGTATGAAAATCACATTTCATAAAAATATTTTCTAATAAAAAACAAAATGGATTTCAATCGCGTCGATTATCAGAAATACAACACCGCATCGATCATCATCAAGAATGCGGCGTTCTCTCTCAAGGGGTGTGAGATATTGGATATCGCGCCCCCAAAATACGGCACTCAAAGGGTGACAGTACGACTGTCTTGAAAGATGGTGGCGGAAATGAAGGAGATAGAGGAAGGGGTGAACGAATATCTTGAAAGTCAGGGGTTGGACGAGATAACCCTCGTCTATGGGAATAAGGTATATGCAAAGAAAAGCATACGTGCCTCCGAAGAAGACGTCACCCGCATAAAACTGAGGAGTGGGTACGTCAACGACATGCAAAAGGTGTATCCACAATTGAATGTGTCGTAAGGACGAAGGACGTGAGGACGAAGGACGTAAAAAGTTTTGAAAAAAACCCTTTTACGCCGAAAAACATTATCTTGTCTAATTAAAAAATGGATATTCTAAGTTTTACCGAAATGCCAATCAAAGATGAGAGTATTGAAGAATACTAGCATCACGAGTACGAACCGATCACGGGTACAAACCTTAACAACCCTGGAGAAATCAGAATCAATATCGAGACCCAAGATCTTTTTACGCACCCGAGTGAGAGTTATTTAATCATGGAAGGACGTCTGACGAAGGCCGACGGTTCGGCCTACGCAAACGACGACATGGTCTCCCACACTAATAATGCTTTAATGCATCTCTTCAGTAACATCAAATATCAACTTTCGGGACAGGAGATAGAGTCTGTCTATTACCCCGGACAGGGCACGACGATGTTGGGTCTGTTGAAATACCCCGACGATTTCTCGAAATCGCAGGGGTTGAACCAACTTTGGTATAAAGATACTGGAGCAACGGCTGCAGCGGTAAACACTGGATTCGCTGTGAGACAGTTATACATCATTCAAGCGCCAGCACCGAAGGGAACCTTCAGTTTTAGAGTGCTACTCAAACACATATTTGGGTTTTGTGAGGATTACGAAAAGATCCTGTACGGTCTGAAACAGACGTTAACCCTCGTTCGAAAATCTGACAACGATGCAATCTTTAGAGATGGGACCGCTGACGCTGGTAAGGTCGCGCTTGAAAAGGTGTCTTGGTTTATTCCACACGTATTGCCTGCCGATGCCGAAAAGTTTCAACTGTACAAGACAATCGAATCCAAGGCCACACTACCGATCGACTATAGGATGAGACAGTGCGACTCTATATCGGTCCCTCAATCATCCTCGTTCACGTGGAGACTTACGGTCAAGTCATCCCCCGAAAAACCTCGTTATGTCATCGTTGCCTTTCAGACGGAGAACGACGGTGACCAAGAGAAGAACGCATCCGTATTCGACAATGTAAACGTTAGAAACATGTACGTGATGTTGAACTCGGCAAGGTATCCCGCCGTCGATTACAACCTCTCGTTCCCCAAACAACAGTTCAGTCGAGTGTACGGCGACGCCGCCTCATTCAGATCAAAGTTTTATCACATGGATGAGTTGGTATCAAACCCAAACATCACCCCCTCAGACTACAAGACCCTCTTCCCAATGTTTGTATTCGATGTGAGCAAGCAGAGTGAAAGACTCAAGTCCTCGGTCACAGACATTCAGATCAAGACGCAATTTGATGCAAACGTGCCCGCGGGAACAGAGGCCTTTGCAGTCGTCATATGTGATAGGATGTTAAAACTTCAGTCGAATGGAAACAAGATGAGTGTCGTTTATTAGTGAAGTGTAGTGAACGTTAGTGAGCGGAACGCAGTGTAACGTAGTGAAAGAAATGAAAAAATGAATTAAAGAAAAAAATCTTTATTATATAAAAAGATGGCTGACATTATTACAACAAGTTCTCACAAGCTCCCCGAGTTGAGGGAGATACTCTATCAAAACAAGATCAAGGGGTATTCACACTACAACAAGAAACAGTTAGTGCCCGTGATGATCGAAAAAGGACTCCTCTCCCCCGATGATGTAAAAGCTGAAAAGGTGAAGAAAGAGGTCGATCCCAAGTACGATCAGTTGAGGGTCATACGCAAGTCACCCAAAAAAGTGTTGTTGCGTGATGTTCATACAGATGAGGAACTCGTGTTCCCCTCGATATACAAAGCATCACAATTCATCAATCAACCCTCTAGAACGATCACATTCTGGGCTGGGAGGGTGTGGAGGAATAAATATATGATAACCGTGATGGGAGAGAGTGAGATGTATATATATTTGCCTTGACAGTCAAATATATTTTTACCGTTGAAATAACATCCACTCTCTATCGATCAAGTGTTGGACGAGGTGACAGAACACGTGAAGAGACATTACCCTCCACGATCTAATTTAAAGATCGTGACGAGCAGGTCCTCGTTGAAAAAGTTTACGACACAGTATATGATCAACGGTCGTGAATCAGGTCTAGATGCCAAATCGTTTCTAGACGTCAACATGGCAAACGTCGTCGACCTTTTAAAGAACAACACACAGACGAAAGTAAAGATCGTGTTGAGGTGTATGATGGAGAAGGTGAGTATACTCGCTGGAACGATCGAGGAAGAGGCAGCATTCCATTCGCACATCGAGGTCAATCTAGAGGGAGATGATAAAAATGAACTGTATCACCTCATGAGCGATAGAGTGATGGAAGCGTTAGAGATATTTCAATTGCAGGGGAGTAATTGGACATTTAAATCGATCGTGGCGTTGGACGTACATACCGTGATGTATGAACCACTGAAGGGAAAAAGTTTCTTGCCCCTTCCCTACGCTATCGCTAGGAAAAAGGCAATCATCAATATGAAGAACGACGACGACAAGTGTTTTATGTGGTCCGTGGCAAGGGCACTCAATCCCGTAGAACGCGATGGCGAGCGCATCACAAAGGCATTGAGAGCGTAAGCCGACAATCTTAACATGAAGGGGATCGACTATCCGGTCACCATTAAATCGATAGACAAGTTTGAAAAACAGAATCCGGACATTTCGGTCAACGTGTTTGGTAACGAGTCCGTCGTCTACCCATTGAGGATAAGTAAATGTAGTGAACGTCAGTTCAATGTCAACCTCATGTTGATTTCGGACGAGCACAGTAAAAAGACACACTACTCTCTAATCAATAACATGAGTCGATTGTTGTCTGCACAGACGAACAACCATCAACACGCTGAACACTACTGCCTGCGATGTCTGAACCCATTTCACTCACAAAAGGCATTGCACACAAACGGTGAATATTGCAAGAAAAACGAGGCCGTCAAGATAGAGATGCCTAAAGAGGGATCTTATGCATCGTTCGTAAACAATCAGAATACGATGAGGGTTCCATTCATCGTATATGCGGATTCCGAGTCCTTCATCAAGCCGATAGACGTTAGCAATCCTCCCAGTTCGGACAAAAGGTATACGACGCGTTATCAAAAGCACACTCCGTCGAGCTTTTGTTATTACATCAAGTGTTTTGACGATAGTGTATACTCTAAATCGCCAGTGACCTACACGGCAGAGAGTGACGACGACGACGTATCGCAAATGTTTGTAGACATGTTGGAGAATGACATGAAGGAAATAGCAAACATGAAACCGAAGAAGATGATCATCACGGCGAACGAACAAAGGGAATTTGAAGGGGCGAGCGAGTGTTGGATCTGTCGAAGTGGTTTTCCGGAGAAGGCGAAGGGTGCGGACGTAAAGGTTAGGGATCACTGTCATTACACCGGAAAGTATAGAGGGGCGGCACACAGCAAGTGTAATCTGAAATATATGAGACCCAAGTTCACCCCCGTCGTATTTCACAATCTGAGTGGATACGACAGTCATCTGTTCGTCAAGAATCTGGTTAATCCAAACAACGACGAGAAACAAAGGATATCAATGTAGAGGAGGGGGTCTATTTCAATAAGGGGGTGTTTGTAAAGAAGATGGGGTTTACCAACCCAACGACGACACAGATATTAAAATTTATAAACAACAGCGAGGTCTTTCGCGACAGTCTTGACGAGTCCAAGCGTAATGCATTCAAAGGTGTAAAGATCGCGGGCGCCCGCGATCTATATCGTGCGATTGGACAAGCCGGTCATTACGTGTCGATCTGGAGAGGAATTGTTTTACAAACACGTCCAAGTATTACAACGGTAAACAGTTTGACCTGTTATTAAGAAAGGGGGTCTATCCATACGAATATATGGATTCAGTCAAAAGATTAGAGGAAGAGGAATTACCACCAAAGGAGATGTTCTATTCGAGACTTAGCGGTAGTGGAATAAGTGATGCAATAAGTGTATAAACATGCAAAGAACGTGTGGAAGCAATTTGGAATGAAGACGTTTAGGGACTATCACAACCTTTACAATCAATCGGACGTCTTACTGTTGGCGGACGTGTTTGAGAATTTTAAGGACATGTGTCAAAAGCGTTACGAGTTGGACCCTGCATGGTATTATACAGCACCTGGATTGGCCTGGGATGCGGCGTTAAAGTATATAAAAGTAAATCTAGAGTTGCTCACAGATCCCGACATGCTCCTCATGATCGAGAGGGGGATTAGAGGGGGTATATCGATGATCAGCAATAGATATGGAAAGGCCAACAATCCTTACATGGGGGATAAATACGAGGGGGATCTACCGACTAAATACATATCATACTTGGATGCTAACAATCTTTATGGATGGGCAATGAGTAAACCTCTTCCTACTCACGATTTCGAATGGATGGAGAATAGAGAATTGGTTAATTGGAAGAAACATCCATGCATCTTAGAGGTGGATCTGGAATATCCGGACGAACTGCTTATTGTCAGTGGAGTTAATAAGAAGGTGGTTGGGATGTTTAAGGACGAGGCGGGAGGAAGGATCGTTGAAGAGTTTGTGGGGTTGAGGGCAAAGTTGTACAGTTATAGGATGTTCGACGGGGGTGAGGAAAAGAAGTGTAAGGGGGTGAAGAGGAGTGTTGTGTCCAAACACATCCAGTTTAGCGATTATAAGGATTGTCTGTTCTCCGGTAGGTCTGTGTTGAGAAAGATGAACGTCATCAGAAGTCACGGTCACGAAATGTATTCTGAAGAAATTAATAAAGTGGCTCTTTCGTCGAACGACGACAAAAGGATCATAATGAAGAACGGGGTGGATACACTTGCGATAGGACATTACAGTATGGCATAAAAATGATTGCCTAATAAAAATGAATATATCTATTGGAAATGTCGTTCTGCCGAATAAGCCGTTGAGTAATATCGAATTGATGGATGCAGCAAAGAGGTTAAATATTTCAAATTTCAGGGGTGTGTTTATGCGGGATCAACTTCCGAAACGGGCAAATAGAAACGAGTGTGGCATATTGAAGCTCGACGATACGGTGGTAGGGGATTGGGTTGGATCGCCGAATGCGGGAGGAACGCATTGGACGTGTTGGTGGAAGAGGGATAAAAAGAAGTTGTATATCGACAGTTATGGAGTATCACCTCCTCTAGAATTTATTAATTATATAAAGGGCTCGTCCTATAGCGTAAAAAGGATTCAACCCAATGGGACGGTCGTGTGCGGACATATATGCCTATATATATTGATGGAGCTTGATAGGAAAAATGGCAACCTTGAAAATATAATGAAGAGTTTAAATTTTACTTGAGTACTTAAAAATGCCTGTTGATATATTTGGAAGAAGTGGTGGATCAAAGGTTGTTGTAACCGGTGTGTCCTTATCGTATATTGTAAAGAACTTTCAACGAAAAGTGGAGATGGATGGATTGATCAATAAAATAAACGAGTGTATAAGAAAGACCGATCAGTTGACTGCATACATGGAAAAGATAGTGTCGAATTCCAAGATTCATCGGACGATCTGGGCAGTTGAAAGGGGTAATCTGTCTGCCGGTAAATATGAATACTCGTTTGGCGATGGTTTAGTTGGAAAACAAACGGGTTATTGCGTATTATCTCTGTGTAAGGTTTTAAGGATTGGGGTGTCTGCGTCCTATGACAACCTTAGGACTGAGGAGGTACGCATTTCTCTCGTCATCAATGGTAATAAGACGCAACACATTATTGTAAGTGGGGTTGTATTGAGACCTAATGATGTAGTCACGTTTAGGAGTGAGGCGACGACTTATCATGTGGCTGGTGTAGTTGTTTCATTGTTGTTGGAGGAGATATAGGGGTCGTAGAGGGGGATGGGTGGTGAGCGAAAAACGTTCTGAAGGCATTGCGAAAAATCGTACAAGCAAACAACAACATATCCGGGACTCTAGACCGTGTGTAGATGACATGAAAAAAACGACGTGATGATGCGATTGGCGTGTTTTGAAAAAACACCATGGCGGTGTTTTTTCATTAAAACGAGTGTGATCGATGCGACGTGATGATGTGTCGTGTCGTTGCATCGATTGGCATGTCGTCGTGTCGGTCGTGTCGTGTCGTGTCGTTGCATCGATTGGCATGTCGATCGATTGGCATGTCGATGCGTTGTGTGCGATGTGTGATGCACTCCGTTGCACTGCGTGTGCATGAGCACTGCGCGCACTCCGTGCACTCCGTGCGGCATGACGATTGGCATGCATGCATGTGTGCGCGCGCACTCCGTTACACTCCGAGGTTGGATCTATCCTTAATGTCTTATGGTTAATCGACAACCTATTTTAAAATCGCATTTTCAAATTTCATAAAATCGATAAAGTTTTCATGAAATATCGAAAACTTATGGATGGGTTAACCATCGGAGGTAAAATGTACATTTAATTTTTAGCGAATGGATACCAGGGATTTGGGGTTTTTTTTTTGTTTGACCACTGTTTATGGTAGTAATTAGATTTTGCGCCAGTACCGGCAAAACCTACCTACTGACGGGCAGGTCTAGGGTGACATGGAGAGGCTTTGGTGACGTGGGGGAATTTTGAGAGACGGAGAGAAGCTTGGCTGACGGGGAGATGCTTGAGTGGCATTGAGAGGCTGTAGTGACCGGGAGAGGCCTGAGTGACGGGAAGAAGCTTAGGTGAAGGGAAGAAATTAGAGTGATGGGAGTAGGTTTGGGTGATGGGGGAGACTGGGTTGCCGGGGAGAGACTGGGGTAATTAAGAGACACTGGAGTAACGGGGAGAGGCAGGGTGACAGAGAGAATCTTGGGTTACGTGGAGAGGCTGAGATGACAGGGAAATACTGGAGTGACGAGGAGAGGCTTGAGTGGCGAGGAGAGACTGGAGTGACGGGAAAAGCCTTGAACGACGGGGAGAGGCTTGAGTGACGCGGAGAGGCTGGGATGACCGAGCCATGCCTGGGTGACGGTGAGATGCATGGGTGACAGGGAGAGGCCTGGGTGACGGGGACAGGCCTGGATTACGGGAGAAGCTGGGGTGACGGGAGTTTGTTCCAAATAGTTCAATTATACAAATGTATATTTAAAAACGAATCGCAATAACATAGTAGCAATTTCGAGAAACAAAGTGTACTGTTTTAATAGTCTATGCAAAATTTGTACATCTGCCAATCATAGACTATCACACACCTGAACAATCCATACAATTTGGCAGAATAATGATACTACAGAAAAAAATGAAATCGAAAAAAAAACATTTTCAATTATATTTGCCCCTGATCATGACCTACTCTCACTATCGTTATAAAACTGATCGGTCGAAGAACAGAGCTAGGTCAACTCACCGCTGTGAAAATATAATTTCATGTGTAAATAGAAGAATATGTGAATATTTACTTGTAATTCTTGTCGACTGAAAGGTCGTCAGGCCATGAGCGTACGTACAATCATCATAATGATTTTTTTTTTCTTTGATGAGAGTTGTTTTCCTTCGAACACAAACGATTGTCTGTCTTAGAGTGACACCCAAAACCAATTATTCCAGGGGTACAGCGAGCGGAATTGATGCACTTATATATATCAGTTTGTTATTAATCAAGTTGTTTTAGTTTATCTAAATGCCATATTTTCACATTAACATCATACATGTGTGTGTGTATGTAGTTATTACTGTATGACACTACCTAGTTGTACATGTATCCCAGTTCATGACAGTACTAGTGGTACCTGATGTTTTGAGAATCTGATATACTGACCCCGTCTCTAGAATAGATATAAAGTTATTTCGAAAAAAATGAACAATTTCTGTTACTCGGATGTCTGATTCTAATATAGGGGAAGATACGTTAAATAGAGGTTACAAAACGAGTGGTTGTTGGATATAGAATTTATTTCACTCGAGTTAATTATTTTTTTAAAAGTTACAAAAGACACGAGCTTAAGCAATTATTATTGTGACAGCAGACGACCAATAGACGAAGAGCGATAACTCTTGCCACCATCAACTGGTCTCCGAAGACACCGGTACTCGGTGTAACTTGCACAGACATGTTGTTGATATACAAAACAAAACATTTAATAGACTTATGCCACACTTACTATTACTATATGTTTTATTGTAACATTTAATTTTGTAGCAAATTCCCAAAATTTTATAGCCCCTTTCAAAAACACTGCAGCATAGTACTAACACACTCGTGAACATATAAAAAAACATATGTTATACTCGGAAATATATGTGATATTTAACAGGAAACAAGTGAATAATCTGGTTAATAATTCATGTTTTCGGGTACTATAGGCCTATAACCGTAACATTGACTATAAAAAGAGCCTTCAAGTAGTTTGCTAAGTTTCTGTTTAGGACAAAACAACGAACTCGCTATCTAAATTGTTTGTCAGAGATGTACTTAAATGTGTATTTAATCATGTACGTAAATGTGTGTTGAGTCATGTCATTACGCTGATCTGTCTATCAAGGCATTTAACAACGATGAACAGGTCATTTACACACATGTGCACCTTTTAAGTGGCCTGTTATTGTATTATTTAAGCATTGAAGGGTACACGTAATGTATAACAACACACAATATAACCTAGACTAGGCATACCTGTGTTTTTAAACTAGTTTTTTATGTTCAGTACTCTTTTGAGAATCCTGACCACTAGAGTCATGCAAATTTTTATTTTAGAACACGCTGAATGTATTTCCTTTTATATACAAGATTAAAGGCCGTTTATTGATTGTCATTAAACCTCAAGGGCAGGAAAGGCGTTGACAAAACCAAAATTAGAAATTAAAAACAAAAACAAAAACGTAAGATTGTGTGAAATTAGATGAACATTTATTTGTTTGTATTAGCTAAGATGTAACTTTTCAATTTATTCCGTTTTTTTTATTGGCTAACACGAGTGTTAAATCCGAAAAGAATACACGTATCTTTAGTAAACTGGACTCGTTGGCCTTTGGTAGCCGAATAATATTCGTTTTGTGGTCCTATATACAGCTAGGGCCTTTTAAATGCATGCCTCTATGTACTACATAACGTGTATAGAGTCACATTACTGATCACGCATATATCATCGAACAATCCTTTCAAATTTTCGATACAAAGAAAGGATTAGAAATAATGGAACATGTCCATATGAACTATTCAATGATTTAACGCATAAACGTCACCATAAAGCACTTTACCGTGCATACATAAACATTCTATACCATGAGTATGATGAACATACATGTACACACTTTTGAGGATTTCGCAGGAGCTGTCTTACAATCAAAGGCCATACCCATATTGATATTACTGAAGACACTGTTAGATATACTCTATATACTGAACATTGTTCTAAGAACGACAAGTCTACAAGCACATAGACTATATATATATTTAGAACACTACCGTTGCTATTGCTTCTTTGATCCATACAAATACTTCTCAGCACACCAAGTGTTTTGCACCTGGTGTCATTCCGTGTCTCAATGAACGGAGCTTTCCTGTTTAACAATCCCGTCCTTATACAAATTTACGCGGTTCTTATTTTGAGGACTTGACATTAAGTTAGATTTGAACAAGATTTACATGGCATATGTCATCGATGAAGCAGATGACGGTTACTCTTCTAGAACGCCTGGTCTGTTTCTCTTTCCCTTTTAACATCATTCAATGATCCATCATCAGCCCTACTTATGGCATTATACGATCTTGGCTACACTAGTTCGTCAGTGGATGTGCGTGTCTGGACTGTCTACCCATACCGCTGCCTGAATGGCAGTTGGTGCATGACTTGGGTCAATTATGGAATTTGAGCGTGAACATTGACTTATGGACCAATGCGCAGTTTTTGTTTGATACCTAACAATTCATAATGATTATGTTTCTTACTTGTTGCATAAATCAACCAAATGTCGCTTAGTTCTGTATTGTTTCGGAAACGGCTTGGTCATTGAGCGACTATATTGCCACCGCCGAATTCTCGTCCACTGAAAAACTTACTACTCAGTGGTAAGGCGGACTATAGGCTTCTAAAACACAAAGTAAAATAAACCTTCTGTGACTCGCAAACAAGTTACTGATAAGGGAGTAAATTTTAATAGAAAATAGAATCAACAAGTGAAACACTTTATTATCACCCAAGTGCATTTTAACGACCTTTTCAGTAGAACTTAGCACAAGAAATGCGGAATCGGTACCGGCCGCATCAAAATGTTGTTGATTGGACAACTACTAAGTATCAAAATTTTCTATTTTCAATGTTTGCAAACACTTTGTGGTTAAATGCTTTGCAACATGTTTCAAATGTTTCGTTTGAAACCATGTAAGAATGGAAATGACACCTTTAGATGAAATGTATAATCATTTTACATATTGATATTTATCGTCCGTTTTTGCATATATTAGTGTTTGTAAAACAGTCAGAATGTTCTAAACAAAGCACTTATTTTGCTCATGCTGTAATGTGATGGTCAGGTTTTTTTTGCTAACGTCGCACACCAGTCTGTTGATATGCTGCCCTACTCATGTCTTGTTAATCTTTGCTGGTAGATTGGTAGATAAGACAACGGGTTTTGTCCCCACGGTAGCTTTAACTTCCTGCTTAGCAATGTTGACAACTGGTTTACCTTTTGTTAGTATAATGTAAATTCCTCAATATCCAGGAGTTATTGGAAGGTTCAGAGCACACTGAAATGCGGATCCGTCAAAAAGACGTGTTTGAACTTTGATGTAAATCAAACGTTTCTCACAGCCATGTAACAGTAGAACTGACTGACTTTGAAGTCGAGTGTAGCTCCTCTGTTTTATTGAAAAGACAAGAATCTGTATAGGTGCAGTTGTACACATATATAAGTAAATTCTTTTCTAATAGCAATCTCTATGCTACCCATGTGCTTTCAATTTTGCTATGACATATTCTAAGGATATAGGATTTATAGGATAAAGGCTAGTCAATCAGTTCAAAACACCCAAAAATTGCAACAAAAGAACTAAGGTTAGTTTTCGTTTGACTAAGTTATTATATACTTGAGGTGCAAAATCGGCCTAAATCGGCCGGTGGGAAAGAGGATATTTTATATTCAGAAATTTCGGGTCTTTTGGTTACGTGAGCGTTACGTGTATGGGCCGCCGTAGAATGATATTGCAGACGGTGGCAGCATCGTACCGGTGCTTTGTTTGGCTAAAATAACAACTTCATTAACAAGTAAGAGAAGACATACATTGAGCAAAATATCATTTTATACATAGATGTATAAATACATGAAATAAAGATGGTTATAGAAAACAATAACGCTGGAAAGTTTAAAATAACATCGTAGTGATTTTCTAAAAATAGAACTGTCAACAACAGCGGTAAAGTGACAAATCTTGGTATTTTGAGATGAAATTAATTGATTATTTTATAGAACATTGTGAAGAACTATTATAAATATACCATATTACATCATATGAAGCAGTTTTTCACTGAACATTTAATAAATATCTATTCGTAAGTATGAAGGCCCATATGCATTCTTTCCGTACCGTTGTCGTATACAGACGACAATAAAACGTGACGTCTCTTCCCCGTTGTCGTATACAGACGACAAACAAACGTGACGCCTCCTCCCCGTTGTCGTATACAGACGACAAGCTACTTTCACGTTACATACTTTTTGATTAGCTGGGTACAGCAGCCGACAGATGAGTTGACGAATAACATTTTACACAAAATCGACTGCGTCAGTTTATAAAAAACAATTTGATAGGCGTAAAGTACACATTTTCTGGCATGTAGATTGCATTTCCCGCGAGATACTGCGAAGTGTCATCACCAATATAATCATCATGGCGGCGAATGCTTTCGCTATACATAGCGGAACCACATTTGACGAACATATTGCTGCGAAAATAAAGCTATGTATGTCCTCTAACTATAGAAGAACCGAAAAGAGCATTGGTTTACATTTACCTGCATATTTCGTCATAATACCCACTACGCAGACACAACAAAGAGACGCCAGTTTGGCCGAAACGTCTGGGGGTGAGCCTAGTAATGACTTCCGGTACGTTTGCAAGTTTTCTTTTTTGAGCGAATGTATAGCACGTGAAAAGATGTTCGTCGGCACTCCCGGCAGTGTTTTTTTTAGGTAATTTAATAATTTTGAAAGAATTGTCAACAAAGTTTAATTTGTGTTGTATAAATTCTGATGAAATTCGTATATATAATACACTTCCGCGTGGATCGGACAGTATTAACTCACTGATTATACCGATTCGTTCCCGGCTTCACATCTGTCAAACATCGCTAGCTTAAATTGTTGCCAATGTAAACATGTGTGGCGGTTGAGGCACATGGGTATCAAAATACATTTCTCAAACTTAATTAGTAATTAGATAACCGTATCGTAAATGTAAATTACGTTATGTCGGTGTTAATATTTTAATTTTATACATTTATTTGACACGAAACTTACATTTACATGACAAAAGATCTATTTAATATAAAATAATGCCCCTACATTGCCTCCACGAGATACAGGTACCTACTTTTACCTGAACTGAAAACAGCATGCAATGGACGACATTTGTTAGAGGGGGTACCTGTGTATTTCTCCCTGATACTCCGATTTACAGAATAATATCAAAATTTTAACACTGGGTTATCATTCTATGAACATTACAGTAACTTTGTATTATTTTTTTGAAATGTTTCAAATAACTATATGAAAAATATTTGCGCACTCCCATTTCAATCTTATTTACTGAATATGTTTTTCCTAAGTACAGATTTTTTTTAATTTTGGGGGCTGAACTGCATTTTATATCAACATTTAACATATTGGGATAAAGCTTATGACATGTATTGGAAGGAAACATTTAAATTTCAATATTACCATTTTCATCCAGGTAACAACAAATATGGCTGTACCTAGTCCTTAAAATGAGAACCGAAACATCATTGTCAATCACAACAAGTAAACACACTAATGAGCATGCTCAAAAACGTCCATCTTCATATTTTCATATCACACATAGATACCGGATATATCTCAATATCTCATTCTTCGGTGGAGAAAGTTTGTCTCTAAAACGTCCACATGTATGTTTTGTGTCAAGAACCACACACTGCCGCCCACACCTGAAGCACTTTATCAACAAAGCCTGCGTGTATTCTACAAGTGCCAGGTGTGTTCAGGAAACACATTGGATGTACTCTTTTATGGATGGAAAGTCAAAGGCAGTAAACTATTTCCCAGGTGTACACAACAGCTGCCCCAGAACCACAAGAACTTCTCAAAAACCATCCATTGCAACTGCAAACCACATTGTGACATTATGAGATGTTCTTGTCGCAAGAATGAATTATTTGTTCGACTGCGTGCAGAGAATACCAAGGTCTGAACTGTACATATACCGACGACATTACTGTGCATAATTTGCACAAGGACACCTAGTTCGTTCACCGTTTTTATTACAATCCATGTCGATGATAAATACACTTGTATACCAAGATGTCAGTTCAGTTGTAACTGTAAAAATCGTTTTCATCACTGTCTGATCTTGATATTAGTTCTTTTCGTTTTACGCCTGAAACGTCCTATATAACGACATGAACAAAAACGTTCCCGCCATTTCGAACAGTCATAATTTGGAAAATATCTGTACATGCTGATTTATTTCGATGAAAAAGGGCTCAGAACGTACATGCAATATTTCTGTTTGTGTATATAGATAGTTGCGATTATTATTATTCCTAATACTACAATATGTAATAAGCGTCATTGATTATACAGCAAATGTACAGCCTCCTAAAGACTGAACCCAAGAGAGAGGCTTTCCGCCATTTTTGAAGGGCCGATTTTTCACCAGTGTTTCATATGACCCTGTTCTGTTTAAAGATACAGTAAAAACTTTTGTTGCATTTTTCTGAGGTTTGTCTGTTTCAGGGCTAAATTGACTAGCTGAATACGGCTACAAAAGAAATAGTTCATTTATTGTTCAACGTTTTTCATATATCAATGTAATTTAGATTTTAAAAAGAAATTGTAATGGCATTTGAATAATCTTATTTTTTCCGAAAGCACTGATAACAAACAAATGAATTCAGCTTATCAATAAAGTAGTGAAACCTCTGAATAGCTACGTATATTACAAAAATAGTAATGTTTATGCGAGTAGCATTTATTACCTGTACTTTTTAAACTTCAAAGTCACATTAATTGAACTTTCATGCAGAGAGAAAAATATACAGGCGGTCGTTATAGACAGGCGGTCGTTAGAGCAGGTTTGACAGTACTATATATGCCGTTATTCCGATGGATGTTAACCATGTTAGCTAACATACCACCGTACTTCCGATATAAAAGTTCTCTGATTATTTCCTACAGTTATTCTATACTTATTGCACCAAAAGCTTTTCAATTACAAGAAAACATTGCAAAAATTGAATATAAATGCCCTTAGAATGACTCCTCCTTCAGCATGTTCATGTTCTTCATCTCAATATTGCTATGGTCCAGCTGGACACATATTAACTGGTAATCTTAATATTATCCCAAATATAAACCCCATCCATCAATTGGCATGTGAATTTCGAAATTCTTATGGACTCGGTGGAAGATTACGCCAGACAATAGGCTAAACGTGAACATGCTAAATTGGATTCACTTTCAGAGTGGGTGAAGTTTATCAGGTCATCTATTCAGAAAAGAATAAATCTTTTGCGTCACAAAATGAAAACTAAACACAAGTCGATATTTCTTGACCCCGATGTTCGAGCAACACTCAAAGATCTATATGATAAGTATGTGGTTGTGTCTGCAGACAAAGCATCTAACAACTTGATCATTGTTTGCAAACGCTATTACATTCTTTGCTTGCAAAACGAAATAGGCCTGCTTGATAATATAAGTAACCCTACTTACCCATTGACCGGTTTTTCGAAAGATGAAATACTGTCGAACCATGCTTCTGTATTACAATCTTTCCAAGTACCGGTTAATGAGCAAGATACTGACCTACTTGTCTTCACTGGATACCAAAACTACACAAGGATCCTTATAAGCAACGTTTTATTGCTGGCTCTGCTAATTGCTCGACCAAGCCATTATCAAAACTTCTTTCTACCTTTCTTAGTACCATAAAATCAGGGCTTCAGTCTTATTGTGACGCTGTATACTCCAGAAAAGGAATTACTGGGATGTGGATTTTGACACACTCGAAAGATCTTTTGATCAATCTTGAACACCCCCTCATAAAAATGTCTTTTCGGTCAAAACATTTGATTTTTCCACCCTGTACACTACAGTACCTTACCTCATACAAAATTGAAGGAACGTCTTCGATCACTTGTTATGAGAGCCTTCCTTTCCAAGAAAAGCGGACTACGATACAAACATATGGTAGTGAGCTATCTTGGAGCATACTTTGTAAATAAAAACGACAAAAGTTAAGAGGAAATATACCGAAGAAGATATAGTAAGGATGATTGAATTCCTGGACGACAATATTTTTGTTGAGTTCAGAGGAAAGATTTTTCAACAGACTGTTGGCATTGCCATGGGAACAAACTGTGCCCCACTCTTACCTGAATTTGTGGAAGAGCTTATCAGGACTGGTAACAAAAACCTTGCCAAATCTTTCAATTTCACTTTCAGATATATCGACAATGTGTCTATAAACAACAAGAAGTTTGCTGACCACTTTGATTGAATATACCCTTCTGAACTTGAAATAAAGGACACAACAGATTCTTCTACATCAGCTGCTTACCTCAATGTCCGGTAAACATGGAGATCTTACTACTAAAGTATACGATATACGTAACGATTTCAATTTCCGATGGTGAACATTCCTTTTCTTGATAGTAACATCTCTGCTTCTCTAACCTTTGCTGTTTACATGTCGCAGTTGATTCGATATATATAGGGCTTGCTCTAAATATCGGGATTTTCGTGATCGATGTCGACTGCTGACAAACAAACTAACAACACAAGGATTTGAGAGATGCAGGTTGGTCAGAACTATGGGCAAGTCTTATGGTCGCCATCTTTGTCTCATAGAGAAATATTCTGTAACTTGAAGTGATATGAAGATGGAGGTTTTCCAGTATGCTCATTAGTGTGCTTACTTGTTGTGATTGACAATGATACTCTGTTCTCATTTTAAGAACTTGATGTTTACATGGATGTGACAAAAATGTACATGGCAAGTGTCGTCGATGAAGCAGAAGACGCTTACTCTTCCGAAACATCTGGTCTTATTATCATGTACGTGTACAAGAGTCTCCGTGTAAATCTTTTCTTTGTTCATATTTTGCCCCTGTTTTAATCGATTTTGAGTTTGGATTATAATTTTGTCACCACTACGGTATCCTCTTATTTATTTTCAAATATAGATATTTCGATAACTAAGTGAACAAGCGCCTATTTTGAAAAAGGACCCTTTGAATATTCTATCTGCATACGAAATATACTTTATCTACAATGCATAGCAATCAAAAATAAGCTAAAACACATATCATTTTTATTTTGAATGAAATACAACATTGGTAAATGAAAGCTGATACACTGTAATGTACTTGCGTGCCAAACTAGTCTTTGTCAATTATGTCAGTCCATATCGATTAAAACCGTGTGTACCTTTTTAAATGTCTCGAAACCAACTCAGTTATACTTGGAAGTGTGAAGGACATGTCTGTTCTCCCATTGCTGTAGTTTGTCATAATAAGTGGACAAATAATCAACTGAGAGGTAAATTTCTAGACAACCATTACGTAAATAATAATTTGACGAATATTTGTACAACGAACGAATACCAGGTAAGTGTTTGTTTATGTTCTTTTTAATCTGGTCAAAACAATCCACTCAATACCCTGGGAGGTAAACAATAATATTCTTTTATCTGTGTACATCTGTTTTGAAAATGAAGATTATACGCTTGAAGATACAACTATTCATAAAACTATGGGTCACAATTGTCAACAATGCAGTAAAGGTCAAAGCTCCTAATTTAAAAAAAAAAAAAAAACATACTAGCATGTCTTTTCTAAGTTATAGTGTACTCAGGGTAAGTTTACGTATTTGATAACACTGTATATTTAAACACATACATTTCAAGGTCTTTTCAAAATGTACTCTTGTTTATTTCTTGCACCGTAGATCACTAGCAGTCAGACTGTTTAGTGTTGAATTGATCAATACTTTGACAGTACTAAATATGTGGAAACAAATTGGCACATTTGCAATTTTTTCCTGATTTGATAGTAGTGACTTCAGTAATAATAGTGCGATGAGAATATTCAAAATAATAGTGAGTTAAGATTATCAGGTGGTATTTTTAAAGGTTAAAGCGTTCAAACTGACTAGCTATGTATTGACGTAAGAGGGAAGTGTGTGTGTAGGGGGGGGGGGGTATCGCCATAATTTGTTGATCTTTTCTGAAAATATTGCAATGTACGTTTGACACATTGACTTTTGACTACGGACGTTTGACTCTGGACGACACTATGTGTTAAGGATTACGTCTTCAGTATATTCCTGTCAAATCAGTACGTTGTCATATATTATGCTTTTAAATGTATGACACGATACTGTAGTCATATTTTGTTTACCCGGGCTATTCATAGTTAAGAACACAGTTGGGTCATTTTTTCTTCATATTGAATAAGTTTAACACCTTTTGTATTTCGTCGCGCCTCATTGCACCTATGCGTCCATGTACGGGGGTAATGTTTCGCAATACTTACCTGTATGCTATAGGTCGATAGCGTTATGACTTACCTGTACATACCCTTTACCTAGCCCCTATAAGTATTACAGGTACAATAACATATTATGTAAACATTGGGAATAAATGGCAAACCTGCATATGCCCCTTTGTTACATTGGAGTTGTTCCAACAACATATAGACAGCTTTAAGTATCCCTGCTCTAATGCCACAACAACGTAACGAAACGTTTGGCTCTATTGTTTCTGGATAACTACAGTTTTGATACTTTATTTTAAATATAATAGATATTCGGGGCTCTAATATACTGTTTTATCACAACCTGAAGGTCGCCTCAAAGCGGTTCACAATTTATCACCCGTGGTCATAGGGCCGAATGACTCAAGGAAACAACACAAGTGCCGTGACTGGGACTCGAACACTTCGAAGACGAGCCCGGCGTCCTACCACTAGACCACCGTGTCTCCTTATTTACGGGGAGAGAGCATCAGGACTTGACTGGACTTTCGATTAATATATACTGTCACTTTAATTGATCTCGTTTCTTAGTCGACAGAAGCGTGTTAGTCAATAAAGCCTTAGACCACTATTAATTGTACTATGTTACTACCAACTGAAGTGAAAAATTGAAACTTTTTAAATATTTGCACGAAGACTGGTTCCTACTTGACATTGTAGATCTATTCAAACCAAACCTACAGTGAGCTGGAAAGTACCTCATGACCTGCATTAAAAAAGATAATTTAAATTGAATATTGCTACAGTTGTGGTAACGTACAAAGCACCAAATAAAAGCGTGCGTGTATCGTGCATACATCGTGCACACATCGTTCGCCCATGGTGCGCACAACGGGGCGATGTAACGATCGTGCGTCTATGTGTGTGATTCTCTTCGGACACACGTACAATTTGGTACAATTGGTCGATAAATATTACGGAATGAAAAAACTATGGAACCCTCTTGTCGAAAAACTTTATAAATTCGCATCATATTTATTGGGATTATTGTTCATGTATCTTTTACACCCATTTAATGATTCATTTTCACGTATTGCATTTGCATGCAATTTGATAACACAGAACGTGCAAGGAAAGAAGACAAAGATAATATGGGGAAAAAACAACTACGATAAATAAAACAACAATCAAAAAGATGTAACTCTTCACTTTAAACAAGCATATTTGACAGCTACAGTCTCTATTTCATGATAAGACGTTAATTAACACATATGCGACTAACTCAATATAAAATGCTGTCAGCATGATGTAATTACTGATTTTTTTTCGGACAGAGCTGAAGGTGGTTCTTTTTAAGTATACAGTGTATTGTCACGTATGACAGTGCAAAAAAAGTACAGCATTTGTTCACAATAGTTTTAGTGGTGTCGCAATTTTAGACTGTTCACATTATATACATTTTATATACAAGGTCATTGTATCAGTTGGTTGTGTATAAGGACACTCATATTATGTCAACTACTTTCTGTGATTAGAGCTTGTTACGGAAATAGGTGCTTAACTATCTGCCATTCGATAAGAAGGTTTGCTGGATAAAAGTTGAGTACAGTATGAACTTCACATGCACACACATGCGCTTCACATTGTATAAGCCGCAACAGGTATGTCACGCTTTTTAAAAACAAACTCTAGTCCCAATGCACGAGGTCGTCAACAATATTGCACTAACGGATTATATTAAGGATTCTTGTCCCACTACAGAGTAACAGTGCAATTCGACATGAAAATACTGATACACTACCCGTGCCGCTTTTTATATACAATATTACCTGCAAGCGGCCATATGCTTATGGTTTCAAAAGAAAACACAAATAAGAAAAAAAATGAATAAATCAAAGAAAGAAAAAAGTTAAATGGATGCAACTGCAAGAATCGAAGATAGCCACCGTCCTAACTTGGTTACTTTGCCATGGTCCTAGCCGGACTACTTCCCTACCATTATAATAATAATAATAATTTTGTGCAGATTTACTGAAATAAAAGCGCAACCTAAATAAAAATCAATAAAATCAACAATCACAGATCATTACCACGGTAAGAGAAGTAAATATGTCAAACGCAAAGAAACGACGAAAAAAAAGTAATGTTGCTGCAATTTACAAACCCGTTCTTGAGTCGTAACTACCATATTTTCTATTAAACTATCCCTTTTAGAAAACATGTTTTTTTTCGTTCAAAGTCAGCAAATAGGTGATCAACCGGATATAATGCTTCTTTTAAGTCAGGTTCTAAGTCAGAATGAGGTATGGACTGTCTTTTAATATGCCATATATATGACCTACAAAATCTAAATAAAACATAGCATCTTCGATATCCGAGAGTAACGTTCACCTACTCTTTTCAAACCTCTAAAGCATCACAAAGTAACATTAAATACGCTGGAAAAACAACTTTGTTCAGGCTTTAAAGTCAGTTTGCGTTCTTTTATAATCTTAAAGTGACAGATATCAGCCTACTTGATGCCTAAGACCTATCAGACTGCTTTCTTCGCGCCTTCGGTATGCTTTGACATACGTCAGGGGTGTAGATCACGTAGATCGGGCGTAAACCCTGATTATCGATGCCGCGTTAATGACAGATCGGTTAACGTACGGACTGGGACAATGGTAGAGACAACTTTAACTATAACGATTTCATAAACCTTTTATTTTCCGTAATTTGTCATTTCATCAGTGAGCCTAGGACGTCTGTATGAATGTGTAAATTGTTTTTTTTTTTTCTCTTACCAACAATATATCAACTAACCTAGGGAGTGGTAGTGGACCACAGCCTGAGCAATCGTCTCTCATTGTAAACAGGGCAGCCCGCTACATAGCCAAGGAGGTACTGTGTTTATACAATTACAACATGATCGATACTTTATCACTTCATGGTGTATGCGGGTATCTTTTAAATATGATCAACATTCTCTATGAATAGTGTTGTTTTTGTAATGGTGATTCCTATTGGGATTACGTGATAACGTTTCCTAAAATCAGTTTTGATTTTATAAAAAAAAACTGAAATGAAAAGAAAGAAAAAATCCTTGAGGTGAAGGGGAGGCAACTCGAACGTTCCATTATGCTTGAACAGTAGAAATTACCGATATCAACGCTGGTAACGAGAATGTGTATCAGGAACGGACAACAAACTGAGTTCACTGGTCACTACCCGATATTAGTAATTAATAAAAAGACAAATGCACCGTTCTTGAAAATTACAAGGAAAATGGATACATACAGTACATACAGTGTAAAAACAAAATACTAACTAAAGTACGTAAGTCTGATGCTTGAATGATTTTATATTTCGAAAGGTTCGTTTTACTCTTACATAAAATGTAAGATATCACTTGTCCAAACGTAGTTACATAGCAACAAATGAGAATGCGATTAGAGAGTGTTTCCATTTCATCGATGATATAGAAATAAATGTATACAGCGATGAATTAAATCCAACATAGAATATTATATGACAATGTAATTTTCCTAGCAAACCATTCCTTTATTTATTCAAACAAAAAAATATTTACATAAATTAAACACTCTACACAAAAATGATACTTAAAAATACAAAGAATTGTAGCTAATATTTGGAAATAAAGAACCGCTCAACAAGCGTAAACTGAAGGATTTGTTTTAAAAGATTATCTTGTGGGATATAAAGAAATATGTGTATGTTACAATATTAGCATTTGTGTTAGGCGATATTCGTGAATAGAAAAAGTTAAAGTATTTTACTTTGCAAAAAAGCACCGGGATTAGGTCTGTACAATTATATTAAAGCTGTTATTTCTGATATTATTTCCTGTAAAGGAGGGGTGCCAATTCGGGCCTTTCTGCGGCCTATCAGTGATAAGGCTAATATTTTGCAGAAAAATAATTTAAGGTCAGTTGCATATTGTATTATGTTCAAATCATCTTATTTTGTGTGGGCTCATAGAAAATTTGGGGGTCAAAGTGGGGGAGTGTAAAATGAAAAATTTGTTTTTGAAGTTCTCACGGACTGAAAAATATAGAAAACATTCCATATTAAGTTCTGTAAGGAGGTTGACACCATCAGAAGTATTCATTTAGATGTAATCCAACAGCTTTGTAGACTACAGAAGAGTGTGAAATGCGTTTCTGTAACTTGATGTTCCAATCTCGTTTTCAATTAAACCGCGCTACGCACTATTCTCTTGACACGTTTTGTTTCGAATGGATTGATTTGATTTATTTTGTCATGTAATTTTTAATATCATATCTAGAAAAATAAATGTTATCTCACCTTAACAAGAACTAACTATCAAATGAAACTACGTGAATTTTCGAACAACATTATACGTAAATGCTGACGTGAAAATTGAAAAATGGAGCAGTTTGTATAGGTGCATTATATGCGACCAGGAAACAACTAATCAATACCACAATTATACTGTGGTATCATTTAATGTGTTATCATGGATATTAACTAATGTGTCTCTTGTTTATATACTATACTTTAGGTCAGAGCTGGATATCTTGCCAGGATATAAATAAGGAATCATGGCTGAGACACAGAGACCAAGGTTAATTCATCCTTTTATCTGCATTTCCAGATATAATCCGTAGAAAATCATTTTACATGTATATATAAGAGAGCTGTCACTGCCTTGATATATGTCGTTTCATATAATGCCATTTTTGAATCACTCATATAGGAAATATTTTAGGAAGCAACATTCTCTATTAAGGCAATACCATTATTAGAGAAATAAGAAATAATTGAATTGATTTAGTTAATTTGTGTGTGTGTATTTGGTATGCTTTGTTAAATTCATTCTGTTTCGTATATTTTCGTTAAATTAAACTTAGTGAATCGATCAAACACATGAGTTTCCAATATCATGTTTTATCCTATTTTTCTTAACAATTCCTTATGTACATAATCAGGAAATGTGTGAGGAATTATACCTGTATCATCAACAAAGAATATCACGAGCGAGTAAACTTACTATAAATGGGTACTATAATTATAACACTTGTTTTCCTACCATCACAATGAAATATCCTTTGCGGTTGTAAATGTCAAACTAAATCATACTTGTACAAAAATCTTAATAGATTAACTGTCTTATTTGTTTCAGACGTGAACTTTTCTTGGATTGGCATCATCGGTAAGTGTTTACCGTATTTTGAGGATGCGACATTTACTTGATTATTCCATAGATTTGAATGACGAGTATTGCCGATGAAGTAGAGAACACGTACACCTCGGAAAAATATCGTTGCGTTCTCGTATTCGTTTTTGCTGGTCTCTATGTTCATTTTCCCTTTATTTTATATGTTGCCCCTAGTTTGATAGATAATAAATTTTTCTTCAGATTCGATGTGACACTTCGTGTGTCATTCCCCGACTCTATGTATTCGAGCATGATGACGCTGGTTTAACTAATTGTCCATATTTGCTTTTACTCATATATTCCTTTTAGGATTTTTCCAACTTTCTAGTTTCTGAACCGTCAGGTAATTCTTTTTCCATTGTTTACCTTGCAACATTAAGTTACTATTTATCTCCATGGCTTTGCTTCCATTTCAGAATTCGTGATTTTGGCAACAATGATGACAGGTGTGTATTTACGTTTATAGCAAGTCTAGTAGATTAAAACAAATGAGATTCTTCGAGTTCATCTCGCTGTAAATATTAGTTCTGTTACATACAACTCTTCCTTCATAACACGTCTTATTGAATTGTTATATAATTCTGATTACTAAATTAGCTGTACTTTAGATTGTGAGTAGCAATTTACCCAATAATGCATTTTTCATCGCGGCTATCAAATATTAAGATTTCATCACTCCACACGGGCATGATTTTTACACAGAAGCCTATATTAATCTTTATAATTTTGATTTGTTTTCTCTCTTTTGTTATATGTCCTTTTTGTATTTTGTTTTCAGAGAAAAGGAGGAATTTTTACATGAGTAAGTATGTTTTTGAATTCTAGTTCATTGATTTCAGAACTCGTAAATTATACTAATGTTTTATATACATGTAAAACGACCCAAATGATAGCCTGTGGAAAAAAAGAGTGATTATCATTAGTATCCTCGTGCGCTAACAATAAGGTCAACAAAAACGAACAATATAAGTTGAAATAACTTGTTTTTAATAGTTGGTGTAAGAAAAAAAATGATTGTGTTGTAAGAAAACACCGGTATATAAACTGCTTAGCTAAACTATTTTCCCAGACGTTCACGTGACTGTAACATTGACATCTTATACGACAGCATAGTCATGAAATGTCATGGTTTCTTGCATCAGCAGGGCCATGCAATAAAAACTCTAGTGTCTTACTGATATGCAAAAGAACGGTTCATCCTATGATTGTTTTTATTCTGTAAAGTGCAAATACTTTCATTAATTAGTCCTTCATGTTTCATTTCCGATACTTCAGATGTTACATTTACTTTCATTTTCTGCAGTCCAAAGTGTGTGATACAAAAGTTGAAGGCATGCGACTCTACAGTTTGATTGTCATTAAGCTGAAAAACAGCCAGTCAATTTTAATATTTCTTGACCGGAAAATTTCTTCTACATAAATGAAATGATAAAACTTGTCTATTAGTCTCATAAACATCTTAGTTACTTTCCTGTACAGTTAAAGGGGTGTTTTGAGTTAAGGTGAGTATATACCATGCAGGAACGAGGATGACTTGTGTTTCCTTTCTAAAATACAACAGATAGCTTTTTTCAATTTAATTTTAGTTTTGTACTCAATACTTGATATGGTCGATACTCACATTTAATAACATTTGCTATTATGATACGAATGTTCGTGCATAGAGCTTTAAAAAGAAAATTAGTGCACTAACATGCCCGAAAGGTAAGCTCGTTATCATTATTCTTATGTTTAATGTGATTTCTTTTGGTTCTTAAAAAAGAATCGTTTCTGCAACGAATTAAGCTTAGTTTTATTGTTTTTTGTTTGTTTGTTTGTTTGTTCTTTGTTTTGCCTCAGTGTTGCAGATAACAATGCAAATTGACTGAAAACAAACTGATTGACGCATACTTGTGATTGAAAGCCATTACTATCAAAATGTAAATGTAATTTGCAACAAGATATCGTATTTTGAGTTCACTTTATTTTTATTGCGAATTACGCTATTAAAAAATTTCAAACAGAATACAAAAGCAGAAACTCTAGCGGGACTTGTAAAAACGAAACATATACAAAGCATGGCCACTTATTGCTTATTAAAATAGCATTCATTTTCAAGTTGACTGTAGGTGCCAATCACATATGAATCCTGTTGTTCTATTTAGGTTGTTTAAAAAAAGCAATGCATATGCAAAAAGTAGTCTCTCAATTTATCATTAACAATTTCATTATAATAAATACAGTCGTTGGTAGCATTTAAATGTTACGTAACCGTTCTGCTTTGATTTTTATGACTACGTGGTGTAACAATATCTAAAATTATAATATCAAAAACTGTAATTTGCTTCTAATGTTTCGTTATAGGTTGTCTGAAGTCAAACAAAGTCTGCAGAAGTAAGTATACTATATTTATTTTATAAATTATAATTGAGATGGATACTCACCACAGACCCATGTTTTATTAGCATTTTAAAAGAAAATAATGAATTATGAGACTGAAAAACGGCGAAAGCGTATTGATTGCATCCTATGCTTGTGCATTGGACAGCAGACCTGTCTTTCACTAAGGCGACCGGGATTCGATTCCCCGACCAGACGCGAAAACGTACATGCATGGGGTCACCTGCCCGACCATGAGGGTTTTCTCCGGGTATTCTGGTTTGATCACATAATAAGTTGAATATGTTGTTTCATAATTGTTGTGAAATAACTAAAGCTTAAATTACATGTGCATCAAGATGTCGTAGTATTTTAAAAAAAATAAGGATACAGTTTTCCATTTTGGATAAGTATCTATTTAGGAACATACTTTAGTTACATGTAGGACATATGTAGCTTATCGATTTCATGTATTTTGTTGACTTCATTGAAACATATTTACATTTTGAAAAAGAAAAACGTTAAATTATCATTATCACTTTATTATGAATAGTATCAATTTACATAACTTTTATGATATTCTTTTTCAGTTTTTTGGAAGAAGGGTATGTGATTATTTTCCAATTGTAATCCAAACCACATAAATATTACAAGTTCCTTTACTACTTTATGTCACAAAAAAAGTTCACATATTGATGTTATTCTTTTTTTTTGTTCTTTTTCTTCATCATCAAAAATTTGGTATTGATAAAAAAAGAAATATCTATATGATGGATAAGAAATATCTTTGTGTAATATGAAAATGGACGTTTTTTGAGTTTAAGTGTGCTTACATGTTGTGATTGACAATGATGTCTCGGCTCTCATTCTGAGGATTAATGCTTATTTGGCTTTGACCAAGATTTACATGACGGGTTTCGACGATGAAGCAGTAGACGCCTCAACACCTGGTCGTATTATTTTACTTTAACGAGGGTCTCCGTGTAAAACTTTCATTTGTTCATATTGTGCCTCGTGTTTAATCGAGTTTGAATTCAGATTACGATTTTGTTCACACTTTGTTTTTCTCTGCATGTTTATTTTATATGAGTTTAGGTCATCGAAGACAGATATGAATTCAATAAGAACAAAACACGTACCATAGTTTTATTTGCATATCCTTTGAACAACATATTATTTCAGATTTGAATTCCCCAACACATATAATGTGTAAGTATAACTCTCAGTATATATTTTTTTTTCTTTTTCAAGTTTTTTTTTTATTTCCATCAATCACATTCCATTCCATGCATACGTACATTCACATCTTATATTACATCTTTCAACATTAAGTAAATACCTTATATCAAAATAAATAAATATTACTCCTTTTTTTCATAAAATTGCTTTCACAGTGTAAGTAAATACAATCTAAAATAAAGCTTGATCTAAAAAAAAAATTAGGAAATTCCAGGTTTAATTATTTGTCCGACTTTATATTTATGTGTTTATAAAGTATATTTACATATTTATATTTACATATAGTTAATGAGTAAATCACTAACATAAATACATATTTGTCTTTGGACTATACAACGGCTGATGACGGCTACATATTGTGTGTGAATTCTAATTATTATGACATATCGTAACAATTAATATAGCAATCTTAGTATATCTCTTTTTTATCAAAGCTATTTCTGGTATGTTAAATGATTGTTGTATGTAAAAAACAATATCACGCTAATCATTTCCAATCCCGACTAAAGGCATCGTTGAACATTTAGACATTGACGTTTCATGATTTGATATTCATGGTCGATATAAAGGACACAGCTTTGCGGGCAAACATCATATTGTGCGCATACCAAGACACTAACATGATTACATTTACATTTCATAATTATGTTAATGACTTACACGGATTCGAATTTCATTTGAACTATAGCACATTCTTCACTATCGACTTTGAAATCTGATAAATTGAACACCCGACGTGACGGCGAACCGTTGCCGTTTTGATGTTAAAAACATGACGACTTAATAATCATGTGGGGTGCCAGTTATTGTCTCTTAAATTTAATGTCTCTTGTTTAGTTAATGAAAAGAAAATGAAAAAAAATCGTCATAAACATTTACTATAATGGTTTCATGTTACACGTTAATTTATTTGTGTTTTGAAGCGTGCTCACCTCACTTCCTACTTAACTTGGACTTACATCATTGGTACATATATTCCATATGGCATGAACAAAATTATCACATATCTAAACGGATAATAGATTGCATATATTGACTGTGGATGAGTATATAGGCCTTTACTAGTATTGTATATATGGATAAATTATAATATAAAACATTGTATTTACTATTTTGTTTAAAATTGCTTGGCGCCCATGACTTGACCATTGCGTAAGTTTGTTTTTGTTTATTTATCGATGATTGTTTTCTAGTGAATTTAATGAAGTGGTGTACATAATGCTTTGATAACGTATATAAAGATTACATTCTATTGCGTGTTAATTTCGAGTACCATGTCCTGGATTAAACAAAAGTTGAAATGAAACTTTGCACATCAAATTACATTTCTAAAAGGACTTTTTTCTTTAACTTGACAAACATTACTACATGATTAGATTCATAAATTTTGCTGCAAAGTTATCTAAACTACATCTACCACATGATTAGCTACAGAGACAGGGGATACAAACCCCGGTAAAATCCCGTGCGGCAGCGATAGCAAATACAAAATATCGGCTACCGTGACGGGAAGTAGCCAAAAAAATAATTATAACTCTATTCAAATCGACATAATTCAAACGATTTTTGACACAACGTTATCTGAACACTACATCTAATACATGATTAGCAAGGGGGCAGGGGATATCACCCCCGTAAAAGCCCGGGCGACAGGGGCGTCAAATACAAAGTAACGGCTTTAGTGAAGGGCTGTAGCTAAAAAAAATAATTATAACTCTATTCAAATCGACATAATTCAAACAATTTTCGACACCGGTTCATAATTTTTCCTGCTACGTTATCTAAACGACAACTTCTACATGATAAGCAATGTGGACAGCGAATAACACCTCCGATAATAGCCCGGGCGGCCAGTTTGGCAAATACAAAGTATCGGCTACCGTGACGGGCTGTAGCCAATAAAACAATAATAACTCTATTAAAATCGACATAATTCAAACAAATTTAAACACAGATTCATATTTTTTCCTGCTACGTTATCTAAACGACAACTACTACAGGATTAGCTAGGGAGACAGGGGATACCAACTCCGATTTAAGACAGGGCGGCCGGGATAGCAAATACAAAGTTACGGCTACAGTGACGGGCTATAACCAATAAAACAATAATAACTCTATTCAAATCGACATAATTCAATCAATTTTCAATACAGATTTACAATATTTGCTGCTACTTCATCTGAACAACATCTACTACATGATTAGCTAGGACATCGGGTTCAAGCAATATCGACTTGTGTTAAGTTTTATTTTGTATCGCAAACAACTTCCCCATTCTAAAAGTGAATCCGAATCAGCTTGTTCACGATTAGCCCATTTTCTGGCGTCATCTTCCACAGAGTGATAAGAATCTTGAAATTCACATTTCATTTGATGGATGGAATCTCTCGATACCTAGGACCTTTCGTGAAAAGCTCCGTAGTTTTATGTCGAGGATGATACCTAAACTACACAAGGATCTTGATAAGCAACGTTTTATCGCTGGCTCGCCACATTGCCCAACCAAGCCTAATATTATCAAAACTTCTTATTACCATTCTTCTTACCCCCTCTATCTATGACCAACACGGGCAAATTATTACTAAGCTGTATGATCAATGTAACGATTTTAATTTTCCGTTCGTACACTTTCCCTTTCTGAAACATCCCTGCTTCTCCATCATATACATTTCGCGGTTGATTCGTTATTCTAGGGATTGCTCTGTCGAGTTTTCCATGATATTTCATCAGTTAACATATGTTTTAGTTCTAGAGGAACAACAAAGAAGTAATAAAACCTTCACGTTTGTTAAAAAAAAAAAACATTCTGTAAATCTACATTTTTGGGATGGCGACCACCAATGCAAAGTGTGCAAAAGCATCTTCAGCGTAATAATTATATCTTAAATATGAAAGTTTACAGTTATGGAGTAATTGCCAAGAACTTTGCAAATTTCTGTGCAAATGTGATATGACTCAACGTATTAAAAATTGTTGAAAATATTTCATTTTTCGAATAACCGGTCAATTCGTAAGAAGGGTTATCTTTGTTATCAAGCAGGCCAAGTTATTTTTGCACACAATGAATATAATAGTGTTTGCAAACCATGATCAGGTTTCCAGAACGGGGAAATCAATCAGGTTCTCTACAGACAAAACCACCTACTATTCATGTTGGTCGTTGAGTGTAGTTCGAACATCGGGGTCAAGCAATATCGACTTGTGTTAAGTTTTTTTTTTGTATCGCAAACAACTTCTCCTTTTCGAAAAGAGAACCTGATTGATTTCCCCATTCTAAAAATGAATCCGAATCAGCTTGTTCACAATTGTCTGGCGTAATCTTCCACAGAGTCATAAGAATCTTGAAATTCACATTTCATATGATGGATGGAATCTCGCGATACCTAGGACCTTTCATGAAAAGCTCCGTAGTTTTATGTCGAGGATGGTAGATACCTAAACTACACAAGGATCTTAATGAGCAACGTTTTATCGCTGGCTCGCCTCATTGCTCAACCAAAATATTAAACAAAAATTATGAATCTGTGTCAAAAATTGTTTGAATTATATCGATTTGAATAGAGAGTTATAATTGTTTTTTTGGCTACATCCCGTCATGGTAGCGGTTACTTTGTATTTGCTATCACGGCCGCCCGGGCTTTTACCGGGGTTGGAAATCCCTGTTTCCCTAGCTAATCGTGTAGGAGATGTTGTACAGATAACGTAGCAGCAAAAATTGTCAATCTGTGTTGAAAATTGATTTACTTATCTCGATACGATTAGAGTTATAACTGGTTTTTTTTTTTTGGCTACAGCCCCTCACGGTAGCCACTGTCTCCATATCTAATCCTGTAGTAGTCGACGTTTAAATAACGTAGCAGGAAAAATTATGAATCTGTGTTGCAAATTGATTGAATGATGTCGATTTGAATAGAGTTATAATTGTTGTTTTTATCTACAGCCTGTCACGATAGCCGTTACTTTGTATTTGCTATCCCGTCCGCCCGAGAATTTACCGGGGTTGGTATCCCCTGTCCACCTAGCTAGCTAATTATGTCGTAAATGTTGTCCAGATAACGTAGCAGGAACAATTATGAATCTGTGTTGCAAATTGATTGAATTATGTCGATTTGAATAGAGTGATACTTGTTTTATTGGCTACAGCCCGCCACGGTAGCCGTTTCTTTGTATTTGCCTTCCCGGCCGCCCGGGCTTATATCCGGGGTTTGTTTCCCCTGTCCACCTAGCTAATCATGTCGAAGATGTTGTTCATATAACATAGCAGCAAAAAGTATGAACCTGTGTCGAAAATTGTTTGAATTATGTCGATTTGAATAGGGTTATAATTATTGTTCTTAGCTACAACTCTTCACTGAAACCGTTACTTTGTATTTGCTATTCCGGCCGCCCAGTCTTTAACCGGGGTTGGTATCCCCTGTCTCCATAGCTAATCCTGTAGTAGTCGTCGTTTAGATAACGTAGCAGGAAAAATTATGAATCTGTATTGCAAATTGATTGAATTATGTCGATTCGAATAAAGTTATAATTGCTTTTATTTAGCTACAGCCCGTCACGATAGCCGTTACTTTGTATTTGCTATCCCGTCCGCCCGAGAATTTACCGGGGTTGGTATCCCCTTGTCCACCTAGCTAGCTAATTATGTCGTAGATGTTGTCCAGATAATGTAGCAGGAACAATTATGAATCTGTGTTCACAATTAATTGAATTATATCGATTTGAATAAAGTTATAATTGTTTTTTTGGCTACAGTCCGTCAGAGTAGCCGTTACTTTGTATTTGCTATGTTATCCCGGCCGCCCAGTCTTTAACCGGGGTTGGCATCCCCTGCCACCATAGCTAATCCTGTAGTAGTCGTCGTTTAGATAACGTAGCTGGAAAAATTATGAATCTGTTTTGTAAAAAGATTGAATTTTGTCGATTTGAATAGAGTTATAGATGCATATTTGGCTACAGCCCTGCACTGTAGCCGTTACTTTGTATTTGCCAAACCGGCCGCCCCGGATTTTATCGGGGTTGGTATTCCCTGTCCATCTAGCTAATCATGTAATAGATGTTGTTTAGATAACGAAGCATCAAAAAGTATGAATCTGTGTTGAAAATTGATTGAATTATGTCGATTTGAATAGAGTTATAATTGTTTGATTGGCTACTTCTAATGACGGTAGCCGTAACTTTGTATTTGCCATGGAGGTCTCCCGGGCCTTAATCGTGGTTGATATCCCCTATCTCCCTAACTAATCATGTAGTAGATGTTGTTCAAATAACGTAGCAGCAAAAATTATGAATCTCTTTCGAAAATTGATTGAATTATGTCGATTTGAATAGAGTTATAATTGTTTTTTTTGGTGACAGACCGTCACGATAGCCGTTACTTTGTATTTGCTATCCCGTCCGCCCGAGATTTTACAGGGGTTGGTATCCCCTGTTCACCTAGCTAGCTAATTATGTCGTAGATGTTGTCCAGATAACGTAGCAGGAACAATTATGAATCTGTGTTGACAACTAATTGACTTATGTCGATGTGAATATAGTTATCATTGGTTTATTTTTTACTACAGTCCGCCAGGGTAGCCGTTACTTTGTATTTGCTATGCTATCCCGGCCGCCCGGCCGCCCAGTCTTTAACCGGGGTTGGTATCCCCTGTCTCCGTAGCTAATCCTGTGGTAGTCGTCGTTTAGATAACGTAGCAGGAAAAATTATCAATCTGTTTTGTAAAAAGATTGAATTTTGTCGATTGGAATAGAGTTATAGATGCATATTTGGCTACAGCCCTGCACTGTAGCCGTTACTTTATATTTGCAAAACCGGCCGCCCGGGATTTTATCGGGGTTGGTATTCCCTGTCCATCTAGCTAATCATGTAATAGATGTTGTTTAGATAACGAAGCATCAAAAAGTATGAATCTGTGTTGAAAATTGATTGAATTATGTAGATGTTGTTTAGATAACAAAGCATCAAAAATTATGAATCTGTGTTGAAAATTGATTGAATTATGTCGATTTGCATAGAGATATAATTGGTTTTTTTTTTGCTACAGTCCGTCAGGGTAGCCGTTACTTTGTATTTGCTATGCTATCCCGGCCGCCCAGTCTTTAACCGGGGTTGGTATCCCCTGTCACCATAGCTATTCCTGTAGTAGTCGTCGTTTAGATAACGTAACAGGAAAATTATGAATCTGTGTTGCAAATTAATTGAATTTTGTCGATTGGAATAGAGTTATAGATGCATATTTGGCTACAACCCTGCACTGTAGCCGTTACTTTGTATTTGCCAAACCGGCCGCCCGGGATTTTATCGGGGTTTGTTTCCCCTGTCCACCTAGATAATCATGTCGTAGGTGTTGTTCAGATAACTTAGCAGCAAAAAGTATGAACCTGTGTCGAAAATTGTTTGAATTATGTCGATTTGAATAGAGTTATAATTGTTTTATAGGCTACAACCCGTCACGATAGCCGTTACTTTGTATTTGCTATCCCGGCCGCCCGGGCTTTTACCGGGGTTGGTAATCCCTGTTTCCCTAGCTAATCGTGTAGGAGATGTTGTACAGGTAACGAAGCAGCAAAAATTATCAATCTGTAATGACAATTTATTGAATTATGTCGATTTGAATAAAGTTATAATTGTTTATTTTTTGGCTACAGTCCGTCAGGGAAGCCGTTACTTTGTATTTGCTATGCTATCCCGGCCGCCCAGTCTTTAACCGAGGTTGGTATTCCCTGTCTCCCTAGCTAATCCTGCAGTAGTCGTCGTTTAGATAACGTAGCTAGAAAAATTATGAATCTGTTTTGTAAAAAGATTGAATTTTGTCGATTTGAATAGAGTTATAGATGCATATTTGGCTACAGCCCTGCACTGTAGCCGTTACTTTGTATTTGCCAAACCGGCCGCGCCGGATTTTATCGGGGTTGGTATTCCATGTCCATCTATCTAATCATGTAGTAGAAGTTGTTTAGATAACGTAGCATCAAATATTATGAATCTGTGTTGAAAATTGATTGAATTATGTCGATTTGCATAGTGTTATAATTGTTTTTTTGGCTACAGTCCGTCAGGGTAGCCGTTACTTTGTATTTGCTATCCCGGCCACCCATGTTTTGGCCGGTTTTTGTATTCCCTGTCTCTGTAGCTGATCATGTGGTAGATGTAGTTCAGATAACGAAGCAGCAAACCTGATCTTGATCAATCTGTAATGACAATTAATTGAATTATGTCGATTTGAATAAAGTTATAATTGTTTTTTTTTGGCTACAGTCCGTCAGGGTAGCCGTTACTTTGTATTTGCTTTGCTACCCCGGCCGCCCATTCTTTAACCGGGGTTGGTATTCCCTGTCTCCCTAGCTGATCCTGCAGTAGTCGTCGTTTAGATAACGTAGCAGGAACAATTATGAATCTGTTTTGTAAAAAGATTGAATTTTGTCAATTTGAATAGAGTTATAGATGCATATTTGGCTACAGCCCTGCACTGTAGCCGTTACTTTGTATTTGCCAAACCGGCAGCCCGGGATTTTATCGGGGTTGGTTTTCCCTGTCACCATAGCTATTCCTGTAGTAGTCGTCGTTTAGATAACGTAACAGGAAAATTATGAATCTGTGTTGCAAATTAATTGAATTTTGTCGATTGGAATAGAGTTATAGATGCATATTTGGCTACAACCCTGCACTGTAGCCGTTACTTTGTATTTGCCAAACCGGCCGCCCGGGATTTTATCGGGGTTTGTTTCCCCTGTCCACCTAGATAATCATGTCGTAGGTGTTGTTCAGATAACTTAGCAGCAAAAAGTATGAACCTGTGTCGAAAATTGTTTGAATTATGTCGATTTGAATAGAGTTATAATTGTTTTATAGGCTACAACCCGTCACGATAGCCGTTACTTTGTATTTGCTATCCCGGCCGCCCGGGCTTTTACCGGGGTTGGTAATCCCTGTTTCCCTAGCTAATCGTGTAGGAGATGTTGTACAGGTAACGAAGCAGCAAAAATTATCAATCTGTAATGACAATTTATTGAATTATGTCGATTTGAATAAAGTTATAATTGTTTATTTTTTGGCTACAGTCCGTCAGGGAAGCCGTTACTTTGTATTTGCTATGCTATCCCGGCCGCCCAGTCTTTAACCGAGGTTGGTATTCCCTGTCTCCCTAGCTAATCCTGCAGTAGTCGTCGTTTAGATAACGTAGCTAGAAAAATTATGAATCTGTTTTGTAAAAAGATTGAATTTTGTCGATTTGAATAGAGTTATAGATGCATATTTGGCTACAGCCCTGCACTGTAGCCGTTACTTTGTATTTGCCAAACCGGCCGCGCCGGATTTTATCGGGGTTGGTATTCCATGTCCATCTATCTAATCATGTAGTAGATGTTGTTTAGATAACGTAGCATCAAATATTATGAATCTGTGTTGAAAATTGATTGAATTATGTCGATTTGCATAGTGTTATAATTGTTTTTTTGGCTACAGTCCGTCAGGGTAGCCGTTACTTTGTATTTGCTATCCCGGCCACCCATGTTTTGGCCGGTTTTTGTATTCCCTGTCTCTGTAGCTGATCATGTGGTAGATGTAGTTCAGATAACGAAGCAGCAAACCTGATCTTGATCAATCTGTAATGACAATTAATTGAATTATGTCGATTTGAATAAAGTTATAATTGTTTTTTTTTGGCTACAGTCCGTCAGGGTAGCCGTTACTTTGTATTTGCTTTGCTACCCCGGCCGCCCACTCTTTAACCGGGGTTGGTATTCCCTGTCTCCCTAGCTGATCCTGCAGTAAGCGTCGTTTAGATAACGTAGCAGGAAAAATTATGAATCTGTTTTGTAAAAAGATTGAATTTTGTCAATTTGAATAGAGTTATAGATGCATATTTGGCTACAGCCCTGCACTGTAGACGTTACTTTGTATTTGCCAAACCGGCAGCCCGGGATTTTATCGGGGTTGGTTTTCCCTGTCCACCTAGCTAATCATGTCATAGATGTTGTTCAGATAAACGTAGCAGCAAAAAGTATGAATCTGTGTCGAAAATTGTTTAAATTATGTCGATTTGAATAGAGTTATAATTATTTTTTTTAGCTACAGCCCTTCACTGAAGCCATTACTTTGTATTTGCTATCCCGGCCGCCCAGTTCTTTAACCGGGGTTGGTATCCCTTGTCTCCCTAGCTAATCCTGTAGTAGTCGTCGTTTAGATAACGTAGCAGGAACAATTATGAATCTGACTTATATCGATTTGAATAAAGTTATAATTGTTTTTTTGGCTACAGTCCGTCAGGGTAGCCGTTACTTTGTATTTGCTATGCTATCCCGGCCGCCCAGTCTTTAACCGGGGTTGGTATCCCCTGTGACCATAACAAATCCTGTAGTATTCGTCGTTTAGATAACGAAGCAGGAGAAATTATGAATCTGTGTTGCAAATTAATTGAATTATGTCGATTTGAATAGAGTGATACTTGTTTTATTGGCTACAGCCCATCACGGTAGCCGTTACTTTGTATTTGCCATCCCGGCCGCCCGGGCTTTTACCAGGGATGGTATTCCCTGTCCATCTAGCTAATCATGTAGTAGATTTTGTTTAGATAACGTGGCAGCAAAAATTATGAATCTGTGCAGAAAATTGATTGAATTATGTCGATTTGCATAGAGTTATAATAGTTTTATTGGCTACAGCTCGTCACGGTATCCGTTACTTTGTATTTGCTATCCCGGACGCCCGGGCTTTAACCGGGTTTTGTATCCCATGTCCCACTAGCTAATCATGTCGTAGATGTTATTCAAAAACGTAGCAGCAACAATTATGAATCTGTTTCGAAAATTGATTGAATTATGTCGATTTGAATAGAGTTATAATTATTTTATTGGCAACAGCCCGTCAAGGTAGCCGTTACTTTATATTTGCTATCACGGCCGCCCGGGCTTTTATCGGTTTTGGTACCCGCTGTCTCCCTATCTTATCTTGTAGTAGAAGTTGTTCAGATCACGCTGCAGCAATAATTATGAATCTGTGTTGAAAATTGATTGAATTATGACGATTTTTATAGAGTTAAAAATTGTTTTATTGGCTAGAGCCCTTCACTGTAGCCGTTACTTTGAATTTGCTATCCCGGCCGACCGGGCTTTTACCGGGGATGTTATCCCCCTGTCCCCCTAGCTAATCATGTCGTAGATGTTGTGCAGATAACGTAGCAGCAAAATAATAATGAATCTGTGTTGAAAATTGATTGAATTATGTCGATTTGAATATAGTTATAATTGTTTTTTTGGCTACAGCCCGTCACGGTAGCCGTTACTTGCATTTGGAACCCCCGGAGTCATATCCATTGTCACAATAGCTAATCATCCCAGCCGCTCGGGCTTTTACCGGGGATGTTATCCATCTGTATCAAAGTGTGTCGACAATTGTTTGAATTATGTCGATTTCAATAGAGTTATAATTATTTATTTGGCTACAGCCATGCGGACGCCCGGGCTTTTACCGGAGTGGATATCTACTGCCCATGTTGATCATGTTGAAGATTTTGTTCAGATAACGTAGCAGCAAATATTATGAATCGATGTTAACAATTGATTGAATTATGTCGATTTGAATACAGTTATAATTGTATTTTTGGCCACAGCCCATCAATGTAGCCATTACTTTGTATTTCCCACACCAGCCGCCCGGGCTTTTAACGGGGATGTTATCCCATGTCCCTCTAGCTAATCATGTAGATGTAGTTCAGATAACGTAGCAATGAGAAGTATAAATCTGTGTCAAAAATAGATGGAATTATGTCGATTATGATTTTGTTTGGCTGCAGCCTGGTACGCTAGCCGTTTTTTGTATTTTCCACCCCGGCCGCCCGGGCTTTTTTCCGGGTTGATATCCCCTGTCCCCCTAGCTAATCATGTCGTAGATGTTGTTCATCCAATTGTACATCAGTACGTATTACACTATCTACGTGGAAACTGAGCCATTATCGTGTTATATCAAGTAAATTTTTTATTGGGAAGTACAAAGTCATTTTTAACATGCCAGATATATACGTATATATTTCCTAAAGTTAGGTAAGTCCCTCTGGCTAAACTGTCCATCACGTAGTGTCAGAATGTCACATCAGTCATACCCTACCTAGAAGTAATATCATTAATCAGGTAGGGTTTTGACAATGTTAGGTAACATTCTGGCATATAACCGTGGTGGAATTAGACAGAATAGAGACCGAGTTATAGACACGGGCAGAGGCAGACAGCAGTCTGGCCGTCTCTGGCCGGGGCTTCTGCCCTGCCAGATTAGCAAATATCAAGTATGTATCTCTATGTTCATTATGTATATTTCAACTGTACGTATAATTACATACCATCATGCTGAGGAAGAAAATAAACTCATTCGGACTACACCTGGAGTTTCTGTTCTGGATTTGGACCTTTCAACATTTATCAACTTAACTTTAACAACTTTTAAAACGTTTTACAAAATTATATTTTAAAACATCCCATCTCACATTAATAGTTTCAACACTATGTATGTGTGAACATCCGATCTAACATCAGTAAGTGTTACCCTATGTAAATCGAAACATCCAATATAACACCAGTGTGTACGTAGAACATCCCATCAAACATCTGTAGGTTTTACACTGTCTACGTGGAAATACCTAATCTAATATCAGTGGGTTTTACATTGTCTACGTGGAAACATCCTATCTAACATCTGTAGGTTTTATCTTGTCTACGTGGAAACATCCCATCTAACATCTGTAGGTTTTACACTGTCTACATGTAAACATCCCAACTAACATCTGAAGGTTTTACCCTATCTATGTAGAAACATCCCATCTAACTTCAGTAGGTTTTATCTTATTTGTGTGGAAACATCCCACCTAACATGTTTCCAACTAGATAGTGTACAACCTACTGAAGTTAGATGGGATGTTTCAGCGTAGACAGTGTAAAACCGACTGAGATAGGATTAAATATTTCCACGTTGACATTGTAAAATATACAGATGTTTGATGGGATGTTCTTCGAAGAGATTGTAAAACGAACTGATGTTATATGGGATGTTCCACGTAGATAATGTAATACCTACTGATGTACAATAGGATGGGTCTGCTTAGACAGTGTAAAAACCTGCTGCTTTTAGATTGGATGTTTCCACATAGATAGTGTAAAACCTACAGATGTTGGTTGGGATGTATTGACGTAAACAGTGTAAAACCTACTGATGTTAGAATGGATGTCTCCACATAGATGGTGTAAAACCTACTGATGTTAGATGGGATGTTTCCACGTAGGTTTTACACTGTCTACGTGAATACATCACTTCTAAAATCAGTAGGTATTACATTATCTTCGTTGAAACTTCCCATCTAACATCTGAATGTTTCACACTATATTCGTGGAAACATCCCATTTGCATCAAGAGGTTTAACACAGTCTACGTGGAAATATCTAATCTGATATCAGTGGGTTTTACACTGTCTACGCGGTAACATCCCATCTAACAGCAATGTATACATTGTAAAACGAACTGATGTTATATGGGATGTTTCCAGTTACATAGTGTAAAACCTACTGATGTTAAATCGGATGTTCACACATAAATAGTGTAAAACCTACTGATGTTAGATGGGATGTTACCACGTAGAAAGTGTAAAACCCACTGATATTGTCACAATGTTTCGACCATTGCGTATATTTGCTTCATTTTAGTATTTAAATGGCGCGCCGTTCTTATCAAGAGAAACTCACTCAGGTAAGTTGAGCATGCGCATATCAGTAAGAAGCTTTGTGAGCGGCGGATATTACAGGTAAGCGAGAAATCGTCTACCCGAAAGCGCAAACAGCTAATTGCGGTAAGCTAAAGTACATAAAAGTGATATTAGTATTTAAATAACACCTGTATTAGGTCATATATGTCTGCTAGGCCGTGTAAATGAGCTAGAAAGTGGTATTTGACATGTTAAACCTGTAAGCGTACTCGGTACCGGTAATGCACGGGCTGGGTATATATGTGTGTGTATGAGGTCAGATAGAATGAAAACAAAGGCCTGGTTAGTTTCGTTCAGCTTGATATGACATGTAGATATAGTAAAGGGATTCTACTCAGCTAAATTATAAGATATATAATTGAGATGTAGTGATTATTGGAGGTAATAAACATCATTGATTTATATGCAGGATAGTGCGTTGATAAATAAGCTTATTTAGAATAATAATGTCACAGATGGAAAAGACAACAAAGACTCTTACCTCCAGCGTTTTGAGCGTTATGCAACAACACAGAGATGGGTGAAGGAAACCCACTGGACAGCTAACTTGGGCGATCTTTTATAAGGTAAAGCGTTAGATGTTTTTACTCGACTACCAGTTGAAGAGAGTCTCAACTACGATGTGTTGAAGGAGACGTTATTGAAGCGATTCGAGATGACAGAGGAAGGGTTTCGGAAGAAATTCAGGACGGGAAGACCAGATCATTGTGAGACTTTTGCACAATTTGCTGTTAGACTGGAGAGCGAATTGGTGAGATGGTCGGAGATGGCAGCTGTAGAGAAGACCTATGAGGGACTTAAAGATTTGGTGGTAAAGGACCAATTTTTACAAGCATATGGTAATGATTTGAAATTGTTTTTAAAGGAGAGGTCGCCAAAGTATATCAAGGACATGGCAACTCTATCTGACCAATTTGCTGAGGCCAGAGGTAATATGGTAAGTTTCTTTATGAGACAGAAACCCAAGTTTGATAACAAGAACTCATCACGAGAGAAGGACAAAGTACGAAGCGAAGGACAACAACATGGTTTGACCAACAAGTATAGTGGAGACCATAAAACACAGAAGAACAAGCATTCAACAGGAAACGGGAAATACTGCTACATTTGTAAAAAGGCGGATCATTTGGAATTCTGGAAAAGCTGGTGCAGTGAAAAGTAAAAGGGAGAGCCTTCAATTGGTAGTGTGTCATCAGAGGAGGAAAATTGTGATCCCGAAATGACAGCTGTGCAAGGTTCTGTTAGCGAGACATTAGTAACTGTGTTACGGGATTCCGGATGTGAAGGAATAGTGGTAAAGAAGAGTTTGGTAACTAAGGACCAGATGACTGACGAAGTGGACTTGTAAAGTGGCCAGCAGTGTAAGTCTCATGTGTCCAGTTGCGTATGTATTTCTAGATACTCCGTACTACGTGGAAACATACAGATGTTGGATTATGGACTCGCCAGTATATGATGTCTTGATAGGAAATGTGAAGGAAGCTAGGATGCCATACAAACTCAAGAAGAATTTGAAACGGATGACAAAAGAGGCAGCTATTGCAGTTCAGACAAGGGCTCAGCTAGAAGGGGAGAAAAGACCATTTAAACCCTTGGATGCCCCGCAATTATCCCACTTTGCAACACCTGACGTAGTCAAGGCTGCTCAGAAATCTGATGTTAGTCTAGAAAAATTGTTGAAAGGTGCTAGTGATAGTGAGAACAAGATCCGTCGGGATGGAGGCAAATAAAAGTTCTTGGTGAAGAGAGGTTTGCTTTATAGGGAATTTCAGAATCCAGGGAATGCCAATGGACGGCGTTTTAAGCAGTTAGTGGTACCTGTGAAGTATCGAGAGGACGTACATCGTCTAGCTCATGATTCCAGGATGGCTGGACATTTAGCTGCAAAGAGGACGTGTGATAGAGTGTTGGTAGAGTTCTACTGGCCTGGAGTAACCGCAGATGTCACTCGATACTGTCGGTCCTGCGATGTGTGCCAGAAAACTATGCCTAAGGGACGAGTTACGAAAGTGCCCCTTGGAACTATGCCACTTATCGATACGCCATTCCAGCCTGTGGCTATCGACCTAATTGGACCGTTACAGTCTGCAACAGAACGAAGAAATATGTTCATACTTACCATTGTAGACTATGCAGCCCGGTATCCAGAAGCTGTTGCTCTGAAGACCATTGACACAGAGAAGGTGGCTGAAGCACTTGTGGATGTATATAGTCGTGCGGGTGTGCCGCGAGAGGTCCTCACAGACCAGGGAGGTCAGTTCATTTCCAACTTGATGGCTGAAGTCAGTCGACTGCTGTCGATCCGTCAGCTTACGACAACGACCTATCATCCAACGTGCAACGGACTCGTGGAACGCTTCAACGGAACTTTGAAGCAGATGCTACGCCGTATGTGCGCCGAACGCCCTCGTGACTGGGATAGGTACATAAACTCAATGCTATTTGCATATCGCGAGGTACCTCAAGAAAGCTTAGGTTTTTCGCCCTTTGAGTTGCTGTACAGTTAGAGGTCCTATGATGATGCTTCGTGAACTATGGACTAAGGAAGTAGCTGATCCAGAGATAACGACAACATACCAATATATTGTAGACTTGAAAGAGAAGCTAGAAGAGACCTGCAAGCTTTCTCAACACAACTCGGGACGTCACAGATCCGACAAAGGCGATACTACAATAGAAAAACAAAAGAGAGACATCTGAAAGCTGGGGAGAAGGTCCTTGTGTTATTACCAACAAAGAAAAACAAAACTACAGATGCAGTTGCGGGGACCATATACCATAGCTGAGAAGATGGGTACTATGGATGATAAGATTGACATTGACGGAAAAGTTATGACACTACATGCAAACCTTCTGCGTACATATGTTGAAAGGGAAAGAAACAGTGGGAAGAAAACAACATCAGGAGTGTTATCGAGGATATGTGCTACAGTTGTGCATGAGGAGAAAACGGATGAGGAGGATGATGTCATGGTAGATCAGGTGCATACCACTCCACAGTCGGTGAGAACATAATCTGTTTGTGATGTGTTGGTATCGGAGATGTTCAGTCCGTCGGAGAAAAAAGATGTTGATGGCATACCTCAGGATTATTCTGATGTCTTTACAGATGTTCCTAGAAGAACGACGCCTTGGGAGCATAGCATCAAGATAATTTCATCGGAACCTGTAAGAGTAAAATGTCGCAATGTTCCATTCAACATGAAGTCAACCATATCAAAGGAAGTAGGAGGTAGACAAGATGCTAAGCATGGGAGTTATTGAGCATCCAGGGTCTCCATATTCGGCCTTGTGGTAATCGTAAGGAAAAAGGATGGCACGAATCGTTTCGGTATTGACTTCAGACAACTCAACCGAATTACTATATTTGATGCTGAACCAATGCCAGATGCAGAGGAGATCTTTTCTCGGTTGGCTGGACACAGATATTTTTCAAGACTAGACCTTAGCAAGGGCTACTGGCAGGTGCCGATGTCAGAGGATTCGAAACAGAAAACTACATTTTCAACACCAGTAGGATTGTATCAGTTTGTAGTGATGCCTTTTGAATTGGTTAATTCACCAGCAACCTTTTGTCGGATGGTAAGGAAACTACTTGATGGAATGTGTAACATTGAAAATTTCGTGAATGACTTTTTTTATTTGCACGATTGCGAGACGCAGGTCTCACAGCTAGACCGACAAAGTGCACAGGGCTTCGACAGTTTGGAATGTCTGGGTCATATCGTGGGACAACAATGACTCCTTCCTAATCAGGACAAAGTGAGGGCAATCATGGATGCAAACAGGCCTGAAAGTAAGAAGCAAGTTTGGTCGTTTCTTGGACTAGTAGGATTTTATCGGAAATTCATTCCTAACTTTGCAGTAACTGCCGTTCCATCAACGGATTTGACCAAAAAAGGAATGCCAAACCGAGTTCCAGACAGATGCTTCGGATTATGGAATAGGCGCTATACTGCTACAGTCGGAAAACAACTGCTTGCTCCCAGTTGCGTATGCCATTATGAGGTTGAAGGATAGCGAGCGGGCATATTCAGTTGTGGAGAAGGAATAATGCTTAGCAGTTGTGTGGGCAATCCAGAATTTCCAGAAGTATCTGTATAGACGGGAATTAATCTTGTAGACTGACCACCAACCTTTGGTGTATTTGAACAAGACGAAGTGAGTTAATTCAAGTTTGATGCGATGGGCTCTTTAACTACAGCAATACCGGTTCAAAATCCGAGCCATACGAGGAAGTGAGAACGTTGGAGCTGATTTTCTCAGTAGGATGTGAACTGTCAAAGATTGATCATACCATGTGATTAGGTTCGAATAACATTTGTTCCACAATGGTTATTCTTCTGGATGGGGCGTGTTGTCACATGCCATATTGACCGTTGTATATATTTGCTTCATTTTAGTATTTGAATTGCGCTGTTTTTATCAAGAGAAAATCACGAAAAAATGCGTTGTGAGCGGCGGATATTACAGGTAAACGAGAAATCGTCTACCCGAAAGCTCAAACAGCTGATTGCGGTAAACTAAAGTACATAAAAGTGATATTAGTATTTAAATAACACATGTATTAGGTCATATATGTTTGCTAGGCCGAGTAAATGAGCTAGAAAGTGGTATTCTTCTCAGCTTAATTATAAGATATATAATTGAGATGTAGTGATTATTGGAGTTAATAAACATCATATTGTAATGTTTATAATAATATCATATTGTAATGTTTATAACTGATATTTGAAGAGGTTATACATATATTGTAGCTTTTCCATGGGCTCTCCTCGCTACACCTTGATGAAAGGCCATACACTGCTGGTCATGTAGTTCCAGTACATTCGATAAAAACCTACCACCGTTATTATCAGAGGACCTGACGCTGATGGTCCAGACAGTAGTCAGCCAACATCATACTTACCTGAACCTGTGTGGTCTGGAAGAGGGTAATATGTTTATACCCAACATGTCTTCAGTGTGAGGAGTGAGTCTGTGTGACTTATATATATAGTCATGAACCAAGCCAGAGACTTACCTACCATTGGCTTGTCTGTGTGACCAACTGTAGGTTTTGATTGGCTGGTCTGTATGACCAGCTGTAGTGTTTGTTTGTTGAGTGGTGGACTGGCGACAAGGGATGGACAGGATCATCGTGATAACGAAGAACAGGATTGCCCAGAATGTGAGTCCAAAAAGCTACATGAACTGCAGCATTTTGTGTATAAAACATAATAATCAAATAATCATCATTTGTACATATATCATAGCTCATCATTGAATGAGAGAGAGACAGAACCATTTTGAATGTGTGTGAGAAATTGCTGTTATATATCTTAAATAGTAAAACCTACAGATGTTAAATGGGATGTTTCCACGTAGACAGTGTAAAACCTACTGATTTTAGATGGGATGTTTCCACGTAAACCGTGTAAAACCTACTGATATTCGATGGGATAATTCCACGTTTATATTGTAAAACCTTCAGATATAAGATGGCATGTTCCATATATATATTGTAGAACCTTCAGATGTTAATATGATGGTTCAACGTAGATAGTGTAAAACCTACTGATTTTAGATGGGATGTATTCACGTAGACAGTGTAAAACCTATTGATGTTAGTTGGGATGTTTACATGTAGACAGTGTAAAACCTACAGATGTTAGATGGGATATTTCCACCTAGACAGTGTTAAACCAACTGATGTTAAGTGAGTTGGATGTTTAAAGTTCGATTTTTAAAAAAACCAACTGATGTTAGATTGGATGTTTTCACATAAATAGTGTAAAACCTACTGATGTAAGATGGGTAGTTTCCAGGTAGACAATGTAAAACTTAGAGATGTTAGATGGAATGTTTCCATGTGGATAGTGTTAAACCTACAGATGTTATTTGGGATGTGTACACGTTGATAGTGTAAATCTTACTTATGTTAGATGGGGTGTTACCACATATACAGTGTAAAACCCACATATATTAGATTAGATGTTTCCACGTAGATTGTCTAAAACCTACAGATATTTGATTGGATGTTCTACGCGTATACAATGTAAAACAAACTGATGTTATATGGGATGTTTCCATTTACATAGTGTAAAACCTACCGAGGTTAGATTAAATGTTCACACATAAATTATGTATAATTTACTGATGTTAGATAGGTTGTTCCAACGTATATAGTGTAAAACCTACTGATGTTAGATGGGATGTTTCCACGTTGATAGTCTAAAACCTTCAGATGTTAGTTTGGATGTTTACACGTAGACCATGTAAAACCTACAGAAGTTAAATGGGATGTTTCCACGTAGTTGTGTAAAACCTACTGATGTTAGATGGGATGCTACCACTTAGACAGAGTAAATCCCACTGATATTAGATTAGATGTGTCCACGTAGGTTGTCTAAAACCAACAGATGTTTGATTGGATGTTCTACACGTATACATTGTAAAACGAACTGATGTTATATGGAATATTTCCATTTACATAGTGTAAAACCATATGTTAGATGGGATGTATTCACATTGACTGTGTAAAACCTACTGATGTTAAATGGGATGTTTCCACGTAGACAGTGTAAAACCTACAGATGTTAGATGGGATGTTCCCATGTAGATTACAAATAACACCTCCTGAAGTCATATGGGATTTATCAACGTATATAGCGTAAACCTTCAGATGTTAGATGGGATGTATCCAAGTAGACAGTGTAAAACCTACAGATATTAGACAGGATGTTTCGACGAACACGGTGTTAAACCTACAGATGTTAGATGGGATGTTTCCATGTATACAGTGTAGAAACTTCAGATGTTAGTATGATGGCTCAATGTAGACAATGTAAAACCTACTGATGTTATATGGAATGTTTCCACGAACATAGTGTAAAACCTACAGATGTTAAATGTGATGTTTCAACGTAGACAGAGTAAAACCTTCAGACCGACTGATGTTAGATGGGATGATTCCACGTAGATAATGTAAAACCTACTGATGTTACATGTAGATGGGATGTTTCCACGTAAATAGTGTAAAACGTACATATGTTAGATGGGATGTTTCAACGAAGAAATTGTAAACCATACTGATGTTAGATAAGTTGTTTCCACATAGATAGTGTAAAACCTACAGATGTAAGAAGGGATGTTTCAACGTTGACTGTGTAAAACCTGCTGGTGTTAGATGGGATGTTTCCACGCAAACAGTGTAAAACGTGCAGATGTTAGATCGGATGTTTTCACGAAAACAGTGTAAAACTTACTGATGTTAAATGGGATGTTTCCATGTAGACAGTGTAAAACATACATATGTTAGATGGGATGTTTCCACGTTAATAGTGTAAAACATACAGAAGTTAAATGGGATGTTTCCACGCAGACGGTGTAAAACATACAGATGTTAGATGGGATGTTCCCATGTAAACTATGTAAAACCTACTTATGTCAGATGGGATGTATCAACGTATAAAATGAAGCAACAATTTTCAACAATATTATCTTAATATTTATTCAGGTAATAAAATCTATCCGTGCATTTGTAAATATATAGTTTATTGACACCATTGATTTGATGAGGTATTGGCACATCCTAACCCCCCAGATTTCTTTCCCTGATTTGACAAAATGACCTCAATTAATGTGTTCAATTTAAATATTACCACAATTTGGGTCAAATTTTGTATGAAGTTTTTATTACATTACAATTTTTCTGCATTGTTTAGTGTTGTACAAACAATCGAAATACCCTGCCATTTTCACAAACTTTTGTGTTTATTGTATCTTTTCTTTATTAACACTCTTCCATGAAAATTTTGCAAGACCGAAGACTTTGTGGACAGAAATTGCACAACACCTAAGTCACATGATGATCGACTATCGCAAAAACTGGAATGGTAGTTCAAAAAGAATGGAACAGGAATTGATTGTGGGTCTAGTTTCAAAACATCAAAAATAGGAAGTACACTAAGGAACTTTGATTGCTAATGAAGACACAGCAATTATTTTCATGTTCAGTCAAAATGTAAATGCAAACATCAAAACAATTGATAAAAAGAGTGACAAAAGACCGTTTGGTGACCATGAACTGTGTGATTCTTCATGGTGCTTACATATAAAATACAGCTCGCATCCATATGGAAAACTCATTGTTTGGTGGTTTCAATCAATATTTATATATACAGTATTTATATACATGTATTTGAAAATATATGAAAGGTTGAAAAAAAATTTCTGTTATTTTTTACACTCATGAATTTGATACAAATCTTATCTTATATTTCAAAAATTTTAAAATCCAACTATTTTTGCAACTATTAATTTTCATTTCACCAATATTTCTTTAACAATTTTTTTTAGATAGAGCTAATAATTATTATAGGAAAGATTAATATTTTGAGAAATATTTGCAAAGTTCTTTGTATTTTTCAATGCAGTTTTGATTCAATTCAGTGAATTAATAGTATATTGGATCAGTCTTGTCAGGAAGGTAACATTGAAATTATCGTTTTACACATTTTACTCATTATTGAAAAATTGTCATTGCTAACATGTTAATTTTCTTTTAAATAATAATTAAGCTAGGGCTGTCCTACCAACTGACAAAATAGCAGAAAAAACTAGTTGCAGGAATTATATTTAATTTTTGTTCAAATATGGAAATATTGTGCATATTTTGTAACAATTGTTAAAACGTACAGATGTTTGATGGGTTATTCCACGTAAATAGTGTAAAACCTACTGATGTTAGGTGGGATGTTTCCACGTTAATAGTGTAAAACCTACTGATGTTAGATGGGATGTTTCCACGTTCATAGTGTAACACCTACAGGTGTTAGATGGGATGATTCGACGTAGATAGTGTAAAACCTACTGATGTTAAATGGGATGTTTCCGCGTTGACAGTGTAAAACCTTCTGATTTTAGATGGGATGTTTCTACGTAGACAGTGTAAAACCTACTGATGTTAGATGGTATATTCCCACGTAGACAGTGCCATAGTGTAATTAAGTTACTGAGGCTCACATATGATAACTGTTCTACTGGTGGACGTAATATTTCAAATATCTTTTGTGTTTCTATCTTACCTAACCTGTGAAATTATTTCCAATGAAAATTCCTGAAATTGATGTAACGGCTTCTAAATATGTCAGAATCATACAACGTCGCAATGCTTGTTTAGTGCACCGCAATCGCTCTGATTATAACCTGATGGAACATACCTTTATAGAAGGTAAGAATAATGGTAAGTGATAGTAAGTTAATGATGAAAATATCAGTGTCTTTTGTTTCATTGGAGACGTTTTCAAAAGTCTTCAATTATATCAATTTACCTTTTTATATTTAAGGTTAATTCTGCCAACATGTATAACATAATTATGTAGATTACTTTCGCCTGACGTCTAATGTTATCACATTGTTTTCTTACTTACGTGTCCAGAAATTGTAATTAGAAAAAGTACTTCCCTTTATAGAAATGAAATATTGCCACTATAACGTTTAACCATGTTGGCGTCTTGAATATGTCTCCTGCACTTACTGTTGTATATACATATTCATTATAAAGCGGTGATGTAGTTTTAAGGAATGCAGAGTTACAATTGATATCGCCACATACAGTCATAGACAGAACTTCTACAGGAACATTTGGTTCCAACAACATCATTCCCCATTCCATAGAATGTGCTAATAGCAATACAACGTCAGTCATATTTACTGAAGAAGAATTTCGATGATTGAGGTCGAAAACATGTTTAACGGCAAGTAAAATGTCTATCCGGACTTTGGGAACGCTGTCCAAATCGACTGGTTTTACAGTTTTGTGAATAATGTCCGTTGTTGTTTGATCTGAAACTCCATTATAACCAAACCAAGCGATTCCAGATTGTTCCCATTTCTGGTGCTTCGCAATAACATCAATAATTTTACCAGCATATATGTCATTTATGACCACCAGCTTCCTCACAAAGATTTGTATCAAAGCGGTATAATTGCCCTCAGCATCGACGTGGGTTTGTCTGTGTTTCAAGCAGTCAAATAATAAATCCCATACATGTTTTACTGGACCAACGAATGCATTGGAAAATGCACCCTTTATAGTCCAAAACATCTTCAACTGGTCGCTCAAGTCAAGTGAACAAAGAGAGACATTTGTAGATGGGCTCTCGTAGCACTTGGCATAAGATGCAAACGCTTGGTTTTGGATCCCTTCACACGTTACGGTAGACCAGGGGCGGAATATCGGCACGAGATCGAGCTGCAAACATGTTCTCACGGCACCTATCCATTGTTGGCCTGACATTGTAAATGATTGTCGGTAGTTGGAATACAGTTCACAGAACACTTCGGCGTAGGTAATTGCGTTCTGTGCGTCAGTTTCCTCACATGGATACGGTTGTCGCAGACAGTGCTGATACCATGAGCATGTTTTACCATCAGGACTAAAACACCAGGACGGTAACAAGGTTCGTGGCCATGTCGCTGTGCCTGAAGGATCACATACACATTCCCCATAAACTTCTTTGCCGTCGCATTTGTCATACGTCTCGCACATACACTGGTACCAACAATAGGTTACAGGACTATCAATGCATTCGTGTTGCTTTCCTCTGATGCGTGATTTGGCTCGTATGTAGTCGTTTGTTAAACACGTTGCCCATTGTGTATCATTGTCGTACTGAGACAGTTTAACACAATCGTATGCTCCAGACGGTCCTGAATCCATATAGCACGGTCCCGAAATTGGTTTCAATAATGTGAAAAGGAGTAGAGGAATATATAATAGAAATGCATCCATAGTTACAAATGCGATCACACGTGTAGGCGGTCGACTAGGACACGTGGCATTCCCTGTAAGGTCAATTTGCGTCATATCTGCGTCCTTCATACAATGGTGATAACGCTCTGGTTTATCTTTTTATATGATAGATAATACGACACGTTATATTTGAATTTAATTCAAGGCGAATAAAAACATAGTTTGAAACAGCTGATTTTTTTTTAATATGACTTAAATCTTGTTACATTTTTATTTTAGTTCCACGTTTAAAATCACCCCATCACATTGCTGCTTGGTATATCAATACATTTGTATTCGATAAAACATTTTCTTACATATCAAACCTCATTTTATAGCAACACTTGACCGTAAATTTAAGATTATAAAACTTCACCCCATGATCTTTCTTGATGTCCAGCAAACTCAATGAGTGCTAAGCAGATGACCATTTGCTATGGCAATTAATTTAATTCGATTCACGGCGCAATTACCTAGTAAAATGTTCATATAATAATAAATAATATTGTTAGTTCTAAACTAGTTAAATAATAAATAATATTGTAAGTTCTACGCTAGGTAAATGATTGTGTTAGTACTATACTAGGTAAATGATATTGTTAGTTCTACACTCGGTAAATAATAGTGTTTGTTATACACTAAGTAAATGATAGTGTTAGTTCTAACCTAGACTAGGTAAATGCTGGTAGGTAGTTAGTTCTACACTAGGTAAATGTTGGTAGGTTGTTAGTTTTACACTAGGTAAATCCTGGTTGGTTGTATGTTCTACACTAGGTAAATGCTGGTTGGTTGTTAGTTCTACACTAAGTAAATCCTTGTAGGTTGTTAGTTCTAACCTAGACTAGGTAAATGCTGGTAGGTAGTTAGTTCTACACTAGGTAAATGTTGGTAGGTTGTTAGTTTTACACTAGGTAAATCCTGTTTGGTTGTTAGTTTTACACTAGATAAATCCTGGTTGGTTGTATGTTCTACAATAAGTAAATGCTGGTAGGTTGTTAGTTCAAACCTAGGTAAATCCTGGTAGATAGTTAGTTCTACACTAGGTAAATCCTGGTAGGTTGTATGTTGTAACCTAGATAAATCTTGGTAGGTTGTATGTTCTACACTAGGTAAATGCTGGTAGGTTGTAAGTTCTACACTAGGTGAATGCCGGTTGGTTGTTACTTCTACACTAGGTAAATGCCGGTAGGTTGTTAGTTTTACACTATGTAATTGCCGGTAGTTATTAGTTGTACACTAGGTAAATCCTGGTTGGTTGTATGTTCTACAATAGGTAAATGCTGGTAGGTTGTTACTTCTACACTAGGTTAATGCTGGTTGGTTGTTAGTTCTACACTAGGTTAATGCTGGTTGGTTGTTACTTCTACACTAGGTAAATGCTGGTAGGTTGTTAGTTCTACACTAGGTAAATCCTGGTAGGTTGTTAGTTCTAACATAGGTAAATGCTGGTAGGTTGTTAGTTCTACACTAGGTAAATCCTGGTAGGTTGTTAGTTCTAACATAGGTAAATGCTGGTAGGTTGTTAGTTGTACACTAGCTAAATCCTGGTAGGTTGCATGTTCTACACTAGGTAAATGCTGGTAGGTTGCATGTTCTACACTAGATAAATCCTGGTAGGTTGTATGTTCTACACTAGGTAAATGCTGGTAGGTTGTTAGTTGTACACTAGGTAAATGCTGGTAGGTAGTTAGTTCTACACTAGGTAAATCCTGGTAGGTAGTTAGTTCTACACTAGGTAAATGCTGGTAGGTTGTTAGTTCTACACTAGGTAAATGCTGGTAGGTTGTATGTTCTACACTAGGTAAATGCTGGTAGGTTGTTAGTTCTACACTAGGTAAATCCTGGTAGGTTGTTAGTTCTACACTAGGTAAATGCTGGTAGGTAGTTAGTTCTACACTAGGTAAATGCTGGTTGGTTGTATGTTCTACACTAGGTAAATGCTGGTACGTTGCATGTTCTACACTAGGTAAATCCTGGTAGGTTGTATGTTCTACACTAGGTAAATGCTGGTAGGTTGTTAGTTCTACGTTCTACACTAGGTAAATGCTGGTAGGTTGTATGTTCTACACTAGATAAATGCTGGTAGGTTGTTAGTTCAAACCTAGGTAAATCCTGGTAGGTTGTATGTTCTACACTAGGTAAATCCTGGTAGGTTGTAAGTTCTACACTAAGTAAATGCTGGTAGGTTGTTAGTTCTACACTAGGTAAATGCTGGTAGGTTGTTAGTTCTACACTAGTTAAATGCTTGTAGGTTGTTAGTTCTAACATAGGTAAATGCTGGTAGGTTGTTAGTTGTACACTAGGTAAATCCTGGTAGGTTGTTAGTTCTACACTAGGTAAATGCTGGTAGGTTTTATGTTCTACACTAGGTAAATCCTGGTAGGTTGTTAGTTCTAACATAGGTAAATCCTGGTAGGTTGTTAGTTGTACACTAGGTAAATCCTGGTTGGTTGTATGTTCTACACTAGGTAAATGCTGGTAGGTTGTTAGTTCTACACTAGGTAAATCCTTGTAGGTTGTTAGTTCTACACTAGGTAAGTGCTGGTAGGTTGTAAGTTCTACATTGTGATAACATTTGAGTGAAAAAGTACGTTTACAGTAACCCTGTGTATAACTTTTATCAAAATTGCTAATAAGGCAAAACAAAATTGATTTGTGATGGGGATAATCGAGATTGATAATTAATCAAGGATTAGTTTTACGTAAATGTATTTTAAGCCTGTGGAAAGTGGAAAATAAATTAGAGAATACTGTAGCGTCGACGAAATCATAATCAGAACTCAGGGGCAAAATATGGACAACGGTAAGATTTACATGGAGACCCTTGTAAAAGTACAAGAGAATAAGACCAGGTGTTCAGGAAGGGTATTTTGGACAATCAAGGACGCTTTCGTGTATTCCTTCGTAGAAACACTAAAGAGTAAATGGAATACCATGTACACGTGTCTAAGATACAGCTCTTAACTAGTTAGCTTTACAGATACCAATGTAGCGGTCATTGATATCTTTGTCCAGAAGCAGGATACCATGGACTCAATTCGGACGAAATTGTCAAAAAAAAACGATCGATAAAATTGCAGTGAGGAGAAATGGGACTTACATAGTTTAAACGGAATCGTTTGGTTTGGCTACAATGGCTTGCCGAACAATGACACTAGTCACTTGTCAGAATTCCGTATCGACATCATACTAATTTCAAAAAAACATGTTTGACCTGAACGCTCCTGACGCAACCGAAGTGAACACAACATATACTGTGATGTCATTCGCAAATTCGGTTCGAAATGGTCAGATCCGTGTGACGGTGGATGGTGCTCGAGTTGATGTTTTATCTATGTCGGCCTGCTCTGACATTAAATTTAGCCGTACAATACAGGAATAACAAAGGTGTCTCGAACGTTCGTTCTCTGTGTCGGCTTTTAAAGCCTTGCTTATAAACAGTTTTAACTATCAGCTGTGTCCATGATTATTAACTTCCGTATAATAGAGTTACCTGTGCTATGTTTGAATGGAGTAACGTTAACTTTCTGAAGTTTGACACTATTTAGTTGCATAGAGGCATATGATTAAGATTATGATTATAATTGTAGTGCATAGCCATATCTTGATCAGCAGGGATCAGTTAATATGTGAACACTCCAGGTTATATGTGTAGTGGATAGCCAGATATTGATCAGCGGGGGTCTGTTTTTATATGTACATTCCACAATATAAGTGTAGTGGATAGCCAAATATTGATCAGTCGGGGTCACTTTATGTGTGGGCACTCAAGGTCATAAATGTAGTGGATAGCCATTTATTGATCAGCCTTGATCAGTTAATGTGAATACGCACGAATACAAGTTATAAGTGCTGTTGATAGCCAGATATTGATCAGCGGAGGTCAGTTAAGGTGTGTACACTCCATGTTATAAGTGTATTGGATGGCCAGATATTGCTCAGCGGGGGTCAGTTAATGTGTGAGCACTCCAGGTTATAAGTGTAATGGATTGCCAGATATAAATCAGCGGGGGTCAGTTAGTGTGTGTGTAAAGGGGGTATTTTTGTTATAAAAAATAAGGTATCTTAGGTCAGAGTGATATAACGTTATATATACAGGTCCGTTTGGCCCCTTGCTTTAGAGTGCGGTTACTGGATGCAAGTCTGTTTACTTAGGGCTTTAGATGTAGGTATAAATAGATCTGACTCCCGTAGTAGCCAGTAGTGGGCAGATCACCATGGTAACCATATTTCAGTGGAAAATTCCCAAAGACCATGTTATCAATTTATTCATAAATAATCTATTATTTATATGTTTATAATTTGGTAAAGAAATATCATAATACCTAATTTGACAATTAACAACTTTTGGTAACTTTTGGAGTAATTTAATAACATGTAGAAATTAAGTTGAATAAAGTTTTGGCGGTTATCTGTACCATGTGACTCCTTTGGGTACCACACAGTACTTCAGTTGCTGAATGACCATCAGGGAGAGAACATCACATTTTCATCAAGTTGCCAAGAAAGATAAAAGCAGCAGTTTTTACATAGAAGAAATGTAAATTCCATTTTTCTGTAAATTAACAATAATTATGTACTATTAAGATATATTATGTATTTAGCTAAATTGGTGATAATAAGATACAAAATATAAGATATAAGATGCTTTCCTTTGTTCTGTCAAACAAAATGCTTTTGAGGTTTTGTTAAATACTTTAAACTCTTCTAATATTATGACAGATAGAAATATTCATGTAATTATAGCCAACACATAATTTGTGATTATCTGATAAGATTTAATACAAATGTTCACGTTTAAGTCATTTACTTTATAATATTGAACTTATCTGTACTTATAATGTTTTTGAGTTATTGCAATATAATTTATGGTAATAGTACATTGTTTGTAATTATGTAGTATTAAGGTTATATAAATTAGATGCAATGTATTTTGTAGATTAAGCATATGAATATCAAGTGTAGCCATTTACATGATTATAATGATTTGTGATTGTACGATATTTTATCGTCACTTATCGATTGTTTTATTTATACTCTGTGAGCAGGATTAGTCTGGATCGGAAATAAAGGTGCTTTATACATGTCAGCAAAACTGGAGTGTTGTCTGTATTTTTGCCCCCGTTACATAGTGGGATGCAGACCTCCAACAATCCCCCAACGCTCGGAAGACGGTGGCCAGAGGCGAGGGTACAGGAGCTAAAGGACGTTAGCTAGATATGATACAATGGAAACCTGAACTCGGTAGAATTGGTGGATCCGTGTTGGAAGATGAAAAGCTGAATATGAAACTTTTAACTTTTCGGTGCAGTGATTGTAATGTTATTTTCGAGTTCATTTTTGCATTACTGGTATATTACCTCACATATCTTTTACATCTTTATTTTTTTCAAAATTATTGGAATTTTTAAACATTTTATTTGTATTTGAATACTTGTTTTTATTCCGGAAAAATGGCTGATTTAGAAAAGGTTCAAGCGGAAGTAATTGAACTTCACCATTGATTAAAACTTCAGGAGGAGGAGTTGCAAAAGTAGAAAAACTCTTTAAAAGAACATGACAACAAACCGTTGGTTGTTATGTCCAGTCGGAGAATGGATCGCTTCCGGGACCGGCCGACGAAGTCCGACCACCTTTCCATTCGTCGATGCGATATCGCAGGTGGCATTTAGGCAGTTAACGGACGAACAGTTTGGTGTTTTCTTGGTAGACCATTTTGGTGGGAAGGCTCGCCAAGAAATTCTAGGTCGAGGCGAAGACACAAAGAAAAGACCAGAAGAGATATTAAAAATTTTGACGCGTGTATTTGGAGATGGGCACACTTTGCCCTTGATACAGCAAAAGTTTTATGGATATCAGCAAGCGGGAGAGGACCTCGTCACGTACTCTCTAAATCTGGTTGAACTGTACGATCGGATAGTTGAATTAGATGGATCGTTTAAAGTCTGTCGGGAATCAACACTTAAGGCAAGATTTGCCGAGGGAGTTGCCGATGAAGGACTGAGACGGGAACTGCGACGCCTAACTGTGGAAGCATCTACCATCTCGTTCTTTGATTTGAGGGACCGAGCAAAACATTGGCTTGGTACAGCAGCTCCGGCAATTGTTAATCAGGAGGTCTCTGTCGACAACAATATCTTAAAGCGACATAAGGAAATAAATCAAAAACAGCAGAAGCAAATTGAGGATTTACTCAAAGCCATGTCGATGCAACAACGCATCCATATACCAATAGGCAAGGGAGGACGATCCAATGGCGCTGGTTAAACTCTCAGTGAGGCTGAAATCCTGAATCTAATCAATTTGTGATAGTTTTTTAATCAAAGTAGGGATTTTTTGTTACTTCAAATCCCTGTAAGAACATTTATTAAGCCAAAGTAAGTGGCATGAACATACTTATATAGAGCCATTAGGTAGTTTCCATATGTTTCGACTACAGCAGCAGTTCCTTTATTTACAGTGTTATTCAAAGCTGTGTTAATAAACCAAGATGGATTCTAGCCCCCCCCCCAGAAAACGGGTGCAGGTAGTGGCCACTCAAGAACCAGAAGCCACTACTTCCCAAACCCCACATACGGCTCCACCAATACTACCGACAGATTTAATGGCCATGATGCAGTCATACATTACAGCGGCCATACCATCAATAACTGAGACAGTGTTGGTATCCCTTAACACTGAAGGATAAGGGACCGGGAAGGCAGAGAATGTACCAGCGGGTACATGTACCTCAGCAGACGGAGACCCTTCCATTGAAAACTCTCAGCAGTCTCAACCCTCTACTGGACCGGTTACACCTGGAGCAGAGGCCTGCCTAAACAATTTCACGGCAACAGCCTCCAACAGTGAATATCCACAGGGCCATGTAAATGTCAAGAACAATTTGACAAAACCAATTGACATTGGGTTAGATGTGAAAATTAAAAACAAAATTGTGTCGGACGAGTATGTGGACATGGGTGTCTTAATGAACCCAGGACAAGACACTAGGGAGAAGTTTACTACTGAGGTGAAGGACGGGTCACTGGCATTAGTGAAAGTGCCATCAACTAAGAAAATGGTGGTTAAATTGCTTCCATGTTTTTGGCGCTATTTATAGCAAACAACACCCAGAATGTGGCCATCAACTTTTTCAATATGCCAGACGGGTTCCAGCTATAGCTGAGGAATCTGGTAATTCCGTAGCTATAACATACGACAAATCATTCCGTTTGTGGCGTGAGCGCGAGCCTGAAGACTGCACCTAGGACCAGTTAAACGTGGCGTTATATCACGAAGCCCTGGCAGATGGCCTTGTATCAAAATTTCGGACTAAACAGGGACAGTCTTTTCGCTTTAACTCAAGCCAAAAGCGGCTCTTTCGGCAAAATCGAAAGCGTATATACTGCCATAGCTTTAACAACAACAAAGGAAGTTGTCAAAGAGGGCAATCGTGTACATATCCCCATATCTGTGAATATTGTGGGTGGAACCACGATAGGACAAAATGTACAAATCCAAAACCGGATGCCACAGGCAAAAACACTCAAAAGCAACCAAACCCAAACACCCCAAACAAGTCAAAACAAGTCTAACAAAGTTCGTACTCAGACAGTTCCCACCCCAATTCGAGTCGATAAGTTGAAGACTTTCTTAAAAGGTTATAAAGATAGAGATTTTTTGGTACAAGGCTTTACAGATGGTTTTCGCATTCCCTTTACAGGGGAAAGAAAACATCGACTTTGTGCTAATTTGCTGTCTGGAAAGGTTCATGAGGACATCTTAAGGTTGAAAATAGCCAAAGAGGTGTTAGCAGGTAGAGTTGGGGGGCCATTTGATAAGTTACCTATGCCAGACCTACAAGTATCTCCCTTGGGTTTAGTTCCAAAAAAAACACCCAATGAATACCGAGTAATCCACCATCTGTTCCCCATCTTTGTATAAAGGGGTTCAAAATATTTGTTTTTATCTTATGTAACAGATACCTTTGTACAAGTTTGTACAAACAAGTAAAGATGATTTTGATGTCGTCATTTATATTTCAAATAAATGACATTGTTTCACTTTCAATCTTTGGTTTCTGTTATGTTTTAACCTTTCTACAAACAGAGCACATCCTCATATATTTTGATGCATGGCTAAAGGGGTTTTACGTACCTGACCCTTCTGCTTCTAAATTAGTTTAGAAATTTTGGATTCCCATTTTTTGGCCCCTAGCATCACCCACGAGAACCAGAAGAACGACACAACTGTATGATGCAGTTTAATTCATTTATCGGCATACTGTATTTGTTACGAAATTGAAAAGGTGCAGCATGTGTGTGTTACGTCATCTTCAATTGAATCTTCGCGTTGAATTTGTACTGGTCCTCACAGCTATTCTAAGGAAACTTGTGAGTGTCTGCGGAGATGGAAAGATTTTGCTGTAACTTTGCCATCTGTGCCTCGGAAAAAGTAGACAACCTGGATTCTAAATCGTCTAGCTTACTGGTAATCAGCATGTATACATGCGACAGAACTTGGTTCTATGAACTCTCCACTGCCTCCTTAACTTTATTAGAAATAGAGATATGAATTTCGGAACCTAGCTCGTCTCCCTCCATTGGTTGGAAATCGCCCGAAACTAAACAAACAGTTTAGAATCAACCGTCCATCCTAATTAGGTGACTAGAAATGACAAATCCGGCAACATCAACGACCCCTATACCCAAGTACACGTGACAGAAGCCTTTTTTAGTGCTAGCGATCGCACTAGGAGAATCGTGTTTTGTTTCCGATATGTGCCAAAATCGACAGCGTATATAATACTGAATATGAAGGTTAGTGCTGCCTGCAAACGTTTCCAGCAAAATAAACCTTTGTGCATTCATGTCATCAGAAATAAAATAAAATACATTTTATAACTACTCCTTACCAAAGATCTACTTGTTTTGAATGTGTAATAAACCATAGTTACATGTAAGCTCAAACAGTCCGGTCCAACAGGCTACGATACATATTTTCTATGTCAACAAAGCAACATAAGCGGAAGCGGTATAGCTTAATAGCGCTTGTATTGGTTAGAATTTTTAAGCCCTTTGGAGACAGATACAGGGCGATACCTCTCTATAACTTCTGAAATGTTAGAAACAAGAACTGAACTTTGACGCTAATGCTGAATTTTTTACTGTTGAATGAAATGATTTTTAGTAATTTGAATGACAGCTTATCAGTAATAAATTAGTTCGCCTGTGGGCTCTTTTTGTTGGTATAAGGTACGGTTGATAGAATGCTGACAAATGCACATTTGTTAAAGTATTGAAAAAATACGTAATTCGAAAAATGGCACAACAGGATCGAGTTCTATTTAATTATTTTTTATTACAGTGACTTTCCTGGCTATTTTCGGAATTGTCACTAGGGTAATTTTGCATTAACCACTCACTCGCCAAATGCGAGCTGATTTCCAAAACTGCAAGTAGCAGGTTATTGTACTTGCTGTTTTAGGCGAGTGACCATGCACTTACAATATGATCGATGTAGGTCTTGAAATGTCTTCGCTTCTTTTTATATTGATAATAATCAGTTTAGGAATTGTTTGTAACATATAATGGTTTTTCCCACGTGTGAATCGGAAGATCAAACAATTTTTCTGATATTTATATTAATATGATATTATCAATTGAATATGAATCATATAAAAATGTATAAATTTACTGGTCACTTACTGTTAAACTTGATTTTGTATCTGTTTTGAGACGTAGGGACAGATATTTCTAGTGTAAAACGTATATGTTGTCAAGAAGGAACTACAGTTATGTAACTCATATTCGACACGGAAAGCCGGACCGGAATTCAGGAATGGAATGAAAACAAGAGAATGTTTCTTAATCTGGAATAAGAATTATTTTTATAGAGATAATCTTTCACTGCTGTTTTTGTCATTTTTACAAATATGCATTGTTTGCAATGAAACACAGGAAATATCTTTAAAAAAGATACTGTTATAGTTCCAATTGCATTTGACAACAACTGAGAAATTGCAAGTAAATTTCTAATTTGTCGAGTTAAAATTTAACCCACTCGCCAAAAATTACCAGTTGCTTAAAATGTTAAATTCTACCCCTGAAAATTGAGAGAAATTATGGCATTTCGGGGGAATTGGGGAAATTCTGTCAGCAAAATACACTGCTAAAAAGATCAGTATTTAAGAACTACCACATTTACTTGAGTTCCTGTCAGTAAAAATATATATATATATATTATTTACTGACAGAAACTCAAGCAACTGTGTTACTACAGATTGTTTTTAAATTTTGATTTAAATTGTAAACAGCGTACAGACAGCAGGAATATTGATTGAAAGTTACTCGTTTCTTGCATTCCACCAGCTTGATTTCCAATGCTTAATTACAGCTGCAAAGCCATTGTAATGTGAAAACGAAGTTTTTAATTATGTACAGACATGTAATCATTATCATTGAATCAGTTGAAATATATCAATGACACGTTTTACACTTTGGCTACATTCACATGCATGAAATTATAGTCAAAAGGTGAAAAATTTAAAACATAATATTCTACTATAGTGAAATCATTGCACTTCGATTATGTCTTCCAGACAAATTTTTATTCGTTTGCATGTTTCGTTATTTGATGCTCAAGCATCCACTGCCCCTTAACAATAATATTTTTTTAGCAAAAGAAAACCGTTCCATGTATATCAGACTTAAATTTCACACTTTTCTTTTCGTTAAATACATGGCAAAACAACATAACACCATATTTATATATAGGGTGCTTTTCAAGTTTCAAGTTATGGTTCAATTGAATGACCTTAATTTATAATGAAGGTCGCAATGGTCAAATATATTTGAAACCTCTGGAATCAAATTGATATGTTGCCCTATTACTTTATTTTAGTCTTCGTTTTAGGATTATAATTAAGTGCGAGTTTGATACTAGGTTCCAACTAATGTAGGCCGATTGGGCCTCTTTTATACGATCATGAAACATATACATGTATGCATCCACCTTCAATTGTGATAAATGCAACTTTTAATTTGAATCACCGTCTATAAACTAGGATTCAGATCATGTTCTATCATATACTATAGACATATACTGCCCAAATTCGTTTGTGTCTTCAGTACTTTGATTTAATATATATGCCAGTCGTAACACATGTTAATCAAATCCTTAACGTAAGATCACATGTATGTAAAGATATTGATTTTTAGGATAAGTACTTATTGTCTCACTCCGTCTTGAAACGGTGAAATTAACCCCGCTATACCCAATTTGTCTCAATCTTGGAAATGTGTCTACTTGTTACATCATTTTCTCCTCCTTTGACTATTCATGTCTTTTGACCCAGTATTTCGAGAACAACATCGATGAGGGTATATAACTGCTTATTTGTGAGTTTTACTGTAAGTTCTACATTTTCGTAGTCATTTCTTTTTTTCATTCAATATTCTGTAAATGTCTCTTCAGCGTGATCAGTGCCTTCTACATGTATAAACCTGAAACAATCGATTGGTTATTGGAGTGAATCATACGTTGACTATTATTGTTTTATTTTATTTTTGCCTAAATTATTTAGGAAGGCAACTGCGACTGAACACATTATATCTAATAGCATCAATATTAGTCCATTTACTATTGTTAATAAGAAGACAGACTATTCATGTCTTTTGTCTTTTATAAACAATGAATTAAATACTGAATTAGAACAGTTAAATATTTACAGTAGAGATATGGAGGAGCAACACCATTAATAAAAATGTTCTTTTCTTTAAACATCAGGAGTGTCTTCTTACCTATTTAAAGTGATACTTGTGCATAACCAATGTTGTTTTACCAATGTAAATCCTACGACTGGACCGGAACGATATTTGGATGTTCTTCCTTGGCAAAACCATTGCTGTCCTTACCGTTGTTACAATTCGGTATTGATTCAGATTCTTTATCACTTCCAGGAGCGTTCACAAATCCAGTAATCTCCCTTTTGAGGTCTTTTGTCTCGGGTCGACTCGTTTGTTTGCTCTCTGAGAGTGATGCAGAGTAAGGTTTACTGGATTGCACTGTCGAATTATTGTTTCCTGATAGAACTGATTTAGCAGAGGAAGACACTGAACTGAGAACACCTTCCACCTCTTTTACATAGGCCTGCACTTTCCCATAAAGTTTGAAACGTTCCCCGTGACGTTTTTTAAGCTTACGCAGTCTGCTTATGGCAAACATTCTCCTCCTTGTAATAGAATCGGCCCATTTTTCAAATTTAACTTTGTCGTGTTCGATTTCTTCCTTCCTTTGTTCGACCATGTACTCAAACGCCTTCCTTTCCTCGTCGGTGATGAACAGCTCTCGATCGTACATATCTAGATCGGCATCATTGATCGGTCCTAGATCACAAAGACCGTTGGATTTGACAGAAGGAGAGTTATTTTCTATTGTTTGCATATTTCCGACAAGTGTTGGTTTAGCTTCCTCGTTTTTTTCTTGGGGACTTTTATTGCTATTGCCATTGTCGTTTTCCTTTAGTTCTGGTTCCAGTTCCGCCACCATAAACGATGATTGCTTTGTAGGACTTTTGTTTTCCTCGCTCTTACTACTTCCATTGTTGACATTCTCATTAGCAGGTTTTGAAGTATTATCATTTTCACTTGATAAAGAGTTTGATGATTCAGATTTTTCTGTTGTTTCATTTGCTATATTTTCGTCATTTGAGGAATAATTTTTAATATCATTTGAGCGTCCCTTCTTTTTGTTTTCATCGTTTCTCGGACTTGCAATCCATGGCTCTGTGACAGACGTGTCCCTAGTTAACTGTCCGTCAAGGGCTGTATCGCTGGAAACCGCCATTCTACCGAATGTACCCGCTCGAACAGTGTTATCCTTACTTCGCTATCAACGCCATTCTGGAAAAACATAAACTGTATTAGTTTCTTCATACTACTGAACAAACATTTCTCTGTCTAGGTTTCCAAAAGTAAACACCGCCATACCCAGAGTTAACTTAATGGTTTTCCTATGACACGCATTGTTCCGTATGAACGGAAAGTATCTTATTGTAACGGTGCAATGGCATGTATTCTCGTTTACCAGGACTACAATAGTTAAAATCCCCGCGGTATGTTTTGAAGCCATTACCTCGGTGTAGCTCCTGTTCTTGTAAGCCTAATACCAACAAGTAGAAAGAAATAAAAAGTTCTTCAAAGAAAATGGTTTTAAAACTGAAAGAAATATGTTGTGTTTACATAGTTCTAGCATTTCGCTTAAGCATAATCATTATCGAAAAACACTGTGATATCACGTTCTGCGTTGCATTAAGCTTATCAGCGCCTCCACAGCGTGTCTAACGCAAAATTGTATGGCAAGAGAAGCACGCTAGCACCTGATCAAAACCAGATTCTGAAAACATTCATTAACCGGGATGCTTATGTAAACAAAATTGTTGGATGGACGGATGTATCAACTCCTTAACAGAATTGTCATCGGGAAAATTATTCATTATTTTCCAGCAAGTCGTGTCTATTGGACCATAAAACCCTGATTTATTTTCTTTATGCTTGTTGTTAACTGTATTATACATGTAGTTTATCTACGTTTCAAACAAACAAAAAACTCTATGATGATGTTAAGTCCCCAAAACAAATGTTTGGGGGACTTATTGGTTTTACTCCGTTTTTTATCCGTCTTTTTCTCCTTTTCCTTCTTCTTCCGCCGTTTGGTTTCCGTGAATGATCTCTGGAACTAATGGACGAATTTCAATGAAACTTAACATATGTATTCGTGAGACACTTCCTGTAAAGAATTAATACGTCTCGTGACGTCATTCAAAATGACTGCCATTTTCTAGGACGCTTCTGATTGATCGAAAACCCGATATTCTCTTATTTCCATGAAAATTAGTATATAGGTGGTGTCTGATATCAACTCACTTGGGTGTACATACAGCCAGTGCTTTCATTTCAGGACTCACAGCTTGCAATCTACAATATATTGCACTACCCGACCATGTACTCATTTACTGCTGGGTAGACTGGAACAAGCAGAGTAAAGTATCTTGTTCAAAGATACAGAGATACACAGTGCGTGCTGTTACTCGAACCAGGTTACGAGTCCGGCATCCTAACACTAGACTACCGTGCCTTCTTAATGATACGTATATGTTGTATTTATTTTGTGGAGAAGTGCATTGAGACACATTTCAATATTTATTGTTTATCACGATACAATAAGCAAGCGAGTCAATACTAGTTTTTTTCTGATAGATTAAAAACTGTGTTTTGAAAGATTTTTTAGCTGTAGCCTGGACTTTCTCTTTGGATTGTTTACTTTGTGATCAGTTCACATATATAACATTGGTTTGTTTACATAGTGTCTCTAAATCTCTTTATCTGGTTATTTCCAGCTTAAAACAAAGACTACATGTCGCTAAAGGGTTCGCTAAGATGTTAACACGAGATAGTTCACTCGGGTGTTACTGTATCAAATGGATTTATTTCAAAACCACTTCTCTGGAACTCAAACATCGGTTTCCACTTCGGGGAGTTCATTTGAACACGCCATGATAATTATTTATTTATGAGTGCACTTTGGAATTGTTGCTTAGCGAAAAGGTCCGGGCCTACATATAGTTCAGTCTTCTCTTCTATTTTATGAATTTGATGTATTTCGTTAAAACTTACAGGAAGTACATGGAACAGCCATAGCTTATCAGTGAAATAGACATTATGACGTGTATACATAATTACCAGCATTGGGAATGCTGGTAATTATGTATACACGTCATAATGTCTATTTCACTGATAAGCTATGGCTGTTCCATGTACTTCCGGTAAGTTTTAACGAAATACATCAAATTCATAAAATGTAATAAATTGCAAAATTTTAAGTTGTTACAGTAACTTAGCAACTAAAATCGATATGTACAATTTTAATATACTTTATATACAATGGGTAGGTAAACCACACTTACCTTCAATATACACATCTTTTGATAAAATAATTCGTCTGTAGAATACGTTGCATATGCATTATGAAGATAAGAAGATGCTAGAGGTATCGAGGTATTTTACAAATATTTCCATATATTGTGTGATTGGGCTTAACAGCATACCCGAGTAAAACAGACTTAACATTTTTATCCAAACAAGCTACAGGTAAAAAATATAAATATAAGTTCACCCTTGGCCTACTGGTAATGCAAATGGAGACGTTAAAATATATTTACATATCTGACCAATGTGACTGTAAAGTAGGTCCACGTAGTTAATTTGAAGAAATTTTAACCTTTTCACAGTTACCTACCAGTCACAGTACAGTGTATAAGTTCTCTTGATTTCAAGATTATCCTGAAAAGTTGTTTCAATGATGTTATTTTACATAATTGAACTCTATAACCCACCAACGCCATCCCTCTACAGCATGACACCCTCATTCGTCCACCATCCCACCACCATCGCCCTTCAACAACCGAACATTCACACTCCTCCACCGCCGCCTCTCCAAAACCCCACACCTACACTCCTCCACTATCCCATCACCAGCACTCTTTTTCATTCTGCTTAACATTAATAAAAATCTACAGGAGGTCTCCGTGATTAGTTATAAATAGCTATAATACATCAATCCTAAATATGATTTCGTATCATTTGTAGACTGGTAAACTTTTCGTTTACCATTATCCCACCACCACCAGCCCCCCAAAATCACACACCTTCACTCCTCCATCATCCCACTACCACCAGCCCTACATAACCCCTCATCCTCACTCATCCTCCATCCCACCACCCCACCCCTTCACAATCCCACACCCTCACTCCCCCACCATTCCAACCCCAATCCCTCCACAACTCAACACCCTCACTCCTCCACAACCCCACCACAGCAAGCCCTCCACAACCCAACACCCTCAATCCTCCACTATCCCACTAACGCCAGCCCTCCACAACCCAACGACCTCGCTCCTCCAATATTCCACCACAGCAAGCCCTCCACAACCCATCATCTTCACTCCTCCACAACCCCACACCCTAACTCCTCAACAACCCCACCACCGCAAGCCCTCCACAACTCCATACCCTCCCTCCTCCACTATCCCACCAGCGCAAGCCCTCCAAAAACCCCACATCCTCCCTCCTCCACAACTCCACCACCGCAAGCTCTCCACAACCCCACACCCTCACTCCTCCACAACCCCATCACCGCTAGCCCTCCACACCCCCACACCCTCCATTCCTCCACTATCCCACCACCGCCAGAACTCTACAAACTCTCACCCTCACTCCTCCACTATCCTAACACCGCCAGCTCTTCACAACATATCTTCTCCACTATCCCAACACCGGCAGACTTCCCAAACCAACATACTCAGACCTCCACCTTCCCAACCCCAACCCCTCCAATGCCCCTCACCCTCACCCCTCCACCATCCAACAACCTCCAGCCTTCGACCACCCCTCAACCTCACTCCTCCACTATCCCACCACAACCAGGCCTCCAAAACCCCTCAACCTCACTCCTCCACCATCCCACCACGGTCAACCCTCCACAACCCCTCCTCCTCACTCATCCACTATCCCACAACCGCCAGCTCTCCACAACCCCACGACCTCGCTCCTCCACTATTCCACCACCGCAAGCCCTCCACAACCCCACACCCTCACTCCTCCACTATCCCACTAACGCCAGCCCTTCACAACCCCACGACCTCGCTCCTCCACTATTCCACCACCGCAAGCCCTCCACAACCCCACACCCTCACTCCTCCGAAACCCCACCACCGTAAGCCCTCCACAACCTCACACCCTCACTCCTCCACAACCCCACCACCGCAAGCCCTCCACAACCCAACACCCTCACTCCTCCACTATCCCACCACCGCAAGCCCTCCACAACCCCACACCCTCCCTCCTCAACAACCCCACCAAAGCAAGCCCTCCACAACCCAACACACTCACTCCTCCACAACCCCACCACCGCAAGCCCTCCAAAACCCCACACCCTCACTCCTCCACAACCCCACCACCACCGCAAGCCCTCAAAAACCCCACACCCTCACTCCTCCACAACCCCATCACCGCAAGCCCTCCACACCCCACATCCTCACTCTTCCACTATCCCACCACCGCAAGCCCTCATAAAACCCCACACCCTCCCTCCTCCACAACCCCACCACCACAAGCCCTCCACAACCCCACATCCTCACTCTTCCACTATCCCACCACCGCAAACCCTCAAAAACCCCACACCCTCACTCCTCCACAACCCCATCACCGCAAGCCCTCCACACCCCACATCCTCACTCTTCCACTATCCCACCACCGCAAGCCCTCATAAAACCCCACACCCTCCCTCCTCCACAACCCCACCACCACAAGCCCTCCACAACCCCACATCCTCGCTCCTCAACAACCCCACCACCGCAAGCCCTCCACAACCCCACACCCTCACTCCTCCACAACCCCACCACCGCTATCCCTCCACAACCCCACACCCTCCATTCCTCCACTATCCCACCACCGCCAGAACTCTACAAACCCTCACCCTCACTCCTCCACTATCCTAACACCGCCAGCTCTTCACAACATATCTTCTCCACTATCCCAACACCGGCAGACTTCCCAAACCAACATACTCAGACCTCCACCTTCCCAACCCCAACCCCTCCAATGCCCCTCACCCTCACCCCTCCACCATCAAACAACCTCCAGCCTTCGACCACCCCTCAACCTCACTCCTCCACTATCCCACCACAACCAGGCCTCCAAAACCCCTCAACCTCACTCCTCCACCATCCCACCACGGTCAACCCTCCACAACCCCTCCTCCTCACTCATCCACTATCCCACAACCGCCAGCTCTCCACAACCCCACGACCTCGCTCCTCCACTATTCCACCACCGCAAGCCCTCCACAACCCCACACCCTCACTCCTCCGAAACCCCACCACAACCAGGCCTCCAAAACCCCTCAACCTCACTCCTCCACCATCCCACCACGGTCAACCCTCCACAACCCCTCCTCCTCACTCATCCACTATCCCACAACCGCCAGCTCTCCACAACCCCACGACCTCGCTCCTCCACTATTCCACCACCGCAAGCCCTCCACAACCCCACACCCTCACTCCTCCACTATCCCACTAACGCCAGCCCTTCACAACCCCACGACCTCGCTCCTCCACTATTCCACCACCGCAAGCCCTCCACAACCCCACACCCTCACTCCTCCGAAACCCCACCACCGTAAGCCCTCCACAACCTCACACCCTCACTCCTCCACAACCCCACCACCGCAAGCCCTCCACAACCCAACACCCTCACTCCTCCACTATCCCACCACCGCAAGCCCTCCACAACCCCACACCCTCCCTCCTCAACAACCCCACCAAAGCAAGCCCTCCACAACCCAACACACTCACTCCTCCACAACCCCACCACCGCAAGCCCTCCAAAACCCCACACCCTCACTCCTCCACAACCCCAGCACCACCGCAAGCCCTCAAAAACCCCACACCCTCACTCCTCCACAACCCCATCACCGCAAGCCCTCCACACCCCACATCCTCACTCTTCCACTATCCCACCACCGCAAGCCCTCATAAAACCCCACACCCTCCCTCCTCCACAACCCCACCACCACAAGCCCTCCACAACCCCACATCCTCACTCTTCCACTATCCCACCACCGCAAACCCTCAAAAACCCCACACCCTCACTCCTCCACAACCCCATCACCGCAAGCCCTCCACACCCCACATCCTCACTCTTCCACTATCCCACCACCGCAAGCCCTCATAAAACCCCACACCCTCCCTCCTCCACAACCCCACCACCACAAGCCCTCCACAACCCCACATCCTCGCTCCTCAACAACCCCACCACCGCAAGCCCTCCACAACCCCACACCCTCACTCCTCCACAACCCCACCACCGCTATCCCTCCACAACCCCACACCCTCCATTCCTCCACTATCCCACCACCGCCAGAACTCTACAAACCCTCACCCTCACTCCTCCACTATCCTAACACCGCCAGCTCTTCACAACATATCTTCTCCACTATCCCAACACCGGCAGACTTCCCAAACCAACATACTCAGACCTCCACCTTCCCAACCCCAACCCCTCCAATGCCCCTCACCCTCACCCCTCCACCATCAAACAACCTCCAGCCTTCGACCACCCCTCAACCTCACTCCTCCACTATCCCACCACAACCAGGCCTCCAAAACCCCTCAACCTCACTCCTCCACCATCCCACCACGGTCAACCCTCCACAACCCCTCCTCCTCACTCATCCACTATCCCACAACCGCCAGCTCTCCACAACCCCACGACCTCGCTCCTCCACTATTCCACCACCGCAAGCCCTCCACAACCCCACACCCTCACTCCTCCGAAACCCCACCACAACCAGGCCTCCAAAACCCCTCAACCTCACTCCTCCACCATCCCACCACGGTCAACCCTCCACAACCCCTCCTCCTCACTCATCCACTATCCCACAACCGCCAGCTCTCCACAACCCCACGACCTCGCTCCTCCACTATTCCACCACCGCAAGCCCTCCACAACCCCACACCCTCACTCCTCCACTATCCCACTAACGCCAGCCCTTCACAACCCCACGACCTCGCTCCTCCACTATTCCACCACCGCAAGCCCTCCACAACCCCACACCCTCACTCCTCCGAAACCCCACCACCGTAAGCCCTCCACAACCTCACACCCTCACTCCTCCACAACCCCACCACCGCAAGCCCTCCACAACCCAACACCCTCACTCCTCCACTATCCCACCACCGCAAGCCCTCCACAACCCCACACCCTCCCTCCTCAACAACCCCACCAAAGCAAGCCCTCCACAACCCAACACACTCACTCCTCCACAACCCCACCACCGCAAGCCCTCCAAAACCCCACACCCTCACTCCTCCACAACCCCACCACCACCGCAAGCCCTCCACAACCCTACACCCTGGCTCCTCCACAACCCCAACACCACAAGCCTTCCACAACCCCACACCCTCCCTCCTCCACTATCCCACCACCGCCAACCCTCTACAACCCTCACTCCTCCACTATCCCACACCGACAGACCTCTACAAACCCTCACACTCACTCCTCCACTATCCCAACACCGCCAGCTCTTCACAACATATCTTATCCACTATCTCAACACCACCAGACCTTCCAAACCAACATACTCAGACCTCCACCTTCCCAACCCCAACCCCTCCAATGCCCCTCACCCTCACTCCTCCACCATCCCACCACCGTCAAACCTCCACAACCCCTCCCCCTCACTGATCCACTATCCCACTAACCCCAGCCCTCCACAACCACACGACCTCGCTCCTCCACTATTCCACTACCGCAAGCCCTCCACAACCCCACACCCTTCCTCCTCCATAACCCACAACCGCAAGCCCTCCACAACCCCAGACCCTCCCTCCTCCACAACGCCACACCCTCACTCCTCCACTATCCAACCACCGCCAGCCCTCTGCAACATACTCAGACCTCCACCTTCCCAACCCCAACCCCTCCAAAGCCCCTCACCCTCACTCCTCCAACATCCCCCAACCGCCAGCCCTCCACAACCCGACGACCTCGCTCCTCCACTATTTCACCATTGCAAGCCCTCCACAACCCCACACTCTCACTACTCCACCATCCCACCATCACCAGCCCTCCACAACCCCACACCCTCACTCCTCCACTATCCCACCACCGCAACCCCTCCACAACCCCACACCCTCCCTCCTCCACAACCCCACCAAAGCAAGCCCTCCACAACCAAACATCCTCACTCCTTCACATTCCCACCACCGCCAGCCCTTCACAACCCCACACCTTATCTTCTCAACTATCCCAACACCGCCAGACCTCGAAAAACCCCACACCCTCCCTCCTCCACAACCCCATCACCACAAGCCCTCCACAACCCTACACCCTCGCTCCTCAACAACCCCACCACCGCAAGCCCTTCACACCCCCACACCCTCACTCATCCACTATCTCACCACCGCATGCCCTCCAAAATCCCCACACCCTCACTCCTCCACAACCCCACAACCACAAGCCCTCCAAAACCCTACACCCTCGCTCCTCAACAACCCCACCACCGCAAGCCCTCCACAACCCAACACCCTCACTCCTCCACAACCCCAACACCGCAAGCCCTCCACAACCCCAAACCCTTCCTCCTTCACTATCCCACCACCGCCAGCCCTTTACAACACCACACCCTCACTCCTCCACTATCCCACCACCGCCAGACCTCTACAAACCCTCACCCTCACTCCTCCACTATCCCATCACCGCCAGCTCTTCACAACATATATTCTCCACTATCCCAACACCACCAGACCTCCCAAACCAACATACTCAGACCTCCACATTCCCAACCCTAACCCCTTCAATGCCCCTCAACCTCACTCCTCCACCATCCCACCACCGTCAACCCTCCACAACCCCTCCCCCTCATTCATCCACTATCCCACAACCGCCAGCCCTCTACAACCCCACACCCTCACTCCTCCACTATCCCACTAAAGCCAGCCCTCCACAACCCCACGACCTCGCTCCTCCACTTTTCCACCACCGCAAGCCCTCTACAACCCCACACCATTCCTCCTCCATTACCCCACAACCGCAAGCCCTCCACAACCCCAGACCCTCCATCCTCCACAACCCCACACCCTCAATCCTCCACTATCCAACCACCGCCAGCCCTCTACAACCCCTCACCAACACTCCTCCAATATTCCAGTCCCCGCCAGCCCTCCACAACATATCTTCTCATCTATCCAAACACCGCCAGACCTCCAAAACCAACATACTCAGACCTCCACCTTCCCAACCCCAACCCCTCCAAAGCCCCTCACCCACACTCCTCCATTATCCCCCAACCGCCAGACCTCCACAACCCCACTAACACCAGCGCTCCATAACCCTACGACCTCGCTCCTCCACTATTTCACCACTGCAAGCCCTCCACAACCCCACACCCTCACTACTCCACCATCCCACGTCCACCAGCCCTCCACAACCCCACACCCTCACTCCTCCACTATTTCACCACTGCAAGCCCTCCACAACCCCACACCCTCACTACTCAACAATCCCACCACCACCAGCCCTCCACAACCCCACACCCTCACTCCTCCACTATCCCACTAACACCAGCCCTCCACAACCCCAAGTCTTCCCTCCTCCACCATCCCACCACCACCAACCATCCAAAACCCCACACCTTCACTCATCCACCATCCCACCACCGCCAACCATCCACAACCCCACACCCTCACTCCTCCACAACCCCACCACCGCCAACCATCCACAACCCCACACCCTTCCTCCTCCATAACCCCACAACCGCAAGCCCTCCACAACACCACACCCTCACTTCTCCATAACCCCACCACCGCAAGCCCTCTACAACCCCTCACCAACACTCCTCCAATATTCCAGTCCCCGCCAGCCCTCCACAACATATCTTCTCATCTATCCAAACACCGCCAGACCTCCCAAACCAACATACTCAGACCTCCACCTTCCCAACCCCAACCCCTTCAAAGCCCCTCACCCTCACTCCTCCATCATCCCCAAACCGCCAGCCCTCCACAACCCCACTAACACCAGCCCTTCACAACCCGACGACCTCGCTCCTCCACTATTTCACCACTGCAAGCCCTCCACAACCCTACACCCTCACTACTCCACCATCCCACCACCACCAGCCCTTCACAACCCCACAGCCGCCTCAGTCCTCCACTATCCCACTAACACCAGCCCTCCACACACAACCCCAAGACCTCCCTCTTCCACCATCCCACCATCCCACCACCACAAACCATCCACAACCCCACAACCTCACTCATCCACCATCCCGCCACCGCCAACCATCCACAACCCCACACCCTCACTCCTCCACAACCCCACCACCGCAAGCCCTCCACAACCCCACACCCTTCCTCCTCCATAACCCCTCCACCGCAAGCCCTCCACAACCCCACACCCTCACTCCTCCACTATCTCACCACCGCAAGCCCTCCACAACCCCACACCCTCACTCCTCCAAAACCCCACCACCACAAGCCCTCCACAACCCTACACCCTCGCTCCTCCACAACCCCAACACCCCAAGCCTTCCACAACCCCACACCCTCTCTCCTCCATTATCCCACCACCGCCAGCCCTCTACAACCCCAAACCCTCACTCCTCCACTATCCCATCACCGCAACCCCTCTACAACACCTCATCCTCACTCCTCCACTATCCCAACACCGCCAGCTCTTCACAACATATCTTCTCCACTATCCCAACACCACCAGACCTCCCAAACCAACATACTGAGACCTCCACATTCCCAACCCCAACCCCTCCAATGCCCCTCACCCTCACTCCTCCACAATCCCACCACCGTCAACCCTCCACAACCCCTCCGCCTCACTCATTCACTATCCCACTAATGCCAGCCCTCCACAACCCCAAGACCTCGCTCCTCCACTATTCCACCACCGCAAGCCCTCCACCACCCACTAACACCAGCCCTCCACAACCCCAAGACCTCCCTCCTCCACCATCCCACCACCACCAACCATCCAAAACCCCACACCTTCACTCATCCACCATCCCACCACCGCCAACCATCCACAACCCCACACCCTCACTCCTCCACAACCCCACCACTGCAAGCCCTCCACAACCCCACACCCTCACTTCTCCACAACCCCACCACCGCAATCCCTCTACAACCCCTCACCAACACTCCTCCAATATTCCAGTCCCCGCCAGCCCTCCACAACATATCTTCTCATCTATCCAAACACCGCCAGACCTCCCAAACAAACATACTCAGACCTCCACCTTCCCAACCCCAACCCCTCCAAAGCCCCTCACCCTCACTCCTCCATCATCCCCCAACCGCCAGCCCTCCACAACCCCACTAACACCAGCCCTTCACAACCCGACGACCTCGCTCCTCCACTATTTCACCACTGCAAGCCCTCCACAACCCTACACCCTCACTACTCCACCATCCCACCACCACCAGCCCTCCAAAACCCCACAGCCTCAGTCCTCCACTATCCCACTAACACCAGCCCTCCACACACAACCCCACGACCTCCCTCCTCCACCATCCCACCACCACAAACCATCCACAACCCCACAACCTCACTCATCCACCATCCCGCCACCGCCAACCATCCACAACCCCACACCCTCACTCCTCCACAACCCCACCACCGCAAGCCCTCCACAACCCCACACCCTTCCTCCTCCATAACCTCTCCATCGCAAGCCCTCCACAACCCCACACCCTGACTCGAGAGGGGTAGCTATACTATGGAAAAATAATCTACCAATTGATATTTCTGAAAACAAATGCGATGACAATGGCAGGCTACTCACATGCATAATAAAGTCTGACAACACAAGATATAACTTGGTAAATATTTATTCACCTAATAAAGGGACTGAAAGAAAATTATTCTTTAAATTGCTGACTGCATTTATAGAAAATCATGACATTAGAAATATTATCATGGGCGATTTCAACTGTGTAATGGACGGTATTAAAGACCGAGTCCCAATTCAAAAGAAACACGATTCTGGATATAAAGAACTATGTTCGCTTCCGCAAAATGTCAAGTTGAAGACATATGGCGCGAACGAAACACAGACTTGAAACAATACACATTTGAACGCGGACAATATAAATCACGAATAGACCTCATATTTACACCAAAAACTATGAACTCTGCAGTAAATGAAATAAAAATAAGAAACTGCCCATACAGTGATCACAATCGTTTGACAATAAAACTGAGATTAAATGAAATAGAAAGGGGACCAGGTACATGGAAAATGAGCAATATAACTTATTGAAGATAATATTTTCAACAACACATTACAAGCTTGCTGGGCACAATGGATAATGGAAAAAGACCAAAATAGTATCTGTGACTGGTGGGAACTAACCAAAGTAAAAATCAAAAGTTTAGCAATGGAAATAGGAAAAAAACTCAACACAACAGAAAAAAAACTCAAATCAATGGAAAAAGAACTTCAAATGCTTTCTGAACAGAATGACAATAGTACCAGCACCAATGATAAAATAAATCTCTTAAAAAATAGAATAAAACAGGTGTATGATAATAGAACAAGAGCATCTAGGGTCAGATCAAGAACACAAATCTTTGAAGAAAATGAGAAATCTACAAAATACTTCTATGGTCTTGAAAAGTTGAATGCAGAAAATAAACAGTGGTTTAAAATAAAAGGGGAAGATGGTAATTTTAAAAACAGGAATAAAAAATATACTTAATGAACAGACAAAATTTTACTCTAAACTCTTTAACACTGAGGGATGGGACAAAGACAGTGCCAATCAACTAACACAATGTATTGAAAATAAACTATCAGATGAAGAGAAAAATGATATGGACAGGCCGGTGTCCACTGAAGAAATAATTCATGCAATATCAATGTTAAAAAACAATGAATCTCCAGGAGAAGATGGAATCACTGCAGAATTTTGCAAAAAGTACTGGTGGTTAATTAAAAATGAAATAATCCAACTTATAGATACAATTTTCAAAAATAACAAACTTACTGACTCTCAAACTAAGGGTACAATCAAATTATTATTTAAGAAAGGGGAAAGGGAAGATATAAAAAACTGGAGGCCGTTGACATTACTCAACACAGACTACAAAATAATAGCAAAAATATTAGCTAACAGACTCAAAACAACACTCGACAAATTAATACATACTGATCAGAAAGGATTTGTGCCTGGAAGGAACATTATGGATGCTAATCGTCAGATTCAAGACATAATTGATTATTGTGAATCAGAAAACCAAGAAGGTAGTATTATCTTTCTTGATCAAACAAAAGCCTTTGACAGAATTGAATGGGATGGATATTAAAAACTATGAAAGAATTTAACTTTGGCAATATTTTCTGTGATTGGATAGAAATGCTTCTAAAAAATTCAAAAACATGTATACAAACGAATGGATTTACATCTTCATACTTCAATATTTCAAGATCTGCGCGTCAAGGTTGTCCAATAGCTCCGATGTTGTATATAATTCAGGCAGAACCGCTAGCCTGCACTGTACTTTAAGAGCAAATGAAAATATAAAGGGAATTCAATTGCCAGGTATAAATCAAATTGAAACTAAACTCAACATGTTTGCTGACGACACTCAGTTATTTAACAGAACAGAACAGTCAATAATAAAAGCCTTTGAAATACTGTCAGTGTATGAAAAAGCATCTGGATCAAAAATTAATTATGATAAGACAGAAGCAATATATCTTGGTGCATGGAAAAATAAAACACCTTCTTTCAAACAAGAGATCCCAGAGGGATCTTGGCGCCCACCATCAAATGATCTAAGTTTGTTTTTTTGAAAGATGGTTCTTTTCTCTTCTTTCGATTGTCTCTTAGGTGTTGATTAAGTGTGAGCAGAGACTCTGGTGGGACACAGATGCATTTTTTTGTTTTTTTTTGTGAATTACATTGTCGTTTCCTTATTCTTAGCATAGCTAGGCACCAGGAGGAACCTACATATGAAATTTGTGAAAGTTCCCTTCAGTATATTCTCAGAAATAGGGATAACAAACTTCAATTGTCAAAATCCAAGATGGCTGCCTGTCGGCCATGTTGTTTTCCGATCTGTCCAAAAATGGAATATGCACAACTAGGGACCAAGGTGAACCAACAAATGAAATTTGAGAAAGATACCTTCAGTACTTTCTTAGAAATAGCGATAACAAACTTCAATTGTCAAAATCCAAGATGGCTGCCTGTCGGCCATATTGTTTTCTGATCTGTCCCAAAATGGAATATACACAACTAGGGACCAAGGTGAACCAACACATGAAATTTGAGAAAGATACCTTCAGTAATTTCTGAGAAATAGCCATAACGAACTTCAATTGTCAAAATCCGAGATGGCTGCCTGTCGGCCATGTTGTTTTTGGATTGGTCCCAAAATGCAATATGCATAACTACACACCAAGGGGAACCTACACATGAAATTTGAGAAAGATCCATTCAGTACATTCTCAGAAATAGCGATAACAAAGTTCAACTGTCAAAATCCAAGATGGCTGCCTGTCGGCCATGTTGTTTTCGGATTGGTCCAAAAATGCAATATGTATAACTAGGCACCAAGGGGAACCTACACATGAAATTTGAGAAAGATCCATTCAGTACATTCTCAGAAATAGGGATAACAAAGTTCAAATGTCAAAATCCAAGATGGCTGCCTGTCGGCCATCTTGAATTCAGATCGGTCCCAAAATGGAATATGCACAACTAGGGACCAAGGTGAACCAACACATGAAATTTGAGAAAGATCCATTCAGTACATTCTCAGAAATAGGGATAACAAAGTTCAAATGTCAAAATCCGAGATGGCTGCCTGTCGGCCATCTTGAATTCAGATCGGTCCCAAAATGGAATATACAGAACTAGGGACCAAGGTGAACCAACACATGAAATTTGAGAAAGATACCTTCAGTACTTTCTTAGAAATAGCGATAACAAACTTCAATTGTCAAAATCCAAGATGGCTGCCTGTCGGCCATGTTGTTTTTGGATTGGTCCCAAAATGCAATATGCATAACTACACACCAAGGGGAACCTACACATGAAATTTGAGAAAGATCCATTCAGTACATTCTCAGAAATAGCGATAACAAAGTTCAACTGTCAAAATCCAAGATGGCTGCCTGTCGGCCATGTTGTTTTCGGATTGGTCCCAAAATGCAATATGCATAACTAAGCACCAAGGGGAACCTACACATGAAATTTGAGAAAGATCCATTCAGTACATTCTCAGAAATAGGGATAACAAAGTTCAAATGTCAAAATCCAAGATGGCTGCCTGTCGGCCATCTTGAATTCAGATCGGTCCCAAAATGGAATATGCACAACTAGGGACCAAGGTGAACCAACACATGAAATTTGAGAAAGATCCATTCAGTACATTCTCAGAAATAGGGATAACAAAGTTCAAATGTCAAAATCCAAGATGGCTGCCTGTTGGCCATCTTGAATTCAGATCGGTCCCAAAATGGAATATGCACAACTAGGGACCAAGGTGAACCAACACATGAAATTTGAGAAAGATCCATTCAGTACATTCTCAGAAATAGGGATAACAAGAATTGTTTACGGACGGACTAACGGACGGACTGACGGGCGGACGGACGACGGACCACGGACGCAGGGCGATTTGAATAGCCCACCATCTGATGATGGTGGGCTAAAAAATTAAATGGTCAAAAACTGCAGTTAAAACTTTAGGGAGTGTTTCATGGAAGGATAACTGATGATGATAAAATATGGAGTGAAAAGATAACAAAAATAAAAAATTGTTTGCAGGTTTGGAAAACTAGAAATCTCACTATAACCGGGAAAATACTGATAATTAAATCTTTAATCCTGTCAGTAATTAGATTTGAAATTGAAACTCGAGGAGTACCATCAAAATATGCTAAAGAGATAAATTCTATTCTATGGGAATATATTTGGGATGGGAAAAACAATCAACTGGATAGAAAAGTATGTTGTAATGATATTGGGAAAGGGGGAATGGGGATGATAAATTTAGAATCTTTTATTGAAACTTTATACATTAAAACAATTTATAGAATTATACATTCAGAGCCACAAAGTTGGAACCAGATTGGCAGATTCTACTTACAACAGCTAGATCATAAATATAATACTGAATAATTCATATGCAAATGCTCGGACATAAAAGAAATAAATCTCAATAAATTTTCAAAATTTTACAAAACGGCCATATTAGCCTGGGCTAAAATGCAAGCAAAGATGCCAATAAAGACAATATTAGATGTGCTCGATCAAAATCTATGGGGTAATATACATTTACAAGTAAACAAAAGACCACTTATGACACAATCATTCGCAATGAGTGGTATTAATAAAATAAAAGATATATGGGACAAAATCAACAAAAAATTTATAGACAGCAACATATAACTTGCTACACTTATCAACAAACAAAACTGGATTGCCGAATACTCAAAAGTAAAAAAAGCAATAACTGGAACTTTAACTGAGAAACTTAAGAAAGATTCATATATATTAATACAGCCACGCAACACAAAACATGTGCTAGATAACAATTTGTGCTTTGGTAATTATAAAAATAATGTGTTTCAACCAGTGCAAAAACTAAAGGAATCTGCAATACAAAATATTTTACAACCATACACTAAACCAAAAGCAGAAGAGAAATGGGAAAATTATTTACAAAAAGACATTCCTTGGGATCTTATATGGAAGCAACAAAAACAATTACCAATATCATTGAAAATAAAAGAATTCCAGTGGAAGTGTTTACATAGGATTGTATATACAGAATATAAACTACAAATAATGAACCGTTCAGATGGAAAGTGCCACCTATGTAACAATGAAGTAGAAACACTACCCCACCTATTTTATCACTGTACGTTAACGTTCAGTACACAACTAATCCAACTCGCTAAGTGCAATATCATCGACAAAATTCACGACATAAGAATATCACTAAACGAAGAAAACATGATTATCGGTGAATCAAATGAAACCGAAACTGAGGTCCACCTACTAACAAATTTATTAATTATCTGTATTAAATGGACAATATGGAAAGTAAGAAATATAATCAAGTACCAACGCAAACAACTGTCAACTAATGCTGCGTTTCAAATTTTGAAAAACATAATCCGTACTGAACTGCAGTCCCATAGTATACTCCTATAACATAAGAGGCCGCTGGTCGGCTTTTTTATTATCGGATATGATTTTGCCGACTGCGACCTCGTTACACGGCGCCTGTCAAAAAATATCTCGCCGTGTTAAACCTCGAACATTGTTGGAGTATCCCATAGTAGAAACCTCAAACCTAATTTTAAACTACTCGCGAACATTCTTTAACGACAATTTATAATTATATACAGGTCATATCCGACAAGACTGGGTATATTACAAAACTCAGTATTTACATCTTATTGTACAGACACAACGATAATATTACCCGATAACTTGCGTACTTTGTACGTAGATGCTAAATGTCAACCCGCAGGAGGTGGTAACTCGCGAGGCGAGGATATAAAGACACGCCCATAAATTAAGTACCGCCTACAGCACTATTTTGCAAGTGAGGTAAGAAAAGCGCCTCAGACTGCTGTAGGCATATCGTTCTTACTTTCTGTTGTTCTGCAACGTACATGTGGAGTGGATTGATGTCCGTTTCACAACTGACTTATTCGGTTTTCCAGCAGACGAACGAGTTAACTAAGTACCCGTTCGCTTATACATTTAATTTTTGGCTTTCAAAATGTCAAAGTGTGGTGTTAACTTTACAGTAGGGCCAGGGAAACTCGGGCTGCTAAAATTAGGTATTTAGGTCACCGTCATATAATCGCGATCGTTCTGAGCAAACTGTTTTTTTATTGTTACAAGTTCCCGTGGTCATACATCATTGCATATCAGTTGTGTTGCATATAATAATAGTAAAATAATTGTGTTTTATTTGATTTGATTTTCCAGACTACACTACAGTGGTGGCCATCATATAATCTATATGAATACAAATGATCGGACATAAAATTACTTTTCGCAATGATAAAATACCAATTAACAATATTTTCTAGTTAAGCTATATCCACTTATTACTGGGTAGTATAGGTTATACCGAGCAGGTACATGAGGTATAAAGTTTGGGTAACCATGCATGAAAGTGAGGTACAGGTGATATAATAATTATATTGGTACTATAGGACATGTACAATTGTAGATGAGAAATCAAACAAAGATTTGGTAACAACTGGGGTGATGTACAGGTAATATGGGTTATGTGGGACAGAAAGTGAGTTACAAACATTGGGTAACCACCGAGGTGAGGTTCAGGTAATATGGGTTATACAGGACAAGTAAGGTACAGATAATATGGGTTATACAGGACAAGTAAGAGAGTTACAAACATTGGGTAACCACCGAGGTGAGGTACAGGTAATATAGGCTATACGGGACATGTAAGTGAGGTACAAACATTGGGTAACCACCGAGGTGAGGTACAGGTAATATGGGTTATACAGGACATGTAAGTGAGTTACAAACATTGGGTAACCACCGAGGTGAGGTACGGGTAATATGGGTTATAAAGGACATGTAAGTGAGTTACAAACATTGGGTAACCACCGAGGTGAGGTTCAGGTAATATGGGTTATACAGGACAAGTAAGGTACAGATAGTATGGGTTATACAGGACAAGTAAGAGAGTTACAAATATTGGGTAACCACCGAGGTGAGGTACAGGTAATATAGGCTATACGAGACATGTAAGTGAGTTACAAACATTGGGTAACCACCGAGGTGAGGTACAGGTAATATAGGCTATACGGGACATGTAAGTGAGGTACAAACATTGGGTAACCACCGAGGTGAGGTACAGGTAATATGGGTTATACAGGACATGTAAGTGAGTTACAAACATTGGGTAACCACCGAGGTGAGGTACGGGTAATATGGGTTATAAAGGACATGTAAGTGAGTTACAAACATTGGGTAACCACCGAGGTGAGGTACAGGTAATATGGGCTATACGGGACATGTAAGTGAGTTACTAACATTGGGTAACCACCGAGGTGAGGTACAGGTAATATGGGCTGTACAGGACATGTAAGTGAGTTACAAACATTGGGTAACCACCGAGGTGAGGTACAGGTAATATAGGCTATACGGGACATGTAAGTGAGTTACAAACATTGGGTAACCACCGAGGTGAGGTACAGGTAATATGGGTTATACAGGACAAGTAAGTGAGTTACAAACATTGGGTAACCACCGAGGTGAGGTACAGGTAATATGGGTTATACAGGACAAGTAAGAGAGTTACAAACATTGGGTAACCACCGAGGTGAGGTACAGGTAATATGGGTTATACAGGACAAGTAAGAGAGTTACTAACGTTGGGTAACCACCGAGGTGAGGTACAGGTAATATGGGTTATACAGGACAAGTAAGAGAGTTACAAACATGGGTAACCACCGAGGTGAGGTACAGGTAATATGGGTTATACAGGACAAGTAAGAGAGTTACAAACGTTGGGTAACCACCGAGGTGAGGTACAGGTAATATGGGTTATACAGTACAAGTAAGAGAGTTACAAACATTGGGTAACCACCGAGGTGAGGTACAGGTAATATGGGTTATACAGGACATGTAAGTGAGTTACAAACATTGGGTAACCACCGAGGTGAGGTACAGGTAATATAGGCTATACGGGACATGTAAGTGAATTACAAACATTGGGTAACCACCGAGGTGAGGTTCAGGTAATATGGGTTATGAGGGACAAGTAAGAGAGTTACAAACATTGGGTAACCACCGAGGTGAGGTACGGGTAATATGGGTTATAAGGAACAAGTAAGAGAGTTACAAACATTGGGTAACCACCGAGGTGAGGTACAGGTAATATGGGTTATACAGGACAAGTAAGTGAGTTACAAACATTGGGTAACCACCGAGGTGAGGTACGGGTAATATGGATTATACAGGACATGTAAGTGAGTTACAAACATTGGGTAACCACCGAGGTGAGGTACGGGTAATATGGGTTATAAAGGACATGTAAGTGAGTTACAAACATTGGGTAACCACCGAGGTGAGGTACAGGTAATATGGGCTATACGGGACATGTAAGTGAGTTACTAACATTGGGTAACCACCGAGGTGAGGTACAGGTAATATGGGCTGTACAGGACAAGTAAGAGTTTTACAAACATTGGGTAACCACCGAGGTGAGGTACAGGTAATATACATTCTTGTAGGCTATACGGGACATGTAAGTGAGTTACAAACATTGGGTAACCACCGAGGTGAGGTACAGGTAATATGGGCTGTACAGGACAAGTAAGAGTTTTACAAACATTGGGTAACCACCGAGGTGAGGTACAGGTAATATACATTCTTGTAGGCTATACGGGACATGTAAGTGAGTTACAAACATTGGGTAACCACCGAGGTGAGGTACAGGTAATATGGGTTATACAGGATAAGTAAGTGAGTTACAAACATTGGGTAACCACCGAGGTGAGGTACAGGTAATATGGGTTATACAGGACAAGTAAGAGAGTTACTAACGTTGGGTAACCACCGAGGTGAGGTACAGGTAATATGGTTTATACAGGACAAGTAAGAGAGTTACAAACGTTGGGTAACCACCGAGGTGAGGTACAGGTAATATGGGTTATACAGGACAAGTAAGAGAGTTACAAACATTGGGTAACCACCGAGGTGAGGTACAGGTAATATGGGTTATACAGGACATGTAAGTGAGTTACAAACATTGGGTAACCACCGAGGTGAGGTACAGGTAATATGGGTTATACGGGACAAGTAAGAGAGTTACAAACATTGGGTAACCACCGAGGTGAGGTACAGGTAATATAGGCTATGCGGGACATGTAAGTGAGTTACAAACATTGGGTAACCACCGAGGGGAGGTACAGGTAATATGGGTTATACAGGACATGTAAGTGAGTTACAAACATTGGGTAACCACCGAGGTGAGGTACAGGTAATATGGGTTATACAGGACATGTAAGTGAGTTACAAACATTGGGTAACCACCGAGGTGAGGTACGGGTAATATGGGTTATAAAGGACATGTAAGTGAGTTACAAACATTGGGTAACCACCGAGGTGAGGTACAGGTAATATGGGCTATACGGGACATGTAAGTGAGTTACTAACATTGGGTAACCACCGAGGTGAGGTACAGGTAATATGGGCTGTACAGGACAAGTAAGAGTTTTACAAACATTGGGTAACCACCGAGGTGAGGTACAGGTAATATGGGTTATACAGGACAAGTAAGTGAGTTACAAACATTGGGTAACCACCGAGGTGAGGTACAGGTAATATGGGTTATACAGGACAAGTAAGAGAGTTACAAACATTGGGTAACCACCGAGGTGAGGTACAGGTAATATGGGTTATAAGGGACAAGTAAGTGAGTTACTAACATTGGGTAACCACCGAGGTGAGGTACAGGTAATATGGGTTATAAGGGACAAGTAAGAGAGTTACTAACATTGGGTAACCACCGAGGTGAGGTAAAGGTAATATAGGCTATACGGGACATGTAAGTGAGTTACAAACATTGGGTAACCACCGAGGTGAGGTATAGGTAATATGGGTTATACGGGACAAGTAAGAGAGTTACAAACATTGGGTAACCAACGTGGTGAGGTACAGGTGATATAGGCTATACGGGACATGTAAGTGAGTTATGTATATGGTCTGTGATGCCATACATGAAAATCATGTGATTGACTGGAAAAACTCCAAAGTACTTGAGGAGACAACTGATTTAAAAAGCTATTTTGATACGTTGCAGTGCTAAATCGAGATGAGGGGGCTCACAGACTCTCGCACATCTTTAACCAGGTCTTAAACAAAGCGTATGTGAATCGAATCATCTATGTAGAATACTATTGTACATACTCGTAACAGCGTAGACGAAATGGCCAATTTGTCGTTATCAACTCGTACACAATTTACAGCTACAGTATACAATGAAGGTGTGCATACGCTTAGCTGGTCATTAGGTGTGTAAAATAATACTTTACTTTACATCCTGAAAAAATGTTTACAAGACACTCTGGTATTGACAAGGAGAACTAAATAATATAAAAAAATAATATTATTAGTCAATGTCACTCATTTGAACTACCTTTGTAGTCCTTCAACCCAGCATGCTACTGGTCCAACATCAGTTCCTTGGACCTGCTAGTCATTGAGAGGAAGCTCCTATTTAGACATTTGACCCATGCGACCTAAAAGGTGCGTATAGGTCATTCATTCGAATCGAGTTGTGGAGAGGTCACTCATTTGAACAAACACAGAAGCTCCTCATGCCAGCATGCTACAGGCCATATATCAGTAACCAACGGCTTTTGGTTATTGAGAAGACGTCGCTTGAAGATTTTTATATATTTGACTCATGTGACCTTGAAAATGTGTCAGATTCTTACACTTGGTAATCCCTCATCAAAACATACTACAGACTAAATATTAAGTAACAGCGTTTTTTTGTTATTGATAAGAAGTTACTAGAAGATTTTAAGACACTTGGCATCTATGACTTCAAAAGTGGTTTTAGAAGGTTATTCATTTAAACAAACTTGCATTGGTAGCCCCTCATTCTAGCATGCAACAGGCCTAATGTCAGTTGCCAAGACCTGTTTTTGTTTCTGAGATGTTATTGAAATAATTTAAAATATTTGACCCCTGTGACCTTTACAATGGGTCATGGTCATTAACTTGCACAAACCCGGTAGTTTTTTATCCCGACATACTTCAGGCCCAATATCAATACTCTGGGCCTTTTGGTTATTGAGATGAAGTCCTTTGAAGTAAAATATTTACGCCAGCCGATGGACGGATGGAGGAACGACGGACGCTGCACCATCGTAATAGCTCACTTGCTCTTTGGGGAGTCGAGCTAAAAAAACAAACCTTACTTTTAGTACCATAGTATGCATTTTCTGTTTCATCTTGTGTGTTCACTAATAAAATTAGGTTTTAATATTTCTATGATCAACAAGAGGACGGTCATCTGGCTATAAAGACAGTCACCTATAGCATTTGTGTTGGTTATTGCGAAGTTGTTTAAAAATATTAATAAATTTGACCTTTGTGAGGACCAATACACAAACTTGGTATCACTTCATCGAAGTATACTAGCACCAAAACATCAGTACCCTGAGCCTTTCTGTTAATGAAAAGAAGTTGCTGGAAGATTTTTAACACATTTGACACCTATGACCTTGAACGTTGGTCAATGTCGTTCATTTGAACAAAATACATTATACCTGCTTAATACCAGTACCCTTGGTCTTTGGGTAATTGAGAAGTTGATTGAAGATTGTAAGATATTTGAGCCCTGTTACCTTGAAAAAAGGGACACATTAGCCCCTCTGACCTTGAAAGAGAGTCAAAGGAGGCACAGTGGTCTAGTAGTACGACGCCGAGCTCGTGATCGAAGGATTGCGAATTCGAGTCCCGGTCACGGCACTTGTGTTGTATCCTTGAGCAAGATACTTTATTCCGCTTGTTCTAGTCTACTCAGCTGTAAATGATTACGTGGTTAGGCAGTGCTAGAAATTGTAGAATGCTAGCTGTGAGCAGCACCGGTTGTATGCTCCCCAGGGTGTTGAGAACGATATTGGCTGGTTGGAAAGGCCCAATTACCACGGATAATAATTTGTGAACCACTTTGAGGCGACCTTCAAGTTGTGATAAAGCGCTATATAAGAACCTCGAATTTTTCAATAAACTTGGTATCCCTACATCCCAGTATGCTAGCAGCAAAATATCAACCCTGAGCATTCTGTTAATGGAATGAAGGTGCTGGAAGATCTTTATACACATTTGATCCCTATGACCTTGGAAGTTGGTCAATGCCATTCATTTAAACAAACTTGGTAACCCTTCATTCAAGCATGCTACAAGTCCAATATCAGTACCCATGGCCTTTCGGTTACTGAGAAGTTTCTTGGAAGATTTCAAGACAATTGACCCGTGTGACCTTGAAAAAGGAAGAGGTCATTCATTTGAACAAACTTGGTAGCCCGTCATTTAAGTATGCCCAATGTAAGTAGTACCCTAAGCCTTTCGGTTAATGATAAGGTTCTAGGAGATCCTGAGACATTTGGTCTCTGTGACCTTAAAAGTGGGTCGAGATCATTTTTTTAATCATTTTTATTCAAATGAATGCCATTGACCTTGGGTGACCCTCTTTCAAAGTCACAATGGTCAAATGGTTTATAAATCCTCAAGCAGCTTCTTCCTCATAACCGAGAGAGTCTTAGCGGTGATCATGGTCTTAGTAGTGATCATCTAACTATATTTTGTTCGATATTGCGCAGTTGTTTAAATAAATTAACATGTTTGGCCGCTGTGACCTTGAACGTGGGTCAATGTCTTTGAACAAACTTGGTATCCCTCCATACCAGCACAATACAATAAGTAACTGAGGCCTTGTTCATGTCACAATAGATCTTGATGCAAGTTTATACTCTGAACACTCCAGACATCGGGTTTTTGTATGCCATGGCGCGGCGTCTGTCGTCCGTCTGTCAACTTTTCCTATAAATCCCTACTAGTCCTGGACCACACAACAGATTTCGTCAGAAACATCCTTTGGGGGAAGGGAACAGATTTTATATAAATGATGCTTCTGATCCCCTTGGGGCTGGAGAGTTGGGACCCAGTAAGGGAAATAGAGGAAAAGCGGTTTTGATCCCCCATCCTATAAAAATATATACCATTGCTTGGCATAAAGAGACTAACACAATCAGGATATTATCATTGGTCCCGGGGTGAGCCCTGCCCTTACAGAATCAATTTCTCATAACTTTTAACCGGTTGAGATCCCCATCCCAAAACTATATATACAATCGATGGGCATTAAGAATCGATCACAATCTTGATATAGATTGGATCCCATGCCCTTGTAGACTTCCTATCCAAATACATTACAATTGCTGGGCATAAAGAGACAAATGCAATCATGATATTAGCATTGATGTCAGGGTCTGATCACAGCCCCCAGGAACCCAGTTTTTCAGTTGAACTTAAAAACATTCGCCAAACTTTAATTTATACAGATATGCCTCAATGATTTGGCTTTAGGTCTGTCCCTGTCCATGGGATCTTTTTGGAAACTGTTTTATAGGCCCTTTGGACCTCTTGCTTTTTGTGGGTTTCAGTGTCCCAATGTTACAGTTGTTATATACAGAAAATCGTCAATTAATGTAATGACAGTTACCTTGCAGATGAGTTAATATTTCAGGGTTACTGGGTCTAATTCACGGCAGGCATTTTATACATGTAGCTTTAAATCCACTGGAATCATTCTGTCTTGTCTGTCGTCCGCAGTAAGTTGTCCGGAGATCAAACAGATTTTATTGAAACTTCATTTTAATGATCCAGTACGTTATGTAGTTGCACACAAGCATTTTAATTTTAAGATTTCAACCATTTTAATGGAGTTACGGTCCTTCATGCAAAATTTAAGAGTCAAAAGATCTTAAACGAGTACGTATTTCAGTAAGTTAACACAACATCATATCATGGAAACTAAGTCCATAAGCTACCACCGTTTACGGGGTATTAGTTATCCTATGGATAACGGTTCCCGTTTTAACTGGAAAATAATGTCCCAAATTGAAAAAAAAAAATAATACATGGCACGTTTGCTTTGTATTTTACAATGTAAATAATTTGTATCCGTTCTTGATAAATATTAGAAACGTTGTAAACAACTGGAACAAGTTTTATTTGCGGGTTTCATATACGAGTATTGCATATGAGCTAAATGGAAAAAAAAAACAATGAAACGATGAAAATTCCTTAGAAATAGTGTGCACCTACAGCTTTAACACATATATGTAAATTGTTTGCTTGGATTATTTTTTTGAGGTTATTCATACTTAAAGTTTATATATAACCAATTGTAAAGCACATACTTGCATCAACAAGAGATCCAAGGATCTTGGCGCTCAACATTGATAACCTTCACTTGTTCTTCAAGTCGATCCTTTCCATTCTTTTCTTTTATTTGCTAATAATTATACGAAACTTGACAGTTCTTAAGAAATATTAATGCCAGACTTAAACTGTCAGATCAAAGATGGCTGCCACCTGTAAGCGATTTTGTTTTTCTGAGTAGTGCCATAATCAAAGTAAACAATTCAACTAGCATTGTGGACCCAAGAGGACCTACAGAGGAAAATTGAAAACGATAGATCCTGTATCACTCGGGAAATAGCCATAACAAACTTTCATATTCAAAATCAAAGATGACTGCCTGTATAATAGCAATAACAATTGATAAATTTCAAAATCCAAGATGGCTCCCTATCCGCCAGATTGTTTTTTTTAAATCAGTATGACTATTAGATAATTGGATAATGCGCAACTAGGGACAGTGGGGTTTGAGTTATCTGTTTTACGTCTTATAAACAGCTGACTTAAAAGGTATCCATCCAACACTTAGCCTAAGAAATAGAAGTATCAAGAATTGACGGATCACAGACGAAGGGCGATTTAAATAGCCACCAATATTGAGTAAGTCAACACTTGATAAATTGATATTATACTTACAAGAATTTGACCATTTCAGGAGTTCTAGAAAGGAGGCTAACAATTAAATGTGTTCATATTTTTCAATCAAACTAAAAGTTCAACATGACAGCCACAGTGGCCATTTTGTAAAATGATTACGCTTTTATGGTTTTCCCTGAACAATATAAATGTTCTGGTGTGATTGATCTTAAACCTTCCATAAATGAGACTGAGATAACGCTAACTGGAATTATTGTTTCACTCTGTTCTGTATTCTTATATGTTCGAAATGGCGGTCATTGCACCCATTTTGGATTTTTGACCGGCTGTATCCAACGCCCGACCCTTGCCAAAGTGAAAGACATGAATGTACATGTATAGGCATACACAGATAATGGATATATTTTAGTTTTGTTTTGTTCAAAATGGCAACAAAGGAAGCAGTTTTCATCAACTTTTTTATGTTTTAACCTACATTGCAACCGGTTATAAATATCTTTTTCAACTCCTTGGAGAGCATACAACCTGTGCTGTCGTTTCGGCGCTCACATCTAAGCATTCTACAATTTCAAGTACTGCCCGACCACATACTCATATACAGCTCAGTAGACTGGAACAAGCGGAATGAAATATCTTGCTCAAGGATACAACACAAGTGTCGTGACCGGGACTCGAACTCGCACACTTCTTTTTTCTATTTTGCATGTACCTCGCCTCAGTGGTTACCCCATCTTTATACCTCCCCTGCACGCCCAGTGAGACCTATTAGCATGTACCTCGCCTCAGTGGTTACCCGATCTTTATACCTCCCATACCCGCCCAGTAAGACCCTTTTTGCATGTACCTTACCTCAGTGGTTACCCCATCTTTATACCTCCCCTACCCGTCAAAGTAAGGCTTATTTCACTTTAACCTCACCTCAGTGGTTACCCGATCTTTATACCCCCCTTCCCGCCCAGTAAGACCTATTTGCATGTACCTCACCTCAGTGGTTACCGAATCTTTATTTTTTTATACCTCCCCTACCCGTCCAGTACGACTTATTTGCAAGTACCACACCTCAGTGGTTACCCCATCTTTATACCTCCCCTACCCGTCCAGTACGACTTATTTGCATGTACCTCACCTCAGTGGTTACCCGATCTTTATACTTCCCCTACCCGTCCAGTTAGACCCTTTTTGCATGTACCTCACCTCAGTGGCTACCGAATCTTTATACCTCCCCTACCCGTCCAGTAAGACCCTTTTTGCATGTACCTCACCTCAGTGGTTACCTAATCTGTATACCTCCCTTACCCGCCCATTAAGACCTATTTGCATGTACCTCACCTCATTGGTTACCGAATCTTTATACCTCCCCTACCCGCCCAGTTAGACCCTTTTTGCATGTACCTCACCTCAGTGGTTACCTAATCTTTATACCTCCCCTACCCGCCCAGTAAGACCTATTTGCATGTACCTCACCTCAGTGGTTACCGAATCTTTATACCTCCCCTACCCGCCCAGTAAGACCTATTTGCATGTACCTCACCTCAGTGGTTACCGAATCTTTATACCTCCCCTACCCGCCCAGTAAGACCCTTTTTGCATGTACCTCACCTCAGTGGTTACCCCATCTTTATACCTCCCCTACCCGTCCAGTACGACTTATTTGCAAGTACCTCACCTCAGTGGTTACCCGATCTTTATACTTCCCCTACCCGTCCAGTTAGACCCTTTTTGCATGTATCTCACCTCAGTGGCTACCGAATCTTTATACCTCCCCTACCCGTCCAGTAAGGCTTATTTCACATTAACCTCACCTAAGTGATTACCCCATCTTTATACCGCCCCTACCGTCCAGAACGATTTATTTTGCATGTACCTCACCTCAGTGGTTACCCCATCTTTATACCGCCCCTACCCGTCCAGTACGACTTATTTGCATGTACCTCACCTCAGTGGTTACCCGATCTTTATACCTCCCCTACCCGTCCAGTACGACTTATTTTGCATGTACCTCACCTCAGTGGTTACCGAATCTTTATACCTCCCCTACCCGTCCAGTAAGGCTTATTTCACATTAACCTCATCTCAGTGATTACCCCATCTTTATACCTCCCCACCCGTCCAGTACGACTTATTTTGCATGTACCTCACCTCAGTGGTTACCGAATCTTTATACATCCCCTATCTGTCCAGTAAGACCTATTTCACATGAACCTCACCTCAGTGGCTACCCGATCTTTATACCTCCCCTTCCCGTCCATTAAGACCTATTTCACATTAACCTCAACTCAGTGGTTACCGAATCTTTATACCTCCCCTATACCCGCCCAGTAAGACCTATTTCACATGAACCTCACCTCAGTGGTTACCGAATCTTTATATCTCTCCTTCATTTCCAGTAAGGCCTTTTTGCATGTACCTCACCTCAATGGTTACCCGATCTTTATACCTCCCCTTCCCGTCCAGTAAGGCCTATTTTGCATGTACCTCACCTCAGTGGTTACCCGATCTTTATACCTCCCCTACCCGTCCAGTACGACTTATTTTCCATGTACCTCACCTCAGTGGTTACCGAATCTTTATACCTCCCCTACCCGTCCAGTAAGGCTTATTTCACATTAACCTCACCTCAGTGATTACCCCATCTTTATACCTCCCTACCCGTCCAGTACGACTTATTTTGCATGTACCTCACCTCAGTGGTTACCGAATCTTTATACCTCCCCTACCCGTCCAGTACGACTTATTTCACATGAACCTCACCTCAGTGGCTACCCAATCTTTATACCTCCCCTTCCCGTCCATTAAGACCTATTTCACATTAACCTCAACTCAGTGGTTACCGAATCTTTATACCTCCCCTATACCCGCCCAGTAAGACCTATTTCACATGAACCTCACCTCAGTGGTTACCGAATCTTTATATCTCTCCTTCATTCCCAGTAAGGCCTTTTTTGCATGTACCTCACCTCAATGTTTACCCCATCTTTATACATCCCCTACCCGTCCAGTAAGACCCTTTTTGCATGTACCTCACCTCAGTGGTTACCGAATCTTTATACCTCCCCTACATGTCCAGTAAGGCCCTTTTTGCATGTACCTCACCTCAATGGTTACCCCATCTTTATACCTCCACTACCCGTCCAGTAAGACCCTTTTTGCACGAACCTCACCTCAGTGGTTACCCCATCTTTATACCTCCCCTACCTGTCCATTAAGACCCTTTTTGCATGTACCTCACCTCAATAGTTACCCCATCTTTATACCTCCCCTACCTGTCCATTAAGACCCTTTTTGCATGTACCTCACCTCAATAGTTACCCCATCTTTATACCTCCCCTACCCGTCCAGTAATACATATTTCGCATGTACCTCACGTCGGTTGCTACCTAATTTTTATTCCTCGTTTATTTGTCCAGTAAGATTTATTTTTAACATGTTCCTCACCTAGGCTGTTACCAAATAAAACCTTTAGGCCTTTGACATATACGGGGGCATTTATTGACGTATGTGAGACGTTCCTGAGTGCATATATACTGTCTGCTAAGTATATATTTTTAAGCCTGAAGTTAAAATAAACATTATTCTTATTGCTCTAGATCTATGCTTTTTTTTTTAACTCTTTTTAAGACCGATTCTTAAATGTATAACTTATCAGAGTCAGCGACGAGCTTGTCTGTACCATTGTATAGTGTAGCTGTCAATCATCCTCGCAGCTCATTAATATTCATTACTCTCCTCGCGGGTTACCTCTTCTCGCGGGTTGACATTAAGACTCCACCTACTTTGTAGGTCATCTAGACCGGAAGTTACATTATAAACAACGGGTAGCACTAATGACTTTAGTGAAACGATAAAGCGACTAACACCGCTAAGCACCCAACACCACCATAAAAGAAGCAAAACATACATAAACAAGTTCATAATTACATCAACATTAGATTCTAACGTATAAAATGTTGTACATTTTAATATAATAACAATGATCAATTAATTTGGCGTAGTTTTACATATAGAGCTACGTTATACTATTTAATAACTACAAACATCTACGCCAAATTATCAAAAAGGGAAGTAACTCTTGAATATGATGTGTCCTGTAATAAGTAGTTATTAATCGAAAAGAATTATAAATAATATGTTACAGAATGCATAATAGTGATCGATTACCAGTAATAGTTTAATAATAACAGCGGAATGTTTTGTATTTAATGTTAGAGAATGTAAGTGTAAAATAATGGAAGCTGTACTGCAGTACAGTATGTGTTCTAGTGGTAACTATGTCAGATTGTGTGGAATGCTTAATAATGTCAATTGTGTGGAATGTGTGTTTTATTATGAACGCATGGAAGATTGGGAATTAGGTATGTGCGTGATATGAATAATGGATTGTAAAAAATCTGTGATGAAGTCACTTTTTTTTGTAAAAATGTCTATGTCAATAAAATGTTTGTAAAAAAAAAACCAATGTATGGGGTCATAAGTCAATGTATTTGTAAGTGGTCAAAGGTCAAGGTACGTGCAAGTGGTCATAGATCCGGATACGTGTAGGGGGGGGGGGGTCATAGTTGAAGGTACGCGTAGTGGTCAAAGGTCAAGGTATGTGTAGGTGGGCAAAGGTCAAGGTAGTGTAGGGGTCAAGGTGCGTGTAAGTGATCAAATGTCAAGGTAGTGTAGGGGTCAAGGTGCGTGTAAGTGGTCAAAGGTCCAGGTACGTGTAAGCCTGGGGGAGTCATAGGTCAAGGTACGTGTAAGTGGTTAAAGGTCAAGGTACGTGAAGGGGTCAAAAGTCAAGGTACGTTGTAATTGGTCAAAGGTCAAGTTATGTGAAGGTGGTCAAAGTGTGCTTGTGATTGAAATCCATCTTATATATACAGAGACGCCAAAAAATATTTTTCAAAATTATGATATGTATTCTTTTATATCTTTTTTTCCTTCACTTTTTTTACAGGTGAATTTACCTGTTTTTAGCTCACCTGGTCCGAAGGACCAAGGTGAGCTTATGCCATACCGTGGCGTCCGTCGTCCGTCCGTCCGTCCGTCGTCCGTCCGTCCGTCCGTCCGTCCGTCCGTCCGTCCGTCCGTCCGTCCGTCCGTCCGTCCGTCCGTCCGTCCGTCCGTCCGTCCGTCCGTCCGTCCGTCCGTCCGTCAACAATTTCTTTAAACGACTTCTCCTCCATAACCACTGATAGGAAATCAACCTAATTTGGCAGGAAGCATCCTTGGGTGCCGAGGATTCAAAATTGTACTAATGGTTTACCGAACATAATCTTACAGTGTACATGAATGAAGAACGTATACGTATCAGCGGTAGCTATATGTGGCTAATTAGACTTTATACTAAGGCAAATTACACTGTTCCGTGACTGCAAAACACGTTACAGCTGGGAGAGGAACTGAGGTGATACCTACATTCTGTAGCATGTTGTCTGTGTTTCGGGTAATCTCATGAGTTGACGAAACAGCATTTAATGGAACGTTAACAATTTTAACCATCTGCTCCATGCATATATATTGCGGAATTTACAAATTTCCGTTTCAGTTCGACTAGTAGTATCGCCTCAAAACACACAGATTTTTTTTTGATTTTTTTTTTTTTTGCAAAACAGTTTCGAAGTTTGTAGTAAGTTGAAATCTGGAAGAGATAGATTTGAAAGACCGGTGTATGACTTAGCGTAAAATGGGGGCGACACAGCCATAGGAACTGAGCTTTTCCTCCTTACAATGTGTCAGTTGTGCTTCCGGTTCTATTTTAATACGAGCAATCACTTAATTTTTCGAATCATGTAACCACTATCCTACTCCCGTTCCGTGCCGATTCGCAAGAAAAAAAATAAGAATTGTTTTTTCAATATTGAAAACGATATTTAAGCTATGGTATTGATGTGCTATGTAACAAATCTTAATATTAAATGAATTTGTTGTTGTTTGATAGTCCAAACAGTAAAGGTAAAAAAAAAATAGAAAATGCGTCATGTCGTACCATGTTGACGAGCACCAAATTTAGCGGGAAATGCCGTTTTAAGGTACTTTCGGGTTATTTTACACAACCGACACCTTGATCTTCCTTGTTAGAATACCTTTAGAAAATGTATTTCATAATTCAATATATTCAGTAGCATTACTGAAGAGTCCTTGGAGGACGCAACAGTTAAATGATGCAGTTTAATTCAGTTTTTCGGCATACCTTATCTATTACTAAATTAAAGGTGCAGCTTGTGTGTGTGTTTTATGTCATCTCTTAAAAGAAAGTCATCGAAAACAATCGATGTCAGCTTCATTACAAAATCTATCATACCTGAGAATATATTAAATATAAAATCACATATTTTTCAAACAGCTACGGGAAAACCAGGTCCTATTCATAAAATTCAATTAAACTTTATACCGTCAAATATATTTTTATAAACATGACACGGTTATATAGATTTCATTATTCAGTAGCGTAATTACCTGTCAAGCATACCTTGAGTAAATGGTACCAGCGACTAAACCATATCCTCTTATATAAATATCGTGAAAGAATGACAATATGATAACATCTGATGTTTCCAATGGAGAAGAAAAAAATCTTACATGTAACTATATCTTGAGTAATTGCTCAACAGATGATACTTACATGTACATCTGAACAGCCCACTCTTACCGAAAAAAAAAACGTTCAGAAGGCGACAGACATTTGAACAGAATGCTCTTACAGAAATGCTTATCTTTGATACGATGATATTGACATTTGAAACACACTATTACAGGTTTATTATAATTTTTAAAATATAACATTGACACTTGAATAAAAGGTTCTATATTAGAAATGTTTAAACGTTAAACAGATGACACCATTCTTGAACAAAAGAAACGTTGTGACATTGAGCAGATTATAATTTTGATCCGAGATTGACCTTATTACGTGAATTAGAATAAATAAAAACAGGCCTCTTACCTGTGTTCATCCTTTACTCACCGCCAGGTCTTTGTGTGATGTTCACCCGAAGCTCTCTAGGTCCTGCTGTGATTGGATAGGGTTGTAACCACGAGTATATTTATAACAATGCCTACACTTGTAGCACACTGGGCCGGTTTTAAAGTGGATATTTAAACCTTATAAAAGTAACCTGATAAAGTTTACCCTTCACCTATAGAATTTCTATGGTGAATTCAGGAGGTTAAGTGATCTTTACATCAAATATAATCTTCAGCCAATATGAGCAGCTTTATGCTGTGGAATTAGCGAGGGATTTTACAGGAATTTTTATTATGTGGGGCAAGGTATACGGATCTCGTTTAGAAATATGAGTCGGTACCTTAATGAGCTTTACCCTGTCTTCATTCAACGCCCTTAACCTTTATAAAATCATAACGCTCTTGGCAGTTTGCATAAACCCGTACAAATGCATTACGTTTAACAATACATTAATGTATTTAAACTTTTCCGAATACGTTGTGGACAAGTAGAAAAGCTATTCATAGCAGGTGTAAACTCAGTATTCATACATATATATAACAACGAAAATAAGATTGGCAATTTGTCGAATAAACAAATAACTTGTACTGGTTAACTGTTCTTACGATATACATGTCATATATTGTGATTTATTTAAAGACCCATGTATTGAGACTGTTAGAGTCAAAATTGATATACTTGGTTACTGCAATATGGGTACTAAATAGAAGGGATAATATATAGCATTACCCTTGTTACTATAATATTTTGATATCAAAATGTACTACAAGTACATTGTATATGGCTATTGTAACTATGATTCGTTGTGATGTACTACAAGTACATTGTATATGGATATTGTAACTGTGATTCATTGTGATGTACTACAAGTACATTGTATATGGATATTGTAACTGTGATTCGTTGTGATGTACTACAAGTACATTGTATATGGCTATTGTAACTGTGATTCGTTGTGATGTACTACAAGTACATTGTATATGGATATTGTAACTGTGATTCATTGTGATGTACTACAAGTACATGGTATATGGATATTGTAACTGTGATTCGTTGTGATGTACTACAAGTACATTGTATATGGATATTGTAACTGTGATTCATTGTGATGTACTACAAGTACATTGTATATGGATATTGTAACTGTGATTCATTGTGATGTACTACAAGTACATTGTATATGGATATTGTAACTGTGATTCGTTGTGATGTACTACAAGTACATTGTATATGGATATTGTAACTGTGATTCGTTGTGATGTACTACAAGTACATTGTATATGGATATTGTAACTGTGATTCGTTGTGATGTACTACAAGTACATTGTATATGGCTATTGTAACTGTGATTCGTTGTGATGTACTACAAGTACATTGTATATGGCTATTGTAACTTTGATTCGTTGTGATGTACTACAAGTACATTGTATATGGCTATTGTAACTGTGATTCGTTGTGATGTACTACAAGTACATTGTATATGGATATTGTAACTTTGATTCGTTGTGATGTACTACAAGTACATTGTATATGGCTATTGTCACTGTGATTTTGATGTACTATATGGATATTGTAATTATGAGTCTTTATAATGAAGTAATAAACGTTGTTACTATTTGTTTTTTCTGTTCTGTTGTTTTGTTATTTTGTTTCGTTTTGGTTTGAGTAAAACAACCTGCCAATCGTACTTGTCTTCGAGACAAGTGACCAGTAGAGTATATAATTATGCATATTGATAAGATCTTATATTCTGTCCCGCCAACGAAGTTACAATATTTCTATTTTATTAAACATAGATTGTTTATAGAATGTTGCAGTTTACAATACTAAAACGTTTGAACATTACTTTCTAGCGTTTGAATGTTTGCGATTTTAGATACCATATATTGTGGCTTTTGTTCAACACAGGAGCGGGTATTGGCAATCATTGCCATATCTCTAAGATTGTGATCACAAAAGCAGCGAAAGGTTCAAGTGCTAAAAACAAAACAAAAAATCGTTACGGAATTAGACCAATGTTTGTTTTATTATAGCTATGCAGCATATCAATGACCATTTTATTTAATACCGAGTAAAAAAACATCAACAGATGAAATAGTCTGATGGAACTTTCTAGCAATAATCAGACCACCGTTTCGGATCTACTGACCTAGTATAATCTCATACATGGTCGATCATCACGTAACGGCGCTCCATCAATGAATGAGCATAATATTTGTCTTCAAGTGCAATAAAACCCGAATACTGGTAGTTTTCAGGTATTGCACTGCAATGGCACGTATATTTACCCTTGTATTCGGAACTCTGATTTCATCGCTTATAAATCAGTGATGAGCTGATATTTAGTGCCATTTTACGACATGGTTTAACTGTGTTTTCAATTATAGTTTAATCTGTTCTGAGTTTAATCTATAAGGGATATATTAATAATATTTATGCATGTTATAGATGAGTATGTAAGGGTGTCAACCTCGGTATTTTGAAGTAGGTCAAAAATCCAAGAAGGCCGCCATGACGTAACTAGTGGAAAACCTTAAAAATTTTCATTTTTCATCATTTTTGAAACAAAATTCTACAGATCAATAGAGTATGTCATTCCGATGATATTGATACCTTCGGTGTCTTGATAGCACTTTCGGTTAAGGTATTACGCCAATTTGAACATTTCCCTATATATTCTATATTAATAATGGTTTTACATTTTAAACTTGTTCTCAAATTCCAACCGTGGAATTCAGCTCAAACTAGTCTAAAATCATCCTGAGATAGTTCCGACAAAAGTTTGCAATTTTAAAGTTGATTCAAAATTCCAGATGGCAGCCATGACGTCATACCTTAAATTGTTTAAATAGCTATATCTTTTCAATGTTTCGATGTTACAAAGGTTTATTATTGATTACATCTGGGGACAACTTTTTTCCTCTTCAAGTTATTAAATTATGTCTTGTAAAAAAATGGGTCTAAGGTCAAAGTTAATCTATTTTTAGAATTTTTTTAATTATTATTTTTTTGAAAAATTGATTATACAGATCAATAGAGCATGTCATTCCGATGACATTAATACCTACGTTGTCTTGATAACACTTCCGGTTAAGGTAGTACACCATTTCAAAAATTTCCTTTTGTATTCTTTGAATAAAAACCTTTTTGGTTAGGGGTAACTCGCTATCAGTGGTAGAAGGGAAGTAGTTCTTAAGGTGTGTTACGTCTCTTTCACTATTCTTGTTTTAGACGAACACTTTACACTTCCATTTTGTTAATTTGACATTGAAAATTATCTTCTTCTCACTAACCAAAAGACCATAGGTGCTGATGTTTCGCCAGTACGTTCCGGCAACAGATTGCTACAAAGATTTCTCATATAAATGACCTGCTATTTTTTCAAGGTTACAGGGGTCATATACTTGTATGTAGATATCTTTGAACAACTTCGCAATAACCAACAGAAATGATACAGATTATAGGTGAAAAGCCCATCAAATTGTTAGCCAACAATTTCTAGTTCTTGTTATCTTTGTTTTGTTTTAAAAAGGGTGACGTTTATTTTTAACTTCATGTAAAATGCTCTTTGTATGAGAGAATACAATTATGTATTTAAGAATACATCATACACATATACCAGAAACATGGCCTACGTCTAAATTCGATCGTCGTGAACTGTTTGCCACGCAAATATTTCCTCATGTCTTTCATCGCGATCTGTTCACCACGTGAATATTTCCTTATGTCCTTCGTCATGAACTATTCACCACGCGAATATTTTCTCATCCCCTTCGGGTCGATTTGTTCACCACGAAAATATGTCATCATGCCTTTCATCCCGATCTGTTCACCAGACGAACATTACCACAGTCCCTTCGTCGGGAACCGTTCACCACGCGAATATTTCCTCACGCCCTTCGTCACGATCTGTTCACTACGAGAATATTTTCTAACACGTTTTGTCGTGAACTGTTCATCGCGCGAATATTTCCACACGCCCTTAGTCGTGAACTGTTTACCAGACGAATATTTCCTCTCTCACTTCGTCGTGAACTGTTCAACACACGAATATTTCCTCACGCCCTTTGTCGCGATCTGTTCACCAAGCGAATATTTCTTAACGCCTTTCGTCGTGAACTGTTCAACACACGAATATTTCCTCACGCCCTTTGTCGCGATCTGTTCACCAAGCGAATATATCTTAACGCCTTTCGTCGTGAACTGTTCAACACTCGAATATTTCCTCACGCCCTTTGTCGCGATCTGTTCACCAAGCGAATATTTCTTAACGCCTTTCGTCGTGAACTGTTCAACACTCAAATATTTCCTCACGCCCTTCGTGACGATCAGTTCACTACGGGAATATTTCGTCACGCGCCATGTCGTGAACTGTCCACCGCGTGAATATTTGAACTGTCCACCCCCTTCGTCGTGGACATTTCACAAATCGAATATTTCCTCAAGCCTCTCGTCGGGAGCTGTTCACCACGCGAATGTTTCCTCATTCCTTCGTCGCGATCTGTTTGCCACGAGAACATTTCTTCACCTCCTTCGTCTTGAACTGTTTACTACGCAAATATATTTTTTCATCTCCTTCGGCGCAATCTGTTAGCCACGGGACTATTTCCTCCCCTCTTCGCCTTGAACTGTTCACCATGCGAATATTTCCTCATGCCATTTTTCGCCATCTGTTCAACACGCGAATATTTCCTCATCCCTTCGTTGCGATCGGTGCGCCACGCGAATATTTTCTAAGGCACTTTGAGCCGATATTTTCACAACGCGATTATTGTCACACGCCCTTTGTCGTGATCCGTTCGCCACGCGAATATTTCAACACTCTTCGTCGTAAACTGTTTACCATGTGAATATTTATCAAAGCATTTTGAGGCGATCTGTTCACCACGCGAATATTTCCTCATCCCCTTCGTTGTGAACTGTTCACCACGCGAATATTTCCTCAAGCCCGTTGAGACGAGATGTTCACCACGCGAATTTTTGCAACGCACTTTGTCGTGAACTGTTTACCACGCGAATAGTTCCTCACACCCTTTCGTCGTGAATTGTTCTCCGCTCGAATATTTCTTCTTGCCCTTTGTCGTAAACTGTTCACCACGAAAATATTTCATCACGCCCTCTCCCGTCCTCTCGTCTTTCGTTGTGTTCTGTTCACCAAGCGAATATTTCCTCATACCCTTCATCGCGATCTGTTCACCAAGCGAATATTTCCTCTCGTCGTTTGTTGTGATCTGTTCACCAAACAAATATTTCCTCCCGTCCTTCGATGTGATCTGAAACGATCTGTTCAGCACGCGAATATTTCCTCATTCCCTTTGTCATGATCCGTCAGCCATGCGAATTTTTCCACACACGCTTTGCCGTAAACTGTTCACCAAGCGAATATTTTCTCAAATCCTTTGTAGCGATCTGTTCACCAAGCGAATATTTCCTTACACCCTTTGTCGTAAACTAATTATTACGCGAATATTTCCTTACGTCTTTCGTCTCGATCTGTTCAACACGCAAAGATTTCATCATTCCCCTTGTCGCATCCTGATCACAAGGCGAATATTTCCTCATGCCTCTCGTTGATATCAATGCACCACGCGAAGATTTCTTAGTGACTTGACTTTAAACATATTTTATAAACCAAAGTTTGGAGAAAAGGATTTGGCACAAGTTATAGCAACTTATGAAGCCATCTCCTTACAACATTTTGGCAAAACAACAGATGACAATATAGACTGTTAGTTTCAATACATTTGTAAGAGACTTATTTGTTAATCACATAATCACATGTATAAAGCATTTGTTATAAAGTCAATATCATAATAAACATATTAAAATCTTCCGCTGAATCTAATGAAATTTTGCACTTGATGAAATACGTCACAATTTAAATCCAAAGCCATATTTTCATTTCCAAACAGTAGTAAGCTTAACGATATATGCATATTTAAACTATGTAAATGATTTAAAAGGTCAGTACGAGCATTGGAGTAAGTCTGGCATTCAAAGAAAAAGTGATAGCCATTCTCGCAATGGTAGCCACAAGTTATACAATATGAGTCTTGGACCAGATTTACACGGTAAAGATCATGTTTGAGAACACTGCATTCGTGTCTTAGTCTAGTATGAAGAATATTAAGTTTTCTGTCTCCAAGTAAGTAGTAAGGGGGTACTGAAAATGGTAAGTCTGGGACTAAAGCGGACTTGAAAGAAGAGAAAGTCATGGATCTAATACCATCGCCAAGAGCAGTCCACATCCTCAAAGAAGAAGGCAGGAAAGATAGATTCGTAAGAGATAGTTTGAAGTTGGGAATTCTGTAATTTTCATTATTTCTAAGGCCGCCTCTACTTTCTCCAACGGAAGGAGGAAGTAAATTTGTTACGTAGTTTATGGTGTAGTGCCTATTCATTTTATAAATTAATTGTAGTTTTCTTCTTGTTCTTCTATCTGAAAGTAGTTCGAGACCTGTTTCTGTATATAATGATTCATTTCTAGCACATGCTGGTAACCCTGTAATTATTCTAGCTGCTTCACGCTGAGCCTTCTCCAACTTTTCTGAATCACTTAAAGAACACCTATCCCAAACTTCACATGCATATTCTAAAACTGGTAGTATATAAGTTTTATAAATTTTTAAGAGAGCATCCCGCTTCAATAGATACTTAAGTTTTCGCAAAATATTTACTTTTTTCATTACCGACTTATATACTTCATTAACATGATCAACCCATTTTGCATCTGAATTCAAAGTAACTCCGAGGTGTCTATGCATATTACTGAAATTTAAAAAATGCCCATCAAAAATCAGTTCAAGATCTTCATCAATATCACTTGAATTTGATATGAAAATTACTTGGATTGAAAGTAACAAGCCAAGTATTAGCCCATTTATTTAAAGATTCCAGGTCTCTATTTAAAACTGATTGTATTTCTAGACAGGAAGATGAAGAGACTTTTAAAGAAGTATCATCCGCAAAGAGACGAGTTGCTGATTCTAGTATTTCGGCGATATCGTTTATATATATTAGGAAAAACAGAGGTCCAAGAATTGAACTTTGAGGAACACCAGCATGTATCGAGCCAATATCAGAAGAACATTTTTTTTTGTAAAAACTTTCTGTCGTCTGTCACTTAAGTAATTATCTATCCAAGATAGGAAATTTCCTGAGATACCATTTGATTTTAACTTAAGAGTAATCCTTTATGCCAGACTCTGTCGAAAGCTTTGGAAATGTCACAGAAAACTAAACAAGTATGCTTCTTTTCTTCTAAGTCAAGACAAATATGATGGTATAATTCTATTAGTAAACAGCTGAGTTACCAGGCATAAATCCTGATTGGTACTGATAGAAAAGAGAGTTTTCAAGAAAATAATTATGTAAATGCTTAAAAATGACTCTTTCGAAAGTGTTACCAACAGTAGATAAAAGAGAAATCGGTCTGTAGTTTGATGGAGAATACCTATCACCCTTCTTAAAAAGCGGTATGACTTTAGCAAATTTCCAAATATCAGGGTAAGTACAAGTTGATAGTGACAAATTAAAAAGCAGTTTGAGTGGTTTACACACAGTTTTGGCAGTGTACTCTAACATATGGTGGCTAATTTCATCCCCACCCGAAGCTTTACCAAGTTTTAAATTTAACAAAACGTCACATATTTCATCGTGGTCAATTTCAGGTAGCTCAAATGAACTTTCTGTTATAGGTTCTAAGATAGGAATATCAGTATTAGTATCATCTATGTTAGTGATACTGCAAAAATAATCATTCAGTAGATTTGACTTTTTCTTGTCGTCAACTAATACACTTCCCGAAGTTGGATCAACCAACGAAGGGATAGACTGTGGGGTCTCAGAATTTCCCATCAATCTTTTGACCAGTCGCCAATATTTTTTGGGATCAGAGGAATTATAAAAATCAATAAGATTTCCAACATTTTCATAAAACGACTGCCTTGCATATTTTTTCATATTATTAACCTTATTTCGCTGATTTTTAAATTTAGATATATCTCGTGGATGTTGAGTATGCTTAGCGGTTTTCCTTAATCTATCACGTAATCTCATATTTTTTCTAAGGTTTGAGTTCATCCATGGTTAATCGTTTGGTCTTATGGTAACTTCCTTATGTGGTATCGATTTATAAGCAAAATTGAGAAAAATTTCAGAAAAACGCTCGCTGGCCAAATCAATAGAGCTACATGTAGAAAAAAGAGCAGTCCAATCATATTCCTCGATAAGGCGGTTAAATAGTACATAATCACCCCTTTTATATAACAAAATTTTCCGTTTATAGATTTCTTTGATAAAAGACGGAACAGAAATATATGCCACACAGCCTTCGTGATCAGTAAATGCGTTTTCGGTAGCTATTACAGAAGAGTCGGTGCAAGAAATCGATTCAGACACTAAAATTGGATCAAGTAAACTAGACCTCGTGGGACCTTTTCGTGTGGGTTAATTTATAACGTTTGTAAAATTAAAAGAATTGATGATATCAGCAAGTGCATGATTCTGGGACAAGGTAAACATGTCGACATTAAGGTCTCCTACTAGAATAAAATTTCTCGATAGTTCTACAGCATCGTTAATGGAAGCCCGGAAAAGTTCCCAAAATTGACTTGTGTGGTAATTAGAACGGTAAACTGTCTCAATAATAAGACTCTTGACAGGAAGAAAAACTTGGAGCCATAATACTTCGCTGCCGGGGCATTCGAGATCAAGTAGTTCGTTAACTTTTAAAACTACATTTTCATATACTAAAATTCCTCCACCGGCAAAATTTCTATCGAGTCTAAAAGGAGGATGAAAACCTTCTATCAATAATTCATCTGTCTGAACCCAAACATCAAGATGCGTCTCGGTAAGACAAATAACATCATATTCACCTGCAATGTTTTCAATATACTCAATTTTGTTTCTCGTACTCATAATGTTTAAATAAAAAACAGAAATTTCGCCTTCTACAGGGCCTAGGTTTGACTCAACGTCCATATGCTGTAATAATAGCATCAACAATATAAACAAAAAATCATTGTTGCACATGTGTGTCATATGATAATCACTCAACAAGTTTACACAGATTTCAATACTGCTTTTGAAGACATTTAAGAAATATGTAAACAATGTAAAATGTAAGAAAACAAAATAAAAACGAGACATTCTGTATCCATATGCTTTGGCTTGGAAATTTCCGATTGCCACCCTGTGTCCCATAAAATCATTACCCATTGTCAATAATCAAATGTTTGTGTATATATATATTAGGGTGGCAAATCAAAGTTAGTACAATTAAGTGTGCAATTATGTAGATCCAGCGGTAGAAAAGAAACAAAACGTGAAGAACAATACAGCAAATATACACCAATAGAATGAAGGATATAGCTTCATGGTGCAACATGATATAGTATGTATACATAACCGTAGGGGTAACTATGATCAGAACCGTAGTTTTAAGTGAATTTCCAGTTGATTTTACATTTTTTTTTAATAAAAAATTATGAGGCAACTTGTAAATCGACGACAAAAGCTGGTAGTGAAAACAAGCAGATACATTGTATACTTAACATACATTTAGATTACAGACGATAAATAGTGAATGAGTACAGGAGTGTAACAATTCAGGTTAAAATACATATATATTGCCTGAATATGGTAAACACTTGTAGTATAGGTTTTTATGTATATACAATCATATTGTCAAATATCATAAATGTACATACATGTACGAAGGGAGATACATGTACATATATATTTGACTCGACTACTTTAGAATTTTATTGGATATGTCAATATGTACATTTTACAATGTATACTATGTATTGTAGGACTATATACAAACATAATTTCCAATCGACAGGATTTCATTGCAATGCATTTAACTTACATGCAAAAGTAAAAAAGGAAATAAAAGAAAAAAATTATCCGAAATGCTTAGTGGTTTTCGTCGTGAACCGATCGTCGACTATTTTCTTAGGAACTTTTCAGCGAACTGTTTACCACGCGAATAATTCCTAATGCTCTTTGTCTCGATCTGTTCACAACGCAAATAATTCCTCTAGCCCTTTGTAGCGATTTGTTCACCAAGCGAATATTTCCTCACACACTTTGTCGTTCACCACGCGAATAGTTTTTCAAACCCTCTTGAGGCG